>CM051462.1:204259383-206659383 GCA_028095005.1 Rhynchospora pubera | reverse complement strand
CAAGGTTATTATGCATATAAATTGCAAATAATGCAATTCTGACATCGTTTGACCATTTGAATCCTTTCTGGATTTATTCTAAGTCATGTGATCACAACAATCTACATTTAAACTCTTTATACTATAGATAATATGATTCATATTTTATTCATTCAAAAAAATTGGATTATACATGGTAATTACTCATATAAAGTGCAAATAATGTAATTCTGAGCATCGTTTGAGCATTTCAATCATTTTTGGATTCATTCTAGCTCATTTGATCACAATAATGTACAAATAACTCTTTATACTTTCTATAATAAGATTCATATGTTATTTATTCAAAAATATTGGAATAAAGTGAAAATAATGCAACTAAGCATGGTTTGAGCATTTCAGTCGTTTCTTGATTCATTCTAAGTCATTTGATCGCAATAAACTATGTTTAAACACTTTATACTGTCTATAATATGATTCATATGTTATTTATTCAAAAAGAATGGAAAATAAATGGTAATTATGCATGCAAAGTGCAAATAATACAATTCTGAGCATCGTTTGAGCATTTCCATCATTTCTGGATACATTCTAAGTCATTTGATCACAATAATATATATTTAAACTCTTTATACTGTCTATAATATGATTCACATGTTATTTATTCAGAAACATTGGATTATACATGGTGTTGACCCTAAAAATTAAACCCTGAAAACCAAGTTCAAAATCCGAAAACCTAAGGCCAAACAGCGAAGATCAAATTTCCAATTTGCCAAAACTCAAAACCAAATTACCAAAAATATCAAACAAACTCCAAAAATCCTCAAAATTCACCCAAAAATCCCTTAAGAATTATGATGAATTATCATGATTTTTAAATCCCAAAAATACCCACACAAATTCCAAGATTTACAAAGAAACCCAAAAACTCCACAAAATTACCAAAATAAATCTATGAGGAATTTGCCAAATCCAGTTAAACCATTAAATTTCTCATATTTTTCTAAGCCTACCCATGAAATTTCATCTTAAAATACCCAAGGAAAGGCCTCTAAACAATTTATTTTGGTTTGTCCTTAAAGAAATAAAGGGAAATTATGAAAATCAAATGGAAATTCCACAAAAATCAGAGATGTCTGGCGCGTGCATCCGTTGGAGCGGATCCAGGGGTGGCCAGAAATGTCGCTGCCTCCCCTGATGAAGTTACCATCTCCATTTGATCTTAGGTGCGCTTGGCTCGTGAACCGAAAGCAATATGAGTTTTAAATGCTTGATTGTTTCACGGTGAAACCATTCCACGCATCTCCCTCTGTCTCATTAAACACCCACGCTGGGCCCACTTGTAAGGGTCGCCTCCTTCATCAGGTGAAAAGAACAGAAAGTAAATCGCGACTTTCACCGCGTGCACGCCGGGTAAACTCGAGAGAATCGTCGACGTGGCTATCCTTTCGGCCACAGGCGCAAAACCACCAACCCTTGCCCACGGTTTCCCTAAACCAGTGCCCTAGCGCAGCTGGAGGTGAGCCGTTGATGCAAAATGAAGGGTGAAGATGGCTTTCGGCAAAGAAGTGAAACCCTAGTTCCTTGGCTATATAAACACCAAATTGAATACAGAAATGAGCAGAGAAGAAGAGAGGGGCAAGGTGAGGCTAGGCTTAGAACACAATTTCTGTATTGAATTGAGAGAGTTTTGAGCGAAATTGTAAGAGACATTTCATCAAACACTTGAAAAGAAGGAAAGAGAGGTGAAATTAAACAGTTGCCGCTTGTAATTCATTCCTGTGTGAATCAAAGAAGTTGTTTTGAGCAAGTGAAGATCTGAATTTAGTTCTCGTAGTATTGTTTGCTTGAGATTCAAAGTAGAAAAATCTGGGTTGAGCTTCAATTGCGCCCAGCGCATCAGAAGATCAATCCAATGAAGTATGAAATGTAATCAATTGCCCCAATTACATTCTGACTGCGCGCAGCGTATGAAGAATGTAATTGGGATGAACTCATCTAAGCTACTCCTTAGCCCAGCTTTGGAGTCCTTAGTTGAGAAGCGTTTACTTGGATTAAATATATGATGAGCATGTCAGATCATGCTTGTTATGTATTTAATCGAGTATGCACTAAATTAAGTTATTCCATGCTCAAAGTGTTGAAAATCCAAAAATAGCACAAAAATGGGGAAGACATGTTAAATCTAAACCAGCCCTCATATGTTGCCATTTGCTTAAGATTTAGGACTAAAATGCATTGAATAATATAGATTCTGCACTTCTCAAGTTCAATCTTATATTTTTTTATGAGATAAACAAATATGTGCAAAAGTACTAAATATGGGCAGAAATGAAATAAATGAAAGAATGAGGTTTTATTTGCATAAAGACACAAAAATACACATGACTGGCAGGTACAAGGCTACATAGACAGCAGGGAATAAAATTTTCTGTTTGAATGATTTTATACACCTTATTAAAGACAACATGAGTATTTTCTTAAATAAATTGCTATTTTACAAAACCTTGGGCTTCTCTGCAAATATGAATAAATGAACTCTCAACTGTGGAGTACACTTCTTGTAATATCTTGCAACTCCTTTTCCAGTACTAAAGCAACTCAAATAAAATTTCCTTAAAACAGTGAGGTAAGTGTTTTAAAACAAAAGTGAAGATTGTGTAAAGTGTTAAAACACTTGCTCTTATGCCTGGTATCAATTTGAGCACATGAAACAAGGTTAAATGGATATGAATTGGACATCAAATTAAATGGTTTTGCTGTAAAATGACTTGCATGTAAAATTGAAAGTTGAACAAAATTGAACAAAAGGATGTCTTCTGCCTCGATGCTTCCCATGATCAACCATGACATCTCAAGCTGAAACAAGAACATAGAAAAGCTAAGTTTGACTCCCTGAAGCGACCTACATCACTTCTGGCACAAAAGAACTGCTCAGTGGGCCCCACAGAAGAAACCTAAACCAGACCCCTTTTAAGTCGAAACACCTCAGTCCAGTTCATCTAATTCCAAGCTCTCCCACTTGAAATTGACTTCACAAACGTCTTCAAGGAACTTCCATGAATATTAAGAACCTCAAACTGGTAGAAAAGGGTATCCAGAAAGCTTCAAACGCCATTAATGGCAGCTCGAGCTTCCCTAAGATGGATAAGGGCACACATGCTTCCATGACTTCAAATAGTTGAATCAACATCCTCTCCTCGATCTCACGATTCCGACGCATCCAAAATCAACCGAAATGATGTCTGGAGCAGCCCCAATTTCGTCGGAGAAGAAGGAGGGACCAAACTGCAAAGACACCATCTCCCGCTGGAGAAGACGGGTTCAAACCCGTGTTCTTATGGATCCGATGTGGCTAAACCCCATGTGGCGAGTCACTGACGCGATGATGACCCGTTACACTCAGATCAAATAAAACAAAACAAAGCTTTCAGCGCTCTGCCACGTCAGCAAGCCACGCCAGACGCCAGTCAGCAGCCAACGCAGCTTTTGTGCACACGTGGACCAATCAGAGAAAGACAAATAAACAGAAAACTTCAAAAATTCATTAAAAATAGTAGAAAACTCAGAAAAATTCAAACAAAATATCCAAAAATTTCTAAAAATCCAAATAAACCAAATCTACTTATATTTTTATATAAAAATCTGTCAAATTATTGGTCTTTTCTACTTTTGAAGTATTTTCAATATTAAATAAATTTTATAAAATTCTAAAATGATGTTAAATCAATTTTATAAAATTCCAAAATGATTTCAAAACTTAATTAAACTTTTCTAATTTGTTTTAAAGATGAATGTTGAAATTTTAAAAGAGATACATTAAATATTAAGTATTTAAGAAAATAAACATGGTTAGAAATATAAAAAGATATTTCAAAAGTCTAAAATTAAAAATAGGAATAAAAGGAAATTGTGAAAATGATAAAACCCAAAGAGAAACTCAAGAAATTAAAAGTCCGAACACGAAGCCCAAAGACAAAACCGAAACCTCTCCATTTCAAGAACGAAAACTCTCCAGCAGATCAAAATGTTCTCAATTGGGTCCCGTCAACTGAGTCTGGTACACCAATCGAGTCCGGTTCAAACCAAAAGAAATAAACCCAAAATAAACATGAAACAAACGATTCTTCCCAGCCTTTACATATAATTCTCCAGATCCCTTAATCAGAGGTTCTCGTGAGAGATCACGAGGTAATTAACAGTAGGGGCTTGCGCCTACTGGAAAGAAAGGACCCACGAAATTAACAAACCTCTTTAAGAAGCGACTCGTGTTTTGGTTCTCTTGTCGTAAAGAGATACTCGAACGGAGATCGAACCTTAAGGGGGGTGAATCTAAGGCTATGTTCCCATTTCTCGAGGAAACCCAATTCCATTCTTCGAGGGAATGACGAAAAAGCCGCGACACATGGTTATTACGCATATAAAGTGCAAATAATGCAATTCTGAGCATCGTTTGATCATTTCAATATTTTCTGGATGCATTCTAAGTCATTTGATAACAATAATCTACATTTTTACACTTTATACTGTCTATAATATGATTCATATGCTATTTAATCATAAAGAATGCATTATAAATGGTAATTATGCTTATAAAATGCAAATAATGAAATTCTGAGCATCATTTGAGGATTTCAACCATTTCTGGATTCCTTCTAAGTCATTTGATCACAATAATGTACATTATACTATTTAAACTGTCTATAATATGATTCAAAAGTTATTTATTCAAAAAGAATGGATTCATATGTTATTTGATTCATTCTATGTCATTTGATAGCAATAATCCACATTTAAACTCTTTATAGTGTCTGGAATATGATTCATTTGTTATTTACAAATAAATATTGGAATATACATGGTAATTGTGCATATAAAGTGCAAAAAATGCAATTCTGATCATTGTTTGAGCATTTCAATCGTTTCTGCTTGCATTATAACTCATTTGATCGCAATAATCCACATTTAAATTCTTTATACTGTATATAATATGATTCATATGTTATTTATTCAAAAGGATTTGATTACACATGGTATTTACGCATAAAATGTGCAAATAATGCAATTTTTAGCATCGTATGAGCATTTCAATCATTTTTTGATTCATTTTAAGGGATTTGATCACAATAACATACATTTAAACTCTTTATACTGTCTATAATATGTTTCATATGTTATTTATTCAGAAACATTGTATTATATATGGTTATTACGCATATGAAGTGCAAATAATGTAATTCTGAGCATTGTTTGATAATTTCAATCTTTTCTGGATTCATTCTAAGTCATTTTGACCATAATAAAGTACATTTAAATTATTTATACTGTCTATAATATGATTCATATGTTATTTATTCAAAAAGAATGGATTATACGTGGTAATTACTAATATAAAGGACCAATAATACAATTTTGAGCATCGTTTGAGCATTTCAGTCCTTTCTGGAATCATTCTAAGTCATTTGGTCATAATAATATACATTTAAACTCATTATACTGTCTATAATATGATTCATATGCTATTTATTCATAAAGAATGGATATACATGGTAATTACGCATATAAATTGCAAATATTGCAATTCTGAGCATCGTTTAAGCATTTCAATTGTTTTTGGATTCATTGTAACTCACTTGTTCACAATAATCAGCATTTAAATTCTATATACTGTATATAATATATTCGTATTTTATTTATTCAAAAATATTGGAATAAACATTGTAATGACACATATAAAGTGCAAATAATGCAATTCTGAGCATCATTTGAGCATTTCAACCATTACTATATTCATTCTAACTAATTTTTTTAACAATAATGTACATTTGAATTTTTTATACTGTATATAATATGATTCATATGTTAATTATTCAAAAGATTTGATTATACACGGTATTTACGTATATAAAGGGTGAATAATGCAATTCTGAGAATCGTTTGAGCATTTCAATAATTTTCTGGATTCATTCTTAGTCATTTGATGGCAATAATCTACATTTAAACTCTTTCTAGAATATGATTCATATGCTATTTATTTAAAAACATTGGATTATACATGGTTATTATGCATATAAATTGCAAATAATGCATTTTTGAGCATCGTTTTAGCATTTGAATCGTTTCTGGATTCCTTCTAAGTCATGTGATCACAACAATCTACATTTAAATTCTTTATACTATCTATAATATGATTCATATTTTATTTATTTAGAAAGATTGTATTTTACATGGTAATTACTCATATGAAGTACAAATAATGCAATTTTGAGCATCGTTTGAGCATTTCAATCGTTTATGGATTCATTCTAAGTCATTTGATCACAATAATGTACAAATAACTCTTTATACTTTCTATAATAAGATTCAGATGTTATTTTTTCAAAAATATTGGAATATACGTGGTAATTACGCATATAAAATAAAAATAATGCAATTCTAAACATGGTTTGATCATTTCAGTCGTTTCTTGGTTCGTTCTAAGTTATTTGATCGCAATAAACTATGTTTAAACTCTTTATACTGTCTAGAATAATATTCATATGTTATTTATTCAAAAAGAATGGAAAATAAATGGTAATTACGCATGCAAAGTGCAAATAATACAATTCTGAGCACCGTTTGAGCATTTCAATATTTTCTGGATTCATTGTAAGTCATTTGATCCCAATAATAAACATTTAAACACTTTATACTATCTATAATATGATTCATATGTTATTTATTCAGAAACATATGATTCATTGTAATGACGCACATAAACTGCAAATATTGCCATTATGAGCATCGTTTGATCATTTCAATCTTTTCTGGATGCATTCTAAGTCATTTGATCACAATAATCTAGATTTAAACTCTTTATAGTGTCTAGAATATGAAGAATATGTCATTTACAAAAAAAAATATTGGAATGTACATGGCAATTACGCATATAAAGTGCAAATAATGCAATTTTGAGCATCGTTTGAGCATTTCAATTGTTTCTGGATTCATTCTAAGTCATTTTATCACAATAATGTACATTTAAATTATTTATACTGTTTATAATATGATTCATTTGTTATTTATTCCAAAATAATGTGTTGTACGTGGTTATTACTCATAAAAAGTGCCAATAATACAATTCTGAGCATCGTTTGAGCATTTCAATTATTTTTGGATTCATTCTAACTCACTTGTTCACAATAATCAGCATTTAAATTCTTTATACTGTATATAATGTGATTCGTATGTTATCTATTCAAAAAATTGGAATATACATTATAACGACGCATATAAAGTGCAAATAATGCAGTTCTGAGCATCGTGTGATCATTTCAATCATTACTGTATTCATTGTATCTCATTCGATCACAACAATCTACATTTAAATTTTTTATACTGTATATAATATGATTCGTATGTTAATTATTCAAAAAGATTTGAATATACATGGTATTTACGTATATAAAGGGTGAATAATGCAATACTGAGAATCGTTTGAGGATTTCAATCGTTTCTGGATTCATTCTTAGCCATTTGATGGCAATAATCTACTTTTAAACTCTTTATACTGTCTAGAATATGATTCATATGCTATTTATTAAAAAATATTGGATTATACATCGTTATTATGCATATAAATTGAAAATAATACAATTGTGAGCATCGTTTGACCATTTGAATCGTTTCTGGATTCCTTCTAAATCATGTGATTACAACAATCTACATTTAAACTCTTTATAATATCTATAATATGATTCATATTTTATTTATTTAGAAAGATTGGATTATACTTGGTAATTACTCATATGAAGTGCAAATAATGCAATTCTGAACATCATTTGAGCATTTCAATCGTTTCTGGATTCATCCTAACTCATTTGATCACAATAATGTACATTGAAACTCTTTATACTTTCTATAATAAGATTGATATGTTATTTATTCAAAAATATTGGAATATATGTGGTATGCATATAAAGTGAAAATAATGCAATTCTAAGCATCGTTTGCGCATTTCAATCGTTTCTGCTTTCATTCTAACTCATTTCATCACAATAAACTTTGTTTAAACTCTTTATACTGTCTAGAATATGATTCATATATTATTTATTCAAAAAGAATGGAAATAAATGGTAATTACGCATGCAAAGTGCAAATAATACAATTCTGAGCATCGTTTGAGCATTTCAATCATTTCTTGATTCATTCTAAGTCATTTGATCACAATAATATACATATAAACTCTTTATATTGTGTATGATTCATATGTTATTTATTCTGAAACATATGGATTATACATGGTGGTTATTACGCATATAAAGTGCAAATAATGCAATTCTGAGCATCGTTTGATCATTTCAATCTTTTCTGGATGCATTCTAAGTCATTTGATCACAATAATCTACATTTAAACTCTTTATACTTTCTATAATATGATATTTTATCATATTATAGAAAGTATGGATTAATCATAAAGAATGGATACATGGTAATTACGCTTGAGGATTGCTAAAATGTCATGCATAGCACAGATGGCCTTCGTGCTACGGATTCGTTCTTGAATTTCATGCTTCAAACAACCGATCCAAACCGTTCATTATCTTCTTCATATTGAAATCTCATTAGAAACCAAATTTTTACATTTTTGTGAATTTTTTTACTATTTTTCTAAGATTTTTGAAAATCACTGTTATTGAAGGGTCCAGAATTTATTAGATTAAGTATTTTAAAAAATCTGAGAAAAATAGTAAAAAAATTCAAAAAAATGTAAAATTTGGTTTCTTATGAGATTTCAATATGAACAAGATAATGAACAGTTTGGATCGGTTGTTTGAAGTATGAAATTCAAGAACAAACCCGTAGCACGAAGGCCATCCGTACTATGCATAGCATTTTAGCAATCCTCATTACGCTTATAAAATGCAAATCAGCAATTCTGAGCATCGTTGGAGAATTTCAATCGTTTCTGGATTCCTTCTAAGTCATTTGATCACAATAATGTACATTTTAATTACTTATACTGTCTATAATATGATTCATATGTTATTTATTCAAAAAGAATGGATTATACATGGTAATTACTCATATGAAGGACCAATAATACAATTTTGAGCATCGTTTGTGCATTTCAATCTTTTCTTGATTCATTCTATGTCATTTGATAGCAATAATCTACATTTAAACTCCTTATAGTGTCTAGAATATGATTAATATGATATTTACAAAAAAAAATATTGGAATGTACATGGCAATTATGCATATAAAGTGCAAATAATGCAATTTTGAGCATCGTTTGAGCATTTCAATTGTTTCTGGATTCATTCTAAGTCATTTGATCACAATAATGTACATTTAAATTATTTATACTGTTTATAATATGATTCATATGTTATTTATTAAAAAATAATGTGTTGTACGTGGTTATTACTCATAAAAAGTGCCAATAATACAATTTTGAGCATCGTATGAGCATTTCAGCCCTTTCTGGGTTCATTCTAAGTCATTTGATCACAACAATATACAATTAAACTTTTTATACTGTCTATAATATTATTCATACGTTATTTATTCAGAAACATTGGATTATACATGGTTATTACGCATATAAAGTGCAAATAAAACAATTCTGAGCATCGTTTTGAGCATTTCGATCGTTTCTGGATTTATTCTAAGTAATGTGATCGCAAAAATCTACATTTAAACTCTTTATACTATCTATAATTTGATCCATATTTTATTTATTCAGAAAAATTGGATTATACATGGTAATTACTCATATGAAGTGAAAATAATGCAATTCTGAGCATCGTTTGAGCATTTCAATCGTTTCTGGATTCATTCTAACTCATTTGATCACAATAATGTACATTTAAACTCTTTATACTGTCTATAATATGATTCATATGCTATTTGTTCACAAAGAATGGTTTATACATTGTAATTACGCATATAAAGTGCAAATAATGTAATTTTGAGCATCATTTGAGCAATTCAATAATTTCTGGATTCATTCTAAGTCATTTGATCACAATAATCTACACTTAAACTCTTTATACTGTCTATAATACGATTCATATGTTATTTATTCAAAAAAGAATGGATTATACGTGGTAATTACTCTTTTAATGTGCCAATAATACAATTTGGAGTATCGTTTGAGCATTTCAGTCGTTTCTGGGTTAATTCTAAGTTATTTGATCACAATAATATACATTTAAACTCTTTATACTGTCTATAATATGATTCATATATTATTTATTCAAAAAAATGGAAAATAAATGGTAATTACTCATATAAAGTGCCAATAATACAATTTTGAGCATCGTTTGAAAATTTCAATCGTTTCTGGGTTCATTCTAAGTCATTTGATCACAATAATATACATTTAAACTCTTTATACTGTCTAAAATATGATTCATATGTTATTTATTAAAAAAGAATGGAAAATAAAAGGTAATTATGCATATAAAGTACAAATAATACAATTCTAAGTATCGTTTGAGCATTTCAGTCATTTCATCACAATAATGTACATTTAAACTATTTATACAGTCTATAATATGATTCATATGTTATTTATTCAAAAAGAATGGATTATACGTGGCAATTACTCATATAAAGTGATAATAATACAATTTTGAGCATCGTTTGAGCATTTTGGTCGTTTCAAGGTTCATTCTAAGTGCAAATAATACAATTCTGACTTCGTTTGAGCATTTCAAACATTTCTGGATTCATTCTAAATCATTTGATCACTATAATCTACATTTATACTCTTTATACTGTCTATAATATGATTCATATGTTATTTGTTCAAAAAGAATGGAAAATAAATGGTAATTACGCATATAAAGTGCAAATAATACAATTCTGAGTATCGTTTGAGCATTTCAGTCATTTCTGGAATCATTTTAAGTCATTTGATCACAAAAATATACATTTAAACTCTTTATAATGTCTATAATATGATTCATATGCTATTTATTCATAAATAATGTATTATACATGGTAATTACGCTTATAAAGTTCAAATAATGCAATTCTGAGCATCGTTTGAGAATTTCAATTGTTTTTTTATTCATTCTAAGTCATTTTATCACAATAATGTATATTTAAATATTTTATAATTTCTATAATATGATTCATATGTTATTTATTCAAAAAGAATGGATTATACGTGGTAATTACTCATATAAAGTGTCAATAATACAATTTTGAGTATCGTTTGAGCATTTCAGTCGTTTCTCGGTTCATTCTAAGTCATTTGATCACAATAATATACATTTAAAATCTTTATACTGTCTATAATATGTTTCATATGGTATTTATTCATAAAGAATGGAATATACATGGTAATTACGCATATAAAGTGCAAATAATGCAATTCTGAACATCGTTTGAGTATTTTAATTGTTTCTGGGTTCATTCTATGTCATTTGATCACAATAATGTACATTTAAACTATTTATAATGTCTATAACCAGATTCATATGTTATTTATTCAAAAAGAGTGGATTATACGTGGTATTTACGCATATAATGTGCAAATAATGCAATTTTGAGCATCATTTGAGCATTTCAATCTTTTCTTTGATTCTAAGTCACTTCACCACAGTAATCTACATTTAAACTCTTTAATTTGATTCATATGTTATTTATTCAAAAAGATTGGATGATACATGGTTTCTGGATATGTTATGCCAATATATGTTATGCCAATATACTGCAAATAATGCAATGCTGATCATCGTTTGAGCATTTCAGTAGTTTCTGGATTCATTGTAATTCATTTGATCACAATAATCTATAGTTAAACTCTTAATACTGTCTAGAATATGATTCAAATGTTATTTATTCAAAAACATTGGATTATACATGGTAATTACGCATATAAATTGCAAATAATGCAATTCTGAGCATCGTTTGAGTATTTCAATCATTTCTGGATTCGTTCTAACTCATTTGATCGCAATAATAAGAATTTTAATTCTTTATACTGTATATAACATGATTCGTATGTTATTTATTCAAAAAGATTGGAATATATATTGTAATGAAGCATATAAAGTTCAAATAATGCAATTCTAAGCATCGTTTGAGCATTTCAAACATTACTGTTTTTGTTCTTACTCATTCGATCACAATAATCTATATTTAATTTTTTTATACTGTATATAATATGATTCGTATGTTAATTATTAAAAAAAATTGACAATACATGGTATTTACACACATAAAGTGTGAATAATACAATTCTAAGAATCGTTTCAGCATTTCAATTGTTTCTGAATTCATTCTAAATCATTGATGGAAATAATCTACATTTAAACTCTTTATAATGTCAAGGATATGATTCATATGTTATTTATTCAAAAATATTTGATTATACATGGTTATTACGCATATAAATTGCAAATAATGCAATTCTGAGCATCGTTTGAGCATTTGAATTGTTTCTGGATTTATTCTAAGTCATTTGATCACAACAATCTACATTCAAACTCCTTATATTATCAATAATATGATTCATATTTGATTTATTAAGAAAGATTGGATTATATATGGTTACTCTTATGAAGTGCAAATAATGCAATTCTGAGCATCGTTTGAGCATTTCATTTGTTTCTGGATTCATTCTAACTCATTTGATCACAATAATGTACATTTAAACTCTTTATACTTATGTTATTTATTCAAAAATATTGGAATATACGTGGGAATTACGCATATAAATTGCAAATAATGCAATTCTAAGCACGTGTTGAGCATTTAAGTCGTTTCTTGGTTAATTCTAAGTCATTTGATCACAATAAACTATGTTTAAACTCTTTATACTGTCCATAATATGATTCTTATGTTATTTATTCAAAACAAATGGAAATAAAATGGTAATTATGCATATAAAGTGCAAATAATACAATTCTGAGCATCGTTTGAGCATTTCAATCATTTCTGGATTCATTTCAAGTCATTTGATCACAACAATATACATTTAAATTCTTTATACAATCTATAATATGATTCATATGTTATTTATTCAAAAATAATGGATTATAAATGGTAATTACGCATAAAAAGTGTAAATAATGCAATTCTGAGCATCGTTTGATCATTTCAATCTTTTTTAGATTCATTCTAAGTCATTTGATCACAATATTTAATATTTAAACTCTTTATACTGTCTATAATATAATTCATATGTTATTTATTCATAAAGAATGGGTTATATACATGGTAATTACGCACATAAAGTGCAAATAATGCAAATATGAGCATCGTTTGAGCATTTCAATCTTTTCTGGATTCATTCTAAGTTATTTGATTACAATAACGTACATTTAAACTTTTAATGCTTTCTATAATATGATTCATATATTATTTATTCAAAAGATTGGATTATATACGGTATTAACCCAAATAAAATTGCAAATAATGCAATTCCGTGCATCATTTGAGCATTTCAATCGTTTCTGGAATCATTCTAAGTCATTTGATTGCAATAATCCACATTTAAACTCTTTATGGCATCTAGAATATGATTGATATGTTATTTACAAAAAAAAAGATTAGAATATACATGGTAATTATGCCTATAAAGTGCAAATAATGCAATTCTGAGTATCGTTTGAGCATCTCAATTCTTTCTGTATTTTTTCTAATACATTTGATCACAATATCTACATTTAAATTCTATATCTTGTATATAATAGGATTTGTATATTATTTATTTCAAAAGATTGGATTATACGTGGTTATTACGCATATAAAGAGCAAATAATGCAATTCTGAGCATCGTTTTAGCATTTCAATAATTTCTGGATTCATTCTAAGTCATTTTATAGCAATAATCTACATTTAAACTCTTTATACTGTTTAAAATGTGATTCATATGTTATTTACAAAAAAAAAAGAATAGAATATACATGGTAATTACGCATATAAATTGCAAATAATGCAATTCTGAGAATCGTTTGAGCATTTCAGTCGTTTCTGGATACATTCTAAGACATTTTATCACAATAATGTACATTTAAATTCTTTATACTGTCTATAATATGATTCATATGTTATTTATTCAAAAAGATTGGATTATAAGTGGTAATTACGCATATAAATTCTAAATAATGCAATTCTGAGCATCGTTTGAGCATTTCGTTGCTGGATTTATTCTTAGTCATTTGAACACAGTAATATACATTTAAACTCCTTATACTGTCTATAATATAATTCATATTTTATTTATTGAAAAAGTTTGGATTATACTTTGTAATTACAAATTATAAAGTGCAAATAATGCAATTCTGAGCATCGTTTGAGCATTCAATCATTTCTGGATTCATTCTAAGTCATTTGATCATAATAATATACATTTATACTCTTTATACTGTCTATTATATGATTAATATGTTATTTAATAAAAAAAAACATTGGATTATACATGGTAATTAAGCATACAAAGTGCAAATAATGCAATTCTGAGAATCATTTGAGCATTCCAATCGTTTGTGGATTCATTCACAATAATCTACATTTGTACCCTTTATACTGGTTAGAATATTATTTATATGTTATTTTTTTAAAAAAAATTGGATTATACATGCTGATTACGCTTATAAAATGCAGATAATGCAATTCTGCGAATTTTTTGAACATTTCAATCATTTCTGGATTCATTCTAAGTCATTTCATCACAATAATATATATTTAAAGTACTTATAGTGTTTAAAATATGATTCACATGTTATTTATTCTAGAAGATTGGATTATACATTGTAATTACGCATATAAAGTGCAGTTATTGCAATTTTGAGCATCATTTGAGCATTCCAATCGTTTCTGGATTCATTCTAAGTTATTTTATCACAATAATCTACATTTCAAGTCCTTATACTGTTCAAATGAATCATATTATAGACATAAACGATTGGAATGCTCAAATGATGTTCAGAATTGCATTATTTTCACTTTATATGCTTAATTACCATCTTCATCTAATTCATTTCTTGAGTTCATGTATCGGTTTCATACCATATCATATCCTATAACGAGAACTCAAAGAAGATTGTTAAATGTCAAATGATATTGTTTTGTAATCGACAAACCTAGAGACGTTTAGTACAACAATCTCTCCCTTTTGACGATTTGCAAAACAATATCATTAGTAAAGCGATTAAATTTTGACATTTCACAAGCTCTACTACAGTATACAACTAATTTTTATAATTTTATGTGGTATAAGATTAATTTTTATTCTTATATAGTGATATAAAACTAACTTTTTTTTTTCTTTTATACGATGGCATGTTTCTAACTTTAAAGATTTTATAGTGGCATGTTTCTAATATTAATATTAGCATATTCAAAAGAGCATAATGGTTTTATCAATTAACCGATTTTCTAATTTTAAAGGTTTTTATAGTGGCATGTTTCTAATATTAATATTAGCATATTCAAAAGAGCATAATGGTTTTATCAATTAACCGATTGCATAAATCTAATTGTATCATTTAGTGATGGCATAGAAATATATTATCATTTAGTGATGGTATTTCTCTAACTTCTACTTTTGCACTGGCATAAATCTAAATCATCCTATAGGTAAATTGTTATGTAATTGTTATGGGTCCTTTTCGTTGTGTTACGTAGGATTGTAAGGCCGTACTCAACAACTCCAAATTAGAGGATTACGCGGCCAGGGAGAAGAGTGATGGGGCTGGGTTCACCTGCTCAAAAAATTTCACGGAGAGAGAAGTGGGATGAGCCGAGAAGAGATGAAGTTTGCATCTCAAAACGCACAAATTTAATTCTGTCATCTCTCTCTCTCTTCAATTTTGTTCTTTGCAGTCTGAATCTAATGTCACAAAAGTGATGACATGTCATTGCTGAAGTTTTCATGTATAGTCCAGTCAGATTAAAACTGTCCAAATCAAATCTTAAATATTTAGGGGCAGGTCATTTCCCACTAATTTGATCGTACAATGCGCAAGCAAAGTGTAGCACAATGTTGACATTGCTTTTATGGCCATGAATATGAAGTCAGAATTCTAGGTTCAGTTTACTTGTATTGATTGAGCTTAATCAAACCAACTTGTTCCACCTGCCCACATTTTTTTTGTTGGAATGGCCTTAAAAAATATCATTTCATTTGTTTTTATAGATATCAGTTTCTTTAATAGTGACAATGCTGTTAACATTCTTTATCATTTTCCTTATCGAATTAAATTACCATATAATAAGGGAAATAACAATCTGATTATATTATATTACCATATAAAAAAAAAGGAAAACAACACTCCTAATTCATTATCACTAACATAACGATTTATTCCATCTCACCAGTTCTCCAATCTCAACTTCTCACAGTTTATTCTCACACTTCTACAACAAAACAGTTGTTTCTTACATAGATAACGGTTATCCACTTAAGAACAGGACCATTTTAATTGTTTCTAATCATCAAATATCCCAGCATTTGCCCTCCTCCATGTCAGGACATGTTCCCCAATTTTCTCCAATTCCTCCTGCTGAACTGGCTTAATCAGATAGTCGCAAGCGCCATGCTTGAGCCCTTTTACCACAGTTTCAGAGCTGGAGTCCACCGACAGCACTGCAAAATGTTTGGCTGATCAGGAAAAATGCAGTACATTGTTTTGTCACTCTACAAATGTATTATGACATGTAACTTACTAATAGGTTGGCACACTAGACTTATTTACAACAGAAAATTAGTTTGCTTTGATGACATAAACAGCTCATGCAGATCATTTCAATACTAACGTGACAATGAAATGTTATAATATGACCTCATTTGTACGATAGAGAATTTTAGTCCGGGTACACTTACTAACAACAGGAAGGTCCATTTCAAGACCAACTTGCTCAAGGAGCTGGAACCCATCCATGTCGGGCATGTGCACATCAGTGAGTACAATATCAAACTGTCCCTCCTGTCTAAGCATCTGTAATCCCTCTTTCCCACTAGTGCATTTTGTCACTGCATGTATAACACGGATGAATAAAGTAATGAAACTCTTGTAGAAGCAAGCAAAACTCATATGATGTTGCCAAATGAACTGGATTAGCATTTTTTCCAACAGGGCCATTAGTGGAAACAATAATCAAGTGATTCATGACTCGTTTTCATTGTTCAAATATGCAAAGTATGTTCATATTGTAATCAGCATCTGAAACCTGTTCAGCCCGTGATCTACTCCCTTGAATTTTCCATTAGGAGCCTTAAACCAACAAGGTACAAGACTTTCTGCTTTTTTCTTTTTCTTTTCCAATTATTTTTCAGTCAAAAATAAAAAATTAAATAAAAACCTCTGAGAGATGTCCATCACAGTATTTACCAGTATGTAAGTCCTTCATATAACCAATACAGCATTGTAAAAAAGAATATCAATGAATCACAGGAGTTCCTTTTTTCCCCTTTTCTTCCTATTCCCTAATGAAAAATAACTTTTCCTGTTGTTTCTCCAATTTGATAATTTTAGTTTTAACATAATTAAGCAACAATTGCCAAAAGTTGTATAACAGCCAACACGCAATTAAGTTTGCAGAACCTTTAAGAACTCTAAACATTCTTGATTTGTCAGAAAACAAAGGAGAACTATTATTTCAGAAACCACATTAGGAAAAAAAAAATTTCAGTTAACGCACCTTTGTAGCCGCATCTTTCAAGCATCATGCTCACCACTTGCAAAGAGGTTCGGTCATCATCTATGACAAGCACTCTTATGCCGGCAGGGAAATCATCATCCTTCACAAGGTTAGGTATCTCCCCGTTTTCGGCCATTGCAATAACGTCAATTTCCCTCCTTTGAATAAGGCGATGAAGAGTTAAAGAAAGCTCCAGGAGAGAACAGAGCGAGAAAGGTACAATGGAACACGGGATGACCATTGGCTCCTTTTATATGCGCCTACAGATATACTTCGAAGAGAAAATTAGGTGAGGTTTCTGACTCTGTTGCGGGTTTAGATAGATTTTCTCAAAGATTTGCTTAAAAAAGTTTGTTAAAGATTGGTTGGAGAAAATATACACTTATCGTACCCACCGTTTCAGTTTCAGAAAATATACACTTATTGTACACGTTTTGTTTTAATCAAAAGCTACCGAACATCATATACACGACAAACTATGTGCGCTTCTCTGGTATTGTATCTGCCACAAACTATATGGAAAGCTTTCCACAATTATATAGTCCGATACGCTCAATTATATACACGTAATTAATTGCCCAAGCATCAATTTCCATGTTAGTATCGAGCAAATCTGTCAGAACTTTGCAAGAATTTTTCCGATATGGTGACAACCATGTACCAGAAGGAACATACCACGCAGCCAAGATGGATATTGCCTGTCAACATGACACGTGGATTTAGTTATGCTGAGGTGTAATGAGAACTTTGGTAAACATATGGACCACGAAAAGAGAATTTGGGCCGTGTTTTTACTTGTATATTCTTGCTTTTTCTGTGATTAAGATTTCAACAGAGTTGGCCCAACAAATCAGAATGACATTGAACTCATTGTCCTTGAGCAATGAAGATTAATCTATAGCCATAGAATGGTTAAGATGGGGAGGGGAGAGAGAGATGTAGACTGGTGCTTGTCACTGCAACAGGGAGAAGAAAAGCAGGTGTCCATATATGCTCTATTGTTTCCATAAAGGAGAGGTTCTTCAAAGCATATGATCAAATGCCTTGCATGCATTACAGGGTCAAATATGCACCGGTGAACCCTGGTCAGAGTGGTCAAATCAAGGACAAGGCATCACATTTGTGGCAGACCTGGACCAAGTTTTCCCAAAGGTGGCATTTCATGACCTTGTAAGTACACACTCTCTTAGGCATTTCAACAAACAGTTCATGTTCATGATAGATTGATAGGTCCACATTGCCTCATACACCTGCCCAAAATTCGCACTGAACTGAACTAAAGAAGGTTAGGAGAAGAGAGGAAGGCAGCGGCCGTGAAAAGAAGGGAAAGGAAGTACTGAGGAGAGAGAGGAGAGTAAGGAAGAAACTGAGTAGCTATCATCAATGTCAACAAGGGAGAAGGAAGGAAATCCATGCATCACTACTTTTTCTTCTAAATTAGAACTAAATAACTACTATATTTCAGGTATTCAGGTAAAATTAATAACACCAATGTATATAACAACTTTCGAGGCCTTGACACAATTTGGTATCAATATAGCCACAACCACAAACAAACTATTATCAACAGAGACCTAATGACTTTTGTTTACTCAATGCTTACCACTGTGAATGAATCGCCAAATCAGTAATGTAGCTCTGGAGATGCAGTCGAACTAGTGCAAAGAATGAAAGGTAGAAATAGAGGAGAATTTGGCGCTGAGAGAAATCGCGCCATATAGTCAAGTGCACTGCTGTCTACAGAAAAGCGCGCAATTTTTCTTTCCATTCGGTGAACGCAGAATCGGAAGGAGAATAATTTTGTGCAGAAAATCGCGGAGGGAAATGGAAAGGTTTTGATCCGTCGGAGGTCGAGAGAGGGAGACGGGAGAAGGAAGAGGATTGGAGTGGGTCCCAGTTGACAGAGGTGAACATGTTGCTGATCACTGATCAGTTCTAATCCTGATCGTTGATCAAAACTTTCTACGGTTCAGATGTAGATAGTATCTAATCAGGGTTGCACTTGCTTTTTATTTTTCTGTTATCTTGTTTAAATTTGTTAATATTTTCCAATTATAAATTCCGTAAAATGATTGAAGGAATAACATGAGGACATTGTTTGATTTTTCATATTTCTCTGTTTTTAGATTTCTTTTTCTTTTTTCTTTTATTATTATTGTTATTATTATTATTATTAAAGAGAGGAGATCGAGTGTGTAAGTCCGATCTTTGATTGCATTTCAAATTTTCAATTGAAGGTACCATTGACGGATTTAAACATAACAAAGGATGTCACCTTTTTTAATATATATATATATATAGAGTTTAGCTACGGTGAGTCGCGACCAAAACTTCTAGATCTAGATCAAAATGACCGATCCAAACCGTCCAATATGATCTCTCTATTGAAATCTCCATATAGACCAAATTTTTCATTTTTTCAAAATTTTTAAGTACTTTTTTGAAATTTTAGAAAATCGTTAATCTAATTGGTTTTGAACCATTCAAAAACATCAGTTTTAAAAAATCCGAAAAAAATACTTAAAAATTTCGAAAAAAATAAAAAAATTGGTTTGCACGGAGATTTCAATAGAGAGATCATATTGGACGGTTTGGATCGGTCATTTTGATCTAGATCTAGGAGTTTTGGTCGCGACTCACCGTAGCTAAACTATATATATAAATGCTATGGTGCATCGCGATGTATTAAGGCTTTTGTACATCGCGACTATATTTGCCGATAGTTTTACAAATTGAAAATCTAACTAAACAAATTCAATCTATATATTGAAATCCCATTTTTTAGAATTTTTTTACTATTTTTTCGA
Organism: Rhynchospora pubera; assembly: GCA_028095005.1. Classification (NCBI taxonomy): domain Eukaryota; kingdom Viridiplantae; phylum Streptophyta; class Magnoliopsida; order Poales; family Cyperaceae; genus Rhynchospora; species Rhynchospora pubera. Next base: position 206,638,951 of record CM051462.1, on the reverse strand, counting down.
ATTTTTTAAAACCTGCCATTTTTAGAATTTCTTTATTATTAATTGATTTTCAAAAAAGGAAAGTTTTAGAAAATTCGAAAAAATAGTAAAAAAATTAAAAAATATATATAAAATTTGGTTTATAATGATATTTCAATATGTAGATTGGATTAGTTTAATTAGATTTGTCAATTTATAAAACGGTTGACGGATAATGATCGCAATGTACAAAAGCCTCAATACATCGCGATGCACCATAGCATATATATATATATATATATATATAATAATAATAATAATAATACAAAAGAAAGGAATTTATATTTGTATTTTTTTTTACATATATCTTACATCTGTTCCCATAAATATTGACATGGTATTTCATTATTGGATCCCATTCTTGATTCATAGTATAATTTTATAAAGCGATTATTATTTATTAGATAAAAGTTATCAATTATTCTAGCTATCAATGAAATAATTATTGACTAAGGATTACATATATCTCTAAATCTACATTTTCTATTATAAATAAATATTGTAAATATCAATATATTTGATCGCAATAGCAAATTCCCTGGCTCCGTTGCTTCAAGAATTCCTGGCTCGGTCATTGCGAAGTACGAATCAGAAAAAGTAAATGAGAGATGGGACAATAATCTGAGGTTGTACAATTTTTTTTTAAGATAAATAGGGGTCCTGAGGTTGTACAATTACTGTTCGAGATTAAATCTTTTTTGTAATTGATGCAAGCAAGTAAGGTAAGGACACAAATCGTAAACAACCAAATCAGAGTTGGGAATATTTTTTTCCAAATGCGTAGCTAGAATTTCGTGGCATCTATAATTTTTTTAATATATATATATATGACATAACGTCTGATATAAAAATAATATAATAATAATTTTTAAATAAATAACTCTAAAATAATATAACATTAAAAAAATCATGAGAAATTAAATATATATTAACATAACAATAGAAGATCTTAAATATATATTCAATATATAAAATGATAATTCAAGAGTAAAGATAATAAAAAGTACAACAATTCCCTATAAATTTTCATTTTCCCATAATTTTGCATAATAGATTCATTAGAAATCTCATTGAACACTATTTCTATATTATAGATACATAAATATGGAGTTTGGCTACTATTCAAACCACAGTATTTCAGATCTAATATAGCACTCGCAAGTTTTTTTTTTTTTACCGAAACAATGTTTAGATTTTTTTTTATGACCGTTTTTATAATATCCGGATAGTATTTTTATCTTCTGTGTAGCTTTTGTTTATAATGTCCTAAAATTTACAAAATATTACATAGATGAATTACGCAATACACAAAATTTGCACTAGTATATATATGTTATAAATAATTATTAATCCAAACATCTCCTATTCTATTTTATGTTTAGTCTTAATAAGATTTATTGAGGAAGAAGAAAGAAGACAATTTGTTATGAATGAATACTAGCTGGGTTCTTATTTTTTAGGAGTTATTATACAATTCAAATTAAGCAGGACATGTCCACTTGAGTCATTCAAAATTTTGAAATGGGCCCCAAATTTTTTGTATTTTTTTTCCTTATTTATAAACAAGTAAAATGTCAAGCAAAATTTTTTTTTTTCAGGTGGATCCCTGGACCCACCCAAACTCCATATAGCTTCGTCCTAGCTGGATTCAGTCTCAAATTGAACCAGCACAATCAAGTTAAATTGTATCTTCAAGAGTATACTCTCTTTTAAGTAAATTGTATCTTTAAGTGTATACTCTCTTTAATATATATTCTCTTAAGTGTATACTCTCTTTAATATATATTCTCTTATTTTTATTAGTTACTCTTCAAGTAAATTGTACCTTTAAATGTATTAAGTACTCATTTATGTTTATCACACTTTATACTTATCAGAAGAGAGAAGATATGATAAGGAAGCAATGCCTATCGGAAGAGATAAAAGAGGACAAGGAGAGACAGCAGCGGTGTGACCGTGTGAGATGAAGAATGAAGGGAGGAGGGAGCGAAGGGCAGAATGATGAAGAATGAAGGAATAGGGAACATAGAAGGGATAGAGCCAAAGAGGGAAGGGAGAGCGAGGAGGGAACATATCGAGGGAGGGAGAGCAAAATGATAGAGCGTAAGGGAGAGTGGAACGAGATCCTCTGGTCGGCCGACCAGAGGATTCTCTGGACGTTTTAGAACTTTTTTTATCTGAGCCGTTTGATTTAATCTCAACGGTTATAGATGTCCCGTCTATAATACTAGATTGATAGGCCCGAAAAAAAATAACCGTTCAGATTAAATCGGACGGCTCAAATCAGAAAACGATCACTGGTCGTTTAAAAAGAACGACAGAGGATCCGGACCCCAAGTGGTGCCGGTACTAAAACCCAAAACCTTTTGTAGCGCGCCCTGGTGCTTTTCAGCCCACTGTAAATTTTGAAAGTTCGTTTCAAGGCCCATATAATAGAAAACGTATTTAGTCGCAATAAAAAGGACAAAAAGCGGCAGTCGTGAGGGAAGCCCGTATAATAATGGGTGTGTTTGGATTGTTGGAAGAAAGAAGAAAAAGAAGGAAGAAGAAGAAAAAAAAAATTATAAATAATTCAAACTCTTCACAAAATTATACACTTCCCAATACTTCTTCCCACTTCTTCCCTTCTTCCCACACCCATCCAAACGCACCCAATATTAGTAACTTTAATTGTACTTAATTTGCTATTTGTTCTAAAAGAACCAACTATTTTGCCTACAGGCTTTTATTAACAAAAAATGGAACTAACTATTTTATTAAGAAAATGGAACAAAAAATGTTTCTAACCAACGACCACAACAGACATCAGACATGGTTTCTAGACCCTTGTGGTTCCCCTTGTTCTTTTTCCCCTTATCTACAGGCTCATGGATGAAATGTTTAGTTTATCAAGTTCTAGAAGTAGTTGAGCGGACCTAATATAGTGTTCTATACACCATTATATTAGTAGTATATAAAATACCGGTAGCATTCTAGAATGTGTTGGCGTACCGCGTACACACCCATTATTATACACACTCCTCGGCAGTACAATAGGTGATTTATTTAATCTTTTAATCCTCATCATCACACATTGCAATCTTTTTTAATAAATGAATATATATCTAACAAGATAAATTATTCCAACATTACATCCGGGATCCGTTTCTGAAGATCGTCACTTTAAAATTTATCTACTCCTTTTCCTCTAACTAAAATTTGTGCCACGTCTCCACTGGGTTGAATTGATGTAATCTTATTGTTGATGCGATAATTATTATATGTTTAGTAAACGACAAGGTACATGCCTTGTAGTTTACTTTTCATCTAAGCATTGCAGTTTTCCGTTTATGTATTTTATTATTTCCACTCGTCTGTCGTAGTATTAATTTGATGGCATGCACCAACAACGAATTGTATTTTCCTCTTGTATTTCCATTTTCCGTGCCATGTACTTCGATTTTTATAAATTTATATTTCTTTTAATTTTGCACTCCTCAATAAACATGGAGATAGAAATCCCTTTGTCCAAAAGTTTGATGATTTATTTGTCAAAACTAACCTAAATGTTTTCACACATGGATTCGAGTACAAGTCAATTAGTGTAGATAGTGTTTCCCTCCCTTGGATTCTAGTACAAGTCAATTAGTTTCTGAAGTTCACAGATGTTTTGAACTTTGAAATTTCTCTTCATCAGATACCTTGTAGGCAAAACTGACAAAGAAGTTCAGTTACTTCGTGCACAAGACTACCGTTAATTTAATTTGTAATAAAATGCATATTATTTGGTCTTTACGGTGAACTGGTGAAGTAGTGGATCTAATTTGTGAACAATATTTAAATAGGATTGATTATTAATTTAACATATCATTTTGAATGTACCTGGAAGGTTGGAACTAAAGATGACTAAACAAATTAAGGAGCACGAAAGAAAATGACAATCAAGTTAAGCAAAAATTTATAGTTGATTATTGTGAAATTTTGGTGTAACTTGAAAATATGCAATCGTCATTTAAATGTCCATGAAAATCAAATATTATTTTTAAATTGTTTGATATTTTAATTTATTTCAATTCTGATCTGGATCTTGTTATATAGATTGTTTGGGTTATTAAAATAGTTATTTATTAATATATTTTGTTCCATATACGACATTTATATATTATTATTATGGGTCATACTATGGTGGACACAAAAAAAATTACTGCTTTGAATCACAGCCGTATAAGATTGGAAGGGTAAAATCGATATATTATGTCCATTACCCTCTCTCCGTCTCTCTCCGTTAAACTGAAATGCCCTTTCTCCTCCATTCGTTGGGCTTTAGATGTCAACAAAATAAAAAACAAAATAAAAAAGGAATCTATCGAAGACAAAAAAAAAACAAAATAAAAAAGGAATCTATCGAAGACAATAAAGCAGTATACGCGTTATTATTTTTTTAGTTGGTCCGAGAAAATTCGAGAAAACTTTGCTTCCGCCTCTTCTCCTACGGGTTCTCGTTCGTCTTCGGAAGAGGTAATTCGAGAAAGGTATTGCGGACATGTTCAGTTATGCTCAAATCATCTTTTTTTCTGGGATCATGATAATCTTGTGTTGAGGATCTTATGGTTATTCTTTCTTTCTATGAAGTTTTTGTTTTCTCATCTATCAAATGAGCAAATCTTATAATTTTAGGTTGTAGGTGAATCGTATTGGTTTTATGTGTACATAGTTCGAAAATCACCAACATTATCTGTAAGTCTTTCCTCAGAAAGTTGAAAAACCAAATACGTTGTTGGCAGGAGCAGCCATTGCTTTGTTTGGTTGAATAATATTATCAATAAGAAAAAAAAAATTGGGCGAGAAATGCGTTGCAAAATGATGATGTATGTGTAACTGTTGGCTGATAACAGCATGAACTCTAACCCACCATCTTGACCTTCACCTTTTATTTAATTTTAGCCTCTTCTTAGGTACCAGAAGAGGATTTGTAGGAACAACAAATAGAAGGGGCTAAATGGCTAACTTAATTCTAGGATGTTTTATAATGACCACACCAGAGATAATTAGTATGATTTAGGAATTTTAGTTGTGGCAAAAAAAATTATGGGTTGTAATATAGGACACGTGTTCCCTCTAAGCTGATGTATGTTGTCTAACTACTTAATTTTTAGGTTACTGTGCTTCTAACTTATGGTTGAGAACTTCTTTTGAACTTATTAAGCTGCTACTAGATTCATGCAAATTTATTGCTTTGAGAATTTCATTACTTGTCATGAATATACCTATACTAATTGGTACAAGAGCTTCTTTGCTTTTCCCTTTCCAACACTATCAATTGTAGTCCAGTAAGCTTATAAGCGAGCTGTGGAAAAAAAAAATTGTGATTGAAATTCAGATTTGATCCAATTGCTTTATTTACCTCTCTGGTTAAGACTGGAAATTTCAGGTGAGTTTGTTCTTTAGTTATTTTAGTGCGCTTTAGTTGAGGGTTCTTGATGAAACTAATTCTATGCATCTCAATTACATGAACTATATGTATATGTGATAAGTTGGGTACTAAATGCAAGTTTGAGAAACTTTTCTTTATGCTTAGTATGAAACCCTTGGTACCAGATATTAAGACTAGCCAATTGGTATAAAACCCTTGAAACCAGATCATCTGACTTATGTTCAAGGAAATATCTATTGAACTCTTGGCAAGTCCTCTCCAAATGATTTGTTATTAATTTTGCTTCATGCAGCCTGCATTCTCGAGTTGAAGTTCTCAGATCCTCTGGCATAAATCTTCTTGGAAAGATCTAGAACTAACTATTTTTTAGCATGTGTTTTGTTGAATACAGCATTGTGGGAAGAGGATAATAATGTATTCATTGTAGAGCATCTTTTACTTTTTATGCATGGTGCGTTTCTTATTTTTAAACTGGTACATTACTTTATTTCTCAATAACTGTATCATAATTGAAAATGGAAAGTTCAGACTTCAGTATTGTTAGTGACATGACAGCTTTCAATTGTAGTTACAAATTTATATGAAGCAGCTTTCCTGGCCAGATGGGGATGCAGTCCTTGGATGTGATTAGGGGTGTTTAGCAAATTTTAATGAGTGATTTTACAAGAACTGTCTTTTTACTTTGGTTTCTTTGTAATATTATCTGGTGGGGATTGATTTGTCTGTCTTTTAATGAGTGATTTCATCCGAATTGTCTATTTTCTCAATTGTGCAAAGCAAGAAGATTGGAACTGGTACCGCTTTTTGGGTACCACTGTACCACCGCTCACAATGTGAGTTGTACCGCTTTGATACTGTTTGTTTAATCAACCACTTTGATATGCAATGGGCAGCAAGGCAATGGGCAATTGATTCTTTCCCTTCCAAATATATCAAACGTGACCACTGAATTCTCAATAAATAGAAATTATTTACCTTTTATAAATTAAGATGGGACTCAATTAAGATATTCAATTCACAATCCATATGATTTTTTCTCTTTCCAACCAATGCGTTGACATGACTCTAAGGATTTATTGTAACAGATCTTTCATTAAGCTTTGAAATATAAATCCAGCTATATATTTAACTGCAAATCTGGTCTTAAGACAAAAAAAAGTAAGGCATGAAACTATCAACGAATTTTTGTAAATAGAAAGATATCTAGCAATTAGACTATAACGGATCTTTCATTAAATCCAGCGGATAAGATTATAGGTTGATATATAAATCCAGCTGCAATATCCAATTTTGATATACTCCATTCGGCCTCAAACGTGTCACTTTGGTATATTTAATCAACCACTTTTTTAATTGTGTCTTCCATATGTCACCTTGATTAATAATTTGACTACCATCGCAAATTATTCTAATGAAAAAAATTAAGATAAATTTAAAATGGATTGTTTATTCAAACGTGTCAAATGGACGGTTCATTTCTTCTTCTTTTTTTAACAAAACGACAAAGCGAGTTCAGCTTGTCTGTTCATTCATGTTTAAAAGTCGAATGCTTTAATTTCAAATGGATTTTCTATTTTCTTTTTTTAATAAAAAAAGAAAAGAATCCATATGGACTATACATTTCCTTTTTTTTAATAAAACAACAAAGCTATTTCAGCTTGTCTGTTCGTTCGTGTTTAAAAGTCGAATGCTTTAATTTCGAATGGATTTTCTATTCTCTTTTTTTTTAAATAAAAACAAAAAAAATATCCATATGGACTGTTTATTTTTTTTTTTAACAAAACGACAAAGCGATTTCACCTTGTCTGTTCGTTAATGTTTAAAAGTCGAATGCTTTAATTTCAAATGGATTTTCTATTTTTTTAAATAAAAAAAATGAAAGAATCCATATGGACTGCTCATTTCTTTTTTTTCTAACAAAACAAGTTCAGTTGGTCTATTCGTTCATGTTTAAAAGTTGAATACTTTAATTTCAAATGGATTTTTTATTCTCTTTTTTGAAAATTAAAAAACAAACAAAAAATTTCATCTCGACTGTTCATTTCTTTTTATTTTTAACATAACGACAAAGCGAGTTCAACTGGTTTGTTCGTTCATGTTATAAAAGTCTAATGCTTTAATTTTAAATGGATTTTTTTATTCTCTATTTTGAAAATTAAAAAACAAACAAAAAATTTCATCTCGAATGTTTATTTTTTTTACAAAATGACAAAGCGAGTTCAGCTAGTCTGTTCGTTCATGTTATAAAAGTTTAATGCTTTACTTCAAATGGATTTTTTATTTTCTTTTTTAAAATAAAAAATTCATATGGACTGTTTATTTTTTTAACAAAATGACAAAGTGAGTTCAGTTGGTCTGTTCGTTCAAGTTATAGAAGTCTAATGCTTGAATTTAAATGAATTTTTTATTTTTTAAAATAAAAAATGGAAAAAATTCATATGGACTGTTCATTTCTTTTTCTTTAATAAAATGACAAAGCGAGTTCAGCTGGTTTGTTTGTTCATGTTATAAAAGTCTAATGCTTTAATTCAAATGGATTTTTTATTTTCTTTTTTTAAAATAAAAAACGGAAACAATTCATATGGACTGTTCATTTCTTTTTTTTTTACGAAATGACAAAGCGAGTCCAACTGGTTTGTTCGTTGATGTTATAAAAGTATAATGCTTTAATTCAAATGGATTTTTAATTTTTAAATAAAAAATGAAAAAAAATTATATGGACTCATCATTTTTTTCAATAAAATGACAAAATGAGTTTAGCTGGTCTGTTCATTCATGTTATAAAAGTCTATTGCTTTAATTCAAATGGAATTTTTTATTTTCTTGTTTTTTAAATAAAAAATGAAAAAAAATTCATATGGATTGTTCATGTCTTTTTTTTTTAAACATAATGACAAAGCGAGGTCAGCTTGTCTGTTCATTCATGTTTTAAAAGTCGAATGTTTTAATTTCAAATAGATTTTTTTTCTTTTTTTAATAAAAAGCGACAAAAATTTATATGGACTGTTCATTTCTTCTTTTTTTTTAACAAAATGACAAAGCGAGTTCAGCTGGTCTGTTCGTTCATGTTATAAAAGTCGAAGGCTTTAATTTCAAATGAATTATTTATTTTTTTTGTTTTTTTACAAAATAACAAAGCGAGTCTAGCTAGTCTGTTCGCCAAATGAGACGTTAAGGAAATAAGAGAGGCTCCAAAGCAACGTGATGGTTGCTCATGTGGTTTATTTGGGATGATGTTTATTGAACTTTATAATGGTTCGATCGAGACAACTAATTTCTCATAGGTTGTTATCTATTAAGTTATCTCTTTTATCTAGCAATTATTTTATTTTATTCGTTCTTAGTATTTAATGTGCATTATATTTTGCAGATCAATCTTGAAGTATTTCATAAACAAATTATTCATCGCTTGATATTTTCAGCAAAAAAATTAACATGAAGACATTAAAAAAAATAGTGATACGTCAGTGGAGAAATAAAAAGCTTACTATTGCATTAAGACCAAGATGCCAATTTTCTTTGTTTTAGATAGATTCTGCTTGTTTTTGTTTCTGTTTTTTTTTTTTTGCTTCTTTTTTCTTTTTTTTTCAACTAGATAGCTGTTATCTAGTATGTTAAAAAAAAATGCCAATTTACATTTCCACTTATCTGTTTTGAGTTTTATACTTTTGCATGTTGCAATTTTGTAATTGATGTACTATAAGACTAAGATGCCAATTTACGTTTCTACTTATCTGTTTTGAGTTTTATACTTTGCATGTTGCGATTTTGTAATTGACGTACTATAGTAGCGCTGAATGCTGATAAAGTTGTTAAGTTTTGTTTGAATCTAAAATATAACTATTGATTTGAATCTAAAATTCTATATCCAATTTGTATCTTTCCGTATGCAATTTAATTCCAATGACCTTGTAAGTACACGCATGTGGTAGAAACATAAATTGACATGACATAAATACGCTAATGATTTACAAGTGGATTTACAAGGCATATGAAATTTCTACTGTTCATATGTGTTTCTACCTTTAATTTTCCATCGTTACATATCTTATTTTTTCTAATGGAATTTCCAAATCCAATTTATATCTTTCCATTCCCAATTTGTATCCAATTACCGTATATCTATTTGCAAAGAGTGGCCACGTTTAATTAATTACCATCTAAATGATAAATTACCTTTTATACAACAATAATTAACAAATTTAATTACCATCTATATGATAAATAAGAGATTGGTTCCCAACTTCCTCTTGGACCAGAAATACAACAAAGAATTACATACAATAGCAAACTCCTCTTTATAGATAAACAACACACAAAAATCTACAGTTTGACATAACAAAATGAGCATCTTAACCAGCACTAAGACATACAAACGTATGCACAAGCCCAACCATCAGATTTGCAAAAAGCATGTCCAACAACAATTGTACTTTCCAGTCGTAAGTAATAACATATTAACATTCAACAATAGTTGTACTTTCTAAGCCTATGTACTTAGGATAATCTCTATTCTTTCATCACTTTAGCCCCTGGAATATTTTTGACTTTACAACAAACTCTTGGGTTCCAGGCTCATGTCACAAACACCATACCAGTATAGGTTTTTCTGTACCAGAGATCTGTACCATGAACCTATTGGGTGTATCCCAGCTGTTCCTTCTGCCTCTTGTATTCAATATCCATCACAAGTCTTCCTTATTGTCATCTACTAGCATCTCTCTTGGATTGGAGGAATCATGGCCTTCACTTCCTTCTTCATTGTTTCTGTCCATAATCTAGACCAATAAAATAACAAGTTATGATTTTAGACTATCAAAAGACACATCTGTGACTTAAGTTTAACACAAGAACCATTAAATACTTCATTATACAAACTACCACTTATAGCTAGTGCAACAGATAAATACTTTATTACGAATATACTTCAATTTGAGTAGTAAATAAAGACAAATAGAAGTATGGAACTAGTAAAATGAAGGAGCAGATTTGTCGGTGGGTGCACAGGAATAACCCATCACATATATTAGGTCCACAGTGATAAGTTGTTTGAAATCGGCACTGAAGTCCAATAATGTGTGTGCAAATGGACAAATGGTAAATGCAATTGGCACATCAAACTTACCAGATGTTTGTACCATTATCTCCTTGAGAGACCTTCTCTTTCAGTGAAGGCACGTCCAGCCATCATCAACTGGTCATTAAACTCTCTCACTTTAGATTAATCTTTTCTCAAAGAAAGGCCCAAATTTTTTTCTTCCAGAGCCTGTTCGATTAGAATATGTTGTTAATCACACAAATTTTACAAGTAAAAATGGAAGAAGTTGCAACTGATAAATACAGTACTAATCCTTCTTATATTCACAAAATCACAATACATGTTTCTCCTTGCTAACATTCACAGTTGCAGCTTGCAAATCTTTAATCGACTTATACAAAGAGGAGAAGGTGATAGGGCATCCAGCTGCCTTTTCTTCTATCTTCTATGGAGTCCGCACTAATCTTTTTAATTAAAGGATAATATATAAACTCAAACATGAATTGCAAAGAATTACTCTCAAAAGAGAGAAATTAAGCCATTATAAGAAATGATACCTCCAGCTTAGAAGCTAGCCTATGAGATGTAATCAAATCGCAGGATCTCATTATCTGCTAGACGTAAAGCAATTAAACCCCAAATGCTTGCCACTTTCATAAATGAAAATTATATGTTTTATCAATATCTTAAATTTTCTTGCAAATTAAATGTACCCAAAGTAGGAAAAAATTGAAATACAACTATATGAGATACAAAATAAAAACAACAACAATACTACAAAATAAATTGAGCCCCTCGTTGTGACTAGAAAATATCAACATTTTGTACGAATTGGTACCGAGATATAAGGAGATTAGCAAACAAAAGCATCCATGCTTCTATTAAAAATGAAAATAAATTGAAGGAAAAAGCAAAAGATTTAATGAAAATAACACACAATTGATGAAGCCTTGTCCTCAGACTCCTTCTCCGACTCTAAAGGCGGAGGCGAGCAAAACAGGGAAGACAACGGCATTGAATTCCAACTCCGACTCAGACGGAGATGTGATTTGTTGTCTCTCGCTCGTTTATTTCTATTTCTAACTTCATCTCCGTCTCCATCTCTGGTACTGGTAGTAGTAGAAAGAGGAGGGAGCGTTGCTAGGTGAGGGAAAAAGACCGAGGAGAGAAGAGGACTCAATAGAGGACAGAGCGAGAGGTAGCGGTGGAGGAGGTGGGTAGGTCAAAATCGATGACAATCAAAATTAGAGAAAGGGGGATAGATGGGGACCGCCTGGAATTGGAATTGAATTGGAGAGAGAGAGAGAGAGAAGGCGGCCGGGCAGGGGAATGGGACTATGGGGCGGAGAGAGAGAGAACTAGGGGAAAGTTTGTCTTTTGTTATTTTGTTAGACGGACAATTTTGCCCTTCTTACGGAAGTTTGCTGTTCAACTTAACGGACAAAAAACGGAGATAATTAGACGTGCGAAAGTTTAGGATAATATCTGGACCGTTCGATTCATACGAAATGGACGGTCTGTATTTTTGGTGTCCACATTAGAATTTCCCTATTATTATTATTGAATAATTTATACCTTATGATTGAGAAGTCGCACGTGGTACATTTCAAGAGATTCTTTGTTCCAGGCATGCTTTCTTTTGTAGTATCTTGGCCGTTTTGGAACTTTCCAGGTAGATTCTCGAGTAGGGCTTTGATTTAAACTAGCATTAAATTTTAGCGCAAATCAATATATCAAATTTGCGCACTTCCAAATTCCAAGCAGTAGAGAATACGAAATAAATTATCCTTTGAGCAAAGTTTTGCACAATTAAGTTTTTTTTTTAGTATGGCAATTAAGTTAAAAATGGTTAGATATGTTTAATATTATTATATTATTTTTAGAAAAAAATATTTTGATTTGATTACCCTCTCTAGCTGAATTCCTTTTTGTCATATAGGGAACGTTTGTATCGCTTAGGAATTTGAGGAATTTGTGGAAGTTGCAATTCTTAGGAATAAATTTATTGAGAAGTGTGTAACTTTGTGAAGAATTTGGATTGTTTATAATAAATTTATGGTAGGAAGATGAAATTCTCCAAATTCCTTGGAAAATCCAAACAGCCCCATAGTGAATAAGTCAATAAATACGTTGGAAGCACCAGAATTCCAAAATAAATCTGACAACATAAAAAATAATTTTCTATTTTGAAATTCCGACATTTTGAAACATGTCCATATTATACTTATATCATTAACATAAAATTTAATAAATTGGAGTAAGATGCATATATCAACAAAAAGACGTGAAATTCACAACGGCCCATATTGTAAAGCGACTTTTAACTACGCAAAATTTATTACAAAGGCAACTTATCAAATCAACAATAGGTTTATAAGGTCTTCTTATTTTTATAGTTTTAAAATTAATTAAATAAAATTATCGAGATTATTATAAAGTGAAATCTATTAGCATTTACCAATGAATCCCCCGCCCCCCTCTCAGACCAACACACACACACACAATATTATCCTATGGTTGGCTCGAGTAAACAAAGATAAATGTAAAACTATCAGGATAATCATTCAAGTAAACGGATCCATTGGGTACAATTCTGTGTGCTCACAGCAATCAGAATCTTTGGTATTATCCTGAACCCATATCATCTAAATCCACAAAAAAAAAAAAAAATTGTGAAGAAAACGAAAGGAAAAGAGAAGAAACGGACATAACAATTTTACAAACTCTCTCTCTCCTGTCTTGCCGTCATCTGACATCATGCTAGACGTCACCCAACCCCTCCATGTGTATTGGTTTGGATCTATTATCTAACGAAAACTCAGCATCCATGATCCACTACCTAATAGCCCTATAAACCGTCCGATTTTAATCCATCCGTCAGTTTCAATTCGGATTCAAATTCTCAATTGTCCTCACTCCAGTGCTCCACCAACACCAAGCGACAAAAGAGCATCTCCTTCCAGCAGCCTTCGTCCGAAAGAAACAATCCTTCTATATAAATAAGCGCCTCCTTCTCTCTTTTCCCATTTTAATTCACCACTACACATCATTCACATCTCTCACTCATGGCAGCAGTACGCCATCGTCGTCTCCGCAACCTAACCCTAGACCTCCCTTCTTCTTCCCCTTCCGTCTCCTCCCGCCGCTTCTCTCTCCCTCCTCCCTCCACCTCCACTTCCACCTCCACCTCATCTCTTTCAGACTACGAAAGGCTCTCCGTTCTCGGCCATGGCAATGGAGGCATAGTCTACAAGGTTCGCCATCGCACTTCCTCCAATCTCTTCGCGCTCAAAACCCTCTCTCCATCCTCCGCCACCAGTGCTGCTTCCCGAGAAGCCGAGATCCTTCGCCATGCCGCTGGTTCTCCACACGTGCTTCGTTGCCACGGTTCCTTCCCTTCTCCCTCGGGTGATCTCTCCCTTCTTCTCGAATTAGTCGACGGCGGGTCCCTCGACTCCATTCTCAGAAAGAGGAATAATTCTCCTTTCCCCGAACCGGCTCTTGCAATCGTGGCGAGGCACGCTCTCTTAGGCCTCTCCCACCTCCACTCGCAGCGCATTGTGCATCGGGACCTGAAGCCGTCGAACCTCCTAGTCAATTCATCTGGAGAGGTGAAGATCGCCGATTTCGGTGTCGGCAAGATTCTCAGGCGGGAACTGAATTCGTGCTTGTCTTATGTCGGCACGGCTGCATACATGAGCCCCGAAAGGTTCGATCCCGAGACTTATGGCGGGGACTATGACCCGTACGCGGCCGACGTGTGGTCTCTCGGAATTGCGATTTTGGAATTGAAATTGGGGTACTTCCCTCTGTTGCAAAAGGGGCAGCGGCCCGACTGGGCGGCCCTCATGTGCGCAATTTGTTTCGGGGAGGCGCCGAGCTTGCCGGAAAGTGTAGAGGCTTCAGCTGAAATTAGAGACTTTATAGGGTTGTGTTTGCAAAAGGAATCGAGAAAAAGAGCGACAATTAGTGATTTGCTAAAACACCCGTTTGTGAGTGGTGGAGATTTTGAACAAGAGAAGAAGGTGCTTTTGGATTTGCTCAAGGAAGCAGAAGCAGCTGAGTGACTGCAGTTATTTTATTATTTTTTTTTTTTTGCGGAAATTTGGTGTAAAACTGTATATAGATGAAGATCCGAAAACTGGAGGCTTCAATATGGATACAAGCCCTAGTGGATCTTGTTCTTTTGTTCATGAAAATTTTGATTAATTAGTTCCTTTATTAAAAATTTCTTGTGTATATTATCTACTTGATGTTCAAGTAACTTATAAGTTATAACTTGGTACGGATAGAATGACATTTCTTTTCATCCCTCCTAAACGGAAATTAAAATTAAATTGAAATTAGTCCGAATTTATAGTTGTGTCACCAAAGCGCGACTAACTTATGACATATTGACATCTTCTTATACAAGGTTAATCGTTTATCAGTTTTTAACGATTTACATCTTGAGCTCGTCACACACACACACACACACACACAAAAAGGCACTCAGTTTAAACAAAAAAGTGTCGATATTTCTTTCAACAGGTTGGTTATTTTGACTAACAGATCACTAAATTGGTGATTCTGTTAAAAGAGTTTTCGCAAAATCTGTGTTGTAGTTTACGTTGTGGTGTGTGTTGCAAAAAGTAAATTTTAATTTAATTGGCGGTAATAAAAGAAAATTATACGCAGGTGGAAATCTACCTGCAACTTCTCTTAAAACTTATTTAAGATTAACTAATAACCGATTTTGTGGATGAATGTGATTGGTGTCTTTTGTTAAACTTCACATCTCATGTACGGATTTTAATTATTTTTCCCTAAAACTTGCGTGTAATTCATGAAGAATTGACACTACTCAGAAATTAAGCTTCTCTGTTTTCTAAAAATCTTTGTGTGTGTCAGATCAGATATTTAAATTTACCAATTTGTTCAATTTAAATAATAAAATAACCCGGAGGATATGGATCCTTTGGTTGGCAATGACGGTAACAGCAATGCTAAAAACTAATTTACTTAGATGGAGTGCTGGAGTGATTGAGATTGACAGCAATTGTGATAAAGCAAGCAACTGAAATTTTGGAAATTTAAAAAATGAAAGGGAGAGGGATTGAAGCGATTGAGATTGCAACGAAGATGCACGGAACTTGGGTTAAATGAGTACATCAAGCATCTGTATTTTACGGGCATTATTTAATGTCAATAATTCTAGGGGTTTGGGAGTCAGATAATGTTTTTTCTTAAAAAAAAAATCCTGAGATCCTGAGAACTGCTGTAGGAAATTTCTGAGAATTGTCAACGTTGTGTTAGTTTTGCTCCTTTTTTTTGTGTTTCCATTTGTTCATTAACTTTGGTTAGTGTGGATATTTATTATACAGAAATGTCAAAGAATATAATATGAATTAAGAAAATATATATTCATATATGCATTTATTTAAAATTGAATTACCTACATTTTATTTTCGTTTGTATCATATCCTTACTTTTTTGAGATCAACAAATAAAATTCGATGGAACCATATTCTCAGAAAATAGTAACACCGTAAGTTTGACATTTTAGTAAAAAATATTTGATAGTGCTAAATGAAACTCTTTAATATTACTGTATCATTGGTTATTTCAATTTGGCACCAAAATTATAATTCTCATCAATCTTTTAGGTTTGATGTACCTATAATTGAAAATCTTACAATTTATAAAATTGCAGTGAAAATTTCGAAACTTTAATCCAACATTTTTGGTTCCATGTAAGATAGATTTGTGGCTGCTTTTGTCATTGAGCAACATGGCATAAAAGTTTACTAGATCTCGATTTAATATGTTATATTCGACTAGAAAAATTATAAATGAAATTACAAAAATTCGATTTTATATTGCATTTATTATCATACAAACTTCAAAGGAGCGTTAAATAAAGACCCTTTTCTCTTATGAGTGCATTTGTATAAACAATCGAAATAGCGAAAATAATATTATAATTTAAAGTTTGATCGAATCAGCGGAACCATACTAGTTTGACTATTATTTCATATTCGACGGAAATCTGAATTTCAAATTAATTAATTAATTAATTATTCCTCATCCATTGAAATACATCCCATATTTCATACCATACTAGGAAAAATACAGAAGCTCAAATCTTCACAAAGTCTGCTCATCTGCTGAAGCGGCGAAGCTAAAACGAAGTCTATTGAACATTCCAAAATTTAAAACAAAATCAAAACTCAAAACCACTAAAATCCAAAAAAGAAAAGAAAACTTCAAATTGACCGGACTTGAAATCATCATTATTCATCACTTGCATTCACATTTGCGATTCCCTTTGAGGAAATATTAATCCAAGTGCACATGTGGCAAATTTAAGGGGCATTTCGCCGAAGGTCATGAACAAAAATTTTCTCCATTTTTTCTTTCTACACGTGTGGTTACTGTGTGCCCCTATTAAACAAGAAATAAAATACAACAATTACTTGTCCGTGCTTATCAAGTCACTTATCTTTAAAAGTTAAAACTGCTTGTGGCCCAAGAGCAATCTTTCCAAGATTAGTCAATTTTCTATGTGATTTCCGTCGTGGTTTTTTTTTTAAAGATAAGTGATTAGCATATCTATAGACAAAAAGTATAAATTATCATAATTCTCCTCAAAAGCGTTTTGTATTAGACACTTTTTAGATGCTTTTTTTTTAGATATAAGGGAATGTTCAATTTGGATGGATTCCCCTTTTTTCTTCTCTGTGTCTCATAATTTGGTTTTAAGACTTGTACCGCTAGCATTAATAATTCTTGACAAATAATCATATGTAATAAATTATTCGAAATGACATCTTTTTTTGTAGGAGTTTACTTTTAATTGAGTTTATATTTTCGATCGGAGAATGTATCTGTATATCCTTAATTGAAGGAACAATTTCTTATGATTTATGAAACGAAGAATGAGACTAAAATACTATGTATAATGTCAATCGAATAGAGTTATGGTTTCAAATTTCAATTTACGAGATTCCAAGGACAGACTTAAACGGTTTAATTCAATCTATCTTTACAATTTATACGCTGTACGTATGAATTTGATTTTTTACATTATAGGATATTTTTATCGATTTTATGATGAAAAATAATTAAATTGAATGTTTTAAAAACCACTAGACATTTATCTATTCATAAATATTAAAAATATCTCGAAGAAGGCATAAATTTAATATTGTTATATAAAATGATTGATAATTAAAATTGAACAAATAAAAAAATAAACAACACTAAAAGTTCGGTATTTTTGAATGAATGTTACACTAAGATTGTAACATTTATGTCTGAATGTTAAGGTAGATAATACTATCAACTCGTCCCACTTGTAGCTTAACTTTCATTTTCATAAAATTTTTAATAAGCGCAAGTGGCAAGAAGATGGCATTATGGCATCAATGGTTGATGAGACGTGAAAACACTACCAGTTGCACAACAAGAAGAGTGAAAGAAACTTCCATAGCCACCCCCCTTCCCAGCTGCATACGGTGACAGAAACTTCCATGACACCTCATCAGTTCTTCTGCATCCATTCATCCATACCAAAACATCAAGTCCTTTTGATTTCCAAATAAAAAAACATTGTCATATTATGACATGGCCACAGAAGATCCACCACGCCAAGCCGGCGTTATCTCGTAATAAAATAAAATGATGCTGATTTAGATTTAATTGTGGGCCTTGTCATGATAGTGAACGGTGGCACTATGGCATTTCTTTGTTTTGATTAATTGATTATAGAGCAATAGGACCCGCAATTCGGGCAGGTGCATGAACTTTATGATCAAGATATGACTCATGGGTAGGGGTGAAAACGGAGCGGATAATCTCCGCTCCGAACCGTATCCATATCCGTAAAATAGCGGATTCGGATAATACTATTCGTATCCGAACGGATACGGATGCGGATTCGGTTTTTTTTAAACGGATATGGATACGGATATGGGAAGCAATATTAGTGCGGATATGGATGCGGATACGAATATTTATCCGTATCCGTATTTCTATACAAAACGGATATCCGTTTTGTATATGGTAATGAACACTTTTTTAAAATGACATCATAATTGACATATAGGTATAACTATTTCAATTATATATATAGCATCATAATTGACGATTATTTTTTTTTACTATAAGATGATGTCAATTTTTTTATAAACTTGATTAAAGTTTGCTTTTTGTGATGTCTCAATATGTGCAAATAAGATATTTTTTGTGGTTGTCTTTCTATATTTTTTTATTTAATTCTACAGTAGTCATAAAAAAATAAACATTACACTCTTCAGTTTGAATATTGTCTTTTGTTTAATAAAATAAATTGAGCAAAATATTATCCGTATCCGACAAAATATATCCGTATTCGTATCCATATCCGACAATATCCGAACCGTATTCGTATCCGTTTAACATCCACGCCGTATCCGTATCCGAACATATCCGTATCCGTATCCGTATCCGAATCCGAAAAAAAATATGAATACGAATTTGATATGACCACTATCCGCTCCGTATCCGTCCCGTTTTCATCCCTACTCATGGGTGCCTAATTATTTTTTTTTCTCATTTATCACGTGCCAAAATGCAACTAGATTCTAATTTATTTTATTTTTTTTGAGCTAGTTGTAAAGCAATTTTTGTGTTAGTTGGATTTGCATAGTGGCGGTTGCAAAGTTTAGTGTTCAGCAGCGAATTGGGCCTACTATTGAAGACAATACTACTTATATAACGAAGCTTTCTGATATGATTTCCGGCATGGAATACTCTCTTCTTTCTTTACTCAGTTCAAAGCTTAATTCATAATAGCATACTTATACATGGTAGTATTATTTATAATTCATAATTTACAACTTCAGTACTCAAAAGTAGGACTGTCAATGAAATCCGTTTACTTCTTTATCCAACCCGTACTGTACCGTATAAGATGGGTATGGATAAAGTTTTATTTTCGTAAGTTAACGGGTATGGGTATGGGTAAGGGTAATGTCACACCCCGAATCAAATTCGTGTCAGGAAAGACAACTCCGCCACGTGTACACACTCTGCTGTGCACATAGAAGGCTAAGTATAGTCGTATCGCAACAAAATGATCAAACAGAATGATATACTGATATCCGATCCGTATTTCGTTAACGGATACACACCTTTGAGGAGCACTATTTTAACGGATTCATCGTTGCGCCACAAGCACAATGACAATGGTGTTGATCAGGCCTTTATTAGGCGAAGGCAGGACCATTTGATTTTGAATCAGACGGTCTAAGAATTTTTCATGTGACCTTATTTTAAAAGGGTCCATGAAAATCAATTTATTTTTTTGGACTGAAATAAATTATTTTTATAAAAGAAAGTCTGATGTATGTTAGTACTGTCAAGGAATAAGGAAATAAATGATTTTCATGAATCTTGTTATTTTTATTTCTATCATTTATTTTCAAGAGTATAGTACATTATATTTTTTCCATTTCATATTGATCACAATTTTTTTTCTTGATGTTAACGGTGTATATGTCGTGTATTGATGTTAATGGTGTTTCTGTTGTATATTTTCTATTTGTATCGATACTAAATTACCCATTTACTATATTAAATAATGGGAATTGCTTAGGATCATTCCTAAGATTCTATCATCTCCATCATCCTCACGTGTACGCTGTAACTAACTCTTCCCTTCTCACGCGTACGTTATCTCCCGCCTCTTCCCCCTCCTCCGTACACTATCTCCCATCCTATCCGTTTTCGCTCCACCTACGCCTCTCCTTCAGCCATGGGCCCATGGCCTCTCCTCCAGTATCGACGCCCTCCCATTTCTCTTCTCCCCACCACTAGCATCTGCAGCTTGACATCTTCCCTACTTCTCCAGTTCTGTCCTATATTTCTTTGAAGTTAATATAAATAACTGTTGAAGTTATATATGTAGTTATTGAAGTTATATATGTAAGTAATATGTCCATATATGTAACTGCGTTGTATTTTAAAATGAAGCAGGTGAACGTATCACTACCCCCATCTATCCCCCCGGCAGCAACATATATTAAGGTTTCATATTCCTCTCTGCCTTATTTTTGAATTATTATATATGCCATTGGTCAAGTTCTTGTTTTACGAAAAAATAAAATAAAAAAAATGCTGCAGAGAAGTGCAGCAATAATATTGATTATTTTTGGGGCATTACAGGTTGTTAGATTCACTATTGGTACAACGACAGTCGAACTTCATAGCAGCGAACAAGATACTGGCACAAGAAGACAGGAAGAAAGAGAATGTGCAGAACATGGGACAAGATACTGACACGAGAAGCAAGGCCTCAGCATCGTGTTTCGTTTTAGATCTTCCCCAGTTGAGAAGTTTTACAACGCCCCATCAGCCATCAGAAGAGACGTCGAGAGGAAAAAGAAAAAGAAAGACAGGAAGAAAGAGATCGAAGTTTATAAGGAACAAGAACGGCTATTTGATGACAGTTGCAACACAGATCTTGTCAATGGCATTTCAAGCTGGGATTAGCTTGTTTGTAGGATAGGTTGCTGGTTTCTTTTAATGTGGTTTTGTTGTTTTTTTTGTTTTCCATGGATTTCTTCCTAAAAGAGATCCCTGGGTTTGGCCAGTTGGTTTGTACGGGAGGGATCGGTTTTGGGGAAGTTGGATGGGTAGTAGGTAGAGCTGTCAACGGCACTGCCACCAACGTGGTGCCGTTCCGTTTAACTGAAACGGAACGAATAACGGCACCAGTTTTCATTTCGTTTCAATAACGAAACAGCAAACGGAATAAGAAATTGTGACGTTTCGAACCATTTCGCCTCCTTTCAAACCGTTTCATGTGTATTTTCTTATGTGAAACGAATAACGAAATGAATTTCTGTACCGTTTTGGAAACGGAACGGTTAACGGAATGGTATATCGTACCGTTTTCTTAAACGAAACGGTAAACGGTATGGGGTGTTTCGTGCATTTCGGCCACGTTTGACAGCCCTAGTAGTAGGTGGCCTCTTTAATTGTAATGACTTTTCTTTTAATGAATGGCTACGTGTAGGGCTGTCAAACGTGTACAACGTACACGGAAACAACATCTTACGTTTCTGTTCCGTTCAGCAGCACGTAACAAAATTAATTTACGTTTACGTTCCGTTATTAAAACGTAATTAAAATTTGTACCGTTTTCGTTCCGTCAGATTTGAACGGAACAAACGTTAATAACGTAAAATTTTGTTACTGTTGAAATGACATTGATTTTTCTACACAATACAAATCACAATACAAATATTTTTACACCATCCGGTTTCATTTACACCAAATATCTAGATTACAACACAGAACAAAAATAAAAACAACTACAAAGCTAACCTGCCTATTGAAAACAACCAAACAGGTACAAAGTCCAACCAGTACCAGTAAGCTACTGAAACACTAATCAAAAGCGAAAAGAGTAAAATAAAGGAAATAAACACCACCCAAAGCACAGTTGTGACTTTCATGCTGATGTCGATTGTGTTTTCATCCATTAAACACCAAGCCAGTGAAAAAGAGAAAATGTAAACCCTTTTGCTGATAAACCCTTCATCCTTGTCAAATTTGCTAAACCATGCTCTGTGGGCAGCATCTCCCTTTACGAGCAACACAATTAAATCCATTGTTGCCTGACATTTGTTAAATTAGAGAGAAAGAAATAGTTATGATGACCGTTTTTTTTATTTAACAAATGGTAGGAAATTAATCAAAACCTAATATGATACTTAAAAAAACGATTCAGAGATCCATTATGATTCCACAAAGAATTAATTAAAGAAACGAGAGAAAGGAAAAAGAAATAACTCGAACTCCATAAAAAATGTGACAAATATTTGTAAGTAAAAACCCAATCGATTCTGAAAATCAGGGAAGGTGTGACTGAAACTACTAACCTGGAGTTTCTGAAAACCCAATCGACATCAGCACGGAATTGACAGGTGACAACTGTAATTTCTAGATCAGCCATTAAAGAGTGTACGTTGGGTGGTGTTTACTGGTACTGGATCAGCCATTAAAGGGTTTACTGGTACTGGTTGGACTTTGTGTGGTGGTAGCTTCCTTTTCTCTCTATTTTGGTCGCCTCCATTGACAGCCACAAAGTGAGGAAGAGTTATTGTGGAGAGGGAGTCCATCGGCGAGGAGAGGGATGTGAGCGAGCAGAGGGGTTTAGCGAGTGAGGAAAGTGTGACGCGGCGAGAGTCCATCGGAGATGAGACGGAGGTGAGCCAACAGGGGGTAGCAGAGGGGTTTGGCGAGTAAGGGAAGAGAGAGGCGGCGAGCATCCATCGGAGAGGAGAGGGAGGTGAGCGAGTAGAGGGTTTGGCGAGTGAGGGAAGAGAGAGGCGACGAGAGTGAGAGAGAAAGACAGAAAGAAAGAGGAGAACCCACCTCTGTGCGGCTAGGATTATCATCCCACCTCTATTTCTCCGCCTTTTTTAGTCTGCAATTCAATGATTTCAAAACTGTGCAATTGAAACGGAATAACGTGGAACGACGGAACGAAATCAGCCCATTTCGTTTACGTTCCGTCCTTACCAACGTAAACAGTTTCGCTTCCGTTTCTGTTCCGCTGACTGAAACGTAACTAAATTTCGCTCCGTTTCCGTTCCGTTCCGTCCGTGCGAAACGGCATGAAATTGACAGCCATAGCTACGTGCCTTTTAATCAAAAAAAAAAAAAAAACTTGATCATCCTTCCGCAAAATAATGAAATTTATCGCCAATTAATTAATTAAGAGCATCTTTATTTCATTCGCAAAGAAAAAAAAATATTGATACGGTAATTATAATTTTTATTATAGAGTTGCAAAGTAATTGTGATTTTTTTAATTATTAAATAGTTTCTTTTTAAAGTGATAAATCAGCTTTACCGGTTATTTGTAATTGACAGTTGGGAATATATAACAACTACAATTACAATTAATAAATCAAACTAATTTTTATTTAGAGAGAAAAAATTGATTAAAGGTCGCCATTGTTGATGTAATAGAAATAGAATCATCGTTGTAATTGCAGCTATGGAGATATTCCGTATTTGTAGTAAATAACATCCAGATCTGAATTAGTTGGAGCTCATTAGTCAGTAGAAGTGCACCACCTATTAACTCTTTCAGAAGTTCATGTCAAACCAACTTATAATAATAAACGTGAATTATATATATGCAAAATAATTACGTCCTTTAAAAAAAAAAAAACACAACGTCTCTCTGATAGCTGGCAAGGCCTAGCTAGATGAGTGTCAAAATTTCTTTCCAGTTTAAATAGGTGATATAATTAATTTAATTTTTTTTATTCAAAAAAGTGTAGTGTCCATCTGGCATTTGAAAATCATTAAATAGTGCGGTAATAATTAATTATAATTTTCTCGATATATTTATAATAAAAAAGAGAAATGCTAGAGTCCAATATATTGGACAGATGGACTCCGTCCAATACGATCGTTTTCACGTTTTTAAATTTCAAATAACCGATCCGAACCGTTTAATATGTTCTCCATATTGAAAACTGATAAAAAAAATCAATTTTTACATTTTTTTTTGAAATTTTTTACTATTTTGTTGGTATTTTAAAAATCGTTATTATTGGACGATCCATAATGTTTATATCATGAATTTTTAAAAATACCAAAAGAATAGTAAAAAAATTCGAAAAATAAAAAAAATAAAAAAAATTGGTTTATTCTAAGTTTTCAATATGGAGAACATATTGAAAACTTAGAAGAAACCAATTTTTTTACTATTTAAAAAAACGTAAAAACGATCATTTGAAATTTAAAAAACGTAAAAACGATCATATCGGACGGACTCATCCGTCCTATATAGGACACTAGCATTTCTCTAAAAAATATATATATTACGCTTCTTCAAAGACATTGCGCTTCTTCACCATCCATATAAAATAAAGGTGTGTTTGGATGAGCCGTGAATAAAGAATAAGAATAAAAAATTTCAGTATATAACATATGAAATCTTTCGAAAGAACTCATGTTCGTACTTTGTACAAGATTATATGCCCGCGATGTGAACCCACGACTTTTTTCCTTTTTTTTTTCCTATATTTGATTTGATTGGTGAAGGCTGTATGCACTTTTATGGATTTTTATCTTGTTCAAAATGAACTCCACAAAATTGTATAATTTTTTTACGGGAATGATACCTGTAATCTGCAATTTTGTCATCCCTACCATCGCTAAATAAAAAGTGAATATATATGAACGATCTAAGTGAACACTTACAACAAATAAGTGTTGTCATCACTTATTCAAAATTTTACATGCATATTCAACTTATTTTGATTGAACTTATTTGTTCGTACGTGTTCACTTTGATCACTATGGCTATGTTTGGCATATATGCACGAACTCCAATTCGTGAACCACACTCTATTAAAAAAATACTTTCGCTGTTCGTTCCCAGCTGTTCGCGTGTTCGCCGAAAGGAGGGAACTCAGGAATAAAGGTTTTGTTCGCGAACACCTTGTTCGCGCTTCGTTTGGTTCACGTGAATAACACTTATTCGCGAACACGTTGTTCGCTGCGCTCCCCAAACACACCTTATATATATTCACCTTATCTATTTTATATATTCACTTTGTGTTTTGTGATGACAAAGATGACAAAAACTGCTGATGATAGTAATCAATTTCCATTTTTTATGTTGGGATCCGCATCCGACTCTACAAAAAAAAATAATAAATAATAAATAACATCAATAGTTTGACAGCCGCTGTCAAACCTTAAAATTGATATAATTTATGATTCTAGGCTGCTATATATCAATTTTAGGTTGCTATATCAATTTTAAGTTTTGAATAGCATCAATGTTGGGATCCCTCATGGCCTCATCCGACTCTGCAAGAAAAATAAATTAAATTGTTTCCTCAGTTTCGGTGGCACGTAACACGCAAGCAATGTTCCCATTAATTTAATAATTTTATATAAATATAAAATATTTTACATCAATAATTTTAAATTTCAATACCTTGAACAGTAGCTATAATATTTGTTAGTATGGATATGCACTTTGCAACTTGATGTATCCCTCCTAGCTTTTAACAGTGGAAATTACTGTCTATCATCTCGTCACGTCCATCCGTTTATATTTGTTCGTTTTATTCATTTATATGTCCAATTTGTTTATTTATATATTCACTTTATTCAATTATGAGCGAGATTTTTTTTTATTGCTATTCAGATTTTTATATGCATATTCAACTTATTTGTATGTATGTGCTTACCTTAATTATTTTGAATGTTCACTTTGTCTATTTTATATATTTCACTTTGTTCATGACAAAACTATAGATTGTTGTTTCAACTGTCACTGGCTTGCTGCCTTGGCATATGGTTTGACAGGTAAAAGGTAGACTTGGAAACAGTGACTGTTTCGACCGTCCTTTCGTCCAAACGAAACAAAACAGTTAAAGATTTTTGTTGCGTTTTAAAAATGAAACGGTTAACGCAAGTTTGAAATTGTTTCGTCCATGTGTATTTTTGTGGTATTTTCGTGATTTCGATCGTTTCGTCCAAAACAAAACGATAGTCAGTTTTGTGTCTAAAATGCAACGATCAACATAACAGTTTATTTGTGTGGTCATTTTAGACGTTATGCACCCCTAGCTAAAGGTATGGCAGAGAAGGATTAAGTGGGCTTTTATTCCGAACTGATTGTTTCGCAATATATGGGCTTTTATTTACCTTATCAGGTCTCAAGGCCTTGGTGGTTTTAGGATTTGTAATTTAAAACTAAACCCAAGACCTAATCAGGGACATCGCAGTCTCCAACATATTTATTTTTTCGTTTAAACAGAAATATCCGAAAAATTTAAAAATAGTATTAAATTAATATAATATATTAAAAATAATATTAATATAATAATATTTTTTTAAATAGTATCACGAGATCGGAATCCCAGATTCCGAACGTAAGATCGGATTCCTGGATTCCGATCTTAACTTTTTAATTTTTTTATATATTATTTATTTATTTAATTTATTAATTAGTTAAATAATTAGAAAAATAGATAATATATTGTAAAAATATTGAAAAAATATGAAAAAAATCAGGAATAATTAAATTAAATTTTATATGTAATTTAGTATTTTTTGGGAAAATTAAATTTATTTTCATTTTAATTAATTTATTTAATTAAAATATAAATTTTTATAACTTATTTAATTAAATGAATTGTACCATTTAGAAAGGATTATAAATTTTCAGAATTTGCAGGGATACAAAGGCATAATCCTTTCAGAATGTTCAAAGTTTTATTAATTCTTTCTGCATTTGCAGGGATACAAAGGCATAATTTGAACATTAAAACTTTAAACCGGCTTAACTTTTGGAGAAAATTGGATATATCCCCCTCTAATCTTTACCAACCGGATATAACCCCTTCTAATTTTCAAAACCGGATATAACCCCCTCTAATCTTCTTAATTTTAGATATAAACCCTTTTGCTTAACTTCAATCATATTTTAAATATAAAAAATAATTTTTAATAAATTTGGACGGAAATGTCCTTTCTTGTCTGCTATGCCATTGAAGAGTGAAGAGTTTTCTAGGGCAGATTCATATTACCGATAAAAGACGATTTTCCATCTGTATTTCAAGAGAGTGTACTGAGGTATACAAACCTCACTAGTATTATACCCTCTAGAAGAGTCCACGATATCTTAAAAAGGAAAGGAAATAATACATGTTTCCCGTCCAAAAGCACGAAAGGAAATAATACCTTCAATCAAGTCCTCGACAAGCGACATGGCTAACTGAGAAAACCCAAAAAAAAAAAAACATCATAAGCGAAATTAATTAAGTTTGAAATTAAGTTTCAAGTTGAACCACTATAAATATACCAGAGTCCATGAACAAATCAATTACTCCATATCTTAATATCTTATAGTCGTTCAAACTTATTTTCTGAGTGGCATTTAAACAACCTTGCAACAGAATGCTCGTGCAACCAGAATATAACCTATGTCTATGAGCAAGGGTGCAAACTCTACAATTCCTCTGACATAGAAACCACCGATTGCGATGCATTTTTAATTTCAATCATATTTACGTTTTTTTCCCGTGGTCAGCGCTAACAGGGACCATCAAACATGAGGAAATGGTAAAGAAAAGTTTAAAACAAAGGAATTAAAAAACGGGATCGTCTAGCTAATTACTCCAAGTTTAGTAAGACCCAGTCGATCACCACTTGATGTTTTGAACAAAATGAGAGAGATAGATATGAGGGATTAGAGACGGGGTGGAGATAAGGGCATTTCTGTCCAAATTATAAAAAACGTTTTTTTTTATATTTAAAATATGATTGAAATTAAGCAATAGGGTTTATATCCAAAATTAAGAAGATTAGAGGGGTTATATCCGGTTTTGAAGATTAGAAGGGGTTATATCCGGTTGGTGAAGATTAGAGGGGGTTATATTCAATTTTTCCTAACTTTTGATAGGAAGGTCCGTTTGGGGCGATTGAGGACATTCCGGAAAGCTGGCGACGACCATTTTCGAAGCCAAAAAACGCTCTCTGGACCTCCAAAATCCACTTTGAAAGTTTGCAAACCTAAAAACTACTCTAAACTACTAAAAATTATTTTTAAAATCATAAATTAATCTTAAAAAGAGAAATGCAGTAAATCAAGTGAATTTAGTCTTTCTTCTCCGTCTCAGTAAAACATCAATCTCGTGTGATTCCTTTCTAATGCAATCCAGAAAGTGCTTCCTTGATCATGAGACTCGATATGATTGTTTAATATATAATATGAAAATAATATATACAGAGGACGACATCCGGGATGCATATCAAATGGTTGTTTAAATTAATTAAAAATTTATACTTAATTATTCATTTTTTAATTAAATAAATTAATTAAATTTATATTTAATTAAATAAATTAATTAAAAGGAAAAAAAAATTAATTTTCCAAAAAAATACTAAATTACATATAAATTTTTTTTAATTATTCCTAATTTTTTAATATTTTTTCAATATTTTTAGAATATATTATCTATTTTTCTAATTAATTAACTAATTAGTAAACTAATAAAAGGAAAAAAAATTTAATTTTCCCAAAAAATACTAAATTACATATAAAATTTAGTTTAATTATTCCTGATTTTTTCCATATTTTTTCAATATTTTTACAATATATTATCTATTTTTCTAATTATTTAACTAATTAATAAATTAAATAAATAAATAAATAATATATAAAAAAATTAAAAAGCTAAGATCGGAATTTCGGATTCCGATCTTAGCTAAGGTCGGAATCCGGGATTCCGATCTTAGCTAAGATCGGAATCCAGGAATCCGATCTTGCGTTCGGAATCTGGGATTCCGATCTCGTGATACTATTTTAAAAAATATTATTATATTGATATTATATTTAATATATTATATTAATTTAGTATTATTTTTTAAAATTTCGGCAGAAATATTGTTTTTTTTTGAACCAAAACAAGGGTCAAGCCCAAACAGAAATATTGTTATTTCATAATAGCCGAAACGCAAGTACATGCTTCAATTTCATATGACAATTTGATTCAATTATCACTTGAAGCTTTCGTGCACTATGACCGTTTTGGTCGGTGATTTCACAAATTGTCAAATTTAATTTAACCAATCCAATCTATATATTGAAATCTCATAGTAAACAAAATTTTACAATTTTTAAAATTATTTTACTATATTTTTCGAATTTTTTAAAACTTACCATTTTTTATTTATAAATACAATAATTTGTAGCTAAAAATGACAACTTTTAAATAGTTCGAAAAAAATAATAAAAAATATTCAAAATTTGTAAAATTTTATTTGCTATGAGATTTCAATATATAGATTGAATTGGCTAATTTAGATTTGTCAGTTTATAAAAACATCGATCAAACGATCATAGTGCACGGAACCCTCTATACATGATAGTCCACAATAAATTTACTCGATATATTACTATATATTACCGAGGCATCCCTATAATTCTATAAAGTTTCTTGAATATTCTGTTAAACAACACGAACTGGTGTTCCTGCATTCTCCACAGTGAATCTGGAATCTTTTAGGGGCTGTTTGGATCACTTAGGAATTTGAGGAAGTTGTAATTCATAGGAATAAATTTATTGGAAAGTTTGTAACTTTGTAAAGAATTTGAATTATTTATAATAAATTTATGGTAGGAAGATGAAATTCTCCGAATTTCTTGGGAATCTAAAGAGTCCCTTAAACAACTAGCTCAACTATTCAACCGTCTCCAGTGCCACTTGACAACGCCGTTATAAATCTGGGCCCACCGAATCAACAGAGGACCCTATGTCCCGTTATCCCTTGTTCAGTCGATATCACATTCTGCAAATTAACACTCACATCGTTATTTTACCTCATTCCATAACAATACAACAACATCCTTCAGAGGATGGCCAGCCAGGCAAGTGGCAGCCTATCAGTAGAAAGTCGTGAACTTGTTAAGTTGAAAGAATTTCTGCTGGGGAGAAGGTTTCCTCCACAAGACACTTTGACTATCCCAATGGCACCCTCACGCTGTGACCGTTGGCATTTTAAATAGACTTGGACTACACATTACTGTCACCGCATGCATTTTGAGCTTCAGGAATGGAACTGGAGCCCAGAAAGTAGTGAGATATTGATGGAGACTGTATCGTACGCCCGGTTCACGGAGGATATTCCTCTCACGCCCACTATCCTCCTTTCTATATAAGAGAAACCGTTCCCGCGCCTAGCTCAAGTGCACAACAGCACAAGCACAACTAACCAGCCTCTCTTTCTCTCTCTCAACACACTGAGTCACTGTCACACAAAGCACACACTACTCGTCTACTCCAGCATGCTTTCACTAGTTCCAGATCCATTCTCATTCGAAAAAACCACCGTTACAAAACCACGATCGAACCTCCCTCGTCGGAGACGAAGCGACATCGCCGGAGCTCCACCTGGCGAGGCCGTAGAAATGGCCCTCTCCGACTCTACATCCTCTTGCCTCCACAGCGAGATTTCAACCGTTTCAACTCTCTCTTTCAATGGAAGACCTCACTCGACGTTGAAGCGTAAGATCGAGCTTGAAGTTGAGCACAAGCCAGATGCTAAGCGATCAAAGAAAGAACAGGAGACCATTTCCACTGATTCGACCTCCGTTTTGGAATCCTCTTGCGTTGAATCGGTGCCCATTTCCAAAATCGTGAGGAACTCGCCTAATCTCGCCTGCTCGGAGCGAATTTCCACTGTCGACACAGATTGGGGGTGCGTGGAGTCCGATCTGGTCTTAGTCTCCTCTGACGAGTGTGACGTGTCATCGTCAGATCACACAGTCTCATGGTCTGAGAGCAGCCTCTTTTCACTGATAGGTTCTTCGTGCTACGCCTCTTCTTCCACTGGAGGAAGGTTCTCTGACGAGGCTTGTGATAGATCTGGGCCATCTATTGCTTTTGCGCAGTTTCTACAGCTTACTAGGCAGTTCATTGGAGGGGTAAAAACTGCTTGCACGAATCCTAAAGGGTCGAACGGGTTGCTTGGAGAAAGCTCGCTTGAATTTAAGGTACATCAGAGCTCAATACAACTCTTATGTTCTCTATACTCTGATACTTGTTATGAATTCTTGTGTGGCTGTATTTTCAATGATTTGATTCTAGATAGATTATTTAGGCCAATTAATACTATTTTTCAGTGTCTGAACTATAAATGAGATATAGAAACTTGAATTTCGCTTTAATTTCTGATGTATTAAGTTGCATTGCAGTTCCTTTTTGAACTTAAATTCAGTTGCAGTTTCGTCTCAACTCATAATGCTGTTTCATTTCCAGTTCACATGCAGTTAATTACCATGCTGTTTTAATACTACTCCCTAATTCATTCTGGTTTATAATTGAATTGCAGATTGGTTCATTTTTCAGTAATTTGAGCACAGCTTAGTTTTCTGAGTAGAATTATTCTTACATTCTTGTTCCTTTTACTTTGGTTTCAACAAAATCTGTTACTATCTAATTAATTCGAATGGCATTATTCGGTGTGCTTGTGTAGGGAAGGAAGTTGACAGAAGAAGAAGATGAAGAGAGCTACAGAAGGCTCAGGGGAAGGGAGAGGAATGAGCCTTCTATGCATGATTATATTGCCGTGTACAGTCTGACGACAATTTATGGTGATTTGATCTTTTCTCATCGGTCAATAATGATTAACTGGATGTTTGAGGTATTTAATCTCTGTGCTATTCTAATGAAAAACTAACAGTCTTTGACTGGGTATAATGTCTTTGACTCTAGAGGTTGTGGAGTGAACTGTAAAAGGACTCTATGGGGTATATTTCACCTTTAAGGTTGTAGAAGAATCCACAATTGAAGATGACCAACTTTGATAAATTTACCATTTCCAATTTCATAGGATTGATTTTGATATCTGAAATCTCAAAAAGGGGTACACACTAAAATTTTCATGTTTTCTATTTTTGGGATTGCAGAGGTGCCAAGAGATGGAGTTTCAGACAGAGACACTCTTCCTAGGTGTGGCACTGATGGATAGATTTCTTTGCCGGGGTTATTTCAAGACTGAAAGAAACCTCCAGCTGCTAGGCATCGCTTGCATCACACTAGCAACCAGGATTGAAGAGAATCAGATCAGAAATAGGTGATGTTTCTCTTTCTTTTGTTTCATTATATCAATTTCAGGCAGTTTTCTTTTTCTTAAATTGCCCTGCATTTCACCAAGTTACTATTCTTAGATAAGTGAGGAAATAGCAGAATAGGTAGCAGTTCTTGGATTAACAGTTCCTAAGTCAAGATTCCTATTTGCATTTTAGTATACAATTATATGAACTTATTTCAACAGCTCAATTTGTTCAGTCCTTGTGAACTAATTTGTGAATTTTTGCTCAGGTTGAGGCAGAGAACATTCAGTGTAGGTAGCAACACCTTTTGCAGAAGTGAGGTTGTAGCAATGGAGTGGCTGGTGCTGGAGGTGCTTCAATTCAAGTGCATTGTTCCCACAACACTGAACTTTCTATGGTAATGAAATTGGTACATCCCTTCTGTAGCTTGTTAAATTCGCCTGTTGTAAGATAAACAGACCTCGTTCTCTACCATTTTACAGGGACAATTCTGGTAAATATGATTGTAGTACGTACTGGCATTTGACACAATAATTGTGGTTGGTGCCGAGCTGTACCAGTCATGTACCATTATGCATCTAATAATTTGGTAGTTATTAATTGAGATTTGATTTGGTTATGTTTAAACAGGTTTTATCTCAAGGTGGCAATGGTGGGCCCTGAAGTGCAGGAACAAACACGGTTATTGGCAGTACTATCTCTTATGGACCACACCAGGCTCTCTTTTTGGCCATCCACTCTGGCTGCTGGAATCGTTATCCTTGCTTGTCTTTCCACTGGCCATGATCATTTGTCCAGCCTTGTAATGGAGGTTTGCTATATCTCTCTATCATTGTGTGCGCCGTATTATGCATATTGCATTTTGACCTTCTTGGTGGGGTTTCTTTCTTTTTTTTTTTGGTGTTTGTGTGTGTGGGGTGGGGGGGGGGGGGGGCGGGGGGGAGTCACTTTCCTGGAAGGAAATATTGGTAATTCATGACTTGTCGGTGTTGTGGTCTGTTCCAGAATGGAATGGATAAAAGCCCTCACATAAGGTCCAATTGATAAAGTCTGATGCCTGATTCAAGGATTACAAGAAACCTCAGATATCTGACACAAAATTGAACATTGCGGACCTTAGCAGTGTAAATCTTACATGGATGCATTTAAAACTTTTGCAGACACACATGAGGACCAAAGATGATGATTTACCAGAATGCATTAAGGTCTCTCTCTCTCTCTCAAAACTTTTTATTTCAAAAACTTTTGCTGCATCTGTCGAGTATTTCAATTCACAAGTACAGTCTAATCTCAAATGCCAGTCAACCTACCAATCCACGCTATCAAAAACAAAGAAAAGCAGGCTATAAGGAATGCTAACAGCCTGCTTGTGAAATACAATAATTTATTTATTAACTTAAATTCTGGAACATTATAATGTCATAATTACAATAGCTGATACAGAAATTAATTTTTAGATTTGTTCATTTGTTTGTTCCACTCTATTGCAGAGCCTTGAATGGTTGATCCAATTTGCTCGCCATTAATATTGTTTAGCAGAAGGGAGTTTCATTTACATTCTTCTGAAGCACTTGAATAATCTTTTACACATGTATAGAGGTTCTTTCAAGTATAGCTTAACAATACTGCAACTTACATCTCCAACTATAGCAAGAAAAGTATAGAGCTATAGAATTTAAAGAAAACAATTTCGGGACATTCTTTGTGTATTTTGGTCATATTAGAAACTGTAGTGATTTTTTGAAACAGCACATTTAACCAAGCTGCCATATTGTAGAGACAACTCCATTGTACTTTTTTGAGTCAATGAATAATAAATTGTGAAGATTGAGATGTACACTTTTTCATGGCTTAAGCAAAAGAGTGAACATGGCTTGTGTTTTGGTTGAAGAAACAATACAGGGACATCTTTTAATTTCTTAATCTTGGATGTACAAAAGAAATCCAGATTTTACATCAGTAGAAAATTTGATAGAACTGCTAACCTTAATTGCTTAGCGATTCAATTAGTAGCCATGCTAACAAGCACTTATTTTCAATCCAGAAAATGCATTTTTTCTTCAAAATATTTATTACAACAACATGAACAAACGTGTACAATTTTCTTTATTCTATTTCATTTCTCTGCATAAATTAATCCCTAATAAATTTTCTAAACAAGCAAGCCATTATTCATATAGCTACACAGATATGTGACTATCAACTCAGTATTCTCCATATAAATTTTGCTAAAAGCTTCACATCATATCTAATTTGAGTTTGGCTTAGTTAGCGCGTCAGGTGTTGGAGGGCAGGGATCACCATTTTTGGGATTACTTGAACAGCTCGGGTGGGGTGGTTCGGGACCCTTGGGAAGCGATTGAACAATAGGGATTCGCCGCCATGTTGCCACATTTGATTGAGAGGCCTTGCCACGCTGGGAGAAGGAAAATTTGTCACTAACAAGACAACAAACACAAGCATAACAATTGTGCTATGTTTTCCCATGTTTAGGGCCGGGCAGAGTTTTTTTTTTTTTAAATTATTGATAAAAATGAAGGTTGGATTGGAAGTAATGTTTCACTTTCTTGGAGTTAAAATTTGATGCGACATAAATTCTCGAGGTTGATGGTTTTATATGGTGTCCAGTGCTAAAATTTCTAGCGTGTTTTACCTCCAACGACCTTTGAATTCATTGTTGATTAATATTCTTCTCTTGTGCGTGTTGTCCAGTCTGTACGGTTTAACCCTTTTACACAGAAAAAAAAGTCATATTTACAATAAAATAAAAGCAATGCCGAACGTTCCTTCTTTTAGAGATGGAAATGTTAAAATCAGAATTTTACTGGAAAACCCAGAAAAGCATATAAAATTTCTTATGCACGTTTACCCCTAAATTTTGTGTACTATAAAAAACAAGGTAATTAAAAAGAGAGGAGGGTTCCGCTGCCCCCATATTAGAATGCCCCAAGTTGTCACAAATCAGGAACCATTGGATTACAACTTGATGAACGGTTCAGATTGCAAATAATCTAACACAAATAACAAATATATGATAATACGAAGCAAATAAGAATTATTATTTTTTATTTTAAAAGATAAGTATATCACCATAAAAACAGTAATACACTGTAACCGAAAAAAAAAGGAAAATACACTGTGACTGAAAAAATAATTATATATCTGGGTAAGATGGGTTGACACTGAAACTTACTAAGTCAAGAATTTGATGACCTAGGACTATAAGGTTCAGCATAGTTGTTCAAGTCAAACTGTCAGACTGTCAAACCTAGGTGGACTTTGTTATAAACTATAAACTTCTAGCTTACGCACAAATCTCTTATTTTGCCAATGTCAATATTTTTCACTTTGTTTTCGTATACTTAGCACAACTAAGAAGCTGCCTTTTTTTAAAAAAAAAAAAAATTATGATAAACTCAGAAGCTACTTGCCTGATGATCAAATAACATCATCTTTACACACAGAAGAAAGGATGTGCTAATTTCAATTTATGTTTAAAGCGAGAACGACGAGATCTACCAATTTGATAGTAGAATAGAGAGATTTATACACATGATAGGCTACCAATTCAATAAATTGGCTGTGTTTGGCTACCAATTGTAAAAGAGGATTAAAGTTGAGAATTAGGTAGTTAAGCCTTTTACTCCACACGTTTACACTCATGTTTGGTATGAAAAGTAGAGGATTAAGTGAAGATATAAAAATATTACATAATTGCTGATTATAAAATGACCAAACTATCCTCTGTTTTTTTTTTGTTTGACGAAGAATGAGGGTATGCATGTAGAGGAAAGAAATAAGTGTGGAATCCACTATTGAGGATTTACTCCATGGATTAAATTTACTCCACCTATCAGTAATTTACTCCTCCAATTTCAGTCCTTACTCCATGCACTCTACTCCTCTCTTTTTGCTCTACGTTTGGGAGAAAAGTGGATTAAGAGTCTTCCTTCTCATTTAATCCTCAACCAAACACAGCCGGATATAGTTTCTTAGTAATGATTATACAGTTTATGGGATTAATTACCAAACTAGGTAGTTGATTCATATTAAGTAATGGTTAAATATATTAATATAATGCCATAATTATGCATGACATGTTCACATGGCCCAATTGTAATAGGTTGATCTGCGCCCTAGTTTATCAACGGCAGTAGGGAACATTTTAACATCAAAATTTTGGGCTTTACACAGGTTTATATAGGCCTTGTCAAATTCTGGTTATTATGTCCATGCATCTCTTATGATTCCAGTTTACACGCGTTCATCAACTTGTCCAATTACCATTTAAAAGGTTCTTGCCTTCTTGGCTTGTATAATTTGTTTTTATTTTTTTTATTCTTGTAAGTTTGCATTCAGCGTACATGTACTGACTTTATTTTATTCATAAAAGAATAAGCTTGTAATAAATTTAGGATGCACACGAATTCAATTCCCTACCTATTCTATTTCAAAAGAATAAAAATAAAAATAAATAAAGACCTTCCAGCACAGCATCCACGATGTAAACTTACCACGTATGTAAGATTGTAATACTGAATATTTTGAATAATTACAAACTTTTTGACGGTCCACTTTGTCAGTACACTCTCCCACTGATTTTCAACAAACCATGGTTTTAATTAATTCTGGTAACTGAACTTCTTACTTACTTCATACAAATCTGCTTTTGTGTGGCCAGTAAAAGATCTTGCGCTCTCAGTCACTATATACAAACAAACACGGGAAGGTGAACAAGAAATCAGATTCGGAAAGTGCTAAAAAATCCAACCGTTATGACGTAACCGAAACCAAATTGCACTAGCCTCAGAAAGTGCCATTAATTAAATATTGATCACTAAATACTAGTTGATATGCAATTATGTTTTGTTACCAATTAATAATGAAATATAGCAATAGGATTAATAACAATCAACGAAGAATAAATATATCAGAATGTGTTCACCAAGTCATTCAACCAATACTCTTTATCTGAATTGTTTTAAAGCTAATGGATATTTCTGACTAATTGTACAATCCAAACCCGGCCATATCGGTTATGATAACCGCAGTAAAAAATTTGCTTCTAATCAAGTTCTGGCATTAAATTCTCGATATAAAAACATGTAATTGAGGTTTGCTTTAAACAATTTCATATATTAATTTTATGCAAAATGGTTAAGATCCCTACAAGTTTTCTAGCTAGATGCAATGCAAGTTGGTGGACAGATCATAGCGCCGACTGCGCTACGAGCCTACAACTCATGCCACGGTTGCTCGCATGAAAGGCCTGACAATATGGGTTCATTGATTACCACAGAATTCATTTACAATCTCCGTTGTGTGATGTACATGCAACCATCATCAGGTTTACTCGTCTGTTCTAAGATTAACGGCCACAACCATTCAAAATTTGAAATTGCATGACTGCAGTTAGGTTCATATTTCCCGCTTTCGTGCTGATGTCAATTAACTTGCAGTCTTGCAGTACGCACCAAATCAATTGTCACCATGTTTACTTGATCATTATAAGATCAATGGAACAAAGCCTTTCAAAATTTGAACACGTCATCACCACGTAAGGTAATTATTCCCAATACATTAGTGTAAATGCAAATTTTTGGATGTTTTTTAGCCTCCTAAGTATATCATTGGTTTTGGAAAACCTTTTGAACTATTAAAGGAAATAATGTACATCTTCGTAGCCTCTGTTAAACCGACACAATCAATTGTGATTATGCATTTTTTGCCTATTATAGAATATTATAGTCTCCATGTAGAATTGTTTTGACTAGAGGCGACTACTACCAGTAATTTGTCAAATGTATGCAACTGGAGGATAAAATGAAAAACAATGTACTCAATAAATGATTATACATGAATTTAAAATCGTCTTTCCCTTATTAGGATAGTTTTTAGTAAGGGGATGAACTTGAGCAAATATGTTTGTGAATACATTAATAGTATGCATATGCATTCTCTATGGGTCCCACTTTCAGTCTCCAGGAGTTGTCATAGTGGTGCGCCAAGCGAGAGAACCAAAAATCCACTATAGGTATTTTCCTCTCTCTTTCATTTCCAATAATGTGTGATATAAATGCAACCGGACCAAACAAGTCGAAGTCCTCCCTGCCTACCTCTCAATCTTCTTACAACAATGCTCTCTTGAGCTTTGTGAGAATTAGGAGGACCTCTGATCTGATTCAGGCATAATTACGCTGGTAAATTAAGTTTTTCATCTTTTTAATTTGAACTTGTCCTACTTCTTGTAATTAGGTTCTTATTTTTCTGAAATAATAATGAGTATTTTGTTGAAACTCTCTCTTAATTTGCTAGGTATGACTAGAATCAGAAACATTCTTTCAAGCCCTTTTGTTATCTCAAAGTTCTTTAGTTTTCTCAAAAACAAAAGGTTAGATCTTTTTAGGTTATAAAATTAATCTCATTTGCATGCAGCGTAGTTGTTGTCCTTAAAACACTGCTTGTGAATTTTTCTATCTCCAGTTATTTAGTTGTTTATCGTATTTCATCCAAATATGTTAAATAGTTGGTTAACCCTTCTTTTGATATAATTTAATTTTCTTTTCATAACTCTTGCAATTTTTTCGTTGATGAATTGGCATATGCATTGAATTATAGTTTTTTTTTCATTTCCTATTATTTGAGAATTGAACTATTTCCTTTTTAGTTTGGAAGGAATTAGTTCTTTCCTTTTTCATTAGATTTGCTTGATTTTTCCTCTTAAATTCTTCAGTTTTATATGCCAATCAGACCGGATCTATCTCTTACAAGTATATGTAACTCTTTTCGTCATGTAGGACGGGCGGCAACAGTAGAAGTTCCTTTGATATCATCAAACTCATTGAACTGTTATTTTATTCTATGTTTGATCAAGCTCTAGAACAAATCTTTCTTTGGTACTGTACGTATGTCTGTATATTATTAATCAGATTTGTGGCTTTCCATAATTACGTATCTCTTTTTTTTGCTTTTCCACAAAATGGAAACTTTATCCATCTACATGAAAGCTAGTCTTCTCTTTAAAATCAAGCTACAGTTTTATTCAAATCATCAAATACCTTGCACAAATTGAATTGTTCTTAATAGGCTTTTGGGTCATCTAAATTTATGTCTTGGATTGTTTATATCACTATTTTCTCACAATTATTTAGTATTATCATAATTAAGTATCTGTTCTTTGCCCTTGATGTGGGTCTAACCCCAAAGCATATTTGAAGATTGCATTATGGAACCGGATAAGGCTCCTTTGCCCAATTGGTTGCAGCCTTTGCTCGCGGCCAAATTTTTTGAACGATGCGAGAGGCACATCAATGAAAGAAAGAACGAGATCAATCACTTTTGCATGAAATGTACCCATCCACTTTGTCCAAGATGTGTGACTGAACATGCTAGAAAGGGAGGAAAACACCGCCTCCTTCAGATCCGCCACTACGTGCACAGTGATGTGGTTCGTGTTAATGATATTACCAAGCTCCTTGACATTGCAAAAATACAGGTAAATTTGCTGTTTAATTTTATTAAAAAAAGTCGTTTAGTTTTTATTAAACT
This sequence comes from Rhynchospora pubera, assembly GCA_028095005.1. Taxonomy (NCBI): domain Eukaryota; kingdom Viridiplantae; phylum Streptophyta; class Magnoliopsida; order Poales; family Cyperaceae; genus Rhynchospora; species Rhynchospora pubera. Next base: position 206,599,312 of record CM051462.1, on the reverse strand, counting down.
AAAATTTTAGAGCATTTAGACATAAATTTATATCTTACCTGATTTATAAATGGTTAAAAACGATTTATATGTCAACAATTTTGTACTAATTTTATTCTATGCACATTTATTTTACTAAAAGTACCATATCGTTTGTTGCGGTACATCATCTATTATAGAAGTTGAGATTTGACAGTGCAGACCAACTGTTGCTTACTCCAGTCTATTGATGTCTATGTCTGTTATTTCAACTGTAGCAATACACTGCAAATGGAGCGAAGGTTGTCCATCTGAATCCAAAGAGCTCCAAGCCATATCCAGAAGGTGTTCCTAGGTCATACATCGATGGGGCTCCTTGTATTATTTGTGCTCGTGCGATTTCCAAGTTCAGTCTGTTTTGTTCAATCGCTTGCAAGGTAATAATCCAAGTACTCTTGTTCCCCTAGTAACTGTGGGTGAATGATGAGGGGATTTTTTTCAGTTAATTTTTTTTTATGATTAAAATATGTAGAACTAAATTAAGCTATAGATTGATGCATTTGATGACCTATATGGTCAATTAATTAATTGGTTCCATAAATGTTATGTTTAAGTCTTAGAGTGGACTTTGAACTTTCCTATTTTTAAAACTTAAAAGTGAATAACGTTTCATTTTAAAAAGTCAAATGCTCGAGTATGTTGCTTAGAACCTTTAAAGGTAGAACTAACATAGTTGGTTATAGAATTTTCAAAAATAATTTCTTACTGAGATAGTGAGATAGAGAGATTAGCTTACAGAAAAAATATTTTATTTTCATCTCATAATATTCCCGGTAATAGTCTTGAAAAACTCTTCTTTTTTCTGGCAAAATTAAGTGCAACAGTTTCTGACATGTATAATATGAGGTATTGAGGTTATACAAGATCAAGTATCTAACAGAATATTTTATTTAGGTTAATGACAATAATGACAACGAAAGCGCCTTCAACGCTGAAGAAAGTGAGGCTGACTGTGATGATTACTACAAACGAGAGGTTGGTGTGAAGTGCAGTTCTACTGAGAAAGAGGAATCATCTTCAGGACCAAAGAAGGACAATGCAAATTGCTCTTGTATCACATCATACCGCAAGAAAAGCCGCAAAAGTATCCCATTGCGGTCCCCTTTCTTTTGATGTAGATCAGCCCATTGCAGGTGTATTGAGGAATGGGTGATGTGTTAGTTATTTAAGCAATAAGGGAGATTGTTTTATGTGATGTTTAGTCTGAAGTTTCTCATGTCATGCATTAGAGTGATGGACATCAATTTATTTTGGCTAAAGACATATTTTGTGGTTGATAGACTTAAATAATTAATGTTGTCATCTCATTGGGGAATAAATAATTATAAGCATTTTTTTTTCTAAACCTCAAAACTTTTGCAAAATTGATAGCTCTCAATATATGCACAAGCACATATTTTTCGAGGTTTCCGAAAAAAATCAACCAGGATTCCCGGAAGATTACAAATAGCAATAATGGGTACGATATTATCAGTCAAATAACTCTCACTCTACCATTTTAATTTCCTGGTACTTAGTCAACCTCTTTTAAATCTTGAATTCTATTAGCCAACTCAAATTCGCCAAAGCTCTCCACAATATACAATCAATAAATCTATTCTTGACACGTATTTGATCACTCTGTTTTTTAATTTGTGAAACAGAACATTTGACCAGGCAACTATATTATACAGAAAGAACTTTATTGTACTTTTGCAGTAGTTAATAAGTAAGAATTTGGAAGACTTTGTGTGGACGACATGATGCCTTAAGGAAAATAATTAACATGGCTTCTGTTTTTGTGAAAGAAACAATACAGGGACATTTTTTTAATCTCTCAATCTTTGTTGACAAAAGTCTCATATATTACATCTATAGAAAATTCAATCAATCTGCAAGCTTTGATTGCAAAAGTGATGCGATTCGTAACCATGCTAAACTTGTTTTCAGAAGCAGCAAAATTTTCATTAAAATATTTATTATGACGACACAAAAGAACATCATGCATTGCTTTTACTCTATTTCAATTTGCTACATAAAATAATAATAATTTCCACAGTAAGCAAGATACATTTTTCATGTAACTACACAAAGCCTGACTATGAACTCAGTATTCTCCCTATAAACTGTGCTAAACACCAATAACATGATATCTAGTCTGAGTTTGACTTGGCATGTGGCGGGCAAGGACCAGTAGTACCACCATTGCTGGGATTATGTGTACAGCTTGGGTGGGATGGTACAGGACCCTTAGGAAGAGATTGAAACAACAAGGATTCACTGCCAGGTTGCAACATTTGATTGAGAGGCCTCGCCACACCAGGAGAAGGAGAGTTTGTCACTAACAAGACCACAATCACAAGCATAACAATTGCGCTATGTTTTCTCATGTTAAGAGGCACGGTCGGTTTCTTTTCTTTTTTAATGGATGGATTGAGATATATTGGATCGAAAGTAATGTCTTTTACTTTCTTCTTTGTTGTAAAATTTGATGAGAAATTAATTCTTTAGGTTGGGAGGTTTTATAGGGCTTCAGTGCTAAAAGTTCTAACGTGTTTTACTTTCAATGACCTTTGAATTCATTTTGAAATTTCCATTCTTCTCTTCTGCGTGTTATTCAGAGGCTGTACAGTTCATCCCCTTGTTCAATTTCAAAATTATATATAAAAAAAAGAAAATAAAAGAATGTACTGAATATTTAATCCCTCTAATTTATAAAAAAAAAAGATTTTTGGATGTATTTCTATGATGAAAAAGTTGTAGCGCACCTCTATTTATTTCCAAAAAAAAATTATAAAAAATGTTAGAAATTAATTAAGAAAAATAAATGCTTCGGTGGTGTTTAATGGTTATCCGCCTTTACCAAAAATAATATGTATTTGCTTCTTTTATTCGGTCCTTTGTGAATTGTGATGTAATAACTGTTGTAAGAACTTTTTATTTTAATATATTCCGTGGCATTTCGTCATTCAGCCTTCAACAAAAAAAAAGGAAAAAGAAAAATGAAGAGCTACTGTAGTCAATGCGGTTCCTGCAAAAGTGTTTCCGTTTAAGAGGATAATTTTTTGCTCCTATAATACTAAGACAAGAGAATTTACCTCTTATAGTCGCGAGGAGTGTGATTTTCTGTAATTATTTTATCAAGCTTCTAAAGTGATTTTGATTCTGTATCTTATGAATTTTCTAAATTGCTGGTTTCATACAATAAGAGGGCGGTATGATCATTTTTTCTAAACAAAAAGTATTTATAAGCTGAGAATTCCTCTGCTGTTCACAGCACAGGGCAATCCCCAGTAAAATATCAGTGTTAAAATTTCAGACAACAACCCAGAAATACATGCAAGTTTTATTATGCACGTTGACCCCTAGAGTTCCATATATATATTACCAAAAGCAAGATGGAAGAGCACTACACTTTCACAAATATTATATGCAGCAAATATTATAATACAGTCTTAATTCTTCATATCACCATATAAACAGCAATACGTTTTTACTGAATAAAACAACTAAATTACTGATAATATCAATCGACTTTGAAATTATAAAGTCAAGAGTTTGATAACCTAGGATTCCTTTACAGAGTACAGCTTACTGCATGGTTATTCAAGTCAAACCTAGGAGGACTTCGTTATAGACTTTGATTTAACTTACACGCAAATGTCTCATTTTGTCAATGTCAAGTATTTTCGCTTGTTTTCACATATATATATATATATATATATATATATATATATATATATATATATATATATATATATATATATATATATATACTTGACATAACTCAGATGCTACTTGCCGGGTCAATAACAGTACCATCTTTAAATTTGAAGCAGACAAGTTCATCAGTTTTATGACAGAAAAGAGAGATTTATACGCGGATAGGCTAACAATACATCTACAAAAGATATCGTTTCTGAGTCATCTTTTTTTACAGTTTATGGGTCAAAAGTGCATCGAATTAACTATGACAAGTAGTACAAACTGTATAACCCATAATTATCCATGACATGTTCGCATGGTCCAATTGTAGTAGTTTTATATTTTTGTCAGCAACAATTAGGGTCAAATTTTGAGTTTTATTCAGATTCTGTGCTTTTCCAAATCCTGGTTATTATGTCCGGGAATTTAGTGTGACACAGTTTATAAATATTTTAATGTTTATTTGCTTGTATGTTTTTTTTTTATTATTTTTTAATGTTATATTTGGTACAGAATTTATTTTATTTTATAAGAGCACAAATTGTAATAAATTTTGGATGCATATGAATTTAATCGTTTGCCCGTTTTATTTCAAATAATTTTAATAGTGCCAGCTGAGCATGCATGAAGGATCGACTTACCACGTATATAAAACTGTACTACAAAAAATGTGTTGTACTACAAGAATTAATTCGATAATTTCAAACTTTTTTGACGGTCCAATCAGATAGGCTTTGCCGCTAGAATCCCACTGATATTTAAAGCAAACCACGTCTTTTAATTAATTTTGAAACGGAAATTCTTGCTTCCTTTGTACTAATAACCTTTTGTATGGCAGGTAAAAAACCTTGCAATCTGAGTAACTACATAAAATAAAACACAGGAAGGTGAACAAGAAATCAGATCCGAAAAGGGCTGAGAAACCAACCGTTATGTCGTAATTGAAATCAAATTGAACCAGCCTCCAGAAAGTGGCATCGATAAAAATAGTGATCACTAAATACTAGTCGGTATGTAACAATATTATTGTTAATTACTAAACTACTCCTATGTTCTTAATAATGAAATAACAGCTCTATAATTAATACACTCAACCAAGGATAAATGCATCAGAATGTGTTCAATTCAATCCAATCGATACTCTTGATCTGAAGTATTATAAAATTGATGGATTTGTTTGAGTAATTGTACAATCCCCTGAATCTTATTGGATGCGAAAGCTGCATTGGAAAATTGCTTGTAATCAAGTTCTGAGATTAAATTCTCGATATGGAAATATGTAATAAAGGTTTGCTTTAGACACTCAGATATACTGATTTTCTGCAGAATGTGTTTAGATACCTAAAGGTTTTCTAGCTAGACGCAATGCGAGTTGTGGATATAGATCATATTGTGTCGCATGCGCCATGAGCCCTATGATTCATGTTATGGTCGCATGCATGAAAAAGCCTCAAAATGGTTCATTAATTACCAGGAGAAATTCAAACACCATCTACATTACGTGACGTACAAGTACTGTCATCACGGCTACTTGACCGTTTAAAAAAAAACGGTCATAACCCAAAATTTAAAATGTCATGACTGCGGTTAGGTTATGATCCCCAGCATTTGTGCTGATGTCAAATTAATTTTCAGTACATGCGAAGCAACTGTTGCCTGGTTTTCTCGGCCGTTTAAGATCAACAGTCCAAAGCTTTTCAAAAATTTGAACACGTTATCTTCATGTCAGGTAACTATCCCCACTATATTAGTGCAGGTACCAGTAAAATTCTGGTATATATATGTATCAATGAGAGAATTTTTGTCTATAAGCATAATTGGTTTTGGAAAACCTTGATATTAAACGTAATATAGCCATTGTTAAATAGGCATAACAGTCAGCGATGGTGTTCCTTATAGTTATATGACTGTTATAGAACATAATAATCTCATGTAGACTTGTTCTGACTCAAATAGATTGCCAGCAATAATTTGTCTAATATATGCCAGCCGAGGTTAAGATAAAAACAATGCACTCAGTAATGATCATACATGAATTTGAATTTGCTTTTGCATTATAGGGATACTTTAATATGGAGGGATGAACTTGAGGAAATATATATGTGAATAAATTTATAGTATGCATATGCATTCTCTATGGGTCCCACTTTCAGTCTCTAGGAGTTGTCACGGTGGTGCGCCAAGCGAGAATACCAAAAAAACCACTATAGGTACTTTCCTCTCTCTTTCATTTTCCATTAATGTGTTATATAAATGCAACCAGACTAAACAAGCCGAAGTCCTCTCCGCCTACCTCTCAACCTTCTTACAGCAATTCTCCCTCAAGCTTTTTGAGAATTAGGAGAACCTCAGATCTGATTCAGGCAGATATTAGGCTGGTAAATTAAGTTTTTCATTAGTTAGATTGGTTTTGGCCTACTCCTTGCAATTAGGTGGTTATTTTTCTAAAAAAAAATATAAGTTTATGTTATTATAAACTCTATTAATTTTCTGAGTATTGCTTGATCCAATATGTTCATTCAATTCCTTTTGTTATCTTGAAGTTCATTAGTTTCTGAAAAGCAAAGGATTATTTGTTTAGGTTGTAAAATTAATCCCATTTGCATGCAATATAGTTGTCCGTAAAACACTGCTTCTGGACATTTTTTACCTTATTTGGTTATTTAGGTGCATGCTGTAGTATTTCTATCCAAATATGTCAAAATTGTTGTTTTAGCCCTTCTTTTTTGATATAAAATATCTTTTTCATAACCCTTGACAATTTCTTAGCTGATGCATTGAGGCATGCATTGAATTGTAGTACTTATTTTCTATTTGCTAGACGTGTTTGGGAATTAAATGATTTCCTTTTTAATTTGGAAGGAATTAGTTCTTTCTTTTTTTTCCTTTAGATTTGCTTGATATTTCCTCTTACATTTCTCAGTTTTGTAATGGCAATCAAACCGGATCCATCTCTTACAAGCAGATGGTAGCTCTTTGTTCATGGAGTAGTAACTTCTGAGATCTTCAAACTCATTTTTAACTGTTCTTTTTATATATATATATATTTGATCATGCCAGAGCTAGATCTGTTTCTTTGATACTGTTAACTGTATCCAATAAAAGTATGATCAGATCTGGTGTTTTCCATGATTAATTCTCTTTTTAATAGGCTGCTGAGTCATCTAGTCTTGGATTGTTCATATCTTTATTACCTCACAAATATTCAGCATTTTTCAATTCGGATAACTGTAATTTTATTTTTTTTTTGGTTGATGGTCTAGCTCAGAAGCCTGTCTGAAGATTGCACTATGGAACAGGGTAAGGCTCCCTCACCTGAATGGTTGCTGCCTTTGCTTGAAAGCAAGTTCTTCGAACAATGCGAGAGGCACCTGAATCAAAGGAAAAACGAGATAAATCGCTTTTGCATGGAGTGTGCCGACTCGCTCTGTCCCAACTGTGTGACTGAGCATTTCAGAAAGGGAGAAAAACACCACTTCCTTCAGATCCGTCATTATGTGCACAGTGATGTGGTTCGTGTTGATGATATTACCAAGCTCCTTGACATCACAAAAATTCAGGTAAATTTTGCTTTTAAGGATAAAGAAAACTCTCTATATAATTATAATATTTAACCTAAGATTTAGGACCATTTGGACATAAATTTCTATGTATATCCATGATTCCACTATTTTGCAGCTGTTGCTTACTCTAGTCTAATGTTCATTATGTGTGCTGTTTCCACTGTAGCAATACATTGCAAATGGAGCAAAGGTTGTCCATCTGAATCCAAAGACCTCAAAGGCAAACCCGGAAGGCGTTACGAAGTCGTACATTGGCGGAACCCCCTGCACTATCTGTACTCGTGCGATTTCTAAGCCCAATCTGTTCTGTTCAATAGCTTGCAAGGTACTAATTCAAGTACTCTTATACTCTGGTACTGCAATTCCTAAGTAGTTAAAACTTAAAATCATGAGTGGGAGTATTTAAGCTGTAAAATTCGATATCCTGAGAACGTGTACTAGTGTTTCCTAAATATAATTTCTTATTGAATTTTAGAAAACTATAGGCGTTGCAATTGATCCAAATGAACACGTGATTAAGCATGAAAATAGTATGAGGGATCAGTATGGAAATTAAGAATCAATATTTTATTTTCATCATCTTGTAATATATATGACTGATATTAATTATCTTTAGATACTATTTTTTGCTGGCACATGAATAACAACAATTCCTGACATGTAAAATATAAGGTTATGCAAGATTAAGTATCTAACAAAAGATTTTTTTTTAGAGATTTGATGACTATGATAAAGAGGTCCTTTTCAACCTTGAAGCAACTGGTGATGATTGGGACAAACCTGAAACTGGTGTAAAGAGATGTTTTACTGGGAAAGAAGAATCCTCTTCAGGAACAGAGAAGAGTGACGCAAACTGCTCTTTCGTCACTTCTCACCGCAAAAACAACCGCAAAGCTACCCCAGTGCGGTCCCCATTCAACTGATGAAAATCCTAGTACTGGTGTTGTACTAGTTATTTAAGCAATAATTGAGACTTTTTATGCTATGTTAAATTAAGAGAGGACAGCAAGTTCTGATGTTTCTCATGTCATGTGTCAGGGTGATGGATACCAGTTTATCTATGGAAGACATATGTTGTGGTTGGAAGACTTAACTAGTTGATGTTGTGACTTCATTAGGCTTAAAATACACATATATCTAACTCATAACCACCCCCCACACCCCCCCCCCCCAAAAAAAAAAGCATGGTTCTCAGCATGGGTCTTTTAGCAGAAAACCAATCAAGAAAAGGTTTACAAATAGGCAACAAGGAGTACAAAACAATCAGTCTCAAATAACACTCGTACTATAATTTTAACTTCCTAGTATTAGGTCTATCTCTTTTAAACCCTCGATTCTATTAGCCAACTCAAATTCACCAAAACTCTGTAATCCTTCAATAATACAATCAACATATCTATTCTCAACACGTATTGATATCTCAACTACCCTTCTACCCAAATCAACAGATTCTTTGATGAACTTCTCTTTACATAAACCAGCCAATAGACAATTATACACATCCGAATCAACATAAACATAACCATTCTCTTGCAACCAACAATAAACATCCAGAAACCGCCTTTCTTCACATAATCCCCGCAACAAAGAGTTAATTGCCAATGCATCCAATCCAATGCCATTTTTAAACATTCTCTTCACCAAAATTGTGGCTTCGTCAACCCTACCAGTTTTTGAGAAGCATGTCACAATCAAGCTATAGCACTCCCTAACTGAAAACCCTCCTTTGCTGACAAGACTGTCAACTAAACCCTGAACCTTATTGGAATGCTGATCGATGCAAAACCCATTCAAAATTGTTCGCACCAAGACCCGATTTGGTAGAACGCCTCTCTTTCCCATTCTATCCAACATGGTCAACGCATCCTCCATGCGACCATTCTCACAGAGGAATTTTATCATACACGTGTAGGTCACTACATTGGGCTCACACTCCTTGCCCAGCTCATGCTCCATTTGACCCGAAACCTCCATTGCCAAATCCATATTTCCAGAATAGCACAACCCATCAAGAAAAGAGGTGTAAACAACAGTATTCGGTGTACATCCAAACAAAGCCATATCAGAAATAACCGCACGTGCAGACTCCACTTTGCCCATCCGGGCCAAACCCTTTACCAAGGTAACAAATGTAACCATATTAGGAGAAATCTGTTTCCTACACATTTCCTGGAACAAAGAGAGCAACATCTCGGCTTGGTCGGTTTCAGCGAACACGCGAATAACCGTGTTGTAACAGAAAGTATCGGGTTTACAATTGAACTCAGATTGCATAAGGTGGAGTAGGTTAAGGGAAAAGGAAGGGAGGGATGGGGAGGTAGGGGAGGAGGAGGAGGAGGGGTGGAGACAGAGGGAGAAGAGAGCACGGAAGGAGGAAATGGAGAGAGGGAAAGGAGGAGGGGAGTGGAGGAGGAGGGAGGGAAGGGAGGGGAGGACGTGGGAGGAGAAGAGGGAGAGGGAGTGAGGGGAGAGAGGGGAAGGGAGGGAGAAGGCGTGGAGGTAGAAACGGAGGGAGAGGAGAGGGGAAGGGGAGGAGCGGAGCACGGAGAGGATGAGAGGGGTGGAGAGAGTGAGAGGGAGAGAGGGGAGGCGAGATGGAGGGGAAGGGGATTGGAGAGAGCGAAGGATTTGGGAGGTGAGAGAGGAAATGGCGGACGGAGAGAGGCGAGGAGTCATTGGAGTTGAACGGAGTTTAACGGTGGTGAACGAGGTGAGGTGGCGGCGATCAGGTGTTGTCAGTGTCAGGTTAGAAGTTACAAGGGAGGGAATTGATCAGCACACGCCTCGCTTACTCATTCACTCCCCGTTGGACCAAAATACCCTCCTCTCTCCAATTTCGTTTTTCGCTTATTTTTCTCCGAACTTAGCGTTGGAGCTTGATTTATCTCTCGCCTTGTTCCGGCTCCGCCTAACGACACACTTGGCCACTCTCCCTTCCGCTCGTTTTATCTGCGCAAACAATTGCCTCTTTCTTTCACTGAATTCGCATCTCTCTTCTGCTCGTGTTCGTAACGAAACCCTAGAAGTTCCATCGATCGACTGAAACCGCCATGAGCGCCGCTCCAGTTCCACTTGGCAGCGGAGGCAAGGAGTTGTGAAAATCGCCTACTGATGGAATCTCTAACCTTCGATTTTCGAATCACAGCGACCATCTCTTAATTTCTTCTTGGATAAGGTAATAATTGTTAGTTTAGTGCATAATTTTCATTTTTTATGTTTAATTACTCCTAATTAGCCATAAGCAATCATGAACAACAAGATCTAGTACATAGCCATCCACACAAAGAGAAGGTTCAAGGTATACCTCTCTTGATGTAGTAATCAAGAGGCTCGAACCGGCTAGGTTGTAGGTGGTTGTGCTCGCGTCTAGCTCCTCCTTCATGCCAAGCTCGTCCTCGAGTCCACCACGAAATTAACCAAGACCTACAAGCTTTGCTAGAAGCTACAAGGTCTAGACTAATCCCACGCGTTCTCGCCTTCTTAATTCTCTTTAATTAAGTGGAGAGAGTATGATGCTCAACACATGAGCTAAGGTGGATGAGAGGGGAGAGAAGTGGCGGCCAAGAGAGGAAGAGGGAAGGAGGGTGGCGGCCTTATATGGGCCCTTTTGGGCTTTGCAATCTCTCCAAATTGATTATTAAATCAATCCATTCAATCCACTATATAGTGCTCTTCATTTGGGCTATTTATTCTATAATAAATATCGGCCCATTAATTTAATATAACTATTTATATTAAATTGTATTGTGTTGAATAATTATTAACTAATTAATAATTACCATGGGATTAGCTTATGCATTTAAATCATTTCGATACGATCCGTTTCAATTAATTAATTATATCGACATATAATCAATTAATCAACTAATCATATTATCGCAAAAGCACACTGATGCAAATAAATGACTAATGCACTGTTTGGTTATATTTCGATCTGTGTGACCCTTTGAGGATTTATGCTAAGTTGGACATGGAATTAAATCGCTATTTAATTCCAATAATCATAAACGGTATCTAGCAACACGTTATGATTCCCAATTCGCATAAATAATGTACTGCTACAGTATTTAAATCCTGCATAAGAGAATATAAGTTTATCTCCATTTTGATTCCTATGTCTCACGATATCATTCGTATAATCCAAGATAGGAATGTGTCATTCTTGCAGATTATACGTTTCTTGATCTAGAGATAATTATATCAGTTGCTAGCAAACAATCTATCTCCATCAAGGGGCCTAAATAGATATCGTCACTCACTAAGTTAATTAATGAGGGACATACGGTTTTCTTGACTATTTAACTTTTCCCCGCACAATTCAAGAGAACATAAATAACGTCCGTATAGCAACCCTTATCGGGAATCAGCGGTAGACGATATTTATTGAACCTATCCTCATGTGGAAAAGATAAACATCTCAAACTTAGAATCAAAATCATAACGAAATAAATAATGACACATAACACAATCCATATATTTATTTCGTTGGGTCGTGTCCTGTACTATGTTCAATTAACATAAACATATGCAATTAAGTTGGTTACTCTTAACCTGTGATTTATAGAACTTAATCAACACTTAACTTGCATACTAATCTTATTGATAATTAATGTTCCTTGTTAATTATCAAGATTATGGACGCTTTAGATTTATTGTTGTCATTTACTACTAAATGAATCACAGTGATCTATAATTCAGATCCTCAACCTGAATGAACTGCCAACACATAAATCAAGGAACAAATGATATAAAATCATCCATAACATAAAACCATAGAAGTAGCCAAATATGATTGGCTTTTAGGACATATCTCTAACAATCTCTCACTTGGCCTAGAGTCAATCAATAGTGACTTCTAGCCAGTGTATAGTACTCAATGTAATATCCAAATATACATGTCTCATACTAACGCCTAAATAAAAGATACAACTCAAAGCCAATCAGGCATACGCCTAATCCCCATGGATGCAACATGCAACTCATGCGCGGCTCGAGACAAAGGCTTTTTCAGAGGGTCCGCTGTGTTCGCGGCACCGTCCACCTTCTTGACCTTGACCCAACCGTCATTGACCAACTGATGGATGAGATGGAATCGTCGCAGAATGTGCCTAGTCTTCTGGTGAGACCTAGGCTCCTTGGACTGAGCTATGGCTCCCGTATTGTCGCAGTAGATATCCACTGGACCCGAGATGCTTGGAACCACCTCTAGCTCGGTCAAGAACTCCTTGATCCATACGGCTTCTTTTGCTGCTTCGCCAGCCGCTAAGTATTCTGCTTCGGTGACGGAATCGGCCGTAGTATCTTGCTTGGAACTCTTCCAACTTACGGCACCACCATTAAGCAGAAATACAAAGCCGGACTGTGATTTGGAGTCATCTCGATCGGTTTGGAAACTAGCATCGGTGTAACCAATTACAACGAGTTCTTGGTCTCCACCGTATACAAGAATGCTCTCCTTGGTTCTCTTGAGATACTTGAGGATATTCTTGACTGCGGTCCAGTGTGCCATGCCTGGGTTGGCTTGGTATCGACTAGTCACGCTAATCGGATGTGCCACATCGGGGCGAGTGCATAGCATGGCATACATAATCGATCCGACTACAGATGGATATTTGAATCGCTTCATGTATTCCCGATCTGTCTCCGTTGTCGGACCTTGAGTCTTGCTCAAGTAAATGTCATGTGACATAGGCAAGAATCCCTTCTTGGAATTCGCCATGTTGTGTTTTTGCAACACCTTGTCAATATATGCATCTTGGCTCAAACCTAGCATCCTCTTTGATCTATCTCTATAGATCTTGATTCCTAGGATGTAGGCGGCTTCGCCCAAGTCTTTCATTGAGAACACTTTCTTCAATGAATCCTTGACTGCATTCAATTTGGGAATATCATTCCCGATCAAGAGTATATCGTCAACATATAGAACAAGAAACACAACCACACTCCCACTAAACCTCTTGTAAACACAAGGTTCCTTTTCACTTTGAGAGAAGTTCAATTTCTTGACTTCTTCATCAAAACGCTTGTTCCAACTCCTTGATGCTTGCTTCAATCCATAAATGGATCTTTGAAGCTTGCATACTTTGTTAGCATTCTTTGGATCCACAAAACACTCGGGTTGTGTCATGTACACATCCTCTTCCAAATTTCCATTTAGGAAGGCGGTTTTGACATCCATTTGCCAAATCTCATAATCATAGAATGCGGCAATTGCTAACATGATCCGAATTGACTTGAACATAACGACGGGCGAGAAGGTTTCTTCATAGTCAATACCATGAATTTGCTTGTAACCTTTCACTACAAGTCGTGCTTTGTAAATGGTCAAGTTGCCATCCATGTCGACCTTTCTCTTAAAGATCCATTTGTTCTCAACGGGTTTTACTCTGTTGGGAAGGTCAACCAAGGTCCAAACCTTGTTGTCATACATGGATTGCATTTCGGATTCCATGGCTTTTAGCCATTCCTTGGAGTCGGGTTTCTTTCTCATGTCATCAATGGTCAAAGGCTCATCGTTCTCCATGACGAGAACGTCGTGCAAACCTAAATATCTTATAGGTGGACGACTTGGCCTTGCCGATCTTCGTAGGGTAGACGCTTGAGGTTCTTGAACTTGTTCCACAACGGTTTGTGAACTTTGTTCTTGAACTTCAAGTGAAGGTGCTTCCTCAACATCATCGACTCGCGATATGTTTGAGTTTTCATTTGAGGGAGCTTGTTCGTGAACCTCTTCTTCCACGACAGCTTGTGGAATGGGTTCGGCTACAATCTCATTCGGTGCATCCACATTTTGTGAAACCTCATTTGGCACCATAACGGGAACAACTACATTGCCTACTTGAGGCATGCTTTGTTGTCGTGGTTCTTGAATTTCTTCAATCACCACGTTGCTCCCACTACTTCTTCTTGAGAGAAATTCCTTCTCCAAGAACACACCATAACGAGCAACAACTATCTTGTTCTCGTTGCGGTTATAGAAGTAGTAACCCTTCGTCTCCTTAGGGTATCCTACGAAATGACATTTGTCCGATTTGGGTCCAAGCTTATCGCTCACTAGCCTTTTCACATAAGCTTCACAACCCCAAATCTTGAGAAACGACATGCTTGGTTTCTTCTTAAACCAAAGCTCATAGGGCGTCTTCTCAACGGACTTTGAAGGAACACGGTTTAAAGTAAAAGTTGCGGTTTCAAGGGCGTATCCCCAAAAGGACATAGGCAAATCGGCTTGGCTCATCATTGATCGAACCATGTCGAGCAAAGTTCGATTCCTCCTTTCGGATACACCATTCCATTGTGGTGTTCCGGGTGGAGTGAGTTGTGGAATGATTCCACACTCCTTTAGATAGTTGCCAAACTCATGGCTCAAGTACTCACCACCTCGATCGGATCGTAAGACCTTGATATTTCGACCAAGTTGGTTCTCAACTTCATTCTTAAATTCTTTGAACTTGTCAAAGGATTCGGATTTGTGACGCATCAAGTAGATATACCCGTATCTACTATGATCGTCGGTGAATGTGATGAAGTATGAATAACCACCACGTGCACAAATGCTCATAGGTCCACATACATCGGTATGTACAAGGTCTAATAAGTCATTTGCCCTTGTCCCTTTGTTGGGAAAAGACGCTTTGGTCATCTTTCCCATCAAACAAGATTCGCATGTGTCAATTGGCTCGAAAGCGAATTGATCCAAGAGACCAACGGTTTGTAATCTCTTGATGCGTTTCTCATTGATATGACCTAAGCGGCAATGCCACATCAAAGTTAAATTCTCATGTGAAATCTTATGTTTCCTATTGTCATTCTCAACACTCAAGATAAGTCCGCTAGAATCAAGCACATAAAGAGCATTCAATAAATGCGCATCACAAAAACGAACTTCATTTCGAAACAAGGTCAACAACTTGTTCTTTATTACAACATCAAAACCATCCATGTCCAAACAAGAGATAGAGATAATGTTTCGAGTGATAGAGGGAACCAAAAATACATCCTTTAGTTCCAATACAAAACCAGAAGGTAAAGTTAAATCCACGCTCCCAATGGCCATAGCGGAGATGCACGTGCCATTCCCGACGCGGAGTTGAACTTCACCTTTCTCGAGCCGCCTCCTATTCTTTAGGACCTGCACATTTCGACAAATGTGAGCACACGAACCGGTATCGAATACCCAATCAGTGTTAGAGGTAGCGAGAAGGGTTTCGATGACAAATATACCTGAAGAAGAAGGTTGGACGGTTCCCGCCTTCTTGTCGGCAAGGTACTTGGGGCAGTTTCTCCTCCAATGACCCTTGTTGCTACAATAGTAGCAAACGGTCTCGGGAGTGGCCGGGTTCTTCTTCTTCTTGGAACCCACGGGAGCACCCTTGGCCGGACCTTGGGGCGTCACCGGGCCTTTGCCCTTCTTGGCTTTACGGCCTCGCTTCTTGATCTTTTTGCTCTTGTCACTCACGGCAAGAACATCCTTTGGGCCCTTCTCCTTCTTGAGACTATCCTCCGTCTCAACGAGCATGTTTTGGAGATCATCCATGCTCTTGTCCATGCCATTCATCCGGTAGTTCACAACAAAACCGGTGAAGCTTGGAGGGAGGGAGTTGAGAATGAAATCTTGAATCGCACCCGTAGGAAAGGGCGTATCAAGCTTTTCAAGCTGCCGAAACAACCCCGCCATTTTCATGACGTGTGGCCCGACTTCATGACCCTCTGCCAAGCGAGTGTTGGCGACGACCTTGATTAGACGGGCCCTTTCGGTGCAGGCCTTGGTTTGGAACATGTTCTTGAGACGAGTGATCATTTCGAACACTCCATAACCACTATCAATGAACTCCTTTTGGAGTTCTGATTCCATGACCGCAACCATCAAGACCGACATCTCCATGTCGTCATTGACGTGCTTCTCATATTCCTCTTGCTTATCCTTTGGATCGGTGTCCTTAGGAGCGGAGGGAATCGGAGTGGTGAGGAGGTACTCCCTTTTCTCAAACCTAAGGGCAAGCCTTAGGTTGCGGTGCCAATCCAAGAAATTAGCACCGTTAAAGGCGAGTTTCTCTTTCTCAAGAAGAGAACGAAGCGTTAAAGAGGAGGAAGACATCTACAACAATTATCGAATTTAAAGGTCAATTAGTTTTATGTTTTTAGTTTTAACAAAAGTAAAACTTTCACTACACTTTTAAAAGTCCCTAAGCATAGTGATTTCCAAGACCCCTATTTTCATCAAAATGGACCTGCTATGGCACGTCATCCAAAATGATTAGATAAGGTAGGTTCTACAACCAATCATCTTACCATGACTCTTGGTTCGCATAAGCGAACTTCGCCCCGATGTCCAAACTCTAGTTGGGTCCATCGAAAAGTCACTTCTCACTATTTGCTCCTTGCAAATCTTAGCTATTTGCACCCCGACTACCGAATTGGCAATCATGACGTCCGCTTGGGCGGACCGCGCCATGAGTGACAATCGGCGTGAAGGGGATAGAGAGAAGGAGGGCGATTTACCTTATTCGTTTTAGTTTGGGACAAACAATTCATATGACACTTTGTTTGGTGGTCGTATAAGCATACATCCATACCTAACCTAACAAAAATGATCACATAAGCATCTCATAGTTGTGGGTTTGTATGGCTCCCGCTTGCATTAGTTTCGTCACATCATCCATGGAGCAAAACTAATCTAATTCTTGCCCTCCCACTAAATTCTATAAGGATCTAAATCCTATATAAAATAAAGGTGCAAAATACATGTGAAAACATCCTATTCTTATCCTAACCTTAGGGGCATGCAAGCCTCACAAGTTACATCAAAAATTAATCAACAAATTAATTAATTAATGGCACCAAAGGCCGCATTACAAACATTCACACATGCATTCATTACAACCACAAGGCATTGAGTCTTGAGCCATACTAAACCCACTATCCACCTACAAAACAAAGTTAGCACATACAAGCACTTTGTTTTCAATTAACGATTTTCAAGCATCTTTGCGTATCGTTTGCCATAAGTAAATTCCTTGTACAAATCCTCAATTTTAAACAACAAAACTTGCTTAAATTCATTTAGAAAGTTCTTTCAACATCCCATAACTGAAAGGAGATCAAACAAGGAGTTTTCTAATTGTTTTCAACTAATTTGAATACTTAGAAAAACAGTAATTTATTAAAAAACGTAACTAATGGAATCCAATAAAAACAAAGGTTTTAGGTCTCCAAAAAATGTCAAAAAAATTACTTAAGCTCCTTATCATAGTTGTGATTACCAGTAAAAATTTCAAGAAGAGATCTTAAACCATCTGGGAGAATAAAAAATGACAAATCTCTTACAAGTGCAAGAAACACTGTTATGAGATTTTCAGTTTATCCTCTCAACCATTTGGTCTGTTAGACCACCTTCTAATCAGTTTTTATATATACAATATACATAGAAAAACTAGTTTAGTCTATAGGCTAACTATTCATGAAAAAAAAACCACCAAGTTCAGTTCAAAAAGTTCGAGTTACATACTAAACAATCAACAAATTCTGTACTGGAACAGACTGTCGATCGAAATGTCTTAACCTAGTTGAAGGTCCAAATTTCTACGAAAAATTATGAAATTAATTTTCCTGGAATCCTAACTCATACTTGAAAAGGAGTTCTCAGTTGGTACAGTTTATTAGAATAATCGATTTGCTCAACAAACTGGATCTGACGAGATCTTCATTTTCATACTTGAAAACCCACAAATTAATCCAAGTCATGCAACAATTTAGACATGCTCAGAAAGAGCTTCAAGTACTCTTTAAATCTAGCCATAGAAAACTGGTACTTATATTCAAAATATAAATCTTTCAAGCCATTCAAACAGGACAGTGCAAGCAAAAACGGGTTCTGCGCACTGTCGCCGTTTTATTCACAATAAATCCATACTAATTCAGAAAAATGTCAATCTAACGCCAAAAGAATCCAAATCCACAGATATACAACTTTCATGTAGATGGAAAAAACTTCCAGAGAACTTATCAAAGCGAAAAACGCGAAACAACACAGAAAATACCATTTCCAGACAGCAAACAAACGCATCATCTCTACTAATCCGTTAATTAGCCAATTTCTCTTAATTAAGTGTCAAAATAGCTTAAGTACGACCATGTGCTCTGATACCACTGTTAGTTTAGTGCATAATTTTTATTTTTTATGATTAATTACTCCTAATTAGCCATAAGCAATCATGCACAACAAGATCTAGTACATAGCCATCCACACAAAGAGAAGGTTCAAGGTATACCTCTCTTGATGTAGTAATCAAGAGGCTCGAACCGGCTAGGTTGTAGGTGGTTGTGCTCGCGTCTAGCTCCTCCTTCGTGCCAAGCTCGTCCTCGAGTCCACCACGAAATTAACCAAGACCTACAAGCTTTGCTAGAAGCTACAAGGTCTAGGCTAATCCCACGCGTTCTCGCCTTCTTAATTCTCTTTAATTAAGTGGAGAGAGTATGGTGCTCAACACCTGAGCTAAGGTGGATGAGAGGGGAGAGAAGTGGCGGCCAAGAGAGGAAGAGGGAAGGAGGGTGGCGGCCTTATATGGGCCTTTTTGGGCTTTGCAATCTCTCCAAATTGATTATTAAATCAATCCATTCAATCCACTATATAGTGCTCTTCATTTGGGCTATTTATTCTATAATAAATATCAGCCCATTAATTTAATATAACTATTTATATTAAATTGTATTGTGTTGAATAATTATTAACTAATTAATAATTACCATGGGATTAGCTTATGCATTTAAATCATTTCGATACGATCCGTTTCAATTAATTAATTATATCGACATATAATCAATTAATCAACTAATCATATTATCGCAAAAGCACACTGATGCAAATAAATGACTAATGCACTGTTTGGTTATATTTCGATCTGTGTGACCCTTTGAGGATTTATGCTAAGTTGGACATGGAATTAAATCGCTATTTAATTCCAATAATCATAAGCGGTATCTAGCAACACGTTATGATTCCCAATTCGCATAAATAATGTACTGCTACAGTATTTAAATCCTGCATAAGAGAATATAAGTTTATCTCCATTTTGATTCCTATGTCTCACGATATCATCGTATAATCCAAGATAGGAATGTGTCATTCTTGTAGATTATATGTTTCTTGATCTAGAGATAATTGTATCAGTTGCTAGCAAACAATCTATCTCCATCATGGGGCCCAAATAGATATCGTCACTCACTAAGTTAATTAATGAGGGACATACGATTTTTTTGACTATTTAACTTTTCCCTGCACAATTCAAGAGAACATAAATAACGTCCGTATAGCAGCCCTTATCGGAAATCAGCGGTAGACGATATTTATTGAACCTATCCTCATGTGGAAAAGATAAACATCTCAAACTTAGAATCAAAATCATAACGAAATAAATAATGACACATAACACAATCCATATATTTATTTCGTTGGGTCGTGTCCTGTACTATGTTCAATTAACATAAACATATGCAATTAAGTTGGTTACTCTTAACCTGTGATTTATAGAACTTAATCAACACTTAACTTGCATACTAATCTTATTGATAATTAATGTTCCTTGTTAATTATCAAGATTATGGACGCTTTAGATTTATTGTTGTCATTTACTACTAAATGAATCACAGTGATCTATAATTCAGATCCTCAACCTGAATGAACTGCCAACACATAAATCAAGGAACAAATGATATAAAATCATCCATAACATAAAACCATAGAAGTAGCCAAATATGATTGGCTTCTAGGACATATCTCTAACAATAATTACTTGAAAGGATTTACTCAAATTGTCTCAACTTTTGTGGATCGGACAATCAAATCTAATTTTAGAGAAATTTGTAGGAACTACCATGAGGGTTATTTGATTTGTTCGTTTCTCTATGCATTAGTTTCATGGATTGGATGAACAGAAATCTAATTTCAAATATGTTCAAGTTTCAGGAGTAATTGCAAATTTGTTTTTGTTCTCACTTTTTGTATATAGACTTTTAGGAGTAATTGCAAAGTTGATGGTAAAAATGTCTACGATACTTGCAAAATCAGTGAAGTTGCTGTTACACTATCTAGTTGATCTGACAACATCTTTTAGAGAGTTTCTTATTCTTGTAAAGTGAAATAAGGATTAAGAAAGATTAACTAAACTTCTTCTATCTTTCTATCTCTCTACACTGAGTTTGTACAATCACATACTATAAGAATTTAACCTCTATTTGATGAAACAAAAGGATATATAAAAGTTATAAAAGGATACATATAAGAATCACCAGTGAAAGTTGGTCCTAATCAGTCTTAGTCACAAAAGGATGGTAAGATGAATTAACATAAATATAAAAGTTACATATTTGAGTCAATCCAATCTAATACATTATCATCTGATATATTTTCAGGAACTTCAAATTCTGTAGTAGATACGTCAGTGTCTCGATGCATTTGTTTGCGATGAGTAACTCCATTTGAAGAACTCCATCTTGCTTCAACAATCTCAAATTGGAATGGATCTCTTCTGGTAGAATTCTTTACTTTTCTCTTTTTGGCTACTTGAAATATGTTTTCATGTAATGGAATTGTCGGTTCAAACAGCACATCACATTGGTTCATAATCTCTCGAATTTTATCTTCAGCCTGTTTTTGTTTGTCAAGAGGCCACTTGAGATATTCACTGTAAAAATGATCAAGTCTATTTTTCATTTGTTCAGCACGATTGGCACTTAGATTAGTGTCCAACTCATGCAATTCCCTTGTATCAATTCTCCATAGTGGATGTACTTGATCAAGGGAGAGTGGACTGGAACAATTATTCATATAGTGTGCACACGGCATACCCATTGTTGTCATGAACTTCCCGGTACAAATAGGGTGCATGGTACAGTTTTTTGCCATCTCGTACTGCTTATGTAACTCCTTGAATGCAAAAAGTGAGATGCAATATATGAGATTTTTTAAAAATGGAATATTGCAAACATGAAGTACTCGAATTTTTTCACTAGCAAGTTGCACTCTTATCTCATTAAAATCATTCTCAATAGCTAGACACACCTTCTTCTTGATAGTTAGCAGATCACCTATTAGAATGTAAAGATTTACAATTAGTGAACAACTTCAATTTGAATTATTGCTAACATTAAATTAACTAACAAATTTTGTTTACCTGTTGACACTTGTATATACTTTTTGAGTTTAGAATGTGCTCCTTCTGCTCTTGATGATGCTCGATTACCGAGATGTAGATGTCTATCTGTCCAAGCACTAACAAATTTTTCCTTCAAAGGTAACCAATTTTTTTTATATACACTAGAGCACCTTTCTTCTCCTTGTATTTTGATTCAAACACTTGCCAGCTACTCTTATACTCATCAATCGAAGATGAGTATACAATATTATTCCAATCAGACATGAATGTCTCCCAACCATCTTTTGTTTCAAAAAAGGGTTTGCACTTTGAAACTAGATTTTTATTTATATGCCATACACAAAGAAAGCTTGTTGCTAATGGGAAAACAATTGATATGGCATTTATTAGTGCTTGCTTCCCGTTCGTAATGATAACTGATGGTTGATTCTCATGTTGGAGAGTCTCCTTAAATCTTTGCAAAGCCCAAATATAATCTTCAGTTGTCTCATTCTTTAAGAATGCAAATCCAGAGTAAAAGGATGTATTGAAACTTGTCACTCCAATAATTTCAAACAATGGCAATTTGTATTTGTTTGTCTTGTAAGTGCAATCCATAACAAACACATAAGGGAAATTTCTGATTAACATGATTGATCGAGGATGAGCAAAGAAAAAATGAGTAATATGGCCAACTTCATCCCTCAAAGCATTAAAGCTGAACCCACCTTCTCTGAGATCGTCGCATAATGATTGAATCACTGATTTATCTATTAGAATGTAAAGAACAATTGTTGAGTAAATAGATTTAAATTGCCTAAACTCTTAAGAAATTTTTTGAATTATGTTTATGCCTTGCAAATTCTCCGTCTGGATTTTTCTTTTTGCATTATAGATTTGTTTGGTTGTGACTCGTGTGTTTGGATTACTTTGACGAAGAGATGAGAGTATTTGCATCGGTCGAATTCCAGCATTTATCATGCGTTCCACAGCCTCCATTTCATCACCAGTAAGTTGACGTATGGATGGATGACCAGAAACATCATTTGAAGGCTCATGATTGAATAAGTTATTCTTTTTGTCTTGTAAGTGCAATCCATAACAAACACATAAGGGAAATTTCTGGTTAACATGATTGATCGAGGATGAGCAAAGAAAAAATGAGTAATATGGCCAACTTCATCCCTCAAAGCATTAAAGCTGAACCCACCTTCTCCGAGATCGTCGCATAATGATTGAATCACTGATTTACCTATTAGAATGTAAAGAACAATTGTTGAGTAAATAGATTTAAATTGCCTAAACTCTTAAGAAATTTTTTGAATTATGTTTATGCCTTGCAAATTCTCCGTCTGGATTTTTCTTTTTGCATTATAGATTTGTTTGGCTGTGACTCGTGTGTTTGGATTACTTTGATGAAGAGATGAGAGTATTTGCATCGGTCGAATTACAGCATTTATCATGCGTTCCACAGCCTCCATTTCATCACCAGTAAGTTGACGTATGGATGGATGACCAGAAACATCATTTGAAGGCTCATGATTGTGTAAGTTATTCTTTATCTCAACTGTCCATGTACCTTCTATATCTTTTTTTCCGTATAGCTGGAATGGACAATTAATCAAACAACTTGTTGTAAGCTCTCTGGTTCTTTGATTCTCTAAAAGGTTACGGGTATTCCGATAATAGCCACCTCTATCACATTGCAATACTACATACCTTTCCGCTTTTGAGCGAAGGATAGATAAAGCATAGCCTTTTTTTGAATAAAAAACTCGAACACAATCTAGCAATTTATCTCGTGTTTCAAACTTGGTAGAAAGCAATTGGTCTTCATTGCTTGGATCCATCTGCACATGAACACAAAGCTAATAAGATTGATTGATAATCATGTAACAATTGCTTTGTGGCAAATGTGTCAAACTTTTATATCACTGGTCAGGTTTGTGGCTAGCATATGCCAAGGACAATATCTAGAACTGGAGACAAGATTTCATCCTCTCTAGTTGGGAGCCAAGAGTTTTAGAATTTGCAATTTATTACTGTTGTAAATTCAATACAGTGAACATCACTTTGTTGTTTGATTTTGTATGTAACCTTGTATGATTTATCTTGTATGGTATACTGGTTTAAAGATAGTAATTTGGGGGTAGCTTTGTAAGTGTTTAATTCAGTGGTTAGGCTTTACGAAGTTGATACTGATAATTGTTATTGACTTCTTGTTATTGGTTTTATTTTGCTAAGAAAATGAGAAATTCAGTGCCTACAATTTTTCATTAAAAATGCTATGTGAGAGAAATAACATGGTGATTGTGAGAATATGGTAGATATAATGAGAATAAAGGGATGGGAAGCGGTACCAGAAAATTAGTACTAAGAAATTAGTATAAAATAAAACACTTTATACAAAAAAAAATATTAATTTCTAAAAACCACATCGTTCTAAAAAGATTTTAGATCATAGCTCTTACTTTGATAAAAGAGGTGATGTTGTGAGGGCCAGATCAACAACAAATGAGCAAGAAGAGGTGGGGACTAGACCAATAACATGAGGGCCAGACTAACAACAAATGAACAAGCTATGGGGCTAGATCAGCGACGTATGAGCATTGAGAGAGAGGTGTGGAGAGAGGAGACTATATATATGTGAATGTGAATTAGATATTTTATGCTGAATTTGGCGGGAGTTTAGAAAAATAGAAAGGGATATCTAAAATTTGGTAACAACTCCGAATTGTGATATGTAAAAAAAAAATAGAGAGTGACGGTAACTGTACAGAGGTATTTTGGTCTTTTTTAAAAAAAATAGGGAGTGAATGAGCAAGTTGAGCGTGGACTGAGCAATTCCCGATCGAAAGGCGCTGTGTGTATTGACAATCAGAGGCATGTGTTATGTGTTATTGTGTGTGATGTGTGACAGTGTGAGATATGAAATGGCATGCGTGATGCATGTGCATTTCCACGCAACGATTCAAATTTTAATTAAGATATAGTTATGAATTTTTTTATAAAAAATTAAAAATTTTGCTAAATGATTAGATTAATTTAAAGTGAATCCTTTTACATATAGGACAGCGTTTTTATAGGATGCGTTTGGATCGTTGGAAGAAAGAAGAAGAAGAAGAAGAAAGAAGAAGAAGAAAAAAAATTATAAACAATCCAAACTCTTCACAAAGTTACACACTTCCCAATACTTCTTCCTACTTCTTCCCTTCTTTCCTTCTTCCCACACCTATCCAAACGCACCCATAGAGGTCTTATCTAAAATAATGTAAAGAATGTTTCTAGTTTGAATTTTTTAAAAATTTCTATAAAGAAAAAAGTTTAGCTTGTTTAATATTTGTGCATGTATATGATGATTATGATCCAGCCATTCTAATACGTAGAGATGAGAACAAGAATAAGTGGAAAGCAGTACACAATTGAACAACACAAGCGGGTTCAAATATTCTTTGAGGCCTTCGAACTAGCACATCTTTTTGGTAAGACCCCTTACCCTTAGAATCTGTCTCTTTGCACATTCGGATGTGTTTGGAAGCGAAGTCAACAAGAAATATATTCGTTGCATGTTGTTACCTTTGTAATTGTTGAGTTAGTAAATTTTCTTGCAAAGGTACTTTTCCAATAAATTAGCATAGCTACCAATTCAGAAAATATATTTGCATATAAAATACAATTTAAAGCCGGCATTTTGTCTAATTAGCTGAACCCTTTTAAAATTACAAATATCAGAGCAAACCTAGATACAATTGTGTGACTAACAAGATTGGTGTTGCCAACTAAATGGAAACTTTGTTAGGTCATGTATAATTGTCACACCCCGTATCCGAGATACGAGGCGTGAGGTGAGACGATATCTGATCATCCATCTGACGGTCCGTCAACCTACGTCACAACATAAATAAAAGCAAAACGGAGTCAGCTACAAAGCCAAGTAACCAGTTATTAAATGACACAGTTTCTCTATAACTAATTGATATAAACAAAATCAAACGATCGAATTAATCCATACATCAATAACAACAAAATAAATGTATTTTACAGAGATCAACGGGTCTAGGTCTTCTCAAAATTAGTTTCTCGTATCACTTTCACACTAGCGCGAATCCCTCTCTAGGCGATTCCGCTTCACATTCCATATCACTTTTTCATTTCAAATCAAGTCACAACAGAGACCCGTTGACTTGTAAAGTACATCAGTCACAATTCTCATATATCAATTAAATCAAATGAACAAACGATATTTAAATCAATCAATACGAAAATTAAATTATAGAGAAGTCTGGTTACCCGACGACAAGCAGTTTAGACAAATGAAACGACAAAAGAACACGACGTAGTACTCGAATTTCAAATCGGATGACCAACTGATATCAATTGAATTTTTGGGTAAACTTTGGATATTCAACTTGGGCTCGGCACATCAAACGATAAGAAACTAAATTTGCTTGGAAGGAGAGGTGGTTAAATTCATTTCTCGGATGAGAAATAATGAAGATTAATGAATTTTACTAATAGACCAAAGGGTGTGTGGGCTTCAAGCAAAATAAATCGTGCAATTAATTTTAACTGCAACAATTACGGTTACACGGAAACAAAATTTAAATCGGTGAAAAATGAAAACAAATGGGTCTCTAGGTTGCGAGCCAAATGAAAAGTCAGAGAACTAATATGGTGTATAACCGACACCAAAAATATTAAATAGGTGGATACCAGGATTAATAATAAATAAAATTAGGAGGAAAATAAGCAAATACAACGGTGGGCATTTAAACACCATATTTTAGAAATTAACGGAGCATGGGCAATCATGGAATGACAATTAGAGACATGAAAAAGGCTGCTACGTTTAAAAAGAAAAAAAGTAATGAGATAATAGACCAAATAATACATCACCAATGACCTTGAAATTAATTTGGATACGGAGAAGATTTCGGTTCAATAAAATAGAAAGTTTATAAACATGGTCAAAATATAATACACCTAATTTTTTTTTAAGACCCAAAGAAAAACAATATTAAAATATATTATGACAAACTACATAGTTTTTTTTAAGGACATCCAAAATAATTGAAAATTTTTGAGTGTTACAATAATCAACCGGGAATTGCTTTCTACACTCTCCCAGTTTTGAGATCCACGACCTTTTAAATATCCTCGGTGGAAATGCAGTGCAAAAGAAAAAATAAAAAAGAATGAAGGGCATTTTAGTCTAAATAGGAGTGGATCTCCAAGTTTGAATGTGAGGAAAGCAATTCCCATGATCAACCTTATAAAATAAAAATGAAGTTATCATGAAGGATAAGTACTGAGTTATATAATCTAAAAATGAACAACAGTAGCTAGAGACCATTCTATTTCATCATTTATCGTCCAATTGTCAAAGTTTCATAAAAAAGAAATAGAAATATGGTATGAAGAGCAAATATACGAAATATATATAGCTAGTTTGAAAAGTAATATGAATCAGATATTGGAGGATAATCATTAATAATTAATCTAACATTAACAAAATGATCAATGATTTTAAGTGCTACCTCAAGCGCAAAATGCATATCGATTTAGTTAGTCCTTGGCTTTTTTTATGTTTGATATCAGCTTATATAAGAGGATTGATACCAAAATTTACATTCAAATTAATCAAATATGTCGAGTTGGATTGTGGTGTAGTTTCTAAGTACATAAGATTACATTCAATCATACAATATTTTTAATTATACCTCAATTTAGCATTTTCTCATTTTTTTAGAAAGACTAGATATATGCTATCTAATGAAGCATTTTATCATTTTCAATACGCAACAAAACACACATGGAAAAAAAGAAAGAAGATAAATTCCCTATATCCTCCCAGATGATAGATTTAGTTTTTGTGCAAAAAAAAATCAGTTTCTTGTTTAATTTTATATTTTTTACATGGCAAATTGTTTTTTATATCCTTAAATAATATATATTTTTTCACATGAATCTATTTGCACAAAAAAAAAACAAATTTTCTTCATTCGGGAGGATGTTGAAACTATCCAAATGCTCTCACCTTTCATGTCATCATTAGAAATTTTGAACAATTTTGAGACATTAGTAGTTTATCTATTGAATCTTTTTGTATACTTTGATATATATAGTAGAAGTTGTATGTTTTATATCTCAATTTATTTGATTGTATTAAATTTAAAGGTTTTGAATCTAGTGACAATTTTAAAATTGTTGTCAACCAAATCTTAATTTGTTGTAAATAGCTTTTGCTACTATTTTTTTATAATAATTATTATTTTATTCAATTAATTCTCCTTTCTTATTCCGGATGTAAATTGCTTCTTTATTCTTATTCATTCTTGTTTGATTCATCCAATTCTCTTCTTATTTATTTTATTCAATTCTCCCTCTTATTCCGGATGTAAATAGCTTATTTTCTCGCATGCCAAAAGTAAATAAGTTATTAGGTAAGACAACAATCACTGACGTTTTGGCATTTAGTTAGCATCAGATTTCTTTCCAGAATTAATACGAAAAAAATGTTTTGGCAGCCTATGTTGCTTCACCTTCGTGGGAAACCACATTTTTTAAGTGCTAATTAAGTTAAAATTAAATTTATAAATATTTCATATTTATAAAGATAAGTTACATATAGTTTGTATAACTTTTGTATAGTATTCATATGATTGTCAGAGAAAAGAGTTCTTCCTGCTATAGTATGCTCCTTTCATCTCATAATTAGTACATGATTTAAATCACATTTCTATATAATATCATCACTGACTTCAATTCTAATTTAAAATGGATTACACCAATGTTTTGCTTCTGAATAAGAGTATTATCTAAGGCAAATTTTATTAAATATCTTTGTCTCTTTATGTAGAAGATGTACTGTATGTAATTTTTTTGCTCTCCCTAGATTTAATTAAGCTACTCTTGTTAATGTATATCTCCCTTTCTCCCTCCGTGTTAATTTTTCTCGATCTAACAAACTAATTTTTTCTCGTGACATAAGTTTTTTTTTTCTTTGATTTTATATGCCTCCACTCTCCTTTTTTTTTAAGTAAATAAGGATTTTTATCTTCTTTGTGAATTTCAGTTGGAACTAAATTTTTAAACATGAAAATTTCAGACGAAGAGTTTCAGCTATGATAAAACATAAAAGTTATTTAGTTTGTAATTGTCATATGAAAAACTTGATGCAGTACTATTCATCAATCGAAGAGTTGAAATCAACATATTTTCATAATATTTACACGTATGCATAATAGTGAGTCGAATCAAAATATGGGCTTAAGAATCTTCTTCCCTTTTTAATGATTTCTTACATTGCAATTTTGATATACTATAAATTTCTGCATTATGTTATTTAACATTCCAAGTAATTCAAATTTATTGTAATTGAAATATTGGAAATTTTATCTAAATGACGTATTGTAATTTCTGTCAAATCTTAAATTTTAAATTATTTTTACATTGTTAAAGCATGTATAAATATATATCTTTAAATATTTATTTTTATTATATAAAAAGAAACGGAAGGGTATATGCGTGACAGCAAGTATTTGTTTTTATCTCTACCAACCCTCTCACTGCATGCTAACGCACTGGACACGTGTCCCCCAGCAAGTAGGACACTCTTTTTCCTTATTACTTTATTTTTGTATTCTATTTATTTATTATTATTTAAAAAGAATAGGAAAATTCATTTACAGGCCGAAGGGGATATACACAGAAATGAAAAATTATATTTTGGTGCAAGACATGGAGTATTTCCATAGAATTCAGATCACAAAACGTTTGAACCCCTCTTTAAACTGTATAATTTAGCATTAGCCCGTGCAAATAATTTATTCACAAATAATTTTGGGGCGAGCACATGGAGTTTGGCACATGTTCAACAAATAATTTATTCGGTAGAAACCTGCCGTGCGATAACATTGCACCAATAGGAATTTTTTCACAAGAGCTTTTTTATGTTATTAGTAGCATTAATTTTCATTTCAAAAAGGAAAAAAAAGACTTCAATATTTTTAATTAAAGTTAAAAAATGGTCATCAAATTTAATTATTTATGTATGTAAAGAAAAAATAATGTAAATCTTCAAATAAAACTCGGTTACGTCAAAAATGAGATCTTTTTTGTAGTCGCTAGAGACATCAACACATTAAAAAAAATTTACGTTGTTTTGATTAAAAAAATTAAAAAAAAACGTATTTATAATAGTTTGGAAACTTGTCTTTTATCGAAAAGTTGAAATAATTTAATATTTTACGATAGTTAACTAGTGACCAAATCTAGACAAGTCATCACGTGTGCAAAGCAAGCGTACACAAATGTTTTGCGAACAGATAATGGTGTCTTGTGCATTAAGATCTATTAGTATATTCGGGGATCATACGAGATACTTTATGTAACGGATATTGGTCTTAATGATGCTACGGCTAGTTTTAGTAGAAGCGTTAGAAGTTGTGTTATATATTTATATAGTAATAAAAATATTGCATTTTTAATCTATTATTTATACAGAAATCTTAATATAAAAGAAAATCATATTGTATAGAATAATTTCGGAAAATAAATGATAGACTGGTTAAAACAAATCACAAAATATTTTGATGAAATTCCCAATTAAATTTAATCTCTATATTATTTCTATAGTCAAAATTTAACTAATTTTTCATACACTAAACATCACTAATAAGGTAACTGTATATTATTTAACAAAAAAGAATTTATCATTTTTTCCCCATAGCTTTGAACAATTTTCTATAGTTGATTCATCACAAAAATTATAGCGAAACTATGGTGTGCAGTGTGCAATTTTAAACAACACTATGTTTATCGAATTAAGCACTTTGTGGGGATAAAATTTGCAATTTTACTCATTACTAGATTGAAAATTAGAGTACTAGTTTCAATTATTCTATGTCATTTTATGCTGCACCAAGTGCATTTTAAAACCATTGCTTTTTACTCGATTGCTTGTCTTGACATACTTTTTGGAGTATATAATAACACTTATACTTTTAATAACATAATTAAAACCCTAAATGTTGTTCCCTCTCGTTCGTCCTTAATTTCCGCAGCTTCCAAAGCATAATTTAAAATTTAATATCCCTTCCTAATTCAGCTGTCGGCTCCTAATTTAGTATATATTACCTTTTTGTTCTTTTTAAATTTTCTCATAATGCTTGGATCGTAGAGTTGATAATTTTTTACTTCTCGTGCAAAATTCAACAGCTAAATTTCAACCTAAAACTTTTTTTTTTTTTGACACACCCAAACATAATGTGATCACAATTTCCTGATAGTAACTGATTAATGATCCAATTTCTTCAAATTAATTCTCTCTCTGAACAATCTAATCAAGTTTCTGATCTATTTTTAATCTTAGTTAAATTAATCAACTAAATTCATTTTCATAACTATTTAAAATTGTCTCTTTTTCCCCTGATGCACTGACTATTGTATTAAATTTCATCAATTTGGTATCCTTTTCCCCCTTTTTTCCATGATTGTAATTATACTCGATTCTTTTCCATACAAAATAAATCAAACCTTGTCTCCGAAAGGTGAAGCTTATTTCTTCTCAAGACAAATTGTTATGTTCTTTTTTTTTTTGGGAAGAAAGTTTTGTTATTCTTTGATCTACTAACTTACTATATATCCTCTAGTGTCTTCGACGGCATATCAGTTTTTAATATTATTATTATACTCACTTTCTTTTTCTATGTGAATCAATAAAAAAAATTGCAAAATAACCTAACTGTGTGGTTTGTTGATCGACCAGCTATTGTATTATTACACTCACTTACTTTATCTATGTGAAATCAATTAAAAAAGATTTGCAAAATAACCTAAACTGTGTGGTTTGTTGATCGACCATTTATGTATTAGTTTCAGTACTTTTGCATCTCTCTGCTCTTTTTGAATATAATCAAACCTGTTCTCGATCTTGGTTGCAAAGATCTAATTGAAATAAATGTTGAATATTTTTTTTTATTATTCTAACATTCAATAGAGAACAGTTACTCAAGTTTTGGTTCCATATAATTTGATTTTATTTTTCATCACCTTTCAAGAAACTGCGGAACACCTTTAATTGACTATAAATAGATAACTCAATTTTTCACGCTCAAAAAAAAAAAAGAATAGTAAATTAAAGATCTCTATCATAATCTATAATCATCTATTTTGAAGTTCTACTGGCACAGTAGTTGAGTCTTTTAATTTGTGTTTCTATAGATGCTTGTACTGAAAACCACTCTTAGATTTATATGCAGTTTCTGCTTCTTAACTGAGATTCTTCATTTCCAGCACGAACTTTTATTTTGAAGATTTACATACACTTATAATCGTCTATTTGTTTTTAATTAAGTTTTATCTTTCCTTTGGTGAACATATATATATAGGAAGGCTTCATCATGATGAAAGCACAGTCAACCCCTGTACCACTGGCGTGGCTACATGTAATTTTAGCATGCACATTCTGGCATTCATGCCAGTGGCACAACAACTATGAATGGAGGAAGGTGAACTATTTTTGCATAGATTGTTTACGTTCGATGTGTCAATCTTGTGCACATCAACATAAGAACTTTCAAGTCCCCCATAGCATCCTTCAGATACGTCGATATTGGTACAATGATGTGGTTTCTGTTGCTAACATTCAAATGCATGTCAATGTCACTGATATTCAGGTATGGAATATCGTGCCTTGTTTCTTATAAATTTTACAAATTTTCTTAAATATTTCCAGGTGTATATTGTATGCTTTAAGATTGAATTTATTTCATAATTATATGTATCAACAAATTAATTTTATACTATATAAATCATGTTGCCAAAAGAAATGAAAGAGAAATCATGTGAGTCTGTCTGCCATTCTTTTAGTTTATATTAGATCTTTCCTCTCTTCACATATTCTCAATGTATCTGCCCCTGAGTATGTTAACCAGAAATACCATAAATATATCAAGTATATCTGTTTCTATCAAAGGCCATTCTTTCT
The DNA here is from genome assembly GCA_028095005.1 of Rhynchospora pubera. NCBI lineage: Eukaryota > Viridiplantae > Streptophyta > Magnoliopsida > Poales > Cyperaceae > Rhynchospora > Rhynchospora pubera. Next base: position 206,566,928 of record CM051462.1, on the reverse strand, counting down.
GACATATTGTTAGACCTACTACAGATTTAATGTAATAGTTTGTTTCATTTCTAGATAAATAATTCAAACAATGAGACGGTGGTTCATTTAAAAACAAAGGGATCACCTAATTCACATCCAGGTGGGAAATCAAAATTGCAGGATGATAGCATTCCATGTGCTGTATGTTCGTATGTAATAAAAAGGCCATATCGATTCTGCTCGGTAGCATGCAAGGTAACAATTACTTTGCTCTATGTTAAATTGTTGAAGTGGACTGTCCACTGGTACCGTTCACTGCTGGTACTGTGTTGAGGGCGCAGGCAGGGCTAGCATAACTTAATTGAAGCTGTTATTTTTTTTTTTTATTCTAGAAAGCATGAACCTATATATGTGGTAACCATACCAATTACCAAGTGTTGGGTGAGCTTTTTAGAAAGTGACAGTGTAGGCTGAGGCTTAGTTTGCCTCGGTTACACTGGGGTGATGCATTTTTTCCTGTCAGTAATGGAAGAGGGATCCTTTTTGTGTTCATTTTCAACAAAAAAAAAACAGAAAAATAATAAATAATTTGATGAAACAACTAAAAAGGAACCCAACACATTTGTTATTCTTACTTAGAAGTTAGAACCCTTATATTTAGTTCCAAATAATTAAATTATCATCAAACAAACGTCGCCATTCAAATAAATTAATAGACTCTGGGTGAAGTATATATGATCAAAATGTAATATCAAGTAAACTATAATGGTCGAAAAATCAAAATGGTACATTTTCTCCAACAAAGCATATTTGAGCAAAAGATGTTTCACTTAGATTAAAAAAATAATAAAAATGATAATTAACGCATGTTTGTAAATGTTTCACTTAGTGCAAACTTTCTTATTTTTATGTAAAACAAATCAGAATCAGAATTTCTTTTTTCCTAGTAGATATCATAATTTATATGTACCATCAGGCTGTAAAATCTGATCATATATCTCTACTAAAAGTCTTAATATATACAGTTCTAAATAAAGAACGTTACCACAAATTATTAGATATACTACTTAATTTTCTCATGGTGTATAGCACACAAACTTCATTGCAGATTATTTTTCATAAAGCATTTCCGTTGGGTAGTTGAAATTCAGTGGCGGAGCCAAGAAATTTGACAATGGGGTTCAATAATTTTTAGCATTAATATTATAATTAAATAAATTCATACAATATATATATTAGAAAAATTATATCTTGGACGAGTTTTTTTATTTGGGCTAAATCTAAATCATACAATATGACTGATTACGGATCCAATGGCCCTTGAAAAACTCATCCATGGTTATTTGGATTATTAGTGTCATTTTGATCGTGCAATCGACAATTTAGACATTAACAATTGTGGGAGATATTTTACAATTTATTTTGATTTTTTTTCAATAAAGTACTTAGAAACTTTATTGAAAAACATATTATGACTCAAAATATAAACCAATTTTATAAAACTTACAAATTATAATAGATTTTTTATCATCTAAATTAATTCTTTGAAGTCTCATCCTTTGAAATCATCAGAAGATGAAATGTTATAAACAAAAAATAAAACAAATTAAATCGATTCATAAAAATTATTATGGTTATTGATTATATCTTTGTAATGTTCAATTAAATAAACAAAATATATATATATATATATATATATTAACAAAATAGATTGTAAAGTTACATATTCAAGTTCAATTATTAAGTTCAATATGCATGTGCTAATCATTACTAAAAGTGATAGTTCATGAAATATTTGAGAAGACAAAAATTAACATTTGTGGCAGACTAATATATATATATGTTATATAAATAATTTTTTTTCCAACAAGAATAAATTTTTCAAATCCAATATGGGGTTCACTTGTGGAATATCTTTTAAATATCTATGGGGTTCAAATATTGCATATCTATAAAATGTTTCATTTTGCAAGTGTGAACTTTTAAATATAGTATAATTTGTTATAAATCAATGGTGGTCAATTGACCCCCATTTCTTATACTTAGCTCCGCCACTGTTGAAATTTACTTCTGTGATCAAAATGTTGGTAGAGAAACCTTCTTCTTTATGAGGAATATATAGTGTTTTTTCATCCCAGGTCTTCTTAGTTAAAAAACCTTTGCATAGCTCTGGTGGACAACTTCCACATAACAAACAAAAGTATGATTTTAATCGAGTTGTCAATTCCACCGTAGTTGCGACCCTGTCGCGACCCTGATGGACAACGTACTCTACACAAATTTACTGATTTTTCAGAATGTGGTTTCAAATGTGTATGTAAGAACAACATACTATAAATACAGTATGCAGCTAGATATGTTGATTGATATATATATGCAGTTCAATTTTTACAATAATTGTGCATTTCATGTAGATGGTTTGACCAAATGAAACTTTTTTCCATATAATCTGTCACTGCTGCATTTAGCTTCATTAAAAAGAAGTGGTTATTGGATATTGGAGTACAAAGCTTAATTTCTAACTTTGTAGCTAAAGCAATGGCATAAAGAAAAGCAAGAAGTACCGCCGAGAAATGTGGCATCCTGGGTTTCCTCCTCAGTCCCAGTGCATCATACTGAAGCCTTCAAAATAGTTATCAAGAATTCTCTCTGGAAGAAGAAAGGGAAGCGGTCTTCAGCTGCACTGCCTCCATCTCAGCCAGTTGAGAAAATGCCATTTGCCCAGGCTTCAGCATCTCCTTCTGGATCATTCGACAAAATGGTATCATCTCAGGCTTCAGCTTCTTCTTTTGGATCAGTTGAGTATACAGTATCATCCCATGCTCCGGCATCGCCTTCTGGACTGGTTAAGAAAATGGTATCGTTTAAGGCTTTTGCAACACCATCTGGACCAGTTGAGAGATGTCTGAAATGTGGTACTGGTTGCTCCAAGAATAAGGGCACCACATTGATATGATTCTCTGATCTTAGGTTATAATTGTGGGTAGAGGGTTGACTATTAGAGTCGTTTCCCCGGCGAGCTCCTTTCCTCGCCGTGGTTCTGACCTAACAGATACAAGAGAGAGAGAGACTTGGAGAAGAAGACTAATTCTTTATTTCTTTTCTTTCTTTTCTATTACATAAGGACCACTAATATAGTTGTTGCCTAACAATCAATCTAATCTCTCCTGATACATTTCCTAATTCAACAAACTTAAACCTGAAAATAATCTAATATGGAAATAATAAAGATAGCCTCAATCTATTATTTTCTTGTATCTATATCATTTCCCCCTTCCTTGAAAAGCAGCTTGTCCTCAAGCTGAAATGTATGTCAGGTGGGGGGGGGGGGGCAGCGAGCAGATCAGGTGGTTTAGGTAGGAGCGATGTAGTGTGTGCCGGTTGGACAAATGGTGGTTTCTCTGGTGGACGTGGCAACAAGCCAGAGCCCAACAAAATCTAGTAATGCCGTACAGAGGCACGTGCCGAATTAACCACTATCTCTAAGGAGACTGGGCTTTGCATCTCCACATTTAACTGGAGTATTTCAGATAGCCCAGACAAAAATAATCTAATCTCATGTGTTGGTGTAAGTTGCTCCATGCTACACATGACCCGGTAGAAGTCCTCGGTGTACTCCTCAACGGACCCGTCGAAGAGCAAAAACTCCACACGGTGGTAACTTGGGGGCATAATAGCACCAACACCAACGCTGCTAGGACCCTTGTCGCCTGCAGCCGTCGACTCAGAAATGCCATCAGGGATGATTATACGTGAGTCCAACTTAGCCACATGGGCCTGAATGGCTGCTATTTTCTGGTCTTGTTCATCTTGACGTTTGAGCAAAACTGCCAACATATCCTTGATTTCCTTGAGGTCAGAAGCTCTAGGAACTGCGGCCATGGAATCTGGTACCAAATTGATATGATTCTCTGATCTTAGGTTATAATTGTGGGTAGAGGGTTGACTATTAGAGTTGTTCCCACGGCGAGCTCCTTTCCTCGCCGTGGTTCTGACCTAACAGATACAAGAGAGAGAGAGACTTGGAGAAGAAGACTAATTCTTTATTTCTTTTCTTTCTTTTCTATTACATAAGGACCACTAATATAGTTGTTGCCTAACAATCAATCTAATCTCTCCTGATACATTTCCTAATTCAACAAACTTAAACCTGAAAATAATCTAATATGGAAATAATAAAGATAGCCTCAATCTATTATTTTTTTGTATCTATATCACCCATGCAGTCCCCTTTATGGTGATGCTAATAAGTAAGACCATATGTCATGTGTATTCATAATTGTGTGTTGTAATAAATAATTTTAATTAGGGGAAAGAACATCAGGTCAGCTTCCCTATTCATCCAGACAATTTGCTTTAACAGTTAGCGTACCAGTGCGTGTAGTTCCTTAATTTCAGTCAGTATTTTGAACTTGTATTGTGGTATGAGCTATTGCAGAGAGCTTCATGGTACTGCATTAACTAGTTAGTCTTGTCTATATTTGCTTGCTTTATCAGTTCATTAGAGTGTGTATTGTGTAGCTCCTATTAATGTCCTGTTTGTTATATCAGAAATATTATTCAAATGCAGGGTATGATGCCAATAAACCTCTATTGCTATCAAATTTCTAGCTGGATTTAGGTATAAATTCTAAAATTCATAATTTCGGTATGATCTCTATCCGGTTAAATCGGTTGATTATATTAAGATTGCATACTGGGCTGTTTTCTTGTTTGATTTATTTTGAATATCGGTAATAGATTTAAGGCCTTTTCAATTTTTCTTTTGGACCTTTTGTCCTCTTTTGGGATTTTAGCATTGCAGGTTGCAGGCCCCCCCTCTAATAGCCATAATAAGTGATATGTGAATGTGATACGGTCCATACGGATAACATATATATATATATATATGATCAAATATATATTCTACTCTTCCAAGCATCCAGGAATTAAATGAAGTGCAATTGTCAATCAGTTGTATTCACACTTCGATTTATTTTGTTCGAAAATTACTAATTAGACTCAATAACACCAAAATATATAATAGACCTATAACCTATTAAATCTAACCCAATGGAAATCTAATTAACATCTCATGCAATACCAATAAATTCCTCCAATATTACACTGCAAGCGGTACAAACTCTTGAAAGAATCCATCAATGCTCATCAGGCATGCAGAAGATAATCGGCTTGGCAGGCTCGGTAATTTCCACAGTTCCCTCGAGCATTTTCGCCACCTTTCCCATCGAAGGCCGTAATTCAGCTCGATCCTGAACGCACCATATAGCCGTCTTCACCATTCTCTCCACTGCTTCATCGTTGGCCCCCTCGATTATTCTGGGATCCACAATCTCCTCCATGCTCCTCTCTATATATACCTTTTCAAATGCCCACTTTGGAAAATACCTATAGATTGAATTTAGAATGATTGTGTGAGACACAGGAGCTTTTTTACCTATCCAGAAAGGAACAGGAAGGATACATAGAAGTTGTTTAAGTACTATAAAAATGGAATTAATCCATACTTGGAGACTCATATATCATTTCAATTATGTCTCAACTTAGCTCCGTTCTTGATTAAAACTACCAACTAGGTAACAATTTAAACCAGTCTAATCTCTGTTTAATGACAGCATGTCAATAAAATGCCATTCAGTCTGCACTGCATGTTGCAGGAAATTTCACGAGGACAAAAAATACAAAGAAAAACTGTCTGAAATATTACTTACCAATCTTCACTCTCCGTTGAATCCCGTTGAAATAGGTAATTTCTCTGTCCTGAAACAATCTCAAGAAGAACCATTCCGAAGGAATACACATCTGCCTTAGCGGTGATTGGTTCACGATGTATGACCCATTCTGGGGCCATGTACCCCCTGGTCCCACGTATCTTCGACATGGTCACTTTATCCTTCTTGTTAGTCAACTTTGACAAACCAAAGTCCGAAACCTTGGGGCAAAAGTCATCTTCTAGAAGGATATTCTCTGGCTTTATGTCACAATGGAGCACCCACTCAAGACACTCTTCATGTAAATATGCAATTGCTCTGGCAACACCTAGTGCAATGCGGTACCGTGTATTCCAATCTAGAAGGGGTCTAGGGGGTTGCAGGAGGGTTGTGTTGGTGTCAGTTTCATCTTCAGTTACGTTGTCATTTAAGTTAGTGTGTGCTGGGAATAGGAACTTGTCAAGGGAGCCATTAGAGACGTACTCATATACAAGCATGCGTTGCTCTTTATCAGCACAGAAGCCCCACATGCAGACCAGGTTTAGGTGGTGCATTCTCGAAATTATTGTTACCTTCAAATGATTACGAGAAATTTATAAATTAAATGGAAACAAAATAGTGGAATGCAGGACATATGGAGGCATACTAAATTATAGAGTCTGGTTGACTTATTAATGATTAAAACCAATCATCTCTGTCCTCCATCTTAAAGTAATTCTAAGGAATAATTTGTCAATGATCATGCTTTCATCTGAATAATAGTACAAGGAGCATGTATTGATTATCAATAGCATAGGAATAAAATAACTATTATCTTAAGAAGAGATAAAATAAACAAGAAGAATACGCTAATTAAAAATAAGCATACCTCAGCCCAGAATTCTGCTTCACCACCACTGATATTTTTAAGCCGTTTAACAGCTATGGCCCGTCCATCAGGGAGCTGCCCCTTATACACAACCCCATATCCTCCCTTCCAGACTATATTTGAAAAATCACTCGTAGCTGCTTTGAGCTCTGCATAACTAAATATTCTGGGCCCACCTGCTGGCAAATACTCCAACCCAAAAGTTCTTGCCATGTCCCTGTACTTGGAATACTTCTTCAAGAATGCCCAAAAGGAAAAGACCCCAGCCAACAATTCAAGTGAGAATAGTATGGTAATTATGGCAATATTACGTGCTGTAGTCTTGGCCTCTTTAGGTGGAATTGGTAAGGAGAGGCGTACTGGACAAACTGTCTCAATCATTTGTGTCATGCCAGTAAAATTACTTGTATCAGTTTCTGATTCTGACACACGCCATCCTTTAATGTACTGAATAGTAAGTTGCAATCACGGTTACCAGTAAACATGTAGCTGAAGGCAACACAACTGGAGTTTTTCAAGCATTGCGACTTGCAATCAGCGAAGTTGATTGGAGATAGGGATTGCATGTAGTTGTTGTTTGAATCGCAAAACTCGACAAAATCTAGTTGAAGGAATTTGCTTGATGAGCTCGAATATTTGATTTTAGTATACAATCGGTACCAGTTCTACGCTTGTATCCAGGAGGACAGACACACTGGGTACTGGTAGACCCAACTGGTACGCAGATGGCATTGCAGCCACAAGTGCCACGGATGGTGCATAGCTCTTGCACAGCTTGCCACACCACACGCCATGTGCGGGAGGTGGTGTTCAAGCTATATAGTCGCAGATTACCTGTCAGTTATAAGCAACTGTTAGCTACACGCAGTTTGGTAAAAAAAAAAAAAATAGAATAATAACTCTGAGGGCACTAAATCAGTGCAACCAACAGAAAGATAGTACATGCCACACCATGATCAAGTAGTCCTAAATATGTCATTGGAATTCAGCTTTAAGTGATAAAGTGGGCAATTTAAAAAGGAACTATTCTTGAACAGAAAGTTGGAGAAAACAAAAACTCAAAAAAAAAAAATGATTACTATTAGTCCAATACAGGTACTTTTGTGTACCATTCAGTACCGGGCCTGGTTGTGATTGGTATACACCAATAGAACATACTAAAATTTTTATCCGTAAAACTACATAGGCCGACACCAAAAGTAGATAATTTTCAGATTAACTAAAGTATTGCATTTAAGTTATAATTTGAATTACCATCTTGATCAAGAGTAAGCCTCCTTAATCAATCAGTCTTTCCCACATCTGATGCAACCTGCTTGGATGTATCAGACATCATCAGCGTACCATCCGTTGTCAAGTTCAAAATCTTTGCAGAGTTAAAATAGGTATCGTTGTCTTGAAAAGCCAACACTGATGCATTCAGAAACTTAAATTCACCCTTCTGCAGAGTAGTACCATTGTTGGGTATAGTCTGGTTTGCAAGGATGGTGTCATTGGGGAAGTTAAAGCTGCTCCATTTGTCGAATTGGAGCTCGCCACTGTCTTTCAAGATAAGTTGTGAGGAATTCGAACCAGAGACAGTCCACAGAGTTTGACTGGAGGAGGTGTTGGTAAGGGATAATTCACCTCTAGAAGAAACAGAGAACTGAGTGGAGGAATCAAATGGGGTGTCTCTGAAAATTGACCAAACAACAAATTGGTCTCTAGAGTTTGTAAACCAAACCCCAAAGAAAAAAGAATCAGGCTTTGAGTTGTCCTTTTGAAAACCGGCGGTGAAGGTTCTGTTTGTCGAGACGAGGTGTGTGTCGTTGTTCGGACCCCACGGTGACTCAGAGCTGGAGAAGGAGAGTATGGAGGCGGCGGAGCAGTACGAAACAATCAGTCAAATAACACTCATACTATAATTTTAACTTCCTAGTATTAGGTCTATCTCTTTTAAACCCTCGATTCTATTAGCCAACTCAAATTCACCAAAACTCTGTAATCCTTCAATAATACAATCAACATATCTATTCTCAACACGTATTGATATCTCAACTACCCTTCTACCCAAATCAACAGATTCTTTGATGAACTTCTCTTTACATAAACCAGCCAATAGACAACTATACACATCCGAATCAACATAAACATAACCATTCTCTTGCAACCAACAATAAACATCCAGAAACCGCCTTTCTTCACATAATCCCCGCAACAAAGAGTTAACTGCCAATGCATCCAATCCAATGCCATTTTTAAACATTCTCTTCACCAAAATTTTGGCTTCGTCAACCCTACCAGTTTTTGAGAAGCATGTCACAATCAAGCTATAGCACTCCCTAACTGAAAACCCTCCTTTGCTGACAAGACTGTCAACTAAACCCTGAACCTTATTGGAATGCTGATCGATGCAAAACCCATTCAAAATTGTTCGCACCAAGACCCGGTTTGGTAGAACGCCTCTCTTTCCCATTCTATCCAACATGGTCAACGCATCCTCCATGCGACCATTCTCACGGAGGAATTTTATCATACACGTGTAGGTCACTACATTGGGCTCACACTCCTTGCCCAGCTCATGCTCCATTTGACCCAAAACCTCCATTGCCAAATCCATATTTCCAGAATAGCACAACCCATCAAGAAAAGAGGTGTAAACAACAGTATTCGGTGTACATCCAAACAAAGCCATATCAGAAATAACCGCACGTGCAGACTCCACTTTGCCCATCCGGGCCAAACCCTTTACCAAGGTAACAAATGTAACCATATTAGGAGAAATCTGTTTCCTACACATTTCCTGGAACAAAGAGAGCAACATCTCGGCTTGGTCGGTTTCAGCGAACACGCGAATAACCGTGTTGTAACAGAAAGTATCGGGTTTACAATTGAACTCAGATTGCATAAGGTGGAGTAGGTTAAGGGAAAAGGAAGGGAGGGATGGGGAGGTAGGGGAGGAGGAGGAGGAGGGGTGGAGACAGAGGGAGAAGAGAGCACGGAAGGAGGAAATGGAGAGAGGGAAAGGAGGAGGGGAGTGGAGGAGGAGGGAGGGAAGGGAGGGGAGGACGTGGGAGGAGAAGAGGGAGAGGGAGTGAGGGGAGAGAGGGGAAGGGAGGGAGAAGGCGTGGAGGTAGAAACGGAGGGAGAGGAGAGGGGAAGGGGAGGAGCGGAGCACGGAGAGGATGAGAGGGGTGGAGAGAGGGAGAGGGAGAGAGGGGAGGCGAGATGGAGGGGAAGGGGATTGGAGAGAGCGAAGGATTTGGGAGGTGAGAGAGGAAATGGCGGACGGAGAGAGGCGAGGAGTCATCGGAGTTGAACGGAGTTTAACGGTGGTGAACGAGGTGAGGTGGCGGCGATCAGGTGTTGTCAATGTCAGGTTAGAAGGGTTTGGAAGGGTGTGAACTGTGAATACACAATTGAACAACACAAAGCGGGTTCAAATATTCTTTGAGACCTTCGAACTGGCACATCTTTTGGTAAGACCCCTTACGCTTTGCACATTCAGTTGTGTTTGGAAGCGAAGTCAACAAGAAATAAAAAAATACTCCAAATTCAGGGTTCTTTTCTACAGTAAATCTGATGACGTCAGCGTGAGGCCAACTTCTATCAATCTGAACCGTTTGTTTCGCCTCCATCGATCCTGTCCGTCAGATGAAACCTTGATATGTCCGTCACTTCTCTCTCTCCATCAGGCGACCTCTCTTTTTAAAATTCTTCTTCCTTCTCCAGCTCTTATTCACTTCTCCTCTCTCCTGCCTATCTCTTTCGGATCTGTTGTTTCATTACCTCACCTCCCTTGAATTCTTCACAGCTCTCTTTCCGATCTCTCCTCCACTGCCTCCCGTTATTGATCGGGTTTTTGTTTGCGATCCGTAGCTTCTCGATTCATTTCCTCCTAGACCAACGTACACTCCTCTCACCTCTCTCTTTTCTCGAGGGTTGTTTTTCCACGTTGTTCCTCTTCGTCGCCGAATTTTGAAGCCTCCAACCTCTGTTATCACTGTGGAAAAGGAAGTTCGACTTTTGTCTTTAATTTTTCACCGATCCTCTTTTCTATTATTTTTGTTTCCCACAGGGTTTCAATTTGCTTTTAGTCTTATCCTTTTTCTTCGTCTGTTGCAGGTACGTAGCTGAGAACTGAGGGATTCATGTCGGTCCGTTGCTGGCTGCACGAGATAATGTGTTGTGGTGCTGATTTTTTGCCCTCAATTTTCTTTAGGTTAGTTCTATTTTTCTCTCTTTTTTTTTCTTTCTTCTCACTGCGCTATTTATTTCTTCCTTATGACCCTGTCAATGCTTCCAACCAACCTGTTCCCTCTGTAAGTTGTGTCACAGAAAAGTGCAGTGCTTTGTGATTAACACCTCTGATTGCAACCCCAATACATGGACCTACGTTAATCTTTTAACGGTGACTACCTACCTTTGTTTGTAATAAATCACAATTCTGCTTGGCACATGAAGCTACCTTCATATATTAATTAGTTAAAATGGACCAAATTTCATCACAGCTTTTTTACTTTAACCATGCAGTGTGGTTTTGCTGAGTTGATTTCTTGCTTTCAGTTTGTATTTTCAGTTGTTAGAAGAAGCTTTTATCAACTGTTGTTGCTAGATGCAGTTTGCAAAAGGTTGTTTCAAGTATTACGAGAGGCTTTCTAAGGTCAGGGTATTTTATTATTATTATTTTATTATTTATGGATTTAGGTTCTTTTCTTTTTGCAATAAAATGGAGGATCCAATTCATGTGGTCAATTAAAGTTTCACAGAACCAAGAAAGAATTTATGTTAAATGTAACCAACTTGATATCAAGTTGATGTTATGTTAGTATACATCAGTTGCTAAAAATAGAGAATTTGGTTTAATGGTTGTCAACTAATTAGAGTTCAATTGAGGAATTCCGATTTTAAAAAATTGTATGATAGGAACTAACAAGTACTGTTTCAGATTATTGAGGCAACAAAAATGAAACAAGATTAGCCATTTGATGCTATTTGAACTTAATTTGTTCGAGTATGTATCCAATAATCATAATTGGAGACCAAGTGCTGATGAGATGGGTTTATGCATGAACTAAATGAGTATGTTGTTCCTTTGGTGGAATTTTATTGAATTACCAAAATACATTATTAGAAGAAGAGATTAATTATGTATTCAATATCATCCTTTCTTGAGATAGGATCATCACTTTAGTTTTTACCACACTGTTTTCTGTTGTAATTGCAGGATAATCATGATTGTTCCTGCTGATTGGGTATGTAACCTTTTGGGTTCTAATTTTCATAAGTTGTGCACTTGTGCTTTAGGTCAGTTAGGATAAACTTTCTTTTTTATGTTTTGAGAAATCATACTGCATCGTGGCTGCATATTTTCCAATCTGGATAGACCTTTTTGCGATCAAAACTAATTAAAAATGCCCCTAAAGTCCATTTGATTGAGATAAATAAATAATTGGTGCAAAAAATACAGTGGTTTTTGTGGGCTTCCAAGTGAACTTCGCATTATTTATGATAAAAAAAAATTATGATTAAGGACTGATTTCAGCCTAAATAGTTACTTTGACCAAAATATGCTTATTAATAGGTCAGTTAGGATAAACTTTCTTTTTTATGTTTCGAGAGATCATGCTGTATTGTGGCTGCATATTTTTCAATCTGGATAGACCTTTTGCGATCAAAACTGATTGAAAATGCCCCTAATTGTCCACTTGATTGAGATAATTAGATAATTGGTGCAAAAACTGCAGTTCTTTTTGTAGGCTTTCAAGTGAACTTTACATTATTTATGATTAAAAGAAATATGATTAAAGGCTGATTTCAGTCTAAATAGTTACTTAAACCAAAATATGCATATTTATCAGTTTCATTATTTTCTCCCCCTCTGTGGAAGTAAATTACTGGGTTGGTTTGCCTTTTAGATGTGTGTTGATATGTTCACTGACCAGAAATATAGGCATATTATATGAACCTGTTGACTTGGTGGTATGTGTTCTGGTAAAAAAAAACCAATACTAAGAAGGTATGATCACACTGCTGATTTTGTACCTACACTAATTTAGTTTCAAATTTTTCACTTCTCTTTTATATTATGAAGTCCTTTCCTTGCTACATAGTAAAATAAAAGATGATATTATTATCTTAATTATATACGTACTTACTAATTTCAGAAAGTCTGTTGCAACCGGGTGTTCATGATGGGTTACAAGGAACGCAGCTAATGTAACGACAAGCTTCATCTTAGAAAGATTCATTTCATAGCATCACATCAAGGTAATAAATATCTAAAATAATCACCTTATACATACAGCATAAATGTCTGTGTGCTAGACAAGCTCAAAACTATGAGCAATTATGTTTATGTTTTTTTTGTTTATTTGATGTATTCATCGGCTGCCTAAAGTGGCCTTGCACTGAAATTTTAAATTTATTATTCTACAATTTTTTAACTCTTTTTGGAGGTACTCCCTGGTTTAATGAGCCTTCATACACGGTGGACAAACAAAAAATTACAAACTGATATACCATGTACATTTGTCTAATATTTCTATGTTTATTCATTTTATTTGTAAATTTCTTTACATCTATATGCTGGGTCTCAAAACAAAATAGATGGAAAGCACAGATTATATTTTGCGGCATCCAATCTCACACATTTAGAGCTAATATTGCTGCTTCGTTTGGGGAAGTCTTCTATAATAAAAAAGAATCCATATTGCTTTATAAGCTTTTTTTTTTAATATCAGTTTATAAGCTCAAATGTATGAATGCACAAGAATTTCTGGTAAGGAAAATCATAGGCATTCTATTTTGATTTCTCTTTTGCATGCTTTAAAGTACTTGCGCTATAATTTATAGTTGTAATAAGTTTAACTAAAAATAAAACTATTATAATAATAAAATTCATCAAATTGATAAGAAAAAATAGATCGCACAACATGCGATAATATTCCAAATTGTTAGCCAGGTTAAGTTCATCTTATCACGCGAAGCGTGAAATTACAGCTAGTATATTACATTGCATGTTGTTACCTTTATAATTATCGAGTTAGATATTGGAGGATAATCATAAATAAATTATTTTAATCTAACATTAATAAAATGATCAATGATTTAGATTTTAGAGTTTAACCTTCAGCCGCAAAATCAAAATGCATATCGATTTAGTTTGTCCTTGGCTTTTTTATGTTTGATATCAGCTTATATAAGAGAATTAGTACCAAAAAATTACACTCAAATTGAGCAAATATGTCGAGTTGGATTATGGTGCAGTTTCTAAGTACATAAGATCGCTTGGATAGTGGTGTAGTTATTAAGTTTAAAACGATTTGAGACATTAGTAGTTTGTCTATTGAATTTTTTTTGTATACTTTGATATATATTAGATGTTGTCTGTTTTACGTCTCAATTTATTTGGATGTATTAAATTAAAGGCTTTGAATCTAGTAACAATTTTAGAATTGTCGTAAACCAAATCTTAATTTGTTGTTCGCATTGCATGTTACTATTTATTTTTATAAATAATAAATATAATAATTATTATTTTATTCATTTCTCCCTCTTATTTCGGATGTAAATTGCTTATTTATTCTTATTCATTCTTGTTTGATACATCCAATTCTCTCTCCCTTATTTGTGAATAGCTTATTATTTAATTCCTCCCATGCCAAATAAGTTATTACTTATTAGAAGTATCAAAAAAAAAGTTATTATTTATTAGGTACGGCAACAATTACTGACATTTCGGCGTTTAGTTACCATCGGATTTGTTTCCAGAATTAATAGGAGAAAAAATGATTTAGCAACCTTCATTGCTTCACCTTTGAGGGAAACCACATTTTTTTTTTAAGTTCGAATTAAGTTAAAATTAAATTTATAAATATTTCATATTTATAAAGATAGGTTACATATAATTTGTATAACTTTTGTATAGTATTCATATGATTGTCGTAGAGAAAGAGTTCTTCCTACTATAGTATGCTCCTTTCATCTCATACTTAGTACAAGATTATATCATCACTGACTTCAATTCTAATTTAAAATGGAAGATTACACCAATGTTTTGCTTCTGAATAAGAATATTATCTAAGGCAAATTTTATTAAATATCTGTCTCTTTATGTAGAACATGCACTTTATGTAATTTTTTTGGTCTCCTCAGATTTAATTAAGCTACTCTTGTTAATATATAAATATCTCCCTTTCTCCCTCTATGCTAGTTTTTCTCGATCTAACAAACTAAATTTTTCTCGTGACATAAGTTTTTTTTTCTTTGATTTTTATATGCCTCCACTCGTTTTTTTTAAGTAAATAAGGATTTTGTAAATTTCAGTTGGAACTAAATTTTTAAACATGAAAATTTCAGACGAAGAGTACTGCTTCAGATATGATAAAAGTTATTTAGTTTGTAATTGTAACAACCTAGAAATACTAGACCTAGTTTAATTGTGACGGTTAGGTTAATTCTTAAAATAATATTAAGAAAAACAAAATTTTAAAACTAATGATCTTTAAACCATTACTTAAATTGTAACATTAAAATTTACTCGAAATCGGAATCTTTTAAATTGTGTAGTGTCTAAAAATGACTTAAATGATTTTAGCAAATCAAAGCTCAAATTACTAGATTAATTGAGCTCAAATCAGAATTTAATCTAATAAGAAAAATGAATTAAATTGTTTATATGAGTTGCAGCATCTTTGGCTGCATGAATCATGCCACAGAAAATCCCAGAGACTAATTTTTAATAAAAGTCTCAATTTTCCTGGCCTCATCTCCCGGGAGCGTATCCTCTACCAACTTTTTGAGGTTGGTAGAGGGCCAACGTTTGATCCGAGCCGTTAGATCTAATCTCGACGGTTAAACTTTTTCGGGCCTATCAATCTAGGTTACATGCACGGGGCTCCCTTAACCATTGAGATTAGATCTAACGGTTTAGATCAAACGTTGGCCCTCTACCAACCATTAATGGTTGGCAGAGGATGTGATTCCCTCATCTTCCCTCTCCTCTTCTTTTCTCCTTCTTTCTCGATCCGTTTGATCCCTCTCTTCTCTCTTCTTCTCCGACGAGAAAAGAATTCTCGAAAATTTTCGAGATGGATCGACTGTGGCTAGCCAATCCCGCCGTGCCACAGTCGAGCGTCGCCTCTGCTGAGCTGTCCCTTTTGATCTTATCCAAGAGGAAACGGATAAGGGTTGAACTTTTGACCAGAGCTGTGAGATTTGAGTAAGAAATTTTCGCCGTTGATCTCTCCTCTCTCTCTCTCTTCCTCTCTGCACTGCCTATAAATACCCCACTCGAGGTTCATGTCAGATTGGTTGGTGATTAGGGTTTTCCACTGAAAGAGAAAAGAGGGAAATAGAGAAAGAGAGGGAGGGAGCAACAGCTGAAGATCCAAGGTATACCCATTTTCTCTTGTGTTGCGATTGATTGGATTAAGTTGGCTTCTTTGATTTTTCTGCTGAGAATTTGAATTAAACTTCAAATTGGAATTTATGGTGTTTGGATATTGTTAAGTGTTGTTAGATACTATAATAAACTTGAGTGGGCTCATTAAATCGAATAAGACATTACAAATGATGAATTTGATGATAAACCTTCGAAATTGAGAAGTTATTTTCTGTCCTGAGATATCATGAGCAAAATTGAGGGATTTTGAGTCTTTTCTCACAGTTGGATACAAAGAGAGGTTGTGTGAGGCATGGCGATAAGGTTTGAGGCCTGGTACCAGCCTCAGGTACGATGGTTGTGTCTCTGGTACCGTTCTGGTACATGGCAAGGTGAGATAGGGGCTGTTTCTAAAGAAAAAGTATGGGAAGGGCCTATTTGAAATTTTCGGAGGCCATGTCTGTAAATTCTAGGGGCCTGTTTGTAAGAAAAAGGACTGGAATGCGGATTAATTTGATTTAAGGGCCCCTGGGAAAATTGTGAGGAATTGCGGGTCGGATCTGCACCTTGGCTAGCGGATCTCTGATGAAGGTATTTTAAACCTAGGATATCAAATAAATTTATAACCTAGAGCTAACCTCACTAGTCGTTTTAGTTAAGCTTTAGGGTCGAACCCAAGGGACGGTACAACTGATTACTAGACTTTACTTCCTCACGAAAGCTAGAGAATTAATTTTTGGAGTTTTATGATTTAAAAAGACAATTATCTAAAGTGCAATTAAATAAATTATTTTTTTTGTATTTTCTGGACTCTAAATAAATGCAAAGATGTCCTAGGGTTTCGTGTTCAATTAGTTTAGCTCCAAAGCACCTTTGTCTACAATTTTCACCGAGACAGAGGCATATTTCGAACCGAAATGTATGGATTTCGGACCGAAATCCATACTGTTTCTGTCCAAAACTTACTTTAGACCTCTTGTTTCAACTTGATATCTTTACACAATGTTATGTGAAGGCTACTGGACGACCAGACCTAAGTCCTAACCTCAGCTGTCGCGATTTCGGTTCTGACTTGACTTGGAACTCGGTTTTTGCCACATAAACAACTAAACCTATACTTTCGTTCTGATTTAGCTATTTAAGTATGTTTAGTTGGATTTCTAGAGGTATTTAAAGTCCTGTCGGATCAGTAAAAGTTACACCTTTCGGTCGTAAACTAACCTCCTCTTTCGAGCGATTGGCTTACCTCAAGTGCTTAAATAACTAATTATTTGTTCTAGTTTAATGTCCTAATGGTGCTGCAGTTCATCAATAGGTAAACAATCAAACAAACAATTAAATTAACCAAGCAAGATATAATTCTCAACAAAACATATCACATATCATAATATAAATCAATCAAGTCATCACAAAATACTAAACTAATCTACTAACTATTACTAAGACATCATTAATTATCCTAACATGCAAGAAAAATAAGATACAAACTCCATCAAATCAAAATATCAAGAGAAAAGGAACGAATAAACCAAATATCGCTTCTAACTCAAGATATCGATCGTCCGAAGTCGTGGTTGGATCGGTTCTACCGCTGTCGCGTCCAGAATCGCTCCAAAGTTGCTGCCATGGTTGTGCTCCGCTGCGAGAGGTGGAATCCCACGCCTTTCGGCGTGAGAACGGTGGTGGAAAAGGTGGAAATTATTGTCTGGAAGGTGGCCTCCCTTCTCTGGTCGAAATTCGTGCTTAAATACATCAAGGGAAAGTCTAGGAGGCGGCTAGGGCAAGAGATCTTCTTTCCTTCTCCGAAACTTGCCAAATTTTCACTTTCCATACATGGATTTCGGACCGAAATCCGTACATTTCGGACCGAAATTCCAGAATCGAGCACTCATAGTATTTTGTCCATAATTTCTTCATCCGGACTCCGATTGAGGTGATTCAAAGATCGTTGGAAAGTTTAGGACGAGCTCTACAGTGCTATAAATTCCATTCAATCATTTTCTTCTTCAAAATCCACCCTTTTATGTAATAATTATGTCCAATCCACCAAGTTCCTACAAAACAAGTCAAATTCCACGGCAGTATCCAATCTTTCCAAATATAATGCAAAAGCACATTGAATATCATTGGTTTGGGTAGTATTTTGGTGCCAAGTATGGTCAAAATATATATATAAATAAGAGATATCAAATCCCCCCAAACTTAAACATTTGTTTGTCCTCAAACAATATCCTAAGTTCAAAGGAATTGACCATACTTAGACTTACAATCAAATTATCTCAAACCAAACAATGCCATGAAAAATTGATCATTCAGTTTTACTCAAAAATTTCACACGATAAAGTAAAGCAAGTTCAAAAATTTAATTCAAGGATAAGGGTTTAGTTTTCTTTTGGATTGAATTTGTGCATCTCTTAGTCCTAATGAATTTCATTTTTCAAATCAAGAACCCTAGCTTCTCTTTGTCAAAATAATTGCAAACTCAATTTCATTTGTCCGTTCTTTTCCATGTCTCGTAAAAATTTGCAAAGGAATTTTATCAGAGTCAAAAATTTATAATGAATCCTTCTCGAAATCAATTTCATTTTCACCAATTTAAATTGTGCAAGTCGAGTTGTGGGGCTTTACACCCTAGAGGATATAATGCGGTGTCATTGGCCTTAAGTTTGCTACTAGCACATGTCGCGCTAGGGAGGTTGGACGGGTGTTGCTCGACTATGGCCACGGTACACTTGGGCCATAATACTCAACAACTCCTTTACCAATGCTTTCGTACCAGGTCCGATAGGAATTAATTATAAACTACCCAATTATACCTCGAGATCTTTGAGTTATAATTCCTGACAACTTATAATTAACCCAATACCCTCCAGTTTGTGGCTAAGTTGGTGGAAGAAGGCCTCGGTGCATCCTCGTTTTCACAACTATTTAATTTTAGTAAATTTAGAATTTTTGCTCGTTGGTGATTCAAGCGTTCAAACACACATCCAGATTCATCTTATAATTTTCAAAGTTCATAAAATTTCTTTTTAAACAAAAGTTTGCAAGACACAAAATCGTTCACTCGACAAAAACTTGTGAGAATTGACTTAGACCATTTTGACAATTTTCAAGCATCCAAATTTAGATTCTTAACTCTAAAACTAATTTCCAACTCGGTCTATTGGTGCACAAATCAATTTGAAGCAATTTAAACATCAAAAGTCCTTGAGAAAAATTTTCAAAATGCTTTTTAAAATTCAAACAGTGTGCAACAGTGAGTAATTTCATCATTTCAACCAAGACAAAGATCAAGCATGCATAAAATTATTTTTCAAACAAATTTTCTCAAAATTTAACATTACAAAGACAGATTTCGGACCGAAATTGTCATATTTCGGACCGAAATAGGAGAAATTTTTTTAAAAAATCTCATGAAACAGAGACGAATTATTACAATTTTTTTCAATAAGTCCAACTTTTCATCCTCCTATTCCAAATTTGATGAAGGAAATTTTAAACCTAGGATATCAAATAAATTTATAACCTAGAGCTAACCTCACTAGTCGTTTTAGTTAAGCTTTAGGGTCGAACCCAAGGGACGGTACAACTGATTACTAGACTTTACTTCCTCACGAAAGCTAGACAATTAATTTTTGGAGTTTTATGATTTAAAAAGACAATTATCTAAAGTGCAATTAAATAAATTATTTTTTTTGTATTTTCTGGACTCTAAATAAATGCAAAGATGTCCTAGGGTTTCGTGTTCAATTAGTTTAGCTCCAAAGCACCTTTGTCTACAATTTTCACCGAGACAGAGGCATATTTCGAACCGAAATGTATGGATTTCGGATCGAAATCCATACTGTTTCTGTCCAAAACTTACTTTAGACCTCTTGTTTCAACTTGATATCTTTACACAATGTTATGTGAAGGCTACTGGACGACCAGACCTAAGTCCTAACCTCAGCTGTCGCGATTTCGGTTCTGACTTGACTTGGAACTCGGTTTTTGCCACATAAACAACTAAACCTATACTTTCGTTCTGATTTAGCTATTTAAGTATGTTTAGTTGGATTTCTAGAGGTATTTAAAGTCCTGTCGGATCAGTAAAAGTTACACCTTTCGGTCGTAAACTAACCTCCTCTTTCGAGCGATTGGCTTACCTCAAGTGCTTAAATAACTAATTATTTGTTCTAGTTTAATGTCCTAATGGTGCTGCAGTTCATCAATAGGTAAACAATCAAACAAACAATTAAATTAACCAAGCAAGATATAATTCTCAACAAAACATATCACATATCATAATATAAATCAATCAAGTCATCACAAAATACTAAACTAATCTACTAATTATTACTAAGACATCATTAATTATCCTAACATGCAAGAAAAATAAGATACAAACTCCATCAAATCAAAATATCAAGAGAAAAGGAACGAATAAACCAAATATCGCTTCTAACTCAAGATATCGATCGTCCGAAGTCGTGGTTGGATCGGTTCTACCGCTGTCGCGTCCAGAATCGCTCCAAAGTTGCTGCCATGGTTGTGCTCCGCTGCGAGAGGTGGAATCCCACGCCTTTCGGCGTGAGAACGGTGGTGGAAAAGGTGGAAATTATTGTCTGGAAGGTGGCCTCCCTTCTCTGGTCGAAATTCGTGCTTAAATACATCAAGGGAAAGTCTAGGAGGCGGCTAGGGCAAGAGATCTTCTTTCCTTCTCCGAAACTTGCCAAATTTTCACTTTCCATACATGGATTTCGGACCGAAATCCGTACATTTCGGACCGAAATTCCAGAATCGAGCACTCATAGTATTTTGTCCATAATTTCTTCATCCGGACTCCGATTGAGGTGATTCAAAGATCGTTGGAAAGTTTAGGATGAGCTCTACAGTGCTATAAATTCCATTCAATCATTTTCTTCTTCAAAATCCACCCTTTTATGTAATAATTATGTCCAATCCACCAAGTTCCTACAAAACAAGTCAAATTCCACGGCAGTATCCAATCTTTCCAAATATAATGCAAAAGCACATTGAATATCATTGGTTTGGGTAGTATTTTGGTGCCAAGTATGGTCAAAATATATATATAAATAAGAGATATCAAATCCCCCCAAACTTAAACATTTGTTTGTCCTCAAACAATATCCTAAGTTCAAAGGAATTGACCATACTTAGACTTACAATCAAATTATCTCAAACCAAACAATGCCATGAAAAATTGATCATTCAGTTTTACTCAAAAATTTCAAACGATAAAGTAAAGCAAGTTCAAAAATTTAATTCAAGGATAAGGGTTTAGTTTTCTTTTGGATTGAATTTGTGCATCTCTTAGTCCTAATGAATTTCATTTTTCAAATCAAGAACCCTAGCTTCTCTTTGTCAAAATAATTGCAAACTCAATTTCATTTGTCCGTTCTTTTCCATGTCTCGTAAAAATTTGCAAAGGAATTTTATCAGAGTCAAAAATTTATAATGAATCCTTCTCGAAATCAATTTCATTTTCACCAATTTAAATTGTGCAAGTCGAGTTGTGGGGCTTTACACCCTAGAGGATATAATGCGGTGTCATTGGCCTTAAGTTTGCTACTAGCACATGTCGCGCTAGGGAGGTTGGACGGGTGTTGCTCGACTATGGCCACGGTACACTTGGGCCATAATACTCAACAACTCCTTTACCAATGCTTTCGCACCAGGTCCGATAGGAATTAATTATAAACTACCCAATTATACCTCGAGATCTTTGAGTTATAATTCCTGACAACTTATAATTAACCCAATACCCTCCAGTTTGTGGCTAAGTTGGTGGAAGAAGGCCTCGGTGCATCCTCGTTTTCACAACTATTTAATTTTAGTAAATTTAGAATTTTTGCTCGTTGGTGATTCAAGCGTTCAAACACACATCCAGATTCATCTTATAATTTTCAAAGTTCATAAAATTTCTTTTTAAACAAAAGTTTGCAAGACACAAAATCGTTCACTCGACAAAAACTTGTGAGAATTGACTTAGACCATTTTGACAATTTTCAAGCATCCAAATTTAGATTCTTAACTCTAAAACTAATTTCCAACTCGGTCTATTGGTGCACAAATCAATTTGAAGCAATTTAAACATCAAAAGTCCTTGAGAAAAATTTTCAAAATGCTTTTTAAAATTCAAACAGTGTGCAACAGTGAGTAATTTCATCATTTCAACCAAGACAAAGATCAAGCATGCATAAAATTATTTTTCAAACAAATTTTCTCAAAATTCAACATTACAAAGACAGATTTCGGACCGAAATTGTCATATTTCGAACCGAAATAGGAGAAATTTTTTTTAAAAATCTCATGAAACAGAGACGAATTATTACAAATTTTTTCAATAAGTCCAACTTTTCATCCTCCTATTCCCCCCCAAACTTAAATCAAGCATTGTCCTCAATGCAATCGCAGAGATCAAAATTAAAAAGGAGAAAAAGAGAAACTAACCGAATCTAGGCATGAATTTCCATATGAATTCGTCTCTATTTGGCGTGGGGCAGCAGCGCTTCAGCGTGAGTAAATCGTGGCAGTAATGTAGGAGTTCAATGGTAGCAACAAGACAGGTTTTCTTGTGGCATACAACTCACATGAGGTCGTGCGTGGGTCGTGTGGCTTTTTGTTGCTTGACCCGTGGTGCTCTAGCGCGAGTTGCAAGTAGGACATTCACAATCAATCGAAACCTATACATCCAAAAATAAAATCCAAACCAACCATTAGTTTTTTTTTTAAATAATAATAATAATAATAATAATAATAATAATAATAATAATAAGTAATAAATAAATGAAAGATACAATATCTAGTCTCTCGTTACTAAAGTAAATTCTAATATCAACACCGTCCCCGGCAACGGCGCCAATTTGATGAAGGAAATTTTAAACCTAGGATATCAAATAAATTTATAACCTAGAGCTAACCTCACTAGTCGTTTTAGTTAAGCTTTAGAGTCGAACCCAAGGGACGGTACAACTGATTACTAGACTTTACTTCCTCACGAAAGCTAGACAATTAATTTTTGGAGTTTTATGATTTAAAAAGACAATTATCTAAAGTGCAATTAAATAAATTATTTTTTTTGTATTTTCTGGACTCTAAATAAATGCAAAGATGTCCTAGGGTTTCGTGTTCAATTAGTTTAGCTCCAAAGCACCTTTGTCTACAATTTTCACCGAGACAGAGGCATATTTCGAACCGAAATGTATGGATTTCGGACCGAAATCCATACTGTTTCTGTCCAAAACTTACTTTAGACCTCTTGTTTCAACTTGATATCTTTACACAATGTTATGTGAAGGCTACTGGACGACCAGACCTAAGTCCTAACCTCAGCTGTCGCGATTTCGGTTCTGACTTGACTTGGAACTCGGTTTTTGCCACATAAACAACTAAACATATACTTTCGTTCTGATTTAGCTATTTAAGTATGTTTAGTTGGATTTCTAGAGGTATTTAAAGTCCTGTCGGATCAGTAAAAGTTACACCTTTCGGTCGTAAACTAACCTCCTCTTTCGAGCGATTGGCTTACCTCAAGTGCTTAAATAACTAATTATTTGTTCTAGTTTAATGTCCTAATGGTGCTGCAGTTCATCAATAGGTAAACAATCAAACAAACAATTAAATTAACCAAGCAAGATATAATTCTCAACAAAACATATCACATATCATAATATAAATCAATCAAGTCATCACAAAATACTAAACTAATCTACTAACTATTACTAAGACATCATTAATTATCCTAACATGCAAGAAAAATAAGATACAAACTCCATCAAATCAAAATATCAAGAGAAAAGGAACGAATAAACCAAATATCGCTTCTAACTCAAGATATCGATCGTCCGAAGTCGTGGTTGGATCGGTTCTACCGCTGTCGCGTCCAGAATCGCTCCAAAGTTGCTGCCATGGTTGTGCTCCGCTGCGAGAGGTGGAATCCCACGCCTTTCGGCGTGAGAACGGTGGTGGAAAAGGTGGAAATTATTGTCTGGAAGGTGGCCTCCCTTCTCTGGTCGAAATTCGTGCTTAAATACATCAAGGGAAAGTCTAGGAGGCGGCTAGGGCAAGAGATCTCCTTTCCTTCTCCGAAACTTGCCAAATTTTCACTTTCCATACATGGATTTCGTACCGAAATCCGTACATTTCGGACCGAAATTCCAGAATCGAGCACTCATAGTATTTTGTCCATAATTTCTTCATCCGGACTCCGATTGAGGTGATTCAAAGATCGTTGGAAAGCTTAGGATGAGCTCTACAGTGCTATAAATTCCATTCAATCATTTTCTTCTTCAAAATCCACCCTTTTATGTAATAATTATGTCCAATCCACCAAGTTCCTACAAAACAAGTCAAATTCCACGGCAGTATCCAATCTTTCCAAATATAATGCAAAAGCACATTGAATATCATTGGTTTGGGTAGTATTTTGGTGCCAAGTATGGTCAAAATATATATATAAATAAGAGATATCAATCTCTCGGTTAAGTTACGGACCCGTTATGGTTGGCTCAGGTCAACTGAGTCAGGTTGACCTGGCTCAGCCGCCTGCGAGTTTGGGCTTGATCTGTTGTGGGCTGAAATTTTGGGCTGGCCGAAATAAAAAGAGAATTCTCTTGGCCCAGGACAGGAATTTAATTGTGTGTTGTTCACTTTTGGCCCAACGCAGAAAATTGGATTTAATCTTAAACGTAATCAAAGTTTAAGTTAATTAAAGAGTATGCTTAATAATTAGATAAGTAATTAAAGGAAAGACCATTAAAAATAATTGGGTATTCCTTTGATTAAGCGGGATTCGATTTTTCGGGAGATGATGAGAATAGTCCGAGTGAGTCAAGAACAGATACAATGACAATTAAATCACCGACTGTCTGATCCCAAACAATTAACCAATCAAATCTTGATTTTTAATTTTCTATGTTTTCATATTTAATTTCTGATTTCTATTTACAAATTTTTATTTCTTATTAATTATTTAATAAAATAAAAACTTAAACAAATAAATACACATTTATGAAATATAAAACAAAATTTCATAAGTATTAAACAAAAGAGGTTTAAGTGAATAATAATCAAACAAATTGCGTATAAAACACTAAAGTACGTAAATAAATTTAGAAGAATTATATTAAATAACTTATGAGTTAACGAAAATAAAAACTAAATAAGATAAATTAAAAATAAAAGAAAATATTATAATAAAAATTAAAGCTAAAACCTACTGAAAACACAAGCAATTACTATAATTAAATCTGAGTCAGTCTAGTAGTATAAGCCAGACCTTTTAGATTTTTAAGTTAAGGTCAAACGGAAACCGTTTGGTTAAATCTTAACGATTTTTTACCAACTTACAGGAAACCTGACGGAGACGAGTTTTGACCCAACAACAGGTGCGGATAGGTGGATTTTTATAGAGATCTGTTCCGGTAACTTTAAATTATGCATAGCATGTTGACGAGTTCTGTTGAATGCATTATTCATTATCATGCTAGTATACAGGAACAAATATTGCAACTCATGTTGATGTTGATCTCATTGGTTCAAGTGATTATGAGTAATCAGGTAAGTTTGTGTATCCTTTTGATTATAAATGAGCTGAACTGTCTCAGTTCAAATTAATCTTACCTGGAAAATTGGAATTCACGTCACGAAAGGACAATCATGGAATTTTGACATGGTATGAGAATTAATATCACTCTCCGGAGTCGGCCGGCCCCCGGCTTCGGCCAGTTCAATAGCGCTATGTGGATTTGGAATTCCCTCACGTGCCCAGGGTTAGAGCTTCGTCTCTCACGTGCCCATGGGTTAGGGAAAGGTCTCCTCACGTGACCCAACCGGTTGGGTTTAGGTGACCTGAGTGAAATCACGATGATATCACGATAATATGTCACGAGAATTGATTGGTCCTTTATTTGATCTGGCTTGTCATATTCTGTTTCACGTTTATTTTCGCAATATGATTTTGGATATATTATATCTTGATCAGATGTACAATATGAAGTTAACTGAAGATTTGCATTTGCATGAACTTTATTACACTGTTTTGTAATTTGATATTTTACTTATTAGTTATTATTTATTATTTAATGTTCATTTTGATTAAAGGGGTATTATTTCTGGATTAAGATTTCGACCAGAAATCCACGTCTGGAACTAAAACCCGCACTAAGAAATTTATTCTCATTCCGTGCTTATTTTGCATGTTCCTCGGCGGATTGGGGGTTCCAGAGGACGCATATCAGTAGGAGACCACCTTTTTTATGGTATATGAGGGTTCATATACGCATGTCGGGACTTTGTTTTCCACCTATATATATTACACTTCCTTAATATGTTTTTCAGCTATAGTTTGTTTTACTTTTCTTTTACGTTAAATTATAGTTAAGTTAGGATTATATTTTGGCTACACTAGACCTAGTCCTTATTTTGATATATATATATATATGGACCAGGCTAAGTGTTAGTGTATAAATTCTAGTCTTGTGTGTCAGACATATTACCTTATACTGTTGTGTGTTATGTATGTATGCCACAGTTTGAAGTTTTGTTCTGATTCGTTTGTTTTTAAATTTTCTGTCTTTCATTTTATTTTTAACCTTTAGTTGATAATATTCTTTTATATTATATGTTTAGTAATAAGAGTTAGGTTTTATTAAGTCTTACGAGAGTACATTTTTATGTACTTTCGTGGCGAGAAACTGTCCCACTCTATTGCGGGCAGTAATTTTCATATGAAAAACTAGATGCAGTACTATATTCATCGCTCGAAGAGTTGAAATCAACATATGTTTCATAATATTTACAAGTGTGCATAATAGTGAGTCCATTCAAAACAGGCCGTTAAGAATCTTCTTCCCTTTTTAATGATTTCTTACATTGCAATTTTAATATACTATTAATTTGTGCATTATGGAATTTAACATTGCAAGTATTATATTCAAATTGATTATACTTGAAATATTGGAAATTTTATCTAAATGACGGTGTCAGTATTGTAATTTCTGTCAAATCTTAAATTTTAAATTATTTTTATATTGTTAAAGCATGTATATATATATATATATATATATATATATCTTTAAATATTTATTTTTATTATATAAAAAGAAACGGAAGGGTATGTGCGTGACAGCAAGTATTTGTTTTTATCTCTACCAACCCTCTCACTGCATGCTAACGCACGGGACACGTGTCCCCCAGCAAGTAGGACACTCTTTTTCCTTATTACTTTTTTTTGTATTCTATTTATTTATTATTATTTAAAAAGAATAGGAAAATTCATTTACAGGCCGAAGTGGATATACACAGACATGAGAAATAATATTTTGGTGCAAGCACATGGAGTATTTCCATAAAATTCAGATCACAAAACGTTTGAACCCCTCTTAAAACTGTATAATTTAGCAATTAGCCCGTGCAAATAATTTTGGGGCAAGCACATGGAGTTTGGGACATGTTAAACAAATAATTTATTCGGTAGAAACCTGCCGTGAGATAACATTGCACCAATAGGAATTTTTTCACAAGAGCTTTTTTATGATAGTAGCATTAATTTTCATTTCAAAAAGGGGGAAAAAAAGATTTCAACATTTTTAATTAAAGTTAAAAAATGGTCATCAAATTTTATTATTTATGTAATGATGTAAAGAAAAAATAATGTAAATCTTCATATAAAACTCTGTTACGTCAAAAATGAGATCTTTTTTGTAGTCGCTAGAGACATTAACACAGTAAAAAAATTTACGTTGTTTTGATAAAAAATACGTATTTATAGTAGTTTGGAAATATCGAAAAGTTGAAAAAATATAATCTTCTTCGATAGTTAACTAGCGACCAAATCTAGACAAGTCGTCACGTGTGCAAAGCAAGCGTACACAAATATTTTGCGAACAGATAATGGTGTCTTGTGCATTAAGATCTATTAGTATATTCGGGGATCATACGAGATACTTTATGTAACGGATATTGGTCTTAATGATGCTATGGCTAGTTTTAGTAGAAGCATTAGAAGTTGTGTTATATATTTATATAGTAATAAAAATATTGCATTTTTAATCTATTATTTATACAGAAATCTTAATATAAAAGAAAATCATATTGTATAGAATAATTTCGGAAAATAAATGATAGACTGGTTAAAACAAATCAAAAAATATTTTGATAAAATTCCCAATTAAATTTAGTCTCTATATTATTTCTATAGTCAAAATTTAACTAATTTTTCATACACTAAACATCACTAATAAGGTAACTGTATATTATTTAACAAAAATGAATTTATCATTTTTTTTCATAGCTTTGAACAATTTTCTATAGTTGATTCATCACAAAAATTATAGCGAAACCATGGTGTGCACTGTGCAGTGTGCAATTTAAAACAACGACTATGTATATCGAATTAAGCACTTTGTGAGGATAAAATTTGCAAATTTTACTCATTACTAGATTGAAAATTAGAGTACGAGTTTCAATTATTCTATGTCATTTTATGCTGCACCAAGTGCATTTTAAAACCATTGCTTTTTACTCGATTCTTGTCTTGACATACTTTTTGGAGTATATAATAAGACTTAGGGTCTGATCGGAATGACATTTCAAGTGAGTTCAATTCAATTTAATAGAATAGAGTTCAATAGAAATGATTTCTAAATGAAATTCGGTGATCAGAACAAATAAAAAAAGAATTGAAGAGAAATGAATTTTGTGATCGGATGCTATATGAAAATAGAAAAGAAATGATTTCATTTCCTATAATTTGACTATTTTACCCTTACTGATAAGTCTTTAAATATATCTGACATATATAATTTATATCCTTTTTTTTTGGGTGCTGAGAGTTATCTCATGATTCCTCATTAGGATCGGTACATATTAGCAAAAGATCATATGTATTGTTGTCAATGTGTCAGTACAGATCATATGTACGGTTGTGCTCATAGACAAACATTTAATTAAGAATGAAACTGATACGATCTTTATAGGTTCGCTCACTCTTTTCTCTCTTTGCGACTCCAGAGGCGAAACACAACTCCCTCTTTCTGAAAACCCTAGGCGGGGGAGGCGCCGCCACAAGCCTCCCCCGCCACCCCCTTCCTCTGTGCGCCGATTTCTGCGCTGTGTGTGCTGTTAGTGCGACACCAACACATCAGATCTGTGTTCGGATCTGGGTCTGTCAGCCTCGTCTTTGGCGGGTTGAGAAGCGACAGTAATGTCGTTACCGGAGGCGGCGATTTGATGGCCGTCATAGCCGATTGCTTTTCCCCCTTCTCCTAACTGAGCTCAATGCCTACGACAACTCTGCTGTACTTGCGATGATAGCTGCGGTCCTGCGGAGGCAGTAAATCTGGTCTTGTTTGTTCGAGTCAAGACCAGCGTATCGTCGGATCTGGTGTAGTATAAAACTGTGTGTTTGCTGCAGGCGATAGGTTTAGGTGATAGATCTAGAGTTTAGTTGTGGGAAACTAGGGTTTACTGGTACCAGTTAGTTACCAGTGGGATACCAATACTTTTTCAGTACTGGTTTTTTCGTCCTTTTTATGGATTTGAAATGTTTTGCTACCGGTATCATTTTGCATACTGGTACTTGATGTAACTTTTGTTTTATTTTAATGAAAAAATGCTGGTTCGCTGGCCCTCAAAAAAAAAAAAAAAAAAAAAGAAACTGATACGATCTTTACCAGTACATGATCGGGAGTCCTAAACTCCTAATCAAGTTGGGAACCATAACCCTATTAAAAATTAATACTTAGAACTGGAATTAAAAGAAAATAATAACAAACACCTAAGTTGTTGTTATGCCACATATGATTAACTACCCTCTTTGCATTGACTAGTTCTTTATCCGAATACTTTCAAATTGGAAAAGAACCAAAAGTTTATGAAACTTAAGATAATTGCTTTTAGCAAAGCATTTCATTGATACAGTGATAAAAGTAAATAATAACGTAACCACGATAGAAAATCAAAGTACTTTAAATTTTAAAGATTATTTTTGTTAATTTTTGTAAGAGGGATAGCGCAACCATCCAAACCTTGATCACCTAATCCTAGATAGAGAAGCAGAGTTGAAGACCAAAAAACAAAAAGAAAAAGAGGGTACTTCACATAGAGGTACAAGTGAGGAGGGGTTGTGCCTAGTATTTGTCGCAATTAGATTGCTTTAGAGAAGTACGATGGAGAACATGAGAAATTTTGCTTCAAGAATCAAGAGAAAAAAACGGGCTTTGGATGGAAGGGTAGAACAGTCTGAATATTTTGCGTCTCTTCCCACCAGAAGAAATCGCGGCAAATTTCGTCCTTTTTCTCGCGATTTCGGCAGCGTTAATTTTTCTCTCCAAATCGCTCAAAACGAAATGAATTCGCTAGTGGACATCCATTCCGATCAGAAAATATTGTTTCTCGAGAATTCCATTTGACGTTGGAGCTCTTAAATTTCATTTCGATCAGGCCCTTAACTTTTAATAACATAATTAAAACCCTAAATGTTGTTCCCTCCCGTTCGTCCTTAATTTCCGCAGCTTCCAAAGCATAATTTAAAATTTAATATCCCTTCCTAATTCAGCTGTCGGCTCCTCAATTAGTAAGTAATTTATTTAGTATATATTACCTTTTTGTTCTATTTAAATTTTCTCATAATGCTTGGATCATAGAGTTGATAATTTTTTACTTCTCGTGCAAAATTCAACAGCTAAATTTCAACCTAAAACTTTTTTTTTTTTGACACACCCAAACATAATGTGATCACAATTTCCTGATAGTAATTGATTAATGATCCAATTTCTTCAAATTAACTCTCTCTCTCAACAATATAATCAAGTTTCTGATCTATTTTTAATCTTAGTTAAATTAATCAACTTAATTCATTTTCATAACTATTTAAAATTGTCTCTTTTTTCCCTGATGCACTGACTATTTAATTAAATTTCATCAATTTGGTATCTTTTTTCCCCTTTTTTCTATGAGTATAATTATACTCTATTCTTTTCCATACAAAATAAATCAAACCTTCTCTCCGAAAGGTGAAGCTTATTTCTTCTCAAGACAAATTGTTATGTTCTTCGTTTTTTGGAAGAAAGTTTTGTTATTCTTTGATCTACTAACTTACTATCCTCTTGTGTCTTCGACGGCATATCAGTTTTTAATATTATTATTATACTCACTTACTTTATCTATGTGAAATCAATAAAAAAAATTGCAAAATAACCTAACTGTGTGGTTTGTTGATCGACCAGCTATTGTATTATTACACTTAATTACTTTTTCTAAGTTGAATCAATTAAAAAAGATTTGCAAAATAACCTAAACTGTGTGGTTTGTTGATCGACCATTTATTGTATTAGCTTCAGTAGTTTTGCATCTCTCTGCTCTTTTTGAATATAATCAAACCCATTCTCGATCTTCGTTGCATACATCTAATTGAAATAAATGTTGATTTTTTTTTTAATTCTAACATTCAATAGAGAACAGTTATTCAAGTTTTGGTTCCATATAGTTTTATTTTATTTTTCATCACCTTTCAAGAAACTGCGGAACACATTTAATTTAATTGACTATAAAGCTATAAATCGATAACTCAATTTTTCACTCTCAAAAAAATAAAAAAGAGAATATTAAATTAAAGATCTCTATTATAATCTATAATCATCTATTTTGATGTTCTACTGGCACAGTAGTTGAGTCTTTTAATTTGTCTTTCTATAGATGCTTGTACTGAAAACCACTCTTAGATTTATATGCTGTTTCTGCTTCTTAACTGAGATCATTCATTTCCAGCACGAACTTTTATTTTGAAGATTTACATACACTTATAATCGTCTATTTGTTTCTAAGCTTTATCTTTCCTTTTGTGAACATATATAGGAAGGCTTCATCATGATGAAAGCACAGTCAACCCCTGTACCACTGGCGTGGCTACATGTAATTTTAGCATGCACATTCTGGCATTCATGCCAGTGGCACAACAACTATGAATGGAGGAAGGTGAACTATTTTTGCATAGATTGTTTACGTTCTATGTGTCAATCTTGTGCACATCAACATAAGAACTTTGAAGTCCCCCATAGCATCCTTCAGATACGTCGATATTGGTACAATGACGTGGTTTCTGTTGCTAACATTCAAATGCATGTCAATGTCACCGATATTCAGGTATGAAATATCGTGCCTTGTTTCTTATAAATTTTACAATTTTTATGCTTTAAAAGTGAATTTATTTCATAATTATATGTATCAATAAATTAATTTTATACTATATAAATCATGATGCCAAAAGAAATGAAAGAGAAATCATGTGAGTCTGTCTTCCATTCTTTTAGTTTATATTAGATCTTTCCTCTCTTCACATATTCTCAATGTATCTGCCCCTGAGTATGTTATACTTCCCTCCTGTTGATACTGTAGAATATTTAATACAG
Organism: Rhynchospora pubera; assembly: GCA_028095005.1. Classification (NCBI taxonomy): domain Eukaryota; kingdom Viridiplantae; phylum Streptophyta; class Magnoliopsida; order Poales; family Cyperaceae; genus Rhynchospora; species Rhynchospora pubera. The sequence goes on along the minus strand of CM051462.1, from coordinate 206,534,612 downwards.
ATTCAATAAAAAACGATAATTATTAACCAGATATACCATAAATATATCAAGTATATCTGTTTCTATCAAAGGCCATTCTTTCTGACATATTGTGAGATCTACTACAGATTTCATGTGTAACACTTGACTTCCTTATTTCTCTTCGCATTTAATGTAATAGTTTGTTTCATTTCTAGATAAATAATTCAAACAATGAAACTGTGGTTCATTTAAAAACAAAGGGATCGCCTAATTCACATCCAGGAGGGAAATCAAAGTTGCAGGATGACAGCATTCCATGTGCTGTATGTTCGTATGTAATAAAAAGGCCATATCGATTCTGCTCGGTAGCATGCAAGGTAACTATTACTTTGTTCTATGTTAAATTGTTGAAGTGGACTGTCCACTGGTACCGTTCACTGCTGGTACTGTGTTGAGGGCGCAGGCAGGGCTAGCATTACTTTAATTGAAGCTGTTCATTTTTTTTTTTAAATTCTAGGAAGCATATGTACCTATATATGTGGTAACCATACCAATTACCAAGTGTTGGGTGAGCTTTTTAGAAGGTGACAGCGTAGGCTGTGGCTTAGTTTGCCTCGGTTACAGGGGGTGATGCATTTTTTCCTGTCAGTAATGGAAGAGGGATCCTTTTTGTGTTCTTTTTCAACACAAAAACTGAAAAAAAAATAAATAATTTGATGAAAACAACTAAAAAGGAACCCAACACATTTGTTATTCTTACTTAGAAGTTAGAACCATTATATTTAGTTCCAAATAATTAAATTATCATCAAACAAACGTCGCCATTCAAATAAATTAATAGACTCTAGGTGAAGTATAATCAAAATGTAATATCAAGCAAACTATAATGGTCGAAAAATCGAAATGGTACATTTTCTCTAACAAAGCATATTTGAGCAAAAGATGTGTATAGATTAAAAAAAAAGTAAAAAACAAAAAAGATAATTGCTGGTTTGTAAATGTTTTACTTGGTGCCAACTTTCTTATTTTTATGTAAAACAAATCAGAATCAGAATTTCATTCTTCCTAGTAGATATCATAATTTATATGTACCATCAGGCTGTAAAATCTGATCATATATCTCTACTAAAAGTTTTAATGTATACAGTTCTAAATAAAGAACGTTACCACAAATTATTAGATATGCTACTTTTCTCATGGTGTATAGCACACAAACTCATTGCAAATTATTTTTCATAAAGCATTTCTGTTGGGCAGTTGAAATTTACTTGTGTGATTAAAATGTTGGTAGCGGAACATTCCTCTTTATGAGGAATATATAGTGTTTCTGCATCCCAGGTCTTCCTAGTTAAAAAAAAACCTTTGCATATATAGCTCTGTGGACAACTTCCACGTAGTAAACAAACATATGGTTTTAATCTGAGTTTTCAATTCCACCGTAGTCATGACCCTGGTGGACGACGTACTCTACACAGATTTACTAATTTTTCAGTATGTGGTTTCGAATGTGCATATAAGAACAACATACTATAAATGCAGTATGCAGCTAGATATGTTGATTAATATATGCGGTTCAATTTTTACAGTAATTGTGCATTTCATGTAGATGGTTTGGCCAAATGAAACTTTGTTTCATATAATATAATCTGTCACTGCTGCATTTAGTTTCATTAGAAAGAAGTGGTTATTGGAGACTAGGAGTACAAAGCTTAATTTCTAACTTTGTAGCTAAAGCAATGGCATAATGAAAAGCAAGAAGCAGCGCCGAGAAATGTGACATCCTGGGTTTCCTCCTCAGTCCCAGTGCGTCATACTGAAGCCTTCAAAATAGTTATCAATAATTCTCTCTGGAAGAAGAAAGGGAAGCGATCTTCAGCGGCACTGCCTCCATCTCAGCCAGTTGAGAAAATGGCATTTGCCCAGGCTTCAGCGTCTCCTTCTGGATCATTCGACAAAATGGCATCATCTCAGGCTTCAGCTTCTTCTTTTGAATCAGTTGAGTATACAGTATCATCCCATGCTCCGGCATCGCCTTCTGGACTGGTTAAGAAAATGGTATCGTTTAAGGCTTTTGCAACACCATCTGGACCAGTTGAGAGATGTCTGAAACGTGGAACTGGTTGCTCTAAGAATAAGGGCACCCCATGCAGTCCCCTTTATGGTGATGCTAATAAGTAAGACCATATGTCATGTGTATTCATAATTGTGTGTTGTAATAAATAATTTTAATTAGGGGAAAGAACATCAGGTCAGCTTCCCTATTCATCCTGACAATTTGCTTTAACAGTTACTGTACTAGTGCGTGTAGTTCCTTAATTTCAGTCAGTATTTTGAACTTGTATTGTGGTATGAGCTATTGCAGAGAGCTTCATGGTACTGCATTAACTAGTTAGTCTAGTCTATATGACTATATTTGCTTGCTTGATCAGTTCATTTAAGTGTGTATTGTGTAGCTCCTATTAATGTCCTGTTTGTTATATCAGAAATATTATTCAAATGCAGGGTATGATGCCAATAAACCTCTATTTCTATCAAATTTCTAGGTGGATTTAGGTATAAATTCTAAAATTCATAATTTCGGTATGATCTCTATCCGGTTAAATCGGTTGATTATATTAAGATTGCATATTGGGCTGTTTTCTTGTTTGATTTATTTTGAATATCGTAATAGATTTAAGGCCTTTTCAATTTTTCTTTTGGACCATTTGTCCTCTTTTGGGCTTTTAGCATTGCAGTTTGCAGCCCCCCCTCTAATAGCCATAATAACTAATAAGTGATATGTGAATGTGATACGGTCCATACGGATATGTGATACGGATAACATATATATATATATATGATCAAATATATATTCTACTCTTCCAAGCATCCAGGAATTAAATGAAGTGCAATTGTCAATCAGTTGTATTCACACTTCGATTTATTTTGTTCGAAAATTACTAATTAGACTCAATAACACCAAAATATATAATAGACCTATAACCTGTTAAATCTAACCCAATGGAAATCTAATTAACATCTCATGCAATACCTATAAATTCCTCCAATATTACACTGCAAGCGGTACAAACTCTTAAAAGAATCCATCAATGCTCATCAGGCATGCAGAAGATAATCGGCTTGGCAGGCTCGGTAATTTCCACAGTTCCCTCGAGCATTTTCGCCACCTTTCCCATCGAAGGCCGTAATTCCGCTCGATCCTGAACGCACCATATAGCCGTCTTCACCATTCTCTCGACTGCTTCATCGTTGGCCCCCTCGATTATTCTGGGATCCACAATCTCCTCCATGCTCCTCTCTATATATACCTTCTCAAATGCCCACTTTGGAAAATACCTATAGATTGAATTTAGAATGATTGTGTGAGACACAGGAGCTGTTTTACCTATCCAGAAAGGAACAGGAAGGATATATAGAGGTTGATTAAGTACTATAAAAATGGAATTAATCCATACTTGGAGACTCATATATCATTTCAATTATGTCTCAACTTAGCTCCGTTCTTGATTAAAACTCTACCAACTAGGTAACAATTTAAACCAGTCTAACCTCTGTTTAATGACAGCATGTCAATTAAATGCCATTCGGTCTGCACTGGATGTTGCAGGAAATTTCACGAGGACAAAAAATACAAAGAAAAACTGTCTGAAATATTACTTACCAATCTTCACTCTCCGTTGAATCCCGTTGAAATTGGTAATTTCTCCGTCCTGAAACAATCTCAAGAAGAACCATTCCGAAGGAATACACATCTGCCTTAGCGGTGATTGGTTCACGATGTATGACCCATTCTGGGGCCATGTACCCCCTGGTCCCACGTATCTTCGACATGGTCACTTTATCCTTCTTGTTAGTCAACTTCGACAAACCAAAGTCCGAAACCTTGGGGCAAAAGTCATCTTCTAGAAGGATATTCTCTGGCTTTATGTCACAATGGAGCACCCACTCAAGGCACTCTTCATGTAAATATGCAATTGCTCTGGCAACACCTAGTGCAATGCGGTACCGTGTATTCCAATCTAGAAGGGGTCTAGGGGGTTGCAGGAGGGTTGTGTTGGTGTCAGTTTCGTCTTCGGTTACGTTGTCATTTAAGTTAGTGTGTGCTGGGAATAGGAACTTGTCAAGGGAGCCATTGGAGACGTACTCATATACAAGCATGCGTTGCTCTTTGTCAGCACAGAAGCCCCACATGCGGACCAGGTTTAGGTGATGCATTCTCGCAATTATTGTTACCTTCAAATGATTACGAGAAATTTATAAATTAAATGGAAACAAAATAGTGGAATGCAGAACATATGGAGGCATACTAAATTATAGATTCTGGTTGACTTATTAATGATTAAAACCAATCATCGCTGACCTCCATCTTAAAGTAATACTAAGGAATAATTTGTCAATGATCATGCTTTCATCTGAATAATAGTACAAGGAGCATGTATTGATTATCAATAGCATAGGAACAAAATAACTATCTTAAGAAGATACCAAATAAACAAGAGGAATACGCTAATTAAAAATAAGCATACCTCAGCCCAGAATTCAGCTTCACCACCACTGATATTTTTAAGCCGTTTAACGGCTATGGCCCGTCCATCAGGGAGCTGCCCCTTATACACAACCCCATATCCTCCCTTCCCGACTATATTTGAAAAATCACTCGTTGCTGCTTTGAGCTCTGCATAACTGAATCTCCTGGGCCCACCAGCTGGCAAATACTCCAGCCCAAAAGTTCTTGCCATGTCTCTGTACTTGGAATACTTCTTCAAGAATGCCCAAAAGGATAGGACCCCAGCCAACAATTCAAGTGAGAATAGTATGGTAATTATGGCAATATTACGTGCTGTAGTCTTGGCCTCTTTTGGTGGAATTGGTAAGGAGAGGCGTACTGGACAAACTGTCTCAATCATTTGTGTCATGCCAGTAAAATTACTTGTATCAGTTTCTGATTCTGACACACGCATGTAAGTGGCAGTTTCAGTAGCTGGGGACCAATATCCATCCTTTAATGGACTGAATAGTAAGTTGCAATCACGGTTACCAGTAAACATGTAGCTGAAGGCAACACAACTGGAGTTTTTCAAGCATTGCGACTTGCAATCAGCGAAGTTGATTGGAGATAGGGATTGCATGTAGTTGTTGTTTGAATCGCCAAACTCGACAAAATCTAGTTGAAGGAATTTGCTTGATGAGCTCGAATAATTTGATTTTAGTATACAATCGGTACCAGTGCTATGCTTGTATCCAGGAGGACAGACACACTGGGTACTGGTAGACCCAACTGGTACGCAGATGGCATTGCGGCCACAAGTGCCACGGATGGTGCATAGCTCTTGCACAGCTTGCCACACCACACGCCATGTACGGGAGGTGGCGTTCAAGCTATATAGTCGCAGATTACCTGTCAGTTATAAGCAACTGTTAGCTACACGCAGTTTGGTAAAAAAAAAAAATAGAATAATAACCCTGATGGCACTAAATCAGTGCAACCAACAGAAAGATAGTACATGCCACACCATGATCAAGTAGTCCTAAATATGTCATTGGAATTCAGCTTTAAGTGATAAAGTGGCAATTTAAAAAGGAACTATTCTTGAACAGAAAGTTGGAGAAAACAAAAACTCAAAAAAAAAAAAAAATTTGATTACTATTAGTCCAATACAGGTACTTTTGTGTACCATTCAGTACCGGGCCTGGTTGTGATTGGTATACACCAATAGAACATACTAAAATTTTTTTCCATAAAATTACATAGGCCGACACCAAAAGTAGATAATTTTCAGATTAACTAAAGTATTGCATTTAAGTTATAATTTGAATTACCATCTTGATCAAGAGTTAGCCTCCTTAATCGATCAGTCTTTCCCACATCTGATGCAACCTGCTTGGATGTATCAGACATCATCAGCGTACCATCCGTTGTCAAGTTCAAAATCTTTGCAGAGTTAGAATAGGTATCGTTGTCTTGAAAAGCCAACACTGATGCATTCAGAAACTTAAATTCACCCTTCTGCAGAGTAGTACCGTTGTTGGGTATAGTCTGGTTTGCAAGGATGGTGTCAATGGGGAAGTTAAAGCTGCTCCATTTGTCGAATTGGAGCTCGCCACTGTCTTTCAAGATAAGCTGTGAGGAATTCGAACCAGAGACAGTCCACAGAGCTTGACTGGAGGAGGTGTTGGTAAGGGATAATTCACCTCTAGAAGAAACAGAGAACTGAGTGGAGGAATCAAATGGGGTGTCTCTGAAAATTGACCAAACAACAAATTGGTCTCTAGAGTTTGTAAACCAAACCCCAAAGAAAAAAGAATCAGGCTTTGAGTTGCCCTTTCGAAAACCGGCGGTGAAGGTTCTGTTTGTCGAGATGAGGTGTGTGCCGTTGTTAGGACCCCACGGTGACTCAGAACTGGAGAAGGAGAGTATGGAGGCGGCGGAGGCCAGTGAAAGGAGAGAGAGAATTAGAAAGGGAGGGAGAAGCAGAGAGGAAGGAGACATTGTTGTCGTTTGAATGTAAAGTGCTAATTGCCTAGTTGGGAACTGAAGAAAAGAGAGGGTAGTTAAAAGCTTATGGACTTGTCAAATTCGTTGAAGTTTCTTTGTTAATCATTCGGCTAGAGGTTATTGGAAATGCTTCATGTCTCCGAAAGTCCATGTTGCTTGATAAATTATGACATGGACTTGTCGTAGTGCTGATATCAGTGATATTCAAACAACTTCTGTAATTATATTTTTAATTTTACATAAGAAAAATAATAGTAATAAAGGTATTATGTTTTAGTCATATTTAATTGTTTACAGATAACGAATTTACATAATTATTTACAGAGAAATATTTTATTAACTTTAGCTGGAGCGAGTTATTTATTTTTGTAGGAAACATGTAAGTAGTAAGAAGTATGGAATTTTTGTAATGCTTAGCAACAGACGCGTTAAAAATAATACTTTCTTTAAAAATATTTAAATTATTAATTCCGTGCCCAAATAAGATAAAATATGAAAAGTCAAAGAAATATTGAATCGGATAAACTTTGATTGTAAAGGACACGGTTGGGGATCGACTGGAGAGTGGAGACCATTAATTATTGGCTCCTGAGGGAAGAGGTATATCATGTATCATATAATATAGATATAGATGTAACAGTTGATCACAAAATGCTGTGTTCAACATAACCAGGGAAAGAAGACTGCAAATTTGACCAGCTAGTATCACCTGAGGTGAGAATAGGCAGCATTCCAACCAAGTCTAGCTCTGTATTTAATGCTCAAGAAACAAAACGAAGATGGTTTCGTTTCTGAAAACGGAACAGAAACGAAATAGAGAGTGGTACACGTTACTGTTCCGTTTTACTAAAAACTGACTGAAATCAATAGAAAATGGATTGAAATCAATGAAAAATTGAAAGTGGAATAGAAACGAAATGAGTATTGTGTTTCGTTGCTAAAACGGAACGAAAACGGCATAGGGTATTTCCACTACCGTTTCGCACGTTTGACAACCCTATGAGTACCTACCTAGACTGCTGAATGGCGAGTGTTTCTTTTTTTTTTTTTTCCTGAATCAGATTGAATGAATGGTTACTTGGTGACTTACACTTTGATCGTCTTGTATGTTTTTTTTTTTTTAATAAAGGAAGCATAGTTCCATTATATATTGGGTTGAGCGTCTTCCTATAGAATTATTGACCAGCGCATTTTCCACGTCTAAAAAGATTACAGTCAAATTATTAACAGCAAAAAATTACGCATCTTTTAAAGAGAGCACAAAACGGACTATAGAAGATAGAACAAGTGTCTTGCCAGCTGCATGATTTTTTTTTTTTTAAGAAATATGGAATCAAAACCTCCAAAAATTTTTTAAATTTATTTTTTAGTGTTGAATCTTCTGACTGAGTTTTGAATTTGCAACTCGTAACCTCCATTCAAGAATTTTTTTTTTTTTTTTTGGTTCTCAACTGCATATTTTAACTAATAATTTAGCAATTTACAAAATTCAAGAGAGCCTTGAAATTATATATTCGGAGCTCCAGAGGTGGGGCATATATTTACTAGAGGTCAAATTCAGTAGCAAAAGTGACATTTTGTAATTATTTTAACAAAACACAATCCAAATCTAGATTTCTAAAACATCCGTTGTGCACGGCTGCAAAACGAACAGTCAAAACTGAAATTCATCGGTTTGCATTCTTTCCTGGAGCCCATGTTAGAGGTGTAATAATAAAAAAATTGCGGTCATTGCCTGAAATAAATAGGATTGACTAGGAGAAAGCGAGTAAGCGACGTTCAAAGTCAATTGATAAGTCCTCTACGTTTTCAATTATTGATAGTACCTTGATACCATGTGCCTCATTTGCTCACTATCTCGTCCAAAATCCGAAACTAATTGTTGAAAATCAGACGGCTGAGATCACCATATTATGATAAAAAATTTCATGATGTAGTTATTTCATATGGTATAAGTCGATTATTATAATGATTTTTTTAATTTTAAAAACATTTATTTGTTATCTCTCAATTTAATTTTATTTCTTAAATTTTGAAATATTTATTCAAACCACTCAATAGAATCTGTCCAATAATATAACTTATTATATCATGATTTATTTCTCTTAAATTCTGTTTCTCTGGGTAAGAATTTAAACTTCTGTCATGTGATCTGAAGGCCCTCTTCCTCTACAAAATTGAGTTGGGCTAAGATTTAACTCATATGTCGCTTACCGTACTTATGGGCCTAATAATTGCCCAATCGGACCATACATATAAATGCGCATTAGTCCTTTCTTTTATTTATATCCCAGTTTCAGAAAAATAATCCAAGATTTGTTTTGAAAATCAGAAAATGTAAATAATCCCAGAATCCAGATTCGAGACAATTTCCGAACAAGGTTACAAGGTTGACCCGACCCCACCGTGCTTTTCTGGTCCTGTACTGTTATCTCCCGATCTCTTCGGTGCGAAGAAACGAACAAATCCTTCAAATTTTCATAATTACCACCTAATCCCTCTTCCATCTCTCTCTCTCTCTCTCTCTCTCTCTCTCTCTCTCTCTGTGGATTGATCGATTTCATCGATGGCGTTGCAATGGGTGATTCTGACATGGATTGTGGCAGCGGAGGCGGCGTTGGCGCTGCTCGTGACGCTCCCCTGGCCGCGTCTCATCAAATCTCAGATCGTCTCTCTCACCTCCCTCATTCTTCAGCCCGCTGCTAGCGTTCTCTTCTTCGCTGCCTTCCAACTCCTCGGTTAGTACTCTCCACTCTTCCCCTTGGTCGAGAACATTTGGATGATTTGATCTAGATGGGTGCTTGAATTGGGGAGTTTGCAATTGTTGGGGTTAGTAATTAGTGAAATAGATGTGGTGTCTCCAAATTGGTTACATTAATAGCTTTTTCTTGTAGCAATTCTATGCTGAAAGAAATGGATCTATAGATTTCTCCCTTGTTGGTGTTGTTAGTAGTGTTACTGTTTTCTGTTGATTCTACATTTTTGCTGCTTAGTGTATGGTTGAGTTCTACATTCCAAATACTATCTTTTAGTTTTCTATTTAGCAGTATTGATTATGCTGGAAAGCTAATATCTAGTTGCCATCTCTTATTTTGCTGTTGTAATCTTATGATTCTTCTTTACTTTTAGTTTTATATTGGAAGAAGCTACTAGTTACATGGTTGAGTCATATATCCCAATTATTATCTTATAGTTTTCTATTTGGTAGTATGGAAAATTGTTACGGTGTGGAAGCTATAAACTGATTGGCATCTCTTTACTTTGTTATTGTAAGCTTATGATTCTTCTTTATTGTTAGATTTATACTGGAAGAATGAGCACCGGCTGATGTGCACCTCAGAAATATGTACCTCTGAGGAAAGAACTCGCTATGAAAAATCGGTATGTGCTTTAGCCTTTATTATTAGTAGTATCGGCAGCAATAATAATTTATTTACGTTTTTGTTTTATGACAACTTTGGGATTATTCTTTTTTGGCAGATCCCTTATTATACTGTAGAGTTTATTTATTTTTATAGCTTTCCATATAGCTTTTCCATGAGCAAACTTTGTTGTATAGGTAAGTTCTGATCTACCTCATTAATTGGTACTGTATATCATATCTGCTCCTGCACTAAATAATTAATGCACAGCACAAATCATGAGAGTCCCAACAGGCTTTCTGTCCCTTATGTATCTTTTAAAAAATGACAATCCTACCTTTCCTCTATTCCCTCTCTTATGAGTGAGTGGTAAATAGGAAGGTTATTTTCATCATTGTTTTAATGGGTGAGGAATGTAACCCTTGTCATATCCTTGAAAAGTGCCGATTTTATTTTTTACTTTTTTGTCATTTTTGGGCGCTGCAATAAATTAAAGTGCTTTTTTTTTACATTCAGTATGTTTTATTTTTATTAATTCACTTTCATGTGTGCCCGCTATATGCAGATGTTCAAAGCTCAAAGAAATGCAATTCTCTGTGTCTCAGCTTGCCTCCTTTATTGGTATGATTATTTATTGCTATCAACCTGTCTCTAAAACAGAAGTTTGGAAACATTTTCTGATGCTAATCTTTTAGGTGATGAAATTATAGTAACCAATAATATAAGTGATTTTTGTTTGCTACTCGGAGGATTGGTACAGAATAATTCTCTGTGCTTCATGCTTATGCACCAGATTCCTTTTTCTTTTATCTGTGTTCAGTTCTATTTTTCTATTTGGAGGGTGGGGTTGGTCCTTACAAATCATATTTGTTAACTCCTGGTTCCAATGTGGGTCACAACTTTTTTAATTGTTGAATATTGCTCAAAGGTTGTGCTTGAAGAAAAGTCAAAATATTTTTGTGTTCCCCTTATAGGTGCATCTCCCGCATTTGCAAATATCACAAGGTTATTAAGGAATTAGAGGAGGCTGAGAAGCGCCTTAAGGACAATTAGATTGGATGTTCTACGCAGTTTGCTCGGCTGAAGTCGATACATATACTATATTGTATTTTTCAGTTACTTTTCGTTAGAAGTATTTAAATTTCAGGGTGCATTTCTATGTTAATACTTGTCTTGCCTAATGCCTGTGTCATAGATTTTTGGTTTTCTGCCCCCACCTTGCTTTGGGTGCTGTTTATCCATTTTTGGATATATGAATTTTCAGTACAAAAAATAATATCTCTACAACAAGAATTTTGTACTCGCTGATGGAGAACTTATGTCTTATGTTTGTTCAATTAAAATTTATGCAAGATTGTGGTGGGAACTGTAGTAATATACACTTGTTCTTCGGTATGTTAGGACATAGCAGCCGGTAAATTTGGCACTACTTCATTTCATCTTTCTGGAATTAATTTTTCATCTGAGAAAATGCAGATTTATGTAATCAACGAAATTTTGAAATTGTCTTTAATTTTTTTAAATGGCTGTTAAATTTACGACATTGTTGCTCAAGAGGTTTGGTGTCGTGTAGAAATTGAACCTGGAGAAATGAATTTTCAGTCCGTTAATGTTAATCTAATTCTGTCAAAACAATTGTGCTTTCGAGTTCACGCGTTAATTTATGCATTTCGATGAGAAAACTTCTGCATTGTCATAAGAGTAGCAGGCTCTTTTGAGGTTCAAGTGAATACCCAAACTCACAGAGCCAGAATCGTCAGAAATCATTAAATTTTTTTTTTCCAGAGAAAAGGCTTCATATAAGCTTGAATATCAAAATAAAAAATAAATAGAAACTTGGAGATATTTCCATCGGAAACATAGAAAGCTTAGACACTGTATTAAATTAAGAACAATGTAAGCAATGGACATTGTTTGTAGTCCTTGGCATCAAATATCTTGCTGACGGTATTTTCCCTGACTAAAAAAATTTGAAAATATAATTTCATCTTTTTGATGTTTTTTTTTTGTTCCTAGAAAAATTGCTAATATAAAACAATGAGAAATTTACTCTGTGACAAAAACATGGGGTACAATATACATGACATTTGTGTGCTGAATTTGATGTCAGTGGTTGGTTTCCCGCGAGTAACTAAAATAACTATTTTGCAAGTATTTTATTTATACCACATGCCAACAGTATTCTTCCAATAGGAAATCACGTGAACTCTGAATTTGCCCAACTTATTCTACCTATTTACCGAACTGCCGCAAGGTTTTCTCTAATGAAAGTTCCACCGAAAATATGAAAAATTAAGACCCATCAGATTAAACAACATACATAGAAACTGCTCTGTGAGTCATAGCCACCAATGTTTCAAAATGCTACTAGAACCTTAAAATTTAACAAATTAATTGATTCCGTAGGGCTCTTACTGATCAAACCACGTTACATTTGAAATTTAGAGAGAGCTGATGAATCATAGCAAATCACTTGAGAATCTGTATCATGGAACATCTTTCGAGTTAGTGGCCTCAGACCTAAAACTAAGGATATGTATTATACATACAACATGCCTCACAAATTACACAACATAAATTAGAACGCAATGTGTTTTCTAGGTAAACATGACACAAAATAACATGGTAACTCTAAACAAAACAAACACAAGGAACAGACCTCTCTATACCCACATTTTCTTCGTGGCCTCCATTCTTTCAAGCAAGCTTGCGATCTCTGTCTGCATTCGCATTTTCATCTTTTGGTAGTCCAGTTGTGAGTTTTCTAGCAGTTTTAGCTCCTCTATCTTCTTCCTACGCCTCTCTTCTGCCTCCTGTCATAACCCAAAATATTAACTTCCAGTGCATGCCAAAATTATCAACTCACAAAATTATTTATGTCTAGCCATTCAAAGTGTTGGAAGTATACTAAATATTTTATGGCTTCAACTAAGCTTTTATTTAACCTAACATAACCCTAATTAACACACACAATGTTTACTTGACCTAGCTCAAGTATACAATTGCTCAACCTGTTCCAATTCAGCAAAACTAACCAGTCTAATTATGCTCCATTTAAGAATGAATGATTCAATTTTCAATTCAATTATTTGCTCAATTCTACTGAGTAGTGATATTATGAGGAAACAAATCTGATAATTACATGGCAACATAAACCACCCGCAGTACCCAAAAGAAACTTCTAAACATTTTGAAAATAGCACCCACAAAACGTTCAAATTATGGCGACCATCTGGCAAATCAATTGTCCAAATGTGAACTATTAATTATTAAAAATTTTGAATGTTCACAACATCCACTGAGAAAAAACTCAATGGTGATTTCTTTGCTACTGCTTACCAATTAAAAATAAATTTCCCCAACTAATCAGAAAAAGTCTCAACAACTAATTTAATTTTTCAAATTGCTATTTCAAAAAATTCTACTCTGATCAAAACTTTAGTCACTCGTTTACACTCCTAAAGTTGTCTCGGATGAATGTTCTTTTACCTTTTTTTTTATAAATTATTCTTCGGCAAGGATCTTTTACAGATTAACAAATAAATTGAATTTCAAAATTGTCAGAGATTCAGGCAAATAATAACCTTAAGGCAGAGGCGGGCAATGGCGGCACCATACTCCTCCTCAAGCTTCTCAGAACGGGCCCGCACAAGCTGACGGTAGCTCTCGACCTCACGTTTGGCATCGTCAGCCAAACGCTGGAATAGCTTTGCCTCTGCCTCCTTGCACTTTACTATCGTCTCAAGGCTCTTCACCTCATCCTCCTTGGCACTATTTGACACAACCGCTGCTGCAAAACGGTTATCCAGAGCTAGTGGGCTTGGTTTTGGGCTAGGGTTGGGGTTCATATCTGGGATGGAAGCGGATGGCTTGAAATTAAAGCCTGCTTTCGGTGGTATAACTGGTGTGGATGGTAGGGCTGGGACAGCCATTTCAGCAGCTGCTTGGGCTAATATTGGGGTCGACTTCGATTTGCTTCCTGTGACTGAGAACTCAGTAACTCCATCTGCATTTATTAAACGTTTACAACCATATTAGAAAAACAATCTGAAATTTATAAGTTTAAGAGCACAAATGGTTCAGCTAGTGACATGTTCCTTGAGAGCATCATTGTACAACCCTAATATGGTGAAGGACATGGCACTATTATCAAAATTCGCAACTCATAGCAACTCTTCGGTCGGTATAATAACCTGTCAACCAGACCAACTCCAAATTTCTTATGAAGACCAAACATAAAGAACTTTTCAGCATACCAAAAGTTAGAACTTTCTTTACTAAGCAACCCAATAACTTTCAACATAAAGGACATTAAATGTTCTCCCTATGGGAAATACTCAACTTTAAAAGTTAACTACAACATATATACAAAGAATGAGAAACTCAACAATGAAGCATTAAAAAGGAACACTCACATTTGAAGAACTCGAGCATGCTATTGCATGCAACCTCTGGGGAGACCACCTTTTTACTAAGCAATCCAATAACTTCCTCAGCCTTAGCATGGAGGCCTTTCCCTTCAAAATCCTCACTACTAGCAAAAATCTTTCTAACACAATCCAATTCTTTCAACAACACCTCTGGGCTCCACATCTTGGCACAACAGTTAAAAACCTCCTTTACAAAGCCAAACATCTCCGATGCATGTCCACAGCCAATGCAGTGGAACTGCATCTCAGTGGTTCCCGCTGGCCCCTTCAGTGAGGGACCAGGTCTAATCAAATTCTTATCCAGTGCACATGATGCATGGCACCAGTGTGAGCACACATCGCACCCAACCCAGCTACATGTGTTATTTGCACAGTCAAATTTCAGGCAAACAGGGCACATGCAGGCACTACAGAAACCTTTTTTAGAGATGCATATCTTGCATTCACAATCATCAACGGGCAACAGTCCCTTGCAAGTCAAATTGCGGCATCGCATCAGGAGAAACATCTCAGCAAGTTCATTTGGAGGGACCCTGCACTTCCCAGATACAAAACCTGGTAACCCGGTCTTGATTGCTACAAGTATCTCAAGCTGGGTCTTGTGACACTTGGTTAGGGTTTCTAGAATTAGATCAGACCGCCTGTCCAACCTCCTCTGGAAGCTAGCAAGCTCATCTTTTCTCTCATGCACTGTAACCAATGCACGACATGCCTCTCTTAATGCCTCCAGGGATTCAATTGGAAGGTCTTGGAGTTTTCCTGCCACAGTTGGCACAGACTCTGAGACGATCTCCTTCAGGACCCTCTCGGGTCGGGCAAGCATCAAACCTCGCCCACTATCAGAGCTAGCAGTCATCCCATTAACCCTGGAAGGACCTGGCACAGGCCCGACAGTTGGGTGGGGCCGAGCAGGCAGCTCTGAAGGAAAGAATGAGATACTATTCTCGGTACCATTCATATTAACATTAGGTCCAGAACTGACATGTCCTCTGAGGAAGGTAGGATTACCTGCTCCAGGGTTCGCAAAAACTATACTCTCTCCAATTGGCTTAAACTTGCTGTGCACCGACCCATTGGTACCCTCGCCCGCATGCCAAATTTGCTCATTATCCCTCGAAAAATCAAAATCAGTCGAATTGCGGGTCAGAGAGCAACTCGGGTTGTGCGAAAAGGGAACCGAGTAGGAGTAAGACATAGACGGGTTGAAATCATCAGAATTCATGGTGTTTGTGCGCGTATTTATACTGTACGCCCGTTTCGACTGCGCCCCATGACCTGTACCATTACCTTGAGCAGCCAGATCAGCTGAATTGAGAGAGAGGGACAGGTTCAGCGAATCCAACTTAGGTTTCTTCTCCTCTGGCTCGGCCAACTGGACGCCTCCAGCCTCGCGGCGCTTGTTACCCCCGGCAGGTCCCAACTGGAGAAAATCGTGCTCGCGAGGAGGCGAATCAGCCAAAGCTGCGATCTCTTTACCCTTGTTAGTAGCGTTCCGAGCGAACAAGAGATCGGGGTTAGGGGTATTATTGTCCTTTTCGCAGAGGTAGCTAAGAGTGAGCTCCTGTGGGGCCGCCGGAGATGGTGAGGTGGCAGCGGTGGAGGGTTTCGGAGGGTCGGATCGGGAGGGTTCAGGTTTCGGAGGGTCCGATTCAGAAAACATGATTTTAATTTCAACAGGGTTTAAAGGGAAATTAAACTTTCGGACTTTGGAGAGGAGAAGAGAGACAGAGAGAGAGCCGATCGATCTACCTCTCAGTCTAGTCTCTCTATCTCTCTCTTTCTCTCTTCTTTTGTGTTTCTTTTCTCTTCCGTGGTCGTTTTTTTGGTTGATCTCCGACGGGAGTGAGGTAGCGTAGGTTGGGCTGGTACGCCGTGCTTTTGACTAATTTACACGGACAAATTTTTGTAAATTTGAAATATAGTCCTCGGAAGAAAAACTATTTGAAAGTGGTCCTTCGGGCCGTCGTAGTGAAGGGTCTTTTTAAGCGCTGGTGGGTTTTGACTTTTCGACGCGGTTTTGTCCTTAGTCCAGACCGGTACTCGTTGCATTTTATTTTCTTTTATTTTTCTTTTCTTGTGTCAATGTGGCCATTTATTTATTTCTTAAAATTAGCCCTGCATTTTGAATTTTGTAGTTATCAGTTTATCGGATGTTGATGTTATTGAATTGTATACGATTCCAAAATTTTTATTAGGATTAATATTTGAAATTTTGTGGATTGCGTATATAATTTCCCTTTTTTGTAATAATATTCTATTGGATGGCACTTTAACTCCTGTTATTTAAGAAACAAATACGATGGCGTTCAAAATCCAAAATATTTCGATCTCGCCTTTTTTTTAACACCCATTCAAACTACTTAGACATTATTTTTTCAGTTTTCCTTTTTTTTCAAAGTACAACTTAGCACCCCCAAGGTTTTCTATAATATTTTGATGGTTTTTTGAAGCACAAATTCACTACTAAAATTATTTTTAACGGAAATTCAAAAGCCAATTGCCTAATGACAGTAACTCCTCACACCAAGGATCATAGAATATGTGTTACAGAGGAACCAGAATTAATTATGGCCGTGTGGCCTTGTGGCCTACACGAAATTGTAGTGGAAGTCTATGGGACAGGTTATCAGCCAACTACGTGGGACCAACCTTAGCAACATTATTGGATTGTTATTATTATTCAAAAGTTCTTTACCTAAAAAACCGATATACATTAATAAATAAATATATAGAGATATAGGAAGTGCTCCACTTTAGAGTTTAGATAAAGAAAAAAAGAAGAAGCATGCATTATTAAATTGGGAGTCCATCTTGTCATTTGAACCAGATTGGCGCAAATAATTGCCTCTCAGCATGCATCTCTTAGCTAATTTGACAGTAGTTGAAGACAATAATAATAATGCTTCCGTTTGGATGGTATGGGAATAGAAGGAATAGCTTCTTCATAGATGTAAATTTATTATAAACAATTTAAATTCTTCACAAAGAGTGCGTTTGGATCGTTGGAAGAAAGAAGAAAAAGAAGGAAGAAGAAGAAAAAAATTATAAACAATCTGATCGGCGGAATTCATATAGATATTTCAATTCTTTTAGGCCCCAAATTACAACTAAATATTTGTGTTTTAGTTAGATTTTAACATATTTAGGTTAGTTTTAATTAAGTTTGTGTCAAAGAAGGAGTTACTACAATAATCCCTATTTTTATGCAGATTTTGGACAAGAACATCACATAAATGATTAAATGAAGTTTCAGAGCTTCTCATAAGTTTTCCAACGGTACTTGAATCACCTCAAACGGAGTCCGGATGAAGAAATTATGGGCAAAATACGAACAAGGCGCAGTGCTGAAATTTCCAGACCTGCTCTCAGGACGATTTCTGGCGACCCGCCAGGATTCTGGCGGGACCGCCCGAAACTTGCCTGAATTAGCAGAAAGTGCCCGTTTTAGAGTTCTAACTTGGGAAGACGGTTATTCTCTATTTCCATCACGTCCAGAAGCATTTTCCTGCTATTATGAGCGCCTCCCATCAATTCTAAAGCCTATATAAACATGGTTTGAGGAGATTTCAAGGGGAAAGAAGGAGAGATCGAATTTCGAGAGAAATCAAAGTTTAGAGAGAGATTTGAGAGTTTCTACACGACGCGACAATCCAAAGTCCAGGCGGATCCTCCCGAAAGGAGACGGAGTCGTTCGAAGGCAGGCGGAGGGGGAAGAAGAGAGGAATCGAAGTTCATTTGTTGTATTCTATCTCTTCTTTTTATCTTTTGTTTGTTTATTCGAGAAAACATTGGTTTGTATGGTTCTATGTCTTGTCTAGCTTAGAATTGTTGTATAGGGGCAATTGTAGGGAACCATGACTTGGTAGATTAATGAAGTTTGATTTAGTTTTCTAATTTTTCTAAGTTGCTTTGCTTTACTTAAGTTTATTTGCTGAAATTGTGAATTGAATTGAATTGATTTGAAGGTTTGCTCACTTGGTTAGGCCTGACCTCGTAGATAAGCAAATAGAACCCTAATTTCAAAACAATTTGTGTTCTCATACCATAGGATAGTTAGTATACCCAAAAGGTGAAAACGGAACTTAGCCGAGAGGTTTATTCCCTCCTAAGATCGAGAGATTTAGGATATCCTACCCAATAGTTAAAGCAAACCCTAAAACTTAAGCCAAGGAACGAGAGTTGAAACTTAGGTTTTTAGGGAGGTTTAGAGGTTGAAACTTAGTAATACCAAATCAAGAACGAGAGTTAGTATTTGGACCAGAGTTTAAGCCAAAAACCTAAACTTAGAGAACTTAGAAACTAATTAAACTGAATTATCGAACTGTTCTGGCGACCCGCCAGGAAGCTGACGACCCGCCTGAATAGTGCCTGGAAGTGGAACCCGATCAATTGACCCTAATTCGTGTTATTGTGTTAGAACTCGCATTCTCAATCAAACTTAGATCAATCTTAAGATTTGATACTTCTTCAATTCATCAATTAAACACTAAATTGATTTGAACCTTCGTCTAGCTAATTAAATAAGGTAAAAGATCGATATTCCAACACCGTCCCTCTGGATTCGACCCTTAAGCTATCACTGCAAACGATTAGATCGGTGATTCCTAAGGATTTGTTTTGATTTAGGTTTTCCTTCTATCAAAAATGGCGCCGTTGCCGGGGACGGTTTGCTAGAATATTGGTATTTTGCATTAGTTAATTAGTATAGACACCCTTATATCCTTGTATCTTACTTATTTTACCTTATCTTAAAAACCCAAAAATATTTTCTATCACCATATTTCGTTCTTTTCAGGTATTCGAACAAGAATTGGAAGGTGGTGATGCAAAGAAGATCGTCGCATCCGATGAAACAAACGAAGAGTTCAACCAAATCGAGTTGAGCACACTTAGACGATGCTTGGAGGATTTCAATGTCCAAATCGAGCCAAGGAAGATGACATCCAATGAAGAACACACCAAGCATGTTTTAAAATGTCCGCTTAAGTACTTTTGGGAGAATTATGATGCGTTGAGAGGGAGAAAAGTGAAGATAAGATGAGCAAATGCAAGGAGGTCGAGCTAATGACCTAAAACAAGCGCTTCTTGGAAGGCAACCCAAGGCCAAAATTTTCAATTTCTATCATTAGTTTAGTTTAGTTAAGTGTAGTTAGGTATAACTCATTGATCTTTGTTGGTAGTTTCAGATTTTAGATGAGAATACAAGCTTTTTAGAATCACAACCGTTCGAGTCGTGCAAGTGTCGAAAGGACAATTGAACTTCAATGCAACATCACAACACATGGAAGAAGGATGTAGGTTGTTGAAAAATCGTACCAAAGGGTTTAGGCTTAGTAGAACTAAGACGGAGTATATGGGGTGTGAGTTTAGTGGGATACGACCACTGGACGGAGATGTCTGTCTAGACGGGCAGGTAGTACCTACGAAAGATACTTTTCGATATTTAGGGTCGATGTTGCAGAGCGATGGCGAGATAGATGAAGATGTTAGTCACAGGATAAGAGCCGGGTGGGTGAAATGGCGACAAGCATCAGGCGTCCTATGCGATAAGAAAGTCCCGCAAAAGCTAAAAGGCAAGTTCTACAGGACAGCGATTAGACCTGCGATGTTGTATGGCGCAGAATGTTGGGCTACTAAAAGACGACATGTCCAGAAGATGAGTGTAGCTGAGATGCGTATGTTGAGGTGGATCTGCGGTCACACGAGGAAAGATCGGATTAGAAATGATGACATACGAGATATGGTTGGGGTCGCACCAATAGAGGAGAAGTTGATCCAACATCGTTTGAGATGGTTTGGACATATCCAACGCAGACCTCCAGAGGCACCGGTACGTATCGGAATTCTTAATCATTTCGAGAACACCCGGAGGGGGAGAGGGAGACCAAGATTGACATGGGAAGAAGCGGTGAAAAGAGACCTTAAAGAATGGAACGTCTCCAAAGAGTTGGCGATCGATAGGAGCGCTTGGAAGTTAGCAATTCATGTACCGGAGCCATGACGTAGGAACTTAGGGGTAGGAGCGATGCCATAGGTTTGTAGGTCCCTTTATTAGGTCACGGTCGAGGTCTAGATTTCTACTATTACTATTATTATTAGAGGTATTATTATTAGTATGGCTAGTCTTACTATTAGTATTTTTATGTTTTTTTTTTTTTTTGTTCTTGGATGTGTTCTCTTGTTGGGTTTCTTTCTAGCCTACCCCAACTTGTTTGGGACAAAAGGCTTAGTTGTTGTTGTTGTTGTATGCAAGATATCAAGCTTGGGGAATACACCATGAAGGAGCATATGAGTCAACTCAATCCAACAAGTCTCAAGATAGCGGAGAAACCCACCTGACCTGAATTCAGACTACCCAGCTAGGATTCAGACTACCCCGCCTGAATTCTGGCGACCCGCCTCAATTCTGGCGACCCGCCAGAAACCATCCCGAGACCACCTAAATCCAAACCTGTTTCAGACGAGGCCGCCAGAAACTAGACGACCCCGCCTGAAATCCACCTGAGACCAAAACCTAGACCTAAACCCTAACCTAAACCAATCCATACCAATGGCTAGATTTTGAGTTTTCCTTGGTTAATTGACGAACCAAATTTTTGCTCAATCCTGTCATTGACCAAGCCTTCACCAAAACCCTAACCCAAGGGTAGAATTGTACCAACCCCTATGCAATGTCTATCCTCAACCTAAACCACCCATCTCCACTACTTGCAAGATACATCTTCTCCAACGAGATAAACCTAGAGACAACTTGAAGTGCAATGATCTATCAAAGCAAACAAGGCTCATGTTGCGTGACTCGATCCTTCATAGCCTCGACAAAGATCCGATAAGTTTTCTTTATTCCTTTCTCTCTTTTAAGTTTTGTTGTCTTTACATTAAGGATGGTGCAAAGTTTTAAGCTTGGGGAGAGAATAGGAATTTGTATCTAGGATTTGCATCATGGCATTTAGTTTTATTAATTTGCATTCATGTAGGATTTGCATATTAATGTCATATAGATTGCATTTAGGTAAGTTTTGTGAGTCCATTGACAATAATCAAGGTCATAGTTTTAAGCAATGAAGTAATGGACATGTCACAAAAATACGTTTTTAAAAATAAATTTGAATTTGACCGACCAACACTTGTAGAATTTTAAAGTAGGAGTATGTATTGTGCGTAAGTTATCTCGATTAGTTTTGATTCAAGAAAGTTTTTGAGTTAAATGAATGACTTGACCAATTAAGAAATCGGTTTTTAGGCATCCACCCTTAAATGAATACACAAATTGCCCTTAGATCCATTCTCCCGACACAAAATTGAGTTAAATTTAAGAATGAGCTACAAGAGTTAGTAATCACACCATTGTTTTCAAGTTTACTAAAAGTCGAAGATGTAAATGTACAAAAAAAAAAACAAAAAAAAAGAAAAAAAGAAAAAAAAAATCATAAAAAGGGGAACTAAAAAGCGGTGCAATGCCATGGACACTGTAGGAGGCTATAGGTACTTGTGGATTAAAAGAACTCCATAAACCATGGGTAAGAAACAGAAAGAGATTCATGGTATAAAAAAAGAGAAATAAGAGGAAAAAAATCCTCAAAAGTTAAATCCACTCTTATCTGGCCGACTTCTCCGCCACGGGAAACCCTCCTAGCCCCAGGATAAATAATAAGTTCTAACCCAAAAACTTTGGAGACGATGGGTGGGGAGTTGTACCCTTTTTTACCCCACTTTAGTCGTTCTTCAATGCGTTTTCAAAAATTTTTGCGGTGTTTTACTTGACTCTTGTTTGTGAAAGAATAAGCTGAACTTATTGTTTGTGTTGGAAGGGTTAGATCCCATTTCTTGTTGCCAAGTCGATTGTGAAACATGAAAACCAATTGGATTAGAAATTAAACGAGATAGGTTATAGACAATAGACTGCAATTGCTTTGGAATTTTACTTGGGGAAAGTCAATGGTCACTAAGTAAATTTGATTTTGAAAATGAATTTGAAAAATCTTTTGATATGTCCAAATCCAAATTGCTTGAGTTGTGACAATGGTAATTGTTAAGAAATCTCCCATAACTTGTAGATACCATCTATTTAATTGTAATTTAGGTCCAAAACGATCTTCTTAGATTTAGATAGTTGCTTGGGGACAAGCAATGTTTAAGCTTGGGGAGATTTGATCGGCGGATTTCATATAGATATTTCAATCCTTTTAGGCCCCAAATTGCAACTAAATATTTGTGTTTTAGTTAGATCTTAACATATTTAGGTTAGTTTTAATTAAGTTTGTGTCAAAGAAGGAGTTACTACAATAATCCCTATTTTTATGCAGATTTTGGACAAGAACATCACATCAATGATTAAATGAAGTTGCAGAGCTTCTCATAAGTTTTCCAACGGTACTTGAATCACCTCAAACGGAGTCCGGATGAAGAAATTATGGGCAAAATACGAACAAGGCGCAGTGCTGAAATTTCCAGACCTGCTCTCAGGACGATTTCTGGCGACCCGCCAGGATTCTGGCGGGACCGCCCGAAACTTGCCTGAATTAGCAGAAAGTGCCCGTTTTAGAGTTCTAACTTGGGAAGACGGTTATTCTCTATTTCCATCACGTCCAGAAGCATTTTCCTGCTATTATGAGCGCCTCCCATCAATTCTAAAGCCTATATAAATATGGTTTGAGGAGATTTCAAGGGGAAAGAAGGAGAGATCGAATTTCGAGAGAAATCAAAGCTTAGAGAGAGATTTGAGAGTTTCTACACGACGCGGCAATCCAAGGTCCAGGCGGATCCGCCCGAAAGGAGACGGAGTCGTTCGAAGGCAGGCGGAGGGGGAAGAAGAGAGGAATCGAAGTTCATTTGTTGTATTCTATCTCTTCTTTTTATCTTTTGTTTGTTTATTCGAGAAAACTTTGGTTTGTATGATTCTATGTCTTATCTAGCTTAGCATTGTTGTTAGGGGCAATTGTAGGGAACCATGACTTGGTAGATTAATGAAGTTTGATTTAGTTTTCTAATTTTTCGAAGTTGCTTTGCTTTACTTAAGTTTATTTGCTGAAATTGTGAATTGAATTGAATTGATTTGAAGGTTTGCTCACTTGGTTAGGCCTGACCTCGTAGATAAGCAAATAGAACCCTAATTTCAAAACAATTTGTGTTCTCATACCATAGGATAGTTAGTATACCCAAAAGGTGAAAACGGAACTTAGCCGAGAGGTTTATTCCCTCCTAAGATCGAGAGATTTAGGATATCCTACCGAATAGTTAAAGCAAACCCTAAAACTTAAGCCAAGGAACGAGAGTTGAAACTTAAGTTTTTAGGGAGGTTTAGATGTTGAAACTTAGTAATACCAAATCAAGAACGAGAGTTAGTATTTGGACCAGAGTTTAAGCCAAAAACCTGAACTTAGAGAACTTAGAAACTAATTAAACTGAATTATCGAACTGTTCTGGCGACCCGCCAGGAAGCTGACGACCCGCCTGAATAGTGCCTGGAAGTGGAACCCGATCAATTGACCCTAATTCGTGTTATTGTGTTAGAACTCGCATTCTCAATCAAACTTAGATCAACCTTAAGATTTGATACTTCTTCAATTCATCAATTAAACCCTAAATTGATTTGAACCTTCGTCTAGCTAATTAAATAAGGTAAAAGATCGATATTCCAACACCGTCCCTCTGGATTCGACCCTTAAGCTATCACTGCAAACGATTAGATCGGTGATTCCTAAGGATTTATTTTGATTTAGGTTTTCCTTCGATCACAATCCAAACTCTTCACAAAGTTACACACTTCCCAATACTTCTTCCCACTTCTTCACTTCTTCCCTTCTTCCCACACCTATCCAAATGAAGCCAAAGTTACACACTTTCCAGTACTTTTCACCTAGGAATAGACTATTCCTCTTATTCTTAAGTAATCCAAACGGAGCCAATAATAATAAATATTGTATTGCTTGGCATTTCTCTTCTTTCCCTCGAACAGTTGACTAAATTGACAATAGGACCATGTATTATCATTTTCGCTCATGTGGAAATCACATTCGCACAATTTATATTTGCTACGAGAGGCAACAAATTTTTCCAAATGATTCTTCCCAGGAATCTTCAAATTTTTCGTAAAGTTGCAGAATCCCCAGTTTCCCACTACAACCTGACACATTTAAAAAAAAATGCTTTTTCTAACTTCTAAACTGAAAACAGTTCCGTTCGGAATTTGTTACAAAGAAAAGGAATCCGAAAAGAATGGCGTCAACGTAAACCTTGGTCGAGTACGTCTCATAAACTAATAAGTATCAAAATTGCAGCCTTGCACCAACCATCGCGCAGACTATCTGCCATATATTATAATATTATATCAGCAAGTCAATTAAACTTATTTTAAGTTTGAATAGCCTACTGCCAAGCTAAGAAATTTTTTTTGCGAAATTCAAGTAGCATACTGGAAGTGAGTTTGCACTAATGCCTTTGTTTGGATGGGGTTGGAAGAAGGAAGAAGGCCAATAAAAAATTATAAACAATCCAAACTCTTCACAAAATTACACACTTTTCAATACTTCTTCCCACTTCTTCCCTTCTTTTCCTTCTTCCCACACCTATCCAAACGCACCCAATAATAATAATATAATGATGGTATAATAGCAGCAATTCAAATAATAATTACCAATTTACCACACAAATCCCAAATGAACTTCAGACAACTCAAATCATAGGCAACAATTAGCAAAACTTTATATCATTTATAAAGCCTTACTAAATAAAACAAAAGGTTGCAGGATGACCCTCAAGGTCTGTTAAACATTAGGACCTGCTCCCCTCAAAGGTCGATTGAACATGAGGACCTATTCTACTCAACATTCAATAGATAATGTCACAAGGCAACACTATATTACTTGATAGAGAGAGTTTACACTTTTACGTGAAAAAATTCTTAATGACTCTAATATACAAGCATTATCAATATTACCAATACATATATTTGATGGTTTGATCTAAAGCTAGATGCTACAGCATCCCAAGCCATAATCTCTGAAACAACCTAATTCCTTTAACTAAAACTATCATTAGTGCATCAAACACAAGCCTAAAAGGAAAATTAACAAAAGTAAGAAAGAAAAACATCGATATATAGAAATGTCGAGCATTCGATCTAAAATTTCGCTTGCTCCCTTGATTAGAAGTCCATTAGCTGCCGCGATTAATTAAGTTATCCAGTTCTCTAAAAATCCCTAATTATGTGTTATCTCTTCCACTCAGAGAATCTAGAATTAAAAATAACATATAATATATCAACAAATAAAGGTCTTAGAGAGCCAGAGATGACCATATGAGAGAAAATCATATAGATTTTGATATGCCAGAATTCAAAAGCCAACTGATCTGGAACAGATACCAGCATCCCAATATGATACCAGTATTCATGTACCATACTGAACAAATTTTAGCCCATCTACTTTTGGAAATTTTGGTAAAAGGAGCTTTAAACTAACATTCCTTGAACCAGTAAACACAGCCAGGTCTATTGTGGCCTGATATCAACAAGTATGCAAAAGATATCGGCCTGTAATAAACAAATCTTACCACTTGCTACAGCTTGAAAAAGTCGGCATAGAGAACTACGACTCTTGACTACTTTCATTAATTCTCTCCTGCATTCACAAAAAAATAAAAATTCAATATTTTGTTTAAGTTCATTAAATTTAGAGAATTATCTCTTCCAGGGGCAGAGAAAGCTGATGATTTAAGTTCATTAAATTTAGAGAATTAATGCCACTGTCTGAGTTAAACATAATATTTTTCAGTCACCATGAGCCTTTTGCAAGTGAAAGCCATGAGCCATGAGCCTTTTGCAGTTAAAATACAAGTATGCAGCCTCTTTCTCATCTACAAATACTACCTAGCTTTCTTACTATATTAGGAAATAACACTGAAACCTAAGAACTAATCAGACTAACCACAACTATGCAACTCATATTCCTAAATTCAAATAAAATAATGGAAAACAAAAAGCAGAGCTCTAAAAATATTTGTGAAATTATGAAGATTTCTATGAGCTGAAAAAGAAAAGATCAATTATATCTTGTTTTAATTTAAACAAATGTTTGGAGCAAATACGAGTGATGCCACTTGTTGAGCATAGGATACTATTATGCTGCTGAGCAAAGATGTCATGTCACATTGACAAAAATACCAAGGGTGAAAGTGAAAATTTTCATGTACCTTGAGAGAGGTATTTTCTGAGGTTAACTTATCGCACTCATCTTGAAGCCGTTTCAACTCCTCTTTTAATGATTCATTCTCCTGCTTTAGGTCAGCTGCACACTTGGCCACTAGCTCCCACTCAGCCTTGACAAAGATAGTTTTAGAGATTACCTCTAGTTGGATTATCAGAGTAAATAATTGTTCTTGGAATTCTGTCAAATACACTTTTTCTCCGGCTAATTTCAGGATTATTCTTACGAAATACATGACATTGAAAAATTGTACAACTAGTTCACATGGTCTATAACTGCATAATAATAAATTTCAGAGGGTTGTTTGTTGAGGAACAGATATACCTGCTTTTTCAACCGGGACCTGCGTGCTGATTCACGATTGGACTGTTTCCTTCTTTGCCTCTTCAGTTCTCTTTCATCCTATTTTTGTAAAAATGATATATAATAAAAATGTCTATATACATGAAACTATTTAAGATTAATAACAAATATTTGGGTAAACAAGCATTTTAGTTATATTTTTAATACTAGCTTCCAAGCTAATACAAAATCAAGATTATTACATATTAGGTTAAAGCTGAAAGAATGTGCAACTAAAATAATACGAAAGCAACAAACCTAGAACAAAAAATAAGCAAGAAAAAAAAAATCTGGAAATCCAATATTATAGCAATTATATTAGCAACCAAATTGTACCAGCTCTGTTGATATTTAAAAAAAAATGTACCAGCTCTGTAAACTGAACCATTCCAATCAGGTACCAGACCAACATAAAATATAGGAAAATGGATTTTACAATAGGTACCTGGGTGTTGGGGTCCACCTGGACCATATTGCGTCGAGGGGTAGGGGCCTTCACCGTCATGGTTATTGGAGTTGCAGGAGCAGCAGCCGTAGCTGCCCAATAGTCGGCTGCTGTGCCACTAGAAGCTCCAGGAGCAGCATACCCGGCAGGAGGAATTGCCCAGAACGGCGGCATTGCAGGACTCACCACCATCTGTTGCTGTTGCTGTTGCTGTTGCTGTGGTGCTGATGTTGGTATGGAGCTGTTTGATTTCTTCCTGCCTCTGCCGCCACTTCCACTACATTTCTGGCTCGTCTCTGCAGTATTGAGTAGGGAGGAAAGATGGTGTCACTTAATAGTTTCAGCAATCATCACATCAGCTAAATTTTCATACTTCATGAATAGTTCTTCGAACAAAAATATATATATACACCTTGTAAACATTCCAAAACTAGAAGGATTTATTGTGCCCTTCTAATTCTTAAAATTTAAGTAATTCTCTCGTCTCTTTTTTCCCTTGCAAAACTAGAGATGTATAGTATAGTAAGGAGGTGCACCAAGAGATAGTGTTATGTACAGGTGCACACCTGATAGTTCAATTACTATTATATTGTAAAGCTATGGAGACTATTTCTTGTTTTGCATGGCGTACAGCAACTTTGCAGGATATTCAATTATATTCTATTACTAGATAATCCTTCAATTGTAACTATTTTCCAGTATTTGTCCATAATTAAAATAAATTTGTCCATTACTTCAATCTAGAATCTTGTCATTCGATTATTTGATAGATTGTGCCAGAAGGTCAAGAGAAAATATTGCATCAACACATTACGTTTAATTTCATTTTGGAGAAGACACTGTATGAAATAATAAGAAGCAGCTTTGATAATTTGTTCATTCTAAACCATGGCTTACCTCTAAGAATTGTATTTCTGAAATTTGAACAAGAAGACTAACTTGGCAATTGGCATGTGGAACAAAACATTATTAAATGCACTAGGTACAATTTTCAATTTTTCTTTTTCTAACCAAAAAATATCAATAATTAACTTGATTGATAGAAACAGTAAATTTTAAATATTCAGGGGGTAAAAATCGCTGAACCACATAACACTTAATACCATATTCAATATATTCTCATATACCGATAATTGTGTTTGCGTTACTTTGTTGAATTAAAAATTTGAAACATACCTTTCCCCGAGCTCAAATCCTGCAAGAAATGAATGCTTCAAGTTAGCTTAAGACCATTACTAAAACTAGGAACTTGTGAAAATCATGAATCATCCTTAAATTGCAACAGGAGTTGGGAATTAGCCTTTGAAACTTCAGTTTCTTCTGCTCAAATAATATAATTGAAAACGAAATATTGACAAAATTAATGTTTTTTTAATAAATAAACAACTTAATGGTCCATGTTTACTTGAAGTATTTGGAATATCAACAGATAAAAATTAAATCCAATTATTGTACGCATTAAAAATATGAAAACTAGGTGCTTCAGTGCATTATGAGATGGAACTTTTCAGATTAGTGAATCTTCATTAAAATCATCATGTTACAAACTGCACAAAAGAAAAATTACCTTCTTAGTACTTGAGCTGCTTCCTTCTGACGAATCATCGCTTTCGCTCTCACCACTATATGTTTATAAACAATTCAAGAAAAATAAAATAAATTATGCTTCGGAGCAAAAACATAGATTAGCTTTGAGGTAAGTATGCATTAAAAAGGTATGCAAGATTAATGGCAAAATATAAGAAAGCAGGTCATTGCTTAATTTAGCTTAGTTTCAGGTTCTTGACATTTAGCTCTTATTTAACTATTGTGTTTCACATACAATACTTGCACCCAACAAGATTGAAATTAGAAGACCGGCAAATAACTAAAGGTTTGCAGTCTGAACAAGCCACGATATGGAAAAGGATAATAGACAAATATAAACATTACACCTTTGGGAAGATGTGCCATTGGAAGAGGATTCTGACTTCTTCTTTCCCTTTGCTTTCTTCTCAGATTTACTTTTATTTGACTTTTCCTGCTCAAACAAAAGAAGCTTTTATCAGTACTATTCACATTAATACAGAAAATAAATCAAAATAGGACACAATCCTCCAGGTCCTATTTCTCTCCCTCCACCCTCCCTCCCTTGAAAGAGAAATTTTAAAAGCTGCTCACTGAAGCTTCCATAGTGCCGTTTGCAGATTGCATAGGGTAAGGACTATACTGCATGGAGCCCTGATTAAAAGAAAAAAACAGAAAGCTTTAAGGATATTATGTGTAACAGTAATTACATTTCATCAAGCCTCTACAAGCACATCATTTCACATAAACACTAGCAAGGGTATATAAATTGCCGATCTAAAACATGGAATCCTCACAAAAATCATTTGTCTCCTAGTTTCTTCTAAAATTCCAAATTATGTCTCTTTCCATCCTCATTCGTATGGAGAAAAACAGTAATGAAGTATTTTTGGAAAGTTTAACTTCATCCTACACATTTTCTCATTTCTCTAGATATATATATATATATATATATATATATATATATATATATATATATATATATATATATATATATATATATATTAGGCACTACCCCTTATTGCAAAGTTATAATTGATCGTAAAGGTTTGACCAGGAATGCCAAAATGAGGTTCTAAATAAGCATGAACGGAAGTATGATATCGACCGTTGTAGGACAATATGCAGGCAAGTGAAGTTAAACAACAAAAGATATAATGCATCCTCGCCATAAGAAAGACCTCTCATGAGAACAAAAAATATCACATATTAACTCCCCAAATTTCTTCAGAAGTACCATACCATCCAAGTTTTCTTCCACAGTTTTATACAGAATAAAAAAATCAGGAAGGAGTCAGTGCGCATGACTTGCAGATAACCACAGAAAAGCATATAAAAAATCGTGTGCTTCATAGCAGTATGCATAATACTTTTAAACCCACAGGATTTACATAAGAGTTTCTTATGATGCAGTGGTAGGCATTGGACCCTTTAAAAGACAGAAAAAGACGTACCGGCTGAACAGTTGGATAAGGGTATACACCGCCATGTGGATACATCACATATGGGGTTCCATAAGGAGACATCTGATAAAGAACAGAAAACAAAACAAAATTAACAAGTAACCTTATAAAGTTCCACAAAAAAATGGTTCAAGCATCAATCAATACCTGTGGGCCCCACATGTAAGGAGGGTGGCCCTGAGGACTGGATGCAACCTGAGGAGGGAAACCCGGTGCAGTCACATTTGTACCAGTAGCAGGATTGTAATATCCCTATTGCACATTCCAAAAGGTCATACATATAACAATGGTAGAGTTTTCTGCAAATAAATACCCACCGTTTTCTCTTCTGGCTGGATCATTTGCAACCAAAACCCAACCAAGACTAGATTAAGAAACCTGACTGAGTTGTCCCCATTTTCCATATTTTAAGTACAATTAAATAGTTTATAACAACTTGAAAAAGGCTGCAAACTGCAGGGCACCATACAAAATATTGGCTGTGATTCAGATTATAGCTTTGAGTTTAGAGAAAGAAAAGGTCATAATACTAGCTAGCATACAAGATAAAATTGGAGTCTTAAGACTTTAAGCTCAGTTAGGATCTCAAACGGCATGACATATGGGGCATGTATACAAATGACGTAAATTTGTTACCATTTCTATTAGCCTCCATAATAATGGAGCATATCTTTAATATACCAACAACACTACTCAAAATAAGCTGTCCGCCTCAAATACCTTCAGAATTTTACTATGTTCAGATTCCTTTTTACCAAGTATAATGGAAAATGACTGTTTAAATGATTCGAGATGTAAATTTGAAACTTTATTTAACCTGGTATGAGGCCCAGTCGGGGTAAGTCAACGCAGGAATAGCAGCTGATTGGCTCTGATTGAATAAGTTTACAATTAAATATTAGGCGGGAGAAACATGATCTAAAGAAACTTTCACATATGTACCTTAAGTAACATACAGCATAGAATGATGCATATCCCCAGAAAGTACAATTCTTACTTAACACTCACTTTTTCAGGGTGGACCGTGAGAATATAACAATAAATTGACCAATTGAAGCAAATGAGCAAACACGAGAATGACTATGACACAGTTCCAGAGAGTATGCATAAATATTTGCTGCTTTTGTGAGTAAAATAATTTTCCTCCCAAATCTGGGGTTTACAATGAGTTTTGGAACGAGTTAATAACAATGGATAGGTTTGGTCACTTATCCCTCCCTCTCCCTCAGTTAACCACTTCCCTAGCAAGGTCTTAGTAGCATTTTGGATGTTTATATGGTTACTAGGGGCATATGAGACCGCTATCTATTGTTTGTGAAGAAAAAAGGATTGAATTTGAAATGAATTGCACAAACATTGCAACCAACATATAATGCTGCTAGTATGGTATTGCCATCACAAGGAACCAATATTTGCTGCAAACTATTTTGACAATTTAGCTGAAAGAAAACCACAGATGGTAATCCTTGTATGTATGACGGTGGGTGTGGGTCTAATTTCATGTGTCTGTGCATGACAAAAATACCTGGGTGGAAGAGGATTTAGGGTCTTTAGAAGGAGACTCAGCGTTATCTTTATTTGTCTGTTTCCCTCTCTTCTGCCTGGTTTGCACCATTCGTGCCTAGTTCCTATGATATAAGTAAAAGTTAACGAAGAATTCAAAACTTATGTCTGGTGGTTTAAACATGCTATGTCGTTTAGCAAACCAAAGTATAGAAAATTAACGAAAACTTAAGTTAACTTTTGGAATGGTCACTATCCTTATGGTAGTAACACAAAGTATTGTGGAGCCTCTTCTCAGTTTCCATACCTCTATTATACTGCTAAAATAGTTAACAAATCGCTATCATTGTAAATTAAAGTCGCCAAACACGCCCTCATTGCAATAAAGTGATTCAGTTTTCCTAAACAGCATTACATTCCTAAACCTTCATTAGAACTTTAGAAGTAGTGCTGAATCACTCTTACACAATTAACAGTCTTGAATTTCAAAAAAGTACAACATTCTTAGCAGCTAGAGCCAACTGTACTAATGACAAGTGTACCACCTAGCTTCTAACACTAATCAGAAACCTCTATATTAACAATAAGTCATTTTGGCACAAAACCTCACACTGGTAACTTGAGAAATTGAATGATAAATCCACAACTAGTTTGAATAAAGCACATTTGAAACATATTCAAAACCAGCATAACAAGCATTGATGCCCCTAGGGTTTCAGAAAAATTAGACAAAAATCATAAAATTGCAGACAAAGAGAACATAAGAAAAATAGGGCCGAATTCAGTAAAACCAGGGCAAAATCAACAAAATTGCAGTTTATGCTTGTAAGCAAGAAATCAAGAAATCAAAAGAAATGTATTGTATACCAGTATTTCAGACAAAATCGAGAAAGGAATTGACCAAAGGCAGGCTTCCCCAAGCTGGATCGAGAGAGTAACGACCGGATCGAGACTGAGAGGAGAAGCAGAGAGCACGACTGAAACTCCTGTGTGCGCGCCTCCAAATGTCAAAACGAGAAGGAGATCACCTGAAATCAATGGCGATTGAGCTTGATTTCCGAGACAGGATCCGAATAGGCAACAATTTCCAAAGCGCAAACCCCAATGCGGACGCAAGCGGAGAGGAGAGGAGAAGAGAAGAGATTAAAGAGATTAACAAAAGATTTGGTGTCAAATTAAAAAGTTACATATGCAAATAGATTAATTGGAGCTTTCTTTGTTTGTTTGTTTTTATCTCTCTCTCTCTCTTTTGTTTTGTGAAGAAATTGTTTATTTCTTATTGTTATTCTTTCCGACTGTAAATACGTCATACGGAAACTATCTACCGCCGACAGGTGGGACCTAAATAATTGCACGTGGAGCATTGTGGCCGGATTGAGACAATGATACATACTCAGGAACAGGAAGTATTGCTTCCAAGTCCAATTATTTTTAGCCAATTTTTTCTACAGAAATCAAATAAATTAGTGTGCTTTAATACAATATCTATATTAATAATATAGATTACATTATATTTATGAGTCCGAGATTTGAATTCCGACGATCAAGTTTAGTTGCATGGTATAATTCCTAGAGATGATTTTGATTGTCATATCACATGATAGTTATCAATAATTAATCTTAATCAAAGTAAATATAATTGTGCATCGTTGAAATAACATGAATATATATTAAGATGATTAAAATGTGTATTGTAAAATGGAAAATCCCAAAAAAAATAATTAGAAAATGAGTTTATGGAGATATAATTATATGAGATTTATATCGACTACTCCCGCTGGAGTTGCCAATCATATGTATATGTTCTAGATTCTAGCGAAGTTGCAAAATTTTAAAATGACGAGAAAAAACAATTGAAAGCTCCATCTCTCCGTTACATGTCACACCAGAGAAAGATCATACAGCCACGTCACCGACGCAGGAAGCATGGACACGTTAGCTAGAACCATTATCTAGCTATGAATGGGAGTTTTTTAAAATTATTAGATTATAATAATGCTACTGTAAGGAGCTTTTGAAACTGATCTTACATTCTAAGTTTTAAACAAAAAAAGTTATCTTTATTGTGTATATAACAAAAAAAAATAATTGATATTGAATTTGTTAAAGAATACCATCGTTCATGACATTTCTCGCTTTTTTATATGATATAATAGAATAGAATAGAATAGAATAGAATATTATATTATATTATATAATGTAATATGTGGAGTTCGTTTAAATTGAAATCAATAATTTGTAAGAGATAACCTAGATAATTGGAGATGTATTTTATATCTATTGCAAAAAATAATAATAAAAAACCTATATATCTTCTTCAGAGAGGTGTAAGGGCACCACGGTCATCATGGACATGAGGTGTACGCTGCATGCGATTTGCTAATTTGAATCACGCATATCATGCTTGAACTATAATATATGCAGCAAAAATTTTAAAAAATATATAAAGGAAGCAAGAAGAAGTTTGTGGTGTGTAAGTTTTATACTGGATCAGCCACACTTTGTTTGCAAATTGCACAAACTCATTTTAGCAAACAACCAGTCTCTGTATGCACAGGGTGGAACCAGAATTGATAAATAGAGTAAACCAAGTTAAAATTATTTAGGTCTTAGTAATTAACTTTTACATGGAATAAATCTAACACTTCAAAATATTTGATTGACACTCTATTTTTTATGGGCACGTTTGGCAACCACAAGTTTAGTTTTGACTCCTAGATCAACGAGCTAACCTACGGATCTTGTATTGCCAAATAACTTTGGGGTCAACAGGATTAGCACTACCTCCCTAACTTGGTCATTCCATATTTGATCGTTCCTTATACACAAAAAAAAAATTATATCGTATCTGAAGAAAAAAATCTTGAGAAGAAATTTCAAAGTTTCAAATTTCAAATTTTCAAATTTCAAATTTTCAAATTTTCAACTTTTTAAAATTCCAAATTTTGAAAAGATCAAAATTTTAAATTTTCGAATTGTAAAATTTCTAGATTAAAATGAATATTATAGGTGAATGCATTCACTTTGATCACTAACTTTAACCTTTCATACTAAACAATAATTACTAATTTTAAGTTAGTACTAACTTTTACTAATTTTAATCTCAAATACTAATCCCAAAATGCTAACTTTAACCTTTGATCCCATTAAACTTTGATGTTGCCAAACGACCCCTATATTTCTAATTGAAATCCTTAATCATAGGTAGGCCAGGCCTACGCCTAACCCCTTGGATCTGCCGCCATTACCATGCAGAGCAGAATTCTAAGGAAATTGATTACTGCCATCTCTATTTCTACCATCGCTTGAAGCGCTCCCCTCTCCTCACCCAGCGAAGTGTGATCTCTCCTCACCCAGCGAAACGCTCCCCTCTCCTCACCCGGGTACGCTCTCTCTTCCTTCTACGCACTCTTCCATCTCTCTCCCTTCCCTCTCCTTTCCTTCTGTGCATCACTCTCCCTTTCACCTCCCTTCCTTTTGTGCTTCAGACTTTGTTCACTTTGTTTATTGCATTTGTTCAATTTGTTATTTTAAGTGTTCATTTTGTTTTGCTCTGCATCAGACTTTTGTGTTTATTTTATACGTGTCATTTTGTTGGTGTAAATGTTCACTTTGTTCATTCATATGTTCAATTTGTTACTTTTATGTGTTCAATTTGTTTTGTTGTGTGTCAGACTTCTGTGTTTATTTATATGTCTCACTTTGTTGGTGTATATGTTCACTTTGTTCATTGTTACATTCAATTTGTTACATTTATGTGTTCAAATTGTTTTGTTGTGCATTAGGACTTTGTGTTTATTTTATATGTCTCATTTTGTTGGTGTATATGTTCACTTTGTTTATTCCTATGTTCAATTTATTACTTTTATGTGTTCAATTTGTTTCGTTGTGCGTCAGACTTATGTGTTTTTTTTTATATGTCTCACTTTGTTGGTGTATATGTTCACTTTGTTCATTCATAAGTTCAATTTGTTATTTTTATGTGTTCAATTTGTTTTGTTGTGCGTCAGACTTTTGTGTTTATTTTATATGTCTCACTTTGTTGGTGTATATGTTCACTTTGTTCATTCATAAGTTCAATTTGTTACTTTTATGTGTTCAATTTATTTTGTTGTGCGTCAGACTTCTGTGTTTATTTTATGTCTCACTTTGTTGGTATATATGTTCACTTTGTTTATTCCTATGTTCAATTTGTTTTGCTATCTCACTATTTGATGGGAAAGGAATCATTGATGAAGGTGTTGGAATTGTGTTCTAAAAGTTATCTTATGGTGATTACTTTTATATGTTATATTTATGAATTGGATGTTATTACATTTTGTTCCATGAGTTTATATTCGTATTTAGAAGTGTTCAAGAAGATGCTCTTGGTCTTGAACCGCAAAACTCTAAATAAAATGAATATATATCTCTAAAAAGTTCACAGGTCTTGGATATTAGCAGGAACACTAATATGCCATACAAGACTGTCGTGTTGATTAAAAGTACGTTGTAGTTCTGTAAACGTTGATAAAGGATTATCATTTAATAACACGAGTATATGAAAAGTTTCATATATTGACACAGACCTAATTGATAAAAATATTATATGGATTGTGTTTGTGTCATTAATATTTTTATCGTGTCATTAATTCTAAGATTGATATGATATATTTTCACATAAGAAATATGCAACGTGATTATTACTTAAAGTCATTTGAAGCTTGTGGTGATAAAAGTAATAGTTCTTTGTATATAACTTGTGTAGGAGGGAAATATATATGTCAATAACTAATTGCCACTCATGAATTGAGGAATGATATTATAAAGGGTCCCTTGGTAAAGTAAGATTATAAATGGATCCAATATAACTGAAGTGCAGTTATAATTATATAATCCTACTTATTTGAGACCAAGAAAAAAAATTATAATACGAATATGACACAGCCCTACTTTGTATAATAATCATAATATCATATGGCAAGGAATAGACACAAGTAATGTTAATAACATTACTAGAAGGATCGTGTTTCGTAAAAGGATTTGCTAAACATCAACATTATTTGGATAGCTGTAATGTATGCTAGAGTACCGCTTACAGTTTATGTAATAAAATATTTTATTCCATTGCCAACATAATATGGATCCTCAATATAGGTCACACCAACTGAATGGGAAACAAGAAATATATTTTCTATGTACAAGGTTTCATGTTGTATGAAATAAAGTACAAATAGAAAATTATATCACATGACGTGATTAACTAGCAAAGAATAAATTTATTGATATGTGAATATTATGAGTATAATATGTGTTTCACATACTATAATAATATATGAATATTATTATAGAGTGCATAAATTTATTTAAAGCCCAAGCCCAATTATTTTAACAAATGAAGAGAGAAAGAAGGCTTTAAATTCGGGTCAGAATTGGAGCCAATTTTAAACTGACAATTAGTATAGCAAATGATAACCAAATTGGATAAATGATATATGAAAATTGTAGCCCTGGAAGTGTAGAATCCAATAGTTCAAATTTCATATCGTTAGGAGTTTCCTACAGAGAGTTATCATTGTTTTAGTGCTGCAACGTCAGAAATTAAAGTGCTGTTTTAATTTCTGATTAGTGGCTTTGAATGCTATACGAATTTGAAAGGTTTATTCTGATGTTTTAAAGGTAAAACAGATCAGAAAATTAGAACACAAGTAAGTCTTCATGTGTTGAAGTTTTGGCTTTCTCATCCTCTAAATATTTGTTAAAATATTCTATCGATTAAGCAATCGATCAAGACACGGGTGGCAGAGCTAGGTGTTGACGGGGAATTCGCTAGTACGGATTCAACTGTCGTTCTTGTTTCGGATTCAAGGTGAACCGAAGAGGAATAAAGCTTCGTTAGAGACCATAGGTATGGCTCAACAATCCTTATTATAGGAATATATGTGATTGTGATGCAAATATAATATAAGAAAGTTAGCGATAATAAGAACGATCTTAGATGTTATCGGTTAATAAAATTTTTAAATTTACCCGATTCGCATCATGAAATCCTTCAGAAGGAGGCAGAGGGAAGAAGGCAGTGAAGAGAAGGGAAGGCGTAGAGGTAGAAGGAGAGTGAAGAGGGACGAAGGTGAGTGTGGCAGAGGAGGGAAAAGAGGAGGCGAAGAAGATGAACGTGCCAGGGAAGGAGAGAGGAGAGGAGGAAAAGAGAGTGCGCATGAGATGAGAGAGCGGAAATCCAATTTTTAGTTCAACGATGGTGGTTATAATTTCTGGAATCTAATATAGTGATAGTTCTAATATGGAAGATCAAGGTATCAAATTCTCTTTATGGGTTGTTTGGATCATATGGGAATAGGAGGAATTTTTTATTTCTAGGCATAAATTTATTATAAACAATCCAAATTCTTTATAAATTATACACTTTCCAATACTTTATGTCTAGAAATAAAAAATTCTTCCTGTTCCTAAAAGATTCAAGCGGGCCCTTAATTTACTTTGAAGTTCATTCACAAATGTTTGGCACATATTAAGATTGTGCAAAATCTTTGAATTCAACGCGCACCAGTAAAATTCAAGCGAGGGCGCTAAAAAATATAAATTGTGGACAACCTCTTGTGATTTTTTTTTTTTTTTTTTTTTTGTTCTTGCATGTGATAAATTCACACGAGCATTTAGAAACTTTCATTCACAAGCTACTTGATGCTGCGAGAAAATGGCCTCTTTGTAGGTATGCATTCGTATTTCGTAGTTCCTTTTCTTTTATTATATTTATACTTCTTCCAAACTAGCTGAATTACCATAAATCAACGTGTCAGAATTCCATAAGCACGAGAAATAAACACAGATTTATGCGTAAAAATGGTTAAACCTTTTTTTTAGGGTTTTTCTCGGAGAAAATAGTTCTTCAGAATTTGGATTTCAAGCCCATATAGAAAATGAGAATAGCTGAATAGGTTTTATATACAACTACTAAAGGCCATTGGTTAGAATTGTGGCCCAAAAATTTTCAACTAGAAAAAAAAAATTGAGTGAAATAATTGGGCCCTTTAGTCTAACGCATGCGGAGTTAATAAATCCATGGCGGAGCTGATAACTGCAATCAAACAGTCAAGCAATCAAGCAATCATATGCCAAAAATAGAAAAAAATCGCTGTCCAAAAAAGGAAAACAAGTTCCTCTCACCTCCGCGTCGTTCTCACCCTGCCTCACCCCCTCACGCACATCTCTCGCCCATCCTCTCGCCCGTCGCCGTCGTCGTCGCGCCCGTTGCCGTCGCGCCATCACGTCGCCGTCGCGCCATCCCGTCGCCATCGCCCTCGGCCGTCATGCCATCTCGTCGCCGTCACGCCATCCCGTCGTTGTCGCCCTCAGCCGTCGCGACATCTCGTCGCCAGCGGGCAGCCCTGCCGTCACCGTCGCGCAGCTCAGCCCTGCCGCGCAGCCCTGCCTTATCAAAATCAGAAATAAAAAAATATTTACTCTCTCACTTATATTAAATACTTCCTTACTACTAATTATTTACTCCCTTATTGTTTTTACTTACTCCCAAGCAACAGTAGAATCAAATCTGAATATTATTTACTCCCATATAGATATT
Source organism: Rhynchospora pubera (assembly GCA_028095005.1). Lineage (NCBI taxonomy): Eukaryota > Viridiplantae > Streptophyta > Magnoliopsida > Poales > Cyperaceae > Rhynchospora > Rhynchospora pubera. The sequence goes on along the minus strand of CM051462.1, from coordinate 206,495,259 downwards.
AGATATTCCTTTTATGTTAGTTATTTACTCCCTTATAGCTATTTAGTTACTCCTAAATAACAGCAAAATCCTATATGAATATTATTTACTCCCTTACTTGTATTAAATACTCCTTTAATAGTACTTATTTACTCCCTTATAGTTATTTAGTTATTCCCAAACTACAGTAGAATCAGTTCTGAATATTATTTAATCCCTCATACATATTAGATACTTCTTGTATACTAGTTATTTACTCCCTTATAGCTATTTAGTTACTCCCAAACAACACTAGAATCAGATATGTATATTATTTACTCTGTTGTATATATTAGTTACTCTCTTATACTGATCAATTTCCTCCCTTATAGTAATTTAGTTACTCCAAAAAACAGCAGAATCAGATATGAATGTATTTACTCCCTTATACATATTAGATACTCCCCTACACTGATTAATATCATTCCTTATAGTAATTTAGTTACTCCCAAATTGTAACAGAACTAGATCTAAACCTTTTTTTTTCTTCCTCAACCAGATCTGATCGGTATAGGAAAGGGAGCAGTGAGGGGAGGCGGAGGTGGAGGTGAGACGGAGGAGACGAGAGGCGGAGGAGAGCAGAGGCGGATGCGAGGCGGAGGAGGTGAGAGGCGGAGGTGAGGCGGAGGCGTAGGAGATGAGAGGCGGATGCGAGGCGGAGGCGGAGGAGAGGAGAGGCGGAGGCGAGATCGACGTGAGGAGAGGGGAACGAAGGAGGTGAGAGGGATAACGCTTTGATTGTGTGAGGGGAACGAAGGAGGTGAGAGGGATAACGCGCATGATGAGGGTGAGGGTGAGGGTGAGAGGGATAACGCTCTGATTGCGTGATTGTAGAAGGTGTTGATTACTCTAAGTAATTTCCAATCCCATGGAATGAGGTCCAGCCTCCAACGTGAATTTATGTTCAGTATAAAATACAGTGCTCCAATTTTATTAAAAAATGATAACTGCACATATAAAATAAGCAAATTGAACATTTAAATAATCACAATGCACACATACAATAAATAAATTTAATAAAAATAAATTGAATACGCATATAAAAATCTAAACAACAATACAAAAAAAATAAAATCTAACTCATAATTGAATAAAATGAAACATATAGATAAACTAACTTAATATATACAAGCGAGTAGAGAAATGGCAGACAGTAATTTCCATTTTATTATTCCTTGTTTCATCGTTGATGTTGCTTGTGAAAAGGAGGCAAAATCAAAGTCCTACGTATTTTTCATATAATATTCTCGATGTGTAATTGAGAGAAGGTAAATACAACCAGACTCATTTTAGGGGAATATAGTAGTATTTACATTTCATGGACATAATTGTGCTACATCAATTTTGATGCACCAAAAGATGTATATGGTATACTGTGCGCAATGTGCTGGAAGCCTGGAACAAATTTGATAGGGACACCTAGGTGTCCATCCAATACCGATTTTAAATTATGTAGATTAAATGTCACTTATATAATCATATATATGTTTAAATGCAAACCTTATGCAAATTCTGAAATTAAATTAAACATGATAAATATTTTTTTCTGATTTGCATTTTTTATTGTTTATTAATTTATGCATGCATTTAAAGGACACTGATGTGTGGTTTTCTAGATGATAGTTAGTAGTAGTGGACAGTCGTCTCTATATATTCAATACTCACACGACAAGAAGGGAAAAGAGAGGAAAAAAAATATATATTTGTCCTGAGAAGTCCATTTGAAAAATTCATTGAGGTTTAAAATGAGATATTTTAACTCGTGGAGAGGTGTTAAGAATTTTGGAGAAAACTGATTTCCAAAATTACGAAAAAAAAAATTATGGTTTGCTTATTCATCCAATCAACAATGAATGCTTTGAACTCAACAGAGATTCCCGTTGAAAACTTTGAACCTCATCCACTTCACATGCAAAACAGTTGGTCCCTCGTATCCCCATCTGACCAAACTCCACTAGTCCCTATCTTACTATTATTTTTCTTTATTAAAAAAATCTATTTAAAAAATGGGTATATATATATATACAATTAATTGTTGCGATCTCAGATGAATGTTTTCACATAATGCAACTCTGTCAAGAGAAAAACCTAAGATTACTATTGGCATGGCGGCATGAGTTATTAATCATGCTTAATTTCCATTTGGCAGTTTGATGATACTAAAGGATTTATTTGGTGTCCCATGACACATGAAGCCATTAATGACTGCACAGACTCGATAATTAGTGACATTTACTGCATCCGTCCTTCGGTAGTAATTATAATATTTTGGTGGGATTTCTTTCACAATGTTGTAGGTTAGTGTCTCGCACTTTTTCGCGGCCCTCGGATCAACAGAGGAAAATCCGGTCTCGGATTGAGGGGCAAAAAAGGTGCGGATCAGATACCCCTCGCGAGCCTCAAGAGGCCGATACCGATACCACCCCGAAGCGCGATACCTGTACGGTCTTGAGTTCTCACGAGGGTTTATTATTTGAAGGGGTCCTTTCTTTCCAGTAGGCGCAAGCCCCTACTGTTAATTACCTCCGACATGGTCAGGAGCACCTCTAGATCGGGAAAATCAAAGGATTGTGTGTCGTGAGCTGTTAGGGAATTGTAAATATACAATTAGCGGTCCTATCATGCATATATATATTTTTTGTTTTTTTGTTTTTTATTAATGTTACTACTATAATGCAATATTAATATATCGTATTATTATATTTTTTTTTGTGGACTTTGGATTGCAGGGGACAGCAGTCTCTGGAGTTCTTAGCAGTCCCTGGAATTCTTAACTTGTAGAGGTTTCGGTTGACTGCCGTCGCTGGACGCTTGTAGTCTTCTCGTTTTCCGAGTTCTCTCCATAATGTGTTGAATCAAGATTTAGGCTCTTATGATTTGCATTTTTGTTTTTATAAGGCATGGGCTTCCCAAAGCGGGTTTCTTAGACTTCTTGTTGATCTTTGTCGAGGTTGTCCGAAAGTGACGTCTGATTCCTGATCAGATCGTTAAATTTGGTTGATGCGGTGCTTGAGGTTGTTTTCTTTTTTTTTTGAAGTTGACATCAGGCCCCTGGGCTTGTGGATGTTAAAGACGCCGGACCCCTAGGTTTATGGGCGTTAAAATCTTATGCGCGCGGGTGCGACCCGAGTCGGTTGCCCCTTGACCTTTCCCGGGAAGCGGGGTGACGCTCGTTCAATGGGCATAGAGCGTTAAGTGACATCTGGTACCTGACCAAGACGTTCAATAGACGGATTGGCTTCCGTTAAAAGTGACATTTGGCGATGTTCAAAGTGACGGTTCGGTTTGCTCCCGAAGCGTTGAAGTGACATTTGGCAATGTTCGGTTTCTTTTCCTTGGGGTGATACTCGGTTTCCAGCCAAGATATCAAATAAACGGTTCTCTTGTCACTTGAAGCGTTGCGTTGATACGTGGTTTCCAGCCATGATATCAAGTAGACGATCCAGTTGCCATTTGAAGCGTTGAGGTGGTATCTAGTTTTCATCCAAGGTATCAGGAAAACGATTCGACTGTCACTCGAATCGTCAAGACATCTGGTTGCCAATCAGACGTTAAGTGACGTTCCGATCTCCATCCGAAGTACTGAGGTGATATCTGGTAGCCAGCCAGAATATCAAACAGCTAATCCGATTGTTGTTCAGAGCGTTCAGGAGATATTTGGTCGCTATTCAGATATTGAGTAGACGGTTCAATCATCACTCGAGATACTGAGGTGATATCTGGTATCCAACCAAGATAACCCGCAGATTATCCGATTGTTGCTTGAGGTGTCGACAGTGCATCTGGTCGCAAGTCAAATATCTAGGAATCGATTCAGCTGCCACCTGAACCGAAGACGCTTGGTTGCCAGCCAAGTGTTAAGTGCCAATTCGATTATCATCCGGAGTATTGAGGTGATACCTGGTATCCAGCCAAGGTACCAAACAATTGGTCCGATTGCTATTCGAATCGTTTAAAAATGACATCTGGGTGCCAGTCAGATGTTCCCTTCCGATTCGATCATAATTGAGACTCTGAAGTGATATCTGGTAGCCAGCCAGCTTATCGGACAGATGACTCGATTATTCTTCGAAGCGTTGAAGTGACGTCCACTCGCCAATCAGATAAGTAACAATTCGATCCTCACTCAGAGTATTGAGGTGATACCTGGTAGCCAGCCGAGATATCAAACAATAGTCTGACTGTTATTCGAAATGTTAAAAGGAATCTGATTGCTAGTCGGCCGTTCAATGGACAGTTCAGCTGCCACCTGAAGTGTCCGAATTTCATCTGGATGCCAGTCAGATGTTAAAGTGACGTTTGTTCGCCAAACGGGTATTGAACAGACGGTTCGATCCTCCTTAGAATATTCTGATGATACTTGGTAGCCAGCCGAGATATCATGCAGATAGTCCAAGTGTTACTCGAAACCTCGCAAGGAACCCCGATTGCTATTCAAACGTTCAGCGGATAGTTCAGCTGCCACCTGAAATATCCTAGGTTTCAACAGTTCGGCTCTCACCCGAAGCATTGAAACTATCCTTCGCCAGACCCTTGGGTTTGTGGGCGTCCAAAATCTTATGCGCGCGGGTGCTACCTAAGTCAGCTGCCCCTTGGCTTCCCTAGGTGCGGGTGACAATTGGTTCTCGATCATAGGAGCGTTCCTCTGACGCTCAGTCTCTGACCAATCGTTCAATGTGACGTAATGCTTGACATCTAGGCAAGACGAGTCACTCAAATGACGCTAAGCGTTCAAGTAACGTCCGGCTGCCGACCGGTACGTCATGAACAGTTGGTTCTCGATCATGGGAGTGTTCCTCTGACACTCAGTCTCTGACCAGCTGTTGAAGCTTCGCTTGATTCCTGATCAAGCGTCAATGCGACATAATGCTTGGCATTTAGCCAAGGCAAGTCAATAGGGTGACACTCGGCAATCTTTGTGAGCGTTCAGGTAATGTCCGGCTTCCGACCGGAACATTGTAATTTCCCTCCAGCACCGAAAGAGGTAAGTTTTGTTGTGTGAGATCTGGTTGTTGATTTAAAAGATAGATCGAGTCAACATTACTGAGCTGTTTGAAGCATAAGTAATGTGACTATGGAACATGTTGAAGGTTTCTGAATGAGGATATTATTTGGGTAAGGATTATGGATCCATCTGATGCATTGGTGTGATCTGGGATAAAGTCTTTAATATAGTATGAGGGAGTCGTTTACAGCCACAGTGTTGGCCTCGATGTATCCTTGGCGGTTAGATTGCAAACACTCAAGTTAGGACCTACTGCCTTCTCGAGAGAGCGGGTGCCTTAGATAATCGTAGACTCCTGAAATACAAGTGTGATCTTTCCCCAAGGTACGGGTATGATGATGTACAGTTTGTCCGTAATGACAATGTTTGCATATCTTTGATAGGATCACAATGTTGTGTGCCTGTGTCAGCGGTGTTGGCATATGTTATCTCTGGCGGGTAGATTGCATACACTCAAGATTGGACCTCCTGCCTTTCTCGAGAGAGCGGGTGCCTTTGATAATCATGGCTTCTATCGTCTCAGCAGGCTTGGGACAACATTGTGAACTTTTCTCAGACTGCAAAGAGTTCTGCTTGTATGTGGTTGGATCCATATTCTTCACCGATAATGTCTTGCGGTGTAATGTGCCTTCTCTTTGGGATTTTATCAGTTTGCTTGAATTTGGTCTTCATCTATTTTGTATATTATTTCGGGTCTCTTGATAGAGTCCCGTGATAGATCTCACTATCCATCATCTTGAGGCTAGCGAGTCTCAATTTAACCAGATCATTGAGCTTGATACTTCACCAGTACTTTTGTTTGTTAGCAACAGTACTCAGTGTCTCTATTTTGATTCATGCCCGTCATGACGACGACCGTCTGGTGGTTTTGATCACTTGGGGTTATGATGAGCTTTATCTAGAGTCGTAAACGGAGCACTAGACTCGGTCGTGCTAGTATCCCGTTATGACTTTCTGAATTTTGTAATATTATCCATGCCTTCAGTGATTTGATCATGAGCCTTTGAGCCTTTGCCGAAACGGCTTTTCTTCATAATATCCGGGAGAGAATAATGGTAGGGATATATTTGGTAGAGTTTATAGTGGTGGTGATTAGCCAAATAGACTCCCTTTATTTTTCTGAGCTTCCAGGATTTTTCCTCATACTTTTCTGAACCTCCTGTGATTTTTCATGAATTTTTAAAGGTTGTTGGATTTTTAAATAAATATAAAGCTGAGGTGGCAATTTATGATTGGCCAGAACTTGGAATATGGATTACAAATATTCTGTTTGGATTTTGGTTGTGGTTTTGGCATGAATATACTCTCCATATTTTTCTGGATCCGTAGAAATTTAATTTGGATTTTTCTGAGTTACGGTTGAATTTCTATGGATTTTTAAAGTTTCCAGCAATAGAATAATGCCACATCAGCAAGGTTGACACGTGTCAGGCTTTGATTGGTCCACGCCAGCGAAGAAAAGGAGGAGCCTACAGCGACCTTTCTTTGTCACGTGGAGGCGCATGATTGGTCTTAACTAACATCAGTTGATCGCCACACGTAGACACACAACATATGCCACAGAATATCGGAAATTTTGGGACGGTTTTCGTTGAAATCCAACCGTGTCTCTATACACCTGGTGCTTTATGGTAACGGAGATACCTTCCTACGTGGGTCCCGTCGTCAGTGGGTACGGTTTTAACCGTTGTTGGTACACCGGGCTTACGCAGGAGATGGGACTAAATCCCTTCTTCTCTTCATCCTCCTTCGACTGGGTGACGGAACAATCCCACCATGGTTATTAAATTGAGCATGTCATCGACTGTTTGGCCTTGGGATGGTGTCAAATAGGGTCGTGTGGCTCTCGGGAGGTTATGGGACCCATGAATTGTGCTTGTTTCTCCTTCCTTTATTGCAATCAAACTCATCCCAATCGACTAGGGTTTAACAGGGTTTGATGATGGTTCTGGGCCTCTGATGGTTCTTGAACAAAATTGGCAAGCCTGAGAGCATCGTGGGGGATCCATAAGTCTTGGTGTAGCCTTAATTTTGTTGCCGAGCTCCTCCGGCATGGTATCTCGCCTCAGCCTGAATCTGCCATGGCGGGTGGCTGGTGTATACGTCTGTCTGATGGTTATGACAGCCCAATAACGAGCCCCAGAGCATGATTATGTATCCAAAGAGAGGTTTATGCCATCAATTGAAAAGGTGAGACCCTTTTGGCATGGTGAATTGCCTTGGCCTAGGTCTGCCATGGAAATGACTTGGCGATTGAGACTCTCTATTGACCAGAGAAGATAATGATTAGATTGAGGAGATGGTGGCATGTGTTCTGAAGGGCACACACAATCAATTTAGTGTTTGTTGGTCTCCATTTGAAGATGCCAGCTTGATTTAGAATCAACCATGATGGCATGCTATTGGTCATCCTTCCTTTTGCTGTTATAATTTATTGGTGATGCAGAGAGCATTGAAATAACTTTCTGAGCATGTTGGCATCTCCTTGAGTGTGTGTGAGCCTTCAATTACATCATGAGGATTATGGCAGTGTGGGGACCCTCTTGTATTTTGGTCTGACCATGGTGGTTATGATGAGGCAGCATTATGTCGACTTGAAAAGGGAATGCATGAGAGTATAATGACTTGTTGCTGGGATATAACAAGCCATTAACCCAGCATAAGAGAGCCTCCAATATATTGTTTCCTCCTGGCATGGTTGAGGTAGTGGTGGTGATAGTGAGGCATTGTTGGAAAAGGAATAGAGATGTGTGAATCCTAATAGCTTGTATGCATGAAATAGCAAGCTATTAGGTTGACACAATTGCCCCTTCACTGCACAACTCCTTCTTAGCATGGTTTATGTTGAAGTGACTACCTCCTTCAATGCATTGGCCAGTTTGGGGGTGTGCTACTCCATGAACTCCAATACCTGCTGTCCTTTGTTGTTGTTTTTTTTATTTTTTAACCTGCTGTCCATGTTTATTGCCTTTGCTGTTGTCCATATTTTTTTTGTCATGATAGTATGCTTGATATTAAGTATGCATGCTTAAACATAATCCTCATGATTCCTTATACTGTAGTGAGTGTAAATGTGATTTCCTTATGTTGTTGTCCTCATGAATACATAACATAAAAGCATGATATAAAATGAGAATGATTTCTAGTCTACAACATAAAAAGCATAAGGTGAAATGAGAATGAGTTTTAGTTATTCCCTACTAATGCTTATTAACTTATATACATATTTACATCAAGCGTTTTATTAGTTATTCCTTACATTTTTGCTATGTGTGCATGAACCAGAAGATATATATAGAAATCAACAGAAATGAAAGTTGCAAAGATAAAAAGAAGTCTTCTTACTTCACTTACTCAAATTACACTCAAATTACAAAGAAATAGTGCAGATGATTGATCACAATATGAAGCTAGTGCTTCTACTAACACACCTTTTTTTGTTTTGTTTTTTTTTTTTAGTAGCTATCCTAACAGGAAACACTCTTATCCTCACGAGTGTGTACAAAGTGTTTTTGTGCTTGATTGCTTCACTTCTCATATACTTCCTCACTGTGTGTTTTCTGGTTGTGTCTCCTCTTCTTGCATGGCACTAAGGTACCCCTTTTATAGGGAATTTAGATGAGTACTGTGGATGGCACCAATTATGTGCCTCTTGAAAGAAATGGACAGTTTTGCCCCTGCTGTCTTCACTGAGCCTTACTGCACTCGTAGAGAATGGTTTGTTCCTAAATCATTATCCCTGCTTAATTGTGCCCCATCCATTGCTCTTCTCCATTTGCTGTCCATCACTTATTTTGAACTTTGGTGTTTGAGTCCCATTATTGCTGTGTTCATGATACTATGATTTTGCCTTGTTAATTTTCACAATTGATGAATCACAGTCCTTCATTGAAGCTTCCTTAGCACTGTTTGATTATGCAATCAAATCAATTTCGCTTTATTTCACTCAATTTAGCAATTCTTGGTTTTACAGGTCTTATGCAATTGAGCCACCTCTACTTCGAATTTACTGGAGAGAAGGGAATTGGCGCTGAGGATTCCCTCTTCTTGCAATTAAATGCTTAGTCATCATGGCTTGGCAGAGAGAGGGATGGAATTGAAGGAGGCTGGTCTGGCGCATACTTGAGCAGGCAAGAGGGGAGACAATGGGAGCAGTCCGCTTCTGTGCACCGCGCGAGAAGGAGAGGAGAACGAGATTCCCTTCCCGCCATCATTACTTGGCTTCGTTTGTCAACAGGCGTGCGAGAGGGAGGGTCCATCCCCTGCGTCACGGCGTTCGTCAGAGGAGCCTCTCTTCGTCATCGCGTGCGTCAGAAGGAGCAGTCGGAACGAAGGGGACGGAGAGATACTGTGATGGGCCGTTAGTGTTTATGGGCCTTCCTTCTTTTTTTTTTTGACTGATGTGGGTTGGGCCGAAATGAAGTGGGCCTTTCGTTTTTTTTTTTATCCAACGTGGATTGGGCCGAAGCAAAAATGGGCCAAAGCAGTAAGAACAAAATTTGATCATGGAATATTTGTTGCACGAATCTTGATGCCTCCGGATGCACTGATCTTGATGGATTTATATGCTAGAATTTTGATATATTTTGATGCCCATGTCAATTTTATTTTTATAATCATATAATTTCACAAATATTTATGAAATCACATAATTATTTTCGTACGATATTTCGGGTCATGGCTCGTATTTTTCATATCAAACTACCTCTGTCCTCTTATTTGTAAATAGACCCTCCCGATTGATCAGGATAATTTTCAGAGTGTCGGGCGCCTCCTATATTTGACCCATGTCTAAAATATCAAATTTCGGTTTACCGTTTCCCGGTATTTAGGAGAATATTTTAGGGTTCAACAAATGCCCCCCACCAGAGCGGGTTAGGAGAATTATCTTCGAGTGACCTGCTCTGGTGCCTTGTCATGAGCCACTATTTCTGTATTTGTCTTATATGATGCCCCCGTTTTTTATGATAAGTATGACGCTGCTACTCGGTTATGCGCATGCCTGGTAAAGTTGTTGTCTTTTATTCGTTGGATGGCAATTCCGTACCAAGCCCCGCATTTAATTTTCGCCAATTCTCGATGCGTCATTGCCTTTGTGTCACATCTTTGCCTGTTACCATGTGGCCTTAGAGGTTCGGTTCCAGGTTCGGATAGATTCCCCTTTTGGTTCGGTTATGCACAGTGAGACCTTATCTGAGTCTATATATGGGAGTTCTTTTTCTCTTTTGTCACCATCTCTTTTCGTTAAACTTCCCATTTATATCTCCCACCATGATCCATGAATGCTTTGAGAAAATATCCCAACATCTCCTGAGTAGTTTTTAAAGTTTTGATAGCTTTGTGATGCCTTGAGTAATCTCTGGGTCTTTCCGGGAATCTCCCATTTTACCCATGATATCTTCGCATCGCTGGCCCTAGTATCTCTTCTTTAATGTCTGGGGTAGGAGACAAGATGTCGTCGGACATCTTACACGTTTTGCTCAAATATTTCACATGTAGAAGTTGAGGTCTCCCTCGTCACATGTAGAAGTTGAGGTCTCTTCAGAAGGTGTGACGAGCTTATCCTCCTCATGGCGCACCCCTTTTCTTTTGCAAAATCTTTACTGTGAAGGGAGTCATTTATGAAAAGAATTACACGCCTATCATTTCTTTGCTCTTGTATGCCGCTTTAATCAGGAGTGTCTCATTTTCTGCTCTGGGTGATGTTGCTGCTTCGAAGTGGCGTTAGCCTCCTTGATTTTGCAATTTTTCTATCTCAGATCTGGCTAGCTTTGTCGTGGCGGAACCGTGTTGCACCTTGATAGTCTTTTTGTATGGTGGTTTTTCTATGTATCATCATGAGACTCTATTTTTAGCTTGATGGAATTTTTTTTTTTTTTTTTTTTTTTTTACATATGTACAAGGATAATGTTATTTAATAATTTAAGCGTAGTACTTTTTCAAGTACCTCCCATTTATAGGTGTCATGGGATGATTTCCATCTTTGTCTACTAGTAGGTAAGCCCCTCCTTCGTAAACCTTGCAAACCACATACGGTCCTTCCCAATTAGGTGCGAACTTTGGGCCATGGTGTCGTCCTGTTATCGGTCTTCGTAATACAAGGACTAATTCTCCTTCCCGAAATGTCCGGGGACGAGCCAGTTTATCGTATGCCCGAGTCATCTGAGCGCGATATAATTCCAAACTTTGTTGCGCAGCTAACCGCTTTTCATCCATGGCGTCTAACTCTTCTATCCTCAACTTAGTTCGTTTCTCAAGCGGCATTTCATTGTACATTGCAACCCTCAATGATGGGAGTTCTACTTCCAGGGGTAGGATAGCCTCAGCTCCAAATACTAGAGAGTACGGAGTGGATTGTGTCGGGGTCCGTTCGGTCGTTCTGTATGCCCAAAGTGCTTCTGGAAGTCGCTCATGCCATGTTCGGTGTTCTTTGCCCACCATTTTCCTTAGGATACGCACTAAGGTTTTGTTAAATGCTTCTGCTAATCCATTTGCTCTTGGGTTATAAATCGAGGAATATCGCCAATCCAACTTGTGTTGGCGAGCAAAGTTGTATATCTTGGCATTTTTGAATGCTGTCCCGTTGTCAGAAATAATCCTGCGGGGTGTTCCAAATCGGTATAGAATCCGAGTACGGAAAAATCGAACCACATCTTCAGCCCTTACTTCTCTATAGGCTTCTGCCTCCGCCCATTTAGAGAAATAATCAGTCGCAGCTAGGATATATTTGTGCCCCCTGGAAGAAGGCGGGTCAATGGGACCGATAATGTCAGTTCCCCACATATCAAAAGGCCATGATGCTACCGTGGGGTGTAAGGGGTTCGGGTGTTGATGTATGAAGTCTCCATTGACCTGACATGCGTGACATCTCTTCGCATACCTTTCACAATCAGAGATCATTGTGGGCCAATAATATCCCAAATGTTTGATTTTTAATCTCATTTTAGGGCCGGACTGATGAGCCCCACATATCCCAGCGTGAACTTCTTGCATTACTTGTTGTGCCTCCTCCTTAGAGACACACCGAAGCCACATTTGATCATACGACCTTCGATAGAGGGTATCATTCACATAAACGTATCGGAGAGATCGTCTTTTTATCTGTTCTCTCAATGCCCTATTCTCTGGCAATATCCCTTGCCGAAAATACTCCAGGAATTGTTTTCTCCAATCTTCTCCATCTTCCACTTCTTCCATATCCTTATTTTCTTCTTCTTCCAGAGCAGCGACTTCTAGGTAAGCAACGTTTTCTTCATCAGGTTCGAGACTCATGAAGTATGGAGAGAGTGATCTTCGATTACGAATGACGATTTGTACTTCCTTCTCGTCTGGGTCACCTAGCTCTTTAGCCAACCTGGCTAAAGCATCCGCCTTCCCATTCATAGCTCTAGAAACTTTCTCTAGTGTCACATGTGAAAACTGTGTTATCAGCTCAAGAGCTTTCTCATGATACTTGATTAATTCCGGCTTGATGGTCTGATATTTTCCTGTCACTTGGTTTAGGATCAGTTGGGAGTCTCCATGGACCCGCAATCGTTTGATACCCATGCTTATTGCGGTTTCAAGCCCTGTAATCAATGCTTCGTATTCTGCCTCATTGTTAGTACATGGTTCGGTGAGTGCAAAAGAATGGCGTAGAATGCCTCCTTCAGGTGTCACAAAAACTAAACCAATCCCTGCTCGCATCCTAGGCAGCCTTGGTCTTACAGCGGGTTGAATCGATGAGGCACCATCAAAATACATTTCCCAATAAGGTTCTTCTTCTTCTTGCATCTGAATCGTCTCCTCATCTGGAAACTCACATGCTAGAGGAGAGTCATCTGGTACTGGGTGATGAGCCAGAAAGTCTGCAAGGGCCTGCCCCTTTATAGCCTTTTGTGGGGCGTAGGTTATATCAAATTCCATCAAAATAATAGCCCACCTGGCCAATCTTCCTGTAAGCATTGGCCGAGTCATCAAGAATTTTAACGGGTCAACCTTCGAGATAAGGGTGACTTTATGTGCCAACATATAGTGCCTCAATTTCTTAACAGCGAACACTAATGCCAAACAGTGTTTTTCGATGGGTGAATACGAGTGTTCTGCCCCTACTAACATCCGACTGAGATAGTATAGTGCGTTCTCCTTGCCTTCGTCATTCTCTTGGGCCAACAATGCCCCCAGTGATCCTTCCAAAGCGGTGGTGTAGAGAATCAAAGGTTTTCCAGGAATAGGTGCAGATAACACTGGTGGATTGAGGAGATATGCCTTGATGTCTTCGAAGGCCTTGTGGCATTTGTCATCCCATTTAAAAGGAACATCCTTCTTTGTGAGATGAGTGAAGGGTTTAATTCTGCCGGAAAGATTTGCTATGAACCTTCGAATATATGCTAATCGTCCCTGTAGAGATCTCAGCTGTCTTAGGTTCCGGGGTGGTGGCAATCCCTGAATTGCTTTGATTTTCTCGGGGTCGATCTCGATTCCTCGGTGTCTCACTATGAATCCCAAGAATTTTCCCGAGGAAACCATAAAAGCACATTTCAACGGGTTGAGTTTGAGAGCATGAAGTCTCAATCTTTCGAATACCACCCTAAGATGTTGTAAGTGTTCTTCTTGAGAATGTGCCTTTACCACTAGATCATCCACATAGCATTCCACCACTTTATGTATTAGGTCATCAAAAATTTTGGTCATAGCCCTTTGGTATGTTGCTCCTGCATTTTTTAATCCGAATGGCATGACCTTGTAGCAATAAATACCTATTGGTGTGCGAAAAGCGGTGTGCTTTTGATCTTCCTCATCCATCTTTATTTGGTTATACCCCGAATACCCATCCATAAAAGAGAAGACCTCGTAAGACGAGGTATGATCTATGATTATTTCGGTGACGGGCAACGGGAAGTCATCCTTTGGGCATGCTTTGTTCAGATCTCGAAAATCTACGCAGACCCGAATTTGACCGTTCTTCTTTTTAACGGGCACTATGTTGGCTATCCAGTCGGGAGTTTCCTCTTCTCGGATAAATCCTGCTTCGATCAGCTTTTTTACCTCTGTTGTGACCTTTTCTTCTAACTCTATCCGCATCCTTCTGGGTGCTTGTTTAACGGGCTTGAAACTCGGGTCTATTTTTAATTTGTGAACTGCCACTGTAGGATCCAGCCCCGGCATCTCACTATAAGTCCATGCAAAACAGTCGATGTACTCCCTCAAGAGAGCTTCAAGTCGTTTCTTATTTTCAGGAGAGAGAGAGGCACTCACAAAGGTGGGTCGTGGTTCCTCCTTTGTTCCTAGATTTACCTCAAGTAACTCATCTATCGTATTCTGGCCTCCTTCTTCAAGTTCCTTCGGTGCCGTTTTGGCTGCTAATATGAATTGTTCTTCCTTCTCTTCTCCCGTATCGTTTGTTGCATGGGATACAAAGGGCATTTCCCTTGTCTGGTTTCCTTTTACTAAAAGATATGTTGGATTGTGTACATTCCAGAAGCGTTGATACGCCTTTTGGATCCTTATATTCTCATGGGTTTGATCGTACCCCAATCCTTTGGTGTATCTTTTCTTGCCATCTATTCCTTCGATCTTTGAAGGATTTCTGTCCCACATTTCTCGAAAGAAATCTGCTCTTGTTGGATCTATAGGACCGAAACATCGAAACTTCTTAAAAAGGGAAACCAACTCTTTCCGACAATATTTCTGTGCCTTGACCGATCTTAGCTCTCTATTTTCCTCACCCAACCATTTTTCCGTATTTTCGCCTGAGGGTCGTTCTCTTCCAAACTGATCTCCTTCAGCCTTGTAGAAGAGGATAGGTGGCTGCATTGTCTTTTTCTTACCGATATATTCTATTTTAGCCGGCACTAAAAAGACTTCCAGTCGTTCGACTTGGTTCGTACTTCTTGGTGTTAAATCTCGATAATAGTCTTCAGGTACCAGATCGACAGTGAAGGAACAATGGCATTCCTCATTCTCGATACTGTATTCATCTTTTATGGATGGTTTCCTATTGATCCGAGATTTCATTCCACTTGATGTACCCTTATCTGGTCGTGATTCCTTGATCACGAATCTAACTTTCATCGTTTTCTTTCCTTTCTCAGTTGGTGAAGGCTCCGCGTTTTCCTTCCCATTCTCGTATCTGGGAGAATCGAAAATTATGATGGCCTCTGAAGATTTAGGAACGAAAAACTTCGCATCTGATAATTGAACCTCATTCACAGAAAAGGGGTACTTATCTCCTCTTATTGTTTTCTGTTGACCGTCCGCAATATATTTTATGCACTGGTGGAGAGTCGAAGGCACCAGGTGATTCTCATGTAACCAGGGTCGCCCCAGTAATGCTCGGTATGAAGTATCTGCATCTATGATGTAGAACTTCACATTAGTTTTTAATTCCCCGACTTGAAGTGGCAGAGTGATTGCCCCCAGCGCCTTTCGAGGATGTTGGTCAAATCCTCTAATTGATGGTGTTTCTTTGGATAGATTCTTTACGCTTAAGGAAAGGTGTTGTAAACACTTCAATGGTAGGATATTGACTGAAGACCCGGGATCTATCAATATTCTTTTGATTTTGACTCCTCGTGTTACTCCGGTTATGTATAAAGGTCGGTTATGTGCAGACTTTCCAACCAGTAAATCTTCCTCTGTAAAGGTGATCAATTCCGCCGGGTCAACATATGAAGCTTCCTCGGTTACTTCATCAATCGTGCAAGTTTGGAAACCTTCTGGATTTTGCAGAGCATATATCAGGGTTTCCCTTAATTCTTGTGACATCATTAGGGCATCAAAGACACTGAGTGGGGCAGGTATCTTCCGAAGATGTGCCAGTACATTATAACTGTTCGCCGTTGGCCTTCTCTTTTCTGACAAGTCCTTCGTCTGGTTTACTCCTTTTGTGTTCTCTTTGGAAGGTTGTCGTTCGGGTATGTATGTGCCGGAGCGAAGGGTAACATTACACTCATCTGAGCATGATGAGGGCGGTTCATTTTCCTCTTCTGGTTCGAACATTGTTTTGAGGAAGAATTCGTCTTTCTCTTCATGATACTCTCTCCCTATGTTTTCAGGACGAATCACAACAGGTCCTTCTTCCGAGCTATCGTAATACTCGTTGATTTCAAAGCTGCTTGAACTATCATAGCTGTTGAATGACTCTTCTGGATCAAACTCACAAGTAACTGTGTTAATGAATTCGTCCTCGTATATTTCTAGCATTTCTTCCCATCTCGGGTTCCGTCGGGCTGACCGGTTTCGAAGTTGGGTGTTCCTTGAGGACGAGGGCCCCCGTGTCCTCATATGTCTCAACTGGGCTCGCCTGTCTTGCCACATTCTATATACGGGACATCTTTTGGTAGCGTGACCTCTTTCCAAATGATACAAGCAGAATTCGGAGTTGTCCCTTCGCCTGGCTCTTCCTGATGACCGCATATTATCTCTTAAGACTTCTCTGAGCCAAGCATAATATTCCGCTCCTTCAGCTGGTGAAGTAGGTGGTTCCTGCAGACCATCTCTCCTTCTTGTCTGCTCAAGTAATGCCCTTCGAGCAGAGCGAGCTCTCCCAGTTACTGAGTACCCACGATCCCTTTGGTGACGCGCTCTTCTGCGATTTCTCCTGGTGGGGACTGTTCGTACTTGGGCAGGTGCCATAGGCTGTGTTCTTATGTGCGGGATTCCCCACATTGTCATAGGAATTCCTTCTAATACCACTGGGGCAGAATTTGGTCCTATTGAGTTCCTTGGATTTTCATTTCCTGAAGAAGTTCTCCCATGCGTTCTCGTGTCTAATCGTTCTGGTATTGCTGGTTCGGTATTAGGATTGCGATTTGATCTTGGAGATTCTATAGTCTGTTCAGGAGGGCTCTTTCTTATGCTCTCTTCAATCGGGTGTTTCAGATTTTCCTGATTAGGATCCTTTTTATTTTTCCGCCTTTTGCGTCGTCTGTCACTTTTCCCTCGGGGGACCTGATCAGCTTGATTCTCAACCTGGGGAGTCTCCAAGGGTGTATCGGCCCGAGAAGGTTCTTCTGATAAAGGCGTAGTATGACCATCTACCGATTCTTTTCCGGTCTTGTCATTATTTTTCTCTTCTTCTGTATCATTCCTTGTTTCTCTGATTATAGGTCGTAGAGTTTCTACTGCAGCCTTGATCGCTTCCTCATTCGTGCGTTTGTCAGTGATCGCCAAGTCACACAATGATTCTAGGGTAGCAAGTATCGTCATATTTTGTTGATGTATCACCGTGATCGTGTCAAGAAACATGCTCATCTTCTCCTCCAACCTAGAGATGACGCCTTCATGTGATCCAACGGGCTCTTTTCCTTTTCTATCTGGTGAGCACGAGCCTGTTTCCTTTATTACAATCCCTTTATCCTTCCTTCTGGCGGATGTTTCAGCGAGAAGTTCAGTACAGAGTCTTGGCGTAACTTCGTCATCATCTGAGTCAGTATCACTAAAATTGACCACGTTTCAAGTTTCGTGATCATCTTGTTCATCATCCGTTTCCATGTCTGATAGTTCATCATCTGTTTCCATGTCTGACAGTTCGCCCCTCTGTAGGACCTCATTCCTATGGTTACTTCGCGACGCCTCGCCATGTTCCCATGTTTTATCCTCTGACGGCTCATATTGCCCCCACATCTCTCGACACCAGGATTCTTTCGGGAGATATAATATATCTTTGTTGGATCTAAAGATGGAACACGGGGAGAGTTTTACAGCCTTTGAATACAAGGGACTTTCTGCTAACTCCTCTTCTGTATAATCCTCGGGTGGGGCTATTCTTATTTCACAATCATAAAACATTCCCCACTTCGGATACTTCTTCCACGGACATACTATTGATGCTTCCAACGGAGGCCTTTTTCTTTTTTCCACCGTGATCCTGGTATCAGAGGGTAATTGAAAGTATTCAAGAAGTTCGACGTTGGTCATTCGAGCCTCGTGTATCGCTATTGTTTGATAAGCTCCTTCCACATCCCTTCGACTTGTTACCCACGGGTACGGGATTGTCGGGTCATATCGTCGTTTCTTGCATGTTACATGTCTCTCGGGTGGTATTGCCGCACATATTTCCATACCCCCGTTCATTGGAATGTGGATCATTCTTACGTTTTGGTACTCTGACTCATCTGAATCTGGTGCAATATCTTTTTTCGGGTTGTTCTCGCCTTCTTCTGATGGTTCGTCTACCCGCTCGCCTTCGGTAATGGCGTTGCAATACTCATATTGATCATATTCTTCTTCCAAATTTTTGCCTGTATGAGTACGCAATACTCCCTGCATCTCTCTATCCACAAGGCGAAGTACTTCATCTATCAGTTCCGACTTAATCTCAGTCTGAACGTTTCTTGGGTCAGCGAAGATAGTTACTGTCAGCCGTGGATCTTCTGGATTTTCGGAGAACGCGATTTCTATACTGTTTATGTCGAGTGGTGCTAGAATTGGTCCCGGGTTGATTTCAAATTCTATGGCTTGCCCTTCCTCCCGGTGTGGCATAACATCGTCATCTTCCATTTCGTCTCCTTTTATATCTTCGAATGAGTCCCATCCTGCCCACATGTTATGACAGGACCCCTGGGAGGGAGTTTCTGTTCCATCTTCCTCTTCGATGTCTCCCCATCCTTGGGCGACGATGCCTTCTATTCCCCATCCTAAGTTGATGTCATCACCATTTTCGTCAATACTCAATTGTCGAAATGAGAATTCGATTTCATTTTCAGTTTCATCATCACTAGAATATTCAATTGGATCCATACCCTGAGATATCCTTATTTCGCTCATCATGGTTCGGATAATCCGATGCATTTCTGGGTATAGAGTGAAATAGTCTTCCAGGGTAAAGTCTTCATCCGATAGGTACTCATCTTCTGAGTATTGTGGTTCTTCCGTTTCCTCTGGATCTTGTTCTTCAAAATCGTCTCTCCACGGGTCTTCCCCGGTAGGACCCTCATATCCTATCGAGTAACAGTGCTCATCATGACCGTATATTTTTCTATTTTTGTCTCGCCGATACACCAATAGTGGCTTCGAGGTACCTTCACCGTGTTTGTTCTTGATTGGCGATGTGTCGCCTTTGAAGTGCACTGGTTGTAAGTTCTCGCTTTGAGATTGACTCATGTATCTTTGAATGGTTGGTCTTATCTTTTCAACGATCTTTCTATTCTCTTCCTCCAAAGTTGCGGTATAAATGGATCGCATTAATTCCAACTCTTCTCGTATGGCCCGATAACCGACTGAGATACGAGCTGTACGTTTTGGCCTTCGGGCTAGAGGTGTCGCTATATTCGCAGGAGGTTGATCGTCCATTGAGTCTGTTATCGTGACACCGTTGCAATGTTCATGTCTATCTAGACATAAGGATTTCTCCTTTCCTTTTGAAGTACCAACCTTGGCATTTGTTTTTGCTCCTGAAATCTTTGCCATGACATGCTGGGGAATAAAATGTTCAAGCGTGATAGGCCTTGGGACTTTCTGCACGTACTCTTCATTTTTGTCTTTCTTAGTCCTTTCGCCCATCCCAGCAAGTTGCTTAGCTCTAGCCAATGTTATCGGCTTTTCCTTTTTCTTCCCGTTTTCCTTCGATCGACTAAATATGACTCTTGGAGCGGGAATGTTCTCTGTAGGTTGGGGGTTGCTTTTGGCTTGGAGCTCACTATGCATTTTTCTTAGTAACTTCTTAGATTTCTTGGTTAGGAGGAGGACCCAAGGTTGATGCAATTCTGTTTCGTCTTCCGATCCTACACAAGATATCATGTTAACTTGGAAGTGCGGTTTTGGAGTTTGTTGAGCCTCTTTAGGTATTTTTATCTCCCCCTCTTGTATTTGATTTTCCAACCAATCTTTAAAGATGTAACACCCCTCAAGATTGTGTCCGAGAATTCTATGGTAAAGGCAATAATTAGGATCATCGGACTTGTCTGCCTCTTCGGGTCGCTTGCACTGTGGTAGTTGCATGCCGTGCCTTATGGCAATTTTAAACAGTTCATCTATGTATTCTTTTTTGAAAGAATAAGGCCTTTTCCTACGCTCCCGTAGGCTTATGCCAAACTTCCGTTGGCCTGATTCTCTATTATCATCTCTTTCTGCTCGCTTGTTCTCGTCAGAGCCAATGTTGTAACTAGCTGAGGCCATTGCGTTTTCGCTTTTCTTTGTTTCGATCTTCTTTCCTTTCTCTCTACCCTTCTCTTTTTCTAAACTGGGCCGAGCTGTTGGAATCCATCCTTCTTGACTTAAAGATTCATACTTGGATGCCAGAGTGACCAATGGCTGGAACTCTGTGATTTTTGCTGGCACCAAATATGGTTGAATCCATCCTGGCAGATTGCTCATGACTATATTAACTTGCTCGGTCTCCTTTAACGGCGGTTGACACCGAATACTCACGTTCCTCCATCTCGTGATGTATTCTACAATCCCTTCACCCTTCTTTGGTTTTAAATTTGCCATATCCATAAAGGTGACATCCTGAGCGATGACCATAAATTTAGAACAAAAGGCATCTTCCATCTCTTCCCAAGAGTTAATGCTATTTTCTTCCAGAGATGCATACCATTCAAAGGCAGCTCCTGCAAGGCTTTGGGGAAACTGACGTAGTAACCATGCAAGATTATTAGCTGTGTCTCCACATGTGGTAACAAAGTGGGCAAGATGTTGCTCTGGAGCAGTTTTTGATCCTATCCCGTCAAATAACCGAAATTTCGGCACCACGTATCTTTTGGGGAAGGGTTCATTATCAAAATGTCGAGGGTAAGGTCTCCCTACCCTTCTTTTGAATTTTGTTGGGATCCCCAATCCAATCTCCTTCATTTGTCTGAAGATCATTTCCCGAAGGTCTTCTCCGGTTGTCGAGTTTGAGGAGGTTGGTAGGGGATAGGCATGCCCCCTATTAGCTAGTGATGCCCTAGGAGAATCCCAGGAAACACCACGGTCTTTTTCTTCTTTATCCTCATCCTTTGTAAGTCTTCTCCCATTCCTCTTAGCAATAGTTTCTTCAGGTTCTTCAATACGGATCCTGGTGCTACCATTTGTCCTGGGGCGGATTTCGTTTTCATCGTGAGAGTTCTGCTTCTTTTGTCGAGTTTTTAATTTGGCATTTTCTTTTCGAAGCGCCTCCAGTTCTCGAGCCATTAGCTCCAGCTTCTTTTCTAAGTGTGTATTCGCGACATCTCCTTCTTCGCTTGCACTTTCACCCGTCGATACATCATACTCCTGTTGGAATTCCTCCTCATTCATAACGGGGTCGATTGGATGTGTAGGCATTTCTTCTCCGGATGTGGGTTTCTTCCTGGTATTTCGGCCCTTCTTTTGGCCAACTTTCGCTTGCCTTGTCTCTGGTTGTCTCCCATCGGCCTGGCTGCGTGTTATTACCATCTCACTTTCTGGTTCTTGAGGCTCGTCCTCATCGCCACTAGCCGCATACGAGATGAGCTGATCATCAGATTCTTCGTCTATGCTCATGGCATTTACGGTAAAAGATTCTTCGCAATCATATACTTGCTGCTCGGTTTGCGCTTCTTTCTTTTTCTTTTCCCATCTCTTGGTCTCCAATTGAATTCGCAAATCTCCTCGGGACAACTGCTTGAATTTTTGTATTATTCTGGTCTTTTTACGAACAATATGTTGACCACTTTTCTCGAGGATCTTCTTAGGCTCATCCTCCTGATAAGTTAACCTTTTGTAAATTGGGTCACGATGGCTACGATTGTCATGAGATGTTTTCTTTTTTGTAGGTTCGGACGACATCGTAGGCGGGAAGGAAAGCCTGTCAAATACAGATTTACGAGGTTTTTCCTCCCTGTCTTCTGGTTGCAGAAGACCATGAACTTCCCTCTGGCCCTGCGCGTTCTTGATAACACGATATACCCTTCGAATCTTTTCGGGAATGCTCGGTCTCGGGTTATCGGATGTGACAGTCAGAGATTTGAAACGGGCGGGCAAATCCCTCCATCCAAGAAGGCGTGTATTCGGGGAACTCCATTTCGCTGCTCGGAGTGGAGAAAAAGAGTTTTGAACAGGCAATTCCGTCTCCGCTTCGAGCTCCTCTTGGTATGCTTGCAAGGCTTCCCTTGTCGAAACCTTGACCCTTTTCATGAGTTTCGGCGCTGGCTTGGTTGGAGCGAATACCTCATTGATAGTGCTCTTGGCTTTGAGTTTCTTGACACGCGTGTTGGTTATTGGAGCAGTGTTAATGGTACGCGGTCCTCCATGGTTATCAAGTTGCACGTTGTCTTTGCCAATCGCCTCGCTGGCAGGGGTGTTGAAGGAGCTGTTGACACCAACCTGCACCACTGGAACAGTAATCAGAATTGATCCGATTAAGTACATCGCGGAAGCGGCCCCTGGAGCCATTTCATTGCCATTGTTGCCCTTGCTCATCATCTTCCTGCAAAAGAGAAGTACTTGTTTATTTGTCAGCGAAAGATAAAACGTCACTGATCCCTACAGCTCATACATTATATCCTTTGATTTTCCCGATGAAAGGAAAAAGATGTCCCACTGGGCGTGCCAGAACCTGTCTCGCACTTTTTCGCGGCCCTCGGATCAACAGAGGAAAATCCGGTCTCGGATTGAGGGGCAAAAAAGGTGCGGATCAGATACCCCTCGCGAGCCTCAAGAGGCCGATACCGATACCACCCCGAAGCGCGATACCTGTACGGTCTTGAGTTCTCACGAGGGTTTATTATTTGAAGGGGTCCTTTCTTTCCAGTAGGCGCAAGCCCCTACTGTTAATTACCTCCGACATGGTCAGGAGCACCTCTAGATCGGGAAAATCAAAGGATTGTGTGTCGTGAGCTGTTAGGGAATTGTAAATATACAATTAGCGGTCCTATCATGCATATATATATTTTTTGTTTTTTTGTTTTTTATTAATGTTACTACTATAATGCAATATTAATATATCGTATTATTATATTTTTTTTTTGTGGACTTTGGATTGCAGGGGACAGCAGTCTCTGGAGTTCTTAGCAGTCCCTGGAATTCTTAACTTGTAGAGGTTTCGGTTGACTGCCGTCGCTGGACGCTTGTAGTCTTCTCGTTTTCCGAGTTCTCTCCATAATGTGTTGAATCAAGATTTAGGCTCTTATGATTTGCATTTTTGTTTTTATAAGGCATGGGCTTCCCAAAGCGGGTTTCTTAGACTTCTTGTTGATCTTTGTCGAGGTTGTCCGAAAGTGACGTCTGATTCCTGATCAGATCGTTAAATTTGGTTGATGCGGTGCTTGAGGTTGTTTTCTTTTTTTTTTTTGAAGTTGACATCAGGCCCCTGGGCTTGTGGATGTTAAAGACGCCGGACCCCTAGGTTTATGGGCGTTAAAATCTTATGCGCGCGGGTGCGACCCGAGTCGGTTGCCCCTTGACCTTTCCCGGGAAGCGGGGTGACGCTCGTTCAATGGGCATAGAGCGTTAAGTGACATCTGGTACCTGACCAAGACGTTCAATAGACGGATTGGCTTCCGTTAAAAGTGACATTTGGCGATGTTCAAAGTGACGGTTCGGTTTGCTCCCGAAGCGTTGAAGTGACATTTGGCAATGTTCGGTTTCTTTTCCTTGGGGTGATACTCGGTTTCCAGCCAAGATATCAAATAAACGGTTCTCTTGTCACTTGAAGCGTTGCGTTGATACGTGGTTTCCAGCCATGATATCAAGTAGACGATCCAGTTGCCATTTGAAGCGTTGAGGTGGTATCTAGTTTTCATCCAAGGTATCAGGGAAACGATTCGACTGTCACTCGAATCGTCAAGACATCTGGTTGCCAATCAGACGTTAAGTGACGTTCCGATCTCCATCCGAAGTACTGAGGTGATATCTGGTAGCCAGCCAGAATATCAAACAGCTAATCCGATTGTTGTTCAGAGCGTTCAGGAGATATTTGGTCGCTATTCAGATATTGAGTAGACGGTTCAATCATCACTCGAGATACTGAGGTGATATCTGGTATCCAACCAAGATAACCCGCAGATTATCCGATTGTTGCTTGAGGTGTCGACAGTGCATCTGGTCGCAAGTCAAATATCTAGGAATCGATTCAGCTGCCACCTGAACCGAAGACGCTTGGTTGCCAGCCAAGTGTTAAGTGCCAATTCGATTATCATCCGGAGTATTGAGGTGATACCTGGTATCCAGCCAAGGTACCAAACAATTGGTCCGATTGCTATTCGAATCGTTTAAAAATGACATCTGGGTGCCAGTCAGATGTTCCCTTCCGATTCGATCATAATTGAGACTCTGAAGTGATATCTGGTAGCCAGCCAGCTTATCGGACAGATGACTCGATTATTCTTCGAAGCGTTGAAGTGACGTCCACTCGCCAATCAGATAAGTAACAATTCGATCCTCACTCAGAGTATTGAGGTGATACCTGGTAGCCAGCCGAGATATCAAACAATAGTCTGACTGTTATTCGAAATGTTAAAAGGAATCTGATTGCTAGTCGGCCGTTCAATGGACAGTTCAGCTGCCACCTGAAGTGTCCGAATTTCATCTGGATGCCAGTCAGATGTTAAAGTGACGTTTGTTCGCCAAACGGGTATTGAACAGACGGTTCGATCCTCCTTAGAATATTCTGATGATACTTGGTAGCCAGCCGAGATATCATGCAGATAGTCCAAGTGTTACTCGAAACCTCGCAAGGAACCCCGATTGCTATTCAAACGTTCAGCGGATAGTTCAGCTGCCACCTGAAATATCCTAGGTTTCAACAGTTCGGCTCTCACCCGAAGCATTGAAACTATCCTTCGCCAGACCCTTGGGTTTGTGGGCGTCCAAAATCTTATGCGCGCGGGTGCTACCTAAGTCAGCTGCCCCTTGGCTTCCCTAGGTGCGGGTGACAATTGGTTCTCGATCATAGGAGCGTTCCTCTGACGCTCAGTCTCTGACCAATCGTTCAATGTGACGTAATGCTTGACATCTAGGCAAGACGAGTCACTCAAATGACGCTAAGCGTTCAAGTAACGTCCGGCTGCCGACCGGTACGTCATGAACAGTTGGTTCTCGATCATGGGAGTGTTCCTCTGACACTCAGTCTCTGACCAGCTGTTGAAGCTTCGCTTGATTCCTGATCAAGCGTCAATGCGACATAATGCTTGGCATTTAGCCAAGGCAAGTCAATAGGGTGACACTCGGCAATCTTTGTGAGCGTTCAGGTAATGTCCGGCTTCCGACCGGAACATTGTAATTTCCCTCCAGCACCGAAAGAGGTAAGTTTTGTTGTGTGAGATCTGGTTGTTGATTTAAAAGATAGATCGAGTCAACATTACTGAGCTGTTTGAAGCATAAGTAATGTGACTATGGAACATGTTGAAGGTTTCTGAATGAGGATATTATTTGGGTAAGGATTATGGATCCATCTGATGCATTGGTGTGATCTGGGATAAAGTCTTTAATATAGTATGAGGGAGTCGTTTACAGCCACAGTGTTGGCCTCGATGTATCCTTGGCGGTTAGATTGCAAACACTCAAGTTAGGACCTACTGCCTTCTCGAGAGAGCGGGTGCCTTAGATAATCGTAGACTCCTGAAATACAAGTGTGATCTTTCCCCAAGGTACGGGTATGATGATGTACAGTTTGTCCGTAATGACAATGTTTGCATATCTTTGATAGGATCACAATGTTGTGTGCCTGTGTCAGCGGTGTTGGCATATGTTATCTCTGGCGGGTAGATTGCATACACTCAAGATTGGACCTCCTGCCTTTCTCGAGAGAGCGGGTGCCTTTGATAATCATGGCTTCTATCGTCTCAGCAGGCTTGGGACAACATTGTGAACTTTTCTCAGACTGCAAAGAGTTCTGCTTGTATGTGGTTGGATCCATATTCTTCACCGATAATGTCTTGCGGTGTAATGTGCCTTCTCTTTGGGATTTTATCAGTTTGCTTGAATTTGGTCTTCATCTATTTTGTATATTATTTCGGGTCTCTTGATAGAGTCCCGTGATAGATCTCACTATCCATCATCTTGAGGCTAGCGAGTCTCAATTTAACCAGATCATTGAGCTTGATACTTCACCAGTACTTTTGTTTGTTAGCAACAGTACTCAGTGTCTCTATTTTGATTCATGCCCGTCATGACGACGACCGTCTGGTGGTTTTGATCACTTGGGGTTATGATGAGCTTTATCTAGAGTCGTAAACGGAGCACTAGACTCGGTCGTGCTAGTATCCCGTTATGACTTTCTGAATTTTGTAATATTATCCATGCCTTCAGTGATTTGATCATGAGCCTTTGAGCCTTTGCCGAAACGGCTTTTCTTCATAATATCCGGGAGAGAATAATGGTAGGGATATATTTGGTAGAGTTTATAGTGGTGGTGATTAGCCAAATAGACTCCCTTTATTTTTCTGAGCTTCCAGGATTTTTCCTCATACTTTTCTGAACCTCCTGTGATTTTTCATGAATTTTTAAAGGTTGTTGGATTTTTAAATAAATATAAAGCTGAGGTGGCAATTTATGATTGGCCAGAACTTGGAATATGGATTACAAATATTCTGTTTGGATTTTGGTTGTGGTTTTGGCATGAATATACTCTCCATATTTTTCTGGATCCGTAGAAATTTAATTTGGATTTTTCTGAGTTACGGTTGAATTTCTATGGATTTTTAAAGTTTCCAGCAATAGAATAATGCCACATCAGCAAGGTTGACACGTGTCAGGCTTTGATTGGTCCACGCCAGCGAAGAAAAGGAGGAGCCTACAGCGACCTTTCTTTGTCACGTGGAGGCGCATGATTGGTCTTAACTAACATTAGTTGATCGCCACACGTAGACACACAACATATGCCACAGAATATCGGAAATTTTGGGACGGTTTTCGTTGAAATCCAACCGTGTCTCTATACACCTGGTGCTTTATGGTAACGGAGATACCTTCCTACGTGGGTCCCGTCGTCAGTGGGTACGGTTTTAACCGTTGTTGGTACACCGGGCTTACGCAGGAGATGGGACTAAATCCCTTCTTCTCTTCATCCTCCTTCGACTGGGTGACGGAACAATCCCACCATGGTTATTAAATTGAGCATGTCATCGACTGTTTGGCCTTGGGATGGTGTCAAATAGGGTCGTGTGGCTCTCGGGAGGTTATGGGACCCATGAATTGTGCTTGTTTCTCCTTCCTTTATTGCAATCAAACTCATCCCAATCGACTAGGGTTTAACAGGGTTTGATGATGGTTCTGGGCCTCTGATGGTTCTTGAACAAAATTGGCAAGCCTGAGAGCATCGTGGGGGATCCATAAGTCTTGGTGTAGCCTTAATTTTGTTGCCGAGCTCCTCCGGCATGGTATCTCGCCTCAGCCTGAATCTGCCATGGCGGGTGGCTGGTGTATACGTCTGTCTGATGGTTATGACAGCCCAATAACGAGCCCCAGAGCATGATTATGTATCCAAAGAGAGGTTTATGCCATCAATTGAAAAGGTGAGACCCTTTTGGCATGGTGAATTGCCTTGGCCTAGGTCTGCCATGGAAATGACTTGGCGATTGAGACTCTCTATTGACCAGAGAAGATAATGATTAGATTGAGGAGATGGTGGCATGTGTTCTGAAGGGCACACACAATCAATTTAGTGTTTGTTGGTCTCCATTTGAAGATGCCAGCTTGATTTAGAATCAACCATGATGGCATGCTATTGGTCATCCTTCCTTTTGCTGTTATAATTTATTGGTGATGCAGAGAGCATTGAAATAACTTTCTGAGCATGTTGGCATCTCCTTGAGTGTGTGTGAGCCTTCAATTACATCATGAGGATTATGGCAGTGTGGGGACCCTCTTGTATTTTGGTCTGACCATGGTGGTTATGATGAGGCAGCATTATGTCGACTTGAAAAGGGAATGCATGAGAGTATAATGACTTGTTGCTGGGATATAACAAGCCATTAACCCAGCATAAGAGAGCCTCCAATATATTGTTTCCTCCTGGCATGGTTGAGGTAGTGGTGGTGATAGTGAGGCATTGTTGGAAAAGGAATAGAGATGTGTGAATCCTAATAGCTTGTATGCATGAAATAGCAAGCTATTAGGTTGACACAATTGCCCCTTCACTGCACAACTCCTTCTTAGCATGGTTTATGTTGAAGTGACTACCTCCTTCAATGCATTGGCCAGTTTGGGGGTGTGCTACTCCATGAACTCCAATACCTGCTGTCCTTTGTTGTTGTTTTTTTTATTTTTTAACCTGCTGTCCATGTTTATTGCCTTTGCTGTTGTCCATATTTTTTTTGTCATGATAGTATGCTTGATATTAAGTATGCATGCTTAAACATAATCCTCATGATTCCTTATACTGTAGTGAGTGTAAATGTGATTTCCTTATGTTGTTGTCCTCATGAATACATAACATAAAAGCATGATATAAAATGAGAATGATTTCTAGTCTACAACATAAAAAGCATAAGGTGAAATGAGAATGAGTTTTAGTTATTCCCTACTAATGCTTATTAACTTATATACATATTTACATCAAGCGTTTTATTAGTTATTCCTTACATTTTTGCTATGTGTGCATGAACCAGAAGATATATATAGAAATCAACAGAAATGAAAGTTGCAAAGATAAAAAGAAGTCTTCTTACTTCACTTACTCAAATTACACTCAAATTACAAAGAAATAGTGCAGATGATTGATCACAATATGAAGCTAGTGCTTCTACTAACACACCTTTTTTTGTTTTGTTTTTTTTTTTTAGTAGCTATCCTAACAGGAAACACTCTTATCCTCACGAGTGTGTACAAAGTGTTTTTGTGCTTGATTGCTTCACTTCTCATATACTTCCTCACTGTGTGTTTTCTGGTTGTGTCTCCTCTTCTTGCATGGCACTAAGGTACCCCTTTTATAGGGAATTTAGATGAGTACTGTGGATGGCACCAATTATGTGCCTCTTGAAAGAAATGGACAGTTTTGCCCCTGCTGTCTTCACTGAGCCTTACTGCACTCGTAGAGAATGGTTTGTTCCTAAATCATTATCCCTGCTTAATTGTGCCCCATCCATTGCTCTTCTCCATTTGCTGTCCATCACTTATTTTGAACTTTGGTGTTTGAGTCCCATTATTGCTGTGTTCATGATACTATGATTTTGCCTTGTTAATTTTCACAATTGATGAATCACAGTCCTTCATTGAAGCTTCCTTAGCACTGTTTGATTATGCAATCAAATCAATTTCGCTTTATTTCACTCAATTTAGCAATTCTTGGTTTTACAGGTCTTATGCAATTGAGCCACCTCTACTTCGAATTTACTGGAGAGAAGGGAATTGGCGCTGAGGATTCCCTCTTCTTGCAATTAAATGCTTAGTCATCATGGCCTGGCAGAGAGAGGGATGGAATTGAAGGAGGCTGGTCTGGCGCATACTTGAGCAGGCAAGAGGGGAGACAATGGGAGCAGTCCGCTTCTGTGCACCGCGCGAGAAGGAGAGGAGAACGAGATTCCCTTCCCGCCATCATTACTTGGCTTCGTTTGTCAACAGGCGTGCGAGAGGGAGGGTCCATCCCCTGCGTCACGGCGTTCGTCAGAGGAGCCTCTCTTCGTCATCGCGTGCGTCAGAAGGAGCAGTCGGAACGAAGGGGACGGAGAGATACTGTGATGGGCCGTTAGTGTTTATGGGCCTTCCTTCTTTTTTTTTTTGACTGATGTGGGTTGGGCCGAAATGAAGTGGGCCTTTCGTTTTTTTTTTTTATCCAACGTGGATTGGGCCGAAGCAAAAATGGGCCAAAGCAGTAAGAACAAAATTTGATCATGGAATATTTGTTGCACGAATCTTGATGCCTCCGGATGCACTGATCTTGATGGATTTATATGCTAGAATTTTGATATATTTTGATGCCCATGTCAATTTTATTTTTATAATCATATAATTTCACAAATATTTATGAAATCACATAATTATTTTCGTACGATATTTCGGGTCATGGCTCGTATTTTTCATATCAAACTACCTATGTCCTCTTATTTGTAAATAGACCCTCCCGATTGATCAGGATAATTTTCAGAGTGTCGGGCGCCTCCTATATTTGACCCATGTCTAAAATATCAAATTTCGGTTTACCGTTTCCCGGTATTTAGGAGAATATTTTAGGGTTCAACAGTTAGTAATTAAAAGCTCATGATCCAAATGTAAAATATAGTTCGCTCATTCTATCTTTTTTATCACATGTTGTTTGAATTATATTTATGGGGCCGTTTGGATCGCTTAGGAATTTGGAGAATTTGGAAAAGTTGTAATTTTTAGGAATAAATTTATTGGGAGGTGTGTAATTTTGTGAAGAGTTTGGATTGTTTATAATAAATTTATGGTAGGAAGATGAAATTCCCCAAATTCCTTAGAAGTGGTTGAAATTTTTAAATTTTTTTTACTTATGTCACATCATGTCGTATCAGTATATCATGCTCGTTTCAATTGTTTGATCTATTTCTATTCTCGTTTTATCTTGACATGACATGATAGTTCTTACATTTCTACTTTTCTATTTTCATTTGAAAAAATATCCCATTCTCGTTTGGATTGCTTAGCAATAAGGGAAATAGCCTATTTCTAAGAGAAAAATATTGAGAAGTGTGTAACTTTGTGAAGAGTTTGGATTGTTTACAATAAATTTACGTATAAGAAAAGCTATTTCTCTTATTCCCATACGATCCAAACAGGACCTAATACATACATCTCTTTTATAATGTTCTTTTTTTTTTAGAAACACTAGATAGCAGCTACCTAGTTGGAACTCTTTTATAATTTTCTTCTGCAGAGACTTTAGCAAAATCAATCCTGATACTTTTTATTGTACAGAGGTTTAACTTTTCCAATTGATAAATATTTATTTTCGAAATTGGTTGTACGCAAAATATACTTAAAAGAACTAATAACTGTTATAATTAATATTAATTATAATATTAATGTGGCCTATATGATTTAATCTGAACCATTTATTCTTAAATGGTGCATTGATTTTGATGGAAAATCAATGGACCAGATTCATTCAAATATGATCCCTTCAATTGCCTTAGTTATATTAACTCATCTCCTGTCATTAGTAGGCACCTTTTCACTAATTTTCGCCTAATTAACAAAATAGACAGAAGAGAGTAAAAACGCCATTATTGCCATCAATTTTGGACTAAGGAAAAATTGGAGAAGGTCATATTTCCGCATAACGATGTCTTTCCTACAGTCCTGTAAGTTCTAACTTATGAAATTTATTTAATTTTATATGAATTACGTGATCCTTTATTATGTAATTTCAGAAATATTATCATGAATTAATATTTCAAATTTCTAACATTTGGTATCGGAGCGGTACGTAATTTCATATAAAATTACTACAAATTTTTTCGTTAATTACTGAAATTAAATGATTTCGTATTTTCGTTATTTGTATTTTCGTATTTAAGTAAGTAATTAATTGTAATTTCTAAATATGTATTTGATGGAATTTTACAGAATTAATTTCATAATTTTCCTTATGTAATTTCCTATACTTACTTTTCTGTGTGCACAATGGAGATGAGAATTATTACTATTTTGTTTCTCTTTTCTGTGTGCACGAAACGGGGACGAGAGAGAGGAATAGAAACCATGTCACTTATGTGTTCTTTTTTCGAATCTTGATTGGATACAAAGGTGTGGAATAATTTCTCCATCCAAACCACATCAGAGCCCTTTATTTTGGCAACCGTTCGCAAACTTCGTGAATTTTTAGAAAAAGTTGCGCATGTGGTTCTCGTACAGTAAGTACTAATGTTTATACAACCAGTTTGTAGATAATCTGCTTTATACTCTAATTCCTACGCGCGCTGACACCTTTTCCTCTGGTCCCCACTCGATAAAGTTAATGTCTATGATTTCTTTAATGGGGAAAGTTACTTTTCTTTTTCTATTGCAACCAGAGAATTGAATTTACTTTATCACAATAAATTTATCTACATAATCATTTACGTATATGATTTATAAAGTATTCAAAATCATTTATAATTTTATGATGTTTTATTTTCTGAACCGTACATAATTTTTGTATGATTTATGTGTGATAATTAAGTATATGATTTTATATTATATATATCAAGTAACCCAACGGAACTATGTTATATATAATTTATAGTCATATAAATTTACTTTTAATATCTGGTCGTTATCAATTTTACAAACTTTAATTGTGACTACCATTTTATTAAAAGGAACTATGTTTTACATGATGTTTATAGTATTATTTATGTTTTCGTTTAATAAATTATAAATGTCAATTTTACCAACTTTAATTGTCAAGTACAATTTATTAAATGAATAGTCTTATGTTTTAATTTATTTCTGCCCAACGGTGATTTGAATTGATTTTAATGGATCAACTATTAAACCTGAAATATTAATTGGCGTTTTATTATTTCAGATTAATTTATTATTAGTCCCCTAATTATAGTTGATCTAATTTATTTAATTTTATATGTCTGTGGATTTTAGTTAATAGTAAGCATTTCATTTGTCATGAATTTGCAGCATTGAGCAATATTAGTGATCGGTGCTGAGGGTACTGGTCAAATTAATTCCTTAAAAACCGATACTAATTCGTTTGCAGTGTAGTTTAAGGGTCGAATCACGGGGACGGACTATTCCTTTCCTAAGTTTAAACAATTCATATTAATTTAAATTCTTTTGATTAAATAAACAATTCAAATTTCAAACAGATCCAAACTGAAGGTACATTGCAGTTACAGAATTTAAAATTGTAATTCCCTAGAAAAAGACTTTATCCAATTGAAAGTTTAAACAATTAACAAATGATTAGGGGTTCAGGTTGTCTAACTTTTCCTGTCTGTCAAGGTTGGGACGGACCGTTCCATCTCTGGAACGGGCCGTCCTAACCCTGTCAAATGGCTGGAACTGTCCGTTCTAGGCCAGGACGCCCCCTCTCGGGCGGTCCGTCCTGACCTTGGAACGGGCCGTTCCAATCATCCGATGTTTGTCTTGTCATCCTACTTAATTATTTGCTGAGTGTTTTTGCGTGAATTGGATCAAACCTAACCTACAGACTTGCGCTCTAACTCTCGTTCAGGTCAAGTTGTGGGGTTCTGTTTGATAAATCCTAAAAACTCCTAAATTTCAACTCTCGTTTCTTGGTTTAGGTGTTTCTAATTGATTTCTGGGTCTTGGTAAACTCTCAACCTCTCGGTTTGTTGAGTAAAACTTCTAATTACTTGAAGTTTGGTTAAATCCTTTCGGATATCGCCTACCTAATTGATCTAAATGTTTGCTTGTTATTGCAGATTGACTTTACTTTGACAATTAAACTAGGCCTTTGTTTAACGCAATAATCAGATTCAAACAGTAACAAGTTGCAACAAAAAGATAGAATAAAATTTGCAGAAATCATAAACGCGACTTAACTTAGCAACTAATCAAGTATTCAAACAAAACAAACAACTAAAAGAAAAGTTATCGAACCATAGCCCCTAAACTAAACTACTCCATGCAAGAAAAAGCAGGTTTCATCATACAAAAACACAAAGAAAAAGAAAGAAAAACCAAGTTACAACAAGATGTGCTTGAAAATCGTCTATCTCCTAAGCTCTGTCCTGTCTGGGGCGGGCCGTCCTGATCCTGGGGCGGTGCGTCCCAGGCTGGTGGATGGCCGTCTCGACAGGGTGGTTGCCTTGCTCCTTTCTGGCTCTCCAAACTTAGCAAATTTCGACTCCCTTGGCTTGGAGCCAGGACAGAGCTTATATAGGCTTCTTGGGAAGCCCCAAAACGTGGCATAATGGCCCAGAAAGGCGGTGGAAACTGAAGAAACCGCCTCACCAAATCAGGCACTCTATATTTGGCACTCTCGAAATAGCTCTCTGGCCTGGTAGCGGACTGGGACGGCCTGGTCTGAACATGGGGCGGCCCGTCCCAGCATGGGCTGATTGTGTCGTCTGGAACTCCTTTGCCTGCGTCTGCACTGAGGTGGGACGGCCCGTCCTATGATTGGGGCGGCCCGTTCCATCTTGCTGGATCTGTGCGACTTAGTCGATTTTCTTCTTTTTTCGCGTCAAAGTGTGATGAACCTGTATAAAAAACTTGCCGGGCTACGGCTGAACTTTCCTACATCTAACATTAGCACAATTCAAAGGAAAATGAGTAAAAACACAAGTAATTTGAACGAAATTTGGGGCTTATTCTGGCTGAAAATCAAGTACGAAAACCGTACATCAAAATCCCCCAAGCTTGAACATTGCTTGTCCCCAAGCAAAACTCTAGACTTAGACCTGAATTAGACCCTAATTGAGTTCAAATACCTGTGTACTAACTAGTTCAAAGAATCCTTTTAGTTTAAACTTAATTGATTGTGACTTTAAGTTACAAAGGCATTTTCAAAAAGTTTTTCTATTAAGACCAAAATATTTTATTTTTGAGTGACTTAACTTTTTCTGAAATCAAACCAAAGATCCTCACATCACATTGACTCTGTTTCATTTCACTAAGCATTAAATCAGTTAATTCTTCAAAGTTTTTATTCAGTTAGAAATCAAGTAGAAACGGGATCGAACCTGCTCAACTCAAATAATTCAGAATAACTCCAAGTTGTTTTGCACAGACTTACGATACTTCAAACCAGAAATTTAAATAACTTAAAAGAAAAATTATTTACAAGATACAATTCTCCTGGGGCGAGGAGGTTTTTCCCGAGGCGGAGAAGTCGGCCAGATAAGAGCGGATTTTTAGAGGATTTTTCCTCTTTATTTCTTTTTTTTTTTATACCATGAATCTCTTTCTGTTTCTTACCCATGGTTTATGAAATTCTTTTAATCCGCAAGTACCTATAGCCTCCTACAGTGTCCATGGCACTGCACCACTTTTTAGTTCCCCTTTTTATTTTGTTTTTGATTTTTCCATTTTTTTTTTATTTTTTTATTTTATATTTTTTTTATTATTTTTTTTTTACTTTAATTTTGAAAAGAAAATTGCGAAGGTTTTAGTTTCTGAAAATCTGTGCAAACCATCTTACAGTTATCCTTATTTTTGAGTTACTCAAATGATCTTAGGCGAACTAAATCAAGCCCTTTGCCGGCTCTATTCAATACAACCGAATAATTGCTTTTGAAATTAACTATCTAATGCTTAGCAAAATTAATCCCAAGTCAAATGAATGTTACTATCCTTAGCTTGCCTCAAATTAGTTTAGTCAAATTCATTTTGCAAATTTTCAACAGAGTTTTTTTAGTTTTTCTCAGAATCTGCCCAAATTTCTTAAGTCACAAACATCAAGATTAGCTAAATGATCCTTAGAACTATCCTAAATGCAACTTAGAATGATTTAATTATGCAAATCCTACATGTATATACAAAAACTGCCAATGCATTGTGTCTGGAACGGCCTGTTCTAGCTTGGAACGACCCACTGGGGCGGACCGTCCTGATGGTGGGACGGACCGTCCCAGACTCAATACTTGACTAGTTTCAATGCCTCAGACAGTGCTGGAACGGGCTGTTCTAGACTGGGACGCCCTGTTGGGACGGGTCGCCCCATTGGTGGGACGGTCCGTTCCAATACTGTCTGAAACTGGCAATATGCAATGCAGATGATCTAAGTATTCCGTTTTTTCGATTTTTCGATCCTTTAACCCCCCCAAGCTTATCTACTGGACTGTCCCTAGTCCTAGTAGATGCAAGAAAGAAAATAAAGGAGAGAAAAATAGAAAAACGTACCTGATACTGGCTCAGAACTGTGGTGGGTCAGGTGGCGGTGGAGCTGATGGACCAGGGCCAAAGATGTGGCTCGCGAGGCGGCTGAGCAGATCATCGTTCCTTGCATTGCGCTCATCTTGCTGCTGCCTCCATCTCCTGTTCTCCTCCCTTTCTTCATCAAATGATGCTTGCAAGTTCCACTGAGCGGTGTGGATGTCATGCAGCATATCAAAGTAGCGCTGGTCCGATCCCCTGCCGTATCCCGGCTGCCACTGCGGCTCAAACCCTCCATGTGGGCGTGGCGGAGATGGGGATGGACGAATGTCCTCCATGCGGATCCCGCCCCAAGTGAAGTGCTCGCCCTGAACGTCATCGAAGGGCTCAATGTGGGGCATCGAGGGGAAATGGGAGGGATGCTGAGATGGGTGGCTAGAAGCACCTGCTGCCTCTGCCTCTGCCGATGTACCGGCGCCTGCTGCCCTAGCAGCGGCCTCCATCTCAGCCAATCTGCGCTGCATCTCTTCCTCTTCATGGTTGATCAACCGTCCATCTCTATCAACCAGAAGCCAGGTCCTTTTGTTTTGGAGATCAATGGACCTGGTGAATGGAAGCGGGAACCGATGGCGGCCATAACAATACTGATACTCGGATCCAATCTGGGCCACCATCCCCATCTCAACCAGCTGCCTCATGCCTATGCGGTTTGGTCCCCCGCTTCGCCTCAGCTCATCCCAGGGCACCGTAACATCATACTGGCGGATCAAATGAGTCACGTATCCGCCCACTGTGATCTGACCCGTGCCTGCCCTGAGATTGTTGGCCTGTTTCTCGAAATGCTTCATCATGAAGTAGGCCAAATTGAGCTTTGCCTCGCCCTTGGGATAGAAGATCTGGTTGAGGATTGCTTGCTCACCGCGAGTCAACTTGACACCCGACTCACCTTTGGCAAAGATGGTAAGAGAGAGCATCCGCTGTATGAAGCGGATAGTCGGGTGCTGGATGTGGGAGGAGCGGCGGGTGTTGACTGGCTGTCTGTGCTCCAAAGATAACTCCTCCCAAAGGTTGTCCTCAAAAAACTCATCCGTGATCTCCCCGTTTTCAAGCCCAAAGAACCGGGCAAAGTCATTCTCATTGCAGATCATCTTCTTTCCGTTCGCACGGAATGTCATCTGCCAGAGATCATCCTTGAAGAAGAGGTCAAGGGTGCAGAGGAACTCCATGGTGAGGGCCGTATAGGTTGGAGCTCTGATCTTCCAGAATCTCGGGCGAAACCCGACAGATCTGGTAAGACGGAAGAAGTCATCGCGGATGCCAAGCTGATCCAGCACCCGCAAATCAATGGCCTTGGTGCTTTGGAAGTGCTTGTTGCGTAGGTTTTTGAACCTCTGCTTTGCATCTGAGCCCTTGAGGCGGATGTGCACATCGGCAAGCTCAATTTCTGCGGGCTGTGAGGGGTAGGTTTGCGTCTCTGGGACGAGATCCTCCACCTCTTCTTCTTCTGCCTCTTCTTCTGCCTCTGCTGCTGCATTGATCTCTGCATCTGTGGCAGCGGGTTCAGGGTCAGGTTGAGCTTCGGGCTGGTGGGACTGAGCGGTGTCAGCAGGCTCGGTCTGATCGTCTGCCATGCCTGAGATAGACTCAAGTTCGGACCAGTAGCAGACGTATGGAGATGGCTGTCTACGCCTGACCCAACCTGCGAATGGAATTATCTGATCTGGGTCCTCTACGGTGTACTGGGACTGGTTGGAAGGAGGCGGATTGACCATGAATTCCCGCGGATCGAGCGGGTACTTGTCTAGCGGTGGAATGGGACTGTCTTCTTTTGTTGACCACCCACCAATGCCCCTGGTGAATGATCTGGGCACAAGGATTTTCCTTTTCCCAGGCTTGCGCGGGAGATCGCGAAATAAATATTTTGTGATTTTGTCTGAAAGTCTCCCTGAACTCCTCCTCTGCATGGAACGGGTCGGTCCAGAAATGGGGCGGTACGGTCTGGCTGGGAAAGCAGTATTTTTGGATGGTTTTGTGTTTGGGGCGGACCGTCCTGATGTTGGGACGGACCGTTCTGGACTAGGAGGATAGAGGGGTTTTGGGTTGGGACGGGGTGGTCTGGGATTGGGACGGGTGTTTTTGGCAGGGTTTGGTAATTGGGACGGGTCGTCCCAGAGATGGGACGGTCCGTTCCAATTAAGGTTTGGACAGAAAATTGGCTAAGTACCAGAGATGGTTTCCGATTTTTTCGATTTCGAAATTGGTACGGGTTTTTGGTACAAACTTAATGTAATTGGTTTAGGAAATGAAATGAGAGGAGGAAGGGCTTGATTTTACCGGATAATCCAGAGGAAATGGCGGTGGAGGCGAGGTGGCAGTGGCGGAGGCGGCGGATTCCGGCGAAATCGAGAAAATGCGGTGAAACGAAAAGGATGGAGGCGAAGTGGAGACAGAGGAGAGACGATTGTGGCAGAGAGACGGCGCAATCGGCGGTTGAGATGGCGGCGGCAGCGGATCTGTCGGCGGTTTGAGGCGCGGCGGCAGCGAAGGGTTGCGGCAGCGAAAGGGTGGAGCGAGAGAGAGTAGGTGAGGGAGAGGAGAGAGGGGGGTGGCTCTGGCGATGCGTCGTCGGCGGCGCTTCGTCGATTTTCGCGAGGACAGAGAGAGAGAGATGGGGTCGGGTGAGGGAGAGAAGGAGGAGAGAGGGAGATGGGTTTAAATGGGTTTGAATGGGGTGTAACTGTTGGGATAGTGGGTTAGTGGGTCGGGTTTGGGTTAGTGGGTAGTTACTCACCAAAAGTCGTGCGTAACTGTCAGGTTTAAAAATGGGACGGACCGTTCCATGGTTGGGACGGGTCGTTCCATTGGCTGAGTCCACATGCCCAATTGCATGACCTTTCCACTCCGTTCTGAACCAAACCTGGCCGTTCCACTTGTTGGGACGGGCCGTCCTAGTATTGGGGCGGTCCGTTCCAACCAGCATTTCTTCCCCCAAGCTTGTCTTTGGTTGATTTCCTCACGTTTTCCTCCTGACAGTAATCAATCACATCATAAATTAAGCCAAGTATTCAGGTTATTTAGCCTACTCCTAATTTTTTTATCCTTTTATTGTTTTTTTCAAATTTTTATTTTTTTTTTTTTGACTTTTTGACACAAAGTAAATTGAATAAAATTTTAAAAACTGAACCCTTGGGTTGCCTCCCAAGAAGCGCTTGTTTAAGGTCTCAAGCTCGACCCCTGATGTCTACGTCTCTGCGGGTGAGGGGTTGGTCAAAAAGTGCACTTCCCCTCCTTTTGCACTAGCATTTGGATCAACGTAGAGCTTGAGCCTCTGTCCGTTCACCTTGAAGGTCTCATCTCCTTCCTTGTAGATGTCAACAGCTCCAAATGGATAGACTTTCTTCACAACGTAAGGGCCTGTCCACCTAGACCGGAGTTTGCCAGGAAATAGCCTCAATCTGGAATTGAACAGAAGCACCATATCTCCTGCTTCAAAGGATCTCCTTTGGATATGCTTGTCATGCCAGAGCTTCGTTTTCTCCTTGTAGATCCTGGCATTGTCATATGCATTTAGTCTTTTTTCCTCCAGCTCATGTAAGTCTAGAATCCTCTTCTCTCCAGCTGATTTATAATCCATGTTGAGTGCTCTAACTGCCCAATATGCCTTGTGTTCCAATTCCACTGGCAAATGGCACGCTTTTCCATAAATCAGCTTGAATGGGCTCATGCCTATAGGAGTCTTGAAAGCTGTCCTATACGCCCATAAGGCGTCATCCAATTTTAATGCCCAATCTTTTCTTGTACTGCTCACTGTTTTCTGCAGGATATTCTTTACTCCTTCTTGCACCATGAAATGGCACTTCTCCCAATTCAAGACTAGGTTAACTTCTTCACATCTCTGCAATACCTTTTTCAAGTTAGCTAGACAATGATCGAAAGACGTGCCATAGACAGAAAAATCATCCATGAAAACCTCCATGTCTTTTTCTATAAAATCAGAAAAAATAGCCATCATGGCTCTTTGAAATGTTGCTGGTGCATTACACAAACCAAATGGCATCCTACGGTATGCATAGGTCCCATATGGGCATGTAAAGGTCGTTTTTTCCTGGTCTAGTGGGTGAATTGGTATTTGAAAGAAACCAGAATAACCATCTAGATAGCAAAAAAAAGAATGCTTAGCCAAGCGTTCGAGTAGCTGGTCAACGAATGGCAAAGGAAAGTGGTCCTTTCGGGTAGCTGCATTCAGCTTGCGATAGTCCACACACATCCTCCATCCTGTGACGATTCTTGTTTGGATCAGCTGGCCTTCGTCATTCTTTATCACGGTTGTGCCTCCCTTCTTTGGAACAACATGAATGGGACTAACCCATTTGTTGTCTGAGATGGGGTAAATGATTCTTGCCTCTAGAAGTTTATGTATTTCTTTCCTCACAACTTCACTCATGTTCGGGTTGAGTCTCCTTTGGTGCTCCACAGTTGGTTTGGAGTCCTCTTCAAGTAGGATCCGATGGGTGCAAATCGAGGGATCGATACCCTTTAGATCCTCAATCGAGTATCCGATTGCTTTCTGATGAATTCTCAGTTCCTTCAATAACTTCGCTGTTTGATCTGCATCAAGATTGGCATTAACAATAACAGGAAAGGTCTGATCTGGGCCCAAGAATTCATACCTGAGATTGTCTGGCAGGGCCTTCAATTCTGGCCTGGATTTCGCATCATCTGAATTGGGGCGGGCCGTTCCAATCTGGGGCGGTCCGTCCTGATGGGTGTACAGGCTGAGAGTCTGTTGGATTTCAGCTGTAGATCGCAGCTGCATGATGGCTTGATCCGCCCTGATCTGGGGCGGTCCGTTTTGTCCCTCTCTGGCAGCCAAGTATTCAACCATTTGGAGAATTTCATTGAATATTAGGTCTGCCTCCTCCTCTTCAGGTCTGGCCGAGAAGGAATGGTATGCCTGAACAACACGTGTGTTGAAGGATTCTTCAACAATAGCTTCCAATGATTCCACCATAAAGATTGAGTCAATATGGTCAGGCATCTTCATTGCTTTCTCTACATCAAACTCCACTTTTTCATCTCCAACCTCTAGGATCATCTTGCCGGTCTTGCAGTTGATGAATACTCCGGCTGTGGTGAGGAAGGGGCGACCAAGGATGACTGGAGCATCTAAATCTTCTTCCATATCCACAACCACAAAGTCACAAGGCACAACCAAATCTCCAACTTGGACTGGCACGTCGATTGCTATTCCCAATGGCAGTCTAATTGATCCATCAGCAAGCTTCAAAGTCATGCGGGTCGGGCTCAGCTCCCCCATTCCTATCTGATTATAGAATGTCTCGGGGATGAGACTAACGCTTGCTCCGAGATCCAGCAAAGCTTTCTTCTCTTCTGCATTCCCGATTTTACATGGGATTGTGAACTTGCCTGGATCTTTCATTTTGACCGGCATCTTCTTTGTAATCAGAGCGCTGCATTCTCCGGTCAAGGCCATGGTCCCGCACTCCTCCAGGTTTTTCTTGTTGGAAAGGAGGTCCTTCAAGAATTTAGCATAAGATGGCATTCTGGTTAGGAGATCGGTGAAGGGAATTGAGATCTTGATCTGCCGTAGAATGTCCAGGAACTTCTCGTACGCTCCCCAACCCCCACCCTTCCGCGTACGCCCCCCTCCCCCTACCCCCCACCCTCTGGTAATATCATACTCTCACACACACAATATATATTGATTATAAATGTTGAGGTTAACATATTTAACTGTTGAAGTTAATATATATGCCAACTTCAACAATTTAAATATGCTCACTTCAAATATTACCTTCAACATTTAAATATGCCAAGTTCAACAATTATATATATTAACTTCAACAGTTATATATATTAACTTCAACAGTTACATATATAACATATTACTTACATATATAACTTCAATAACTACATATATAACTTCAGCAGTTACACATATTAACTTCAACAGTTATATATATTAATTTCAACAGTTACATATATAACATATTACTTACATATCTAACTTCAATAACTACATATATAACTTCAGCAGTTACACATATTAACTTCAACAGTTATATATATTAATTTCAACAGTTATATATATTAACTTCAACAGTTACATATATAACATATTACTTACATATATAACTTCAATAACTACATATATAACTTCAACAGTTACACATATTAACTTCAACAGTTATATATATTAACTTCAAAGAAATATAGGACATAACTGGGAAAGTAGGAAAGCTGTCAAGCTGCAGATGCTAGTGGTGGGGAGAAGAGGAATGGGAGGGCGTCGATACTGGAGGAGAGACCATGGGCCCATGGATGAAGGAGAGACGTAGGTGGAGCGAGAACGGATGGGATGAGAGATAGTGTACGGAGGAGGGGGAAGAGGCGGGAGATAACGTACGCGTGAGAAGGGAAGAATTAGTTACAACGTACACGTGAGGATGATGGAATGATAGAATCTTAGAGATGGTCCTAAGCAATTCCGAATAATCTTATCATAATAAAACCCAGTGTCTATTTTCAACCAACAAAATTAGATGCATGGCAAAAAAGAAACAGGTACCTTTCAAAAATAGAAATACAAAAAATACTAATAGCAAAGTATCTTTACCATTTCCAACCAAAATACATTTAACACCAACGTCTGAGCATGAAAACCTACTTGTCTACAGTCTACACTACACATACTTCCTCCAAAATGAAAATTTAGACACGTATTCACACACTGACTCACTGGTGGAGGGTCCCAACCCAAGAAAGGCAAGGCATCTAGTGGGACCCACAACTCAATTGTCAAAAAAACTTTGGGTTCAATATATTCAATCAACAAGGACGCGTTGCGTATATGGTATCACTTGGTGGGTCGGTCCGGTTCCTTGCTAGTCATGGCATTGTCCGTTTAAAGCCTCTCTGGTCCCCTTCATTCACATGCTGCCTTAGACAAATACAAGAGACCCATTAATTAAAAGATTTCAACACATAAAAAGAAAATTGAAAAGAAGGTGTCACATGCTCTGTTCTTGCGGCGCCTCATGCCAAGAAACCGGACCCTACCTGGCTTGCTCTCTCTCTCCCTCTTTTAAAAAAATATTTTTTAGTACATTCAAACGAAATTCCATTTCTGTTTTTGTCCGTTAAGTTATTAGTGGATGCAAAACAGTTATCATGATATATCATGAATGAAAAATGGCAAAAAGTTTATCATATAATTGGTATTGTTTCATGCTTATTCCAAAAATATGAAATTAAAAATATAATTGTATGCTATATATATTTTCTTAATGCAGATTTTGAGTCACATAAGACAGCCTAGAAAACAGTATTAGCAGCCTTGCAACATTGACCAATGCAATCCTATTAATTTATTTAATTGTTCTGTTTTTGGTAGATAGAAATAAAATAAAATGCAATGCATCCTACTGGCAGTAGCAGTACCCGGACAATACAAACAAACAACCAACCAACTACCAATATTTATTTCATTCACACTTGCAAATTGCTATAATCCAATTTCTCATCCAAGCCTGAGTCTAGCCAAGCCACTCCAATCCATGACTTTTACCCATTTCCTTTTCTCCACATGCAAACCAGCTGGCTTTGTGAACACAGACAGGGACTCATCCCTAACCCTTTCTACAAAAAAATGTTCCCTTGTCAGTCAGTGTGTGTGTGTGTGTGCAGGTTGCGCATCAAGTATCACATCAAAATCACGAACCAAGTATCACATCAAAATCGAGCGAAGAAAGATGACATTCAAACAAGAAAGTGTCAAGCATGTTTCAAGGATCTTTCTCAAGTACTTTTGGATGAATTATGATGCGCTAAATGGACGTAAAGTGAAGATAAGATGAACATGAGAGGTGGTCAGGCTCGTGACCTAAAACAAGCGCTTCTTGGGAGGCAACCCAAGTCCTCAAATTTTTATTCAATTATTTAGTTAAATTTTCTATCAAAAAAAAAACTCATGGTTGGTTTGGATTTTATTGTTGGAAATGCAGGTTTTGATTGATTGTGGATGTCCTACTTGTGACTCGCGCTAGAGCACCACGGTTCGGAGAACAAAAAAGTTCACGACCCACGCACGACCTCATGTGAGTTGCATGCCACAAGAAAACAAGCCATGATGTTCGCACGCTCCAACACAGTTTTTACAAGCTCCAGCGAAGGTTTTGCACGCCTCACCGTCGCTCGATTGGACGTCTCGCGGCCGCATTTTGAAATTCCAGAGTCAAAACATAAATTTTCTCCACAACAAACTTGAAGGACCTCTATGTGGACATGCTGAAAAAAATTTCGCGACGATTCGAGCGACAGAGATCAAAATTCATTGATTTAAAGTGAAAATTTCGGTCCAAAATTTGTGGATTTTGGTCCGAAATTTGTGATGGACAGCACAATTTTTCCGTAATCATGAATTGGTACGCTTCCATTTTTACTCTTTTTACTTAATCTGTGAATGTTTAGCACTGGGACAGTGCTTTGTTCAGTTTGGAGGGGGGATAAAGAGTAAAAATTGCTAAATATGCAATATTTTGGTCCGAAATTTTTTAATTTTGGTC
Organism: Rhynchospora pubera; assembly: GCA_028095005.1. Taxonomy (NCBI): domain Eukaryota; kingdom Viridiplantae; phylum Streptophyta; class Magnoliopsida; order Poales; family Cyperaceae; genus Rhynchospora; species Rhynchospora pubera. The sequence continues at coordinate 206,451,051 of CM051462.1, read as the reverse complement.
CGAAATTTTTGCTATTTGCACTGTTTTGCTCCATTTTGAATGCTGAAAAATCAGAAAATTAATTTTGGATGCATGCTTGATCTCTGTCTTGGTTAAAATTGATGAAGTTGCTCACTGTTTCACATTGTTCGAATTTTAAAAGCATTTTTGAAAATTTTTTCAAGGACTCTTGATTGTTTAAATGCTTTAAATTGATTTGTGCACCAATAGACCGAGTTGAAAATTAGTTTGAGAAAAAAGAACCCGAATTTGGATGCTTGTAAATTGTCAAAATGGTCTAAGTCAATTCTCACAAGTTTTTGTCGAGTGAACGATTTTGTGTCTTGCAAACTTTTGTTTAAAAAGAAATTTTATGAACTTTGAAAATTATAAGATGAATCTGGATGTGTGTTTGAATGCTTCAATCACCAACGAGCAAAATTCTAAATTGACAAAAATCTAAATAGTTGTGAAAACGAGGATGCATCGAGACCTTTTTCCACCAACTCAACCACAAATATTGGAGGCTTAAGGAACTTAACATATAAAAAGAAAAAAAAAAAGAAATGTTCAAGTCCGTAGTGGTCTGTAGCGAAAAATGCGTAAAAACCGGACCGACCTCCCTGGTGCGATATGTGCCAGTAGCATTTTCAAGGTCAATGACTTGCATTAAATCCTCTAGGGTGCAAAGCCCCACGACTCGACTTGCACAATTTAAATTGGTGAAAATAAAATTGCTTTGAGAAGGATTCATTATAAAATTTTCGACTTTGATAAAATCCTTTTACAAATTTTTGTGAGACATGAAAAAGAACGGACAAATGAAATTGAGTTTGCAATTGTTTTGACAAAGAGAAGCTAGGGTTCTTGCTTTGAAAAATGAAATTCATTAGGACTAAGAGATGCACAAATTCAATCCAAAAGAGAACTAAACCCTTATCCTTGAATTCAATTTTTGAGCTTGCTTTAATTCGTTGTGTGAAATTTTTGAGTAAACTGAATGATCAATTTTTCATGGCATTGTTTGGTTTGAGATAATTTGATTGTAAGTCTAAGTATGGTCAATTTCTTTGAACTTAGGATATTGTTTGAGGACAAACAAAAGTTTAAGTTTGGGGGAATTTGATATCTCTTATTTATATATATATTTTGACCATACTTGGCACCAAAATACTACCCAAACCAATGATATTCACTGCACTTTTGCATTATATTTTGCAAGATTGGACACTGCCGTGGAATTTGACTTGTTTTGTAGGAACATGGTGGATTGGACACAATAATTTCATAAAAGGGATAATTTTTTGGAATCAAATGACTAAATGGAATGCATAGCACTGTAGAGCTCATCCTAAGCTTTCCAACGATCTTTGAATCACCTCAATCGGAGTCCGGATGAAGAAATTAAGGTCAAAATACTATCGGTGCGCAGTGCTGAAAAATAATTTCGGTCCGAAATTGCGTGAAAAAGTCTGTTTTGGCAAGTTTTGAAGATGGAAATTTTATTTTATGGCATGATCTCATGAACCCTTGCCCTAACCTGCCTCCCAAGCCTCCTCCCTGGCCATATATGCACGAAATTACAGAGAGGAAAGTATTCCACCTTCCATACAGTAATTTCCACCTTTTTTTTCCACCACCGTTCTCACGCCGAAAGGCGTGGGATTCCATCTCTTGCAGCGGAGCACGACCATGGCAGCAATCTTGGAGCGATTCTGGACGCGACGGCGGTAGAACCGATCCAACCACGACTTCGGATGATCGATATCTCGATAGAAGCGATATTTGGTTTATTCCTTCCTTTTCTCTTGATATTTTGATCACATGGAGTTTGTATCTTGCTTTGTTTACATGTTAGGCTAGTTTCTTATGTCTTAGGGCTAAGTAGTAATTTAGTTTAGTATTTTGTGATGACTTGATGGATTGATTGCTATGTTATGTGATTTATTATGTTGAAAATTATTGATATGCTTAGTTATGTTATTTGTTTGCTTGATGTTTACCTATGGATGAATCGCGACGTCTTTAGGACATTAAACTAGACTAAACACATGATTGATTAAGCAATTGAGGTAAGCCAAACGCTCGAAAGAGGAGGTTAACTTGACAACCGAAAGGTGTAGTTTCTAAACGATCTGAAAGGACTTAGATACCTCTAGAAATCCAACATGATAACCTTAAGTGACTAATATCCGACACGACAGTTTAGGTTTAGTCATTTACGTGGAGAAAACCGAGTTCCAAACCAATTTCCAAAACCAAAATTGTGACAGCTAAGGTTAGGATTTAGGTCTGGTCGACAAGTATCCTTCACATAGTGTTGTATAAAATCAGCAAGTCAAAGCAGAAAGTTTAAAGTATATTTTGGCACGACTTATATAGAATTTCGGTCCGAAATCTGTATATTTCGGTCCGAAATTACCTTCTTCCTTGGTGAAAACTTTGGGTAGAAGTACTTTAAAGCTAAACTAAATGAATACAAAGTCCTGGGATATTATTTGCATCTGTTTTAGTTCATAAAATACCAAAAATATTTATTTACTTGCACCTTTAGATTTAATCAACCAAAATCCATAAAAATTGTTTGTCTAGCTTTCGTGAGAAAGTAAAGTCTGGTATTCATTAATCCGTCCCTTGGGTTCGACCCTAAAGCTGTACTCCAAAAGACTAGTGAGGTTGGCTCTAGGTTCATCCATATCCAACTGTCTGCACCTTATTTGCAACTGTTTTTCATTAATAGATTTTGATTGAAATTATTGCAAAGAGAAAAGTGGCGCCACTCAGCGGTGGACTGTTGGTTGTTGAGTTCCGTTATCTACTTGGATAACCTTCACGGATATATTGGTTTCATACTTTCATTGATACAAGATTTTTAATTGATTTAAAGGCGTAACTCTTATAAATTACCCTAAAATAGTGCTTTCATTACGAGCACTCATTGTTATTTTTGTATGCTATTTATATTAGTAAAAAAAAAATTATTTGGATTTTTTTTGGCACATGTGTGAGTTAATAAATATGCCTATGATATTTCAAAACCACAAATTTTGATCGTTAGAAAACAAAACAGATATATCATTTTATTTTATTCCGAATGATTCAACGGCATATATAAGGCCTTAATTAACCACATGGGCAAAGTAAAAGCAGTGAATCGATCCGTCGCTGTCTAATTGTGAGTAGTATCATTATGTCATGATGTTAGAACTTAGAACCCTCAACTTTCGTTTTCACCTTTGTTTGATTTAGACTTATTATATTTTAAATTATTGTCAGGGAATAAAATGCACTGTGTATGAAAACTATCAGCCTCCAATTTTTTTTCTTCCTATTTTGGTTCTCGCGAATTTTTTTCCCGATATGAAATCAAACAGTCCCAATATTTTCTTATGCCTGTTCCAAATTATAGAATATCTAAATGGTACATATTTTTTTCGATTGTGTATAATTTGCTTGAATTAGATAGTGATCCAGTTGAAATATATATATATTTAATGTCTTGAGTTCGAAACTTTGTTGATTTGGAATATATTGAGATAACGTAGGTGGGTGTAATCATATTAAAGGGTGCGTTTGGATTGCATGAGAATAAAATTAAGAATAGTTAATCAGAATAAAAAAAATTTCTTGATGGTCGACAATAAAATTATGTGGATTAATTGTGTTATTTTTAAGCGGTCCTCCATCCAAATATATTGAGATAACGTAGGTGGGTGTAATCATATTAAAGAGTGTGTTTGGATTGCATGAAAATAAAATTAAGAATAGCTAATCATAAAAAAAAATTCTTGATGGTCGACAATAAAATTATGTGGATTAATTGTGTTATTTTTAAGCGGTCCTCCATCCAAATTAAATTTATAATCCGACTGCATTGGGATAATTTTTTATTCCAAATTAAAATTTTATTCTAAATAACTTTTTAGTATGGATTAAAAAAATGATCCAAACCTGTCCGGATTAAAAAAAATTTCTGCATTGAGGACCTGTTAAAAATAACATTTTTGGTCCTAGAAAAATTATTCTCAACCTTTAAGAATAATTTTCTTTCATTTTGAATAGCTAATCGTAAACTTATTTTCATGCGATCCATATGCACCCTAAAACAGCAGGTTTTTTTTTCTGAAAATAACAATTAACAGCAATAGAAGGTCTCAAGGGCTTAAACATAAAATCGACTTTCTTGTAGAGAATTAGTGTAAACTAATGGGTTATGACGTGGGCTGATATAATTGCACACTGTTCCTAGAGTGCGATCCCACTGTTTTAGATAAAAAATAAAATAAAATAAAAGAAGACGTGTATAAAAAGGATAAAACAGGCAAGATGGGTGTATATTTGACGGTATTCGCCCTTTACTGGATTCATTAACGAGTTTGCTTAATAAAATGGATAATTAAATTAACTGTCGGCTTATGCCAGACCTCATCATGATACCATTCGGGTGCAAGGAATATATGAAATTTCAACGAAGATAGTGTACATGCTCAATATCATATAGGCTGTTTGGATGGATAAGGAATAAGTAAGAATAGCAAATTTCGGACGAAAACCATCTAAACTCTTCACAAAATTATACATTTTTCAATATTTTCCATCTAGAAATAGACTATTCCTCTTATTCCTAAGCGATCCAAACGGCTCCAAGGTATTAAATTTTAAGATTGTATTTAAACGAGGCTTTTATCTCACATGCACGTAATATTGCTATTGCTATATTCGTGAAACTTTCATAAAATTTTGGAATAACTTTTATATTTCATAATTAAAAAATAATTGAAAACTGTTTTCAATTTTATCACCTGATTCATCCAGCTAGCTTTATTGGTACATTTGTACCCAGCATTGATACTTTAACTAACATATATTTTATATATAGTATCATATATATACTGCTTCATCAAGACGAATTCAGATGTTTGAGTTTTTATTTCTCCATTAAGCACCCATTCTAAAATAATAATAATATAATATATAATTCTAAAAATATGCTTATTGTATAATATATATAATATATACTTGGTGACTTCAAGTTTTTAATTTGCTATACGCACAATCTACACTTTAATTTAACTATTATTTTTCTTGATTCTGTTTTTCTATTAATTGGATGGTTCATGTGGTACATCTCTCTCTCCTTGTAAAAAAGAACAAATTAAGTTGCAAATATAATTTTTGAACTAATATGTCTTTCTTTCCTCTACACACAGTAGTATACGCTTAATATATTATTGTTTGTTATACATATTACTCTGTTAATTGATTTATTTGCTTTTTAAAATATCGTTGATTATAGACTACTTTTACTAAACATGGTTGAATAAGAAATAAGAATAAGGAATCTCGGAATGCGTGCTTATCCAAATTCCTTATTCTTATACTATGGTTTTGTTAATATAAGAATAAGGACCCAAATTTTTTATTCTTGTGTTGTTTGGGTTGCACAAGAATATAGAATTTGATCCTTATTCTTATCCAAACCTTATTTTCCTCCATCCAAACACACCCGACGAACAATATACAATTCAAACAGCTATAAAACGCTAGAAATATTGTTGGGTAAAATGTTAGCTAGACAGGGAAGTGGTAAATTATAAAATTATTGCGAGGATAGACTAATATGTACAACGTGAAAGTAAAAATAATTATATTGAAGGTCTCGTTTGGATCGTATTGGAATAGGAGGAATAATTTCTTCCTAGACGTAAATTTATTATAAACAATTCAAATTCTTCACAAAGTTACACACTTTCCGTCTAAAAATAGACTATTCTTCTTATTCCTAAGCAATCCAAACGGAGCCGAAAGCAATATCTTAAAACAATAAGTTGAAAATGTAAAAAAATTAACAGAAATAACGATAATAATAGTAATGGTGGGGTTAATAAGTAGTAAAATTACTCTAGATAAATACGGTGACATATGGGGGATATTTTGTAACTTTGTAAGCAGGCAGGAACGAGGATCAGGTGCTCTTCTTAAGAATTAAGAAATTCCCAAAAAAAAAAAAAAAATGTAAGGATGACTCGGTCCACTCGTAGAAAGGTTGGCGCTGAAGAGGCCGATCAAAATCAGCCACGTCGGACGGACCTAGCCGTTACCGAAAAGCGCGCCCACAGGCCCACTCCATGCTGTCATCGAATCTATTGCACTGTTGTCCGGGCCCACGTTGTGCTGTAACGCACCCAGCCAATTATTTTTTATTATTAAAGTTCCAAATGGCAAATGCAATCTAGTCCCGCGCGGGACCGTCCAGTGCACAAATCACAGCCGTGTGATTTAATCTCAATGGCAAAGGGAGCCCCGTGCATGTAACCAGATTGATAGGCCTAAACCGTTTAGATCAGATCGGACGGTTCCAAGATTGTGTTGGACGGTCCCGTGCGGGAGCGGATACGGATTGTTAAAGTTCGCTCATAAGGTTCTCCCAAATTTCACCACGTTACCGAGGCCGAAGTAAGTCTGAAGGTTAAAATATTGCAATGTTGAATGCACCTTAATTGGTGTCAAAAAAAAAAATGCACCTTAAAACGGCTTCAGATGGGTTATATTAAGTACTTTTTTTTTTTAAGACAAGACGGTAAGTTCTTCAACTAATTTGAAATTAAATGTCACAAAATACTTCCAGCTAAATTTTGAATCCGCAACCGTTTATTAGAAATGCGTTGCTCTTAAAACATGAATTGACGCTTACCATCTTAACTCCAAAATATACTACATACTTAAAACATGAATTGACGCTTATCATCGTGACTCCAAAAAATATATTTTTTATTGTAATTTTGAAATGAGGTTATTGGGAATATAGTAGTAATAAGAATAATTGTAACATTATGTTTTCTTTAAGGCTCTGTTTGGATGCAAGAAGAAGAAGAGGAAGAAGGAAGAAGGGAAGAAAAAAATTATAAACAATTCAAACTCTTCACAAAGTTACACACTTCCCAATACTTCTTTCCACTTCTTCCCTTCTTCCCACGCATATCCAAACGGAGCCTAAATGTGACGCACATAGTATGAACCAAAAAACTAACCTAAAAAATTTTAAATATTCCTATTTAAAACTTTATATTGTGATCGAACACCTTATTTCTTTCGATTCTCACCTACTTATATGTGCATTCATAACTTTCTACGAACTATATAGTAGAATTCTAAGTCTCTGAATACTCTAATAACCGTAAACCGTCAACCACAGTCTCCCACGTTTGAGTTAGGCCAGCAATGAAATAATACTTAAAATAAGTTACTATACGCCATAAATTTAGCTGTGAATAATCAAATATTACCTGAATCATCGTTTTTTGTCTAAACAACATAATTGGAATCATCTCGCATGGCTTTCAGCACTCTTGAGTCATATCACATCACTTCGAAGCTCAAAAAAAAAAAAATCAAAGAATGCATTTTCTTCTTTTAAAAATGTGTTTCAAGATTTCATCTTAAAAATACATTTATCGAAATAATTACGTTTAAAATGTGATAACAGTGGGTATGTTTGGATAGTGATGCAAACTCAGTATTCACGGATAAGGATTGTTCATATGAACCAAACAAAAAGTGAACTGCGCGAATAGAGAATAAAAGACCCAATTCTTAATACAATCTATTTTCACGAACTCTGTTGTTCGCTGGGAGAGAACTCAACTGTTCGCGAATCCTTTATTCGCCCTTGTTCGTAGGAATTCCAAACATACCCAAATTATCTTTATACAATCAGTACAACGATATTCAGGGGCGAACCATGGTAGGGGTTTTGGAGGTTTGGCCTCCCCGCATTTTTTATTTTTACTATTTACTAAAAATTACGAGCTAAATTCAATGAAATTATAAATAAATATGTAAAATGACCCCTTCAAAAACATAAAATTTACATATTGGCCCACTCAAATTATTTTCTTGGCTTAATTTTGACGATATTTTAGTGTTATTTTCTTTTTGTTGGCCAAACGGGTTCATATTGTTATTATTTTGTTTGTTATCGACTCATTGCTTGGTTGGCACTTGGCAATGTGATTAATGTTTGAATGTACTTAAGTCATTTATGTCAAATAAGCACTGCGGATGGAGATCGAAGTAGATACTTATTTCGAAACTAATTGCTTACAAATATAGTTAGGTCTGGGGCTGACTTGTCAGATGTGATGCTTCAGATTTTTCGGTCATTCAATCGCTGCATGTAATTTGTTTGTTTTCCAAGTAAATGACCATCCAATTTTAGTTTGTTTCGATTTTTTTTGAGAAATAGTCTGTTTCGACAGTTTTTTTTTATTATTATTTTTACTCTACCATCAACAATTGCATGACCAGGTTGCGTGCCGTTGACATTAATATCAGAGAATATGCATTTATTTATTTAATTTTTGTGTTTTTTAAGTGTCTCAGGAATTTTAGGTAGATTTTGCTGTTCGGACTAGGAGATGAAAACGGAGCGGATTTTATCCGCTCCGATCCGTATCCGTATCCGAACATAATATGGTATTCATATTCATAATGCGCGTAACATTTGATCCGTATCCGTATTCGTATTCATATCCGTCAAAAAAATATGGATGCGGATATGGTTTTGAGTTTTTTCATAATATCCAATCCATATTCGTATCTGACATGGGTATTATCCGTATCCGATAGATATTAATCCGTTTATCCGTTTCTTTAACGACATAAGATGATTAATATAATTATTTATCTACATTAGAGAATACTTTTAATTAGATAATACTTAATTTTTATTAGATAAATTCTCTTACAATAATATTTTCATTTGGACTAGTAACATAAAATTATTTTTATTTTTTATTATTGAGACGATTATATATGATAACAACACTAAAATTAATTTTTTCTCTAATCATGATGATTACATATGATTAATACTATTTTAATGTATGATGACATTTAAGGTAACATGATATGATTTGACAATTGACATTGAATAGTTAAATATACTGTTGAAATTCAACAGTATATTGACATTGAATAGTTAAATATACTGTAATTCAACAGTACCTTACAATTGACATTTAAGGTAACATGATATGATTTAAGTACAAATCATATCATGTAATTGACATTGAATAGTTAAATATACTGTTGAAATTTATATTTGTACTTATATGGTGCTTGAAATTTTAGAAGGTCTCTTATTTGCTTTCACTTTTAGCCTTTTTATTTATGTGTTGAAATTTGAAATCCAACAAATAAATTTGCTTACTTTGATTTTAAAGAAGTTCACTTCTAAAGTTGTACATTGTAATTGAAGGCAATGTTATTAAAATTAACTTTCATATTTGAAAGAAATACTCATTTGGCTCAAACTATGAAAAATAATAGATATTTATTTGCATGTACTACTATTGGTCTTGACGAAATACTAATATAGACATTGAGTATATTGAATAATATTATATTTAAAGAAACTGCTATTGTAAATAAATAAAAAAGATTAAATGTTATCTGTATCCGACAAAATATATTCGTATTCGACTCTGTATCTGTATCCGTTTAATATCCGAACCGTATCTATATCCGAACGCATTCGTATTCGTATCCGTATCTGAAAAAAATATGGATGCTGATATGAGAAGATCTACATCTGTTCGATATCCGATCCGTTTTCATCCCTAGTTCGGACACCAAAAGAAAGCATAAAGGAGCTAGAACGACCTCACAACATTTTTAGATATAAAAATTTAAAATAAACTAAAAATAAATAAAATGTGATAAATTATAGAAGAAAAAAATTTCATTTTATTGATCGCTTGATTGTCCTACAGGACAATTTGAGTATATAAATATTAAAATGATTTTTTTTCTGTTTAAATTCACGTATCACCCCGATATATTGTGATTGTAAAATATCATATTCAAAATTGTCGCTGATAAATTTTGAAATATAAAAAAAAAAATTCTAGCAAGCTTCATAGTGGCTGATTCCTAAATCACAATTAACTATTCCCATATAGAATGTTTTGTTGACTCAAACATTAGTTCTTACTTCTTAGTGCTAGCTAGTGAGATCAGAAAACTCGTGTGCACAAACACAACCTGTATTTTTGGATTTAAAAAAAATAAAATAAAATCAAAGGGTTGGCCGGTGACCCACCTGCTCCCTTCTTACCGTCCCTTGCGCTTTAATGGACACACAAATTTTGCTTCATTCGAGGATGGCATCCCTATGCGGCTATGCACTTCATTGGTCAACAAAACCTTATTGTTATTATTATTATTATTATTTTTGTAATGATGAATGGAAACCTCGCTATTTGTTAATTTATTAAGGAGCAATTCCCGTCTTAAAAACTAAAAAAGTTTAAATTAAGTTAACAAAGGTAGTTAGTATGGAAATGTAAGAAATAGAATGGGAGAGAGGTGAAGAACAAAATCTTAATCCTCAAATTTTGGACGACAAAATTGACAATAATTCTCTATAGAGTTCTCCTCCTCTCTCATCGATCCACCTCCGTTTCCAATGAACAGGGACGGTTAGCTCACATTCCACCCCATCACCTCCTTTCACCCTCTTCTAGTTCTTAGAAGTTAAATTATTTTAAGCAAAGGATTTTAATTTTCTTTCTTTTTAATAACCTTACTTAAGTTAGTTTTTAAATATGCGTCCTTACAACAGATAGTAGTATCTTAGGGTGCGTTTGGATGAGAGAAGAAGAAGAGGAAGAAGGAAGATGGGAAAAAAAAATTATAAACAATCCAAACTCTTCATAAAATTACACACTTCCCAATACTTCTTCCCACTTCTTCCCTTCTTCCCTTCTTCCCACACCTATCCAAACGCACCCTTAATGAATCAATATTGTTAGAATTTTTTTTTCCTGAGAAGAAGAACACCAAGTTTATGCCAATAAATAAATAAATAAAATAAAAAATAGAACTTATATTTCAATAAACACTTGACCCATCAATGTTTATTTTGAATCTGAAAATCAGATCTTAGATAATTTGCTGGAGAAAAAAAAGTAATTTAGACAAGTGAAATGATAGTTAGTAAACATCATTACATGTCCATTCGGCTAATAAATATATATATATTGTTTGATAAGAGAAAGTTCTAATACCGCCCTTTCCATTTTATTTCAGAATGAAATTAATATAGATCTTATTGCTTGTTTGATTGGGTATTCTGAAATATATTGCACAACACCTGAATGATAAATGCATCTCATAAACAAAAATATTGCATCGAACAAAGATATTGAGTTTGTTATTTCAAATGTATCGTGTAGACACTTTGTACACGCCTAAAAATTATAGAGGATTTCTCTAGTGTTAAATTCATCCAATAATTTAATTATTAATTCATATAATTTTTATTTACCCGTGATAGATAAATCTGATAATAAAAACAATATTTAAAAACGTCTCTCTTGAACGACTGAAGAACAGCTGGATCGCAGTAAATACATTTACATATATCAAACTACATCCAATTTTAAGCATGAAATTCAAGAACGAATCCGTAGCACGAAGACCATCCGTGCTATGCATAGTATTTTAGCAATCCTCTTAGGCTAAAATGCATGTGTTAAACATGAAATTCAAGAACGGATCCGTAGCACGAAGACCATCCGTGCTATGCATAGTATTTTAGCAATCCTCTTAAATAAATTTAATTTTGATATATTCCTATCTTTTTATATATTATTTCTTTTGACGATCAAAGTCGCCAAAAATGCAAATCAACGACAGTTGGATTTGCAGCACCACTAATTTTATTTTTTTTTCATTTTTCTGAACAAATCACTCGAATCCAAACGTATTCTCAAGTTTGGTCCTTTTTGTCGATAACACCAACATCATGACAGCCCATTAACGGGTCATTTCGCCCCTTCAACAAGGAATGCTCATTAATGTAATTGATTTGCTTAGATAGTACGCTGAAATTATAGGACTATTACTTGTTGTTAAGAGGATCTAGTCATCTCGTTGGAATCCCTACTGAAATAGACGGAATAGATTTTTAGGGAAAGTTTTGTGCATATCTTTCTTATTAATAAATTGTACGAATTTGAAGCAACCCTCATCGCTCAATCCTCATGCAGCGTAATACCGCGTAACAGAGAATTTTGATTTTTTTTTTTTTTTGGGTGTTTACAGTGTGCGTTCACTCTTTTAAACAGCAGTGAGCTAGTGATTATATTAAACTTCTAAAACCAAAATAATAATTTAATAATAAAAAAGTTGAATTCAAACGGGTTCGAAATCCAATTTGGAATCATTTTATGAATGTTTAATTTTAAAAAAATAGAAGACTTTGATCCTATCTTATTATTAAAAAATTAATAATCTTAAATTTTATGAATTTTCCTTTATATTTGATTGATTTTTTTTAGTACCATATATTTTTTAAAATTCTCTATCAAAATAAAAATTACAGCTTATTTCCAAATTTTTACAAGCAGCAAAGTGATGTACATTTAACTAAATAACTTTATTTATGCTAATATCTTTGTATAAATACAGAAAATAATGTATTTTGGATATATTTTCTCTGTGCTAATATTTTTTGGATAAACAAGAGAGAGAATGAACGGTTGGTTTTTGAGATTGATTAGGAATTGAGAAACGATAAAAAAAAAAATCACTAGTTATTGTTCTGATCTTTTACAAGATTATACGCGCTTATATAGGCCTTGTCATGTCAATACACCGTAATTCACACAACTCTGCCAGCTGTCCCTAACGATCATACTCCAAAATAAAAGCAATAATAAAAAGGTAAAAAATCTTATTTTCCTGAACATAGAGAGGGTCCCTATTTTCCTTAATTAGTGTATGATGATAATACACAAAGCTAACAGTCCACTAATTCTTATTTTTCATCTCTCTTCTCACCTCACCATCCGCAATATTTCTTTCTTCCAAATAACACTCTCCCTAATTTTTTCTTTCTTCTTTATTCCCAACCATCAAAACCCTTTATATAAGTTTAAATAAATTTAGCCTGACAGCCTCACTGCCTCAGCATATTTCTTATCTTAGAATCCGCAGTAAATATTTTAATATTTTGTTTGGTATCACTGTATCAGTATTGCAAGCTGTGGCCCCATTTCAAGACGCAACCAATTAATTAATTAATTTACGTTAGCATCCGATTAAGAAAAGGGAATATAGACAAATTACTCCCTCTGTAAAGTCTGAGAAAACACTGACCTCCATTAAAAGCTCTCCCACCACCTCTCTCTCTCTCATTCTCTAGAGCTCTTGTTTTGTTCAACCCTTTCTCCCTTCTCCTTCTTCCCAAGAAACACAAGGAGACCTAGATACCCAACACCAAAAGGCCATTCGCTTTTTCTCATTTCAAATAAAAAAAGAACAACCATGTCCTGTTCTTACAGTCCAAAGCTTTTCTTCTTTCTCCTCTTACATCTATTTTTGGCAAGTACTGAACCAATCCCTTCTCTTCCAAACGTCGAGAAGCTTTCCTTTCATGAGGGGTATACGCAGATTTTTGGAGACTCCAACTTGATGCTACACCATGAAGGCAAAAAAGTTCACATTTCTCTCAATGAAAGAACAGGTTTTTAATTGCTTTTAACCCTTTTCATATTTGTTCAAATTTGAGAAGTAGTCTCTCACTGTGTGGTAGAAACTAGAAATTAGTTTTCAAGTTCTATTTTGTACCACCTTTTTGGCCAACATTTGTATTTAAACCCTGTTTTTTCAATTCAAAACCTCCAATCTCTTTGATGAATTGAAAACCTCCAATCTCTTTATTTGCAAGTCATTTGTTAAATGAAAATGTATAACCTCCCCTTTAGTGGTACGGCTAAATAATCAGGTTTTGTATCGCACAGTGATTATTGGGATATATTAGATTTGAACGCTTTTTGACCATCACAGGACGATAGCTCGAACTTCTGTTTTTGATATACCATATTATAATAATAATAATAATAATTATTATTATTATTATTTTGTTTTCTGTGTGGTTCATTGATAAAATTTTGCATTTGGGATAATAAACTAATATAGCATATTACATTCTGCATGCCACTAGGAACTTGAAAAGGGAATAAATGCTTGAATAGTTTTTTAATATTATTATTATTTTTCTTGAGAATTGTTTTTTTTTTGATATTATAACATTTTTTATATATTTTTTAGTAGAGTATGTGGGCTATTCTGTTCCTTTCCTCTTAATTTGAATTTTTAATGATAAGTTTTAGGCCTCTCTAAGGCTGCATTTTTGCTTTTTGGTGTGTAGACAATTGAGAGTAAGCTCATGGATAATTTGACTTAAAAATTGCATTATGGCCCTGCATCCTTGTGTAGTGACTAGTGAGTAATGATACACCTTGAAAGCACATGAGTTCACATGTTATCAAATAAAAATATACCATTTATTAGTATTATAACTTCTGAGATCCTTATCTGCGTAATAATTGCAGGAAAACCCTGCCATTGCTATTCCATGACCATGTTTGCAACCCATAATTTTTTTTTCTTATTCTGCAAAGCACTGTCGACTACTATTTCTTGAGAAATTTTGTCAAAATGTTATATTTCACTTTTGTTTTTATTTTCTAATACCGATGGTTTGATTATAGAAATGACAATTATTACCATTGTTGTTTTTGTTAATGATAAGTACATGCCTAAGGGCTTTGTCTCAAAAAATAAACGATAAGTACAAATATTAATATAGTGGGCTATACTATGTTTGTAATTTATTATTTCATAATAATGGGACTTTTATTAACTCCCATAATTTGAATTTCTAATTGCTTACAGGTTCTGGATTCCGGTCACAAGAGAGTTATCTTTATGGTTTTTTCAGTGCATCAATTAAGCTTCCCTCAGATTACACAGCTGGTGTCGTCGTAGCCTTCTATGTAATGAAATTACAAATTTGCTTTAATTTATGTACCTTTATTTTCAATTATAATAGGAAATTTCATTGGTACCCCCTAGATTATCTTAAACTTTCATTTGTGCCCCCTAGATAGTTTTAACTATAGATAACCTGCAAAACAAGCCCTGTTTTACTGTTCAAAAGAATAATGATGAATATGAACTCTCCTCCAATCTGTATTTTTTCAAAAGTAACTTAGAGGGTAGTAGAGATTGGTCTCGCAATTTGCACGGCCAGACAACGTATTTTTCTTTGAATTGGGCACCAAAAAACTTTTCTTTATTATTTTCATTATTTGATGTGATTTATACTTAACATATAGATGTCGAATGGAGATGTATATGAGAAAACTCATGATGAGCTCGATTTTGAGTTCCTCGGAAATGTCCGGGGTAGAGACTGGAGAGTTCAAACAAATGTCTATGGCAATGGAAGCACCTCTATTGGAAGAGAGGAGAGATATGGGCTTTGGTTTGACCCTACAGAAGACTTCCACCAATACTCTATTCTTTGGACTTACGACACTATTATGTAAGTTACTTTTTGTTCACTTAAAATAAAACTGAAAGTTTTAGGATTTGGATTTTTAATGGTAAAAATCCATTCCGCCCAGTACATCGTGGTCTTGTGGTCTGGACTCTGGATATGCATTGGCTGGATATGGATTACACATATTTTACAAAAAATTATACTAACTGTTTCTCTCTTTTTGGCTTTGTTATTCCTCATTTCAAGAATGAACATGAATTGCAAAGATAATTAGTTTCGTCACATACATCTTAACAAACAAACATAATCTAAAGGAGAAAACGATTGATACCAAAATAAGTAGAGTCAATTAAGAGAAAATGCATCTACTCTTATTAAAGGACAGCTCAAAATGTACTGAGGAATGCAATGCTCACATTCCTCTCTACTATTACATGCAGATTCTATGTTGATGATATTCCCATAAGAGAAGTCAAACGGGTGTCATCCCGTGATGTCTACTTCCCCTTGAAGCCCATGTCCCTCTATGCCACCATTTGGGATGGTTCCACATGGGCAACCTCTGGAGGCCGATACAAGGTCAATTACAAATATGCTCCTTTCATTGCTGAGTTCACTGACCTTGTCCTTCATTCATGCGCCACTCATCATGCTTTGGCATGTGCAAGTGCTTCAGTGTTATCCCCAGAGCAAAGATTGGCAATGGAAAGCTTTAGAAGGCGGTACATGACTTATGGGTATTGCTATGACAGGATAAGGTATGCAGTACCACTGGCAGAATGCAATGTGGGACCTGAGAAGGAACTCTTTCTTATGTCAGGAGAGTCCCGTGCCTATGAGCGTCGACACCGTATGAAACGCCGCCCTTGGAGGGGCACAGCTGATCCTGGCTTTTAACTTGAGTTAGTTTGGGATTGTAGAGTTAGGAGGGTTTTGCATTTCTTGTGTACTTTTTGCATAAATTAATTAATTGTTGTATTGGTTGTTGTATAGGGGGATTGATTTATTCCATTTATTGGGATTCTTTTAGTACATGGTCGGTTTGTTTACTATAAGATATTTGACCATATAGGGAATTTAAAAGAATATATACACACACATACACACAACCAGGAAAAGTAAAACCAAATTCGTATCCTCTGCGACGCTAAAAATTTCGGTGCAGATTGGATAATAAAGGAAAAAGTATATTTTGTGGAATACAAAAGTATATAATTGAACTGTTTGCGCATAAAGCCTGCAAACTACGTTTTTTTGTAAAAAAAAATCACCAACAAAATGTCTTTTGTTTCTCAATACCTTGCGCAGTTATATTACCAGGTTTAGGTTCACCGGCACACTACTGTCGTTGGAGAAATCAGACTATTACCTGTACCATTTCTAAAGAAGTGGTATCTAAGGCTGTGTTTGGATGGGAGTGAGAATAAGAGAATAAGAAAAGATGGAAATAAATTTATTATTAAACAATTCAAACTCTTCACAAAGTTACACACTTTCTAATACTTCTTTCTTTCCTACTTCTTTTCTAATTTCTCTTATTCCCACACCATCAGGAGACTAAAGGACTTGCATTTGCATCTATTTTTAATTTTAGTCTATATAACTTCCCTCCCTTCAGGGTAACGTCACAGTGACCAGCATACAGCTTCCGTTTTATTTTAGCATCCTTACTATAAACATAAATTGTACTATCTTTATTTATTTATTTTTAATAACAGTTCAGTAATCGTTATACTAACAAGGCAGTATATTACAAGTGCATGGAGCCAGAAAATTTTATTATTTTGTTATAAGACTATTTATTTTGTATTATTTTTTGGACCTAATTAATCAATTGAAGGGCCCAAAAAACAAAGCTGAAAAGAGCAATTCTATTCTCAGCTACTGAAATGAACTATTTATGGTAATAATGTTTTACAAACATAAATTGAATCTCACAAAGAAAAATTTTATAGAATATGTATGAAGTTCACCAATGAAAACTCACCTAAAATTTTATAGGATTCAAATATAGGGTGCATATAACAAATTTATATTTTATAATTACAAATACTCATATATAACGATTAATTAAAAAAAATAAGGGTGACATTGGCACCCCTATGTTACACTTAGATCCGTCCCCTGATGGAACAATTGTTCGTGAAAATATTGCAATTTACAATTGATAGTAGTATATTTTAATGAACAATTTAAAGAAAGAATAACTTTAAATTCAGCGAACGTCTTGCAAATGCAGCCGACTTGAGGTGTACTTCAGGATATCAGATTAGATTCAAAAGTATAAAAGTTTACCAGCAAATTCAAATATTGTAGTAACATCGTGCATTGTGTATTGTGGTTTAGTACTATAAAATTGTAGAAGTAATTATGACATATCAAATTGAAAGAAACATCATCACTTCATGTTCTTTGGTCATTATGGGACGTTTGGATTGCTTAGGAATAGAAAAAATAATTTCTTTTTAGGAATAGTTTCTTTCTAGACATCCAAACAAGCTAGGAATAAGGAGAAAAATAATTTCTTCATAGAAATAGTTTCTTCCTACGAAGAACATCTTCCAACAATTATATATACATAATTTCAACAAAATTAGCTAAGTACTAATAACTAAATGAAATTTTATGTGCTCTTTAATTAGTTCTTTATTTAATATTAAAATAATTTTTTTAATAATTTATTTAAATTAATATCAATTTGCTTATTCCTAGCTCATCATCTAAACAACATTTCTTATTTCCGGAATAACATCTTTCCATTTTTTTCAAAGTTACACACTTTCCGTTATTTTCTTCCTAAAATCCTTATTCCCGTAATATCCAAACGACTCCATATAATAATCATTAAGTTGGTCCCTCTAATTTTCTCTGTGAAGATTATTCACGCTTCAATGCCCTTTGAAGTCGGCTTCTTCCATAGTTTTTGTGAAAATATTTTAGAGCATCGTAGCGATTGATTAGTTCGCATACCAGAGTTTGATTTTTTACTTCAGAAGACGTACAATTATTATCAGCCTAATCGAGGCAATAGAAACTGTAACTAGCACAATTTTTACGCTAACTATCATATCCATCACTAAGCAGCAAGCAGTCCTTTAATAAATTCTGTCAGTTGAGAGTTCTCCAAAACTACCGCAAAATCTGTAGAAAGACGCAATTCTAAGAATTAACAGTTAAGATGAAAATTGAGTTTGAACGACCTCTTAACCCAATTAATAGAACTTATAGAAGAATTCATTTCAGAGGATGTCAACAATTAGGCATGTATCAGTTCATGGTGTAAGTTTTTTGAGTAAACTAAGTATAACCCAGTAATATAAATTTACTACCAATGCGCAAAATCAAGAATTTTACTTTTAAGAATTAAGTTAACCACCTAGTCTGGCATCTTTAGCGTAAATTACCACCCTTTAGTACATCCAAATCACTTAGTTTCCCTCAAAATGAAAAAAACAAAAACCATGTTTCTTCCCTCTTCTTGCGTATCTATTTACCTTTTCTTCAACTACTTGGCTCCAGAACCAGCTTCAGTGTTCCCATTACACTCCTTTCCATGTTTTATCTCCTCCTCAACACCATTGGCTGTCTCAGACTCGCTGAAAGTTCCATTAGGTTTTGAGTTCACAATTTCACCAGAGGCCTGGAAGTTTTCTGGCAAGCTGTTCATCGGAGGTGGCGGTGGTGGGAGGAATACACCAGTACCAGGCACAAGGAGGTGGGGAGCAGTCTGTGCCAGTGGTGCCGCAACAGATAGGACCACTGGAATTGGTGCAGGAGCGACAGCTTGTGGGGCTGGTACAAAAATCGGCTGTGCAGCCTCAGCCAGGGTTGTTACATACCCATAGTGCTTAGAATTAGTATTGTGGCGGGAATGATGGTTAGAGGACCGGGATGATGTGTGTGGATTCCATTGTGAGGGATGGGAAGAGCTCGAGGGAGCATTGCTAGAAGTAATGGAGTAGTTGCGTCTTGGTTGGAACTTGCCAAATGTTAGAACAACTCGTTCCTTGCGCATAGTGGGGATGGCACGTTTCACCATGTCAGCACCTTTGCTACGCAGCACTACAAGATCCCTTTACAAAAAATTAATCCAGAAGTTGGTTTAGAGGGTACTTATTTGTAATGGTAACCACAACAAACAGTATTCAGTATCCTTACAATTTATTGTTGTTGTTGAGATAATAACAACCAATATCACAATTACAGTTAGCAGTACTACTGCTGGTACCCTGTAATTTAATAATAGTCCTTTTTTTAAAGATACTGTTCAGGTAGTTGTTTAAGCCCAACACTTTAACAAAATACAGGTAAGAAAACGAGGCAATGAACCAATACGCTGATAAAAAATGTAGAGGTGCCTTAAGCCTCAATGGACCAATTGATCAACCAGGAAACCAAGTAGGAAAGCTGGTATGGGTTTTACACTGGCTAGTACTAAATAAACTCTATATTCCGATCTAAAAATGAACACCCCTTCAAAACAATAGCCTTACAAATAAACCCGATAAATGAGCTCAATGTAACCATGATAAGATCTCTTAAAGGTGCGGTCATCGTTAACCAATCAATTACTATAAAAGCTTCAGCTGTCAGAGTACGTACTTGTTTTGTTTTATTCTTAACACTACCCATCAAATGCCACTGTTTCTTTACAGACTCATGACATGCAAGATTATTAACAGGTAAAATTTAATTTATTACAGAAATCTGGAATGACTCTCAAGACCTTTTCTTCAATAAATGCAAGAAGTCATTTGGTTTTGATAATCTTATCAGTCTGAACTAACAGGACAGATTATGTTCAATTTGAAGAACCAGACGTATTCACATACTTGGAAAAAAATGGCGGCAAAAAAAATGTATGTGTAAGCAATTTTACTACATTTAGGGTAGGGATCCAGGAATGTCACCATCTGAACTTGACCCAATTAGATACACCTTGATCAAAACCCAATCTTACCAAATAGCAAAGGAAAAAAATCAATATGGTGATATCGCCACCAAAAGGCCAGCACCCATTTACCAAACTGATATAAACCCCAAGTCCCAAAGAACTGAGACCCACAACAAACTCATATAAACATGAGATGGCATGAGATATGAACTGAGATTCTGAGAAACCAACTCAACCCAAGCCCAAAAAGATTGAAACCCAACCTGATCCACCAATTTGCAGAACAAAAAAAAGTTTAAGTTGAGAGAATTAAAAAAATCAGGAGTAAAAATTTAGATACCCTGCAGAGAGAGACAGCTTCAAAGGACCTTTATGGTTGCCTTTATAATCAAATGTGACATGACGGCCAAATACCATATCACACTCAGTCAAACACAAGTTATAAACAGGCCTTCCATAGTAGTTTGGCCAAATATGTGGATGGGAATACTCACCCTGTAAATCAATCATGCATAATTAGACATGTGCTTATACAAAATGAAAAATATTAATCTAGGAGAAGGATGCATTGGCTACATTCAGTGTGTTATCAGCAGGTGGATTAAAGACATTTATCTAGTTTTTAACAGTACTCGGTGCATATCTAGTATGTCCAGTATAGTGTAGGTTTCCAAATTCTGTCTAAAACACAGAACAGGAGGGTATCAATCAATATATGCTGCAGCAGATGCCAGCAGCTTGACATGCCAAACCAGTCCCTGCATGCTACAATCAGCCGAGACATTGGCAACTATAAAAAAAAAAGAAAATAAAATAAAAGAAAAGAAAAGACACCTCACTAAAGAAGTCAATAATACAATAGTCTGGTTTACAAGGTATCACTTGGAGTTGAACCAGCTGATCCAATATGTCCTGGATTGCTCCCGGAACAGCCTCCACCTTTCTCTCTACAGAACAACGATTTTTGTTATTTATAATTTGATGAGGATCAAGACATAATTTAGAATGCTACTGATGACAAGAACGAATAA
The DNA here is from genome assembly GCA_028095005.1 of Rhynchospora pubera. Lineage (NCBI taxonomy): Eukaryota > Viridiplantae > Streptophyta > Magnoliopsida > Poales > Cyperaceae > Rhynchospora > Rhynchospora pubera. Next base: position 206,429,792 of record CM051462.1, on the reverse strand, counting down.
CAGCAATTCTGATGACAACAATAATAACGAATTTGCCGCAGGAACTGTACAGTTTAAGCTCACTTACAGCTACTCTACTATATTTTATCCACTATGGAACCCCAAAACTTTGGGTACCCCCTAGAAATTTGACATAGTTTATCCTATCTTCATAAAGTAACTTGTGCAAAGCTGCACAGAAATCTTGCGGGTGTGGCATAAAAAGTCTAGTAAAGTTTCAGTACTAAGCTTTTTTAGTATATCTAGAGAATAAAATAGAAAAACAGCAGTAATAAAAAAAGGATAAATTTTTACCTCGAGAAATGCCAGCAGCATGTTCTTCATCAAGAGATCCCTCAATTACAGGGGTGCCTAACTGAATGATTTCTCGTCCATGTCCTCTGTTTGGCCTTTGTGCAACTATAAATGTTTGACCTGTTATAAACCAGTAACCAAGTAAAAATATTGTTAGATTGCAAAAGTAATTACAACTGTTTTGTACGGTAGAGAATGTTTTGATGACTTGTAGGCTTCTTTTGTTTAATCAAGTCTCAAGAATCATATTTATCAATTAAACACAATGATCTAGACATAAATTAGTGTGGTATCACCAATATTATGAAACTCAAATCTGCTGTTGGTACTAGCACCGTATAGCTATGCCTATACCTTGAAGTTCATCACGGCGGCCTTTATCCCTGGTTTCATTCACCCAAGAAAGTATCCTGTTAGCATCAGATCTCTCAACTAACTCCTCGTATATCTTTAGCCCTTCAAGCACATTCACCTATACATATGAAATATTATGCCATAAGCAATGCCACTCAGCCTTACCTGAGAACTTACATTATAAGACGCAATGTTATCATAGTTTGTTGACCTTTTTGTTAACCCTAAACAAGTAGGTATCCAAATGAACCTCTCCCTCCGCCTCCTCCTGTATGAACCCCTATTTCAACCTACCATTTTTTCCCAATACCTGTTAACCTTACTCCAAGAAAACATAGAGTCAACTAGTCAGTTATGCTATGCATTTCTACAGCTCTATTGATTGTTTCTCTCTGAACAAGTCTGATCATTACCCCATCTCAAACTCCTTGAATGATACTGTGGATAAGTCATTCACTGAACAAAAAGAAGAAAAAAAGAGAGAGAAGGAATAAGAAATAGAGATTACCATCTGGTTCCCATCAATGGACTCATTACAGACAAATTCTTTTGGTATTGTTTTCTCTTTAGTGTAAGATGGGATCTTCCCTCCATTTTCACTGTTACCATCTATCGAGCAAAAAAATAAATAAATAAAACAAATTAAGCTCACAGATCAAGACAGACAAAGTGATAATTGCGAAATGGGCCTTTTAATTTGATCATATCATATTGATCACTTCCCATGCCAGTATGTACCAGAAGAGATTCCAGTCAGTGCCATTCATGTGCCATAAATTCCAATTTACTATGTGCCATTCATTCAGATACCAACTTGCCTGATAAAATTGGCCATGCATAAACAACATTTGATTATTTTGTACATAGAATCGTCACCTCTATGAGATGCAGCGTGGTTTTCATCAGTAATAGTAGACACACAGCTCTTAGATTCAAATGAGGCTTCTCTTTCTCTCTCCTTCGACCCACTGTTTGCCTCTGACAGTACACTGCTACCTAAAAAGGCATTCATAAATGAAGAGCAAATAAAATATTAACCCAATACCGAATTGGAGAAAACCAAGACAAAAACATCCCAAAATGATTGTTTATTCAAAAGTACTTAAGAATAGTGCAGCAAAAAGATAATATGCACAATTGACCCACATCATAACACATGTTGATATACAAAGCTACTGAATGTACCAACTTGCTAATTAACTAAATAAAATTGCTCAGCTTGCGAACAATAGAATCATCATACTGGAGTTCTGGTTCCTTTCTTTTTCATTTATATATATGACTTGAACATAATCAATGATGCGCACATTTCTTCACCTTACAACCTAAGATTAACTTTTGACAAGAATATGTAACACATTTACTTTATTTTGTTTTGCAATCAATCAAATTTCTTTACCAAGGCTCATCACATAAAATGCTTTCAGGAATCAATTTCGCACACAAGTGCGAAGTTGACAAAAAAATACCCTGGCTGACTAAAACAGCATGGGCTGCAATTTCAGAAATAAAAAGAAAATGATACATCAGCAGGACCCACTGTAACCAATACTCCCATTCATGGCCCCTGCTAACATATCATTGCATTATTAGTTTATTACTCATTTCTTTAATAAACCTCTCTAATTATGGAAAATCCTACAGACCAATGAGCAGTGTACAACTGGTGTCAAATTGTTTTAGTTTAATGTATCAAAAGAAATTAAATTTTCTAAAAGAGAATCAAATTACTCCAACTCCAACCTTCCTCAGATGATCCACCGCAGCTAACACTGACGTTCTCCCGGGTAGTACTGCCCGAATCCGTTCTGCTGTTGTTAAAATAACGCCTATTATTGAACCCGGATCCGTTATTATACCCGGATCCATGATCGTTCCCATGTCCATAACTCATACCATTCACCCCATGCCTTCTTCCGCCACGTGGCATCCCCTGCGAGCTCTGGTGCTGAGGTGGAACCAGCGGTGGTTGGCTCGTTCCCTGCTGACGAAGCCAAGCGGAGTGTTGAAGTGCGATCGCCACGTCAGTGACAGGAAAGTACTGTTGGAGGTGGATAAGCGGGACCCAGTGGCCACGGCGTTGTTGTAAGGAGGCCGCGACGTGGTCATACTCCCCGGGCCCACCAGTCAACCTCAGGTGGGAGAGAAGAAGATCGATAATGGCATTCGCGGCTGCGAACTCAGCGCGGAGCCAGGAGATGAAGAGATCTCTCTCGTCGGAGATGGGTACAGTGGAAGGGGAGGTGACGGAGGGAGGAGGCACGGACGCCATGGGAACTGGAGAAGCGGGGACCACAGCTGCCATTGGTTGTCGGAGTGAGAGGAGAGATGTGGGGTTGGTTAGTTGGTGAGGTTTTGCATTGTGTGGGATGATAAATGATAATGTAGTTGGTAGTCAACTAGTCCGGACAGACACAGGGAAGGAAGGAAAGAAGGAAGGAGAGATGGGAACGGAGATCTAGGGTTTTGTTTAGAGTGGAGGGCTTGGGATGCGGAGGAAGGAAAGGAAGTCAGGAAGACGACAGAGTGAGCATGTTGCGTAGACGTAGTGTAGGATTTAATGGGAGGGTTTTGTTTGTTTGTAATTATGCTAGCAACAAAGCAGCTACCAAATCGTTTGCACCTAATTTTGCTAAATTTTGGTATGTAATTATGTAAACTGCAATGCAGGAGAAATCGTTTTGTCTGTAACATTTTAAGTTTTTTAGCTAAATTATATGTAGCTAATTTTGCTAAGCAAACAGTGACCTAAGAGAATTTGTTATGTCAGTATTTTAGCTGATATTTACTTATTTTTAGTATACTTTTGAACGTACTTAAGTCAATAAAATATAAACAATAGATACAAAAAATCCAATAAAAATATTAAATTAGGTAGAAAATATATTTCCTGGATATTTATAACAATTGTTATTAACAACGGTCCCTTTTTTTATTAAGGAAACAATTAATTGCTTTTATTGAATCTTAATTATACCCAGCTTTTAGTAAGAAAAAAAGAAAATTATGGTTCTCAAATCTCACTAGAGTTGCTGCCCCAACCCAACACTTGTTAAATTTCTAGTTTAGTAATTTATTGCTAGACCATTAAAAAATGAATTCCAGTGACAAAAAGCCGGGTAGGCAATTTGCTACGAAAGCCAGAGCAGAAAACACCGAAGCAGTGCCGAGAAAGCATTCTCGCAAATGACCCGTTTCATCAGACTTGGACCTATACGTACCTCCCTACTCCAGGCACATGCAAAATTTATCCATTTCTTGCTCCTTGCACCCGGTCTGCAACACCAATACGCAGTCAGCGTCACAACACCGAAGGCGGCCAAGGTTTATTTCGCCAGTGGTCCATAGACCATAGTCCAGCGTGGTCAAGGCGCTATCAACGTACAAGAAGATTCCAGAGGAAGATTCCAGAAACCGTGAGCGACTGGGTAGAGCTAGTACTGGAGACTGGAGAGGTGAGGACGTGAGGTGCATCGACTTTCGAGCGAGCAGTCAGTCGAACGATCTGACGCGTGATGCGGAAAATGTGGGGTGAATCTAGACGGTCAAAATTGTCACGTGCTTGAATTTGACGTTGGATATTGAATCGTTGAATTTTCTTCAGGTTTCCGAGTGAGCGAGCAGCCGAGCAGTGTCGGTTGGGAAGGTGAGGCAGGGGCATTTTCGGAAAAAGATTAGAAGAGTCACGAGGTTGTTGCCAGGGTTCGTAAGGTGGTCCCTGACTCCCTGCACTCGGTCTTTTGTGTTAAATGTGAATGTGTAGTGGTGATTTATTTTCGCCTCTAACGACAAATTTTGTGATGAATCAGAACTTTTATAAGGATAATTCGGTGAATCTATACTACTTATAAAACATCTAAAATGAGTTCATGATAATTTTATAAAACGAGTTTAAATATTTGTTAACATCATTATAAACCGTTGATATTGTGCAACTTGATTTGATATACGGTTTAGGCATGTATTTCAAACAAAGGTCGGACTCCTTAACATAAAAAAGTCAAGGCACTCGATCGTTGTTTTTTTTTTTCTTAATTTGTACGCACAATGAAAGAAAGAGAAAAACAAATTATCCCATCATACTAAAATCGCCGTCTAATAAAATCACCTCAAATTTCCTTTCTTATTCCCACACAGTCGGATGGGCTCATTTGCTAGTGTAATAAAATAAACGTAATGTTATATTTTTCTTTTAATAAGAAGATCCAAATTCATTATATTATATTTAATGTCATATATTTCTTATTTCCCTTTTTCATTTTGTATTTTTTTAATTGGTTAGACAATCCGAAATTCGGAATTTTGAAGAAAATAACTTCCATTGGATTGGATGAAGTTTATATAATTATTAGAGAAAGTTTAATATGCACCATAGTGCATAGAGTATTTCGTGCACCACGAATTTTTTCGAAAATATTTTTGTAAATTGACAAATTTAATTTAACCAATCTAATTTGCATATTGAAATCTCATACCAAACCAAAATTTACAATTTTTGAGATCTTATTACTATTTTTTCGAATTATTTAAAACATGTCATTTTTGCAATGTTGTACTATTTACAGTTTTTCAAAAAATGGCATGTCTTAAAAATTTCGAAAAAAATAGTAATAAGGGAAAATTTTTTCTGTGCCCCTCAAAATTAAGGAAATAGAGGATTTGCCCCTCGAAAGTCAAAACTCTTGATTTTGCCCCCCAAAAATTGAAACCCCTCCTCTATTTGCCCTTCTGACATTTTTTATGTCATAAAATAATGTTAAATAATAATAAATAAAAAAACAGACCATTATACCCCTGTCCCATTTGTTGAAGGATAGGGGATCATCGATCAAACCCAGTGACTATTCAACTTTTCTCCTCTCGCAAAAATCGGAACGAACCCTAGCCTAGATCGAAGAACATCGATCTCCGTCTCGCACCTAACCAGCCTTTCTCTACCATCTCCGTCCACCTCCTCTACTAAAATCCTAGATCGAAGGATTTCTCCTCTCCCCCACTCGAGCGATCCTCACTAAAACCGTAGGTAGCATGCATCGGCGATCGATCAGATCAGTATCCGTCTCGCAATCGCCGTCGTCGAGCATCCCCCCAAGCAACACCGTCGTCGAGCGTATACAAGGTTTTTCTATTAGTGGATATTGAAATTTATCCCGATATTGCGATCTTGTTTCATGAAAATTTTCTATTCTTGTTCTTGTCCCTTTATGAAATTGGTACTGCTGACCATGTACTACTGCGATTAGTATACGAGGTTTAAATTTAAATGGCATTAATAAGATATTAGCAGAAAAATGGCATTAATAATGTTGAGTATGTGAGGTTTGAATTTAAATTTTGAGTTATAATTTGATTTACATTTGAATTTGAATTTTCTGTTTTTCCAAAAAAATAGTAGGTGCGAATTCTGGTAGTGGGATGACGATTATGTGAGGTTTCTTACAATGCAAATTTTGTTATTCCATCTCTCGACTGTTTTACTCTGAGCTAGTTGCTGCATTGGAAGCTCAATTGGAGAATTTAAATGATGGATCCAATAAGAAATCTATATTGGATGAGCAGAAAATTAATGCACTAGTTGCATCACTGGTCATTGTTCTTCTTGTAATTATAGTGCTGTACAAGTAGTGTTGTAGTAGATTAGATTATTTGATGGATGACTTAGATTAAGATTACTATTTTTGATGTACTAGATATGTATTCTGATCGGTGCTGAGGGTACTGGTCAAATTAATTCCTTAAAAACCGATACTAATTCGTTTGCAGTGTAGTTTAAGGGTCGAATCACGGGGACGGACTATTCCTTTTCTAAGTTTAAACAATTCGTATTAATTTAAATTCTTTTGATTAAATAAACAATTCAAATTTCAAACAGATCCAAACTGAAGGTAAATTGCAGTTACAGAATTTAAAATTGTAATTCCCTAGAAAAAGACTTTATTCAATTGAAAGTTTAAACAATTAACGAATGATTAGGGGTTCAGGTTGTCTAACTTTTCCTGTCTGTCAAGGTTGGGACGGACCGTTCCATCTCTGGAACGGGCCGTCCTAACCCTGTCAAATGGCTGGAACTGTCCGTTCTAGGCCAGGACGCCCCCTCTCGGGCGGTCCGTCCTGACCTTGGAACGGGCCGTTCCAATCATCCGATGTTTGTCTTGTCATCCTACTTAATTATTTGCTGAGTGTTTTTGCGTGAATTGGATCAAACCTAACCTACAGACTTGCGCTCTAACTCTCGTTCAGGTCAAGTTGTGGGGTTCTGTTTGATAAATCCTAAAAACTCCTAAATTTCAACTCTCGTTTCTTGGTTTAGGTGTTTCTAATTGATTTCTGGGTCTTGGTAAACTCTCAACCTCTCGGTTTGTTGAGTAAAACTTCTAATTACTTGAAGTTTGGTTAAATCCTTTCGGATATCGCCTACCTAATTGATCTAAATGTTTGCTTGTTATTGCAGATTGACTTTACTTTGACAATTAAACTAGGCCTTTGTTTAACGCAATAATCAGATTCAAACAGTAACAAGTTGCAACAAAAGATAGAATAAAATTTGCAGAAATCATAAACGCGACTTAACTTAGCAACTAATCAAGTATTCAAACAAAACAAACAACTAAAAGAAAAGTTATCGAACCATAGCCCCTAAACTAAACTACTCCATGCAAGAAAAAGCAGGTTTCATCATACAAAAACACAAAGAAAAAGAAAGAAAAACCAAGTTACAACAAGATGTGCTCGAAAATCGTCTATCTCCTAAGCTCTGTCCTGTCTGGGGCGGCCCGTCCTGATCCTGGGGCGGTGCGTCTCAGACTGGTGGATGGCCGTCTCGACAGGGTGGTTGCCTTGCTCCTTTCTGGCTCTCCAAACTTAGCAAATTTCGACCCCCCTCGACTTGGAGCCAGGACAGAGCTTATATAGGCCTCTTGGGAAGTTCCAAAACGTGGCATTGTGGCTCAGAAAGGCGGTGGAAACTGAAGAAACCGCCTCACCAAATCAGGCACTCTATATTTGGCAATCTCGAAATAGCTCTTCTGGCCTGGTTGTGGACTGGGACGGCCTGGTCTGAACATGGGGCGGCCCGTCCCAGTCTGGACTGATTGTGTCGTCTGGAACTCTTCTGCTTGCGTCTGCACTGAGGTGGGACGACCCGTCCTATGATTGGGGCGGCCCGTTCCATCTTGCTGGATTTGTGCAACTTAGTCGATTTTCTCCTTTTTTCGCGCCAAAGTGTGATGAACCTGTATAAAAAACTTGCCGGGCTACGGCTGAACTTTCCTACATCTAACATTAGCACAATTTAAAGGAAAATGAGTAAAAACACAAGTAATTTGAACGAAATTTGGGGCTTATTCTGGCTGAAAATCAAGTACGGAAACCGTACATCAAAATCCCCCAAGCTTGAACATTGCTTGTCCCCAAGCAAAACTCTAGACTTAGACCTGAATTAGACCCCAATTGAGTTCAAGTATGATCGGAGGTAAAACCTGGGTCAAATTAAACCTCAATCTAATCTAATGCAGTATAGCTTGAGGGTCGAATCCACAGGGACGGTTATTCTAAACTTTAGACTTTAAGTAATTTAGTTCAATTGATCTAGGGGTAAACAAGTCAAAAAGTTGATTAATTAATTAAAAGGATTGAATTTAAACTAAAAGAATTAATTCTAAATTCTAATTAATGTCTAAATTACTCTAAATATTAAGGAGAAGATCTAAACTCGAATTAAGGACTTAAACTAGGGTCAATTGATCGGGTTCCACTTCCAGGCACTATCCTGGCGGGTCGACAGGATTCCTGGCGGGTCGACAGGATTCCTGGCGGGTCGACAGGATTCCTGGCGGGTCGCCAGAGCAGTACGACAATTCAGTTTAATCAGTTTATAAGTTCTCTAAGTTCAGGTTTTTGGCTTAAACTCTGGTCCAAATACTAACTCTCGTTCTTGATTTGGTATTACTAAGTTTTAACCTCTAACCTCCCTAAAAACCTAAGTTTCAACTCTCGTTTCTTGGCTTAAGTTTTAGGGTTTGCTTTAACTATTCGGTAGGATATCCTAGATCTCTCGATCTTAGGAGGGAATAAACCTCTCAGCTAAGTTCCGGTTTCACCTTTTGGGTATACTAACTATCCTAAAGTTTGAGAATAGAAATTGTTTTGAGATTAGGGTTCTATTTGCTTAATCTACGAGGTCAGGCCTAACCAAGTGAGCAAACCTTCAAATCAATTCAATTCAATTCACAATTTCAGCAAATAAACTCAAGTAAAGCAAAGCAACTTAGAAAAATTAGAAAACTAAATCAAACTTCATTAATTTACCAAGTCATGGTTCCCTACAATTGCCCCTAAACTAAATTACTCACTAAAAGTCATACTAAACGTAAAGATAAAAGGTTTCAGCAGACTAAACATAAAAAGAGAGAAAATAGAGAAAGAATACAACAAAGAACTAAAAGAAACGCTCTCAGCTTGAATCCTGGCGGGTCGACAGGATTCCTGGCGGGTCGACAGGAGACAGGCTGGGTGCGATTTCTGCTAACTCCTCTTGAATCTTGCTCCAAAATCTGACTTCAAAACTGACTTGTTTCTTCCTGGAGCTCTTCCTATGTTTAAATAGCTCTCAAAGGCGGTTCCCATAGGTGGAGATCATGTCTGGCTCGTCCAAGAATAGAGAAAGTGCTCTGCCAGAAATATCTCACCAAATTGGGCAGGTCTGTTAATGTTCTGGCGGGTCGACAGGAATCCTGGCGGGTCGCCTGGATTCCTGGCGGGTCGACAGAAATCCTGGCGGGTCGTCTGAATTCCTGGCGGGTCGACAGAAATCCTGGCGGGTCGCCAGAACAGGGGACTTGTCTGGTTTGACCCTGTTCCTTTGCTCCAGTCGCTTGGACTCTGATTTGCTCCGCTTGAACACTGCCTTGGGCCCAATTTTGCTCCAAATCATCACTGAACCTGAAATTAGACAAGGGCAAATAGCAGTACCATATTTGTAACCTAAATTGCATTAAATCTAACTAAAACACAAACATTTAATTGAAATTAAGGCCTAAAAGGGTTGAATATTTCGATGTGAAACCCGCCTATCAAAGTACTTGTGCACTAACTAGTTCAAAGAATCCTTTTAGTTTAAACTTAACTGATTGTGACTTTTAAGTTACAAAGGCATTTTCAAAAAGTTTTTCTATTAAGACCAAAATATTTTATTTTTGAGTGACTTAACTTTTTCTGAAATCAAACCAAAGATCCTCACATCACATTGACTCTGTTTCATTTCACTAAGCATTAAATCAGTTAATTCTTCAAAGTTTTTATTCAGTTAGAAATCAAGTAGAAACGGGATCGAACCTGCTCAACTCAAATAATTCAGAATAACTCCAAGTTGTTTTGCACAGACTTACGATACTTCAAACCAGAAATTTAAATAACTTAAAAAGAAAATTATTTACAAGATACAATTCTCCTGGGGCGAGGAGGTTTTTCCCGAGGCGGAGAAGTCGGCCAGATAAGAGCGGATTTTTAGAGGATTTTTCCTCTTTATTTATTATTATTTTTTTTATACCATGAATCTCTTTCTGTTTCTTACCCATGGTTTATGGAATTCTTTTAATCCGCAAGTACCTATAGCCTCCTACAGTGTCCATGGCACTGCACCACTTTTTAGTTCCCCTTTTTATTTTGTTTTTGGTTTTTCCATTTTTTTTTTTATATTTTGATTTTGAAAAAGAAAATTGCGAAGGTTTTTAGTTTCTGAAAATCTGTGCAAACTATCTTACAGTTATCCTTATTTTTGAGTTACTCAAATGATCTTAGGCGAACTAAATCAAGTCCTTTGCCGGCTCTATTCAATACAACCGTATAATTGCTTTTGAAATTAACTATCCAATGCTTAGCAAAATTACTCCTAAGTCAAATGAAAGTTACTATCCTTGGCTTGATCCAAATTAGTTTAGTCAAATTCATTTTGCAAATTTTCAACAAAGTTTTTAGTTTTTCTCAGAATCTGCCCAAATTTCTCAAGTCACAAACATCAAGATTAGCTAAATGATCCTTAGAACTATCCTAAATGCAACTTAGAATGATTTAATTATGCAAATCCTACATGTATATACAAAAACTGCCAATGCATTGTGTCTGGAACGGCCTGTTCTAGTGTGGAACGACCCATTGGGGCGGACCGTCCTGATGGTGGGACGGACCGTCCCAGACACAATACTTGACTAGTTTCAATGCTCAGACAGTGTTGGAACGGGCTGTTCTAGACTGGGACGCCCTGTTGGGACGGGTCGTCCCATTGGTGGGACGGTCCGTTCCAATACTGTCTGAAACTGGCAATATGCTATGCAGATGCTCTAAGTTATCCGTTTTTTCGATTTTTCGATCCTTTAACCCCCCCAAGCTTATCTACTGGACTGTCCCTAGTCCTAGTAGATGCAAGAAAGAAAATAAAGAAGAGAAAAATAGAAAAACGTACCTGAAACTGGCTCAGAACTGTGGTGGGTCAGGTGGCGGTGGAGCTGATGGTCCAGGGCCAAAGATGTGACTCGCGAGGCGGCTGAGCAGATCATCGTTCCTTGCATTGCGCTCATCTTGTTGCTGCCTCCATCTCCTGTTCTCTTCCCTTTCTTCATCAAATGATGCCTGCAAGTTCCACTGAGCGGTGTGGATGTCATGCAGCATATCAAAGTAGCGCTGGTCCGATCCCCTGCCGTATCCCGGCTGCCACTGCGGCTCAAACCCTCCATGTGGGCGTGGCGGAGATGGGGATGGACGAATGTCCTCCATGCGGATCCCGCCCCAAGTGAAGTGCTCGCCCTGAACGTCATCGAAGGGCTCAATGTGGGGCATCGAGGGGAAATGGGAGGGATGCTGAGATGGGTGGCTAGAAGCACCTGCTGCCTCTGCCTCTGCCGATGTACCGGCGCCTGCTGCCCTAGCAGCGGCCTCCATCTCAGCCAATCTGCGCTGCATCTCTTCCTCTTCATGGTTGATCAACCGTCCATCTCTATCAACCAGAAGCCAGGTCCTTTTGTTTTGGAGATCTATGGACCTGGTGAATGGTAGCGGGAACCGATGGCGGCCATAACAAAACTGATACTCGGATCCAACCTGGGCCACCATCCCCATCTCAACCAGCTGCTTCATGCCTAGCCGGTTTGGTCCTCCGCTTCGCCTCAACTCATCCCAGGGCACTGTGACATCATACTGATGGATCAAATGAGTCACGTACCCGCCAACTGTGATCTGACCTGTGCCTGCCCTGAGATTGTTGGCCTGTTTCTCGAAATGCTTCATCATGAAGTAGGCCAGATTGAGCTTTGCCTCTCCCTTTGGATAGAAAATCTGGTTGAGGATTGCTTGCTCACCACGGGTCAACTTGACACCCGACTCACCTTTGGCAAAGATGGTGAGAGAGAGCATCCGCTGTATGAAGCGGATAGTCGGGTGCTGGATGTGGGAGGAGCGGCGGGTATTGACTGGCTGTCTGTGCTCCAAAGATAGCTCCTCCCAAAGGTTGTCCTCAAAGAACTCATCCGTGATCTCCCCATTTTCCAGCCCAAAGAACCGGGCAAAGTCATTCTCGTTGCAGATCATCTTCTTTCCGTTCGCACGGAATGTCATCTGCCAGAGATCATCCTTGAAGAAGAGGTCAAGGGTGCAGAGGAACTCCATAGTGAGGGCCGTATAGGCTGGAGCTCTGATCTTCCAGAATCTCGGGCGAAACCCGACAGATCTGGTGAGACGGAAGAAGTCATCACGGATGCCCAGCTGATCTAGCACCCGCAAATCAATCGCCTTGGTGCTTTGGAAGTGTTTGTTTCGGAGGTTTTTGAACCTCTGCTTGGCATCTGAGCCCTTGAGGCGGATGTGCACATCGGCACTGGAGAACCAAGTCTCAAAAATAAATAAACCTCGTTTACCGATCTAATCGTTTGCAGAACAGCTCGAGGGTCGAATCCACAGGGACGGTGTTGGAATATCGGTCTTTTACTTTACTAAACTAGCTAGACGAGTTCAACTTTCTTTTGTGGATTAAAGTTTGAAGGTGGATACAAATCCTAGATCTAATATTAAGGTTAAAGCAAGAACTAAACAAGAGAAAATCAGCAGGTCAAATAATTCTAGGATTTCTGGTTCCAAACGATTCTACCTCTGTCAAAGTTGGAACGGTCCGTTCCATCTCTGGAACGGTCCGTTTCTGTTGGAATTGTGTTCTAAAAGTTATCTTATGGTGATTACTTTTATATGTTATATTTATGAATTGGATGTTATTACATTTTGTTCCATGAGTTTATATTCGTATTTAGAAGTGTTCAAGAAGATGCTCTTGGTCTTGCACTGCAGAACTCTAAATAAAATGAATATATATCTCTAAAATGTTCACAGGTCTTGGATATTAGCAGGAACACTAATATGCCATACAAGACTGTCGTGTTGATTAAAAGTACGTTGTAGTTCTGTAAACGTTGATAAAGGATTATCATTTAATAACACGAGTATATGAAAAGTTTCATATATTGAACAGACCTAATTGATAAAAATATTATATGGATTGTGTTTGTGTCATTAATATTTTTATCGTGTCATTAATTCTAAGATTGATATGATATATTTTCACATAAGGAATGTGCAACGTGATTATTACTTAAAGCCATTTGAAGCTTGTGGTGATAAAAGTAATAGTTCTTTGTATATAACTTGTGTAGGAGGGAAATATATATGTCAATAGCTAATTGTCACTCATGAATTGAGGAATGATATTATAAAGGGCCCCTTGGTAAAGTAAGATTATAAATGGATCCAATATAACTGAAGTGCAGTTATAATTATATAATCATACTTATTGGAGACCAAGAAAAGATTATAATACGAAGATGACACAGCCCTACTTTGTATAATAATCATAATATCATATGGCAAGGAATAGACACAAGTAATGTTAATAGCATTACTAAAAGGATCGTGTTTCGTAAAAGGATTTGCTAAACATCTATATTATTTGGGTAGCTGTAATGTATGCTAGAGTACCGCTTACAGTTTATGGAATAAAATGTTTTATTCCATTGCCAACATAATATGGATCCTCAATATAGGTCACACCAACTGAATGGGAAACAAGAAATATATTTTCTATGTACAAGATTTCATGTTGTATGAAACAAAGTGTACAAATAGAAAATTATATCACATGACGTGATTAACTAGCAAGGAATAAATTTATTGATATGTGAATATTATAAGTATAATATATGTTTCACATAATATAATAATATATGAATATTATTATAGAGTGCATAAATTTATTTAAAGCCCAAGCCCAATTATTTTAACAAATGAAGAGAGAAAGAAGGCTTTAAATTCGGGTCAGAATTTGAGCCAACTTTAAACTGATAATTAGTATAGCAAATGATAACCAAATTGGACAAATGATATATGAAAATTGTAGCCCTGGAAGTGTAGAATCCAATGGTTCAAGTTTCATGTCGTTTGGAGTTTCCTACAGAGAGTTATCAATGTTTTAGTGCTGCAACGTCAGAAATTAAAGTGCTGTTTTAATTTCTGATTAGTGGCTTTAATTGCTATACGAATTTGAAAGGTTTATTCTGATGTTTTAAAGGTAAAAACAGATCAGAAATTGTGAACACAAGTAAGTCTTCATGTGTTGAAGCTTTAGCTTTCTCATCCTCAAAATATTTGTTAAAATATTCTATCGATTAAGCAATCGATCAAGATACGGGTGGCGGAGCTAGGTGTTGACGGGGAATTCGCTAGCACGGATTCAACTGTCATTCTTGTTTCGGATTCAAGGTGAACCAAGAGGAACAAAGCTTCGTTAGAGACCATAGGTATGGCTCAACAATCCTTATTATAGGAATATATATGATTGTGATGCAAATATAATATAGGAAAGTTAGCGATAATAAGAACGATCTTAGATGTTATCGGTTAATAAATTTTTTAAATTACCCGATTCGCATCATGAAATCCTTCAGTTTCAGCCTCTGTCAACGATCGAAATTGGCCGTTCTAGGCCAGGACGCCCCCTCTCGGGCGGTCCGTCCTGACCTTGGAACGGTCCGTTCCAATGGTTGATACTTGTTTCGTCATCCTACTTGGTTATTCGTTGAGTGCTTTTACGTGAATTAGACCAAACCTAACCTACAGACTTGTGCTCTAACTCTCGTTCAGGTCAAGTTGTGGGGTTCTGCTTGGTAATTCCTAAAACTCCTAAATTTCAACTCTCGTTTCTTGGTTTAGGTGTTTCTAATTGATTTCTGGATCTTGGTAAACTCTCAACCTCTCGGTTTGTTGAGTAAAACTTCTAATTACTTGAAGTTTGGTTAAATCCTTTCGGATATCGCCTACCTAATTGATCTAAGTGTTTGCTTGTTATTGCAGATTGACTTTACTTTGACAATTAAACTAGGCCTTTGTTTAACGCAATAATCAGATTCAAACAGTAACAAGTTGCAACAAAAAGATAGAATAAAATTGCAGAAATCATAAACGCAACTTAACTTAGCAAATAAACAAGTATTCAAACAAAACAAGCAACTAAGTAGAAAGGTTTACAACCATAGCCCTAGAACAATCAACTCAACAACTAAAAGACATCATGCAAAACAAAGAGAAATAGGAAATAAAGGAAGAATAAAACCCAATATGTCCTTGCTTTCTCTTGTAGGTCGAAGCCTTCTATCGAAACGTCTTGTTTCTGCCACAAACCAGTCGATTCGGCGCTGCCACGATCTTGACCTGAGACTTTTCTCTCAAATAGAACTATATCTAACCTTAACTTGGATCTGGAATTGAACTTCTCTCTTGTATATCTCAAAAATCCCCTCAAACTATGTTTAAATAGGCATTAGAAATGTGTAGAGATGATGGAAATAGCAGAAGACACGTTCTGGAAGTGCCAGAGATAGATTAGAACCGCCATGACATAATAGAACTCTAAATTTGGCAACTCTGGACTATTTCTGGAAGTTCTGGCGGTTTCTGTTGGGGCGGACCGTTCTAATATGGGACGGGTCGTCCCAATCATCTAGAACGGGCAATCCTGCTGTTTTCGGCAGTTTCGGCTGGGGCGGACCGTTCTAATTTGGAACGGTCCGTTCCAGAAATTTCAGCACTGCGTCCTGACAGTATTTTGCCCATATCTCCTTCATCCGGACTCCGATTGAGGTGATTTAAGAACCGTTGGAAAGCTTACAACAAGCTCTACATCATTATCGATTCATCCAAGTCATGTTTTTGTCCAAAATCTGTATTAAAGTAGGAATTATGGTAGTAACTCATTCTTGACACAAATCCTAATTAAAATAACCCTAATTAACCTAACTCAAGTCAAATTGGTTTAGTTTTGAGACAAAATTCTACCAAAATATAAGTATAAAATCCTCTCATCAAATTCCCCCAAGCTTAAACATTGCTTGTCCCCAAGAAAATATTTATCTTAGAAGAATGGTTTGGCTCTAAACTAAAACAATGTCTTGAGGCTTACAAGTTGTGAAGAATTTTAACATGCAACAATATCGTGATTTGATTGAATCATTTAGACAATTTAAAATTTTTTTCTAACGGAATTGAGTTGTCTCAAATGACCCACGCTTACCCCACGGGTGAAATACTTAGGATGCTTGTAACTATTGCCCATAATTTATCTTGTTCAATTCCTAAATTTGTTGATTTTCAAAGTTTGACAATTGACTTGGCAAAGAGATTCGGGATCACATCCTACCAACACAAATAACATGTCATTCCAATTTATTTCACAACGAAGTCTTTGAATACTTTAACAGCTTTATTAATTTTCGAAAACGCATTGGAAGTCGAACTAAAGTGAGGTGAAAAAAAGGGTACAACTCCTCACCCATTCTATTCCAAAGTTTTTGGGTTGACACTTTTAAGGTTTGTCCCAGGGCTTAGGACGTTTTTCCCGCGGCGGAGAGGTCAGCCAGATTAGTGTGGATTTTTTTCGTTTTATGAGGTTTTCCTCATTTTTTTTTCTTTTTTTTTTATCATGAGCTTTTCTGTTTCTTACCCATGATTTATGGAGGTTTTTCTATCCACAATAACCTATAGGTTCCCGCAATGTCCATGGCAAAGCACCGCTTTTTAGTTCCCCTTTTGGATTTTTGCATGTGTTTCTCCTTATTTACAAAGGATGTGTATTTACATCTTCGAATTTTATTTATTTTAAAAACAGCGGTTGGTTGACTCTAGACTTAGTGTTTATTTCCTTAGTTGACATGCATTTGGGTCGGTAGAATCGATCTTGACAAAGTTTGGAACTAATTCAATTGGTGGTTGTCTTGGTTTACCGATTTCTAATTGGTCAAGTCATTTATACTACTTATCTAATCATCAAATTTAAGTCTCAATCAAGATAGATTATGATACAATACCTACTCCTTTCCTAAGGTCACAGGGGCTAGTCGATCAATTAGATGACCCACAATTCAAATAAAAAAAATTTCTGAAACTCCCCAAATATTTCATTCAATTCACGATATTAGAACTTGTTAAGCATCTTCATAACTTATCTAAATGCAAACTATATGAAGTTATAATGCAAATTCTATATGAATGCAAATTAATAAGCCTAAATGCCATGATGCAAATCATAGATACAAATTTCTATTCTCTCCCCCAAACTTAAAACTTTACATTGTCCTCAATGCAATGAAAACAAAACTTAAAAGAGAGAAAGGAAAAGAAAAACTCATCAAATCAATGTCGAGGTTGTGAAGGGTTGAGTCGAGCAACATAAGCCTTGCTTGCTTTGATATGTCAATGCCCTTCAAGGTGCCTTTAGGTTCGTCTCATTGGAGAAGGTGTGTCTTGCAAGTAGTGAAGTTGGGTGGTTTGGTTTGAGGGTACAAATCACATAGGGGTTGGTGTGATGTTACCCTTGGGTTAGGGTTTAGGTGAAGTTTTGGTAATGACTAAGTTGAGCAAAAATTTTTGGTTCGTCGACTAACCAATGAAAACTCGAAATCTAGCCATTGGAGTGGATTAGGTTAGGTCTCAGCTGAATGTCAAACGGTTCGTTTGAGTGTTGGAACAGACCGTTTGGGGTTAGGTTGAGGTGAATGGTTTGGTTTGGGTATGGAACGAGATGGTTTCTCCGCTGTGTTAAGACTTGTTGGGTTGAGACAATTCATATGCTCCTTCACGGTGTATTCCCCCAAGCTTGAGCTTTTGCATATGGTACGGCTTTTCATCAACCGGCATTTTTCTTCCATGAGTTGTGATGTTGCGCTGAAGTTCATTTGACCTTTTTGACCTTTGCAGGACTCGAACATTGTGCTTCCAAAAGCTTGTATTCTCATCTAAAATCTGAAACCAATCAACAAAGATTAATGAGTTATAACTAACTAAATCTAAGCTAAACTAAACTAATGAAAGAAGCTGAAATTTTTGGACTTGGGTTGCCTCCCAAGAAGCGCTTGTTTTAGGTCACAAGCTTGACCACCTTGTATTTGCTCATCTTATCTTCACTTTTCTCCCTCTCAGCGCATCATAATTCTCCCAAAAGTGATTGAGCGGCTGCCTTGAAACATGCTTGACGTGTTCTTCTTTGGATGTCATCTTTGTTGGCTCGATGATGATGTGATACTTGATTTGCAATTTGTTGTCTTCCATCACATCAGTTTTTTTCAAGCACCTTCTTGATGGATTGCTCAATTCTTTGGTGAACTCTTCGTTTATTTTGTCGGATGCGATGATCTTCTTTGCATCACCTTGTTCGAATTCCTGAAAAGAACAAAACATGGTGATAGAGAATATTTTTAAATTTTTTTTTAAAGATAAGATAAAATAAATAAGATACAAGGATACAAGTGTGTCAAGACTAATCTATTAAAACAAAATACCAATATTCTAGCAAACCGTCCTTGTGGCAGCGGTGGAGGCGTCGGATTCCGGCGAAATTGGCGTGCAGCGGCGTAATGGAGAGGAGAGAAGCGAACAGCGACAGAGGAGAGGTGAGAGAGACCGTCGTGCGGTGAGTGCGACGGCGGATGCAGCGGCGTTGGTGGATCTGGTGGTGGTTTGCGGCGCGGCAGCAGTGGGAGGGTGGAGCGAGAGAGAGGGCTAGTGGTCCGGCGAGGCGTCGGCGGCGGCGTCTCGTCGGATTTCGCGAGCGGTGGTGAGAGAGAGGAGGGGTCGGGTGAGGGAGAAGAGAAAGGGGTTTTCTGGGTTTTGAAATAGAGAGAAAGAGAGAGGGAAAGGTGGGGTCGTGGGTTAATGGGTAGTTAATGGGTTTGGGTTAGTGGGTAGTTATTCGCGAAAACCACGCGTAACGGTTATTTTTCGAAATGGGACGGACCGTCCTATGATTGGGGCGGACCGTTCCATTGGGTAAGTCCACATGCTCAATTGCACTCCGTCCTGGTCCAAACCTTGTCGTTCCACTGGTTGGGACGGGCCGTTCCAATATTGGGGCGGTCCGTTCCAATCAGATTTTTCTCCCCCAAGCTTGTCTTTCTCAGTACCTCATTAATTTCTTCGCGATTTCTTCCTGAAAGTAATAAACCACATCACAAATTAAGCCAAGTATTCTGGTTATTTAGCCTACTCCTAATTTTTTTTATTCTTTTGTTGTTTTTTTTCAAATTTTTATTTTGTTTTTGACTTTTTGACACAAAGTAAATTGAATAAACTTAAATTTTAAAAACTGAACCCTTGGGTTGCCTCCCAAGAAGCGCTTGTTTAAGGTCTCAAGCTCGACCCCTGATGTCTACGTCTCTGCGGGTGAGGGGTTGGTCAAAAAGTGCACTTCCCCTCCTTCTGTGCTAGCATTTGGATCAATGTAGAACTTGAGCCTTTGTCCATTCACCTTGAAGACCTCATCTCCTTCCTTGTAGATGTCAACAGCTCCAAATGGATAGACTTTCTTCACAACGTAAGGGCCTGTCCACCTAGACCGGAGTTTGCCAGGAAATAGCCTCAATCTGGAATTGAACAGAAGCACCATATCCCCTGCCTCGAAAGATCTCCTCTGAATATGCTTGTCATGCCAGAGCTTCGTTCTCTCCTTGTAGATCCTAGCATTGTCATATGCATTTAGCCTTATTTCTTCCAGCTCGTGCAAGTCTAGAATCCTCTTTTCCCCAGCTGATTTATATTCCATGTTGAGTGCTCTAACTGCCCAGTATGCCTTGTGTTCCAATTCTACTGGCAAATGGCACGCTTTTCCATAAATCAGCTTGAATGGGCTCATGCCTATGGGAGTCTTGAAAGCTGTCCTATATGCCCATAAGGCGTCATCCAATTTTAATGCCCAATCTTTTCTTGTACTGCTCACCGTTTTCTGCAGGATATTCTTTATTTCTCGGTTTGATATCTCAACTTGGCCACTAGTTTGCGGATGGTAAGGGGTTGCCACCTTGTGTTTCACTCCATACTTCTTTAAAAGATTCTCAAATTGTTTGTTAATGAAGTGTTTGCCCCCGTCACTAATGACTGTCCTTGGAATTCCAAACCGTGGGAATATGACCTTGGTAAAAAGCTTTTTGACTGTTGCTGAATCTGCATGCTTGCTCGGTATAGCTTCCACCCATTTGGACACGTAATCAACTGCCACAAGAATGAACTCATAGCCACATGAAGATGGAAACGGTCCCATAAAATCAATCCCCCAAACATCGAAGATCTCAACCTCTAGAATAGGATTCTGAGGCATCTCTTGGCGTCTCGAAATGTTGCCTGTCCTTTGACATTGATCGCAGGAAGAAATAAATTTTCTTGCGTCCTTGAAAAGCGTGGGCCAGAAGAATACGGATTGCAGAACTTTGGCAGCGGTCTTAGATACTGAGGCATGTCCTCCGTAAGCTGAAGCGTGGCAATTGTGCAGGATTTGCTCAATTTCGCTCTCCGGTACACACCTTCTGAACATTCCATCAACTCCAAATTTCCACAGGAAAGGGTCCTCCCAGAAGTAGTATTTAGCATCGGCCATGAATCTCTTCTTCTGCTGGAATGACATCTGATAGGGCATAACTCCGCTCGCTAGATAGTTCGCAAAGTCAGCGTACCATGGAGTCGCCTGAGTTGGGACGGACCGTTCCAGATTGGGGCGGGCCGTCCCAACTGTATCGCCGGGCTCAGACTGGTCCGTTCTGGCTGGGACGGCAGTCCTGATATCCTCTGCTGTGGTTGGGACGGGCCGTTCCATGCTAGGGCGGTCCGTTCCAGACTGGATTGAGTACAAATGTTCGTCTGGAAATGAATCATTGATTGGCAGTGTCTCGGATTTGATGCCTTCTGCTTTGATCCTTGATAAATGGTCAGCAACACTGTTCTCTGTACCTTTCTTGTCACGTATCTCAAGATCGAACTCCTGAAGCAAGAGAACCCACCGGATGAGTCTTGGCTTGGCGTCTTTCTTCGAGAGCAAGTACTTGAGTGCAGAATGATCGGTGTAGACTATAACCTTTGAACCGACCAGGTAGGACCTGAACTTATCTAAGGCAAAGACTACTGCAAGAAGCTCCTTTTCTGTTGTGGTGTAGTTGATTTGGGCTTCATCTAACACCTTACTTGCATAATAGATGGCGTATGGTTTCTTATCCTTTCGCTGTCCGAGTACTGCTCCAACTGCATAATCACTGGCATCACACATCAATTCAAACGGTTCATCCCAATTCGGAGGTTGCAAGATCGGGGCCGTCACGAGTGCTTTCTTCAATCTGTCAAATGCATCAAGACAACTTTGATCAAAGATAAATTCTGCATCTTTCATAGTCAAGTTTGTTAAAGGTTTAGCAATTTTAGAGAAATCCTTGATGAAACGCCTGTAGAAACCGGCATGACCAAGGAAACTCCGAACATCCTTTACACAAGTTGGCTCCGTGAGCTTCTCAATCACTTCCACCTTGGCCTGATCAACTTTAATTCCTTGTTCTGAGATTATGTGGCCCAAAACGACTCCTTCTTGCACCATGAAATGGCACTTCTCCCAATTCAAGACTAGGTTAACTTCTTCACATCTCTGCAATACCTTTTTCAAGTTAGCTAGACAGTGATTGAAAGTTGTACCATAGACAGAAAAATCATCCATGAAAACCTCCATGTCTTTTTCTATAAAATCAGAAAATATAGCCATCATGGCTCTTTGAAATGTTGCTGATGCATTACACAAACCAAATGGCATCCTACGGTATGCATAGGTCCCATATGGGCATGTAAAGGTCGTTTTTTCCTGGTCTAGGGGGTGAATTGGTATTTGAAAGAAACCAGAATAACCATCTAGATAGCAAAAGAAAGAATGCTTAGCCAGGCGTTCGAGCAGCTGGTCAACAAATGGCAGAGGAAAATGATCCTTCCGGGTAGCTGCATTCAGCTTGCGATAGTCCACACACATCCTCCATCCTGTGACGATTCTTGTTTGGATCAGCTGGCCTTCGTCATTCTTTATCACGGTTGTGCCTCCCTTCTTTGGAACAACATGAATGGGACTAACCCATTTGCTGTCTGAGATGGGGTAAATGATCCTTGCTTCCAGAAGTTTATGGATTTCTTTCCTCACAACTTCGCTCATGTTCGGGTTGAGTCTCCTTTGGTGCTCCACAGTTGGCTTGGAGTCCTCTTCAAGTAGGATCCGATGGGTGCAAATCGAGGGATCGATACCCTTTAGATCCTCAATCGAGTATCCGATTGCTTTCTGGTGGATTCTCATTTCTTTTAGTAGCTTTGCTGTTTGATCTGCATCAAGATTGGCATTAACAATAACAGGAAAGGTCTGATCTGGGCCCAAGAATTCATACCTGAGATTGTCTGGCAAGGCCTTCAGTTCTGGCCTGGATTTCGCATCATCTGAACTGGGGCGGGTCGTTCCAACCTTGGGCGGTCCGCCCTGATTTGTTTCCAGGCTGAGAATTTGTTCGATTTCAGCTGGAGATCGCAGCTGCATGATGGCTTGATCTGCCTTGATCTGGGGTGGTCTGTTCTGTTCCTCTCTGGCAGCCAAGTATTCAACCATTTGGAGAATTTCGTTGAATATTAGGTCTGCCTCCTCCTCTTCAGGTCTGGCCGAGAAGGAATGGTATGCCTGAACAACACGTGTGTTGAAGGATTCTTCAACAATAGCTTCCAATGATTCCACCATAAAGATTGAGTCAATATGGTCAGGCATCTTCATGGCTTTTTCTACATCAAACTCCACTTTTTCATCTCCAACCTCTAGGATCATCTTGCCGGTCTTGCAGTTGATGAATACTCCGGCTGTGGTGAGGAAGGGGCGACCAAGGATGACTGGAACATCTAAATCTTCTTCCATATCCACAACCACAAAGTCACAAGGCACAACCAAATCTCCAACTTGGACTGGCACGTCGATTGCTATTCCCAATGGCAGTCTAATTGATCCATCAGCAAGCTTCAAAGTCATGCGGGTCGAGCTCAGCTCCCCCATTCCTATCTGATTATAGACTGTCTCGGGGATGAGACTAACGCTTGCTCCGAGATCCAGCAAAGCTTTCTTCTCTTCTGCATTCTCGATTTTACATGGGATTGTGAACTTGCCTGGATCTTTCATTTTGACCGGCATCTTCTTTGTAATCAGAGCGCTGCATTCTCCGGTCAAGGCCATGGTCCCGCACTCCTCCAGGTTTTTCTTGTTGGAAAGGAGGTCCTTCAAGAATTTAGCATAAGATGGCATTCTGGTTAGGAGATCGGTGAAGGGAATTGAGATCTTGATCTGCCGTAGAATGTCCAGGAACTTCTCGTATGCCCTATCCTTCCTGGCCTTGGCGAGTCTCTGCGGATATGGAACCTCAATAGCTTGGTTAGAAGGAGAGACGGCCCTCGGGAGTCGGCTGCTTGTGGCAGTTGAGGTGTTTGGGACGGTCCGTCCTGGGTTGGGGCGGTCCGTTCCATCATCTCGTTCTGCTGCTGGTGGGCTCGTTCTTATGTCTGCCTCAGGGCTGGGCTGGTCCGCCTGATCAGATTCTGCTCCGTCCTGAGGTGGGGCGGGTCGTCCCATTGTGGGGCGGTCCGTTCCAGATAGTCCTGGAGGAGAGTCTGAGGGCATTTTAGGCCCGTCATACCTTGTTCCACTCCTCAATTGATGCGAGACGCTCTTCACATCCTCCCTAGGGTTTGGTTCAGGTTGGCTGGGGAACATACCTGGTTTGGTGAGAGCTCCAACGCTAGATTGAGACAACCTTTCGTCGAATCTTTGAAGAAAAGCCCCCATATCTTCCCTGATCTTCTCCAACTCCCGATGGACTGCATGATTGAAGATTCCTTGACTCTGCATGAATTTCTCAACCATGGGCTGCGTGAGTGTCTCTTGAGGGCGTTGTTGGTTCCTTGGTGGTCCGGCTTGGCTGGGGTTAGCAGCTCCATTTGGATTTGAGTAAGAGAGGCCTGGATGGTTTCTCTTGTCGCGATAAGCATAGTTGTTGGTTGGCGGGAAAAAGGAAGGCGGATTCATGAGTGCATTCACCTCTTCTGTCTTTTCTTCTCTCTCAACCAAGTGGCATGCCTTGGCCGTATGTCCTTCTTCCTCGCAAAACTGACACTTAGCTACCGCCTCAGCCGGTTTCTTGTTGAGATTTTTGATCATAACGGTCAAAGAATCCAGCTGCGATTGCATGTGTGTGTCCCTATCCACTTCAAGAAGTCCTCCTTTCTTCTGGGCTCTAACTGACCAGTTGGTTTGAGACCTGGCCATATTCTCAAGTAGAGCCTTCGCTTCTCTGCAACCCATCTCAAGGAATGATCCACCTGCAGTTGAATTAATATTCTGGCGAGTCATATCATCCAAACCATCATAGAAACTGACAATAAGCCTATTTTCAGGAACATCATGGTGTGGACACATCCTCTGCAGGTCTTTGAACCTTTCCCATGCCTCAAACAGGTTTTCATCTGGTTCTTGTTGAAAGGTTAACAATTCCCTAACCAATTTAGTTGTTTTTACCCTAGGATAAAACCTATCTAAAAAGGCTTTGGTCAAGTTTTCCCAAGAATCAAATGGTGCATCATTGAAACTATTGAGCCAATCCTCAGCTTTGCCCCTAAGAGAGAAAGGAAAAAGAGTTAAGCGGATTATTTCTGGATCCACGTCTTCAGGGACAAGGGTTGTGCAATTGCGCAGGAAGCTTTGCAAATGGCGATTGGCATCTTCGTTGGGGGCTCCACCGAAAGCTGAGTCCTTGATCAAAGCAATCAAGCTTGGGTTGTAGTAAAAGTCACGGGTTCGCTCAGCCTTTGGTGGTCTAACTCCAAGTCGGACGTTAGTCGCTGTTGGTGCACTGATCTCTCTGAGAGGTCGATTGGCCTCGGCTTCTCTTGCTGCTTCGAGGGCTTCTCTAAGGGCTCTCTGGACGGGAGTCTCCTCAGGTCTTCCCCCATTGCCATTCAAATGGTCAGCCATGTCTTCTTCGGGTGGTGTCAAAGGTGGTTGAGTTCTCTCTGGATTTCTGCGGTTGCGCTGGTAAAACTGGCGAAACGGCTGAATCAGAGAGCCTTCCTCCTCCTCTGTGAGCTCAGCTAAACCTGGGGCGGTGCGTCCTAAAATGGGGCGGGCCGTTCCAGATGAAGATGGGCTCGATTGTTGATTCTGTTCCCCTCTTCCTTGTTGACGAAAACTTGTATCGCGTGCGCTGCCTAGCTCTTTCTCCTTGTTAGCCAGCGTATGCGACTGCAAAATTTCAAAAACAAAAGAAAAGGTGAAGAGAGATTGAAAGAATTTAAGTTAAAACAGAAAGTAAAACTTAGAAAAAGGCACCGTCCCCGGCAACGGCGCCAAAATTTGATCGGTGCTGAGGGTACTGGTCAAATTAATTCCTTAAAAACCGATACTAATTCGTTTGCAGTGTAGTTTAAGGGTTGAATCACGGGGACGGACTATTCCTTTCCTAAGTTTAAACAATTCATATTAATTTAAATTCTTTTGATTAAATAAACAATTCAAATTTCAAACAGATCCAAACTGAAGGTAAATTGCAGTTACAGAATTTAAAATTGTAATTCCCTAGAAAAAGACTTTATTCAATTGAAAGTTTAAACAATTAACGAATGATTAGGGGTTCAGGTTGTCTAACTTTTCCTGTCTGTCAAGGTTGGGACGGACCGTTCCATCTCTGGAACGGGCCGTCCTAACCCTGTCAAATGGCTGGAACTGTCCGTTCTAGGCCAGGACGCCCCCTCTCGGGCGGTCCGTCCTGACCTTGGAACGGGCCGTTCCAATCATCCGATGTTTGTCTTGTCATCCTACTTAATTATTTGCTGAGTGTTTTTGCGTGAATTGGATCAAACCTAACCTACAGACTTGCGCTCTAACTCTCGTTCAGGTCAAGTTGTGGGGTTCTGTTTGATAAATCCTAAAAACTCCTAAATTTCAACTCTCGTTTCTTGGTTTAGGTGTTTCTAATTGATTTCTGGGTCTTGGTAAACTCTCAACTTCTCGGTTTGTTGAGTAAAACTTCTAATTACTTGAAGTTTGGTTAAATCCTTTCGGATATCGCCTACCTAATTGATCTAAATGTTTGCTTGTTATTGCAGATTGACTTTACTTTGACAATTAAACTAGGCCTTTGTTTAACGCAATAATCAGATTCAAACAGTAACAAGTTGCAACAAAAGATAGAATAAAATTTGCAGAAATCATAAACGCGACTTAACTTAGCAACTAATCAAGTATTCAAACAAAACAAACAACTAAAAGAAAAGTTATCGAACCATAGCCCCTAAACTAAACTACTCCATGCAAGAAAAAGCAGGTTTCATCATACAAAAACACAAAGAAAAAGAAAGAAAAACCAAGTTACAACAAGATGTGCTCGAAAATCGTCTATCTCCTAAGCTCTGTCCTGTCTGGGGCGGCCCGTCCTGATCCTGGGGCGGTGCGTCTCAGACTGGTGGATGGCCGTCTCGACAGGGTGGTTGCCTTGCTCCTTTCTGGCTCTCCAAACTTAGCAAATTTCGACCCCCCTCGACTTGGAGCCAGGACAGAGCTTATATAGGCCTCTTGGGAAGTTCCAAAACGTGGCATTGTGGCTCAGAAAGGCGGTGGAAACTGAAGAAACCGCCTCACCAAATCAGGCACTCTATATTTGGCAATCTCGAAATAGCTCTTCTGGCCTGGTTGTGGACTGGGACGGCCTGGTCTGAACATGGGGCGGCCCGTCCCAGTCTGGACTGATTGTGTCGTCTGGAACTCTTCTGCTTGCGTCTGCACTGAGGTGGGACGACCCGTCCTATGATTGGGGCGGCCCGTTCCATCTTGCTGGATTTGTGCAACTTAGTCGATTTTCTCCTTTTTTCGCGCCAAAGTGTGATGAACCTGTATAAAAAATTTGCCGGGCTACGGCTGAACTTTCCTACATCTAACATTAGCACAATTTAAAGGAAAATGAGTAAAAACACAAGTAATTTGAACGAAATTTGGGGCTTATTCTGGCTGAAAATCAAGTACGGAAACCGTACATCATATTCCTATCTTTTCTTTTTTTGATGAAAAATAGGAGCCTATCTACTATCTTTGTATTCCTAGCTATTAGATTACTGCTTTTCAATCTTTGCATTTTGTACTTCGTACTACCTATGGATTAGATTGTTAAACAAAATTATAATTGTTCAGATCCTCAGAAATTATAACTGATATTAAAATTTGCAATTTTTTATTTTGTTGGGAATTTTTTTTAATCTTCATTTTCATATTTAAAATAATTCTAAACTATTTTTAAGGAAGGACAAGATGTAATTAAATACATAATTTAGATGTTAAAACTGCTTAGATGGTTTTTTTTTTACGAGGAATTGATCTGGGACAGAGTAAATGAAAGTTAAATGCGTTGGATTTTGTGATTTCCTTCAACAAATGGGACAGAGGTATAATGGTCTGTTTTTTTATTTATTATTATTTAACATTATTTTATGACATAAAAAATGTCAGAATGGCAAATAGAGGAGGGGTCCCAATTTTAGGGGGGCAAAATCAAGAGTTTTGAATTTCGGGGGGTAAATTCTCCATTTCTTCAGTTTTGAGGGGCACAGAAAAATTTTTCCCTAGTAATAAATCTAAAAAATTGTAAAATTTGGTATTCTATGAGATTTCAATGTGTAGATTTGATTGGTTAAATTAGATTTGTCAATTTATAAAAATATCCCCGAAAAAGTTCGCGGTGCACGGAATGCCCTATGCACTATAGTGCATATTAAACTTTCTCTAATTATTATGGAAGGCCAAATGAGAATGTACATAAACTTAAAATTTTTGAAACTAATTATTTGATTTACAAGTTCGAAATTGATAAGAATTATTCAAACAAAACAAAGAAAAAAAAATGTACAAACAAAGTAAGCAGTAAAAAAATTAAATAAAATGAGCGACTAGTCTAAACTAATTTGATTAGAAATCTTTCAAAATGGTTATGCAAGGATAAAGACACATGAAATAAGCGACTCGTCTAAACTAATTTGATTAGAAATCTTTAAAAATGGTTATGCAAGGATAAAGACACATGATGCATTGTCTTAAAGCTGGTGTTGTTGGCTAAAAGGAAAAAAGCTTAACAAAAAAAGGAAAATCCTGTCCAAATCAAAAGCACGTTTAGTCGATACATTACGCTCAAGTCTCAACCAAGATACGTATATAAACAAGACCTGATTAATTTTGCAAGCGAGATGCCTTGATTAATTTTTAATTTTGCAAGCGCGATTGTTTAGTTTACCGTAATTAGCAAAAGTACACGAAATTATGAGAAAGAGACACACTTGTCAATTATTTAATTGGACAGAACTAATATTATTTTTTTGAACGAAATTAAGTTAAAAATTGAATTTACATGGATAGATACATTATTAGACACAGAGATAAGTTCGTAAAATTTTATGGAAATAAATATTTGCATGGGTGATGGATAAAAAAATATATTAATTTCAAATAGTTGAGAATTTAAATTTATCGATAAACGGCGAAAAACACGTCAAATTTCCCCATTATAATATGTCTGTTGTACTAGTTATTCTTGTGATGTTAATTTTCAATCTTAATTTTTATTTTTAACGGTAATCAATATTTTACATGCGCTCGAAAAACTACCAACTTCTTCAGTTTTAAACGATGAGATGAATTTCATAATCTAAAAAAATAATATTAGACCATTATGCCAACATAAATTGTGTAAATTATACATTATGTCGAACACTCTTAAGATTTTTCTTATTCATAAATGGCAATAAATATTAAATCATCGAATGAATACAACATGACAATTATACTCTTCGAATATTTTCTTTCGTTAAATTTTTATTTTCGTAACATACGCCTCGCTAAAACTCATATTGTCTCTGCTATCGGAAATTTTCATCTTTTTGAGATGCGAGTACGCAACACGTCCATATAAATAACTACTGATCGGTACATTTTTTTTTTTCTTATTAATTCACTTGATTGTGAAAATAAAAGCTCTGTTGAAACTTGAAAACGACGAGTTGACTTTGGTTAAATTAAACACCTAACTCGGGTGTTCCGTGATTTCGTTTACCTTAATATTCTTGAAACAAGTTCAATCAGAAGATTCTAGATTATTAATTTCTCAATAGATTTCTTCGTTTTTGACTCTTGCCGCGTCTTGTTTCCTATTACGACTTGCCCTTCTTATTGAAACATTCACAAATAAGACCCTGCGGATTATCGAATTCCTCAGCTGTCCAGCACTTACATTATTTGCTGTCATAAACTCATAATCCTTGTGCATCGTAATACTTTATCAGTAAAGCAAAATACGTACTAGGATAAGTAGAGGTAATTAAAAGTAGATCGACGAAGCACTTGATTTAAGAACGTGATTGATGTCGATTATATTATTCACCATAATTTTTATATACATAGAGAAAGAGATTGGCTAAAGTATACTCTAACATACAGTCGATCTGAACCGTTCAAATTGTTATCCATATTGAAATCTCCTAGGAAACCAAAATTTATATTTTTTTCAAATTTTTTTGCTATATATTATGCTATTTTCAAAAAACACTATAAAGAAGTATTTCTGACCCTTCAATTTGAAAATAGCATAATATATAGCAAAAAAATTCGGAAAATGTAAAATTTGGTTTTGAATGATATTTTTATACGAATAACAACTTGAACGGTTTGAATCGACTGTTTGAATTTTAGATTTTGAAAAACGACTCGAGCATACGGTTTTGATCCGTATGCTGGAGTATACTTTAGCCAATATATATATATATATATATATATATAGAGGATTGCTAAAATGCTATGCATAGCACGGATGCCCTTCGTGCTACGGATTCGTTCTTGAATTTCATGCTTCAAACATCCGAATCCGTAGCACAAAAGGCATCCGTGCTATGCATAGCATTTTAGCAATCCTCTATATATATATATATATACTCGAAACTAATCTAAATATTTAGATCAAAGAAACACAGATTACAAGTACGTAAAATTAAGCCCTTTGTTCAGAAATATCTAAGCTCATCCTTATATGTTCAGATACATTGTCAAAATTATGTAAATCCGCACAAAATAAACTTGACTATCTGTTGTATTGTGTTGTATTGATTATATGACTCGAAATACTGTAGATGCATTCCCACAACATTTTTATGCACAGAAATGGATGCATTTTCATAGAATTTCCACAAATGAACATATCATCTCATCTTTAAATACATTTGTTATAAGGCCAATTTAGATGATTATATGAACTAAAATGAGGCCACAATTGATTTAAAACATCAAAACATACATGCAACATGCTGTAAATGATTTTTTTTTTAACCTTTTTTTTGCTACAAATAATAAGACGATAAATGTAACTTGATTATATAAATTTATCAAGTCAATTTTGTTGCCCTTATAAGATTTATAAAATATTCAGTGTATAACAAAAATTTAATTTGATTAAAAATAAAATAATTTTTTACTTTATTACAATAACCAAACAGAGAACAATATCATATTTGCGGATTGCTTTGCTAATACAATCCAAAA
Source organism: Rhynchospora pubera (assembly GCA_028095005.1). Classification (NCBI taxonomy): domain Eukaryota; kingdom Viridiplantae; phylum Streptophyta; class Magnoliopsida; order Poales; family Cyperaceae; genus Rhynchospora; species Rhynchospora pubera. The sequence continues at coordinate 206,399,176 of CM051462.1, read as the reverse complement.
TCTTTTTGGACTCTCCAATTCCGACGGGCGATGGCCCAAACCCAATACGGCTGCAAATGAATAAAACGAAAAATAAATAAATAAACTAAAATGTCCGAAAATAAGTTCTGACTTTTACTAAAACAGTTTGGGTTTCTTAGGGCATGCTCCAGAAAGAGTAAATTTGGACTAAGAAAAGAAAGAGTATGGAAAAGAACTTAAAAGAAGATGAAGGAAGTGTAGGAAAATACAGATATCTTGCTCCATATTTCAAAATGTATGTGTAGGGTTAATTGTTATAATCTTCTATTTAATTTAGAGATGGACAATATCGCCCTTCTGTTTTAATTGAGATTGAATTTTGTGAATTAAAAGATAAGATTATTTTCGGTAGAAAAAATTTGATTGTAGGTTCTCTTGATTACACTCCGATTTTGGGAATGACCATCCTTTTTCTTAAATAAGATTATTAGGAAATCTGGTTTCCTTCCATGTTTTTTGGTTCACCTAGAAATTAAAATGGGAGCAAGATAGTAGACTTACTCTTCTTTATCTTAGTCTATTCCTTATCTTAGTCTAACTTTACTCTTTCTGGAGCAGCCCTTAGTAAATAAATAAGTTTTGATAATCTGATTTTGGAACCCTGCTTGGGGTTCTTAGTTTCAAAAAAAAAAAAAAAAAAAAAAAAAGAAAAGAAAGACTTTTACTAAAACAGTTTTCAAACTTTTCATAGCTTCTCCGCCGAGGTGCTTTACACCTCCAGAGTCCAGATGGAGAGCAGCGGTGCTTTTCCGGAAACGGCGGCGCATCCTCGCCGCCACCTTCGTGGGTTTCTCTCTATCGATCTCTGCAAGGTGAAGCAACTTCTCACCGCTCAAACTATAATATTCCTGTAATGCTATTTCCTATAATTGTATTTTTATATATAAGTCTTTTTCTTTATGCCGAGGAATAGGAATTGGAGTTCATTCATAGGAGCTGCGCCACTGCCGGGTACCGGACAGGTGTTCTATCCACAACCCTGGCCCACCTGTCAGCCACAGGGTGCAGTCATCTCCTCCTGCCCTTTGTTAAAGTGCGCGAACGGCTCAAGGAGGCTGTCGAGGAAGCTTTTGATTGTCAATTTGAGTTGTTTGTTGAGTTTACTGGACTAATCAGGTGCTGATGTAGTTGCTGTTCCATTGTTATTTACTTATTTTGATTGGATTGAAATTGAAATGGTTTTGACTGTTAGTCTGATACTGGTACTCGTAATAAATAGCAATCCCACAGTACCGATTTGATGTTACCAGTAGCTTCAACTAGCATCCATTACCAAGCATGTACTACTATGGCTTGGAAGTTCTTGTTATCCGCACCATTACTAGAAAGTGTACACTTTTTCATGCAGTTTACTGGAAAGAGTGCAGAGATATCATATGATATTAACATTGCAACATTCTATTTACTTTGGTCAAATGCAGTTGGTGCAAAGGCGCTTCTATTGGGTGGCATAGTGATGATAACAAGCCTTATCTTAAACAAAGAGATTTCTCGGTAAAAACATTTATGTATTTGATTATAGAATTGTTGATTAATGTGTGTCCAGCTCGTACGAGTATAGTACTACTATACTGAGAAGGCACACAAGTTCCACATCTGTAATTTGGCATTGAGAGGTTCGAACCCAAAACTCTTGAAAGTCAACCTCCAATCAAATCACCTGAGATCTGCTTCTTTCTTTTTTTTTTCTTTTTTAATCTTGGATTGCCTCATGTTTAGTAGGGATAACAATATAAATGAACAGAAATACAAAAAAATTGTAAGAAATGATGGTGGTGATTGTTTAATAACAGTTTTTGATTATTCTTTTTATCTTATTGCTGATGGAAGGCAGTTTGCTATCTGAATGACCAAGGGAAAGATTTCAAAGGAGGTACACTTCGATTTCAGGATGGCGAACCCTCCTCCATTGCACCGGTTGCTGGTGTAAGTACTGAGGTCCTTTTGTGTTTACTTGAGTGATAAGGGCCAAAGAGCGTACGATGCCCTGATTCAGAATCTAGGGAGTCTATCGCACAATATTTAGAAGTTTCCATACCAAACTGTTCAATTTTGGAACCAGATCAGACACAAGTAAGACGTGACAGCCAACATTGCGTGCTTTATATTGTTTAGGGACCATCCTATACAAAGTGACACTATTTCACTATCTTCCTATTGTTCAGTTACCAAAATGCACGACCTGGAGGAATCGACTTTTTTTGTAGTTTAGGGACCAGAGGTGCATACTGATTTTTGTGTTTTGTTTGTTTGTTTGTGTAAGCACTCTTCTTTTATCTCTCTCATTTTCTAGGATGTTGCAATCTACACTGCTGACTACTGAAATGTTCATTGTGTGGATGAGGTGCCTCCTTCTCTTGCCTCTATTTTATTTTTGGGTCCTTTTTTCTTGTTTGTTTTGGGTTATACTTCAGTAAGTACATGTATCTACAAGTTTCATTAAATCAAGTCCAGCTGACGTATAAAAGCATCCATTCTCCAACAATTCCTAGATCTAGAAAGGGCAGCTGAGCCAGATCAAAATTTAACCTTGCATCACTTTTGAAATTGTTACTCCATAAAAACATTTTGTTTTAGTCAACTTTGAATTAAGCAATTGTGCTTCTATGTTCCAGTGTAAACAACTTTAAGTGTTTTAGTCAACTGTTGCTCAATTTTACATAGTTAATACAATCAACCCAATGTCGCCTTCATTTGATCAGCCTGGTCTGGAATAGGAATTCACTGAAACAGTACTGAAACCAGAGCCTTCTCTGTGGCAGTTAATAGAAGGAGAGAGGTTAACACTTACGCTCTGGTTCACTCGTGACAGTGCCTCTGATGAGGACCCAAAGCTTCTTAACTTCCTCTCACATGCCTTAGAAAGAAACAGAGAGGGCCCATTTTATCCTCTGCCAGCATCAGATAACATGTACTTGTTCACCTACAATGGGTCAGGTTTTGATCTTCGCTGTGCCCGGGCCCGTCAGCTTGGTTATACTTTCTACTATTCTGCTTGTAGTGAGAAGATTCCAGAAGATTCTTTTGAGATGCTGTCAAAACCTTTATTTATTGGTAGAGGAGATGAGGTTTTTGAGAAGGAATTTGTCAGCAGTATGCATGCCTTACAGGTACATTACTTAGGGAAATTCTTCCATAAATACAAATTCTGAACCTGAGTTTAATCACAATTGTTTGTATTTTATAATGAATTAATCTTTTTTAAAAATGAACGATTGTGATCAAAGCTTGAGAATTTGTTTCCATGGAAGAATTTCCTATTCCTTGTTTATTACTCTAGTCGCTGGCCATTATAATACGTTATCTTTGGATACTCTTGGATATTCCCTGTTTCCTATATTTGCTTCCCAGAACGTCGGAAAGAATGCAGCTTGCTTCTATATGCCTAACAGCCTAAGCGGTTGTGTTCAGTACTGATACATACTACTGTGTATGTGCCTGACCAGCTTCATTTGTTATCTTTTTCCTTTGTTTGCTGCATGGAAGGGTTATCTCTTTCTATAAATTTGATATAAGTTAAAACGAAATGTATGCCAAACATCCTGAAAGCTACTCCACGTGGTTTCTCTTTTTTGTCTTAATATGCCATTTGCAATTGCAACACCATATGTCAGTATGCAATTTCAAGCTTCTATTTTACTTTTAAACTTTTTTACACTTTCTAAGATTTGGGTTCATTCAAAAGTTTTACTTTGCAGTTTTTATCAGCTGTCTCTATTATTTTATTCTTGAGTTTCAACCATAATCCTTATAAGTACCTATGCTGGTAGAATCTAAAGGCATACAGTAACTGGGAATATTTTAGGTGATGCAATTTTACCACTGGAAAGCCTCCAAGGCAGCGAAAGTTAGAGGCACCAAAGGTCAAGCTGAGCAGGAGTTCATCTCGAGGAAACATAGTTACACCCAATTGGTATTATCTTGTGATAAAGAGCTTGCTGAAAGTGTTTTACAATGCAATTGTCATGTAGAAATGGAAAATTTATTTAGTTGGGATGATTTTGCCCTTGCTATTGAAAATTGGGAGAGGTACACCACTGAAATGAGGAGAAAATTAAGTGCTTTCATGCCAAGTTGGTTATCTTATCAAAGTATTTATTATATTGATGATCCGTCTGAGCTTAATGAATGTGAAAAATAGCTTCTGGTTTATTGATTTTACATTTTACCCTTGTACTTGGATAGCTGTGACACATGGAATGTCTTTTCATTTTCATTTCCCCCTTATGTTTTGTTTAAACAATCGAAAATCATAAAATTATGAATATAGCTCCTGAATTCTATGGTGATATATTTTTTGGCGAATAATTATATAAGCATTATTTAATGACAAGCTCATATCAGATTATGCTTTTAAAATGATTTTGTAATGGTCTATTGCTCGAACAAGAAATGTTGTGACGCTTGTAATGGTGGTTATTTTAGTCGTAATAGTTTGTTTATCTTTATTTGCCTCTAAATTCACAACTTGTTCATATTTTGTTAATGTGAAGTTGAACCAAATACCATATTTTCTTAACCATTGATTTTTTTTTTTTTGTTTCCAACTACCTCACTTACTAACATAATAGTACATAATTATAACAGAATAAAGGAGATGGATTGGCGGGAATTCTGGCGCCAATTTTTTCAGTAGTATTTTTGTCAACTGAACTCAATTTACTCGGCGTACACCCAATGACCCCAATTTCAATTTCGGGGGACTAAAATTAGACGCTTGGAAATAGTAATCTGACCTCGGCGCTCATCCCACCTCACTCTCCGTGAGAATTCTGCTCCTCGAGCAGATAACTCACCGCCTTCATCTCCTCTCACCCAACTTAATCTCCTTTATTTCGTCATTACTAGAGCACAGCCCCCTTGTTCCACCTCCATTTCCTTCCCTTTCTCGCTCAGCGAGTCAGCGTAAACCAGCATCTCTGATCTCCCTCTCACACGACTGAATCGAGTCTCTCTCGGTCGCATAAACTAGGGGCTCTGGCTCTCCCTGTCGTCGACCTTTACCCTTTCCACTCTTGAGAAGGAGAAGCAGTCCCTTTTCAACCAGGGTAAGCTTCCTAGTCCTAGCACTCCTCTCTCCTCCTCTCCGTTGAAACTTGACTGACTCCCATAGATGTAAGCGACAACTGAGCTTTGCTTGTTGCTTTTAGAATTACTCTTCGCACTTGGTTTTTTATTATGATTTGTGATAATGAAATTGTCTACTTTCACCCCTATTTCAATTTGTAAGATTAGATAATTGATTCAATTGTTAACCGAGGTTGATTATTCTCATGATGCATCTACTGGCACTCGAGAAATTTGACAAAATTATTTCAGAAAAAAATGTTACAGAGAGAGAAGAGTATCAGTATCTGAGGGTTTAATTCTCATGTGCTATGTTACAGAGAAAAAATTGAAATTATTCTCATGTGCTTTCTTATTTAGTCTGAAAAATCTGAGGGTTTAATGCTTGTTTGTTATTTGGTACATCTAAATTACAGTCAGCACACAAGACACCATAATAGCAATTTTTCTTTGACTGTAATTGAAATTGGGCCTTTGAAACCTAATTTTGAGGTTTGAAATAACTAACTTCTACATATATGTTTCAATTATGCAGCGGTAAGGCTATGTCATCAAGCCAAATGAGTACAGGGAGTAGTGCAACAAACTCACCAAATGATACTGCTCCTTTATGGCAGTACGTTACAAAAGTAGGAGAGAGATCACAACATGGAGGGAATACTCGGTTTACATGTAATTTCTGTAAAGTAACATATTCTGGATCCTATTTTAGAGTCAAGGCTCATTTACTTCGATTATCTGGAAATGGCATAAAAATTTGTGGCAAGGTGACAGAGGAGGAAGTGTCAAGGTTCAAGAAGTTGCAAGACAATGCGGTAGGAAGGGAAAAAGCTCTAGTGCCCAAACAAGTTCTGCTACCAAGTGCCTCTAGTTCTCCAATTCCTATTGAAGTAAGAGGAGCAAAAAAAAGAGGTTTGACACCTATAGAGAAGTCATATGATGTGGCTAAAAGAAATGAAATTGATGAGGAGGCATATGATGTGGCTAAAAGAAATGAAATTGATGAGGAGATTGCTAGAGCATTTTATACAGGTTGTCCATCTTTTAATTTGGCTAAAAATCCTCATTTCATTAGGTCTTATCAATTGTTGTCAGATAGTGGTCTCAAAGGATATAAGCCTCCCTCTTATAATGAGATCAGAACAACACTTTTGGATAGGGAAAGAGTTCATGTTGACCGTTTACTTGAGCCATTAAAAAGCACTTGGCCCTTAAAAGGTGTGTCAATTGTTTGTAATGGGTGGACTGATGTACAAAGGAGACATCTAATTAATTTTATAGCAATAACTGATGGATGTCCAATGTTTTTAAAGGCTGTCAACTGTCAAGGTGAGGTGAAAGACAAGTTTTTCATTTCCACTATTATAAAAGAGGTGATTGAGAAAGTTGGTCCCCAAAATGTGGTTCAAGTAATTACAGATAATGCCCCGGTTTGTAAGGCAGCGGGAATGCTCATTGAAACTCAATATCCAAATATTTTTTGGACACCTTGCGTAGTTCACACACTTAACCTTGCTTTGAAGAACATATGTGCTGCTAGAGATACCGATGCTAATCAAATTGTATATGACGAATGTAGTTGGATTAGTATAATAGCATCTGATGTTTTTGCCATTAAAGATTTTATTAACAATCATTCGATGCGGCTGCACATGTATCTTCAGTGTTGTGATCTGAAATTGTTATCGGCTGCAGAGACACGATTTGCATCTGTACTTGTTCTATTAAAAAGATTCTTCCAAGTTAAAAGGGGACTTAAAGAGTTGGCGATGAAAGATTGCTGGAGTGAATATCAAGAGGGTAATGTAGAAAGAGCCAATTTTGTAAGGGAAAAAGTGTTAGATGAAAATGGATTTTGGAAGAAGGTTGAATACATTCTTGCATTTACTGAGCCAATCTATGAGATGTTGCGAGTTGCAGATACAGATAAACCTTGTCTGCATCTGATATATGAGATGTGGGATTCCATGATAGACAAAGTGAAAACAGTTATTTACTCTCATGAGGAAAAGAGAGAGGATGAAGAATCTTCATTTTTTAATGTTGTCTCCAAAATTCTGACTGATCGATGGGTAAAAAGAAACAGTCCTCTTCATTGCTTAGCACATTCATTAAATCCAAGGTATGCATGTCCATCCAGTTTCTATAAGCAAAGCTTTTTTCTTTTTTTTTTCTTTTAGAAATAAAAATATAAAATACAACTTTGATTCTGGCCAAAGTCGTAATGGTTCTGGTTGTGGTCTACTATTGTCATTTTGTTTCAGATATGTTTTGAGTACTGACCTGCTGATTTCATAATAGTTACAAAATACAACCTGGCCTGTGCTTGATTAATCATCTTGGCTGGTGTCTTTTAATTTTCTGTTTTATAACTTCATATGAATTGATTCTAGATGGTTGTGGATCTACTATTGTCTTAAGCAAAGCTTTTGTCTTCCTTTCTTTTTTTCCCTGGTTGTGAATGCAGTTTACATACTTCAGTTTTAAAATTATATAGGTATTATAGTCCCAAGTGGCTTCAAGATCATCCAAATCGTGTCCCACCACACATGGATAGTGAAATTTCAAAAATGAGAAATCAGTGCTTGAGAAAGCTTTTTCCAAACACAGAAGAAAGAAGATGTGTGCTTGAAGAATTGGCTAGATTCTTTCTTTGTGGTAGAGGGTTTGATGAGCATGATTCAATTGTGGATAGAGAAGGGTTAGAGCCAATTAATTGGTGGGTTGTTTATGGTTGTGCAGCGCCAAATATTCAAGCATTGGCTATGAAATTGCTCGGGCAGCCATCCTCTTCCTCGTGCTGTGAAAGAAATTGGAAGACTTATTCCCTTATCCATGATGCAAAGAGAAACCCAATAACACCAAAACGTGCAGAGGATTTAGTTTTCGTGCACTCTAATTTGCGTCTTCTATCAAGGAAATCTCCAGAGTACATAACAGGAGAAACAAGATTTTGGGATGTGGCTGGTGATGCACATGAGCCATTTGATGGTGCGGAGCAACTTGCCATTGCAGAACTTACACTTAATGAACCAGAGTTTGAGAGAGTGGTGTTTGAAATGATAATGTAGACTAAATGGTACTGTTACTTGCCTCCCTTTATGGTACTGTATCATCTTTTGTTTTGTTCTTTTTATTTTTTAATTTCATCTGACTTATTTTTAATTTCATTTATCGACTGGCCTTTCAAATCCAATACACAAGTTATTAAATAGCAAAGTAGTTATATATCAACTTCAATTAATTCAGTACAGGTTGGTTATATTTGGCCTGACATGCATAGTAAAAAGGAAGAAATTAGGGGAATAACTGAAGGTTGGCATATTGCCCAATGAATTTCATTCTAATTGCTTTAATTTTTAAAATCCACTACTAAAATATTTAATTTTCTTTTATTCAATCAACAGGTTGATTTTTAAGATGAACATGAATGCGGCAGTGGCTTAATTACCTATGTTTAGCTAACCAGCATTTTGATTCTTGTTTGGAACTATTTATGACTTTTTGTTGTGTTATAATTTTATTGCTGGTAAGAACATTTGATATAGTTCTATTATTGTCTTTGCTGGTACAAATTAGTAGTGCTGCATGTTACCTGATGCTACATGGTACATGATACCAAGTTATGCTGCACGGAATTGTTGTGTTATAATCATGGTGGTTGTTTTTGGTCGAGACGTCTCAATTTTCACTTGTCCCAATTTCTGATTTCCTTTTAGTCCGAATTGATGAAACCAATTGGTGTCAAATAGCTTTTAGCTTTTAACTTGTCCTTGGTACAGCTTATGTACTATGCTTGTACCTGATGCAACGATCAAGTTAGGGACGTGCACAGCCTTTGTACCAGCTCGGTACAGCTTCAATTTTGGATTCTGGTAAACAAACCTTGAATTTAGGGATTAGTTTCAACGGCTGTTTCATGATTCATCGTACCGGCAAAAAAAAGAAAAAGAAAACTAAGGGTCAGTTTATCGGTTATGTAAAAGTATAAATTATCCTTGTCCGTTAGTCTTTTGCCCTCTTATTGGGTACGTGTATTAACTATTATAAGTAATCGTGTGTATAATCTTTTCGCTTTGCTTGCTTATAAACCCAAATCTCTTGGCCGGTCGAACTTATAAATAAGTTAAGAATTATAAAGTTATAATGTTTTGATTTTTGAACTTTCAAGTTTTGTTCAAAATTTGTCCCGGTTAAACCCAAATCTATTGAGGTTTTTGTACATCGCGATCATTATCCGTCAACCGTTTTACAAATTGACAAATCTAATTAAACTAATCCAATCTACATATTGAAATCTCATTACAGACCAAATTTTATATATTTTAAAAATTTTTATTATTTTTTTAAATTTTCTAAAACTTTCCTTTTTGATACCAATTAATAATAAAAAATTTCCAAAAATAGTAGGTATTAAAAAAATAAAAAAATAGTAAAAAAATATAAATTGTAATGAGATTTCAATATATAGATTGGATTTGTTTAATTAGATTTTCAATTTGTAAAACTATCGACAAATATGATCGCGATGTTCAAAAGCCTTAATATATCGCGATGCACCATAGCATCTCTCTCTCTCTCTATATATATATATATAATGCCTAATGTGCCATGGGTGACAATGCCACTCATTTTCTTTTTGAGTCATTTTACGATATCCAAAATTCAAATGGTAGATTCAAATCGTTCAAGTTGATCTTTATATTAGAGTATCCTTGGAGGTCAAATTTTACATTTTTTTCGAATTTTTTTCTATTTATTATGATATTTTTAAATTGGAGGGCCTGAAATACTCCAATTATAATGTTTTTTTTTGAAAATTTTAAGTATTTTTTCTGATTTTAAAAAATCGTTGATATAATTTGTTCTGAACCCTAAAAAAATTGTCATTTTTGAAAATCCGAAAAAAATACTTAAAAATTTAAAAAAATAAAAATTTTGGTTGGCAAGGAGATTTCAATATGGAAATCATATTTGACAGTTTGATTGGTCATTTGAACTTTTAAAATTGAGAATTGACGAGATTTACCGGGACTCCGGTCAAAGATCTTTGATTGAAGGCTTTAATATATATAGCTGCATGTATCCATATCGGAGATTTTTTAAATTTTTTGTATTACTACCGTACAAGATAGGATGTATTCGTATCTATGCAACATAGTTCCCCAGTAGGAGCACAGATCATTAAATTTTTCTCTGTTAAAGCACAATACCATATTGTCATAATCAGCACCAATCACAAATCTGATGCAGTACTAATCTAAGTCTTTTTGTCACAAATTCATCCTATTGTATCTACATCTATGTGTTCCATGGTCCATGGACCACCTCTAATTCACACAGACACAGCACACATTCAATCTCTGCTTTTTACTTTTTTTTTTTTGGGTACAACCCTTGCTATAAAATAATTTATCACAATCTATAGTTTAAAATGAATGGCGGAGTTCATCAGCAGCCTTGGATGTGCTCCAATTGTACAAAGCATTACCGAAAGCATCATAGAACACGAATTTGGCCTCAGTTCTGGACACTTCGAGTGACATGAATCCTTGACCATCATAGAAGAACCTAACAGTGTCCTCATTCTTTTTAAACACATTCCGCCATGCCTTTGATCCCGCTCCGCTCGTTATGTAATGCAGCTTGCTGAGAGTTCAGCGAGGAAAAAAAAACATTTGTAAAAAATCATTATTGCTCATTCAATGCTACAGATGTAGGGTTCATTCTAGGAAAAGATCTCGAGGAAACAAAGCAACAATTTTCTTGTGAAAATCATAGATTATTTTTTTTTATCGTTTCCATTATTCTGTATTGAGATTTTTTTAAATTAGAGAGAATTTTATTTTGCTGGAAATTGCTCATGAGAAGAGGTTTAAAAATTCTTTTTCTTTCATAATTAAAGCAAGATGTTGCAATTGAAATTAGTAGTATCCCTAGAATACCATTTTGAACAATGTAAAGATATTATAATCTATCACAAGTGAACTAAAAGTGCACCTGTCATTGCTGCTGATATGTTGAAGGCAATGATCATGACCATTGATGTAAGCATCCACTCCATTTTCCTGCATGCAGAAATCAAAATCACCAACTTGGATAAAGGAGAAGCTAATGAAAAAAAACTATACCGGAATTTCTCTCTATGATAAAGCAAATTCCCAGAAATAGAGTGAGCACTGTTCGAATTGGAATGCTGACGAAGCATTCCTACTTTTTTTCTTACCAGACCCCAGATATACCGTTGAGGAGAGAATAAAACAAAAATAAAAGCACAAAAAAGTCATTAGAAGACCTAATGAAAGAAAAAAACCTTTACCTTTAAAACAGGGAGGAGAAGCTGGAGCAGCTCGGGAGTGTCGCCATGTTCACTAACACTCCTCATGGTGTGGTGGCCCACAACAAATTTCCAGGGAGCTGTTGATTTTTTCAGAGCCTCATCCAGCTCCTATACAAACAAATATTTATAGCTGTTGAGATCTTCATCTTTTACAATCTCTAAACAAATTACTTGATCCCTAGCTATAGAAGTGCCTTATCGGAAGTTTAGGTGTTCCTGAAATTGTTGTGGCCCTTTCTGCCTATTTATTCTCTATTTGCCATTTTAATACCTGATCATACTGATTGACATAAACTTTACTTCAATTAGATCGTTTCATGAGATGCTACACAGAAAACATAGGTCACTCGAGTCTCACTCAATACGTTAAATATGGTCTAACGGGAAAAAGTAAAAGGTATCACGAGGAGATTTTAGTGTAGCTTTACGTAAATGTAATTTTAGTGATACCTGAAGGAGATTCGAAATGTAGGTATCACGAGGAGCAACGTTTCTCCAGTCATAGTGAGAACTTCCTGGGTGTGTCCAATAGTCCAATTGAAATGGGGGTGTGTCCACCATGAAGAAATCCACCATTCCTAACAAAAAATAAGGAAAAAAGGAAGATAAAAAAGGCAGGACATATAATTGAACAACATAACCAAGGAACATTACCATCATACACATAAAAGTACTTGAATAAAACTAAGTTTCATTGTGCTAGACTGAATTGCTAACAAATGGTCAGTATTGTTATCGTAAAAAAAATGGCAACATAGATCTTTTCTTTTGTCCTCATTTGGAAAGAAAGGTAATAATGATTTTCCTCGACCAATTGACACCGATCACAGAATTTTTATCCCACTTTAACCCATTAGTACAAGTTGAAGTTATGGAGGGAGGATTTCACAACAGAAAGATGAAAAAAATGACATGGTGCAGGGTATGCATGCCTTGATTGTGAGGGTCTGAGGGATGTGTTTACTGAACTACCTGAATTAACAATAAATGATCTCATGCAAATAAATCGTTCGTCCTTCTCCCGCAAAACTGGGTTCAACTGAGCCAGTACATCTCCTCTATAGTCATGATTTCCCAACACTATACAGAAGTAAATAAAATAAGCATAATTATTATAAATCATATTGCATTGACAAAATTAATTTCACAACTGTATTGAAATGAATAATTTGTAGTTCATGCTGGACCTGAATCATACCTGACTGTACCAGTTCTACATGCATTACTCAGTAATTTTCATATATCAAACTGTACAATACGTACCAAGATACCATGGAGTTTTAATGCTATCCGCAGTGTAAATATCAGAGAATGATTCATAGAATGCGGAGTCGTCAACACCTGTCAGACCATCTTCATAAAAATTGTCTCCCGTAGAGATTACATAATCAATATTAAGTTTCTCTCCCACCGCTCCCATCTGTATACATAATAAAATTAGAAAACTGAAGATAAATGAAAAGAAAAGAGATAAATTAGAGGCCTATTGCTATTTCAGGGTTAATTGCAGGTTTCTCAGCATTGTAAATGTGTAATATAGGAATCCCACTTACAACATCAGAAAAAAGGGAAATAACTTCAAATTAAGAACTAACATGCAACACAATTTTCTTTTTTTAGGGCCTGGTGGAAAAGGACCACGCCGGCAAATTTTATTAATATAAATTTATTTACAGAAAGAAAGAAAGGAAAATGCAACACAATTTTCAAAATAAAAAATAGATATACATAACCCGTCAACGTGATATCTAGACAAATATCTGCATGCATCTCAAAATTGGTTCATAGAGGTAACCCTAATTAGTTCAATCATGTTAAACTTCTTTTCCTGTAGTAATCAAAATATACATTCAAGGTGTAATTCAGCGTAGAAACATAAAAAAGTAAGAAAGAGGCAAAGAATATTAAAAAACCTGAGTAGCAACTTCGGATTGATTATACGTTCCCTTTCTCCCAAAATCTCCAATTACGAGAATCGCCAAATTCCCTTCCTTCTTTGGCAGATGTTGAATGTTCGTCAGCTCGGCATTAGATTGCAACGCGAGGAAGGTCACGACGAATCCAATCAAAGCCACCATTTTCGCCATTGGATTGGAAATAAGAGAGGAAGAGAGAGATAGAGAGAAGAGGGAAACAAAGGTTATATGTATTTATCAATTTATTATGTACTCAATCTATGCTTATAAGAGAAGGCAAAAAGGGAAGAAAGGGGAAAAGAGTTAACGGCCAACGGAGGAATTCTACTTTTTTGGCAATAGAAAGGTAACAGAATTTTGACTTGGCTTTGGTATTAGAGAGCGAATATACCGGGATAAAGAGAAGAAAAGGAAATCTCAGGTTGTTTTTGCAAATTTAGCAAATATAGTATGCTTTTGTCGGATAATTAACTACATTCTCTTCTCCATTTCTACTTCGAACTTTTTGTCTCAATTGAACTTTAACTAATCCAATATTGGGTTAGGATTATTTAATAACCGTCTTTAAAGATGTCATAGATAAATTTTACAGTATAATATTATTAAATAATTTTAGAATAAAACGAGATATAATGAAAAAACCTATATATCCTGAATGAGGAATGAATAGTGCACGGCTTTGTTTTTGGTTGTCTCATCTGTGTGTCTGTTGGTGTAGCGAGTTATATTTCCTTTTAAATAAGTTATGAATTCGTATGTTACATAAAACCTACAAGGGTGTGCGCCTCGGATGATATAGAGTGGGGCAGGGCAGGTTTTGTATTGTTTGTTGGAAGGCATATTCTCTTGGTATAATTCTACACCGAGTCTTCCTTTTCTTTACCATGGGCCCACTATACTAATGGTTCATGAAATACAATGCAAATCTTGGTCTATGCCTTATGTGTTGTTGAATAGGTGGTTTTTCTGTGCAAAATCTATTTGTGTCTATCCCAATGACTGTAAGTCGATTTTTATAATTAATCTGATCTGTCACATATTGCGCCACGGAGTTTCGCCCATAGATTTGCCTACTACTCCCCTTCTACTGATAGACATGTTCTACGCATTATTTCTCTGCTTATAAGTTGCTTTCCCACCCATTTTTATGCCACGTGGTTCCTCCCACTTTGTATTGTTGTGAAAGAAAATTGTGCCTGGCCTATGCATATAGGAAATGAACATCAACATTATCCTAATCCGGTCTCTTCGGTCAGCGAGTAAAAGAATGAAGTGGACCCCAGCTGATGAACCTTATACACATAATAGAGTTCTGAAAATTTGAACTATCATAGTGGATCAGTGGTTGTAAAATCTGTATGTTAATATTTCTCATTAGGAACTGTAATACCAACCATTTTTTAATATTTTTATTTAAGCTTCAAAATTTTTTCTAGTCTATCTATTTAATTAAGCTCATTTCTGGTAGATGCAAAACGAATAAAATCCTTCTATTGGCATTGTTGTGATGGTGAAATATCAACCATGACATTATCAATTAATTGATCAGTTTCCATCTAATTATGATTTTTTAGAATGCTTCTTTAAATATGCAACAATAATAATACATATTAGAAATTTGTTGCTCTGTATCTACTACATACACTACTTAAATAATGAGAAATATATTTATAGGATAAACGAAAAAAAGGGAGAATTCTTGGAGTGGCCTATTTAACTTTTTTACGCCACTTTGTCTCGACAAAAGTCTAATACTTTGATTTGTTGTAGAAAATTGAAAATACGCTGCAAATAAAAAGAAATAAATTGAGAGGATTCCTCAAGTGGCATATTTGTGTGTCGTGATCCTTTTGATCAATTTTGGGTCTAAATTTTCTTTAAAGGCTAGGTACGTCATGAAGTACAAAAAAAAAAAAGATTTTAAGTATTGTCTAGGTACACAAGCAATGCATAGTTTTGTAGTAAATAATTTGAGATCAATTAGTAATTCCATTTTGAGAGTTGGCTTGGGCCAGGCTAAGTACTTGGGAGGCGTTTGACAACTGAAATTGAAATTAGATATTTAATTATTTTAAAGCATTGATGTTTGGTAATAATAAAATAGGTAAATGTATTGAATAAAAGGATCAAATCGCCATCTGTAATATGACCAAATAAAGTCATAAGAAAAAAAATGTTAAAAATTACGAAGCTCAATCTACTAACTTTGGTTCATCTACATTTCATTATAATGCAAAGCAGAACATTTCATCTATAATTCGGAGATTTGCATACACCAACATAAATAAGATATAACAAATGTAGCGTCATATCAAGAAATGTAGGGTACGTGTCGTGGCGGAGCCACGACCGAAGCATCTAGTTATTAAATAATTTTAGAATAAAACGAGATATAATTGCATATGAACTGAGTTCAAAATATGAGCCACCGTGAAAATAAGCTGAATATTAAATTTAATATATCTATTTCTACAACAAAAGAATATTAGTAATAAAAAAGGGATAATTGGCCATATAAGTAACGAATTGATAACGAAATGCATAAAAGTACCGAGCTTTTAATAATATAGGTAATGATCTCATTTTAATTTCTCTCTGTTTTTTTTTTTTGTGGACCAAAATCTCCATGTCAGTTTCCATACTTCAATCCCACAAAAAAAGAAAAAAAAAAGGTGACAAATCACTTATAAATTCTGTTTATTAGAGTATTTTGTCCAAAATAATAGACATAGATAGAGCATAAATATTTTGGGAAAATTAGATATAACTCCCTGAATTCTTCTTCAATTAGATATAGTCCTGGAAACTTCAAAATTAGACATAATTCTCTCTAATCATGGTGTATATAGATATAACCCCTTTTTATTAGGTTTAAATAATATTTCAAGAAAAAATTAATCCCATAAAAATATGACCAATATGCCCTTCCTATTAGAAAGGATTCTTTCTTTTCAGAACGCGATGTACTTCTTACAAAGGAGAGGAAGGAGCATGAAAATATCGGGAAATAGAAAATAATAAATTGCATTAAGACACGGGTTTTATTGCCGATTGACCGGGTTTACAGATCCATGCGGATGCGGTGCACAATTCCCAGCTCACTTGACACTTGGCAGTTGGCATTACTAATTGACGCCAAGAGGCTGCGTGTTCCAACTATTGGATAGACTTGCTCTACAATCCAGTTTGTGGGTCCCCAATTGATATATCAATTTGCACTAGTGTTCTAAAAAAAATACGGCATGTACGAACACGACACGACACGGCACGGAAGTAGTACGACACGGTAAGACACGGACACGAACACGAACACGACACGAGAATTTCGCGTGGCGTGTCCTAAAGCGTATCGTGTTCAACTTTGATGAAATAGACACGACACGATACGGTACGCGAATTGTCTGGACACGACACGACACTGCACGAGACACGGCACGGCACGACACGAGAGACATGACACATATTACAGACACGCCAAACACAAAAAGGAGACACACATAGTGTTATAGAAATACAATGGATTCCTCAATTATGTACATACTATTATATTTTTTCCATAAATCTTGCCAAAGATACATTTAATCATAAATCAATGATTATTAATAGACTTATTTTCGAATAAAACACTTGTAAATCGTTAGAATTGGAAATTAAAAGATTACAATATAATTAGGATGATTCGATAATTAAATCACAAATAAAATAAAAGGGTCCAGAGCCATGCGCAAATTAAAGATAGAAATCTATATGTGATTTGTCTTAAAAATAATCAAATATTTAGTTTTGTACCTTTTCATGAGTTTGATTTATTTTTAGTAAAATAATTACTTAAGTCCGATAAGAAGTTGTCAAAATATTAATCCATTGTTAAAAATTAATCTATATTTTAATTCTATAAACAAATTACATTCATGTCAAAAAGTTAAACGTGTCTGAACACGTCACGACATGACACGTTTAAAGAAGACATGGCACGGCACGGCATGAGGACACGAGGCGTAGCGTGTCCTTAGGCGTGTCGTGTCTATCTTTTAGGATTTAGACACGGCACGACACGACATGTGAAATATTTAGACACGACACGACACGAAAGATGATCTGGACACGACGTGTTTGACACGACACGACACGACACGTATTTAGAACACTAATTTGCACCACTGAAGTTAACTTCAATTTTATAAAAATCAACTTGAATTCTGTTATTGCATATCACGTATGGTCTCTATATTATATATACCCCTTTCATGGTTATTTGGTGACTTTTGTTCACAAATTAGAATTATAAATTTACCTTTGACCAATATTTTACTACCTTGACCGAAATGTTGAGGAATGGAAGGGAAAAAAAGTTTGAACGGCTTTGACCACCAGTTAGCCGAGTGTAGGGCTGTCAATGAATACGGTATAGTACGGTAGAAAGTATTTTCATTACCGTACCCGTTAGAATTTTTTTTATCCGTACCCTATTCGTATCCGTTAAAAATAACTTTATCCGTACCCGTTAAGAATTAACGGTATGGATACGGTAACAGATGAATATAATAATAATAAAATTTGTACACTCTATATAAATAAATTATATCAATAAGTATATTAATAAAGTGCAACAATGGTGGCGAATATTTTAAGTTTATGTTTTTTTTTTATTTTTTCGTACACTGAACGGAAAGAATTATAAATCTTAAATAAAATCTAGCAATATTTTTTAACCAATCATGCAATATAAGATGCCATATGTATCATATAATTGTATCTTTTTAATCGTGGCAATTACCTGTTATGAAAACGGTACAAAATAGCTTTTACCCGTATCCATACCCGTTAAATTAACGACAAAATTTCCTTACCCGTGCCCGTACCCGTTAACTTAACGAAAATAAAACTTTACCCATACCCGTTTTATACGGTACGGTACGGTACAGGTTGGATAAACGAGTAAATAGATTTCATTGACAGCCCTAGCCGAGTGAAAAATAATGCCCCATGATATTTTGCAAAGTGTTACATGTCCATTGCCTTCCTTCCACGTATCCTTATCCCGCTTATGTATGTTTGATATGTATTGCTTTCTAAGTTGCTTTACTCATTTTTCCCAACCGAGTTATTCCTTGCCAACCGAATTAAAAAGAAGAAATCCAAAATAATTATTAGAAGGTGTACTTTGAGATATTTATGAATTTGATTAATTTTGTCGATTGAAAAAGTTTGATTTGATGATACATTAAAATTCGAGTCTATGTCACATTCGATTGGATAGCCGTCCTGATTTGTCTATAATTTCTGAACCGTTTAGTTAGATAACCAAAATTTTTTATATTTAATTTCGTATTGGTTGATGGATGATGAGTTTTTTTGTAAGAAAAGATTTTGTTTTTTTTCCTATTTTCTGATAATGATTTACAAAGGAATACAAACCTTTTTTTTATAAGCGTGGCTTCAAAGAGCCGTTTGAGTTTCCTATTTGATAGAGATGCTGACATGCTGTAATCTTTCTAATATGGAAATAAGATTGCTAATTCCCTGATTCTTTCTTAATTATTTCTAATAGCTACATAATTATTTCTAACCTCTATGTGATTGCCCGTAATTGATGTTGATGAGCTGGCACTTGATTCTGATGTTGATTGTTTGTATCTTCAACAATGGATTAAATTTATCTATCGTTTGGTTTTGATTGAATTTATTTATTGCAATCGTGATTGATATATTTTATTGTTTGAATTGTGCTATCAAACGTTGACAACCCTTGTTGAAAGTGATTCTCAATGTGGTAATAAACTATTGGCAACCCTTATAGAAGATGATTCACGGTTGAAATTGATTGATTGCATTGAACAATGTTCAGTGAATTAATATGATCTTATTGTATTTTTCTATATAAATTAAATATAAAGAAGTTATATCGTTAAATAACTAGTTACTGAACTTTATAGCTGACTTGTTTATTTTTCTATTACGACGTATATTGACGGACTGTCGAATAGATGCAGAAGATATCGTTTTTCCTCACGTCCTTAACCCATTGGTGTGGGATGTGACAAATAGATTAGTTGAAATCTAGTAAATATTATATTATTTCTAGGTTACTTAAGATTTAGGCATCAGATTTTTAGATCTGAGCATCACCAGTTCACCACTATAAATTCAAGAATGATTTGAAAGAGATTCATAAAATTTGTAACTTTTTGACAGTTTTACCAACTATAAATTGTTTAACGCATTTCATATATAAATTCTGTAATTCAATACATACAGCTGTTAGGAAATTGAATGTGCTTGCGTGAGAGCCTGAGAGGTGTCATTTCTGGGCACCGAATATCCTATGAATATTCGGAGACTCCTTGAAGGATAAAGGATATTCTTTGTGTACGGGAGCATTGTCAACCTATTTATGTCACTCCTACCACATTCGCCCAAACAGTAATTCTAAGCTGTATTACAAAAAATATATATAACTTATCATGTTCAGAAATGTGCAAAAAAAAAAAAGAGAAAGAAATTATCATAACGGGAATATGCTATTTAGCGAATTAGAAGTATGATGACTTGATGAGTCATGAATCACATATTCACATTCTTCAGATACAGTAGTCAGTACTCAGTAGCAACACTTTTACTCCGAGGCCCATGGCCCAGATCAAATTGCTCCACTTACCGAAAAATTTTAAAATAGTATTAAATTAATATAATATATTAAAAATAATATTAATATAATAATATTTTTTTAAATAGTATCACGAGATCGGTATTCCGGATTCCGACCTTAGCTAAGATCGGAATCCGATTCCGATCTTAGCTTTTTAATTTTTTTATATATTATTTATTTATTTATTTATTTAATTTATTAATTAGTTAAATAATTAGAAAATAGATAATATATTGTAAAAATATTGAAAAAATCAGGAATAATTAAATTAAATTTTATATGTAATTTAGTATTTTTTAGAGAAATTAAATTTATTTTCATTTTAATTAATTTATTTAATTAAAATATTTTATAACTTATTTAATTAAATGAATTGTACTATTTAGAAATCCTATAAATTTTCAGAATTTGCAGGGATACAAAGGCATAATCCTTTCAGAATGTTCAAAGTTTTATTAATCCTTTCTGCATTTGCAGCGATACAAAACATAATTTGAACATTAAAACTTTAAACAGGCATAACTTTTGATAGGAAGGTCCGTTTGGCGCAAACGAGGACATTCCGGAAAGCTGGCGACGAGATCTACACATGTTACTGGGGTAAAACCCCGTAACGACCATTTTCGAAGCCAAAAAACGCTCTCTGGACCTCCAAAATCCACTTTGAAAGCTTGCAAACCTAAAAACCACTCTAAACTACTAAAAATGTTTTTAAAATCATAAATTAATCATTAAAAAGAGAAATGTAGTAAATCAAGTGAATTTAGTCTTTCTTCTCCGTCTCAGTAAAACATCAATCTCGTGTGATTCCCTTCTAACGCAATCCAGAAAGTGCTTCCTTGATCATGAGACTCGATATGATTGTTTAATATATAATATGAAAATAATATATACAGAGGACGACATCCGGAACGCATATCAAATGGTTGTTTAAAAATTTATAATTATAATTTAAATTAATTAAAAATTTATACTTAATTATTCATTTTTAATTAAATAAATTAATTAAATTTATATTTAATTAAATAAATTAATTAAAAGGAAAATAAATTTAATTTTTCAAAAAAATACTAAATTACATATAAAATATTGTTTAATTATTCCTGATTTTTTTATATTTTTTCAATATTTTTAGAATATATTATCTATTTTTCTAATTAATTAACTAATTAATAAACTAATAAAAGGAAAAAAATTTCCAAAAAATACTAAATTACATATAAAATTTAGTTTAATTATTCCTGATTTTTTTTCATATTTTTTCAATATTTTTACAATATATTATCTATTTTTCTAATTATTTAACTAATTAATAAATTAAATAAATAAATAAATAATAATTTATAAAAAAAATTAAAAAGCTAAGATCGCCGATTAAGATCGGAATCCAGGAATCCGATCTTGCGTTCGGAATCTGGAATTCCGATCTCGTGATACTATTTAAAAAAATATTATTATATTGATATTATTTTTAATATGTTATATTAATTTAGTATTATTTTTTAAAATTTCAGCTCCACTTATTATTTCATTTTCAAATTATTTGTCCGGAAAGGCGGAAATATATTTTCCGGACTTTTAGAAGGCTCAACTCAGATTCAGTCTTTTATAAAGCAAACTAATAGTGCCCGAACATTGGGCTTTTAAGATAATTTATGGGCCTGTAATATTTATTTTTAGTGTTTTCACTTTTCAGTATTTCATCAATAGAAGCCCAAAAAATTCAAATCACATTTATGACTTGATCTTGATGACTACATAGCCGATCTCCGTTTATTTTTAGTTTTTGGCGGTGGTTGTTGTGTTCTTGCTATAGTTATTTATATTCTGTCAATTTGGTTAATTAGACGTAATTTTGGATAATATTAGCATAACTACACTAATAATAAGTTAACTATACCCTATTCCCTATAAATTCTAAACTCTAAACCTATTAGTGGCTATAAAAAATTTGTAAATATAAAGATATGCAGTCTTCATTATTAAAGAAATGAATTCAGTTAGCAAGGTAGTAGCACAATTGTTTATGTTTCAAATGAATCCAGTTAATCCTACGTCTAACCTGGTCCAGCGCATTTTTTGTTATGTAGCTTTCAAAGCCATCAAAATCACTGATGCATGGCGGTTACTAGATATTTTCAATCACATTTTCTATCGATTTAGAATCGAATTCGGTCTATGATGTCGGCCGCTAAATAATTTCTTAAAAATTGTACAATAATAATGGTTGTATTATAGGAAAGTTTTCATTATTTATCAATCAAAAGCCACGCAAATAAATTTTTTTTAAAAAGCTATAATATTTGCTTGTCGTATATACATTGATACATGTTTAATCGATAGAGCTATAACTTCCTATTTTGATCTACCATTTGTAAAACTAGAAAATAATATTAGAAGAGGGGAATACTTTTTTTTTTAGAAAAAACTTGTGAGTTCTGACCCTACTGAACTCATTTTAGCTGTTTTACAGTCCCATGCTAGGATCCATCCATTACATTTACGTAGATAAGGCCTTTAGTTATGGAGTAACTTTTTTTTTGCCCCCTTCTATTTTATATCTTCTTTTTCAGAGGGTCTACTTCCAAAAGATATAAGGCAGAAAACAACAATCGGAAGCAATTCCAAAAGGGCAGAATAAAAATATGAATTACTTGTTGACTTTGACTGAAACTTATATAATAGAGTATAATAATGACGGAATTTAATGAAGATCAAATCTAATATTATTTTTATAGTTAAATCCGTTCTTCTGCGATGAGATTTCGCTCTATTCTGATCGGTTGGTATACCTTTCATGGAATGTATGAAATTGAACATATTCCATCGATCTTAAATTTGAATCTATTCCATTTTATCAACTAAAGATGGAACAAAAATAAAACTAAAGACATTCCATCAATCTTACATTTGGATCTATTCTACTTTATCAAATAAAGTTGGAATAAAATGAAAAGTCATATATTCTCCAATTCCTTTTATTGTTGTCAAACA
Organism: Rhynchospora pubera; assembly: GCA_028095005.1. Lineage (NCBI taxonomy): Eukaryota > Viridiplantae > Streptophyta > Magnoliopsida > Poales > Cyperaceae > Rhynchospora > Rhynchospora pubera. Next base: position 206,376,189 of record CM051462.1, on the reverse strand, counting down.
AATATTTTGAAAAAAATGATATCAAATTAATCATGAAATAACATCACCTTTTCTTTGAAAAAAATTATTTTTAAAATAATGTATCTTCAATAATAATATTGTCAAGTTATTAAGAAATTCTAACTTGTAAAGGAAAAAGGAAAAAAGAAAAAAAACCTCTTGTTTCAATGCTTTTTCATAGTTTCAAAAGAGTATCCATTTATCTTTTCATACCTTCACTTTTCTTTTTACAGCATTACCTTAATGAACCAATAATTATGTTGAGCTGCTTGCTAATAAGTGATTAGTGGCGGTGCTGAAAAGGGCCATAGCATTATTGATTAAAATTTCAATTTTATGACCACAGCAGAATAAAAAAACTTTTTGGTCAGGAACTCGCAAGCCACACCAAATACTTTTACGAACCTCTGTAGTTTTATCTCAATTAATTTAAAATTTCTGATGTTTATTGTTTCTTTCCCCCTCTTGAAGAGGCCACTTTGATGTCATTTACGCATTCAAATTATTTTTCCCCCTTTCACATCCAAATCAACTCCGTCTATATTAAACTTTGCTTGCATTGTTTAGTATAGCCGGTCCCAAGCCCGGGTAAAAGGAGGAGGGTTGTGATAGACTAGGCGAGCCAACGTAAAAAATCCAGTCATCTCTATGGAAATGAAACCCAATTACTTTTCGTTGGGGCGTAACCCTCTTAGCGACGCGTCTTATCGGAACCCGGATGAGATGATAAATGAGCAAGGGCCGGGTCGCCACCCCTTTAGTGGCGCGCCTTATCAGAACCCGGATAAGGTGATAAATGAGCAAGGGCCGGATCGTCACTCCCTTCGTGGCGCGCTACATCAGCGCCCGGATGTAGTGGCAAGTAAGCAAGGGTCTTCGCACTTTTTCACGACGGGTGCGGGGGGCAAGGAAGATAGTCAGTGAGAGTAGGATTCGTTTAGGTAGTTGTAATGTAGGGTCTCTAACAGGAAAGTTAAGAGAGTTAGTGGATACGGCGATTAGGAGGCATGTGAACATCTTGTGCGTACAAGAAACAAAGTGGACGGGCCAAAAAGCAAAGGAGGTGGAGAACACCGGTTTCAAGCTATGGTATACTGGCAAAGAACGAGGCAGGAATGGAGTAGGTATCTTGATCGACAAGAGCCTTAAGAATGGAGTCGTCGACGTTCGGAGGCAAGGGGATAGGATCATTCTAGTGAAGCTAGTTTTGGGGGACTTAGTTTTGAACGTCGTTAGTGCTTATGCACCACAAGTAGGACTAAGTGAGTCCATTAAAATCCAATTCTGGGAAGATTTAGATGGTATGATCAGAAGTGTGCCAACTACTGAAAAGCTCTTCATCGGAGGCGATTTCAATGGACATGTAGGTGAAACTAGTGGAGGATTTGAGAGGGTGCATGGGGGTTTTGGGTATGGCGATAGGAACCAAGAAGGTGAGAACTTCTTGAACTTGGCCATAGCTTACGACCTCATGATAGCTAACACCTTCTTTAGAAAAAGACAATCCCACTTAGTTACCTTTAGTAGTGCCCAACACTTTTCCCAGATTGATTTTGTTCTTACTAGGAGAGAGGACAGACGAGCCTGCGTGGATTGCAAGGTTATACCTGGGGAATGTGTCGTCTCACAACACAAACTTGTGGTGGCTGATTTTCGCTTTCCGCTATGTTCTAGAGTTGGTAGAGGCGCTCGAGTCGTGAGGACGAAGTGGTGGAAGCTCAAAGGAGACGTGTCTCATACATTTAAGGGCATAATGATTAAAGAAGGTCCGTGGAAAGCGGGTGAAGAAGCGAACCAGATGTGGGAAGATATGGCAGCTAGCATCCAGAAGGTAGCTACGGAAGTGCTTGGAGTTACTAGAGGAAGCAATCGCGAACCTAAAGATACTTGGTGGTGGAACGACGAAGTGCAGAAAGCTATTAAAGAAAAGAAAGAGTGCTACAAACGCTTGCACCATGACAAGATCGAGGACAATGCGCAGAAGTACAAATTGGCAAAGAAGAATGCAAAGAAAGCTGTGAGCGAAGCAAGAGGTCGGGCTTATGAGGATTTATACCAGAAGTTGAGTACGAAGGAGGGCGAGAAGGACGTGTATAAGATAGCCAAGCTTCGAGATAGGAAGACGAGAGACTTAAACCAAGTGAAGTGCATCAAGGACGAGACTAATAGGCTTTTAGTGAAGGACGACGAGATCAAGAATAGGTGGAGGGATTACTTCGACAAATTATTCAATGGAGAGGATGACGACTTAGGAATTGTGCTGAACGACTCCTTCGATGATTCCAATAGACGTTTTGTTAGGAGAATTCAAGAGTCTGAGGTGAAAGAAGCCTTAAAACGAATGAAAGTAGGTAAGGCTCTAGGACCTGATAACATACCAATCGAAGTATGGAGATGTCTCGGAGATGTGGCTGTAGTTTGGTTAACCAAACTATTCAATAGCATTTTCCGATCAAATAGGATGCCAAATGCGTGGAGGAGAAGCGCTCTAGTACCAATCTTCAAGAATAAAGGGGATGCTCAAAGCTGTACAAATTATAGAGGGATTAAGCTTATGAGTCATACAATGAAGCTTTGGGAGAGAGTGATAGAGCATCGCTTGAGACGAATGACAAACGTTTCGAAAAACCAATTTGGTTTTATGCCTGGGAGGTCGACCATGGAGGCCATCTTCCTAATAAGGCAATTGATGGAGAGATATCGGGAGCGAAAGAAGGATCAACATATGGTTTTCATTGATTTGGAGAAAGCATACGACAAAGTGCCAAAGAAAGTTATGTGGTGGGCACTAGAAAAGAAGAAAGTCCCCACGGAGTATGTTACCCTCATTCAAGACATGTATGATGGTGCTGTTACTTACATCAGGACATGTGATAGTGTGACTAGTGACTTTCCTATTAAAATAGGACTACATCAGGGATCAGTTTTGAGCCCGTATATTTTTGCCTTAGTGATGGATGAGATCACGAAGGATATACAAGGAGAGACTCCTTGGTGTATGCTCTTTGCCGACGATGTGGTGTTAGTCGATGAGAGTAGGACGGGGGTCGATAGAAAATTGGAGTTGTGGAGACAAACTCTAGAGTCCAAAGGGTTTAGACTTAGTAGAACTAAGACGGAGTATATGGGGTGTGAGTTTAGTGGGATACGACCAGTGGATGGAGATGTCTGTCTAGACGGTCAGGTAGTACCTATGAAGGATACCTTTCGATATTTAGGGTCGATGCTGCAGAGCGATGGCGAAATAGATGAAGATGTTAGTCACAGGATAAGAGCAGGGTTGGTGAAATGGCGGCAAGCATCAGGCATCCTATGCAATAAAAAAGTCCCGCAAAAGCTAAAAGGCAAGTTTTACAGGACAGCGATTAGACCTGCGATGTTGTATGGCGCAGAATATTGGGCTACTAAAACACGACATGTCCAGAAGATGAGTGTAGCTGAGATGCGTATGTTGCAGTGGATCTGCGGTCACACGAGGAAAGATCGGATTAAAAATGATGACATACGGGATATGGTTGGGGTCGCACCGATATAGGAGAAGCTGACCCAACATCGTTTGAGATGGTTTGGACATATTCAACGCAGACCTCCAGAGGCACCGGTACGTAGCGGAATTCTTAATCATTTCGAGAACACACGGAAGGGGAGAGGGAGACCAAGATTGACATGGGAAGAAGTGGTGAAAAGAGATCTTAAAGAATGGAAGTTAGCAATTCATGTACCGGAGCCATGACGTAGAAACTTAGGGGTAGGAGCGATGCCATAGGTTTGTAGGGCCCTCTATTAGATCATGGTCGAGGTCTAGGTTTCTACTATTGCTATTATTATTATAGGTATTATTATTAGTATGGCTACTCTTATTTTTAGTATGTTTTTATATTTTGTTTTGTTCTTGGATGTGTTCTTTTATTGGGTTTTTTTCTAGCCTACCCCAACTTGTTTGGGACAAAAGGCTTAGTTGTTGTTGTTGTTGTTGTTGTTGTTGTTTCACATCCAAATCAAAACACCGGAATTGTAACTTAACGGTGGAAAATTTTAATATGGATTCTGAAGCAGTTTTGATACCCAAGGGGGAAAAAAAAATCGGATTATATCATTTAAAGAACATTAGGCGGTAATCATGAATATATTCTAAATTCATTTGTTACATCAAATTTGAATAATGGCTATGAATTAATTATACATTTATACATGTTATATACAGTATACTACATATTATATTTTTCCTACATCAGACTTCGTTAAATTATATACGAATACGAATGACTAGAGATATAAATCGCCTCCAACTTCTAGCGGAGTGGAAAATCCGGTCCCATAGTTGCCTCCTTAGTGTAGCACATTGTAGCGAAATTCCGACATGATGTCTGCTTTGATGAACTCTAAAAAATAACGTTGTGAACTGGATAACTATAAATCTGGATATTATATATATACTTCCCGTTCATTGAATCCATTTAGGCAAGATAAGGGTTTATAGTAAGTGACAACAGTCATTATATCACATGTAACATAAGCATTTCTCATTTTTGCATCCTGGCGTCATAAGCATTAATTACTCCTGAAATTGCTTGCAAAAATCATGTAATTGAGACTGTATATATTGATGTTAATTTGTTTGAAATTGTGTCGGCCGTTCTACAATCGCAATTAATATATAAATTAAAATTTTAAAACAGACTAGTTTTGAATAAAAGCTATATACAAAACAATTCTTTGTTTTTTTTAGTATAATTAAGTTGAGGGGTAGACCTCCATTTTATTGTCAAAGAGAAATAAAAAATTTCTCCTTTGTGAGATATAAAACAATTGTAACTGTTACTCGACCTAAGGCTTTTTGCCTACAATTTGAAATGTGTAAACAAGGATAAGAGTAAAAACTTTATGTGTTGGCAAAAAAACCCATAATAAGTTGATGAGTGCTAACTAATTAACCTTTTAAGTATATATTATTATATTGTCTGATGAAAGCCTATGTACCAACCCTACATCCTAGGTTCCATCATTCATGTATTGTATATTCATTTACACCCTTCCATTTTGATCCATATGCATCCTTTTAATAGCTACTTGAAGATTTTAAAGTCTAATAATGGTCAACTATCGCATTTCTTAATGAATAATGCTCAAATATTCAAGCCAACATAGTCACGAGACGGAAAACAAGGGTTGTAAACTTGTTATATAAAACTCATTCATTAGTATTTTGAGCATCTAGTACGATATGTCCTCCAGTATGGCTGTATCAAGACTAGCCATCTCGCTGTCACAATTGCAACTAGTGTAATTTACAATTTGGAACGTGGGATTCATATTTCATAGAATACAGAAAAAAAATCATAGTGTGATCTGATGGATTCAACTCACATCAAATGATCCGAATTTCATATCATAATATTTGACTGATATGGTGATGTGGATCTACAACTTTCAGTGAATCAAGCCCGAGCAGCTGATTCAAACCCAAATTTGAATTGTAAACCAAACCAGTGTCAAGATTTTGCTAATTCGATTACGAATTAAATTTGTATTTCATGCGAGCGCATATTTTTTTTAACATTTTATTATTAAATTATTTTAATTAAAGTGCAAATTAATTACTTCATTATTTTATGTACTATATTCAGATACTTATTTTTGATATTTCATACAGAATAAATATATTATGTCATAATGATGCTCGATATTTACAAATTGACTAACAAAATTATCAAATTTTAAATAGCGGCTACTAATTAAGATCACTATAGCAGTGTATTAATTAGTTAGTTTACCGCTATATATATTGCTGAAGAAAAAATTGAAAACAGCGGCACTATAACGATATTTTAGCGGAATACATCTGCGAAATTTATAATTTTCTAATATAGAGTCAGTTTCTTGGACATATCTTTGTATAGGAATTTTGATAGATGCGATTCAAAGTTCTATAAAAAAATTTGAAAATAATCTGCAACTTTTTTAATTTTTTTTTTTCAAAATTCTAAAGACTTCATGGTCAAACAGGCGTACAAATGGTACGTGATTTGGCCAGCATTAATAAATTCTTATAATATTTTTGAATGTTCGGAAACTAAGAAGTTCAATACAACTCGTGATAGCTTCCGAAATGTTTGATTTGGTCAAGAGATGTTACTAGTTGTGTCAAAACCAACTTTGTTTACATATATGCATTATATAAAAGACGAAGTATGTTTCCACAACAATTAAATCTATTATTTGCAGTTAAAAATTAATTTTAAGGGATCTATTGTGAAAAAATTCATAAGAAAGGGTATAAAGCTAAGTTCATGTTATCAGACCTGAAATAAAAAGTGAATTTTTCTCTACCGCAAAAAAAGGTCTATTGTCATTCAATACTTTGAACTTGCTGCTGGTCTTTTTTTTTTTAATTTTATTTTTCTTTTATAGAGTTCATTTTTCATTTGATACATGGTATAAACTTTCATCAGAAATATAACGTGTAAGAAATTTACTTTCCGCCATATATTATACATGGCTTGGAAGAATTTTTTTTGAAAACAAATAGAGGAGCCCTCTACCACTTTTTTATTTTCAGAAAAGCAAAAAAAAAAAAAAAGACAAAGTACAAAAGTATTATTCCTAACCCTGAATGCTAAATCCTTCCCTTCTAGAACCGCACCAGTATCAACTCATCTCATGATACTGGTGCACCTATGCTATCTATGCAGAATTATCCTCTGCCTTTTATTAACTACAAGCAATACCACACTGTTATCATCCCTAATTGTACTCATTATTACAAAATTAATTTAAAAAATAAAAGATACAATAAATATATCCACAACGGCCACATCACAAGGTACAAGGCACACATAAATCACTGGCCAACCCTCTCTCTAACTGCAATGGCAGTTCTTCAAGCTCCATCAGCTCGCACACCTTCTCCTTGGGTGCGTTTGGATAGGTGTGGGAAGAAGGGAAGAAGGGAAGAAGGGAAGAAGTGAAAAGAAGTATTGGGAAATGTGTAACTTTATGAAGAGTTTGAATTGTTTATAATTTTTTTTCTTCTTCTTCCTTCTTCTTCTTCTTTCTTCCAACAATCCAAACACACCCCTTGATCTTCTATGTCCACCTCCCTGTAACTTTGGTGCCATAGGTTCTGAGTGAAACCAGCTAGGCACCCCTGAATCAAACTACATGGCTTGGAAGATGATTTAGCGTTCCTTCCATACAATAAAACGTGCAGCAATTTGTGGTATATTGATTTCATGTTGTTAATAATACTGCTCATAATTAGAAATAAAAAAATAATTTATATGCGTTGTTCAGTATTTAGACATAATATATTTCAAATTATTTAAAATCATTGGCAATCCAGATAAAAAATGTGAATAATTTAAATGTTTTATTTTCGGACCTGTTAAATGACTTGACCTTTTAAACTATATTGGATATTCATATTACTTTTAAAAAGTTATTAGATGGAAAAATTTTGAAAATTGCTGTACATTACATTTACCTTATAAATAAGCGAAATAATAATATAGCCACCCATAACACAAAAAGATAAAAGTAACAAAATAATAAATAAAAATTATAAAATATCAGAATGTGACTCTTCCAATTTGCACGAAAAATCAATTAGGTAAGCCGTAACCATATTAGCCTAGCTACTATATATACAACTTCTAACTACTAAGTGATAGAAAAATAAATCTTAAAAATATTGACGAGGTGGGAAACGTGTCATCATATTATCGGCTGCTTAATAGGAGGCTTGGACATTTAATTGATAGATTATTTCATCATTTATTAGTTAAAAATCACAACTCGGGTTTGTGGAATCGTTTTGGTTAATTGGTTGATGGCAAATTAATCTTTTGGAGGCAATTTCAAGCGCATTTTCTCTACCGAATATAATAATTCCGCGTCGGACAAGTCGTTTCTTGGACACATCACTGGTTGTACCGAATATAATATTCGACAAGTCCGACAAAAAAAAAAGTAAAGAAACTGTAGTTTTTGACTGAATCTACCATTTTTTCTTTACCTTTGTCAGATGTCATTTCCTTGCCAGATATGCCACTGTTGAGGCCTGAACTCATTTAAACCATTTTAACTTTTTTTTCTTCATGAATATATTTTTTTGGTTAAACAAGAAAATTTATTTAGGACTGTTTGGATCATATGGGAATAGAAAGAGGAATAGCATAAATTTATTATAAACAATTCAAACTCATCACACAATTACACACTTCCCAATACTTTATGTTTAAGAATAGAAAATTTCTCCTATATATTCCTAAGCGATCCAACCCCTTACACTATGTTTGGTTTTTGGGAAGAGGATGGAAAGGAAAGAAAAATATAAAAGGGAAGGAAATGGAAATAGGATGGAATGGAAAATTATTTACATCTATTTGTTTGGTTAATTATTGAAAGGAAAGGAAAATAATTAACCTTCCCTTTTTTCTCTTGTTTGGATGATCAAATTAACATGAGGTAAAAATATGAGTAATTAATAACAAATTACCATTATGACCATGGAATGTCCGTTTTTAAGAGAGACGTTTTTTATATACTTTGGCGCTACTGCAGTGCTCGCAAGAACTAACCTATACCAGTAACCGGTATATGTTACTGTATTATACGTCTATACCCCCATTGTAGTTTCATTTGCAAAAAAAAAAAAAAAAAAAGCAGTCGCATAATAGAGTGCATGAGATCATATTTTTGTCGTCCTGATATCCAAAGTTCAAAAATCAAATCAAATTACATGATTGCTCAGAGAACAGCAAGAACCCATATACATGCAACTACATAATATGTTTTAACGTGTTGGAAATACAACAGCCAAGTTAAAACATAAGTCAAAATTTACAAAAATCGACTACTGCTCTTCACTTTTTCATGTCTACTTTAAACAACTAGCTTCATAGCAACTTCATACAAACTAAGAACAAACAAATAAATCCAGTCTGTTTGATTCTAGCTCAACTTTTTATCATAAACGGGTCATTAGAAATAGTGCCACAAGTCACAAACCATACAGCATAGACATCCTATGTAACCTGTACCAGTACATGTTACTGAACAAATAATAATAAGATTTATATAGCTGTACTATCCTTCACTTTCCAGCATAAATAATGCATTAAAGAACTTGTTCTGTTTCAAGCACAAAACCGTTGCCAAAATTTCAGCAAATAATAAGGTTAATAGAAAATCCAAACAACAGTACAAACCATACAATGCAAAAATTAAAATAAAGAACTTATGGCATAACATTAAATTAAATATACTCAAACCTTTATCGAAGCTAGGCTTTTCTGTTTTTGTATAAAGAAGAAAAAAAAATTACTTAACAGAAAGTAGAATAGGATACTGGTAGAACTAATTAATCTATTGAAAAATTAAAAGAATTGATAAAGATTAGCGAACCATACTTGGACCCATTGCCAGTGTGTTCGTCTCTTGACAGTGTAGATATACTGTGTGTTCGTCTCCTGACAAGATAAATAATTTGAACTTGAAGCAATCCAGCATTTACCAAGAGATTTTAAGTGCATTAAATTTGAAAATTAATAACTCATGAACAATCAACATGCCCTTAATCGGAAATAATGAATTGAAATGTGCTCTAAAGCGTAGATTGAGGCATTGAATAACTTTTTAAAATCTTAATTTAAGATGGCATCAACTTCTAATGTGTTTAAAGTCTGAATACTTGAACCAACAGTTAAACCATGGATCGCCATCCACTGAAGGAAACCATGCATCAATCAATTGGTGGGAAGACCAACAAATTAATAACGAAGGGAAAACCTAGAAGAAAAAGAAGTAAATTGAAAATTGAAAATTACCCGAGCAAGCTAAAAATTACCAGCGCAAGCAAACCCTAACTGTTGAAAATGGGAGGAAGGCGTGCTTATTTATAGATCAATCGGCAGAAATTTCTTCCACAGATGGGAATGGCGCGCCAAAAGGAGAGTCGGTGAAGATCTTGGCTCCAATCGCAAAGGAATCGCGAGGGCATCTTGGTCCAGCGAAATCCTTCGATTTTCTTTCTCTTCTCGTTACACCCCGATTCGGAGGGGAAGATTTTAGCATAGGATGGAAAAAGATCGAAGGAAAGATATTTCCGTCGGTTAATTTTTTTCCTTCGTAAAATTTGATAACCAAACGGGGTAAAGATGGAATTTTCCTTCCCTTCACTGATTTTCCTTCCGTTTACCGAAAACCAAACAGACTGTTAGAGAATTGTAAATCACTGTAAGAAGGTGTACGAAGGTTTATCTCTTTAATATCTAAACGGAATTGAACACATTATCTCTGGAATAAAAATGAAATCACTGCCTCATTGACCATTTATATTGAACTCCCACATTTTTTCACGAATATTAAAAATTGAGAGATATGATATCTGTTTTTATTTAAATTAAAATCGATGATATAGTTCCGGTTGTGGAGTTTAATTAGCATATTTATATATTTTTTGTTATTAGTTGAATTTGCTCATTAATATGTCTTAACAAATGTCAATAGTAAAATATTATGATTGACAACATCTTAGTGAATGTGGATTTAAATATATTTCCGTATAATTCGTGTTATACTTGTTGATAGTTCAATATCAAACGGAGCTCAAAATTTATGAACTCATAGACCCCTCAATTTGTATATTAAAAGATAAAAGTTTCTTTCCATATCTTTGATTTCCTAAAGAATGAATGAAGAGAGTGGAAGGGAATGAAGGAAAAACAGCTCAATCACTTTGATTTCGAGTCTAGTTTCAGAAAATAATGTAAAACAGTAAAAATAATCTCTTTATCTGTTTGTAAAGATTGTTCTATTCTATTTGGAATGTTAAAAAGTAAGATTTTCTCTGTTTTTCCTCTCTTTGTTTTCTCATCTCCTCAGCGTCATAAGTAAATATACAAGATTCTGCTCCAGAAAATGTGAGGGTAAAATAATTTGCTAGTCACATACCACATAATTTTATAAAAAATAATTGGAAAAAATTACCTCCACTGGAACCCATATATATTTATTGTCCTCTAAATTCATAGTGTCAAGAAGAAATATAATTTAATTAATCCTTCCATTTTTTTTAGCTAATTTTGTTTTCTTCTAATGGCCTTGATGAAGAGCGCCTTGATTCAAGTATCTCCTCATAGATCAACCAGCCTTCAACATATATTTTATTTAGCTAAAAGTTGTGACACTTTTAAGTGCATATCCAACGCATAATAATTTGGAGATGAATGTTCCCCGCTGAACGAACCAAAAAAAAGACGAACTAAAGAGATAAATGAATAGGACAAATTGAGGTAGAGCCTACAAGTAATTTACAAATGAATAACTACTAATTTGTGAAATGCGGGTCCCTTTGTTGCTACAAAAAGACAGAAGAAATTCGCATCCGTGCCCTCTCAAAAATCAAAATATGAAATTGCTGTTGTATATGTGTTTCTTTTCAAAATGTCAATTCCATATAGATGTCCTTCTTAAACAGACGTGTAATTGTTATTATAAGGTCTCTTTATTGGTTTTCCTATACAATTAAATTAAGAGATAATTAGTTTTATGTCACCATGAATTTTGTTAATTAGGTAAATGCCATTTTTAAATTGTTAATTAAATTTATGCCATTATCAAATTATTAAAATTAGTTTTATGTCACTATTTCTCTAAAAACATACTAAATTCTAAAAATGCCATTACCAAAATTGTCATTAAATTTTTTAATGACCAAATTACCCCTCATTAAAGAAAAACCCTAAAATAATAGAAAATAGACGGCACTGAGGAAATGTTACTCATATAACATTTATGGAATTACTAGTATATTGCAATCTCTTATATTTTTGTCGTCCTATATACTTTTTTTTTCTGCGATTTACACATTTACAGAAAAAAGAATGTTCATCCGTATGTGATCACTTAATTTTATGCATTCAGCAAAAAAGAAATTTTATTTTTCCGTGAGCATTTACAGCAGAGTATATATTATAGTTTAATTTTTTGTATTCCACAATAATTTTGTTGCCATCTTGAAGTATAATCAAGTCTACAAAGGGCATTATAGTTTAATAGTCCATAATTACTTTTGTGAAAAAAAGATCGGCACAAAAAGTTTTGCAAATAAATCTCAAAAAGTTAATATTTTTTTATTTGAAAATTAAAATTATACCATTGTTAGATGACTAATTAGATCTAAGTCACTATTTTGATGCAATAGTGCCATAGAATAATTTCATTATTTTGCAGTGGCATAAAAACTATTTGTTAATGATTATAATAGCAAAAAAATCAATTATATCTTTTGTGATGGCATATTACTAATTTGTTAGCTTTATAGTGACATATTTAAAAGGGTAAAATTGTCATATAATTATCCGAGGACAAAAAACTAATTTATATAATTTTATAGTGGAAAAAAATAATTTGATATTTAGTGATGGCATATCCCTAATTTTAAATATATACAGTGGCATAAAGCTAAATCACCCTTAAATTAATTAGGTTAATGAAACTGTTAAGGGGGTCTCAAGTATAGTACTCTATATACATATTAAGGGAAAAAAATCACAACTGAACAGTTCACAGTCATTCGAATCAATAATATCCTCTTTAATAGAACATTCAAAAAGTATAAATTTCAGTTTTCAATAATGTTTTGATATCAAGATCATAGTGAGCAATTTGAATCAATCGTTTGAGTTTCTAATATTGAAATTTTTAAACTGAAGCGTCGATACTTGGTGAAGCATCTTAAGACAAATAATGTAAGATTTTTTTTTTGTTTGAAGAAAATTAGGAAACAAGCCCCATAACTTTTATATATGTAAAAAGAAAAATTACAAGAAATATCTACAAATAAGAAGGTTCAGAGAATGAACCTAAAAAGAAAAGGGGAAAAAAAAATAAAAGATGATTACTGGCCTAGTAAAAGAAAGAGAAAGAGAGTAAAAAAAAAAAGAAAATAGAAAAATGAAAACAGTGTAAAAACAGTTAAAAAGCACAACAGAAGCTGGAAGATTAGATTGGAATTCCAGTTGGATGCATGAAGTGGAGTCCATTCTGCCGTAACAAGTTGGGGTAGGCTAGAAAGAAATCCAATAAGAGAATACATTCAAGAACAAAAAAACAAAACATAAAAAATACCAAAAATAAGAGTAGCCATACTAATAATAATACCTATAATAATAATAGTAATAGTAGAAACCTAAACCTCGACTGTGATCTAATAGAGGGACCTACAAACCTATGACATCGCTCTTACCCTTAAGTTCCTACGTCATGGCTCCGGTACATTAATTGCTAACTTCCAAGCGCTTCTATCGATCGCCAACTTCTTGGAGACGTTCCATTCTTTAAGGTCTTTTTCCACCGCTTCTTCCCATTCGAAATAATATTTTCACTACAAAACTGGCAGTATACGCATTAATAATATTCTTTTAATATTAGCCTCAAATCACGCGCATGGGAACCACACTACTGCAATAAATTTAGTTTAATAAAAATCATCAAGCACAGCCGAGGAGCATTTTACTAATTAATTTGTACAAGTGGATCAAGTAATTGATGGACCTGACATTTTCTTTTCCCAAAACACAGTTTTGATCAAATAAACAAAATACATAGTATTTTCTCAAAGGAGAAGTGATCTTGGAAGACTAAATAAGCACCACCGAAGTGGCCGCAAGTAAAGTACCTTTATTTTCACTAGTATACCTAATACCTCCTGTAATTTGGTCCACTAAAGTTATTTGATTACATAGTACGATTGATTTTATGGGGTCTGATGTGCAAAAATTCGAATACATAGTATGATTAATTCATAGTAGGACAATTTTATTCAGCTTCTAGTTGGCTCTACTCTAAGTTAGTTTCTACTTTAGGATCTTGATTATTAATTTATTATCTCTGTTTTACTCTAAATAGAGACACCCATTCACCATACTCCTATTATTTAATTAATTTATTATGCCAGTACGCATAGGGGTCGAACCTTACTCTTTGCATGACTTAGGGGCTTAGGGCTAGGGCTGTCAAATGTGAGAAACCGCAGCAAAAATACCGTCTGTCATTTTCGTTATGTTTCGGCAACGAAATACAACTTCTCTGTCGATTTTTTTCATTAATTTTCTATTGATTTCAGTCCATTTTGTATTGATTTCAGTCAATTTTCGATAAAACGAAACAGTAAGGTGTACCACTCCTTGTTTCGTTTCCGTTCAGTTCTCAGAAACGAAACACATATTTCCTTTCGTTAGCTGTTTCGTTTGGACGGAACGGAATGCAAAAGGGCCTCAAAATATCCCAACCATTACGGCATTAAATAATGGCAAAATTTCTGTGTTTTGAACAATAGGACCCCCCCCCCCCCCCTGTGTAGCTCTCTCTCTCTCTGTCCGTCTATCTCTCCAACAGTCCAACTTGTATTTGTAGCGTATATAATAAATAATCTATCTAGGGGGTCCCCCACAGAATTAATTGCATATATGCATGAATCCAACAGACTACTAAGTCATGTTATTATCTATTTAAAGCACATCTAGCTGTTTTCATTGCTCTTCTAAACGATTTGGTCTTACCAAACCACCATGGCTTATAATCAAAGAGAAGAAGTAAGTCTTACATCGAATACACAACCAAGTACTATAACTGCTATAACTCATGTCTGACAATGTTTTTGCTTAATTAGGTGATTTGGCCAAGATTAGTGGCAAATAAGTGTTTCAAGAGACCTATGGGCAACAGTTCCTTTGTTGCCGACTTATCCAGCCGTGACAAAGCGAGATCTGCCTTACCTGACGATCAACCAATAGCGAAACGGCCTCAAGAGAGCAACAAAAATCCCATAACCTACAGGTAAGATCATCATTTTATATTTCAATATAATTATATTGTGTTCCTAAGCAAAGTACGTAAAAATATTATCAAGGGATTTTATATATATATATTTGTTCTTTAACATTGATTTTTATATATGCTATAACAATATACTCCGTTAGCAAAAAGATTAATTTTTATGCAAAATATATAAATAAACAAAAAATAAATTAATGAAACAATTGAAAATCTCAACTCGGAAACAAGCAAACCTTTTTGTCACTCTGTTTTCTCTAGTTTAACAAAGTTTTTATTTGTATTTTATTTTTTCCTTCTTTTTTTAGCCTCTGGCTAAACCCTTGTAAATTTTACCATTTTAATAAAAAGATGAGGGCATGACCCCCATTTTTTACTAAAAAAAAAACAAAGTTTTTATTTATGTTAAAGGTTTTTGAATTTTTTGAACGTCTTGAATTAATGTATTTTAATTGAATATAATTCTATATGGTAGGCTATTTGCGAGTACATGGAATGTAGGAGGCATCATCCCGCCCGATGATTTAAATTTGGAAGATTGGCTCGATACAAGAAATAACTCCCATGATATCTATGTTTTAGGGTAATTAATTTTACCATATTTCTTATCACAACATTATTCTTAAAATAATTGTCAAATTTTATTTTCAATAAAATATCACCTTAAAAGAGCCCTAATATTATGTTTTCCTGGTTTAAACCATTAAACTATATTATTTCAACCACACATACACACGAATCCTGAAAGAAAAAAATTATGACATGCCTAATAAATAGAAAAAAAAAATTTGGAGGAACCAGATTTCATGATATTTCATTTTTATGAGGGTTGCACGAAATGACTTTGATGCTTTTGAAGCAAAAGAAAAATAATGATATTTCATGTGTGATAAATTGATGTAGTTTTCAAGAGATTGTGCCCCTTAGTTGCACAAATGTCCTTGGACCTGAGAAGAGCAAGATAACCATGAAATGGAACTCCCTTATTAGAGCAACCCTCAATAAATCTCTCTCTAACTCTCAAAAGGAGCAAGAGTCCAAGGCGGGAGAGAGACAAAAGGTGTACCCGGTCAAAAATGCAAGCTCTTCAAGCTTTGTACAAGACTTTCGATGCATCATCAGCAAGCAGATGGTTGGTATATTGGTATCAGTTTGGGTTCGTGGTGAGCTCCACCGGTATATTCTCCGAACAAGTGTTTCATGTGTTGGTTGTGGTCTCATGGGGTGCTTAGGAAACAAGGTACACAAATTTTCTTTGAATTTTTGCAATGGCAACAGAGAAAACAAAAATATAGTTTTAATTATACCAAACTCTAAGCAAGTAAAATATCGCCATCAATAAAGAAAAAAGATGCCAGTGCATTGTATCGATCCATAATGTTGTGCTAGCTAGAGAACAAAGAGCAAATCAGGGAAAAAAAAAAGCTTATACATGTTTCATCAGTTTAAATTTGTCAGAATATTTAATAGTGTATAGTGTTAGTTAGATGTACTAGCACTAGTCTTAAAACACATTTACAGTTACATCTGGGCAAAAATATAATCGTGCCCTGATGGTCACTTAAAAAGTAGTTCTGTAACACTGCCATTGCCTAAAGGTCGTCAATGACCTGATGGCCTTCAAAACAAAAATAAATAACAAAACAAATAGAATAATACTATGTTGTCGGCACCAATAGCTGACATGGCTAGGTTCATGATTTTAATTAAGAAAATGTTTATGCTTTGCTTTGTCGTAAGACCCTTTCCAAAATTCAGTTTCAAATTTATTAGTTCAGCTAATCTGATCTCATTCCAATTTCCCACCCTGAATTAAAAAACCAATCATGCCTTCACTCAGGGTGCAATTTCAGTAAGATTTTGGCTTCATGAGACTAGCTTCTGCTTTGTGTGTTGCCATTTGACTTCAGGAGGGAGAGAAGGGGATGAAGTTTACAGGAATTCAGATGCCATGGAGATCCTCTCCAGAACAACCTTCCCACGAGGCCACTCACTCAACTTGCCGCAGAAAATCCTCGATCATGAGTTAGTACTTCTAGCTGCCCCTTGTGTAATTAGTTATGTTTCTCTTTTGGAAGTTCAATTTGTCATTTATTGCCAATATGTGTCTGTGTGCATTATACTGATATGCGACGTTGATTATTTTATACCATTGTGTTTTATACATATTTGCGTTTTTGAACTAGTTTGCATCGATGGTGGCAAACAAAACTTAATTTTATTTACGGTTCATCATATCTTGGCATATGTTGGCATGAGCATATACATTACTTTAGGCCAACCAATCAATTTTAAATCATGCATAGTCATGTGTTTCATTTCCCTGATTGAACGATATTAAGTGTCGCGACTCATGATTCATGTGATGATGATACGTGTAGAACGGCAACAAAATTACAAAATTGTCTTCTAACGTCTAAATCATTAATTTACCTGCTTCTTTAATTAATTAGTCGCCATTGATTTCTTAGAAAAATAAACCATTTGCAAATACACACCTGTATCTAACGACCTATTTGGAAGGTTATGATGTATAGAGGTATTTTCAAAGGGCCCATATATCAATAATGTAAATACCTATATTCATACCTATAACATAAATTTATCTATGCAAGTCAGAATAAGGAATCAATTTACTTAGTGAAGGCATATCCTCAATTAATTTTACATATAACCTCTTAAAAAAGAAAAATGAAAAAAAAAACGAGAGCATAAACGGTGTAGTCTCTTAATTTGTGCAAAGTCCGGAGGTAAAATGTAATAAACAAATGCATGTCGATGAAAGTCCAAATGGTGCATATAACTAATGACCAACTGATTATTACCTTCAACAGTTCAACTTTGAATATTTCATCTATAATACTACATAATTTAGTTATATTTTTTTATGTATATATGCAGCCGGGTAGTATTACTTGGAGATTTGAACTACAGAATATCCCTGCCAGAGTCAAGAACTAGGTCACTAGTAGAACGAAAAGAGTGGAAAGCATTGCTAGATAATGATCAGGTAATTTTCACCTTTAAGTTTTGATAAATTAACTCAAAACCGATTAAAAAGATACAGAAATGCATATTGACCTATGTATAGTCAAATGGTTATATTATTAGTTTATCTATAAACGATAAGCATTCCGCAAGGGGAAAAAAAATAAAAATGACAAAAATAGTAAAATAATTAAAGAAATAACAAAGGAAAAGAAAGGTTTCTGGCAGAACTAACAGAGCAGACCTCTAGTGCAGTTGCGAGGAGAGGTCAATTCTGGCAGGGCCTTTGAAGGATGGCAAGAAGGTGTAATAACATTCTCCCCGACTTACAAATATTTTCCAAACTCTGACACCTATTACGACATCCAAGGGAAAAAGGGAAAAAAAAGAGAGCTCCTGCATGGTAATTCAAACATCAAACACCGTTAATTGGTAGCCGTATAACATATCTTTAAATTTTGCCACATGAACTTGCTTTTATTTGAATCTTATAATAAGTTCCTCTATTCCTCATTTCAATAAAAACAGATGAAACATTAATTTTCTCAAGCAACAAAAAGACTGATGAATTATATGACATCGATGACGCTTATCGATCATGTCGGGCACAATGCTATATAAGCTTCATAAGCTCATAATGTGACCATTGAAGAGCCATAGTAAAATTAACAAAATTAAAATTTCATTTTGCTTAGGTGTGACCGTATCCTCTGGACTGGAAGAGGATTAAAGCAAATGTGCTATAATCGCTGTGAATCCAAGCTGTCTGATCACCGACCAGTCAGAGCTCTCTTCTATGTGGATGTCGATGCTCGGAGAAATTTGAATTCTTTGAGAAGTTTTTTCTTGTCCAATAGGTTTGAAAATCTCATGATCAACCATGGCAAGGATTTCACAGAGGACGACCAGAAAGCAAGTGTGAGATATATAGAAATCATGTGATTAATCTTAGAATGTGATCACCTCATGATTGATAATTTCGATAATTGTATGTAATATTTGTCTTTCATAGGCAAACATATATCCTTAAACCACATATATATTCATGCATAATTTTCCTGTATAGGCATGCAAATAGAACTCTATACCATAACTTGATATAAATTCTTCATAAAAATTATCACCAACTTGTATTAATTGAAAATGTTATTTTTTTAGGTTTTGCTTTTATGGTGGTTTGGTCAAAGACTGTACACCATATTTTGTGTATAAAATAATTCTCTACATAGGAATGTGATCGTCAGCTTCTCCTTTGTAAATTTTAAAATTTCTTTCTCCCTCATGAAAATTTTATTGTTGTCGTCTCTGATGACAAATTAAACATTGATTAATTCTGAGGCCTGTGATATTAGTAAGTGGACAAATAAAATTAAAATACATCAATTCAATCAATCATATATAACAAGTGCTACACATACCGACTAAATACTTGAAAAAAAGTTTAAGAGCTTTTCATAGCCAACCGTTGTGACTTGATTAGAGATCTTAAGGGGCGGCATAATGATCTCATATGTGAGATAATTTATTGTTGAACTTGCCAAAGGAAATAAGGAATAGCAAACTTACCGATGTTTATTAGCTTCATGATGTTTCTTCCTCTTTATTTCATTCTAAATGCTTATAGAAAATGAGATAACATCCTAAACTAGTGTTCTACTTACTCGAAGTAAAAGGATGTGTTTGGATCGTTAAAGAAAAAGACTTAAGTTTTATTTGAACTAAGAACGTTATTTCTAAAATGATTCCAAAATCGGAATAAGTTTTAGATGCGAATTTATTGGAACTATTTATCAAGATTGCTAAACATCCCTCAAGCCCACAAATCGCATACGCAAATCATGATAAATGAGTATAGGAGCACCAATCCTCACCAACGGCTTGATGAAGAATTAAATTAATCGCCATTTGTTGCTACCTTTTTCTACTTTTCCTTCCATATGGTTGCACTTTGAAAGAACAAAGGAACCATGACGAAGCATAATTTCTGCTTTCTGTTCTGTCAAACAATAAAAAAAAGAAATTAAAATTTAAAACTGCTTGCCTGCTTATATTTTTTTCATAGCAAGTTTGATTTTTTTTTTTTTTTAACAAACAAACCCTCACGGCTTGGCACTTGCAAGTTGCAAGTTGCAACCCTGACTCCTTTCTGTCCCGACAAGAAATTTCGGCCCAAAAATGGCCCAAATACATTAAACAGGGAAATTTCTTATTTATCTGAACCGTTGGATCGATGCAGCAATGTAAAGATTCGGTCAAAATGCTTCTACAATCTTGACTTCATTCTCCGTCGCGTCGACGATATCTAAATTCGGAGAATTTGCCATAAATAAATAATAATAAAAGTAAATCATAGAAAGGAAACTCGCCATAGTCTTTCCCGCCAGATTCCAGAAGAGAAGGCAGCAACTGAGCAAGAGCCGAGAGAAGATGGAGGCAATGGCGACTCGCAGTTTGAGGAGGCGCTTGTTGGAATTTCACCTCCAAGCTTCTCATGTATGTTCTTCGTTCCCAATTAACCCTCAAATTAATTGTTAAACAACTTCGAAAACAAGCTCTGAATGCTTAATTACATTGGAATTTGCTTAAATTGAGCATTTCTTATTATTTCCAAGTTAATCAATTTGCGAAGCACAAACCAATTAGAAAATTTTGATGTGAAAGAGTATGATCTGTTAATGTAGTTTTTGTTATCTTGAAATAGCATCTACAACTACGTCCTATTGTCAAGTACACTTCTCTCTCCTTCTTTCTGGATCGATTTATGCCCTCTCTACAAAGGTAACTTTGCTCAATCTAAACTTTATTGAGATTATACTTATAATTTTCTGTACTAGATACCTTTCTTAACAACCAATTATGGTGATATTTTCCAAATTTCTCCAATAATGCAAATTTGAGATGTGAAGGATTTTTTTTTCTTTTTGCAAGTTTCACTTTTGTTAGCATAATGGTTAGACTTGCGTGTTAACTCCGTGAAAATATTTCAGGGGAAGTTTCACTGAAAAAATGCAGGGTGGAAACTGTAAAAGCTGGTTGCTTGAACACTTGAGAGAGAGCAATTTACAGCTTTTTGTCCTCATCTCCATTTGGATCTCGAGCAAGGTAAAGTTGGAGTAATATAGTGATTACATTACGGTTTTTTCTATTTGCAACTCTTATAACCACATTTGGTGTAAAGAACTCGAAAGTTCTCTTCTCTAGCAAGGCTGTTTCATTTTTCTATAGTTTTGTCTTATGGTGAGAAAGGTGCACTATAAACTTCAGAGGCACCAGTAAAGACTCCCTACTCTTGCTTGAAGAAGTTGTCTTGCAAAATGTCATCAGCACTTTTGTGATGCTCTTTTCTTTAATTGATATTAATATGATCATGTTTTTGAGATCCCTTGTACTGTGTTCTTCTGCCATATATTAAATTTGAGGCACGACTCTCATCTTTTATTAAAAACAAAAAATTGAAATAACAAAAACATTAAAGAAAATTACTGTATCATGCAAATGAATTTCCATGTCCCACTCCTGAACATTATTTTTTTTCTATGTTTTCTCACAAGAAGATCTTAGTGATGAATACTTGTTTCACAGATTCATGATTCACAGTCTCTATCAGTTAGAAGTCTCAAAGCGTTGTCTGACAAGATCATTTCTGACCAACACTTCACATCTCGAGATTTCAGTGATGCGGTATGCTGTTTATAAATTCGAAATTTTTTTTATGTTGAAATTTCTTGGCTGTGCAAAGATAAATTTCATTATTGTTGTATTTGCCGGAGTTCATATTTTTGGAGGCATGACTGGCTGCTTTATTACCTTTTCAATTTTCTTCACCTAATATACTTTTCATTTTTCGTAAACTGAACACGTTGATTTTGTTATGTTCTTTCAAGTTTGAATTTGGAGTTCTTTTTATTCCCAGTATATCTATGTGAATTTTGTAGGTTATAGGATATGATATAGGCACATCTAAAATTGTATTCCTCCACCTTGAAGATTTTTTTATTCAGCTCAGGTTTTTCTGCCTTATTTTTTTTTTCAGTTTTGTTTAAAAGTATGACTGACAAGCAAACCTAGTGCATTATTACTTATTTCAATGATTATTGCAATTTAAATTATTTCAGGGGATTATCAAAACTTGGAGAAATTATTGAAATGGACACATGCATGGAGATTATGGATCTACTTTATGAAGAGGACACCTCTTCTCTTTTTCTTACCTCCTTTGACTCTCTTGCTGCTTCCATACTGGTATGCCTCCTCTTTTCCTGGAAAATGTTGACTTATGACTAACCAGACCAGGTTATCCAATAACTTTAGATGCTTAATTGAAAATGTTCATATCTCCCCTAGAACTATACAAAATAAAGTGAAAAAGAGCACTCATGTCAGCATGTTTGAGAACCGCTGATCACCATGCTTGAGCTTTTGGAAAACCAACTTTTGTATTGAACCAAACTTAAACTTGGTTGATTTAACCCCACCTAACAGGTTAGGGGGTTGATGTTATTTACCAAATCA
The DNA here is from genome assembly GCA_028095005.1 of Rhynchospora pubera. NCBI lineage: Eukaryota > Viridiplantae > Streptophyta > Magnoliopsida > Poales > Cyperaceae > Rhynchospora > Rhynchospora pubera. The sequence goes on along the minus strand of CM051462.1, from coordinate 206,353,851 downwards.
TAATGCTTGATGTTATTTACCAAATCATAAACTATGATTTTTCCTAATTTTTATTCTTGTATATCACAATTTTATTAATTGAAACGAGTTTTCTTGCCTTTCCGATTTTTTTCTGTTATCTATTGAAAGAAATCTGTATATTCTATTATGTTTAATTAACTCATTTACCAAATATGATAATACTTCAAAACAATTTATGTCCAGGTAAGTGCATATTTGATCTCAGTACCAAAGCAGCAGTGGGAGTTCCCTCTTCTTCCCTGGGGTTATTAATCTCTCTTATTTTCTTTCTATTGCCGTCATTGTCATTATCATCATTTCATCACTACCTTCATTACAGTTAGTTTTTGTACTGCTTTTTCAATACACGGGTGGTTTATACTGAATATCCTAAATAATTTATCAACCTTGAGTTAGTCTGGCACAGCCACACAGGTATGTACCAGATTGTACAGCACTATACTAATCTTTCTCCCTGCTTAGGCATCAAGTTTTGTCCGGATAAAACCAGACAAATGTATACCATGATGATCAGTCCAGAATTGACAAATTACCCAAATTGAAATTCTCAATTGGGCATCTCTTACAAACTGATAATAAGTTGAAATTATATCCTCTCTGAGGTAGGTGCTTATTTACTTTTTTGGACAGTGAAATTCATCACTTTACATGAAGAACAAGATATAATGCGTTTTGTTGGCTGCATTCTTTCACATGTGTTGAAAGCTGAAGAGATTAGGCATCAGAACTAGAGATGTCCACTTTTCCAAAACTTTTGGTTTATATTATCTCTTACAGTGGTAAAATTGAATCAATGAATCTATTTTGTAATGGATACCACAACTGCATAACAATGTACAGTAAAAGAGAAGGTACTTGACTACATAAAATTTAGGTGAACGTCACTTAGCATAGAAAGAAAGTACAGAAACAGCAAGTACATTTGACTTTTTGAACTACCGTTCCAAACCTGAAGGTTAAAATTTGAATGATAATCGGTTTCTATTTCTTTTTTGTTTCCAATTATGGATCGAGCGTTTTACGCTTCAGCACTATGTACAAAATTCACTTTTTCAACTCGGTCCGAGTTAGGGCCAACTCGGTCCGAGCAGGAAAATTCGACAGCCCAAAGAAGCCATCTCGGTCCGAGTTGTAAACAACTCGGTCCGAGTTTGTTACCGACCTAGCATATTTGGAAAGTATAATTTGGTATTTGTTGCCAAATCCTTCAGGATATGAGGGCTGCATATAGGATGGTATGTTTCCATATGAAAAGGATCTGATTTATGTCAGAAGAGAAGGAAATTTGAAGATTAAGGACAAGAATATTTCCTTTATTGTTATTACCAAATTGGCTAGTTGCCTTATGTATTTTTTGTCTATTTATCTTCCCCTTCTCCCTAAAAAACATTGTATCTCTGAAAATTAAACAGAAAATAAAAGAAAGAGGGTGTGTGAGTTGTGGAGGACGTAGGCACTAAATTGGTGCTGAACCTCATTAAATTCGTGTGTTCTTGTGTTGTATTTGCTGTGTCGAATTGTTACATAGTATCAGAGCGTGGTGAATTCTAAGCCAAGAGATACTCTAAACCATGGGAGATAGCGATCCACCAACCGAGACCAAAACCATCCTCGAAAAACTGACTGAACTTGTTATTGCTCAACAAGCTCAGATGAACCAACTCATAACCTTTCAAACACAAACATCTCAAACTACCCCTCAAAATATGTCAAATCCTGAAATTTCTGCCTCACCTATATCAATTAAATTTGATGGAACCAACTACTCAATCTGGTCCGAAGTTGTCAGTATGCATGTCAAAGGAAAAGACAAGATGCAACACCTAACCAGAAATCCTCCACCACCAAAGCCTAATGATGTAGGATTCTCTAAGTGGAGTGCCGAAGACTCGGTTGTGAAAAGCTGGCTAATCAATTCTCTAGATCCATCTCTCATGCCTACTTACTACCGTTATGAGACGGCCGGTGAGATGTGGCAAGCTCTTGCAATCACCTACTATGATGGCAATGATGAAGCACAGGTGTTTGATCTCAATAGAAGAGTATGTCGAGTAAAGCATACAGGCAGATTAGAGGATTATTATGGTACACTTCAAGGGCTATGGAAGGAGATTGATTTCAGGCGTCCCAATCCCATGACCAGTTCAGAAAACATTGAGAAATTCCGAGAATATCTTGAAAAATCAAGAGTCTACACCTTCCTGGATGGACTAGATGATCGTCTCGACAACCTTAGGTCACATGTGCTACAAATCACTCCTTTTCCAACTGTTGAACAAGCCTATGGGATTGTGAGACGAGAAGTCAACCGACAAAATGTCATGATCAAATGTGAGGAAGGTATTACTCAAAATTCTATGGTCATGTATACTAGAGGTTCATCTAATTTTCATAATCAGGATAAGTCAAAGTTGAAATGCACTCATTGTGGAAAAACGGGACATGTAAGAGAAAAATGTTTTGAGATATTTGGCTACCCTGATTGGTTCAAAGGAAAAAAAGGGAAGTCATCAGGAAGGCCACAAACCTATGTGACTGTTAACAGGTCTCAAGCCCAGGCTGACTTAGTGCAAGCAGATGACAACTCGGTCCGAGTTGGACAGAACTCGGTCCGAGTTGATGGAGGTTTGGTCCGAGTTGGCCCTAATTCGGTCCGAAATGATGAGCAACCAGCTAGAATTGAGGCAACAGATCATGGAACTGGCAGGGCACAACTTTGTCGGGGTCAGACCTCTCCTGGAGAAGAACAAAAACTGGATTGGGAAGGTAAAACAACAAGTCAAGGTATGACTTTCTTCACACATCAAAGTTTGGATAATTGGATAATTGACTCAGGTGCCACTGACCATATGACCTTTATGAGGAAAGATATCAAAGAATTGAAGGAACCAGGGTACATAAAATATTGAATGCAAATGGTATTGAATATCCCGTAAGAGGGGCAGGGGATGTAGAGATTTCTCAATCTTTAATTTTAAAGAATACTCTACTTGTTCCATCTCTAACATCTCGGTTAATATCCATTGGTCAAATAACAGAGGAATTAAACTGTGTGGTTCTAATGTTCCCTGATTTTTGTATTTTTCAGGACATCCTCACGAAGGAGATCATTGGTCGTGGTACTAAGAAAGGTCGCCTGTATCACTTAGAAGACTTGGATTATGGGAAAGTTAATTTTACTAGCAAGGAATCAAAGATTGAAGAGACAATATGGAAATGGCATAGGCGACTGGGTCATCCGTCTTTTGGGTACATGAAGAAAATTTTACCTAATTTGTTATGTGGTGTTGATGTGTCAAAACTTCAATGTGAAACTTGTGTTAAAGCTAAAAGTCATCGTGTATCCTATAATATTAGTCTTAATAAAAGTGAAAATCCTTTTGATATTATTCATTCAGATGTCTGGGGACCATCCCCAGTTGAATCTATCTATGGATATAAGTATTTTGTGTTGTTTATTGATGATTGTACCCGTATGACTTGGGTTTACATGTTGAAAAGGAAAGACGAGGTGCCTACGATTTTCATAAACTTCCATGATATGGTACAAACTCAATTTGGAAAAGGAATAAAAGTTTTTAGGAGTGATAATGGTGGTGAGTTTGTAAACAAAACATTAATGGAGTTTTTTTCAAAAAGGGGAATAATCCATGAAAAATCATGTGTGGGAACACCTCAACAAAATGGCGTATCCGAAAGGAAGAATATACAAGTACTTGAGACTGCAAGGGCACTTCTCATTGAAAACAGAGTACCACAAGTGTTTTGGGATTGTGCAGTAATGATGGCTGTTTATGTGATTAATAGATTACCTTCTATGATTCATAAGTTTCAAACACCACTTAATACACTTGCTACTTTTGTTCCTATACCTTCAGTCCTTAGCCTTCCACCAAAAATTTTTGGGTATGTAGCCTATGTCCATGTACAAAGAAATCAAAGAACAAAACTTGAACCATGTGCAGTTAAATATGTTTCTCTAGGGGTTGGAACAAATAAAAAAAGGATATAGGTGCTACGATCCAAAATCAAAAAAATGGTTTGTAACAATGGATGTTACTGTTTGACCCTAAAATATGGTGCCAAATTCATGAATTAAATTGGATAATTTCATCAAGGAGCTTAAAAAATTCATGAGAAATATCAAATGGACTATAAAAATTATGGAAAATTAGCCAAAAATCTAGGAGAGGAGGAAGGAAATTATGGTGATTTCAGATTGGCCAGAAGACCTACATAAATCCTATTTTATGCAAAGAGGCCCCTGATTTTGAAGAAAATAAATAAAATAGGTGGAGGGGTATTTTTGGAAACTTTTTGGCACTACTAAATTCTGCACATTTTTGTGAAGGCGTGTATAAAATTTCATACGAAAACTCAATTGGAAAAGGCCCCAAACAATTTATTTAGATTCAGCAATTAGAAAAGGCAACCAAATTCAATAAATGGATACGTCCATTAATACCGAGAAATGGAGAAGAAGCCAGCATCCATTTTAAAATCAGAAATTCAAAGAAAACCCCCTCCGTGTAAGGCTCGACATGGACGGATGTGGAGTTTAATAGAAGAACTAAGGTGAAAGCAGCGAGGCCCACAAACAGAATTACGGCGTACCATGCGCCAAGAGCAATCAAATGAGGGAAGGAAAAGAGGAGAAATTAACCCAACAGAATGCTGTTGGAGAAGAGAGGCGATAACCGCCGGGCTCAACACAAGGTTCACTGAACCTAGACGGAAGAGAGGCAGAGGCTTCGCCTATATAAGGAGACCGAAGGAGAGAGAAAGGGGCAGTTCCAAGGCAGTTCCCAGGGGTCCCTCTTCCAACACACACACGTACACATTTAGGATAGAAATAGGTAGACAATTCCACAAATAGGTGGTGTGCATAGCCAGGAACTGTAGTAAAAAGAGAAATTGCAAGTGTAATTGTGAAGACGAGCTGTATTGAGGTAAGGTAGGAGAAGAAAAAGGTAAATCGTGACTGAATTGTGTATAATGGTTTGATTCTTGAAAGAAATTTGCAAATTTTGCTTGGATTGATGCTTGATTCCGTCTTTTAAGTGTTGATTAGATAATGTTTACTCGAATCGTTGTCTTTCTACCTTTCTTGAGATCTGAGAATCTAAACTACGGGTTCTGTAGCCTTAGATGATCAGTGAGGATAGATTAGTCGTAATCTTAATTTCTTTAACGAAGTTCTGGCAATTTAGTTATCTCTTTGGTCTTTCTTGATTGAATGTGGAAATCTGAGATCCTATGCCATGGGTTCCATGGTATTAGGTGATCAATTGGTAGGGATGAAACCGATTTCAGTCTTGTCAATGAAGTTCTTATAATTCAGTCGTCTTCTTTTCCTTTCTTGATCTCTCTGAAATGCTTCCTCTTTTCCCCTAATCTCTGGTCTTTCTTGAGCAAATTTAGGAATTTGAGAGCCTATGCCATGGGGTCCATGGTATTAGGTGCTCAATTAGTAAAGAACAAAGTTTAATTTCGGTTTACAAGATGAAGTCCTGGTAATTTAATCACATTCTTTTCCTTCTGTTGATCCCTCTCGATTGCTTCCTTTTTCCCTAATTCTTGATCCGATCATCGCCTATCTCCATTAAAATCTATGCTAAGGGGTCCTTAGATATAGGCTGGAGAAGGCAATCTAGCTTGAGGGTTCCTCATGACTAGGTGTAGTTCACGGTTTAAGCTGAGGGTTCCTCAGTTCTAAGCCATTGTTCTTTAATGAGAGCTTCCATAGCTCGAATTAGAGGACCTTCATGTAATTCTTATGTATTTTAAGCCGAAATGCTGCCAAAATTTAGTCTCGTGACATTTCTTTTAAATTTTGGATCAATGCGCATAAATGTAACTCTTGAGAATACTTTGACATGACCTGATTGTTTCTGGACTGTGTATTGGAAGGATAGTATGATTAAATTGTTAGAAGAGGGCATAATCGTGATGAGCTGGCATATTTAAACTTCTAGGGACTTTAGTGAATATATTGCTTGCATTTGGGTCTTATTGTTTTTGGTAATCTACCATCAATAATAAGATTGAAATAAGTGGTACTGTTTGGAACTATTCCCCTGAACAGTGATTGAAAGGCAATCCCTTTGTTCTGTATTTCTGGTAATATGATAAACATAGAAAGCATGGTCAATGAAACTTCCAAGTGTTGTTATTTAGTGCATCTTGTTTGCCTAATTGCTCTTCTGTGTGATTTTGTTTATTGTTATTTATAGATTACTGAACTTTGATATTATAAAATACTTCTCTTTCTTTCGTCAACTGTGTTGCAGTCCTCTCCTTAGAAAAGTGAATACACTTATCTGTTAATTTGGTAGCATTGAGAGGCTTTAATATATGGCTTCATATGTTTAAGTTGTTGAATGTCGGTATGTGAGTGTGTGTACCAGTAAATGGGAGTAAGCCAAGTATGTAATATGGATTTTTCGTTGTTAAATATGGGTAATCAAAGTGGTACCATGTATGTAAGCTTGTACCAAACGTTAATTGTGTCAAGTGTGGATTATACGTAGCATGTTACCTCACGTACCAGACCATATGTGTAGAATAAAAAGGTAATAGGTGAGAAGTTGTTCAAATGTGTCAGGGGAAGTAAATGCCAAATCAATGGACTTTAGCATCAATTAGTATATGTGCACGATAGTATTGGAACAATGGGGTTAGAACTTGGTTCCTGACACGTCTCAGTACCAATCTCATCTCTCACTATGCCACTCACTGATCCCTTCACCAAATTAGATTAACTTAGTATTAACCTTACATATCCTCGTACTCTCTGCTTCGTCTCGATGTTAGTGAAGTTGATCCCGTCTGATTTGGCCTTGACAATCACTGGAGAATGGATATTTAAAATAACAGGGTTTTAATTGAATTTTAGTCTTACATTGTTACACAAAACTCCCGATTCCCTGACTAAATTAAGGTGATTCAGTAGAAATTGAAGCTACCATTGTGTTCCCCTTGATTTCACGACGCTGTGAGTACCTTCTTTGACAGTTGCGATGGCCAGAAGAGTTAGCGGATCTAAACCCACTCTGTCGAACACATTACTGATGAAACGAACCCGTCTCCTTCATTCGAATACCAGCGCCGTAGACTTCTTCGATCGTTTGTGGCAAAACGATAGCGAAACCCATGCATCAGACCTCTGTCAACGGATGAGATGTGAAGTGAAATAAAATAAAAGACATTGGCCCAACCGTTATCAAAGCCCATAAGAGAGGAATTAAGAAGCGGCCCAGCTTCAAAAGTTTAATTCTATACGCCACCTCAGCTTAAATAGCCTACGTGGACCAATCAGAGAACGCTACATGACCAGAAAACTTTAAAAATCAATTTAAAATAATAGGAAACTCATAAAATTACACATAAAATACTTATAAAATCCTAAAAATCTAAATAAACCGACTTCACTGATACTTTGATATGAAATTATGTCAAAGTATTGACCTTTTGTATTTTTGAAGTATTTTACTATAAAAATGAATTTTATAAATCTTAGAAAATTAGTAAACTCGTTTATAAAATTTCTAAAATTCAAGATAAGTATTTTCGAAATAAAAATTTTAAATATGATATTTTCAAAATCTAATTATACTCGATTACAAATATTTTCAAGAATCTAAATAATTTTGAGAATGATGTTTTCAAAAGCCAAATATTTTCCAAGTTAAGTATTTTCGATATAGAAAAGAGATGTCTAAAACCCAAAGATACAAGAGGCCAAAGTGAATAAAATTATAAGATTTACCAATATCCTAAGTGAAACATTAGGAAATAAAAAGTCAAAACACGAAACCTAAGTCAAAGCCAAAACCTCTCCGTTTGAGGAAAAGTCCCTCTCTGGGGTTGAGATCGACCTCAGATGACTTAAATCGAATTTTTTTTATCAAGTGGCCCTCAACGACTCCATATGAAGAGCACTTCTTTTCAAACGAAAACCATCCCTTAAGCCAAAAGTCTTTAGAAGTTTAAAGGTCCTTAATTGGGTCCCGTCAATCAGATTTGGTACCATCAATTAAGGCCTCCTTAAGACAAATAATAGCACTCCATAAGTCTCTTTTCTTAGCCCATTACATCAATACCCTTTACGTCCCTTAATCAGAGGTTCCCGTAGGCAACTACGGGGTAATTAACAATAGGGGCTTGCGCCTATTGGAAAGAAAGGACCCGCTAAATCAAGAAACTTCTTTAAGAAGCGACTCTTGTTAGGATTCTCTTGTGTCAAGAGATACCCGCAATAGAGATCGAACCTTAAGGGAGGTGAATCTAAGGCTATGTTCCCATTGTTCTTCGAGAAATTCTTTCGAGGAGAATAATGACGAAAAAGCCGCAACAGATTCTCTGGCACGCCCGGTGGGACATCTTTCTCCTCTCATCTTTGGGATTTAAAGGGTAATTTAAATGGCTAGGGAAAGTAAAAAAAAAAGTGATAAAAATAAATAAATAAATAAATAGAATAATAAATAAATGAAAAACTTGAAGTACATTTGTATCAACAGCCCACCGCGTGCACAACAGATTCTCTGGCACGCCCGGTGGGACCTCTTTCTCCTCTCATCTTTGGGACTTGAAGGGTGACGTAAGGGCTAAGGAAATCTTAATAAACAATCCTAACGGTAACATTAAGTTCGTGTCATTGTAGGTTGAAATGGCGTTCACCAGCATTGACGTTTTCAAGCCGACAGGAGTCCTTAGGATCGGTGGAGTGCCGATCTGCTACAATGATGAATTCACACTTGGAGGCCTACCATTCGGGCACTCGTACGTGCCTGTCGTCCAAGCTAGTGATGGGAGATTCAAGTTAGCAAGGGTGGTCGTAGAAGAGCCACTCGAAGAAGTGATGGAGATTACCAAGGTCATTGAAGATCCAATGGAGATTGACTCTGTGAAGGAAGAAGAATGGACAACTGTATCCCACAAGCGAGCCCGCTCAAGCTCAGTCTCGTCTCCTCAAAAGCACCAATTTCACCGCCGTTCCCCTATTAAAAAGACAGCCGTGAAGAAGGTGTATGCGCCGGTCTCTCAAAGCGCAAGAACTATGAAGAAGGTCCAACAGGCTTACAAAAATGAATTGGAAACAAGGCTGAATCTACCAGTGAGCAATCCTTTCGCTTCGCTCCGCCTAGTGCGAAAGAACTCGCCCGTGGCCGTGCTCAAGACCATGGAAGAGTTCCCTCCCGAGTATCAAATGCAATTTAGAGGGAGAAGCCCTCAAAATCTGCAATCGATGAAGGAGAGGTTGACCTTTTCGCGTGCACCGGTCCATGAACGATTGGGACCGAAGAGCAACAAGAAATCATCCTCCTCCATATACCAAAGACTGGGGCAAAGAGTCAATCCAGTTAAGGAAAGATCGAAACCTAAGAAAGTTTGGATGCCTAAAGGGAAAGCACAGCCCATGGAAGTGGATCAAGAGCCACGTAACAAGAAGAGGCATGTTGCACGAGAAGATGGCCAACTCGTGGTCCATGCTCAGGTCCATATGGTTGAAATAAGTGAGGAATATGAAACGCATGCCTTTGTGAATATGGCCAGTGATGGAGAAGCCCCCTTCACCAAGAGGGACGGCAAGTATAAGCGAGATCGTGCTTCTTCAAGCCGCATCATAAATGATGAAGAGCCAACAGGGGACGAAGAAGAAGATGTAGATGGTAAAGATCGTTGGAATGAGGGCGAAAGGCCAAAATTGATGAGCATCATTGAAAGAAATGAAAGAAAAATGGCAGCTATGATGAACGAAAGGGAAAAAGAAAGAAAACTACTCAAGAAGATGTATAAACTTCTAGAAAAGAAAAGGTTGCTTGAAGATCTCGAAAAGGAGGATTCTTCTAGTGAAGAAGAAGATGAGTACAGGAGAAAAATGCTCAAAGAGAGGAGAAGCAAGAGTAGATACGAGTACTCCGAGGAAGAAGATAGAGGAAAACATTTGAAAGAAAGGAGGAATAAGAGCAAATATAGATCTTCTGATGAAGAAGGAGAAAGGCCTAAAAGGAGGTTTTCCAAAGAAAGGAAGAATAGGCATAGGTATGAGTCATCGGAAGAAGAAGAAGAAAAAGGATATCGAAGGCATCCCAAAGGAAGGGGAAATAAAGTGAGATGTGAATCGAGTGAAGATGAAGTTCCCGAAGCTAGGCATCGGACTGGGGCAAGAAAATCCGATTTAACCAAACAAGTCATTCAAGAGATGGTCAACCTACAGCTCCAAGCCGTGGGAGCGGGGCGACTTGTCAACCATCGCAAGAAGTGCGGGAGGCCATATCCCAAAAGATATGATCAAATCTTGTACCCCGAAGGTTATGTAATGCCCAAGTTCAATTTGTTTGATGGCACGAGAAAGGGAGATATTACACCTGATCAGCACTTAATCCAATTTCGCCACATGTGTGGGAACACTTCTAATAATGAGGCGCTTCTCTTTAAGCAGTTCCCGCTAAGCTTGATAGGTGCTGCATTCAATTGGTACGCTTCCCTTGAAAATGATTCAATGGAAACCTGGGAGGAAATGGAGGAGGCCTTCCGTTCAAAGTTTGCAATGATCACTCAAGAGATCACCATGGCTGATATGGCATGTGAAAAACCTAAATTGGGAGAAAATGTCCTTGACTATATCAATCGATGGAGGAACAAGCACATAAGGTGCTCTCATCAGATGCCTGAAAGTGAAGCGGTTGAATTCTTGATCAGAAATCTAGATGATTGGATGCAAAGATCGCTCTCGGGAAGTGATATTACCTCCTACAAAGAACTAATTACTCGAGTGACAAGGCTGGCACGTATTGGACCACCTAAAGGGCCAGAAATTTCCACCAATTGTGATGAAGAAGAAAGAGGCAATGGTGCAAGTAGTTATGAAACCTCCACCAATGGAAACAAGGTCAAGGAAAATGGCAATCAAAGGAGTAATACCATGATACCCATGTCTGAATTATTGAGTAAGCCATACTCTTTTAAGAAGGAGAAAACGGAAGCTATTCTCAAGATGATCCTAAGGGATAGAAGACTAGAATTGCCTCAAAGAAAAGCACCTAGAAATAGAAGGAAAATTGATGTCTCAAAATATTGCGCGTACCATCGAATGATGGGTCATCTGACTGAGGATTGCTATGTGTTCAAGGATATTGTCGAGCAAATGATCAAAGAGGAAAAGTTGATGCTTGACCCTAGTTTTGAGTAAGAGCCTGCCCCTCACAAGATGATGTCTCAAAGTGGTGAAAGCGAATGCAATGTCATTGAGATTCATAGTGAAGAATCAAGCGATGATGAGAGCTCATACCAATGTATGAGTAAACGCATGGTGGGGACATCATATGTCGACCAAATTGCCTCCATTACCTTTACTGATGAAGACTTAGTAATAGGGGCTATGGAACGCAATGATCCCCTATACATAACAGGTGAAACAAATGGAGCCAGACTAAGACACTTGTTGGTTGATCCAGGGTCGGCTGTCAACATTATGCCCTTGAAAACTCTCAATCAACTTGCATTACCCACCAAACGCTTAACCCAAGAAAAACTATTCATACATGGATTTAATGAAACCTCAGAGAAGGCGTTGGGGACAATCACTTTGCAAATGCAATTTGAAATTGGAAACATCTATCAAATTCTACGTGATTGAGGCTGATACAAGTTATAGAGCTCTTCTGGGTCGACCATGGATTCATGAAAATCACATAGTTCCATCAACCCTACATCAGTGCTTGAAATATCTCAAGGATGGAAAACAAAAGGTTATTTGGGGAGATGTTCATAAAATCAAATTTGAGAAAAAAGGGTGTTATCTAATGCCATTGCCACAAAAGAGTTTGGGTACCACAAGAATGGACAAGTGCAAGGAGAAAGGAGAAGGATCTAAATCCATTACCCAGCGTCATCTTCTTGAGGGTGGAAATAAAAAGAGTAAAGATGTGAAGCAAATGTCAACAAGAAAGAATAAGAACTGTGAAACACCCACTCATACTAAGAAGGGTGACAATAAAGACCAACAAGGCCATAATCGAGGTCTGAGCAAGGCAAAAGACAGCTTGGAGGAAAGAATGAACAAACCCTACACCTTTAAGAAAGACAAAACAACTGTGATCTTCAAAGAAGCCATGAAGGATGGACTGGTAACTTTACCTAGATGCAAACGACCCGAAGAAGTGAAAGAAGAGGGTCACCCAAATTATTGCCTTTACCATAGAATACTGGGGCATAGCGTAGAAGATTGTTATGTATTCAAGGATTGGGTCGAAGATGGAATTTGGGAAGGAAAGATTAAAATACCCCATGAATATAGGCAAAGACTTGCACCGCACAAGAAATCTGATAATGGACTACAAAAACTCTTGAGTTCCTTCAAGAAGGCAGTCGATGGCGAGGGAAATCTGCCTGAGACATCAACCAAAGGACCATGTCCCGAAATAACTAATAGGAGTAACAATCCCAAGGCACTTCCACCACGTATCACTATAATGGAAAAGAGAAGAAAGCCTTATTCATTTAGAAAGGATAAAGTGAAGGAGTTGTTTCCCTTGGCCATAATGTGGGGCCTCGAGTTGCCAATAAGTAAACGCCCCGGTGAAATGAAAGAAATTGAAAATCCAAGATATTGTGTATACCATAGATTGGTGGGACACAAAACCGAAGATTGTTGGGTATTCAAAGATTGGATAGAGGAGAAGTATGGAAAAGGTGAAATTCAACTCCCCAAACACGTCCTACAAAGCCCTGCACCTCATAAGTAGATCCAAAGAAAGGAAAAGAAAATAAAAAAGAAAGAATAAAAAGGGAGAGAAAGAAGAAAATGAGATAAAGAAAGGAAGTAGGAGGAAAATGAATAAAGGAATAAAGGCCCGAAACCGAAATCAGAAAACCAAGTTAGAAATTCAGAAAAGGAGAATAAAGAAAGGAATAAAGTCCCGCAATTGAAATCGGGAGTCCAAGTTAGAAATTCAGAAATGAAGAATAAAGAAAGGAATAAAGTCCTGAAATCGAAATCGGGGAACCAGATTAGGAATTTACAAAGGAACAAAAGACGGGAAGTGGAAAAAGAAAGAAGAAAAAAGAAAGAAGAAAGAAGAAAGAAGAAAGAAGAAAGAAGAAAGAAGAAAGAAGATGAAATGAAAAGAAAGTAAAGTAAAGGAGATAGAAAGAAAAGAAGAAATGAAGACCAAATAAGGAAGAAAGCGAAAGACAATGCATGAAATTTTCAAGATCACACATTTTGAAAGTGTGCATCAAAATCCAACCCGAAGGTGAAGGAAACATCCAACTTGAAGGTGAAGGAAACTCCAACCCGAAGGTGAAGGAAACATCCAACTTGAAGGTGAAGGAAATATCCAACCCGAAGGTGAAGGAAACATCCAACCCGAAGGTTAAGGAAACATCCAACTCGAAGGTGAAGGAAACATCCAACCTGAAGGTTAAGGAAACATCCAACTCGAAGGTGAAGGAAACATCCAACTTGAAGGTGAAGGAAACTCCAACCCGAAGGTGAAGGAAATTCCAGCTTGAAAGTGAAGAAAATCCAACCTGAAAGTGAAGGAAACTCCAACCCGAAGGTGAAGGAAACATCCAACTTGAAGGTGAAGGAAATATCCAACCCGAAGCTGAAGGAAACATCCAACCCGAAGGTTAAGGAAACATCCAACTCGAAGGTGAAGGAAACATCCAACCTGAAGGTTAAGGAAACATCCAACTCGAAGGTGAAGGAAACATCCAACTTGAAAGTGAAGGAAACATCCAACCCGAAGGTGAAGGAAACATCCAACTTGAAGGTGAAGGAAATATCCAACCCGAAGGTGAAGGAAACATCCAACCTGAAGGTCAAGGAAACATCCAACCCGAAAGTGAAGGAAACATCTAACTTGAAAGTGAAGGAAACATCCAACCTGAGGGTCAAGGAAACTCCAACCCGAAGGTGAAGGAAAATCCAACCTGAAGGTGAAGGAAATTCCAGCTTGAAAGTGAAGAAAATCCAACCTGAAAGTTAAGGAAACTCCAGCTTGAAGGTCAAGGACAAAGACCTGATTACACATTTTGAAAAGTGTGTACCAAAATTTCAGCCTGAAGGTGAAGGATACATCCATCCTGAAGGTGAAGGATGAAGACCCAATCGCGCATTTTAGAAAGTGCGCATCAAAATCTAAGCCTAAAAATGAAAGAAAGACAAAACCCGAAATTGCCGAAACCGCGCACTTTGGAAAGTGTGTACCAAAATTCCAGCCTGAAGGTGAAGGATATATCCATCCTGAAGGTGAAGGATACATCCATCCTGAAGGTGAAGGACAAAGACCCGACCGTGCACTTTAGAAAGTGTGTATCAAAACTCCAGCTTGAAGGTGAAGGAAACTCAAGCCTGAAAGTGAAAGAAACTCCAGCCTGAAAGTGATGGAAACTCCAACCTGAAGGTGAAGGAAACTCTAACTCGAAAGTGAAGGAACATTCAACCTAAAAGTGAAGGAAGTTCCAGCCTAAAGGTGAAGGATACTTCCAGCTTGAATGTGAAGGACAAAACTCGAAATTCTCAAGACCACGCATTTTGAAAAGTGCACATCAAAACACTAGCCTGAAACTGAAAGACAAGCCGCAATTCCAACGCGAAAAGACCTATTCTCCATACCAAAACCCACTTTACCAAAAACAAAAAAAAACTACACGCATCTTACCTATAATAAAGCCTAACCCAATAAAATCCAGCTAAAAATTCACCAAGAGTCCATGACAACAAAAATCTCAAAACATGTACATAGCCCAATAAAACCTAAAATAAAAAAAATCCGTCTCACAAACGTAAACACTATAAAACCAAAAAAAAATCTTATCCTGTCCTCTAATAAAAAATTAAAATCCTAATTCATAGAAATCCAAAATCCTAACACAGCACCTTAAGCCCAAAACCCAAAATCAATAAAGGGGCAAGTTTTTGAAAAGAAACTTGCCCCGCTTTGTGTGAGTTTACCCCGATGATATGTCATAATCCGCGATTGATGATGGGATTTTTTGGATTCCGGAGAACGCGAAGCCGTGTTAAGGGAAGCCTTTGTGGTTTTCTAAAACACTTGTGCCTAATGAAGATTAAGTCTTTGTGGCGTCTGAAGGCATTAAGGTACCGCCCTATGAAGGTATCTGAGGGCTCCAACCACCCACACTCACCGCGTCCATGCCATGTCAATGCCGCCAATGCCAATATTGAGCGCCATTACGATGAGTGCCTATGCCCAATGAGAGGAGGAGTGATGTGAGGGTGAGCAGCGATGTAAGGAATGAAATAGTGAGAGGAGGAGTGATGTGAGGATAAGTGAGGCATTCCCAAACTCCACAAAATCCACCAGCCAAAATGTAGTATAGGAAACTTTTTGCGGCTGATGACGGACTCTTAGGATTCTCGAGGGCGCAAAATTATGTTACCGATACCGTTTGCATCACTAAGACCGTTACAAAAGAAGAATCAAAACTGGGGCAAGACGACATTCAGAACGCCTGGTCGACACCGGGGCAGGAATTGATGGCCAATCGCTCCGTGACGAGAACCAATGATTAACCACTTTGGGACAAGAGCAAGTAATCAGTTGTGCTGGAGCAAGAGCTAACGATTAGTCACACTGGGGCATGGACAGGTAGCCTATCATGCTGGGGCAGCCGTAAGGTGTATAAGGCAAGCAAAAGAAAGTAGTAAGGCGAAGAAAGATGCAATGAAAAGAAGGAGATGTAGTGTTTCATTCATCAGAAGAAGATATGCCATTACAGCCATTACATAAAGAAGTTTAATACATGAGGAGTTAAATAAACAACAGACGACAACAAAGCAAGGCCGAGCAAAACCTCATACAAGCTAAAGGGATACAGAATGGAAGAAATAAAGGTGCCCTAAGGAAGACACTGGGGCAAGGCAATTCAAGAAAGCCATTCATTCTGGGGCAGCCACAACTCCATCACCAGCCGTAGCTCCAGCCACAGCCGCATTTTCATCACCGGCCATGTCGTTAAGAGTCGCTAATATGACCTGAAGCATTCCTTCCAAAGTTTCTAAGCGGGCATTCAATTCCCTAAAGCGTCGGTCAATGAAAGTTCGGATTGAGACAAGAGCAGGATCATCAAGAGCTATCATCGCAGAATTATCATCCGGTGGGAAACCAACTTCCATGGGACCATACTGATTGGGAGCCGCATTAGGGAGCAAAATGTAATCATTCACAGGCTGGTTGAGATCAGGGACCAGCATACCCATCGAAGACTCAACCCATCCTATAAGAGGCAAAGAAAGGAGGAGGTTGAAAGGATGTGCCACATCAGCATCAGAAACACGATTCCCCACAACATGTCAGGCACACGAATACGAGCCCTAAGCATAAGAGCCTCAATAAGATGACCGTAAGGAAGTGGCTCTCGATCAGAAATTGCCACCTGGTGCATGTGGAAGAGGATCATGTGGGCTAAGTTGATAGGCCATTGCTTCTGAATCAGGTTGCGGAGGTAGAAGAGACTCCCAGGCTTGGCAAGATGTGTCATGACTCCTTGTGGAAAGATGACGTCATTGACTACCAGAAAAAGGAATCTGAAAGTCACGATGAATGGGATGTAAAGAAAAACGAAGAAGATGATGTGACACAAAAAATAAAGAAGTAGAGATATGAAGCAAAAGAAAGAAGAAAGAAAAAAAAGTACCTATGAAGAGCGGGAAGGTGAAAAGTAGATACTCTCTCTACATCAGGAGCCGCCGCCCTGAACCATTGGCGACATTCCTGATAACTGCCAAAACCTTGAGGCCACCTTTGAAAGGCATAAATAGTAGAACCATTGGCAGTATTAGCAGTCTGTAAGTAATTGGCCAGATCCTCGGCCGTGATATGGAAGAAGCGGCCAAACAAATAAGAAGAAGCCGAAGGAGTGCCGAAATGGTTGAAAGAGATCCTAAGATTGGCATAAAAGAGGCGGGTGATCCTAGGATGGTAAGGCTGGTCACAGTCAGCTAAACCGCCCAAACTCCATGAGTCAAGCCAACCCCTAATGAGATTCACTTGCTCCACTGGAATCCTCCTCATAGGGCGAAAGAAGTAGCAATCAACCACAGGCCGTTCTTCATTGCCCATGTCGTTATAGTAAGAAAGAAAGGCGGTCTCATCGCGGAAAAGATAGCGGTTATCGGGAGTAAGAGACCAGTCTGGAAAGGTGGAATCCAGACGCAAGACAGAAGAACTAGAATCTCCCCTGGCACGTTTGGATGAAGGAAGAGAAGACATGGCGATAAGAAGTTTGAAAAATGTGGAGAAAGATGAAATACTACGGTAAATTTGGATGAAGAAAAGAGAAGAGCAAAGGCGTGCTTATATAGGCATGGAAAGAGAAAGGTTGTAACTTGGAGTTAATGGTGAACGAGTGAACATGTGAAGAAAGTTAAGGTTGTGATGGTAAGAAGTGGAAGTAAACCATTCAAACCGATGCCTGAAAGAAACAGTATGAAGTCAAGAAGGCGTAGGAGAAGTAGAAACGTTCAAGGCTGACGTTAGAAGGAAACCAACCGGGTCGAGGCCCATGTAGGTTCAAGCCCAAGGGAATATAGGAGCGGGCCAAATACCCCGACCTAAATTGTGGAATGGATCTATGTGTGTTCGAGATCCTAAAAGAAGAAAGAGAAAAAGTGAGTATGGGCCAAATTCCCATATCTCTTGAAAGAAACGGCGGTAAGAGTAAGATTATTCGAACCCCGCAAGTTAAGCAAGAAGAAGCTTTGGGCGCGGAAACCTAATCAGGCGCAAGAATGACGAAATACCCGTCATATCACAAAAGAAGGATGAGAAAGAGAACCTTGAGCGCAAGAGCTCAATCAGGCTGTTGTGAAGAGAAAAGAAGTAAGATAAGAGCAGGGCTACTTGTTGCTTTGCAAGCAAGTACGTGGAGAAGTCTTGAATGCGAGAACTCAATCAAGCACAAGGTCAACCAAATATCACAAGGCAAAGAAGCACAACTCTTCCACAAAGCAAGTATCCAAGTTCACCAATAACCAAACATGCAAGCATCACGAGTAATCAAGCATCCAAGCATCACAAAGCATCAGCAAGCCAAATGCAACAATTAAAGTTCAAAGTTCAACAAATGCAATAAGTGCAATCACAAGCGCATCCATGCCACACAACAAGTGCCAAGATCCATGACGTGGTGATCAAAGAGAAGAGATGAAAGAGAGTAAACCTGCTATGATGCAGTAGCACCATGAGCCACAGCCTGATCCTGTGCCACGATGCTCCTCTCATGGGCCTCTGCCAAATCGAGAAATACAAGACCTCATAGTCCCACCGGTAAATAAAAGACACAAGGCCCCAAAATGAAGGCGAGTGTAGCTCAACCCAACCAAACTCAAGTTCAAGCGAAAACACGACAAAACCACCATGCAACCAATTTGACTACAAGAAAAGGGGTCAATGAGTAAGGGGCCACCAGAGTACGCTGTTCTGCCCAGGATCCTCACAACCTACTCTGGTGGGGGGCA
The DNA here is from genome assembly GCA_028095005.1 of Rhynchospora pubera. Lineage (NCBI taxonomy): Eukaryota > Viridiplantae > Streptophyta > Magnoliopsida > Poales > Cyperaceae > Rhynchospora > Rhynchospora pubera. Next base: position 206,335,337 of record CM051462.1, on the reverse strand, counting down.
TTTGTTTGACCCTAAAATATGGTGCCAAATTCATGAATTAAATTGGATAATTTCATCAAGGAGCTTAAAAAATTCATGAGAAATATCAAATGGACTATAAAAATTATGGAAAATTAGCCAAAAATCTAGGAGAGGAGGAAGGAAATTATGGTGATTTCAGATTGGCCAGAAGACCTACATAAATCCTATTTTATGCAAAGAGGCCCCTGATTTTGAAGAAAATAAATAAAATAGGTGGAGGGGTATTTTTGGAAACTTTTTGGCACTACTAAATTCTGCACATTTTTGTGAAGGCGTGTATAAAATTTCATACGAAAACTCAATTGGAAAAGGCCCCAAACAATTTATTTAGATTCAGCAATTAGAAAAGGCAACCAAATTCAATAAATGGATACGTCCATTAATACCGAGAAATGGAGAAGAAGCCAGCATCCATTTTAAAATCAGAAATTCAAAGAAAACCCCCTCCGTGTAAGGCTCGACATGGACGGATGTGGAGTTTAATAGAAGAACTAAGGTGAAAGCAGCGAGGCCCACAAACAGAATTACGGCGTACCATGCGCCAAGAGCAATCAAATGAGGGAAGGAAAAGAGGAGAAATTAACCCAACAGAATGCTGTTGGAGAAGAGAGGCGATAACCGCCGGGCTCAACACAAGGTTCACTGAACCTAGACGGAAGAGAGGCAGAGGCTTCGCCTATATAAGGAGACCGAAGGAGAGAGAAAGGGGCAGTTCCAAGGCAGTTCCCAGGGGTCCCTCTTCCAACACACACACGTACACATTTAGGATAGAAATAGGTAGACAATTCCACAAATAGGTGGTGTGCATAGCCAGGAACTGTAGTAAAAAGAGAAATTGCAAGTGTAATTGTGAAGACGAGCTGTATTGAGGTAAGGTAGGAGAAGAAAAAGGTAAATCGTGACTGAATTGTGTATAATGGTTTGATTCTTGAAAGAAATTTGCAAATTTTGCTTGGATTGATGCTTGATTCCGTCTTTTAAGTGTTGATTAGATAATGTTTACTCGAATCGTTGTCTTTCTACCTTTCTTGAGATCTGAGAATCTAAACTACGGGTTCTGTAGCCTTAGATGATCAGTGAGGATAGATTAGTCGTAATCTTAATTTCTTTAACGAAGTTCTGGCAATTTAGTTATCTCTTTGGTCTTTCTTGATTGAATGTGGAAATCTGAGATCCTATGCCATGGGTTCCATGGTATTAGGTGATCAATTGGTAGGGATGAAACCGATTTCAGTCTTGTCAATGAAGTTCTTATAATTCAGTCGTCTTCTTTTCCTTTCTTGATCTCTCTGAAATGCTTCCTCTTTTCCCCTAATCTCTGGTCTTTCTTGAGCAAATTTAGGAATTTGAGAGCCTATGCCATGGGGTCCATGGTATTAGGTGCTCAATTAGTAAAGAACAAAGTTTAATTTCGGTTTACAAGATGAAGTCCTGGTAATTTAATCACATTCTTTTCCTTCTGTTGATCCCTCTCGATTGCTTCCTTTTTCCCTAATTCTTGATCCGATCATCGCCTATCTCCATTAAAATCTATGCTAAGGGGTCCTTAGATATAGGCTGGAGAAGGCAATCTAGCTTGAGGGTTCCTCATGACTAGGTGTAGTTCACGGTTTAAGCTGAGGGTTCCTCAGTTCTAAGCCATTGTTCTTTAATGAGAGCTTCCATAGCTCGAATTAGAGGACCTTCATGTAATTCTTATGTATTTTAAGCCGAAATGCTGCCAAAATTTAGTCTCGTGACATTTCTTTTAAATTTTGGATCAATGCGCATAAATGTAACTCTTGAGAATACTTTGACATGACCTGATTGTTTCTGGACTGTGTATTGGAAGGATAGTATGATTAAATTGTTAGAAGAGGGCATAATCGTGATGAGCTGGCATATTTAAACTTCTAGGGACTTTAGTGAATATATTGCTTGCATTTGGGTCTTATTGTTTTTGGTAATCTACCATCAATAATAAGATTGAAATAAGTGGTACTGTTTGGAACTATTCCCCTGAACAGTGATTGAAAGGCAATCCCTTTGTTCTGTATTTCTGGTAATATGATAAACATAGAAAGCATGGTCAATGAAACTTCCAAGTGTTGTTATTTAGTGCATCTTGTTTGCCTAATTGCTCTTCTGTGTGATTTTGTTTATTGTTATTTATAGATTACTGAACTTTGATATTATAAAATACTTCTCTTTCTTTCGTCAACTGTGTTGCAGTCCTCTCCTTAGAAAAGTGAATACACTTATCTGTTAATTTGGTAGCATTGAGAGGCTTTAATATATGGCTTCATATGTTTAAGTTGTTGAATGTCGGTATGTGAGTGTGTGTACCAGTAAATGGGAGTAAGCCAAGTATGTAATATGGATTTTTCGTTGTTAAATATGGGTAATCAAAGTGGTACCATGTATGTAAGCTTGTACCAAACGTTAATTGTGTCAAGTGTGGATTATACGTAGCATGTTACCTCACGTACCAGACCATATGTGTAGAATAAAAAGGTAATAGGTGAGAAGTTGTTCAAATGTGTCAGGGGAAGTAAATGCCAAATCAATGGACTTTAGCATCAATTAGTATATGTGCACGATAGTATTGGAACAATGGGGTTAGAACTTGGTTCCTGACACGTCTCAGTACCAATCTCATCTCTCACTATGCCACTCACTGATCCCTTCACCAAATTAGATTAACTTAGTATTAACCTTACATATCCTCGTACTCTCTGCTTCGTCTCGATGTTAGTGAAGTTGATCCCGTCTGATTTGGCCTTGACAATCACTGGAGAATGGATATTTAAAATAACAGGGTTTTAATTGAATTTTAGTCTTACATTGTTACACAAAACTCCCGATTCCCTGACTAAATTAAGGTGATTCAGTAGAAATTGAAGCTACCATTGTGTTCCCCTTGATTTCACGACGCTGTGAGTACCTTCTTTGACAGTTGCGATGGCCAGAAGAGTTAGCGGATCTAAACCCACTCTGTCGAACACATTACTGATGAAACGAACCCGTCTCCTTCATTCGAATACCAGCGCCGTAGACTTCTTCGATCGTTTGTGGCAAAACGATAGCGAAACCCATGCATCAGACCTCTGTCAACGGATGAGATGTGAAGTGAAATAAAATAAAAGACATTGGCCCAACCGTTATCAAAGCCCATAAGAGAGGAATTAAGAAGCGGCCCAGCTTCAAAAGTTTAATTCTATACGCCACCTCAGCTTAAATAGCCTACGTGGACCAATCAGAGAACGCTACATGACCAGAAAACTTTAAAAATCAATTTAAAATAATAGGAAACTCATAAAATTACACATAAAATACTTATAAAATCCTAAAAATCTAAATAAACCGACTTCACTGATACTTTGATATGAAATTATGTCAAAGTATTGACCTTTTGTATTTTTGAAGTATTTTACTATAAAAATGAATTTTATAAATCTTAGAAAATTAGTAAACTCGTTTATAAAATTTCTAAAATTCAAGATAAGTATTTTCGAAATAAAAATTTTAAATATGATATTTTCAAAATCTAATTATACTCGATTACAAATATTTTCAAGAATCTAAATAATTTTGAGAATGATGTTTTCAAAAGCCAAATATTTTCCAAGTTAAGTATTTTCGATATAGAAAAGAGATGTCTAAAACCCAAAGATACAAGAGGCCAAAGTGAATAAAATTATAAGATTTACCAATATCCTAAGTGAAACATTAGGAAATAAAAAGTCAAAACACGAAACCTAAGTCAAAGCCAAAACCTCTCCGTTTGAGGAAAAGTCCCTCTCTGGGGTTGAGATCGACCTCAGATGACTTAAATCGAATTTTTTTTATCAAGTGGCCCTCAACGACTCCATATGAAGAGCACTTCTTTTCAAACGAAAACCATCCCTTAAGCCAAAAGTCTTTAGAAGTTTAAAGGTCCTTAATTGGGTCCCGTCAATCAGATTTGGTACCATCAATTAAGGCCTCCTTAAGACAAATAATAGCACTCCATAAGTCTCTTTTCTTAGCCCATTACATCAATACCCTTTACGTCCCTTAATCAGAGGTTCCCGTAGGCAACTACGGGGTAATTAACAATAGGGGCTTGCGCCTATTGGAAAGAAAGGACCCGCTAAATCAAGAAACTTCTTTAAGAAGCGACTCTTGTTAGGATTCTCTTGTGTCAAGAGATACCCGCAATAGAGATCGAACCTTAAGGGAGGTGAATCTAAGGCTATGTTCCCATTGTTCTTCGAGAAATTCTTTCGAGGAGAATAATGACGAAAAAGCCGCAACAGTTACCTTCTTGGAAAGTGAATCATTCTATCAAGACACCAAGTATGATCCTCAGGGGGAGAGAAGTGAAAAGGATTGGCTTCAAACAGAAGGAACCAGGGGTGCCAAACATCTGCTCGGTCCGAGTTCCCCACAACTCGGTCCGAATTCCCTACAACTCGGTCCTGAAGAAGCTGAAGAAGTGATACAGGCTGGACTTACACCATTGGCTCAACAATCTCGTGAGGATGTTCTAGAGGTAAATACTTCTAATTCAAGATATATTCTCCCACCAAGACAAAATCGAGGGGTTCCACCAAAGAGGTATATACCAGAAATTGGTGCGAGTGAAAGAGTGAAATATCCAATTGTAAACTATGTTACCTCAACCAACCTGTCAAATACTTTAAGGGTTTTTTGTGACCAAGTACTTAACATACCAGTTCCAAAGAACTTTGAGGAGGCTTCTAAAGATCCAAAGTGGATTGAAGCCATGAGAATTGAAATGGAAGCCCTTAGAAAAAATAATACTTGGACAATTGAAGAGTTACCAGTGGGAAAAATACCAGTAGGATGTAAATGGGTCTTCATAATTAAACATGGTCCAGATGGAAAGATAGAAAGGTATAAGGCAAGATTAGTTGCTAAAGGGTATACACAAACATATGGTATTGACTATCAAGAGACTTTTTCTCCAGTAGCAAAACTAAATACTGTTCGAGTGTTATTATCTGTTGCAGCTAATCTAGATTGGCCTCTTCATCAGTTTGATGTAAAAAATGCTTTTCTACATGGTGATTTAGAGGAAGAGGTTTACATGGAGCTACCCCTGGTTTTTCGAGTTTAGGATCAAAAAGGATGACTTGTAAGTTGAACAAGACGTTATATGGGCTTAAACAATCACCTCGGGCATGGTTTGGAAGATTTAGTGAAGCAATGAGGAGTTATGGATACAATCAAGGAGAATCAGATCATACATTGTTCTACAAGCTAAGATTTGGAAAAATAACTATTTTGATTATATATGTTGATGATATGATCATTTCAGGAGAAGACACTGAAGAAATGAATAGGCTTGAAGGACAATTGTCAAGTGAATTCGAGATGAAGAATTTGGGAGGTCTTAAATATTTTCTTGGAATTGAAGTTATCCGATCTCAAGAAGGTATTTTTCTAACCCAGCGAAAATATATTTTGGACCTCTTGACTGAAATGGGTATGCTTGATTGTAAACCAGTAGATACTCCAGTGGCACTTAATCTGAAGTTATGTGAAGCACTCGATCAAGTGCCTACTAGTAAAGAAAGATATCAAAGGCTAGTTGGTAAATTAATATATCTATCACACACGAGACCTGATATTGCATATGCAGTGAGCCTAATAAGTCAGTTTATGCATAACCCAAGTGAAGAACACATGGAAGCTGCTATGAGAATTGTGCGATACTTGAAGGGTTGTCCAGGAAAAGGAATACAATTCAAGAAAAATGGCCACCTAGAAGTTGAAGGTTATACGGATGCTGATTGGGCTGGGAGTGTTACTGATCGCCGATCAACTTCTGGATATTTTATGTCTGTTGGAGGAAATCTAGTGACATGGAGAAGTAAAAAACAAGGAACAGTAGCCCTCTCAAGTGCAGAAGCAGAATTGATTTCTTTAGTCAAGGGTGTGTGTGAGATGGTTTGGATAAAAAGGGTTCTACAGGAAATTGGTAAAGCTCAAGGAGGGGCAATGATTCTTCATGTGGACAATCGGGCAGCCATAGATATGGCTCATAATCCGGTGCAACATGATAGAACAAAACGTGTTGGGGTAAATCGTCATTTCCTAAAAAAGAAAATTGATGATAAGGAGATTGAGTTTTGATTCATCAGATCAGGTAACCAACTAGCAGATATCCTAACAAAGAGTGTGACTGGCTCCGTGTTTAAGAATGTAATTGACAAGTTAGGCATGATTGATATGTACATGCCAACTTGAGGGGGAGTGTACAAAATTCACTTTTTCAACTCGGTCCGAGTTAGGGCCAACTCGGTCCGAGCAGGAAAATTCGACAGCCCAAAGAAGCCATCTCGGTCCGAGTTGTAAACAACTCGGTCCGAGTTTGTTACCGACCTAGCATATTTGGCAAGTATAATTTGGTATTTGTTGCCAAATCCTTCAGGATATGAGGGCTGCATATAGGATGGTATGTTTCCATATGAGAAGGATCTGATTTATGTCAGAAGAGAAGGAAATTTGAAGATTAAGGACAAGAATATTTCCTTTATTGTTATTACCAAATTGGCTAGTTGCCTTATGTATTTTTTGTCTATTTATCTTCCCCTTGTCCCTAAAAAATATTGTATCTCTGAAAATTAAACAGAAAATAAAAGAAAGAGGGTGTGTGAGTTGTGGAGGACGTAGGCACTAAATTGATGCTGAACCTCATTAAATTCGTGTGTTCTTGTGTTGTATTTGTTGTGTCGAATTGTTACACACTATTATCCCAAATGATGCATCTATACTTTCAAATTTCAATAGAAAGGGAACAAATGATGCATTGGTCGTGTGTTCATCCATTTTCAACAACACTTGTTAGAAGATTTTTAGCACTTTTAATAATTGCCTAAGTGATTCGAAACCTACGTAACCTTGTTCGTAAATTTCTTGCAATACAAAAACCCAGCCCAAATGGCTCAAACATGAATTTTCTTTCTTTTTTTTTAACTAACGGATATAGCCGCCTAAACATTTTTTAATTTTTAAGGTCAACGTGTCAGTTTGGCAACCTGACAAGAAGCAATTATCAGGTTCGTTGCACTGAAACTCTCTTTCTTTCTTTTTAATATTTTGTTCTAAAAGATTGCCAACTGGCATACCTTAACAAGTTCTTTCGGATTCCAAAAAATAATTGTAAATAATGTGCCTACTAGCTGGTCGCTCAAGTGTCAATATTGGTTCTGTTATTCGTTTGATGGCTGACAGTAAATTGTTATCTATTCTATAAAATTGGGACATCTAAATCAGGAATCAACGGATGTGACCAGTCACCAAAACCATTGAAAGAAGCTTTTGAAAATAATGACTTGTAGCATTCGTGTCGTAATACTTCTTAGTTTGGAATTCGACCACTTGCAAATTTTATTTATTTTCCTTTACTTTCTTTTTGTTCTTTGGAAACCATATCGGGTCGTTACCCGGAAAATGTCCAAGTCTTTTTTTTTTCTGTAAGGTTTTGAGGACGAGTTTTCTGTTTATTCAGGACCGTATCCCAGGTTTCTAGTATCGTTCTGTTAAGAAAACTTCAGTGAATTGTGTTTGTACGAATTTTCTACATGGTTTTAAATATAAAAAAAAAACATTCCTTTGAGGAGATGATGCTAAAAAAGCTATTATGAAACTATCGTACCTAGCAATAATTAATTTTTAATACTACGTATAGTATCATGAAATGAAGCCAATACAAGAGAAAATGCAAAAGAGAAACGTACTTGAACATATTGGTTTTGTTACATGTACAGCTACAGCAAGCATACAGAAATTTGAAGAAATTAATAACGCATTTCTATACAAAGAATTTTAAAGAGGATTTTGCAATTTGTTAGCAACTAAATTGAAATCAAAAGTTCGAATTGATTATGAATTGAGAAGAATATTAAATATTGAAATTTGAAAACATACATGAGATGAAGTAGTTTAATTGAGAGAAATTGAAATAGATATGGATGGGTGTTAAATTCGAACAATCACCCAAAAAAACACACTAGACATGAAAAGACATGAAAAAAGACGTACAGTTCAACAGAGAATGATGGATACTTAATCTTGATAAATTTCAGGTTGAGAGTCATATGTTGTATCATTAATCTCCCTTCTTTATTGTCCTTCTTATTTTAATTTTAAGTTTTAACCAAAAAAAAAAAAAGTGTTGGACATTTGAGCTAACAAAATAGATATTTAACGTAAAACGATCCATTATAGCGGTTCAAATAGCAGTTGCGACTATATTACGTTATTTTTAGATATATTCCAGCGTTTGAGGTTTAAAAAAATTATGATACCTCAGCAACTTAGTCTTTCGATTTACTGCACTCCAACTTAGTCTTCGTAATTTCTCTAAATTGACAGGGATTCAAATCAATTATGAAAAAAGTGAGTCGTTCCAATCGCGATTATAGCTAGCATAGATAGCCTCCATTGCAACATCGATTATCGACAGTTTTAGAAAAAAAAAAAACTCTCAGTTACTTATTTAGGACTTCTGTTTTCAACAATAAAGTTGAACAAGGTTGACTACTTGCCATTGATTCAAGCAACTCAAAAATGTGGACACGAGACAAGCATTCGAAATTCTCATATGAGAATTTCGGTCCGAAAAAGAAAAGATTTCGGTCTGAAATCTATCTTGGTTGTACACTTTATGTTATTTCTTTTTATGATTTGGTAGCAAAATTAGAAAAAAATAAAAAAAGAGCGTCTGTGTTTTTATAAAAACGTCTCCTTTCTTGCATTGACTATCTTACCATCCATCTCTCTCTAAAAACTTTATGAAAAAAATAAGAAATGGTGGTGTGCGTGTTTGTGGATGTAGGTACAATCATGTACTGAACCACATTAAATATGGTGTCTTTTTGTGTTGTTCTTTAAATTTACAAAAAATTATACTAGAAGGTTGGAAAACAAGTTTCCTCTCAACTGGTGGAAGGTTGATCTTAGTTAACTCAGTCCTCTCGGTCCTTTCCTTACATTATATGCAGGTGTTACGCCTCCCGGCCTGGCTGATAAAGCATCTAAATAAAATTCAGCGTAATTTCTTCTAGAAGGAAATGATAAATGTCTAGGCAGATATTTCCTAGATTCAAGGCAAAATTATTGTTTTTCTAAAAAAAAAAAAGAGGAATTCGCATTCTCAATCTTGACTGTCAAAAGCAATTTGTTCCTCTTTAGAAATTGAAGATTTGAGTTACTTATTCTTGAAATGTAATTGTGCAAAAGCAATTTGACTTCTCGTCATCAGGACGAATAATCGTTTATGCAATGACTCAATCTCTGCTATATGAATATATGATGGAAGAATGGAGGTTTCGGGCATAACGCAAAAGCTGTTCTTAGGATTCAATATGGGCAGCTCGCTATTGGCTCATCTGGAAAGAGAGGAACTAAAAAATATTCAATAATTGCTCCTCCACTCCCTCCCAATTCCCATTTGGCTTAGGCTCCGTTTGGATGACTTCTTCCCGGAATAGGAATAAGGAATAACCACTTTTTATCAATAAATTTATTTCTAACCATCCAAACTCTTCACAAAAATTACACACTTCCCAATAAATTTACCCCTTCCCAATAAATTTCTTCCCTTCTTCCTTCTTCCTACCTTATTCTCAACACATCCAAACGTAGCCTTAGAGAAATATTCGGCCACTGTTTCGGACAGCAGCTAATTTTCTTGGTACAACATTTATGGATAAAATTGCCCCTCTAACTAAGTATATTATTTCAATACTATATTTTATAATTTAATTAAATGCAATCAATTAAAATTATATAAAATATGAGTTTAGGAAAAATCAAGTTTATAGTCTAATAAAAGTATATAACAAATTATTTTATCCAAAATTGCTAGTGAAATTAAAAGGAAAAAAAATCAGTGTGAGAAAATTCATCTATTTTCTAGTGGCGTGATGTATATGATACATAATAGGAATAATTAGTTTCATGCCACCGTGAATTTTGATAATTAGAGAAATGTCATTCTTAAATTGCTAATTAAATTTATACCATTGTAGAATTGCTAAAATTAGTTTTATGCCACTATTTCTCTAAAAACATACTAAATTCTAAAAGTATCATTACCAAATTTATCATTAAATTTTGTAATGACCAAATTACTCCATTAAAAACAAACCCTACAACAACACAGATGGCGTCCAAAAAAAAAACGCTATGCCACGAATATATTTTTTGGGCGAGTTACTCATTTAAAGATGAGAATGTCATCCGTGAGGAAAAGACAAATTTTTTTTCCCGTCATCATTTACAGAAGTGTATTTTAGTTTAATTTTATGTATTCCATAATTAATATATTTTTTCCATCGTACAATATATTCAAGTATCAAAGAGTATTATAGTTGAATGACCCATAATTACTTACGTGAAAAATGTCGGCACAAAAATATTTTTGCAAATAAATCTTAAAAAACTTAATTTTTTTTTATTTGAAAATTAAAATTATGTCATCACTAATTAGATCTATGCTACTATCTTTATGCACCAATGGTATAGAATAATTTTATTATTTTACAGTGGCATAAAACTAATTGTTAATGATTTATAATGGCATAAAACCAATTATATTTTCTATGATGGCATATTTCTAATTTTTAAATTTTATAGTGACATATTTGAAAGGGTAAAATAGTCATATAATTGTTCGATGGCAAAAAACTGATTTCTATTATTTTATAGTGGCAAAATAATAATTTGTCATTTAGTGATGGCATATCACTAATTTTAAATATTTGTAATGGCATATATCTAAATCACCCTACATAATAATGTGGACTTATGTACGACAAATAGTTTAATTGCAAATTCAAACATAAGGTTAAATTGCATCTGGTTAGTAAGAGGGCAATACCGTCTATTAATGTTGTGCGGAGAAAATTAGTTGCCTGAAGCAGCTGTCGAAGTGTTCGCCTTATCACAACAGTTATTCATCAACTGCTAATTTGACCATTTTTAGTTTTTGTATTAGATCTCTTTTGTAAATTTATTTTCTCTTTTTTTTCTTTTATCTATTTTGATTTTAATTTTTTTTATTTTTTTAATATAATTTGTTGGTTGCCTCTCGCCAACTCACCTTAAATATATATATATATATATATATATAGAGAGAGAGAGAGAGAGAGAGATTGGCTAAAGTATACTCCAGCATACAAATCGTCCGTATGCTGGAGTCGTTTCTCAAAATTTGATCTTGAATTTGAAAATAACATAATATATAGCAAAAAAATTTGAAAAAATGTAAAATTTGGTCTTGAAGGATATTTTTATATGGAGAAAAATTTGAACGGTTTGGATCGACTATTTGAATTTTAGATTATGAGAAACGACTCTAGCATACGGGTTTGATCCGTATGCTGGAGTATACTTTAGCCAATATATATATATATATAGTTGCTAAAATGCTATGCATAGCACATATGTCCTTCGTGCTACGGATTCGTTCTTGAATTTTATGCTTCAAAAACCGATCCAAACCGTTCATTATCTTCTTCATATTGAAATCTCGTTAGAAAGCAAATTTTACATTTTTTTTAATTTGTTTACTATTTTTCTCATATGGACCCTTCAATAACAGTGATTTTCAAAAATATGAGAAAAATAGTAAACATATTCAAAAAAATATAAAATTTGGTTTCTAATAAAATTTCAATATGTAAAAGATAATGAACGTTTGGATCGGTTGTTTGAAATATGAAATGCAAGAACGAATCCATAGCACGAAAGATATCCGTGCTATGCATAGCATTTTAGCAATCCTCTGTATATATAGATATAGAATACCAAAAAAAAGTAAGTTACATCTCTGGCTATAATGCAGCTAATAATCAATTATTTAAAATAATAATCGTATTATTATCCTCGTGTATTGGTTAGAATCGGTTAGGTCTGCTATAGAGACGTAACATCTCCTCGGATACATAAAAGTAGATGTCACTTGTATCGTTTTCAAGAATTTCAAATACAATGGACTCCTAATATAATTGTCTACACAATCGTCGGATACTCGGATTTGGACATCTAAATCAAATTTCAAGGATAAACAAAATATAAAGATTACATGATGTAAAATTCTGTGAATTTCAGGCAATTGCCTATATTCTTTTAGGATGTTCTGTGCAATTCCAGCTAGTATGGTAGTTGGGATTTCAAGTTATGGGTCAGGGTTTGAGTTTGAGTGTGCCAATTTCCTTTTCCCACTACACCTATCCGATTCCGACCACAATTATCCCAAAGGATAATTTAATTAAATGAAGGGGAAGTTGATTGTCTGAATAACCACTATTTATTATTATTATTATTGGAAATTGATTACTACCATCTCTATTTCTACCATCGCTATCATCGCTCAAAGCGCTCCCCTCTCCTAACCCAGCGAAGCGAAGGCTCCTCTCTCTCCAGCGAAGTGAGCCCTCTCCTCACCCTGCGAAGCGCTCCCCTCTCCTCATCCGGGTACGCTCCTCTCCCTTCGCACTCTTCAGTCTCTTCCTTCTGTGCATCTCTCTCCCTTCCCCCTCCCTTCGCACTCTTTAGTCTCTTCCTTATGTTCAATTTGTTGGTGTATATGTTCACTTTGTTCATTAATATGTTCAATTTGTTATTCTATATGTTCAATTTGTTTTCTTGCTTGTCAGATTTATGTGTTTATTTTATATCTCACTTTGTTAGTTTATATGTTCACTTTGTTCATTCATCTGTTCAATTTGTTATTCTTATGTGTTCAATTTGTTTTGTTGTGCGTCAGATTTCTGTGTTTGTTTTATGTCTCACTTTGTTGGTGTATATGTTCACTTTGTTCATTCATATGTTCAATTTGTTATTCTATATGTTCAATTTGTTTTGTTGCTTGTCAGATTTATGTGTTTATTTTATATCTCACTTTGTTAGTGTATATGTTCACTTTGTTCATTCATCTGTTCAATTTGTTATTTCTATGTGTTCAATTTGATCTGCTATTCGTCAGATTTTTGTGTTTATTTTATGTCTCACTTTGTTGGTGTATATGTTCACTTTGTTCATTCATATGTTCAATTTGTTATTCTATATGTTCAATTTGTTTTCTTGCTTGTCAGATTTATGTGTATATGTTCACTTTGTTCATTTATATGTTCAATTTGTTATTCTATATGTTCAATTTATTATTCTATATGTTCAATTTGTTACTTCTATGTGTTCAATTTGTTTTGCTGTGCGTCAGAGTTCTGTGTTTATTTTATGTCTCACTTTGTTGGTGTATATGTTCACTTTGTTCATTCATATGTTCAATTTGTTATTCTATATGTTCAATTTGTTTTCTTGCTTGTCAGAGGAAAGACAGAGAAGAGAAGAAAAGACACGGAGGTAGAAGGAGAGTGAAGAGGGACGGAGGGGAGTGTGGCAGAGAAAGGAAGAGAAGAGATGGAGAAGATGAACGCGCTAGGGAAGGAGGGGAGCGCGCGGGAGGGGAGGAGAGCGCATCTGAAGAGGAGGGGAGCGCGCGGGAGGGAAATTGAGGTTAGCGATGGTAGCGATTGCATAAATCGCGATGGTGGTTATAATTTCTGATTATTATTATTATTATTATTATTATTATTATTATTATTATTATTACGGCATTTGTACCTTTTTTAGCCTAACATCTTTTTAGACTGATAATGATCCTTTTTATATCCTTAGCAATTGTTCTTCTAATAACTTTGCACTGATAATTAATGATCTGTTGTTGCAATTTTCCCATTATGCTAACCCGGTATTTTGAATATCTTACTAGCTAGCCATCAAACCATTTGAGCTATTGATACGGGGTTTATGTTTATCTAGTTTGACCGGTTGAAATCGTTACAAAATATCGAATGTATGAATAAATAATATGGCTTAACTATATTAAAAAAAAGGCCCTACTTCGCCCAATGATAGAGTGCAATTTCCACAATTAGGAGAATCAAGCTGATTTCTGGGTGGCGCTCTTTTTGTTTTTATAACTTTTTGCAAGTATATAATAGGATGGATCCAAAACCAGGCAGGTTCAGTATATGAAAGGTTTGTTCCGATTCAAAATCTGAATTAAGCTTATTCAACAACAAAATAATAGTAAAAAAATACAATAGACGGGATCCCGTGGTCCGATTTAGAACCAGTGTTTTTAAAAACGTACTAGCACCTCTACCAGTCTGGTGGCTGAATCCGGTATATTTTGGTATTTTCTGAAATTATCTGGTATTACCTCTCACAATGTCGGATACCGTCATTTCAGTGGTTGTTATGTTTCCCGCAATTATTAGAATTTTCCGGTATCTGGTACTGTTCTGAAAACACTATTTAGAACCTTATCCTTTTTTTTTTTATCAGTGTCACTATAAGAAAGGTGGTTTTTACATAGATTTTTATTGCTAGATTTTTTTATTTATGTTGGACATTGATCTATTGCTAGATTTATTTTTTTTATGTTGGACATTGATCTATTGCTAGATTTATTTTTTTTATTGCTAGATTCAATCGATGTACTAAATTTAGAATTTTTTTAGCAAGACACAATTGTCTATTAATATCTCCTTAAAAATGTAGCAATTTATTTTTGCTAGACTTTTCTAATCTTGTAATATCTAGTGTAGCAATTTAAAAAAAGTCTAGCAATTTATTGTTGCTACATTAGATATTACAAGATTCGAAAAGTCTATCAAAAATAACTTGCTAGATTTTTAAGGAGCTATTAATAGAAAATTGAGTCTTGCTAAAAAAATTGCTAGATTTAATGCATCAAATAAATCTAGTAATAGAACAATAATCAACATAAATAAAAAAAGTCTAGCTATGAAGTCTATGTAAAGACCATCCTTTTTGTAGTGTGTCTAGTCCAGATATCATCGGTTAAACCGGTTGTTCCAATACGATATTTAAATCACTGGTTTAACCTGATTGTTATAACCCTTTTCGAACTTTGAGACCTTAATTATATCTATACTTTTGATGTATAATTTCAGAAATGTCATCGACTGGAAACTACATTCTGTGTGAATTATACCAGATTAGTTGCTAGGAGGTCACCTCCGATCGAGAGGAATGCAAGGAATTATTTAACAGACGATATATACGGGCCATACATTAGATTGGAATAAAACATTTAGTTAAATTGATACTCTTCATAAATTTAAAAGAAAAAAATAGATAGTAACCACTATTTCGTTAGTTACCAAATGACAAAACCAAATTGTCCTTAATTTAATTATTGCCATTTGATGCAGGATTTTTTTAATTAGTTTATCATCCTTTAATTGATTATTAAGGGTAAGGCCATTTATACAGTTTGCTACACAAACATCACACCTGTCCAAAGAGCAAAAAGTACTTCCTAACTAGATTGGGACCAGATGTGTGCACGAATAGTTTCGGGATTGTGGATATATATGTTCTATTAAGTACATGCATGGGTTCCAAACGAATCGTCCTAATAGAATCTCTTTAAAACTAATAATTCGACTATTAATTATCCATGTCGGGATCTTTTGCTTTACTTTCGTATAGCAGACAGAACTCATGTTGTGCACAGAAGTTTCCTCGAACTAGACCGAAGTTCCATGCAGTAGTTGAACGGAACGAAATCCTATATAATCGCTACATGATAGCAGACCAATTTATGTCCGTCTGCTGGACGATGGGTATATGTAATTAATACCAGACCGTCGAGATTCATGTGGTTCGTAAAAATCTGCACATCGAAATTAGATCAAACCATCAAAAATCGGTCCGCTATACGTAGCGGACCAAATCCGCTATAGAGGATATTTTTTTAGTACTTTAGTTTCAACTAATGTTGTTGAAATTATTATATTAAAATAATGTACAAGAAGTATAAAAGAGAAAAGTAAAATTAAAATAAGAAAATAATTGAACAGTAACTTGATTCATTCTTGAGTAATTCTAATATATGACAAATGGATAAATAAACAACATACAAAGGACAAAACAAGCAAAAACATAACAAATATAAAAATTCTTTCCAAATGTGAGAGGCAAATTGACTTGTACAAGAAAGCAGAGGTAACAAACGTTTTCAGTAACATACCGATTTGGCCAGAATACTGGTAAAACGGGAAACTGGACCAGTAACCAGTATGACTGTGTATTCGATAAGAAGAGAGAAAATACTGGGAAATATCGGAAAATACCAGATTTCGGTTGCTGACCGGTGTGAATTCCGGTATGACATTCAATGCATCGGACGTAAAATGTGCGCCTATTTTATCAAAAAGACGGCCAAGGTTCAGTTTAGATTAGACCTGGCCTTGTTTTGTTGCTATAGCACTCTTTGCTTAATGTTGTCGTTGGAAACTATTTTTTCTTAATTTTTAATTATTTTTTTTAAAAGAACAGAATTATTTTGCAAATTAAAAGTCTGAAATTTAAATTAAATAATTAAAAAAAATTGCATTCTAGACAACTCTGAAATTAATTAAAGATACATATGTAGGGCTTGAACTCTTCACCTCAAAGAGGCCAATCTAGTATTCTTACAACTGAGCCATTAAGCCACATGCAAGACATAAACAATTTTATTAATTAGGATTTTGGCTACAAAGTCCATTCACCCATCGGACTGCTCGATCAATTGTTCTATACACAGTCGGTTAAATACATATTTATTATGAGAATTTGCACATACATATTGAATGATACAATCATTGAAATAATTGATTTTTTAAATTTGCTATTAATTCGGTAAATAATCTAGGATTAGATTGGAGATGGCCAAGTCTAATAAAAGTTAGAGAACGACAACCGATACCGTTATTTTCAGGTTCTATTAGAAGAACTTGATGGGTCGTGTCTAGATTAAAAATCTATGGTCAGATGACCATATATATACTTTTATTGCCCGGATGACCATAATTGCTAGACCCACCTTTAATTGATCGGGTAGCCTTAATTTTCCGGCAACTTTTATTTTCTACAAAAAAATAATAATAAAACACACACACACACACACTATAAGGGCTAGCAATTGCATCTCCTATTTTACATCTTAGATAAAAAGCCCATAATTTTCCGACAACATTTTTTCTAAAAAAAATAAAGAAGAAAAACACTAAGTGCTAGACCCACCTTTGATAGATCGGATAGTCTTAATTTTCCGGCAACTTTTTTTTTTTTAAAAAAAAACGCTATAAAAGTGCTAGCAATTTGCATCTCCTATTGTACATCTTACATAAAAGAGCACTTAGCATGGTTAGACCATCCTCCAATGCTAACAAGACATTGTCCATTTAAAAACTTTGGCATAAATTGAAGTATTTTTATAAAATTATATAAAAGCTATTCGTACCCTTCTTCAAATTTAGTTTTTCCCCTAAAAATAAAATTCAGCTTCCAACCTTGAATATCTATAAGGATTTTGAATTTCTAATTAATAAGTTTTCAACTTAATAGAACTACAAAAGTAGGATCTTCTGAAGTTCAACGAATGTATGAACTAAAAGTAAAAAGAAAAAGAAAGAAGGGGAAAAAAAAAAAAAAGGTAGGCACCCAATTATAGGATTTGGTATAAGGTCCATTACATCGCAACCTACGGTGACTAGACCAGCATCCAAACAAAAACGATATTAAACTGACAAAACACATTTCTTTAATTATTCGTAAGTTACCTGATTATGCTATAAGGACAATGATGGTTTTAAGATAGGCTGAGTAAACTCCAGAATATAATTCTCTCTAGGGCCGTTTGGATCGCTTAGTAATAAGATGAATAGTCTATTTTTAGGCGAAAAATATTAGAAAATATGTAATTTTGTGAAGAGTTTAGATGATTAAAACTAAATTTTCGTTTAGAAAGAGACTATTCCTCTTATTTCTAAGCGATCCAATCAGCTTATTTTAAATGCGTTACAAACTTACAATTGACGGAACAAACCCTCTGGTAACCAATCTTTAAGAAAGGACGTAATTTTCTATTTCTTCATTGAAAAAAAAAATCTTTAATGAAAACTGAAAAAAAGTAGGATTTTGCTTTTTGGATCAAAATCATCAGATTTAAAATGACCGTATCAGATGATATCAAACAGCCCCTCAATAATGTCAGTTATTTAATCAGGCTCGTTCGTTATAAATCGGACGGTCGAGGCATAAAAATGGAGATTTTTTTTTAGATAATAGCAGCAAATACTGATCTATAGTTGACTATATCTGCTTCATTTTGATTTGTGCACGTGAAGGTTGCGCAATTGTTCTAATCTTAATTGAACTTTCATACCGTTTTCGATAATCGAAATGGCTCGTCTATCTTCATTTTTTTTCGAATTCATTATGACAGAGACCACTTAACAACCAGTACTCAAATTATACTTTTGAGGCTCGCCTTTTCTTGTACGTATTTGAGATATATTGAATTAACAAATTCAGTGCGATAATATGATTTGATCGAGATGAGAGTTCAAAATCCTATATTTTATACCTCAATTATGTCACAATTTTTAAAATTTAATAATAAAACCGTAAAATAAAAAAATAAATAATTCGATAGATGTAATTTGAATTATTTTCCCAACATACCCAGAAAATTAATCATATTTTAACTAATTTTTAACAAAATCTATTAAATCGAAAAAATATCCACGTTATTGCATTTTTACACGTTTGTTTATGTTTATAAAAATACAATTAAATTGTCAAATTTTGTAAGTGTATAGAAAAGAATAATACAGATTGCTTGTACTAACTTGATATTTAAGTTGTTGATTTTGTGTTGCTAGCTAAAGTATTAGAAATAAGAACATCACGGAGGTTTAGAAGTACCCTCCTCTTTGATTCAATATATATATATATATATATATATATATATATATATATTTCATTAAAAACAAAACCAACTGATTTATTGGTCAGATAAAAATATTTGTTAATTAATGAAATTCTCGCAACTTGAGAAATTTGACCGTCTATAATAAGGATACATAAATTGGATAAATATTATTACTTTGTTTGATAGCCTAGTAAATACGGATTAAATTGTATGATGCAATCACTATAAAATAGATTGGAAACTCACAAGCAATTCAATCTATTAACATCCCTAGTTATGGGAATATATTTGGTGTTCGGAATGCATTATATAGTCCTCGTCCTATACCTACTTTAGTTATTAATTTTTTTTTTCAGTTTTCTTTTAGATCATCTATATTCTGTGGATTGTTCCCACATCCAAATCAAACCAACTAATTTCAAAAGAATATAACATATTTATTTACAACCTACCTTCTTTTGCTGGCCCTAAAAAAAAATTTACAAACTACCATCTTAAAAGATATTTTAATTTGGGAAAATGGGAATTTTTTTCTCTATCCCTCAAAACTAAAGAAATACAGAATTTATGACCCGAAAGTTCAAACTCCTGATTTCGCCCCCCCCCCACCCCACCCCCCCAAATTTTAGGATAGACTCTAAAATATCCAACCATCTTTAATTGGTACTGCACTTGGACTCGACAACTTCCGCTACCTTTATATATAAATGTTTCATGTTTAAAGTTAGTAAAAGATTATTCATTGATAAAATGAGTAAAAACATTATAGGACGTAATTTTCTCATATATGTAGGTCGTAATTAACTAAACTACCAGACATGATGCGATAGTTAAGATAATATCATACATTACAAATGCATAATTGTTTCCTTGAGGGAGAAGGTTCAACAAATGGTAATAATAATAGTTGATGTTCATTTAGGTAGCCAATTAGATGTTGTCAAATGAATGAGATACAGCCTTCAATATCCATATCAATTGAACATACGTCTTTCTAAGTTGAAAATGATAGGCGATACAATTAAATTGTTTATTCCAGACAATTGGATAGATCCTGACAATATTCCACCGGAATAAATTCCACCTGTAAAAGAAAACGATATACATCAAAATTATAAATAAAAATATTTGAGTGTCGGGATCGTTTTGTTAAATCTAGTCCGACACTCCAAGCATTGGTAAATAGCATTTTTTTCAATTTCTTTAACATGATACTATATAACTATTTGTGTGCCGGGTATTTTTCTCATAAAACTGATCCGATTCGCCGATAGACGTTTATTTGGCAGAACATTATTTTTTCATAATTTTTATGTCACATTTCTATTTTCATTGCCATCGCTCGTCTTTTCTCTTTTGTGCTGGTCGGAGCTTTCTTCCGCCTTTAGTTCTCTTCTCCCAGTAACACTGCCTCACCCTCGTGTCCCTTCTTTCTCGTTTATATATAGGTTCCGTTTGGATGGTGTGGAAATAAGAGGAATCAGAGAAGAAATATTGGAAGTGTGTAATTTTGTAAAGAGTTTGGATTGTTTATAATAAATTTACGTCTAGGAAGAAGCTATTTTCTTATTCCTAGACTCATCCAAACACAGCCATAGAGTGGCTTAGGAGAAATAAAAAACCAAGCAATGTGAAGTCAAGGAAAAAAAAATAATGAAAATTCGAACTCACTTAAATAAAAATAATAATAAAAAACGGATGTTAATAATTGTCATATTTTTGTCTTAGGTTTATTGATGTGCCGTCATGTTGTCCATATAAAT
The DNA here is from genome assembly GCA_028095005.1 of Rhynchospora pubera. NCBI lineage: Eukaryota > Viridiplantae > Streptophyta > Magnoliopsida > Poales > Cyperaceae > Rhynchospora > Rhynchospora pubera. Next base: position 206,314,763 of record CM051462.1, on the reverse strand, counting down.
ACTAAAGCGGATGTTATATATATCTTAAACTGAGGCTCGATGTCATCACGAAGTTATTGATGTTTATTTGTTTGAAATTTCTGAAAAATTATCGTTGAAAAAAATATATCGATCAAATAAATGTTTTTTAACATTAATTGCATCCTAAATAATATATAGATATTTGTATATGAGTTTTAAGAAAGAATATAAATTAGTTTTGTTTATGTCGAGTGTTAATTAACTGTTTATAAACGAGTTGGAAACAAACGAACTCGACAAGAAAAATCATTTCTCCACTGGATAAATAATTACAATAATAATAATATTGATGATAATAATAACAATTATTACTATTATTGTTACTACTACTATTATTATTCCTTTTTTTTTCCCCTGCAGACAAGATTAGGTCGTGTACAATCTGTCTCACTACTACCCGACGGAGGAAACATTTGAAATAAATTCACAATCCATTAAGAATACATAGAGAACTTATCATCTTTAATTTAATGTTTATATCAATCAACTGATAAAGAAAGGTTAACAAGGGGAAACAATAACGCCAGCTGTTGGCCGTTGCATTTCTTTTCCATTTTTGTCAGTTATCATTGTTGTATGATGAACTTCTCCGGCTCTAGTTTAATTACAAAATTATAGGGTTCCTAGCTACTAGTCCTAATTCCTAATTATTTTTATCTCTATCTCTGCCTACTCTTGAGTTATTAAATATTCAGAAAACTAATTATGTTGATCTGAAAATTGTTTGTATTTTAGATTCTAAAATTTAGAGCTTTGGAAGGTTGGTCTTTTGTACTCCCTCAATTATTCTTATTGCATGAGTTGTTCATTGTATTAAGCGATATAATAGAAGTCCAATTCATTTAAATAATAACACGTTAATTATTTTGACTATATTAGATTTAAATTATATATTTTCTACCCAAACAGCCCAAGCCTTTTAAAAGATACATATAAAAAATTATTATAAAAGTTTTTATTTTATATGTTGACTAAAAATAAATCTTGTATGATAACTAGTTCGAATTTTTTTTTTAATGCTCTCTGAAGCCTGTACAAAGGAACCGAGCGTGAATTTGAAGTATTTCACTGAAATACGACGACACAAAAAATTAAATATTTTCTCTATGATTATAAAATTACAATTAATTGTTTTGGCTCCCCCCCCCCCCCCCCCCCCCCCGCGCTAGACAAGATTGTGTCGTGTACAACCTGTCTAAGTAGTATCCGACGAGAAACCTTTAAAATAAATACTGATGCCATTAAAAGAACACATATATAGAGAGAGGACTTATCATCTCCTCTCATCATCTTTAATTTAATGTACATCAACTGTTCGCTGTTGTATTTTATCCATACATGGTAGTTATCGACTCAAGAGTTGTATGATGAACTCTTCCAGCTCTTTTCTAATTACAAAATATAGGGGGTCCTACTAGTTCTAACACCTGAATAATTTCTTATCTAATATTCTACCTACTTTTAAATTAACGTATACTCAGTTACTCACCAAAATTACAAATTAATTGTATTTGTTTGATATTTTTCTGTACTTTGGTTTTAAAATTTAAAGCATTTATCCATTAACTTGAGTGTTTTCTGGTTAAAGTTAGAAATTTTGTTAAATTAACGTAAGCATTTAAATTGAGTTATTAATAATTTACATTAATTATTTTTTTCAAACAGTGGATTCCGACATTTCAATGTAATATACATATCAAAATTTTATATAAAATTTACATTTTTATATTGATAAGCAAGAGCCATTGTAAGTTACTTGCATAATTTTTTTTTATATTTTAGAACTAGAAGTATAATTCGCAAATTAACAGATTTGTACAAAGTAAAGAACAAATTAAGTATGAACTATAGATACAATATATTAGTATGATTTTGAAATCTCAGAATTGTGAACCATATATAAAATTAACAGATTACATAAAGCATGAGATATTATCGAAAATTAAATTTGTATATATATATTTTTAATGAGAACTAGGTTGGCTAATGTACTCTGGAGAGTACGAATTGTCCCCATACTCTCTATTTTTTTCTCGAAATTCAAAATTCAAACGTCCAATCCGAATCATTCAAGTATTCTCCATATTTAAATCTTTTTGGAAATCAAAATTTATATATATTTTTATTTTTTTGCTATTTATTATGATATTTTTCAAAAAATACTATAATTGGATAATTTTAGACCAATTTAAAAATATCATAATATATAGCAAAATAAATTGAAATTAATGTAAAAATTAGTTTTCAGTGAGATTTCAATATGGACGAAAAGTTCAATGATTCAGATTGGTTGTTTGAATTTTAGATTTAAAAAAAACGAATAGATAGTACGGGAACTGTTTGTGCTCTCCGGAGTACATTCATCAACCTCGTTTTTTGATGCACCGCAATTTATGCTAAAAATTGGATGATTATATAGTAACGGTACATTTTGTGTAGGAGCACATTTTGCTACTAATTATATAGTAAGAGCACCTCATTATATAAAATGATACAAAATGGCATGTCTAAGAAGAACTTGAAAAATTAGTGTTCATAACATCAATTGAACCAACCATACACGATTACTAAATTAATGTGTAAGTTAAATCCTGTACGAATACATCACCACAAGTTTCCCAAGTTATATTATTATTAACATGATTTAACAATTTGGATTAGATGGTATTAATTTAGAATACATGTGACACCCCGTCGAATACTGTACTGGACAATACACGATGGAGTGCCCGCCGCGGATGCCTGCTGCACCCGCAAGGCTTAGAACCACTCATTTTACAAATTGCTGCGATTAAACACAATTAATATACGTGTCAATTATAAATTTATAACTAATTACTTCAATATGAATTAAATCCTACAAAGTCTGGTAAATATAGGTTGCTAACCACAGTATCCAATGGCTCGCTACTCGTCCTGTTGTCCAGCACTTGACCTGAAACCTGGAACCCACAACCAATCGTGGAAAACAATGCAAAAGCACGGAATGAGATAAATAAAATTTATCTCAGTACAGTATTCAGTTCCAGCCACTTGAGTTTTGATTATCATGTGTTGGAACTAAATACAAGACTGAGTCAAATAAATTCCAAATCAAATTTCCATTTCATTTTATTTCAAATAACATTAAAACTCGACTTTTGATCAAGCGATGCAATTAGACAAATAAATTCAATACTCTTACAAATCAATTTTTCCTTTCTTTGAATTCAAAATATGACAATTAGCATTTCAATTACTTGAACAAATAATTAATAACATGTAATAACTAATGTGCAAATTAAAAGCAACCTTTACCACTTGTTTCCAATAGAAATAGCAAGGTCAAATCAATTCAATCAATGCAATATGAAATTGTGAGCTCGGCATCAATTCCATAACAATTCGAATATCAATGTATAGCAAAAGCCGACTCATTTGGTTGGGCAATTACCTATTATGCAAGTCTGGTTTATCACAAGTCAATCATTTCAGTCATTTCCTTCAGATACCGCGAACCACCCTATAGATGGATGCCAACGGCCAATATGTCGCGAGCACCTTCTACGAGGGGCTACCCCGACCAATACAATTCATATACCATTCAATCAATTAAATCATCAAATGTACAAGCAAGCTGGGAACACTCACACTCCGGTCCATTCCAGACTAGACCTACTGAGTCCCGGTACATAAGCGCTTATTACACGGTGCTTGGTAGGATGGGTCATGACTCCACCTCCAAACATTACGAGTGTCTATCTCAACCACACAAGTTGTACTTACCTCAATCAAATCACATTTCAATCGGATACCATTCAATATGTCACTTTCCAACATTTCAATCGGATACCATTCAATATGCCACTTTCCAATCATGCATCAATATACAATTTCACAAAATGATCTCATGATCAAAATTCCAATTATGAATTCAGAATGCATAATGATAATAATAATAATAGTAATAACAACAACAATCAGAATATATATCACATATAATTAAAACTCAAGTGAAATCCGTACCTGATAACACAATAACATCAGCTAGCCAACAAATAATCATACAGACCCTCAGTTGCACCAGCCCTATTCGGCTTGAAAACCTGCCCCGACTCTACATAGACAAATACTAGACTAAGTCCTTACTTTAGCAAGCAAACATTAACAATTCACATTCAACAAATTCGTAGATAAAGTGACGGATTTGATTTGTTCCTTTGATTACCTCATACAATTATAGTACACCTTATTAGTTGTACTAGTAGATGTTTTTAAACACTAAACAGTGGTTAACAACTCTAGAAATCAATACACAACGGTAAAACAATAGTGCTGGACAATTTTCTGGCACAACCCGTGAAGGGTATTTTCGACAGTTTACAAAATCCTTTTTATTTCAAGAGCTGCTGAACGGAATCAAATGAAAATTTAACTGTGAATGAAACATAATAGGACACATCTACTGTAAAAAATTTCATGTTGTTTGGACATACAGATTAATTATAGTGAATTTTCGAAATCAGACAGAATTAGGTTTCAGAAAATCTGTTCCAGCAAATTGTGCCAGTAAATACGTCTGAAAGTTCCTGCCTTGAAACCCTTCAAATAAATCTCTAAAAATTTTGTAAAATTTACAGAAGCTGCCTCTAGATGTCTAGTTTCATACCTAAAAGTTTCAAGTCCTAAATGCAAACAGAGAATAAATGAAAAATGAAAAACCACACTGGGGTCTGTCTGTTCCAGAAACTGATTTTCAAAAGTTGCCCTGGTTTCAAAAATCTTGTAAAAATACCAACCAATCTCAGAAAAATTCACTTTAGATACCAAAATTTTCATCTTGAAGTCTAGTTTCAAACAAAACTATTCTCACATCCAAATTCGAAACAAAATAACAACAGTTAATTAAAGACTGATGCAAGGTCACAGCGGTAACAGAAAAACTGCAAATGACTTTATTCAATTATACTTCTATACTAATTAACTAACTTGTTTCATAACAGATACTGGTGTCAAGTCCTCTATACCAGCACCACCATTTGTACTAATCTGATTAGACTCAAAGTAATAGGTTCCCATGTGATACAAAATTTCAAACACTTATTTGGTTATACGTAGAGTACTCCAATTGAATAATTAATCAACATGATCTTGATAAGTTGCTACAATCCCTTTAACAAAATCCTTAACTTTTGATGATTTTACAAGATATTAGAGAGTATGACACAATATCAAATAGCTAAAAAAAAAAATCCCAAAAGAAAATTTCAGTTTATCAATAATCAGCAAGGAGATCTAAGCAAAGAAATCTAAACAAATAAAAAATGAAGAACTCTCCAAAGAACATGTATAAATACCTTTGATATCCTATAAGTATGAGTTTCACTTGTCCACTATAACTTGGTATCGGCCCTCACTTCCAACCTAGTTCGCTCATGTAGCTCCTCACAGTTAGGGATAATGAACCACAGCTTCCATCGATTTTGTATTTTTGATGCAAGAATTTGGTAATAATTTCCATAAATTTCGTGTTTTCTAAAAGGACGGTTGTGGAGCTTATTTCACAAAGGAAATAGCACAAGAGGTGGAATAATGGGAAGCATTCAGTACAGCCGTGTAGGAACCAATTAAGGGAGAAATATGGGACGGTACTAGCTATGTAGCATTTTAGTGGTTTGTAATAATTTTAATAAACTTGGAATACCAATATTACTTAGACATGGGAACTAAATAACTCATGGGTCCCCTTTGTCAATGTCACTGTTAATGGTAAACCATGCTTTTCTAATTTGTGTATGTTTACAAATGACATGTAAGTCAATGCAAAAGTCATGGACGACACTTGAATGGATGCTTTTCCACTTTGTGTATGTTCAAGCATGACATATAAGTCAATGGAAAATCATGGACGGCACATGGCATGTTCCAATTTGTGTATATTTATACATGGCATATAAGTAAATATCAAGCATGGCAAATAGGCCCCACTTATCATTCCCATGTTTTAAGCTATACAAAGTACATAGACAATCTAAGTTGGGACAAAAATAAAAAATGCATTTATTTAAAACCGAAAAAAAATTACTACTTAATCTTTTGCATTCTAAAATGCATTATTAAAAATATATTTTTAATTCAGAAGTATAATATCAAAATTCCACTAGAATTTCAGGGTATAACATTCCTCTCACCTTAACAAAAAATTTCGACCTCGAAATTTATCTAAATACATAGCAATCATACAGTCAATAATACAATCAGATGGAATGAACGTATTATGCAACAATTATCAAGCAATTTCAAATTAATGCAATGCGAGAGAGCCTGACATTTTATTCAATTCAAAATTAAAATACTAATGATAATACTAGAATGTCGGTCCAATCTCGGTACTTAAATGCAAGCATGACAATCATAAGTCACAATTACAGGTCAATCAATTCAAAGTCAGATATCGCGAGTCTCTTCCTCTGAGAGCAACCAGCGATTACAGATATTCGGATACCGTGAATCACCTCTAAAGAGGGTTGCCAACGGTCAATCAATTCCATTTACAATTCAGACAATTCCATATCATAACATTATAACAATTCAAATAACAGAGTACTACAAGCAGAAAATACTACCATTTCTTACGTTATCATTTAAAAAACAAATCTTTCAATTCTCGTAACTAGTAACATTTTGAAATATCCAGTTCTTTTCTTATCTTTTAGGAAGCACGGTAATATGAAAATTATTCTTGGCTGCCTTGGTGATCAGTCAAGGAAGTAAGGATAATTCTGGTATTATTCAGATTCAATTAACAAGTCAGATGATCAGTCAGCTTGTTTGATCCTTGTGCCAACAAAAGATAATAAGATCTTTACTCAAATAAGTTCTAAAAGTTTGTGCATACTATAGTAAATTCAGAAATCCTTAATATTCCAATTAGCATTAATATAACATAGAACATGCTTACTATAATAACCAAAATCCTTTAACTTGCCATACCAACTCTTTTTTTTGTGCACTTATCAAAATCACTTTACATTTCAAACATTAGAAAATAAGCTCTATTAATTCCATCCACAAAAATTGTTACGACCTATTAAACATAACTTATAAAATTACAACACACATATAAAATAATCAAGCAACTATAAACAATTAATATATTAGATATATACAAATACAAAGCATATGTATCCTATAATACTTATAACTTAGCTAGACAAATATTATTTAGCTAGCACAAATAGTAAGAAATCAACTTACCTACAAAACAACCCTTTAGACGTACCCATTCTCACGCAATCTATTGGTCTGGTTTGGTTGTTAAACCATTCTCTGATACCATCTGTGACACCCCGTCGAATACTGTACTGGACAATACACGATGGAGTGCCCGCCGCGGATGCCTGCTGCACCCGCAAGGCTTAGAACCACTCATTTTACAAATTGCTGCGATTAAACACAATTAATATACGTGTCAATTATAAATTTATAACTAATTACTTCAATATGAATTAAATCCTACAAAGTCTGGTAAATATAGGTTGCTAACCACAGTATCCAATGGCTCGCTACTCGTCCTGTTGTCCAGCACTTGACCTGAAACCTGGAACCCACAACCAATCGTGGAAAACAATGCAAAAGCACGGAATGAGATAAATAAAATTTATCTCAGTACAGTATTCAGTTCCAGCCACTTGAGTTTTGATTATCATGTGTTGGAACTAAATACAAGACTGAGTCAAATAAATTCCAAATCAAATTTCCATTTCATTTTATTTCAAATAACATTAAAACTCGACTTTTGATCAAGCGATGCAATTAGACAAATAAATTCAATACTCTTACAAATCAATTTTTCCTTTCTTTGAATTCAAAATATGACAATTAGCATTTCAATTACTTGAACAAATAATTAATAACATGTAATAACTAATGTGCAAATTAAAAGCAACCTTTACCACTTGTTTCCAATAGAAATAGCAAGGTCAAATCAATTCAATCAATGCAATATGAAATTGTGAGCTCGGCATCAATTCCATAACAATTCGAATATCAATGTATAGCAAAAGCCGACTCATTTGGTTGGGCAATTACCTATTATGCAAGTCTGGTTTATCACAAGTCAATCATTTCAGTCATTTCCTTCAGATACCGCGAACCACCCTATAGATGGATGCCAACGGCCAATATGTCGCGAGCACCTTCTACGAGGGGCTACCCCGACCAATACAATTCATATACCATTCAATCAATTAAATCATCAAATGTACAAGCAAGCTGGGAACACTCACACTCCGGTCCATTCCAGACTAGACCTACTGAGTCCCGGTACATAAGCGCTTATTACACGGTGCTTGGTAGGATGGGTCATGACTCCACCTCCAAACATTACGAGTGTCTATCTCAACCACACAAGTTGTACTTACCTCAATCAAATCACATTTCAATCGGATACCATTCAATATGTCACTTTCCAACATTTCAATCGGATACCATTCAATATGCCACTTTCCAATCATGCATCAATATACAATTTCACAAAATGATCTCATGATCAAAATTCCAATTATGAATTCAGAATGCATAATGATAATAATAATAATAGTAATAACAACAACAATCAGAATATATATCACATATAATTAAAACTCAAGTGAAATCCGTACCTGATAACACAATAACATCAGCTAGCCAACAAATAATCATACAGACCCTCAGTTGCACCAGCCCTATTCGGCTTGAAAACCTGCCCCGACTCTACATAGACAAATACTAGACTAAGTCCTTACTTTAGCAAGCAAACATTAACAATTCACATTCAACAAATTCGTAGATAAAGTGACGGATTTGATTTGTTCCTTTGATTACCTCATACAATTATAGTACACCTTATTAGTTGTACTAGTAGATGTTTTTAAACACTAAACAGTGGTTAACAACTCTAGAAATCAATACACAACGGTAAAACAATAGTGCTGGACAATTTTCTGGCACAACCCGTGAAGGGTATTTTCGACAGTTTACAAAATCCTTTTTATTTCAAGAGCTGCTGAACGGAATCAAATGAAAATTTAACTGTGAATGAAACATAATAGGACACATCTACTGTAAAAAATTTCATGTTGTTTGGACATACAGATTAATTATAGTGAATTTTCGAAATCAGACAGAATTAGGTTTCAGAAAATCTGTTCCAGCAAATTGTGCCAGTAAATACGTCTGAAAGTTCCTGCCTTGAAACCCTTCAAATAAATCTCTAAAAATTTTGTAAAATTTACAGAAGCTGCCTCTAGATGTCTAGTTTCATACCTAAAAGTTTCAAGTCCTAAATGCAAACAGAGAATAAATGAAAAATGAAAAACCACACTGGGGTCTGTCTGTTCCAGAAACTGATTTTCAAAAGTTGCCCTGGTTTCAAAAATCTTGTAAAAATACCAACCAATCTCAGAAAAATTCACTTTAGATACCAAAATTTTCATCTTGAAGTCTAGTTTCAAACAAAACTATTCTCACATCCAAATTCGAAACAAAATAACAACAGTTAATTAAAGACTGATGCAAGGTCACAGCGGTAACAGAAAAACTGCAAATGACTTTATTCAATTATACTTCTATACTAATTAACTAACTTGTTTCATAACAGATACTGGTGTCAAGTCCTCTATACCAGCACCACCATTTGTACTAATCTGATTAGACTCAAAGTAATAGGTTCCCATGTGATACAAAATTTCAAACACTTATTTGGTTATACGTAGAGTACTCCAATTGAATAATTAATCAACATGATCTTGATAAGTTGCTACAATCCCTTTAACAAAATCCTTAACTTTTGATGATTTTACAAGATATTAGAGAGTATGACACAATATCAAATAGCTAAAAAAAAAAAATCCCAAAAGAAAATTTCAGTTTATCAATAATCAGCAAGGAGATCTAAGCAAAGAAATCTAAACAAATAAAAAATGAAGAACTCTCCAAAGAACATGTATAAATACCTTTGATATCCTATAAGTATGAGTTTCACTTGTCCACTATAACTTGGTATCGGCCCTCACTTCCAACCTAGTTCGCTCATGTAGCTCCTCACAGTTAGGGATAATGAACCACAGCTTCCATCGATTTTGTATTTTTGATGCAAGAATTTGGTAATAATTTCCATAAATTTCGTGTTTTCTAAAAGGACGGTTGTGGAGCTTATTTCACAAAGGAAATAGCACAAGAGGTGGAATAATGGGAAGCATTCAGTACAGCCGTGTAGGAACCAATTAAGGGAGAAATATGGGACGGTACTAGCTATGTAGCATTTTAGTGGTTTGTAATAATTTTAATAAACTTGGAATACCAATATTACTTAGACATGGGAACTAAATAACTCATGGGTCCCCTTTGTCAATGTCACTGTTAATGGTAAACCATGCTTTTCTAATTTGTGTATGTTTACAAATGACATGTAAGTCAATGCAAAAGTCATGGACGACACTTGAATGGATGCTTTTCCACTTTGTGTATGTTCAAGCATGACATATAAGTCAATGGAAAATCATGGACGGCACATGGCATGTTCCAATTTGTGTATATTTATACATGGCATATAAGTAAATATCAAGCATGGCAAATAGGCCCCACTTATCATTCCCATGTTTTAAGCTATACAAAGTACATAGACAATCTAAGTTGGGACAAAAATAAAAAATGCATTTATTTAAAACCGAAAAAAAATTACTACTTAATCTTTTGCATTCTAAAATGCATTATTAAAAATATATTTTTAATTCAGAAGTATAATATCAAAATTCCACTAGAATTTCAGGGTATAACAATACATAGAGGCGTCGGGCAGACCGCACGGTACCTCACGGTCATAGAAAGCGACTTCGGACATAATATGTAGATTTTGTCCAAGGGTTATATTGCAAAATACATATTAAGTAAACTTCAATACTCCCCTTGCTCCGCAGTCCGCACACACTCGCACACAAAACCCACACAATACACGCACAACATTCCCTTTTCGGAGTCGCTTTCTCTCTCTACTATAACTACCTCAAATTCGAACCAAATTCTACCAAACGGTCTCTCTCTCTAATAGATGGAAGCAAAATACCTTCTCTGGTCGGTAATACTAATATGTAAAGGCAAACATATTGTTTACTAGTCACCTTCTTTGTGGGTATTTCTTTCCCTTCTCTTTCCATCTCTTCGTTTAGAAGCTACTACTTGCGATAAGTTTTGGTACCTCTCTCTCTTACTTGTGAGGTCTTGTATTTCGAAACCAAGAGAAGTAATGGGTGAAGCGGTTCGAGCCAATTGTACAATGGAGAATGTTTGCGGTGCTCTTCTTAGAGAACTTGAGGTCTCTCACTCTCTCTCACTTTCTTTTTTATTTTGTTAAATGGATGTTTCGGTTCTGTTGGGAACAGTTGTAAATATATTGCTCATTATATGAAACTTCTGAGTTAAATATTGGTTTGCATGAACGAATAAATTTTTGTTGCTCCATAAACCAAATAGCTTGCATGTCCTTTTATGAAGCCCATATATGATATGTTGTAAATTAATTAATTATGATTTCGTTAACATTTACATGTGTTATTATTGGGCGATTTTTGTTTTACAAATACAAACAGATATTCATCTTTTGCTGGCGCTGCACCTCTATCCAAACTAGGAAAGTTATAATTTAGATATACTCTCTATCATCTAAAGATGATGTGTAAACATTTAAAAATTTTATAATAGTTATATGGTTTTTCTTCGAATGATTGAAAATTTCCAAGTTGGGTCAAAATTAACATAAACCGTATTATAATCATAGATAAACATCTAAATCTTCATTTTTTTAGGGCAATTTCAGTAACTGTAAATATGAAAGACATCAGGACGTATGTACTGTAAAGTAGGAGTACACTAAAATTTTCTTTAATTTTTAATGTAGTTGCGTTTATTTTGGTGTGGAGATAAGAGTAAGGACCAAAATTCCTTTATTTTTATTTATATTTATGTAAAGGTACAATGCAATTTTCTACTACCTAATTGAGGCGAGAATCATTTTAGGAAAGACTTGTCCAGGAAATGGGAAATTCAGAGTTCAAGCATTTTTACGATATGATTTCTTCTTTATTGTTTCTATATATTGGGTTATTTACACATATGTCGTTACCAAGAGTTCAGAACGAATAGGCCAGCGAAGTTCCTTTTAAAATTGCAGTAGGTAACGTAACCTGTAAAGTTTTTTTATCAAAAACTTGACAGTGACAGTCAATATAGTACTCTAATAAAATAGTACGCTATTTGAGTTATCGAATGCAAAAGGCTCTCATTTAATTGAATATCCTAATAAACTCTGTTTTTTTTTTATCTTGTATGTTTTCAATTTAGCAAATATGGAGAGAGATTGGAGAAAAAGAGGAAGACAAAGAGAGGATGCTAATGGAGATGGAAATGGAATGCATGAAAGTTTATAGAAGAAGAGTTGATGAATCAGGTAAAGAGCGTGCCCGCCTCCACCAATTACTAGCTTCTGGCGAGGCCGAGCTTTCTACATTAGTGTCCTGCCTAGGCGAAAATGATATTCCCCTTAAGGTAAATTATAAATAGCTTCACTTTCTCTGCTCAAGCTATGTTCAGAACAGCATGTGTTTATCAGACAGAGGAACTTTGGAGAATAACTCTGAATATTTGATATAGGAGCTTTAAGAGTAAAGACACAAAAGGTAGTTTTTGCCTTTTTGGTGTGCAGGATTCATCGTCTCTTTGTCTTTCTTTCTTTCTTTCTTGCTCCAACAAATTCTTACTAGTCATGTCTTTTAGAAGAATAAATTCTTCTCTCGCAGGCATTTTGATAATAAGTTAGAAAAGAACACTATCGAAATATTGTTCTTACTCGTGAAAAAAAAGGCTATCTTATCGAAAATCTTTTTGTAGGTGAACAAAAATGAGACTTCTTTGAGGGTGAAAGTTTCAAATATCAACATTTTGTTGGAGAAATTAAGAGCAAAAAAGGAGGAGAGAACAAGGAAGTTCACTGATATAAGATCACAAATCGAGAAAATAAGAGCTGAAATTTCAGAGAATTGCCAGTTTGATGAATTGGTTGAGAAAGAAGAGCATGATCTCTCTTTGAGGAGGCTTGAGGAGTATCAAGCTCGGCTACAATACCTGCAGAGGGAAAAGGTTTTTCAAATTTCACCTTTGTAGACCAGGAAAACATTAATTTGCAGTTTGTCAGAAATGTACAATACAAGTCGAGTGGTATAATCCTTTTGGAAGTTACTAGTAAACGGTTTTTCAAACCTCTAGCAGTTAACACAAAAAATAACTTGGTAATAAGATAGAAAAAAAATTATATTCATCATAACCTAAACAGCACTGCCACTACCATGCATCAGCATATAGTACCTCCATGAATGATCTTTCTCTGCAACTGTTTTTTTGTTTGACCTTTGTATATTTATACACGCAGTCAGAGAGGCTGAAAAAAGTTCTTCAATATGTGGATGAAATACACGCTTTATGTAGTGTTTTGGGACATGACTTCGCCGAAGTTGTAGATGGAGCCCATCCTGGCTTATATGTACAGAATCCTGAGAAATCTACGAATATAAGTGACAAGACCCTAGAAGGCCTCTCCTCAGCAGTACAAAATTTGAGGGCAGAGAAGAAGACCAGGCTCCAGAAGGTAATTTACCATTATAGGCTGAAATTAGTATGCTGGTCAGTGTTTCTGGCATCTTTTACCAGTGGATTAAGTGGGTACTATGATTAGCATTAACTTAACAGTAAATTTCTAGCTAACAAAAAAGGCTGATAATCTAAAAGTTACTGTCATAAGGTTGATACAGAATTCTATACTCCTATTTGATTATTATGAAAATAAATTACAAGCTAGAGATTTCACATTAGATGTTTAAGAATAGTCTGACATTTAGATCAGATTGGGAAGCTTGGATTTCATGGTTTGGAATCTCAAAATTTGAGGTTTGGAGCACTGCGTGCTTATGCTTTAAAAACCATCAGAACCCGCACAGTCCATTGATATTTGTATGCCAAAAGTTCATTTTTTTTTATCTGTTACAGAAGATTGATATGCAGTTTTGTCTTTAGTTGAGAATAACAGTGGAAAACCTAGTCAAGCTGTGGGAGCTGATGGAGACATCAGAAAGAGAGAGGACCCAGTTTACAAAAGCTGCAAGTGTTTTTGGTTCATTGGATGAAGAGATTGTTTCGCCTGGCTTGCTGTCACTTGAAACTCTTAAAAAGGTATTCTGATTTCTTCCAGTTATCCATAGTTGTCAGGATAGTTTTGTCACTCTTGACAGCCAGATTACTCCTGGCTGGACTCATGTGCCAGATGGCAACTTAATTTTTTTTTTCAACTTTTTGTGTTGACCAAGAGTATACCAGTTGAATTAATGCTTGATTAAGGCTAATTTGTATTGTTTACATTATTAATGCGACATTTATTGCTCTCAAACTTTAGTTGCAGGGTTGACTTTTAATAGAGGATTATTTTTGTGGTTCTTCAGTGAAATATTACAAATTTGGGAACATCTAACCGACCATAATAATTACTATTACTTAACAACGGTAACCAGCAAATGCAAGCCAAAATTCAAGTCATGGATTCACATCCTTCTGACGTCCTTAATTGGAACAAGGTTACATATATGTTAGGATCTGTTTGCTTGTTGGAACCAGCATTTACCATATTTTAGCAGAAGTCTAACATATCTCAAATTTGTGATTTACTGCTATACCAGTTTTGGGTTGTTTGCAATTTGAAATATAAACTGGTCATTATGACTATTGTTAAGCAGAGAATGACAACTTATCTTTTGAAAATACTAATCAAATGTTGTGGACTGTGGCTTAACTTCAGTTATGTCAAAAGCTTGGTAAGGTTATGAGGAGTGTGTTTGGAGCGATTAGTATAGGAACTAGGAAGGGAGTTGGAGAGTTCAGGAGCAGTTGCCACAGGCAGTCAGGCAGAGCTCTGTAGAGATTAGGGAGGGGGTGGGGGTATTGCCACCCTACATATTTTATTCAGTATTTGGGGACTGAAACTAGTTATATTTTATTAAGTGTTTGAATAATTATCTATAGTTAAGCTACAAAAGAACTAGCCCGGCTCCCTAGAAACTCATTTGTTAGGATAGAGTGTGGTTTGAAGAATATTTTATGGCTATCCATCTATATAGCTCAAACTCCCCCATTGGGAGTTGCTATATCTCAAAATACACCTAGGTTACAATAAAACTGTTGTAAATTTGGAATTATTAACATGACTTCAGTTTGCACTCTATTCTGCTCATGAAGAAAACAAACCTTCTTTTAGGCTGAAGCTGAGGTTGATAGGCTAAAAAGGGTGAAAGCTAGCCGCATGAAAGAAATAGTGCTAAAGAGAAGGTTAGAGTTGGAAGAGATTTGCAGAAGTGCACATATCGATCCTGATATTAGCACTGCACCAGACAAGGTCATTGCTTTAATAGATTCAGGTACAGTCATTCTTTTCTTTAGGGGAATTGGTAACTTACTCTCAAATGAGATACTAAACCTTCTCCAAGTTGTTAAGGGGATCCAATTGCAAAATTGCATGTACTTATATGTAATTATTGATGTTTTGAAAAAAAAAAAATAGGCCTTGTGGACCCATCGGAGCTTGTAGAAAACATAGAAGAGCAGATAGAAAAGGCAAACGAGGAATGCCAATCAAGAAAAGAAATAACGGACCGGATCATAAAATGGGTCGCAGCATCTGACGAAGAAAACTGGCTTGAAGAATATAATCAGGTATACACATTTGTTTCATTCCACATTTATGAGATCAGGTAGCACCGTAGCAGTAGGTAGAAGTCATTCCTGAGCATTAATTTGTCAGAGCTCAATATTTTAGTACTGTTGGCCTATTGCCTATTTAGCCATATATTGATGTCAAAAAAATTGATGTACCACTAAATTAGCCTCAATAAATTGTTGATGACTTCCAAAATTTAAAAAGACAATATTCAGAACAATGCTAATTAACATGGATAACAGTACCATGTGAAAAGCATTTCTCGCGCAATATTTTGCTATGGTAGCAGAACCACGCTTGACCCAATGGCACTGCAAACTGAAACCTGACTTCTTTTAACTAAATCGTGGACGTGAAGAACCGGTAGGCTCATAAGTAAAGCTTATTACTATGATTTGATTTGGTATAGCTTAATCTTTTTAAAATGATCAGGATCAAAATAGGTACAGTTCTGGAAAAGGGGCACATGTGAACCTAAAACGAGCAGAAAAGGCAAGGATATTGGTTGCCAAAATTCCAGGTACCTTCATGCAAGTTTCTGGTTTTTCATAAAATCATGATTTAGCATTTAATGATTAACAAAGTTTCTCTTAATTTGTCAGTAATTGTAGATAACTTAATTAAGAAAACCCTTGCATGGGAGCAGGAAAGAAACAAGTCATTTATCTATGATGGGGTGAGGTTATGTCTGTGTTTCATTTCGTAGCTTCTGATCACTTGCTAGCAATAATAAATTAATTCTTTAGTTTCCTAGTAACTTGATAAATATCCATATATTTTGGATTTAGGTGCGTTTGGTTACTTTGTTGGAAGAGTACAAGCTTGGAAGATTACAGAAGGAAGAAGAAAAAAGAAGATACAGGGTACTAATCACAGACTTAATCCATACCATATTTACATTGCTTCTATGATTCTATAACACAAGCATTTGAGTGCATGGGAAATTAAAAATTAGCATTATAATATGTTTTTGCAACCATATGTTAAGTTCAGATTTAGGCCATTTATAGAAATGTATCTCTTATTATTTTTTTCCTTATAAGTTCTTCCCATACCTTCAGTTGACAACAAGTACAAAGAAAACTTCAGGCTAATCTACATTGATAATTATGAATTTCTCTAACCCTATGTTAACTCCAATCTAAGCATGGATATACTACTTATGTAACAGGACCAAAAGAAACTACAAAACCTACTAACAGATAGAGATCTTCTCTACAATCCTAAACCAAGCAACAGAAGAGCCACCAACTTGAGAAAAACAATTGGGTATGGCCCTAACCTTAATGGATCTGGGTTCATGACTTCATCCTTTTCTGGTCGGGTCTCCGCTGCAGCTGATTCCACTCCTGAGCTCCTGACACCACGATCCTACTCGGGTCATTCCCACATGTATTTCTCAGGATGGTCCCACCACCTTTCAGCAAGGCAACTAAATTTATCCAATGGTTCAACTCAAGCTGATAGCATGTCTACATTCACAACCGTCGGTGGATCTGAACTGGGATCACCACTCCGCTACTAAGCTTATTACGAAGATTTCTATGTGATTTCAATTAGACAGGTGACTACTGTAAGAAGCAGCAAGGATTACAATCCCTCATATACCAGCTGCCATAACATGCAATCATAAATGTATCAATACAACAGCTACTTAGCGTGGTATATCTTTGGTTCGCTACTATTGTAAACAAAAATCAGAAATTCACATTTAATTATTTCTTTCAATTCTTTAGGAAGTACAATGTTGCAAATTTCATGTTTGCTTTTAAAGTTTGTAATAGTCTGAAACAATAGATGTAGGTGGATACAAAGCATTTGCCCTTTGTTCATATATTCAAACCCTCATAAACCTTTTAAATTCAGACATTTTTTTTTAAAATAAGTGAGCCTTAAAAGCTCACCACTTTCCATTCAAAGAAAGCAGCTTATTACAAAAACGAACGAGTCAAAGAAAAAAATTCAGACATTTTTAATCCAAAGAAAAACTCAAATCCAATGCATGGCACTAATGTTAGATAGGACCCTACCAAACCAACAAATATAGGAGAATTAATTTTTCACTCTAAGAATAAACTTTCTTTGTACAAAGCCCACAGTACCACAGTACACGTAAATATTTTCTTAGATAATTAGAAATTTGCAATACAACAACTCCACAAAACCATGCTTGTCTAATTCTACAAAAGACGAGTGAAATCTAGAAAGAAGAGGTACATTTAGAGAACAGCAAGCAAGAAGCGTCAATACTCTTGGAGCTTTTTCTAGGGAAAATCTCTAGCCTTCTAACAAACAACAAAATGTCCCTGAAAATTTACAAAAAAAAAAATTAAACAACTCAAGTTCAGTTTTTATATTATATATTACAGTTTTCTTGTTCCCAAGTCTTATGTCAAAATGTAGAAACTGCAGTCGTAACAGTATAATCCAATGTGACACCTAATTTATCTATTGTTCAATGTAATTTGAAATCTGGAGCTCATTTTGCATGAAACAACCGACTTGCGTTAAAGCAGAGCATTCTATAATTTAACCCTTAATACTATCAGTAAATCCCTTAAGAAGCCTCCAAACTAAAACCTACACTCAAGAGCTTTAGCTGGTTGCAAGAAATAGGAAGAGCATGATGAAGCAGCTAAGGGTAAAATAATAACAACAATAAAGCCTTTCATCCAAGACAAGTCGGGAAGGCTAGAAAAGAAACCCAATCGAGTTAAGGGTAAAAGTATATAAAAAAATTAAAATCGAGATTGGAGTGAAACCCGCACCTTTTAATCTAAATTGCTTCTACATATAAAAAACAAAACTTACATTATATAATAATTAAGTTTCATCAAATCATTAAACTATTATATAAATTAAGTTCATTGCTTCATCGCACTATTACAGTTGTCCACTATTTCACTATAAGTTGTACTGCAATAACTGCCATCCGCTGACAACCAACACCATAATCCTATTTGGTTATATAAAAATAAGAAATGAGAGGGAAGGACTCCTATTTGGTTCACATTCGACTTGTCAATAAATAAAAGACATTTCATAGTATGTTTGAAAATCTAGTTAATAAATTGACTTTACACAAGATGAAAAACAGTGTTCTAAACCACCAATACATACATAATAGTAGACCCAATTGCCTTCCCATTATAACTTCTAAAGTTAGCAACAAATGCACCTCATAACACATCACCAGAACAAAATTTTTGTTAACACAACGTGCAAACATAAAAAATAAAAGATACCTTTTGCCATCCTCCTTCACAAATCAAACCCTTTAAGATAATTAGGATCCTTTCTAGCTCTCTCCTGGAACTTCCTAAACCACCGATCGAGAATATCAGCGGGTACGACAATATTGCCACCTCCATCAGCACCACAGAAGGATGTCATGTAATTAAACAAGCTCTCTCCGACTTTAAGCGCCATTCTCTCTCCTCTCCTCCCTTCTCCTTCGTCCTTGATGGGAGGTACGATCGTCAAATCCTCGACGCAAACCCCGATCTTGGCGCCGAGGTTAGATTTCTCGGTCTCGCCGTCGGTGGGCCAGGGGAGAGTGAGTACGGCGGAGGGTCGGTCTGGAGTGAGGGCCCCGCAGAAGAGGAACGAGGGGGTGTGGGTCGGGGAAGGCTGGAAGTAGAGAGAGAGAGCTTGGGTTGGGGGGAGAGAGGAGGGAGAGAGGAGGAAGATGCAGACTTGGTGGAGAGGAGGAGAAGGGAAGGGAGAGAGGTCGAGGATCCAGTGGGTCGGATCGATTTGAGTGAGCGATGTCGGATCCATCGGGTAGGTTCGCTCTGGGAAGAGGAGGCCGAACATGGCTGGAGCTGGAACAATGAAAATTGAATTAAGGAGTGGTGATGTTTGAGCTGCTGGAGCGAAGAAAAGGGAAGAGGAGGGAGTTTCGGGAAGGTTTTGGGCGTCTCAGTAGAAAATTCTAGAAGATGTATTGAGAAACGGTCACAGAGGAAATCAAGGAATTTGCAGGGACTCGTTCGAAAATCGAAACAAAATGGAATCCCTTTCCATTTCCGTTCTTACAAAATCACACCAATTTAAAAAACCTCTGGATCTAAAATTATCCATCTATGTAATCTGTAATCGTTTGTTGATTTAATCTATGATTGAGTGACAATTTCCAAATGATTTTTTATATTGCATCTAATATGAAAACGTACAATAAAAATTTTCGGCAACAAATGAAAGAAATGTTGGATTGGTCCGTTTAATGTGTTATTCATATTGTTGTCCCTAATGGAGGCGGCTTAATCAAGGTTTAGCGGAAGCGATTAAAGGTTTTGGACCGGTTTGGTATGAACTATCCTAACACAATTCAATTGTTACCCAATACAAGCAAGCACACAAGCAATTCAAGTATAGCAAGATAATAAGGAGAGAAAGAGAGAGAGAAATTAACACGCGATATGATTACGGAGTTCCGACCCGCTAGAAGAAGCTAGCCTTAGTCGTACGTCTCCGGGAGTTCCGCTACCACGAAAGGGCGCGCTCCGTTCAATTCCAACAAGAACGGGACTACAACTTCGAACCGAATCACCTCGTCACAAGGACACTCGAGGCGGATCGGCCTAACTCGAATGGCACAACGGCGTCAAAGGAGAAGAGCTCTCAACCTATTCCAACCTACACCTAGCGACAATGTCGGGGCGGTGGTGTTTGAGGCTACTAAATCTCTCAAGATGGTCTAGCTATGAAAAGCTCAAGTGGGAGAGTATCCCTATGCTCAAAGGCTCAATTCTGGTCTAATTTTGCAAAGTGAAGCCTCTCAAAGAGAGAGAACAAGGGGTGGATATATATAGGGCTCGAAATGAGCAGTTCCCCAGCAAAAACAGGCCACAGCGTTGTACAACGCTGAATAGCGTTATACAACGCTGGAATATGACCGTTGTAAATTCTAACGGCTCTTTAATATAGCCGTTGGTTTGTCAGAGCGTTGTGCAACGCTATTTGCCGTCGCACAACGCAGGAGTGTAAAACCAAAGGAAAGCTCCGACAATTCCGTTGGAAATTGTCAGAGCGTTGCTTGCCACTGAATGGCGTTACACAACGCTAAAGGGAGACAAAAGGAACAACTCTGACAGATTCAACAGAGCGTTGTACAACTCTATATGCCGTCACACAACGCTAACGTTACCCAACGCTGAAAGACGTTGGCTAACGTCTCCAGAGACTTTGCATGTAAAAACGACTGTTTACATGGGACAGCTAATTTGGAATTTATGTGGCGTTGTACAACGCTATATGGCGTTGCACGATGGTACTCAGGAAATTTTCCAAGTTTTTTTTTTTAACTGCAGCGTTGTACAACTCTACTGAGCGTTGTACAACGTTGTGACTCAGCGTTGCCTAACTCTATATAGCGTTGTGCAACGTTGATTCACAAAAGTATGAATTTAGCTGTTCTAGCGTTGTGTAATTCTATCTAGCGTTGTACGACGCTAGGTCACAGAAAACAGGATTTTGCTGGTTTATTGAGCTTTTCGCTATCTAGACCATTTTAAGGATAAACAAGGACTAAAGTATACCTTCTATCCTAGTCTAAACTAGCCTACAAGCTCTCTAATGACTTGATCTTGATCTTTCTTAAAGCTTTTATCCAAGTCCTCATAAATTGTATCTTCTTCCTATAAAACTCAAAGAAGATTGTTAAATGCCAAATGATATTGTTTTGCAATCGACAAACCTAGAGACGTTTAGTACAACACATATTCATAATCGGAATTGCTTAGGACCATCTTTCAGATTCTATCATCTCCATCATCCTCACGCGGACCATCCTTCAGATTCTATCATCCCCATCATCCTCACGCGTACGTAACTAACTCCTCCCTCACGCATACACTATCTCCCCTTCCCCTCCTCCGTACACTATCTCCCTCCCCTGTCCCCTTCTCCCTCCCACGTACGTTGTCCCCCTTGTTTGACCCTAAAATTTCGCGATTGGGGACACAGACCGATTTACGAGAAGTTTGAGAAAATAATGGAAAATAGCAAATGGACCCCAAAAATCATGGAAAAATACCCAAAAATCCAGTGTAGCATGAGAAAAATTATGATGCTTTCAGAATGGTCAAAGGAGCTGTATGATTATCATTTTATGCAAAGAAGCCCCTGATTTTGGAGAAATTAAATAAAATAGGAGGAGGGGTATTTTTGAAAATTTCTTGATTCCACTGGATTCTAAATATTTTAGTGAATCTACATACCAAATTTCATACGAAAACTCAATTGGAAAAGGCTCCAAACAATTTATTTAGGTTCAGCAACAAATAAAAATTGGTTTAAAAAGAAGAAATGGAGAAGGGCAGATTTGAGGAAATGGAGAAAGAACGCTTAAATCTGAATTTCCCTCTTTGAATGGGAGTTGATGGACGTGTCTGTTCTTCATACACCATGTACGAGAGGAATATCAAGTATGCTCGGTCTACCGTGATCCGGGTCCACGCAAACAGTGAAGAGAAATATCGTTGGGTGCCTTATTCGACTCAATCTTGACCCCTTCGTGAATGAAGAAATGGGGTACACACAAAGCACTTGAACCAAAGAAGAGATATAAGCAGGAGGGCCCACGAAACAGTACCCTGGTCCATTATACTCCAAACGCAGCCAAGAAGAAAGAAAAGAGGGAGGGAGAAACAATCGCAACAGAAATGGTTAAGCGAAAACCGTCGGGCTCCAGCTGGTTTTCCCAGCCAATCAGAGCAGAGAACGCTGCCTATATAAGGGGGTTCAAAGAAGAAAAAAAGGAGAGAAAAAGGGGGGGCCAGACGGAGCATAGGTTAGCTAATTTCAGACTACTCATACACTGTAATACACACACTCACAGTGGTTGGCATTTCTGCAAGCATCTGGTGTGCGTTGTAAGAGAGGGAGAAAGGGAGCATTAGGAAGAAATCTCTGTGAAGAAGTAAGGTAAAGATCGTGTAATCAGGTAAGAACTGATGTAAATTGTGATGATTTGAAGAAATTGAAACGGAATTTTGTCGAATTTTGAGTTAATTCTAGTTCTTTTCGGTTTTTGTTATGTTCTTGCTGAACTTCTTGAATTAGCATTGCTTAATCGTGATCTCTGTTGTTCTTGACTTAATTCGAAGCCGTGGTCTGATGCATAGCTCAGTCATGGTGGAGATTAAGCAATTACCCTTTAGGCATTGAATTGATGACAGTCTCTTTTATAGGTTTGATCCAATTTTGTTCTTCTTTCTTCTTAACTTAATTCGAAGCCGTGGTCTGATGCATAGCTCAGTCATGGCGGAGATTAGGTGTTTACTTTCAAAGAGTGAGTTGTTACAGTTTCTTTCACAGATCTAGTTAGATTTTATACTTTCTCTTGTCCGTTCCTGAATCAGTTTCATATGACATCCTCTCCCTATTTCCCTTTCTTGACTCGATTCGAAGCCATGGTCTGATGCATAGCTCAGTCATGGCGGAGATGAGGTTTACGTGCCGTTTTCAACTTCTTTCCTTCGATTTCTAAAATCAATTTGGTCCAATTTTCCCTTCTCATATCTTTCTTGATTCTTCTTTGGCCAAGATCTGATGCATAGCTCAGTCGTGGCATTAATTAGGCTAATTCTTCTTTGGTTATCAAATCATATGACTTTCTTGTATAGATCTTGTTGAACTCCCTTTTGTTCTTTTTCATTTAGCAATCGGATAGATATCTTTTCTATTTTGCATCTTAGATTCATCTTTTACCATGGTCTGATGCATAGCTCAGTCATGGTGAAGGTGAAGTTAATTCCTTTTCAAATGTTTCATCTTTACTGCATTTCTTTAAGAGTTCAATTTGTCTTCTCCTTCACAAACGATCTAGCTGATCCTTTAGTCTTGGTCTGATGCATAGCTCAGTCATGACTTGGAAAAGCTCTACAAACTCTCCCATGGATGTCTCGAGCATAGCTCAGTAGCCATGGAGAAGAGTAACATCCCCTCACTTCTCATGCGGTCTCGAGCATAGCTGAGTCGCTTTGAAGATGAGTTTGAACATAAACCGAGTATATCTTGCGTGTAATCCTGATGCACAGTTCAGATTGCACAACAGATAAAAAGGTTTGTGTTTATCACCATTTTGCAATTAGAATAGTTGCTAGGGTCTTTCTTGTAAAATCTGTATTCCTTTCATGGTAGCATTGTTTCTAAATTTGTTCTACTTAGTTCTTTCAAAACATGTAACCAGAACTAATGAAGTGTTACTATTGCAAACCTCGACCAGACCATATCTTCTTTATTAAGGCTTTTGATCTCCGAGATTGCTCCATATCTGACATTTGATAAAGGTTAAAAGATTTGTTGATGGTATTGTCAAGAAATGAGGGGGTATTGAAATTGAAGGTGAAATTGTTCTGTACTTGTTGTTATGGAGGATAACATGGAAGTTATATGTTGAAATGCTAATTGATATACTCTATGGATTCTCTTGATTATAATTATACAGAGAAGTGGGGACCAGTTGGCAATAAAGATTAAGTATGGTTTGCCTTGCTTTATTAAATTGTCATGACACAAAGAAATTTGAACACTGTACCAATATAAGAGTATTTCTGGTTTTGTGATGCCCAGTAGTTTGATAGGAGTATGTACAGGTCATGATGGGTTTGAGTTGTGTAAATGAAATGATGATATATAACGTTCCTTGACTTGTTATTGTATTGGCCTCCTGACTTTAGCATAACCAGCACATGTGCGTATATAATACCACTGATAGGCATACGAAAGTTGAATAAACATAGTACGAATTGATGTTGGGAATATGTTAGTAAAAATGCTCAATTTCATGTCATCTTGTCCCCTTTGATTTCGGTACCAACTCACTTTTCATTTACTGGTCTTTGGTGCAACATTTGTCTTCGTCATTTGACCTGACTACCAAACCAGACTTCATTGACAGAAATTGACCATTGAGATGTTGTATATACCGTTCCTAAGTCTCAGGGAACCCATGTCTGGTACAAATGAATTATTTCCAAGTACATGAGTATTGAATTGCTTTTGTCACTATTTCACCGTGCCCCTGTATGGTTCACCCATTGATCGAAAGTGACGCGACGGGAATGGAGATTACCATTGTGCCCTTCTCTCTCTTGCGATGCCAGGAAGCCCTTTTTCGTCGGCTGTAGCAGTCGGAATTGGTGGCGGATTCGTACCCGTTTGGTCGGACCCATTAACTACAAAACGGACCCGCTTCCATTTTCGTTCAAAGCTCAGCGCGCGAAGGGACCTGGGATTCCTTATGTTTTGGGCCCAATTTAAGGCCCATGGTCAAACCCACACAGACTCAACGATTCCAGCCAGCACCGTGTTTGATGACGTGGCCCAATAGGAATAGGACAGATAGGCATGAACTTCAGAAATTTATTAAAAATAGTAGGAAGCCCCTAAAGATACAAACGACACATCCATAAAATTCTAAAAAATCAAAATAAACCAATTTCACTGATACTTCGATATGAAAATATGTCAAAGTAGTGGCCTTTTGTATTTTTGAAGTATTTTCGCCTTAAAAATGGATTTTAGAAAACTCCTTAAAAGATGCTAAGTATTTTCGAAATAAAACTTCAAATGTGCTATCTTCAAAAAGCTAAGTCTACTTGAGTACAAATATTTTCAAAAGCCTAAATGATTTCAAAAATGATATCTTTTAAAGTCAAATATCTTCCAAGATCAAGTATTTTGAAGTAAAAAAGTACTTTCAAAAGTCAAAGCTACAAAAGGCCAAAGTGAGTAAATCACCAACATCCCAAGAGAAACATTAAGAAATTAAAAGTCCAAACACGAAATCCAAAGTCAAAGCCAAAACCTCTTCGTTTGAGGAAAAGTCCCTCACTAAGGTTGAGATCGACCTTAGATGACTTAGAAAATGAATTCTTACGGGCCCCCTTCGTCCAAAGAATTCCATTTTGTTCTCACAAGAAGATCGACTAAGATGATCCCGAGAACCGACTCTTATTAAGAAGACCGATGAAGATGGTCCCTAGGGTCGTTAAAGAACCAACTCTTATTAAGAAGACCGATGAAGATGGTCCCTAGGGTTGCAAAAGAACCAACTTTCGTCGAGTAGCCATTAAAAAGGACCCGAAGGTTGCAAAACTTCTTTTGTTCTCACAAGAAGATCGACTAAGATGATCCCGAGAACCGACTCTTATTAAGAAGACCGATGAAGATGGTCCCTAGGGTCGTTAAAGAACCAACTCTTATTAAGAAGACCGATGAAGATGGTCCCTAGGGTTGCAAAAGAACCAACTTTCGCTCGAGGCCGCCCAAGAGGTCCCGAAGGTTGCAAAACTCTTTTCACTCTCACAAGAAGGCCAATCATAGCCCCGAGAGTTCACCATGAATAACCTCAAGTGAAGTCTTCCCTCTCACCGATCAAAAACCTCTTCTAAACCAAGAATCCATCCCCTTCTTCTTAAGTCAAGTTAGAAGTCTTTTGTCGATCCTTAATTGGGTCCCGTCCATTGAGTTTGGTACCATCAATTAAGTCCTCCACTATAGCACTCCATAAGTCTCTTTTCCTAGCCCATTACGTCTTTACCCTTCACGTCCCTTAATCAGAGGTTCTCGTAGGAAACTACGGGGTAATTAACAGTAGGGGCTTGCGCCTACTGGAAAGAAAGGACCCGCTAAATCAAGAAACTTCTTTAAGTAGCGACTCTTTATAGGGTTCTCTTGTGTTGAGAGATACCCGCCATGGAGATCGAAACCTTAAGGGAGGTGAATCTAGGCTATGTTCCCATTGTTCTTCGAGAAATCCCTTCGAGGAGAATAATGACGAAAAAGCCGCGACACCCCTCCTCCCTTCTCCCTCCTACATACGCCGTCCCCCCTCCCCCTCTTCCCTCCCATGTACACCGTCCCCCCCCCCCCACCCTTCTCCTCTTCCTCTTACACACTTCATAATTGTTGAAGTTAATATATTTAAATGTTGAAGGCAATATCGTAATTGTTGAAGTTAATATATGTACTGTTGAAGTTATATATGTAATTGTTAAAGTTAATATGTTATTGTCTCGCACTTTTGCGCGGCCCTCGGATCAACAGAGGAAAATCCGGTCTCGGATTGAGGGGCAAAAAAAGATGCGGATCAGATACCCCTCGCGAGCCTCAAGAGGCCGATACCGATACCACCCCGAAGCGTGGTACCTGTACGGTCTTGAGTTCTCACGAGGGTTTATTATTTGAAGGGGTCCTTTCTTTCCAGTAGGCGCAAGCCCCTACTGTTAATTACCTCCGACATGGTCAGGAGCACCTCTAGATCGGGAAAACCAAAGGATTGTGTGTCGTGAGCTGTTAGGGAATTGTAAATATGCAATTAGCGGTCCTATCATGCATCTATATTTTTTTTTTTGTTTTTTTTTTATTATTAATATTACTACTACAATGCAATATTAATATATCATATTATTATATTTATTTTTTTTTTGTGGACTTTGGATTGCAGGGGACAGCAGTCTCTG
This sequence comes from Rhynchospora pubera, assembly GCA_028095005.1. Classification (NCBI taxonomy): domain Eukaryota; kingdom Viridiplantae; phylum Streptophyta; class Magnoliopsida; order Poales; family Cyperaceae; genus Rhynchospora; species Rhynchospora pubera. Next base: position 206,287,499 of record CM051462.1, on the reverse strand, counting down.
GAGTTCTTAACTTGTAGAGGTTTCAGTTGACTGTCGTAGCTGGACGCTTGTAATCTTCTCGTTTTCCGAGTTCTCTTTGTAATGTGAGGAATTAAGGTTTAGGCTCTTCTGGTATGAATTTTGTATTTATAAAGCATGGACTTCCCGAAGCGGGTTTCTTAGACTTCCTGTTGATCTTTGTCGAGGTTATCTGAAAGTGACGTCTGATTCCTGATCAGATCGTTAAATTTGGTTGATGCGGTGCTTGAGGTTGTTTTCTCTTTTTTTTTTTTGAAGTTGACATCAGGCCCCTGGGCTTGTGGATGTTAAAGACGCCGGACCACTGGGTTTATGGGCGTTAAAATCTTATGCGCGCGGGTGCGACCCGAGTCGGTTGCCCCTTGACCTTTCCCGGGAAGCGGGGTGACACTCGTTCGATGGGCATAGAGCGTTAAGTGACATCTGGTACCTGACCAAGACGTTCAATAGACGGAGTGGCTTCCGTTAAAAGTGACATTTGGCGATGTTCAAAGTGACGGTTCGGTTTGCTCCCGAAGCGTTAAAGTGACATTTGGCAATGTTTAGTTCTCTTTTTCTTGGGATGATACTCGGTTTCCAGCCAAGATATCAAATAAACGGTTCTCTTGTCGCTTGAAGTGTTGCGTTGATACATGGTTTCTAGCCATGATATCAAGTAGACGATCCAGTTGCCATTTGAAGCGTTGAAGTGGTATCTAGTTTTCATCCAAGGTATCAGAGGAACGATTCGACTGTCACTCGAACCGTTAAGACATCTGGTTGCCAATCAGACGTTAAGTGACGTTCCGATCTCCATCCGAAGTACTGAGGTGATATCTGGTAGCCAGCCAGAATATCAAACAGATAATTCGATTGTTGTTCAGAGCGTTCAGGAGACATTTGGTTGCTATTCAGATATTGAGTAGACGGTTCAACCATCACTCGAGATACTGAGGTGATATCTGGTATCCAGCCAAGATAACCCGCAGATTATCCGATTGTTGCTTGAGGTGTCGACAGTGCATCTGGTCGCAAGTCAAATATCCAGGAATCGATTCAGCTGCCACCTGAACCGAAGACGCTTGGTTGCCAGCCAAGTGTTAAGTGCCAATTCGATTATCATCCGGAGTATTGAGGTGATACTTGGTATCCAGCCAAAGTACCAAACAATTGGTCTGATTGCTATTCGAATCGTTTAGAAATGACATCTGGGTGCCAGTCAGATGTTCCCTTCCGATTCGATCATAATTGAGACTCTGAAGTGATATCTGGTAGCCAGCCAGCTTATCGGACAGATGACTCGATTATTCTTCGAAGCGTTGAAGTGACGTCCACTCGCCAATCAGATAAGTAACAATTCGATCCTCACTCAGAGTATTGAGGTGATACTTGGTAGCCAGCCGAGATATCAAACAATAGTCTGACTGTTACTCGAAATGTTAAAAGGAATCTGATTGCTAGTCGGCCGTTCAATGGACAGTTCAGCTGCCACCTGAAGTGTCCGAATTTCATCTGGATGCCAGTCAGATGTTAAAGTGACATTTGTTCGCCAAACGGGTATTGAGTAGACGGTTCGATCCTCCTTTGGAATACTCTGACGATACTTGGTAGCCAGCCGAGATATCATACAGATAGTCCAAGTGTTACTCGAAACCTCGCAAGGAACCCTGATTGCTATTCAAACGTTCAGCGGATAGTTCAGCTGCCACCTGAAATATCCAAGGTTTCAACGGTTCGGCTCTCACCCGAAGCATTGAAACTATCCTTCGCCAGACCCTTGGGTTTGTGGGCGTACAAAAATCTTATGCGCGCGGGTGCTACCTAAGTCAGCTGCCCCTTGGCTTCCCTAGGTGCGGGTGACGATTGGTTCTCGATCATAGGAGCGTACCTCTGACGCTCAGTCTCTGACCAATCGTTCAATGTGACGTAATGCTTGACATCTAGGCAAGACGAGTCACTCAAATGACGCTAAGCGTTCAAGTAACGTCCGGCTGCCGACCGGTACGTCATGAACAGTTGGTTCTCGATCATGGGAGTGTTCCTCTAACACTCAGTCTCTGACCAGCTGTTGAAGCTTCGCTTGATTCCTGATCAAGCGTCAATGCGACATAATGCTTGGCATTTAGCCAAGGCAAGTCAATAGGGTGACACTCGGCAATCTCTGCGAGCGTTCAGGTAATGTCCGGCTTCCGACCGGAACATTGTAGTTTCCCTCCAGCACCGAAAGAGGTAAGTTTTGTTGTATGAGATCTGGTTGTTGATTTAAAAGATAGACTAAGTCGTCATTATGGAGCTGTTTGAGGCATAAGTAATGTGACCAAGGAACATGTTGAAGGTTTCTGAATGAGGATATTATTTGGGTAAGGATTATAGATCCATCTGATGTAGTGGTGTGATCTGGGATAAGGTCTTTAATATAATATAAGGGAGTCGTTTACAGCCACAGTGTTGGCCTCGATGTATCCTTGGCGGTTAGATTGCAAACACTCAAGTTAGGACCTCCTGCCTTCTCGAGAGAGCGGGTGCCTTAGATAATCGTAGACTCCTGAAATAGAAGTGTGATCTTTCCCCAAGGTACGGGTATGATGATGTGGTATTTGTCCATAGTGACAATATTTGCATATCTTCGATAGGATCATAATGTTGTGTGCCTGTGTCAACGGTGTTGGCAGACGTTTATCTCTGGCGGGTAGATTGCATACACTCAAGATAGGACCTCCTGCCTTCTCGAGAGAGCGGGTGCCTTTGATAATAGTGGCTTTCATCGTCTCAGCAGGCTTGGGACAACACTGTGAGCTTTTCTCGGACTGCAAAGAGTTCTGCTCGTATGTGGTTGGATCCATATTCTTCACCAATAATATTTTGCGGTGTAGTGTGCCTTCTCTTTGGGATTTTATCAGTTTGCTTGAATATTGTTTCGGTCTTCATCTGATTTGCATATTATTTCGGGTCTCTTGATAGAGTCCCGTGACATCGTGATAGATCTCACTATCCATCGTTTTGAGGCTAGCGAGTCTCAATTTAACCAGATCATTGAACTTGATGCTTCACCAGTACTCTTGTTTGTTAGCAACAGTACTTAGTGTCTCCATTCTGATCCACACTCGTCGCGACGATGACCGTCTGGTGGTTTTGATCACTTGGGGTTATGATGAGCTTTATCTAGAGTCGTAAACGGAGCACTAGACTCGGTCGTGCTAGTATCCCGTTATGACTTTCTGAATTTTGTGATATTATCCATGCCTTCGAGGATTTGATCATGAGCCTTTGACCTTTGCCGAAACGGCTTATTTCCATGGTATTCCAATAAGAATAATGGTAGGAATATATTCGGTAGAGTTTTTAGTGGTGATGATTAGCCAAATAGATTCCCTTTATTTTTCTGAGCTTCCAGGATTTTTCCTCATATTTTTCTGAACCTCCTGTGATTTTTCATGAATTTTTAACGGTTGCTGGACTTTTTACATAAATATAAGGCTGAGATGGTAATTTGTGATTGGCCAGAACTTGGAATATGGATTTAAAATATTATGTTTGGATTTTGGTTATGGTTTTGGCATGACTGTATTCTCCATATTTTTCTGGTCCTGTAGAAATTTGGTTTGGATTTTTCTGAGTTACGGTTGAATTTCTACGAATTTTAAAACTTTCCATCAATAGAATGATGCCACATCAGCAGAGGAGCCACGTGGCAGGTCCTGGTTGGTCCACACCAGCGGAGAGGAGAGAGGTTGGCAACGACATCAGCTGGGAGGGAGGGGACACATGGCGTGTTCTGATTGGTTGTCAGTGGGTTATTACACCGTGTTGACTCGCCACACGAAACGTGCCGCAAAAGATCGTGAATTTTGGGACGCCCCCTATTAAAACCGTCCATGCTCACGGTATTTTGCAGAATAAATGACCCCTTCGCTTGTGGGGCCCATTGTCAGTGGGGATTGTGGTCCGTTGCTGATGCACCGCGTTCACACAAATTAGGGAATGAAATCCCTTCTCCCTGACTCGCTTCCTTCTTCTTCCGTCGACAGAACAATGGAGTTCCCCGCCATGGCTGTTTGATTGAGCACTCCAGGCCATCAATCGTCCTCAAGATGATGTTGATTAGGATCGTGAGGTCCCCAGGAGGTTGGGTGACCCATTCTTAGGGCCTGTCTCTTTCCCTTTCACTGTAATTATCTTCCCCTTCGCTGGCTAGGGTTTGACGAGGCCTGGCGGTGGTTCTGAGCCTCTAGTGGTGATCAAGTCGAGATGACTTGCCTGAGAGCATCATGAGGGACCCACGAAGTTTGGTGTAGCCTCAATTTGATTGCCGATCTCCTCCAGCATGGTGTTTCACCTCAGTCAAGATTCGTCATGGCGGTGAGTTGTTTGATGCAGTCTCCTGGCCATGGTGGGGGTCAGGTGAGGCGCCTATGAGACTTGTGACAGGTGTAAGAAGGTATTTGTATTGCCAATTTGATTGCCAAATCCCTTCAGCTGAGAATTTCACCACAACCTGGTTTGACCAAGGTGATAAGCTGTTGGTGGCCTACTCTTTTGTTGTTGCAAATTTCTGTTGATGTAGAAGGCACAATGAAGTACTGGGGAGCATGTTGGCATCTCCTTGGGTGTGTATGAACCTCCAATTCCATCATGGCAGCCTTGCAACATGCTCTCAGCTGAGGTTGAGCCATGGTTGTCATGATTGCATCCATGTTGCTGATTGAAGGTAGTATGGCAACTCTTGAAGCAAGATGCTCCATCAGGTTGACATATGAGGTTCTCTAATGCAGAGCTTCTCCTGGCTTAGTTGAGGTGGTGATGGTGACAGCCTCCTCCATGAGTTGCAACATGTTGGCATGAGATGATGTCCATTGGCCTTCTTATTTCAAATGTAGATTACAAAGAAGTAAAACAAACAGTGGCTTAAAACTGAAACTATGAAGCTAATGCTTCTACTAACACACTTTTTTTTTTTTTGTTTTTTTTTTTGTAGCTATCCTAATTTGCACAGAAAATACTCCTCTTAATGAACTTCTCGTGGATATCTCTCCCTGGTTGTGTTGTTGGTTCTTTTTGCATGGCACTGAGGTACCCTATTTATAGGAGAACCAACAGTACTGTGGGTGGCACCAATGATCAATGTTTTTGAGGAAATTGGACAGTTTTGCCCCTGCTGTTTTCTCATTCTTTTACACAGAGCCTTACTGCCCCATACTTGGAGAATCTTCTTTGCTTTTTTATTAACTATGCCACCAGTGAGGCAATGTTTATCTTCAAGGATCAATGATCTCGCTGCCCACTCTTCCATGGTCTCAAGTTTAAACATATTGTTGGAACCTCAATGCTTTGTTGAACTTGCTGCAACACTAACTTAATTATCCTTTTTCTTCTCTTGTTCTACTGGCTTTTTAGAATCAACACAGCATCCATCACATGTTGCTTATTTTCTAAAATCTGGTATTGGGGTTGCTCCATGGTTTTTGATGATCTCGTCCCATAATTCCTTCAATTATTATGTCACACATCTTTATTAATATTCCCTAACCATGACATCGGATTAATTGAGTTTCATTCTCATCAATTTAGTCTCCATAAGGAATTGTGAATTTTAGATCATAATGAATTTGAGTCTCCTCTATCTCAATCCGACTGGAGGGCATGGAATTTGGCATTAGGATTTCATTCTCTCTCAATTAAATGCCTAGACATCATGGTGTGGCAGAAAGATGAGTAGTGAGAGCGGAATTGAAGGAGGCTGGTCTGGCTTCGCACTTGAGCAGGCAAGAGGGGAGACAATGTGAGCAGTCTGCTTCTGTGCATCGCGCGAGAAGGAGAGGAGAACGAGATTCCCTTCCTGCCATCATTACTTGGCTTCGTTTGTCAACAGGCGTGCGAGAGGGAGGGTCCATCCCCTGCGTCACGGCGTTCGTCAGAGGAGCCTCTCTTCGTCATCGCGTGCGTCAGGAACAGAAGCAGTCGAACGAAGGAGACGAAGTGATGGGCCGGGCCGTTGCATCGTTATTTTCCTCATGGGCTTTCCGTTTTTTTTTTTTGGTATAGGCTGATATGGATTGGGCCGAAACGAAAATGGGCCAGAAAAAGAATTTGATCATGGGATTTTTGTTGCACGAATCTTGACGCCTTGATTGATTTGATCATGGGATATTTCTGAATATTATGTATAATCATATAACTCCACTCATGAAATTATATAATTATTTTCTTGTTGCACCTCAAGGTATAATCTGGCGTTTTTCATGAGTTCCAGGAATATATACCAAATTATCGTGATTTTATTTTTCCATCAATATGGACACCAATATAATCTTTGGGATTTAGCACCATTTGTTTTGTCACGATATTAAATCCTCACGAATATCTCCTCCCGATTTATCCAAGATAATTTCAGATTATCGGGCACCTCCCGTATCTGACCTATGTATAAAATATCTAATTTCTCTTTACCGTTTTCCGGTATTTATGAGAATATTTTAGGGTTCAACAGTTATATATGTAATTGTTGAAGTTAATATATATAACTGTTGAAGTTATATGTGTAACTGTTGAAGTTATATATGTAGCTGTTGAAATTATATATGTAACTATTGAAGTTAATATGTTATATATGTAACTGTTGAATTTAATATATATAACTATTGAAGTTAATATATATAATTGTTGAACTAGGCATATTTAAATGTTGAAGGTAATATTTGAAGTGGGCAAATTTAAATTATTGAAGTTGGCATATATATTAGCTGAGTAATGCTAGAATCAAACATATAGGACGTCAAACACGATCCAAACGTAGCACATTAAAATTTCAAACGGTCGATCCAAACCGCTCAATATGATCTCTATATTAAAATATCTTTGATAATCAAATTTTATATTTTTTTCATATTTTCTAACTATTTTTTTCGAATTTTCAAAATTGAAGGGTTCAGAACTTTTTAGATTGAGCATATTGAAAAATTCCAAAAAAATAGTAAAAAATTTTGAAAAAATATAAAATTTGGTCTCCATGAAGATTTTATAACACAGAACAATTTGTGCGGTTTGGATCGGCCATTTCAATTTTAAAAATTAAAATTTCATCGCGTTGGACAAGTGTACGTGTCCTATATGTTTGACACTAGCAACCCCCATATTAGCTTCAACAGTTATATATATTAACTTCAACAATTATAATCAATATATAGTGTCTGTGAGAGAGGGGAGGGGGAGGGGGAGCGTACGCGGGAGGAATGGGAGGGGGGACGAGCGTACGTAGCAGGGAGGGAAACAGAGTGATTTCCAGAAATAGAAAACGCGTAGAGCCAAAAATAAAAAAATGTGTAGGGATGATGGGGATGATCCTTATCACCCCGTATTCATAATTACACTATTATATTCATAATAAATTATCGTATTCATATTTCTTTTGTATTCGCAAAAAAAAAACAGCATATACATACAGATTTGTTTTGAATTGTTAAAAAAAAAAAACATCTTGATGGTTCAAATCCAAAATAATGACAAACATAATTTCTTATTTTGCATAATTGTACCAAATTGTTTCTCAAAATTCTGATTGGCGCATTTAAGTTCTAAGAAATTATGCAAAATAATAAATAGAAAGAAATTGTGATCCGCCAATCAGAATTTTGAGAAACATAGGATAATTGTATTAGAACTTAGGATAATCATAATTGTACCATATTTTGCCATCAAATTTTATACCGAAATAACATATATTATTAATTAGAATAGTTGATGTATTAACTAGAATAGTTATATATATTATTAATTAGAATATTTGTTGTATTAATTAGAACAGTTATATATATTAACTAGAACAATTGTTGTATTAACTAGGACTATTATATATATTAACTAGAACAGTTGTTATATTAACTAGAACAATTATTTTCATTAACTAGAATAGTATAATTACAACAGTTAGTATTCAAAGTTAGAACAATTAGTATTTGCAGTTTGAACAGTTGCTTATTTAACTAGAACAATTACTTATTTAATAAGAACAGTTAGTATTAAAAAAAAGAACGTGTGTCAGGAAAGGGGAGAAGAAGTGAAACAGAAAAGGAGGGAGGGAATGGAGTAAATAGCACGCCAAGGGATGATGAGATGGGGTGGAAAAAAAAGAAAAAAGAAAAACGCGTTAATACCTGCCAGGGAAATCATTCCTTTTTTTTAAATACAATTAATCTAATTATTGGAGGATAATAGAGATGATGAATTTTGAGAATATCAGCCCGTAAACTTATTTATAATTTATCTCATTATCGGTCAAATGCCGCTGACTTATCCATTTGTAGCTTATATCTCGTATTACAAATTTGGAGTTAGAGGATGTGTGTGTGGTTGTTTCTTTTTTTTTTTTTTTTTTGCTATTTAGCATGTCTGGAAAACAATAATAATGGAAGTTGGATTCCTAAATTCTTTTAGAGACTTCAAAAAAAGTAAATAAATAAAAAAAATAACTGTGTCATATCATAAAAATAATTAAAAGTTATCCCCCTCAAATATCGGATCCGCATCCTCGACAGCCGAATAATCTGGTTGTATCGTCCTGTCATGTAACGCTGTCCGTGAGATTGCGATCGGAGGGCGAGAACAAACATTGATACTATTTCGTCTCTCTCTCCAGTACCCCTTCTGCCCGTCCTCTTTTTTGTTGAAAAAAATCAGTGATTTCGCCTGTAGACAAGGGTCGAATTCCTGCCAAAAACAGCGATCTCGTTTCAATTTTCTTCTCTCTCCGCAGCGATTTCGTCTGTCATCCATTTCGCCTGTCTAAATTCGTCAATCTTCCTCTCTCTCCACAGGTGCAGCACATCCCGTTCTTTATTTTTCTCTTTTCAATTTGATGCTTCATGGCACAAATGAGGGTGAAAATGAGAATTGATCATGGACTAATTTAGGCTTAAGACGCTGAAGTTGTGATATTGGTACTTTAGGCATTTGAGGCTATCTTGTATACCTTGGATGAAATTTTGAAATTAGCATTAAACGTTAGACATTTTGGATGGTATTTCCTTAGCTATAAAGGAATTTCTCTGAAATTAATAAAGTCGGCCAGTGACCAGTGAGTGCATTAAGCTAGCCAATATGTGACCAGTGAGTGCATTAAGTTATCCAAAATGTGACCAGTGAAAAAAATTATTGTGACCAGTAAGCCTCTCTGGTTTACATTGTGACAATTTATTTATGTTTTATCCAATTTACTGGTTTCAATTTATGCAATTTATTTATGTTTTATTCAATTTTTCTTAATTATAGGCCGAGTAATAATTTGTCACAAGATTTATTGGAGGAGAAAACTGGATTCGATGGTACACAAGTACACTGTAATTGGAAGTTCTGCGCATGTCTTCCTTTTCTTTTTTGTGAAGTTATGCACATGTCTTCCATTTGGCTATATAATTCAATGAAGTTATGTGAAGTTTAACTTAATTCAGTGTTTTATGTATCGAATTTTTAATTGATTACTATTCTATTGTACAATCTGTGAATTAAATAATTCTTACCATTCTATTGTACTGTCAAAGATATTTACTTATTTTCTGTTCAATTTCCCAAGCACATTAGAAATGACTTTCTCACTATTTTTAGTGCTTTCAGCTGGAACATTAGAACTGACTTTCTCACTATTGGAGATTGACCGATGGTTGCGTATGGATTGGGATGCAATACCACTGCAGATGGTGCAAGCTCCATTAGGGCTACCAACCACTGGAGAAGATTGAGAAATGCTCCAATTTGTTTTTTGAGCTTTTCTATTTGAGTGAAGTGATGGGATAGAAATTGTTCTTTATATAGAGTTTTGTTGAATTATTATGGTTTATTATGTTGGGTTGCTTTATTTGTATGCTTGTGTATGGCTGTGGTGTTGACAATGGCATTTGTCTTGTAATTAAGTCAGTTTTTAGATGATGGATTATTAGAGAAGTTTATAATCATGTATATATTTCACCTGCTACCGTGCATTACTTTACTGGTACGGTGGTATAGATGTGTACCAATAATGCTTCGTGGGTTTCTATTACCTAATTTGTTTTTTACTTGTAGCTATTTCATGGGAATTGCACGTCTCCAGACAATATATGGATTACACGACCTTGGTGTCAAAAGCAATGTGATAATATCTCAACTAATTAATGGCCTAAAGTAAAATATGGTGATAACATGAAGCAACAATCCGTGAACCTAGTTTCAGTTTAATATCCAAATTTGGTACGCACAAATTCACTCATTTTACTGAGCTAGCATTTTCTTTTGCGAATTTCCTGAAATACCCCTGAAGTATATAACCAGTCACTCATTTTAGAGAAGTACAAAATCAGAGAAGTTTATAATCAACCCATACTATAGAATTTGTTATATTTATATTTATCAATCCAACACCCAAAAGCTATAACACCCTTTTACAAAATGTTACCAACTATCCCACTATTTTCATTTACAAAATGTTGCTTGGCCACTATCAATTACAAAATGCTGCCAACAAAAGGGAACGCAATTAAGTTAGCCTAATCTTGACAAATTTCCAAATTGCTGCAAAAAAAGAGAAAAAAAATTAGTTAGACAAATTAACTAATTAAACTATACTGTATATTTCCAAATTGTTTTGAAATATTTAATTAATTAAACTATACTGTACATCTTCTAGGTCACCATAGCACCCAAAATGCTCCTCCGTTTAATAATGAATAGGCAACCATGCATTACAATACTTATTATTGTGATAGTTCTTATACTGGTCATCTGGTATTCATCACTTGCACAATTACTGATAAAAATGTCTTGTACTGATAAACAAAGAGAAGAGACTGGAATTTCTGCATTGATTACTGGTATTCAATGGCCAGTATCATTCCATTGATTCATTATTAACATGTATCTTTTTTATCATATTAACACTGGAATTTGTGCATTACTCAGCCTACGATTGAGTGACAATGCAGAGTTTGAACAATTTATAGGCAACACAGAGTTTGAACAAACTAGAATTTAACAGACTAATTCAAGCTAGATTAAAGTTAAATTTAAACAGTTTGTCTCATAGCAGGGGAGGTGTTATCACTCATCATTTGGTCTAGCAGTTCCATATGTTGTGCTTAGTTCCATTTTTCTCACTATACTTTTCGTTCCATGATTATGAATTGCAACTTATATAAAAAAAAAGAAACCCAAATATAACATGCACAAGTAGAATGACACCCAAGATTATATGACATTCTGCTAAAGGCACCAAGTAAAGAGATATCCTATTGTTCAAACTTTACTAAAAGAAGTACAGAATGACAACTTGCTTTTTACAGAGACATTTAGCAGTACAGAGATATTCTATTTAACAGCAACAACAGCTTTTTAACATAGGAAATATCACAACGAAACTTTTTAAATGACGGGACTTGAGAGAAGCGAATTTCACTTTTTACCACAACTAAACTGATTCTGTAATAAAATTTGAGAAAACTAATTCTGTAACAAAGTAATTGAGATATCAAATTTTAGAAAACTGTTAATTTGACTGAACCTGTCTAGGGTTTCGAGAGGAGGCGGAGGTACTTGGAGAAGTGCAGATTGGGGTGCGTGAGTGGTCTATCGCTTGATCTCCTGACTCGCTTCAACGATTCAAACTTTGATCTCTCGCTCGATCGATCTTCAGGCGGAGGAAACGTAACGAAAGAGACGGACAGAAAATGATTTTTTTTAATTTTTTTCGTTGGTTGCATTTTATTTAGAAGAGACGGGCAGGTCGGGTAGGCTAGAGAAGAGACTTTTTCGCTTTCGCCCTTGGATGCAAATCGGAGGGTCATTTTTTGCGGACAGGATGGTACAGCCAAATAAGTTGGCTGTATGCGGATCCCTCAAATATCCCCCTCAAATCATAGTTAATTGGATATATCCCCTTCTAATTTTTAAATTTGGAAATATCCTCCTCTAAACATCACTACTATAGATATTTGTCCTTTTAATTAATTCTAGTAATATTTTAGTTCTGAAAAATCTTATTTTAGTATTCTGGACAAAATTACCCTTTACCCCTAACGATTCATCTTCTTGCTTTATGCTCTATACGTAATATGGTATTTATGATATCAAGTTGTGCCTAAATAGAGTTGTTACCACTTTTTAGTGCAATTAATCTTAATTTAGTTGGAGATTCTTCCAAGAGGGACAAAATGAGACTATCGTTAAAACTGTAAATTATTTGTTTCTGATGACAGATCCCATCCATTGTTCCTCTTTGATTGTATTCAAGTTGGTGCTCGCAGCAGTGCGGATTCTTCCTTTTACGGCTCCGTTTGGATTCCATTTGGAAAAAAGGGAAGAAATGAATAAGGAATAAATTTATTATAAACAATTCAAACTCTTCACAAAGTTACACACTTCCCAATACTTCTTCCCTTCTTCCCTTCTTCCCACATCTTATCCAAACGTTTGGTTCTATTTGTTTATCAGCATCCGCCTTCTCTACTTTCAATTTTGGATTTTTTGTTCAGCAATATATCTTGGAGAGGAGCAGAACTACTAGTTAATTTGGTGATTCTCCATTATAATTTGCAAATAACAATGAGCAAGAAACATTTATTTGCTGAATAACTAATTCTTGGCGATAGGTCAGAATGGATTGCTTTGATGAGCTTGGTATACTGTATTTCTTTCGGATACCACAAGAAGCAAAATAGCGTAGATGAATCAGCTGAGGTCAATTTTGTCCGAAATTTAAAAAAATGAATTTTCAGAATTAAAGATATATTAGAAATGAGCAAAAGGACAAATATCAATAGCAATGATGTTTAGAGGGGGATATTTCCAAATTTAAAAATTAGAGGGGTAAATATTCAATTAGCTATGATTTGAGGGGTATTGGACTGATTTTCCCTTAATTTTATGGAAATAATAGTATTTCGAAAATAGTTATCCAGTGGTCCCTACTGGTTAACAGTAGTTTACAAGTGAATTAATATAATGCATGCGAATACAGCAGTCAAATTATGAACAGTCAAAAGGATATCTAAATATTATGTGCCAAGGAATCACATTATTCAATGTCCGCTGAATTCAATAGTGTATTAAAGAAGCAATGCCTTTCGTATTCTTGTTTGTGCACGCTTCTTTTTGGCACTTACAAGCAATAAGAAAGGCAGGTTAAAACTTAAGTATGAAGTATTTTTAAATTGTTAACTGTGATGACTGTTGAATACATAATACATGCGTTGCAGCTTTTTTTTTTTTGTGTGTATGTTTTCGTGCGAAGAGATTTACTGCCAAATCGTGCCAGTAAAATTTAATCTCACAGTACTATTTTTTAGACTTTCTAGCACAAAATTGATTGATTAACTATATTATTATATATAGGAGATGAATAAATGTCACCTACCCAGTGTGTATGAAGTATTTTTAAATTGTTAACTGTGATGACTGTTGAATACATAATACATGCGTTGCAACTTTTTTTTTTTGTGTATGTTTTCGTGCGAAGAGATTTACTGCCAAATCCTGCCAGTAAAATTTAATCTCACAGTACTATTTTTTAGACTTTCTAGCACAAAATTGATTGATTAACTATATTATTATATATATATAGTTATATACACACTCTCACACAAAAGAAAATGATAATATTTTCACTATACTTGAACATATATTACAAACTAACAAAAATCTAAAGTTCAATTTTCAACGATTTAGAATCCTCTCTTGAATATGGAAATATGGTTAAAATTCTATATATTTTTAAATAGATAAAACTGAAAGGATGTAAAATACATCTAACGTTTCAAATTTGTAAATTTAAGGCTTCGTTTGGATGACTTCTTCCCGGAATAAGGAATAACCACTTTTTACCAATAAATTTATTTCTAACCATCCAAACTCTTCACAAAAATTACACACTTCCCAATAAATTTTTTCCCTTCTTACTTCTTCCTACATTATTCTCAACGCATCCAAACGGAGCCTAAGTAAAAATAAAAATGTCAATAGTTTTTGGGAATGATGTTCATTGGCTTTTAATCGTTTATAACTTTCCATAATTCTAGTTGCATTTAAATTGTTACAAAATCACAATATATAAAATATGCATTTTGTCTATGGCTTACATAGTGATGTTCTAATAAAAAATATATATATATTTTAAAAAATATCATACGGTCATTTGTGTCCAGACACCTATACTTGCAATCTCTGCATCCAACTTACTATTTATTTATTTATTTTTTTTTTCATTTGTTCGTCAATTTGTTTATAAGAGTGTTATTTGTAAGTTTCATTTATACAATTGATTGTAGGCTTGTAGCTAAGTTATCTCATCATATATTTTACCATGATTTTTTTAAACAAAAAAAACTCAATTTTTTTATTTTAATAAAAAACCTGCGACTTCTCAAATTTGAGAAACAAACATGTCAGTGCGCAGGTGGGCTCGCAGGCGTGCTTTCTCCTGAAAAACGTGTTTAAAAAATTGTATTTGCTTCTCTGACATGGCGCGGGCACGCCTGCGCCAGTGGCAGTGGCGTGGTCAGAACCCGCGTAGTCTACCTGTGCACTGACATGTTTGTTTCTCTAAATACCTCTGTCCCATGTTTTTATTAAAATAAAAATTTGGGTTTTTTTTTGTTTAAAAAAATCACGGTATATTTTATATTAAAATTCAATTTAAATTGTTAACTATTTGATGATGATTGATTATTCATACCATGCAAAATTCAAAATATAGACTTCTATACTTTTAAATACTATAAACCTGAGATGTATTTATAGCACCTTCGATATCACATTTTCTTTTTGTCCTTGTCAGTTGTCTACTTGTCTCTGGCTAAACTAGAATGCACAGATTGTAGCATCGAAAATGCACAAACAATCTCATAGAATGCACAGATTGTAGCATCGAAAATGCACAAACAATCTCACGCACACTATAATTTCATTTATTAAAACCCTAATATGTTTCTATATAGAATATAAAAAACAAAAAGCGTATCTATCTCCCTTCTGCCTCTATCTCTCTCTCTCTCTCTTCCCGTCCCCCTCCAACAAAGAACCCTAGAAGCAGTCCCCTTCAAGGTAAACATTCTCTCTCTCTCTCAATACGAAAATAAGAAAGTTACACTATTCATTAACTACATCTGATGAACCTTCTTCTTCTTTTCTCTTTTTTCCTCCTACATTTACGCTAAATCTCCTCTTTATATCAAATCCACGTGCCCAATAATTGTTAACACTATCAAGGTAATGCGCATTTCTCTCGAAAGGCTTTAGAATCTAGGATCTTTTCTGATCTGGTATTTGTAAACTAGGGTTTCTCCAAAGATGCCTTTATTGAGCGGTTTCTCTTATTTGTCCTTTATTTTTTCCCATTTTAACAGATTGTTACATACATTTTGTTTTTTTCTCAATGTTGGTTTTTACTAAACTGTTATAGAACCTAAATGTGAGCTATTGGTGATCAAAACCGATGCATGGTCTGGAATTCCGAATTTTTTATCCTGATTTCTTAAGTTTTTCTAATTTATCTCCCAAGAGAAATCTAATGTCAACTTGGTCCTGTTTAAAATTAGTAAATCTATTCAATTCTAAATCTTTATTTCCCTGTTTCTCTTCTATTTCAGTGACAAATGGATGATGATGGCGGGTTGGGGATTCGCAATTGGGGCTATTATGACCCCCAGCCACAAATTAAGGGCAATTTGGGGCTCCAGCTCATGTCTTCAGTACCCCCTGACAGAGACACCAAGCCATTCCTCCCCAACAACAGCTTTACATCTTTCCTCAACCGGCTGCAGGAACCATCTCATGCAGCAATGTCCTTCATGCGACCCGACATGTGGGCTCAGAACCACCACACCCATGTAAATAGAGAGAATGTGGCCAACAAAATGCTCCGCTCAATGCCCATGGCTAACACTCACCACCACACACACCACACTAATTTTTCACCTATTACACAAAATGCTATCCACATGTTACCTCATCAGCCTCCTGTGCCTCCCCCTCCCCCACCTCCATCTGTACCTGAACTTCCAAAACATGAGCAAATTGTTCCCAGACAAGAGCATATTGTTCCAATGGTTCCAGAACCAAGCCCAAAAGTCTCTACCCCTATAAAGAAGCGAGCCCAAACCCAAAATGGACCTCCCAAAAACCCAAAACCTAAAAAGCCCAAGAAAACAAACGAATCATCCACCGGCAGGGCTCCTCGTGGCACGAGGAAAGACACAGGGGTGGTAATTAATGGTATTGATGTTGATTTGTCACGAATTCCCACCCCCGTCTGTTCTTGTACTGGTTCACCTCAGCAATGTTATAGGTGGGGCATTGGGGGGTGGCAGTCAGCATGCTGTACAACCAGCATATCAGTATACCCATTACCGATGAGCACCAAAAGACGGGGTGCTCGCATTGCAGGTAGGAAGATGTCTCAAGGAGCCTTCAAGAAGGTTCTAGAGAAGTTAGCTGGGGAGGGGTATAATTTGTCTAATCCGATTGATCTAAGAGGGTTTTGGGCTAAGCATGGTACCAACAAGTTTGTTACTATAAAGTAGAGGGAGTTGAAGGCAGGTCATGGCTTTCAGGGGCAGGAGAAGAAGGGAGAGAGATGTTTTGGGTTTCGAGGTTTGGTCCTGATGTGTGAATAAAGAGTAGAAGTAGGTTTTAGGAGAGTTTAAGCATGATGGGTCTCTCTCTCTCTAATTAGCAATTTATTGGTTCCACTGAGTTATGATATGGGCATGTTAATGTACCTTTCTAGTTTCTTCTTTAACCTTTGACATGTAGTTGTATGACATGTTAAAAAAAAAAGACCTGTAGGTGGCAGTTATAAAGGAAGCAAGTGCATCAAATTCAATGCTTTAAATTTAATGTAAGTTCTTGGCTATGCATAGCTATATTTATTTTCTTGTTTTGTAATTCTCATATGCACCAATGTGGTATATGTTAGTTTCATGTTCGATGTTCTTTGTTTTTGTAATAGGTTGTTCACTAGTAACTAGTGATTTGTTTTTGAGACTACAGCTTATTTGTATTATGTAATCTGACAGGATATGGTGTAGAAATTCGGTATTGTAATAGATGCATATATTTCTCCGGCACTAGTTGAGGCATGTTGCTAAATCTAGCACAGATCGTTAGCAGTTTAGTTCTTGAAATGCCCTGGTCCTGATCCAACCAAGCAGCACAGTCTGGTTATCTTGGCTAACAATAATCAGTTACAAACTGAAATAAACCAGCTAATTTGATATTTAGTTTGCTTGTTGTACCAATATGCCACGCATCACATAGCAACCAGCCAATTTCATATATCCAATTAATGTTTACTTGATTTCCCTGCTGATATGTCATTCAGTTAGTGAATTCGGTTGATGCCTTATTTTGGTAATATACCTGATAATGTTAGCTATGGTTTGCATTAGATTTTATCATTTGATGCCATGAGTTGCTGTACTGGTTTGCACCTGTCTCCCTAGTGGCATGTGCCTTCATAGCTTGAACAGATAAAAAAAAGTCAAGTACTCTAATTCCTGTACTATGTTTGGGCCTTGAGCTGGGTTAGCAAGGGCTCTCCGCTTACCTTACTTTGGTTGGAATAGTGGAAGTTGTGGAACAACAGGGTACCCAGCAGTCCCAGCTATCCAAGCACTGAATAGTCGTGTACCTGGGTTACCTTATTCCCTGTTAGTCCAAATATAGATATGGTTATCTGCTGTGTAGAGTATTTAGAAAGATACATATCTAGATCTAGGGATCTTGGCAGTGTATCGTTAAGTTCTTTAAAGACATCTGCGTGGTATCAGGTTTGTATTGGTTGATTTGTAAGCTTAGAATGCAGCAATATGATTTGTGCAGTTTGAACTGGTATTGGTACATTGCAGAAGAAGCAATTTGCATATCGTAGCAATACCAGAGTTCCAATTTAAGATTGTTGTACTTGGATTGTGCAAGCTTTCGATTTTGGAATGACTGCATCTAGATATATGTTCTTTAAAACTTAGCAATTGAATAATTATTAAATTGGAACATGGATTCAACCTTCTAGACGGTTTCCATTATAAAATATGATCTATATTGTACCTGTTTATTCACGATTACCATGTATAATTTTTTTTTGGGTATCAAATCTGATGAAAGCAATGTCTGTTAACAAAATAAACAACAAGCATATAGCCTTACTAAATCATTGTTAACAAAATAAGTAACAATCATTGAGCCTTACTAATATTCATCGTTAGCAACATAAGTAACCATTAGTGGTATTAATGACTATTGGGTACGAAACCAAGCCGGCAACAACATACAAGATTGCAAAGCTTGGTCTTTTTAATTAGCGCAGCGCATTATAACACGAATGCTACGTCATGTACACTTTCAATACCATCAATAATTAGTTACAATTCGTCTGACAAATGTTGAATATAAAGCACTTTTCGTTGAGCCTTCAAGTGAGCATTACCGATTGTAATTTAACTTAGTTGAGGTTATAATCGGATAAAACAGTTCAACGATAATCATGTATTAGGCCTATTGCAAAAGGATTAATGTTGGAAAATCACTCACAAAGTGAATTTGGTTCAGTAATTCTACATGTTCCCAATTATGGGCTAGTTTGTTAAGCCTAGGCCATAGCAATTCGAAGTCATTGCTGGGCTGTTACAAAATTTTGGGTCACTTGGTTTATATATCTTGTCCCAAATTCATTTATGGACCTTGAACTTGAACGTTCTGTACTTCTGTTCGTATATAAATGAACTGTAAATTAACTTACGGTCTAGTACTCTAGTTAGATAATAGCATTTCATATTTACTGAAGTAAAATTAATCTCAATTAGATCTCAATCAGAATTACTGCATGGAAGTAGTGAAGTACTCTAGTTTGGTTGTGGTTTCGGCTCTCATTTTATCAACTATGAAAGCTTGATCTCTAAACTAAATAGCATTAATATATGTTCAAGTTCTCACAAAACAAACAACATTTAGAATTTATCTAAGTATTTTCCGTTTGGTTTGCCATTACACACATCTTATCAAATGGAGGACAGCTAAATGCAAACGGACAAAGAACAAATTACCAAATATTAAGGCCAATATAAGAAGACATTAATATTTGGACTATGTAATTATCAAGAGGCAAACGGGGCCTCTCAAATTCAGAACACATGTGTTTGTAATGTTTCTTCGCTGAGTTCGCTCTAAAATTTCATTTTCTAAATGTCCTTGCATATTATCAATCATGCATTGTATTTGTGGTTTGTGGTTCTTTGTTTTATAGCATAAATGCAATGAATCTAACATGACATGTTCTCATTTATATTTCACTTTTAAAATAAAGTGTAGTTACTTCTTAAAGAAAAACGTCAGCAGGTGAATATTTAAAGTTAATTAAAAATGTGATTTGAGAAGAAAATCATAATATGAGGCCCCAGCAGAAGTACCTTTCTAGTTAAATTGGAGCCGGCATCATAATTCCGATTTCTGAAGAGAAAAATAAGATAGTAGCATATGTGGGGTAAGTTGCGGCGACAATCCACATAGCACATGAAACAAAACTCGGTCCCATTCTCTCACGGTTTAAAGCTCCAACTCCAAGCCGTTGGATAAAGGCTAAAGGCAAAGTTAAAAAACCGAAACAGAATTTGAATGCAAGAAGATCAGAATTTTTACCTTCTTAATTAGTCCTCCTATCTTAACTTAAAATACTACCAAATATTTCAAAGTACCAAAAACATTTCGTAAAAGTACTATGCTATGATCTTGGATATTAACTGGCCAAATTTTCGTGTGAGCTTTTGTCCGTCCTTGATAGCACGTATGCCCACATGTTATCAAAGGTACCGACATATTTTTATATATATACTCTTTTGCACGGCAGATAATTCGTAAAAATTTTAAAAAGTTTGGTTAGACAATTAAAATATAAAGATAAGACGGTTCGTTTTGGAGTTAGTCCTTACCCATTTGATCAAGCCATTCGTGCTAGATTGGGCGTTTAAAGTTAGATTTGAATTAGGACTAGGTTCGCCATCATTTTTTGATGCGTAAATGTCAAAATTTTATTATATTTAATATTTAAAATAAAAAAAATTTAAATATAGAATTCAAAATTTTCATCTTTCTTTTTAATGAGCAATATATTTTCTTATAAATTTATTTGATATTTGATCAAGAGATCATTAAACGACGAACATATTAGAATTCGTCATAGTTAATTAGATTCGTTCATTTATTGACCATTTGATCAAGTATCAAATCAATTCCAAATTTTATAAATCTTATATATAAATACATTGCTCGTTAAAAAGATCAACCCTTTCGATTCGACATTTGACTTTTAAAATTTTAAAATATTGATAAGTTGTGACGTTTGGTGACATAAAGAAAATAGTGATGCTAGAACACTCCGTTTTGGGAATTGCTCAGGCCACGCTCTCCTTGCTCATTCACTCCTCTATTTTTTCAAAAATGACGAAAATATCTTCGTCTTCAATGTTAAAGTCTCAGAAAATAAAATAAGGGAGAAGGATATTTTAGTCTAATCGGGAGTGATTGAGCAAGAAAGACGTGCCTTGAGCAATTTCCCTCCGTTTTGGTTAGAAGTACCAATTTAATATTGATTCAATACATTATATATAATCCAACGTAATATATTTTAAATAACAATAGCGGCGCCATCATTACTCAACAACATCACTTATAATAATAAACTACCAATCTATCTAGTCAGAATGAAACCTACAGAAATTCGACCAATCTTTTTTTAAATGACGCAAGTTTTTGGTAATATAGATAAGATGCCACAACCTCTCTTTTATCTAAATTATTGGTCTTGTTCAATTTCATTAGAAATGGCTAGCTATATGAAGTTATAATTATAAGTTTTGATGGTCCATGTAATACTATATCAATAGGTTAAAATTAAAAAAAAGAGTGAATCTAATTAATACTAATTGGTTAATATTAATAACTTATCTTTTTAATGTTGCATAAAGTCGAAAAGTTGAAAATTTTTATAATAATGCATCCCTTAAGAAATTGAACAAGATAAATTTTGGATTCGATGTTTAAATTTTAAAATTTAAATTCAATGAAAAAAATATTGTACCCTATTCATGTGATCTAATAATTTAACCAAATTGTCATATCTATAGATAATTTGAGAGGAGGCGTACATATTCATGTGATCTAATAATTTAACCAAATGAAAATTTGTACCCTATTCAGGGGTTGATCTTGATGGAAGGAATATTGGGCTGCAGCATCCTCTACTTCTTTTTTTTTTAATTATAAGTGTTTATATTCTATTTTTTATATTGTAATGATATTGACCTTAAGAAATATCAAAGTTGATCCCATAGAAATGTGATAATAATTTATAGACATTTTTTTTTTGAAGATAGAGTGGCATAGAATTTTCATTGAAGTAATAAATTTTTTCCAGAAAAGAAAATTTATGCTGAAAAATAGAAAATTTTATACAACCTCATAGTTACAATTAGAAAATATATATTTTTATTGAATTTAGAAAGGAATGATTGATACAGTATTTAAACCGCAGTCTCGAACAAGTCCTGGATGATAAATAGAAAATAACACACAAAACTAAAACAAGTTATTATTAAAAAGAAAAAGCATATTGACGAGCCTATCGGTGAGGCAAAAGGTACTCACTACTCACCCTTACTAAGCAGTAAGAACTTAAGCATAAAAAAGGAAATGAAACAAAAACTCGCTTTCTCCAGCAATACTGACAGTTAGACCTTGATGATACAGTCAAAGTGCAGAAAAAAGTTTGATTTTGACCCCTACATACAATTCAAAGAGATAAAAAAGGATACATGCAATGATCATGAGCGTGGTGTATATTCTTTCAATGCATGTCTTCCTTTTCCTCTTTTCGGGTAGATAAAAATAGCTTTCAGTTTGACCCTCTTTGACTATCTCGATCTGTCTCGCTCCTTCTTTTCGTCTTTTTATTTTTATATACTAGGGAAAATATATATATAAATCTTCAGCGAAGTCTTTTGTTAACCATTGACCAAATATTTCTGTAACAATCAACAATCTATTATAAGAAAAATAAGACATCAAAATCTTCCGATTCAAAATATATATTGGACCTTGTCCTTTTTATTGGATATGGTTTTTTTTTATATATATATAGCATATTTGAAAATTCTAGATCCTTTATATGATGAACACAGTGTTAATGCCTAGACAGTTTGATTAATTTGGTATTAACTAAATAATTTCTAGGTGCGGTTCAATTTTGACGATTAATACTAAAGAGGTTGAACAATCTAAACGTACAAAAATATTAATTAGTAAATATTATATTAGTAGTGATATAGTCAGATTAGAATATGGGCCTAGTAGTTATGAAAAGCCTTGCGTAAAGCCTTTTTCAGAGGAAGGAGCCCATGAGTTGTTATGCTGAAGGCGAGTCCGAGGTCGTTACGCTCAGAAAGGGGGGGGGGCCCAGGAGCCGTTAGAGGGAGCTCTCATCAGTGGGTCCCCCAGAGGAAACGGTTTCTGAGCGCGGATGTCCTTTCCACAACGGCCGCAGGATGTTCTGTGACCTTTAAGCAGTAGTCGTTCAGGAGATCTCGACCCAACCTCGCGCTCGTCCTCGCCCGGATGAGCGTTGGCTACAGGCGAGGAAAGAACATGTCGAGGTTGAGGGAGAACATGACGACCTTCTTGCCGCAGTCAAGTAAAGAGGATGAGAACACGAGGAGGCCACAGAAGATCCAATGTGATGAGGGACCACCAGATAGCTATAAATAGGAACCCCCTCCCATAGGGAAGGGGGGTTAGACATTCTGTAAACAAAAGAATCCTTATGTTAAATAAAGAAATTCTTACTCTTCTTGATCTAAATACTTTGTTGAAACCTATGAGCTAGATTTAGGGTTATCAACTGGCGCCCACCGTAAATTACAGGAGCTCATCTTAACAATCGAGAAATACGACCTTTTTCTTATTGTTTGAGCTCCAACTCGCATGAAAGGGAGTAGGAATATTCATCCAAAAAAGTTAGACTTTGGTACACCATCAACAAAAACTATGGCAACTAGCACTGCAACATTCCACACTCCAGCAACGACCCCACAACCTCCACCTCCCGGAACAGAGCAAACTTCCGATCAATCTGTTAGCATCTCCTTAGCCCCAAGACATAACCCCCCTACCATCACCAATGCTGCTTTACATGACATGCGCAATTATCAACCACCACCACATATTCCCCCTTTTACAATGCCTCCCCTTACACCCTCCTCCGTCCACAGCAGCCACAACCATCAACCGCAACCGCCCCTTCCTCAGCAGTCTCAGATCCCCCGCGATCCACCGTACCACCCTCCAGTTATCACCCCACCTCCCCCTCAGCAATATCCCTACCAACACCCCATATTTCCAGCCGACCAATCGGGGACACCTGCCCAACCATCCAACCAGACACACACCCGACTGTCCAACAGGGAGGAATTAGCTTTGCACAGCGAAGACTACAGACCACAGCCGTCTCATAGGCGTCCCCAATACACCAACATCTCCAACCATTCCCGCTCTCATACAAGAGGTCGCTCCAAATCTCGTTCACGGCGGTCCAAAAGACGATCACCATCTTCGGGATACGGTACTCATAGTTCGAGCGAGCTGTCTTCTCGAAAGTCACCTTCCAGGAGACGTCGCGGTCGATACAGCACTTTAACTAGATCCTCATCTCCAAGTCTTTCTCAAACAAGTGACACTAGCGACGGGAGATCCAAACCGCGCGCTCACCGTTTACGCAAAATCCCCTGGAAGCGACATAGTAGCCCTTCGCCTCCTCGTGGAGCCTTGGCTCGACACTTATACAGAGGAAAGGCCCTTCGTCTCAAGGATTTTGCCAGCCTTGACAAGTATCCTGCTTATCCAGCCCATGATGCTCGAGCCTTTGTTAATACCTTCCGGGAGTCTATGCTCATCACTGGAGCATCCGAACGAACCATGTGTCTCGTTTTCCCTACACGATTAGAGGGAGTTGCTTGGGAATGGTATGCGCAACTTCCCCCTGGCTCAGTGTCCAGTTACAGAGACCTTACCACCAAGTTCCTTAAAAGGTTTGCTAGTGTTCGAGCACCCCCCAAAACATGCATGGACCTCATGAGCATTCGACAACATCCTTCTGAGCACACCCGAGATTACCTCGATCGATTTTCTATCGAGGCCAACAAGTGCGGAGATTATCGGGAGGACATGGCACTGTTAGCTGTGCAGCGCGGGTTACTGGAAGGACCCGTCCAGTGGGCAGCAATGACGGAAAAGTTCCCTGATTTTGCTGCATTCAGGGAGCGGGCTGAACACCTTATTCGCGCAGAGGAGCACATCGCGACCATCCAAGGTTATCGTCACAACACATTTGCTGCACCATATAACAGACAAAGCACATCCCCCAGGAAGCCACAGCCCCCAGGTTCACCTCGTGATCGTCAGCGCAGTCGTTCCCCACGTCCTCGACGTCGAGATGCTAAGCCTTCCAGACGAAACCGTGGCCGTCGCGCTAACTCTCCAGAAGACAATACGCCATATTATAAAATGTACCATGTCACAACAGAGCCTCAGGATCGCGTGTATGACAGAATCAAGCATAACAAGGAAATGAGAAGAGCGCCACCCATTACCAGGACCGAGGTTTTCGACAGGAATAGCTATTGCGAGTATCATGGCAGCAGCGGACACCGTACCAAGGACTGCCTTAAACTCAAGGATGAGATTGAAAGGTTGGTGCGCCAGACAAACATCCTCGAACATTTTTTGGCAAAGGATGACAAGGGCAAAAGGAAGATGCAACATCTTCATGAATCGGGGACCAATGCAGACGATCGTCGCACTGAGCATCCCAATAACCCGCGGCCTCAAACAACCGCATCTGACAGACAACAACGCATATCCCCTCCACCAGTAATGTTCATCGAGGGTAAAGCAACTGATAACCCCCGGAGGCAGCAACCTTTTCACGTCCTCCAAATTGAGCACAGATCAGAATCTACCCAGGTCATCTCATTTGGTCCGCATGATTATGATGGTGTTCAGCTGCCTCACGACGATGCCATCGTTTTAATGCTCCGAATTAATGGTATTCGGGTAAAGCGAATCCTCGTTGACACAGGCAGTTCCGCCGATGTGATGTACTTTGATGCTCTCAAAAGAATGGGCCTAGGAAAATACCCCTTGCAGCCGATGACGACATCACTTGTTGGTTTTACGGGCGACAAGTTAAAACCTTTGGGGACCATCGATTTGGACGTCTCGTTCGGGGACGCACCTCGAACGGTGGTTTCTAGCATCCGTTTCATCGTGGTGGACGCCCCATCCGCCTACAATGTCATTTTGGGACGCACTTCTCTTAACAGCATCGGAGCAGTCGTATCCACTCCGCACTTGATGATTAAATTCCCAACTCCACAAGGAGTGGGTATAGTAAGAGGAGAACAACAAATGGCCAAGGAATGCTATAGAATCACGATGGCACCCCAGATCGCTCACATCGAGCGCTCCAGAAAACACCGCCAGTTCGTGGCTAGCCTAGGCGAACTCAGCACAGAGCCGCCAAAGACCTCGCCAACAGAAGCCATGGAAGATACGGAACCAGTCGTCTTACGAGACGGACAAGTAACTCAACTTGGCACCCTGTTACCTGCAACAGACCGACACTTGGTAAGAGAGTGTTTGATCGCCAATAAAGACATTTTTGCCAATGAGGACGACACGATGCCAGGAATCAACAGGGCCATCGCAGAACACCGTATTGATACTTATGAAGAAGCACGTCCAGTTCAGCAAAGAAAGCGCAAGTTAGGCTTGGAAAGAAGGAAGGCTGTACAAGACGAGGTGGATCGATTACTTAAGGCAGGGGCCATAAGGGAGGTGGAGTACCCTCGGTGGTTGGCAAACCCCGTCTTGGTGCGCAAATCCAATGGAAAATGGCGCATGTGTATTGATTACACTGATTTGAATAGGGCTTGCCCCAAAAAGCCCTTCCCACTACCAAGCATCGATGCCATGGTTGATTCTACCGCAGGCTTTAAATACCTCAGCTTCATGGACGCTTATTCCGGATATAACCAGATACATATGCACCCCGATGACGAAGAGAAAACAAGCTTCATAACTGAGCAAGGATTATTTTGCTATAAAGTTATGCCATTTGGTCTCAAGAATGCAGGAGCTGAGTACCAACAGATGGTGAACAAGGTTTTTAAAGCTGAATTAGGCGAAATCATCGAAGCGTACATTGATGACATGGTTGTTAAGAGTCGTACTGGCGAAGAGCATGTGCAGCATCTCAACATGATATTTCAAAGAATGAGGGAGGTCGGCATGCGCCTCAATCCAAAGAAGAGTTTCTTTTGCTTGTCTAGTGGAAAATTTTTAGGTTACATTGTGTCCGAACGAGGCATTGAGGTGCATCCCAGCAAGTGCCGAGCTATCATTGACATGGAAGCTCCTAGCACTGTGAAAGAAGTGCAAGAACTCACAGGACGGATAGCCGCGTTGAATAGATTCATAGCACGCTCGGCATTCGAGCAGATCAAGACTTACCTATCCAGTCCACCAATAATCAGCAGGCCAACCAAGGGAGAAACTTTATATCTATATGTCAGCGCTTCAGCAGTCGCAGTTAGTGCGGCCTTGATTCGAGAGGAAGACGGAGTACAAAAACCAGTATACTTCGTGTCCAAGGTACTGCGCGATGCCGAAGAAAGATACTCAACAGTCGAAAAGGGCGCTTTTGCAGTACTTGTTGCAGCCAGGAAACTGCGCCCCTATTTCCAGGCGCATCCGATCAAAGTGCTCAGCGATCTTCCCTTGAGAAAGGCTTTAGGCAATCTCGATGTATCGGGACGACTTTTAAAATGGGCAGCGGAGTTATCAGAATTCGACATTTCCTTCTTGCCTAAAGCAGCATACAAGGGACAAGTGCTGGCAGACTTTGTAGTAGAAAGTACAGGAAGGACAGAAAAAAGAGATCAGGAGGCTTTGTGGCATGTTCATGTCGATGGCGCTGCCTCTGAACGGGGGTCGGGCCTCGGAGTACAGATCAAAGGACCCAAAGGAGAAGTCTTTTATTACGCCATTCACATAACTTTCCCTGTCACCAATAATATGGTCGAATATGAAGCGTTGATTGCGGGTCTGCGGCTAGTAGAGGCAGTTGGTGCGACTAAAGTCAGGGTATACATGGACTCCCAGCTCGTGGTACATCAGATCAATGGGCAATACGAGGTACACGATCTTACCTTGGCGAAATACTTAGAAAAGGCCAAGGAAGTCTTGGCAACATTTGAAGAAGCCACGATCGAACATGTCCCGCGCGGAATGAATGAGATCGCAGACGCTTTGTCTAAATTAGCAAAGGGATCGGACATGAATAGCGACACACCTATCACCATCATGGAAATACCTGAAGCTTGCATTACAGCGACGGAACCCAAAGTTTTGCCAATCAGTGCCCAGCTTGAATGGTACACCCCTATCTGGGACTATCTAACCACAGGACAGTTACCAACGGACAAACTTGCTGCGCGAAGGATTAAGAGATGGGCGCCCGAGTTTACCATCTTGGAGGGGGAATTATTGAAAAAGGGATACCGCAAGCCTTGGCTCGTCTGCATCAGTAAATCGCAAGGCAGAAAACTGATTGATGAGGTACATGGTGGCATATGTGGCAGCCACCAAAGTCCTTACACCATTGACAAACGCATCGAAAGGGAGGGCTATTTCTGGCCAACCATGAGAAAAGACATGATCGACGTCGTGCGACGGTGTGAGCGATGCCAATACCATTCTCGTGTCTCACGAAGGCCTCATGCCTCTCTGAACACCATTGCAAGTCCCTGGCCTTTCGATGTATGGGGGATAGACATCCTAGGCCCCTTCCCGACAGCAAAAGCCAATCTGCGTTTCTTAGTCGTAGCGGTCGAGTATTTCACTAAGTGGATAGAAGCAAAACCACTTGCCCTGATAACCTCCCCACGAATAGCCGACTTTGTCAAGCACAACATCGTCTACCGATATGGCATACCTCATACCATCATATCTGATAATGGTCGGCAGTTCACAGGCGCGCCATTTCAAGATATGTGCGAAGGTTTCGGAATACTCTCTCTCTTCTCTTCAGTCAGTCACCCTCAAACCAATGGATTAGCTGAGGTTTCCAATCGAACCATATTGGAAGGACTTAAGAAAAAGGTGGAGGGCAGCAAAGGAGCATGGCCCGACTTCCTTGATGAGATCCTATGGTCCTACAACACCACCCCAAGAACTGCAACTGGACGATCCCCCTTCGCCATGGTATATGGAATGGAGGCAGTCACCCCCATGGAAATTGTGCAGCCCACATTGCGCACCATCGCTTATGAATGGACCAAAAATAATGAGAAAAAGTTGGTGGAACTGGAAACGATTTATGAGCTACGCGAAGAAGCGCGTGCAAGGATGGCCGAATATCAACGAAAAATGCGCAAAAACTTCGACAAAAAGGTCGCCCCAAAACACTTCCAACCTGGTGATTGGGTATTGAGGAGTGTGGAAGCAACTGGAAAACACATCGGAAAGCTCGATCCCGCTTGGGATGGCCCTTTCATTGTGACTCGATCCATAGAAGGGCGAGCGTACAGGTTGCAAGACTTAGCAGGACGCGACCTTCCCAATGCCTGGAATGCTGTTCATCTGCGCAAATTTTACAAGTGACCGGCAACCCACCCCCCAAGCAATTGACTTCGATGGAGCAATACCGTAGCATAGGCCTCCAGAGACGAAGTCAATCAGTTAAAATTTGTACCTTTTTCCATGCTGTTTAATTTCTTTTTAAGCAATGAAGGGAACTTTGTACCCAATATGCATATCAGAGTGTACGTTGCCAAGATTCAGTAAAATGTTTTCTTTCCACGAGTGACAAATTGTCTTTACTTCGGAATTCATTGTTGCAAATTTCTCATGAGTGATTTATATTATGCCAAGATTTTTGATTCATTGTTGCAAATTTTTCATGAATGATTTTGAAATTCACTGTTGCAAATTTGCCATGTCCAATCTGCCATTACAACAGACCTTAGCCGCATCGCCATGCGCAGTCTGCCATCACAACAGACCTTAGCCGCATAGCCATGCGCAGTCTGCCATCACAACAGACCTTAGCCGCATCGCCATGCGCAGTCTGCCATCACAACAGACCTTAGCCGCATAGCCATGCGCAGTCTGCCATCACAACAGACTTTAGCCGCATCGCCATGCGCAGTCTGCCATCACAACAGACCTTAGCCGCATCTCCATGCGCAGTCTGCCATCACAACAGACCTTAGCCGCATCTCCATGCGCAGTCTGCCATCACAACAGACCTTAGCCGCATCGCCATGCGCAGTCTGCCATCACGACAGACATTAGACATAAAGTTATCCGTCTCCAGTAACTCTGGTCAACATTAATCCTACGATTTGAGTAATCGGTCATACGTACAAATTTAACCAAGTTTAGCAAAGCCTTGCCATCAAAAAGCAGATATTTGTTCCCCGAAATATGCGGCGGAATTTGAGGGTACGACCCAACTGCCCCGGGCCACAATTAGTATCCAGCATTTAATACGCCAAGCTTTGCATTTATTTCAACATGACAAAAAGGGGACCCACCATTGTCGGTGCCGGGACACCTATAAATAGATGGGTTACCCTACAAACACTTTCATCCCAAAAGCCCCCATTCTTCTTTCCTCCTCCCACGATCTTAAACGCCACCTTTCTTCCTTAAGATACAAGACACAAGTAAGAACCTCAGAAAAAATGGCAAAAAAAAAAAAAAAGGGGGAAGGAAAGAGAGAAAAGAGTAGGAGGTATAGTAAAGCAGCTGATGAGTTCGGGAAGGTATAGTAGAACAGCTGAGGTAAAATCCCTTCAGTTGTATGCTAAACCTTCCCTATCGACGGGTAGCCTTGCTTGACCGCGTGCGCAAGCAAGACATCCGTCGAATGGGCTTGGGCGGCGGAGCAGAGAGTAAATGAAAATAACACAACTCAGCCGTTTCAAGCCCACGTAAACGAAGACGACGACGGTGACCGAGCGTTATTGCAAGCTTGGCCCTTAACGCAGGCGACCCTACCATATCTAAATTAGAGGTCGCCCTCGCATAGCCGATTGCCAACCGTCAACGACAGATGGGGAATGCTCGGCGCGAGAGAGAGGGCAAGCTTATATCATGGGCCAGTTCCTTTGGAAAGGAAGGAGAAAGATCGCCGCAGACACCTCGTCAAAGGAGGTATCAACTTCGACGCCAATAAATGGCGCGGCGATGCACACTTTCTACATAACCAAAGGAGCCCAGTCCAAGCAACGTCGTCTTCAAGCGTGATGGTAGAAGAGGGTAGCTCTCCAGTCGACCTCCATCACGATAGAAGGGGAGTCATAAGGACAAAAGAAAGACAACATCCCTTATGTGCCATGACTCCTCGCCCTCCCTTTAGCTAGGAAAGAAAGTCAACATCCCTTAGCCTCGTTAGGCATGTATCACCCAAGATATGATATGATGTACTTTAATGATGTACTTTTATGGAATAAAATGAGTTCAAGCCTGTTCATACATCATTCTTTCCTTTTAAATTACTGCATGCGTATGTTTCATTAACTTCTTTTAAATGAATTCAAGCCTGCTCACATTCAGCGCCCTAACATCGTCGATTTCCTTACTTTGTCAAACGCGCGCTCTTGTTTACGTCGCACAATGAGTTCAAATCTGGGTATTTCCATGAATATAATAAGTTCAGCCTGTTCACACTCAGCGCCCTAACATCGTCGATTTTCTTACTGATGTCAAAAACGCACTCTTACTTACGTTTCACATGAGTTCAAATATTTTCTGCGCATTAACTTCGTTGCTCCCTTCGTTCTACCATGAGAGGTTTACCGTCAAAATCCTGACTTACTCAAACATCAACAAGTCGGAGCGACAATACACAACAACAAAACAATCAGAAAATCCAAGACACAGCAACAAAATAATTACACAATCAAGTCGCACAAGATAAGTCTTTTAAAGAGAATACAATAATCCAAAAGGTTCACATTTACATAGTAGCACACAACAAGTAATTAAAATTGGAACAGTAACTCATGGCTCTCCATCTACATCGCCGCCTAAAGAACCACCAGGGAGACTAAAATCACTTAGCTGGAGATCTGGATGCAACAAGTTATACTCACGTTGTTCGTTCGGCATCTGGTCAAACTGTTCGGAAATGTTCAGCGACCCGGCCCCCTCGGCACGATGCGGGGAAAGCCGAGCAAGATCTTCAGCTAAATCGGCAACAGGTCCAGCCTCCCCAAAGGTGTTTACCCCCGCAGACCTCTCCTCGTCCGATCCTCCCCCTTCGTCGTCTTCAGCTTCAATTTCCTCCCTCGAAGGACGAACTATGTCGGAGGGCCAATCAGCGCCAGAACTTGACCAAGGATAGCGCGGAGTCAAGAGAGGTTTTGTTACTTCCATACCTAACTCGACCACTCGATCACCTTCCTCGTCTTGACAAATGAGATCACCACTTTCTTCATCCCAGCAACACTGTGATAGAGCGACGTCCGGTTCTGGCGCAGGGTCCATAATCCCAAACTCCTCCCGGGTGAACGGATAGTACTGGCGCAATTGATCGCACTTCAACTTCAGCATGTAATGAAGACCCCCGCAAACAAGGCGGGTGGCTGCAGCCTGGGCGCCCGTGGATTGAAGGAAGGCCTGAAGAAAGTCATGGGAAGAGCGGACTTCACCCTTATCAATGCAAATCTCTTTGCCCTTGGAAGTGGCAGGAAGAGACTTCAACCTTTTTATCTCGGTTTGCAGCTCAGTAAGGCGAACAGAAGATTCTTGCAGCAGCGAGGAGGTCTGAATAACCTCAGAATGTAGCCGGGCCTTTTCAGAAGCTAGCTGATCCCTTTCAGATGTTAGCTGGTTCCTTTCGGCCTTCATCTGAGATACCTCTTCACCTAGACTTGTCAATTCTTGGTCCTTCTTCTGCAGTTCGCTTAGCAGCTCTTCAGTTTTCCGCTCCAAAGCCCCGTTGGCTGACTTCAACTTCGCCAACTCATTTATCCGTTCTTTCTCCTGGCGCGCTACCTTTTCGCACGTTTTCTTCCAATCAGAAATGGCCCCATCTCGTTGGAGAATAAGCTCTTTGGCCTTATCCAGTTGTTTGTCGCGCTGGTCTAACGATATTTGCGCCGCCGACAGTTGATTCTGAAGATCAACACTAACGCGGGAAGCACGACTTAGCGTCTCGGACATCAAATCCTTGTCCGCTTCAGCAGCCTGTGCGCGAACCAACAAAGTGTCTTGAGCGGCGGCAAATTTTTCAAACAACGCAGTCATCTCAGCCTTGTCTTCGTCAGAAGCGCGCTTCGCAAACGAGAACTGCGACAGATCCACTTTGAAGCCCCAGTCCGACTCTTGCTCTCCACGAAGCACGCGAAGTTCCTTGTCGATTTTGGCATTCCTTTCGGCTAAAGAAGATAGGGACTTCATCCAAGCACTCCCAAAGTTGCGAGAATGACCATGAACGCTTGCCTGAAGACATCCCAACTCCATCAGTAAAGAATGCATGCGCATGAACTTTTCCTCCATTGATAGGCCAGTAAGCGCATTACTAATCTGTGGACATAAGTCCAAGGACACACGATGCAGGGAGGCAGCAAGACGAGGCACCTAGGCAATGAAATAACTCCGTCAGTTTAAAAAAAAAAAAAAAAAAAAAAAAGAGAGAGGTTTAGGCGAGCTAGGCAAGAGTGAAAACCTGAATCTTGGAAGGATCCACGTCTATACCAGGGAGACGCAAAGAAACCTTCTCATCTTCATAAACTTTCCTGACGCGAGCTGCACGCCAGGAATCATCCGGAGTAGTTAGGCGACGCTGGGAAGAGGAGGAAGGGTGAGCCGATGCAGACTTCTCACCAACAGATGCCTTCCCAGATGTCTTTTCAAATGATTGCCCCAGGGCAGTAGGCACCGCTAATTCATCACCAACAGACGATCCAGGGAAGTCTGGAGGAGTAGGCGAGGAATGTTTCGACGAACCTTCGACACGCTTCCTCTTTTTAGTTTCCTTTGCCGCCGATCCTACTGCGGCCAACACCCTACCCGTGGGGGCTTTCTCTAATGAATGCGCGGTCTTGGGATGCTGAGAGATGCGAGACGAAGCGGGTTTAGAACCCTTAGAGCCGCCCCCCTTAGCAATTTTAAACATCGCAGAAGCTTTGGGGGCGGGAACAGACGCCTTCTTGGCAGGAGAAACTGTTGCAACAGCAAGAGCTTTCGCAGTGGGAGACTCGATCGGTGGCGGCGACCCTTCTCCTTCCTCTTCAGGTGGAGGAGAATAGTTAAGTTGCTGCAGGGGTAGCTCCACGTCTGCGCCATCATCAGGCTCGATGCAATCAGCGAAGGTGCGGTCATCCGGTACAGGGCTCCCCCCATCCCAACACAAGTGGTAACCCGCCTGAGAGGTCCTCTTCAAATGGGATATTATGTCATGCTCATCATCAGTAGGGTCTGGGAATTCTACCTTGGTAAACCCAGTGGAAGTCATGTTCCAATCCGAACAGATGCCCATTCCATCCATCATGGTCCCTCGACAGAAGGCGAAGTTCTCTTCCCAGTTACCTATTTTTCTGGGTTTATTGGCAAACACGCGGTGCACAGTTCTGATGGTGCAGAATTCGTGATGATGGCAAAATTTAAAGTAATGTCCAAACAGTCCTACCGTGGGGGTGATCTTAGCCTTAAAACCTAACTCTGCAAAATTCACCGTAAGCAAACGCTCGAAAGAAGTGATGCAGCACCAAGCAACCGGAAGAAGTTGGCCTGGAGGAATTTTTACCATATTAAGAAGTGTGCATTGAAACGACAAGGGTAGGCGTATTCCCCACCACGCAGATCTGGCAAAGAACACCCTTCCCTTTGAAGTTTCGAAGGGACGATCCAATTTATCCGCTCCTTCTATATACAACTCGCTCTTCTCTGGATCATCAAAAACCAAACTCCTTTTGAAATGGATTATTTTTGAATCAATCCAAGGATTAGATTCGAAACCCCTGGAAGTCGGGAACTTGCTTCTAATCTTCTTGGAGTCTGAACTCCTGAAAACCTTCTTAGGCATGGCGGGGCTAAGCAACACAAAAGATTTAGGCAAAATGATAGTGAGAACAGGCGAGAAGGCCATGACAAAAACAAAAGTAATAGAAAGAATAACAAGAACGAGGAAAGGGTTAGTACCAATATTCAGTAGTCGCCGTCAGGCAAAGACAGAAGAAGAAGGAGAGAAGAGAAACAACCAGAGCAAAGGGAAGAAGAAGACACTTGCAGGGACACAGAGAATGTATTGAAAACAGAGAGAGAAACAAATGCAGGTTTGGAATCTATATAAAAGACACGTCTCTTCGGTTCTCCCGCCTAGAAGGGAACTTTATCCCTTTTTTCAAATTCCAACGAGAAGACAAATCGTCGCGACTCGATTCCCCCAAAGGATGCAATGATGGGAAGATCTTGTAGGATCCCTATAGAAGATCTTGTGGCCCCCGCTTTCTTTCTTTATTATTAAATTAAATTCCCCAAATATTTCTTCCAACCTCGCATGAGGGCTCGACCATATCAACCCTCAATGTGCGATTGCGCCTGACGGATTCGGATACTAGTTAACATCATTTACTGTGCGACCGCGGCAGATGAATTTGAACGTCGGCAAACACCCTCTGAGGGCTTGCGGACAGTGAGGACCTCATAGGTTCCGTCGTCTTCTTCCTTCCAAAGAATTTCACCAATAAGTAAACATCGCTCAAACATCGCCTGAAGCCCAATGACGCCATCCAGGAGTTGCCATAAAGAGCTTCCGATAAAATGCAAGCATTTATCAGAAGCTCGAGGGCTAATGATATAGTCAGATTAGAATATGGGCCTAGTAGTTATGAAAAGCCTTGCGTAAAGCCTTTTTCAGAGGAAGGAGCCCATGAGTTGTTATGCTGAAGGCGAGTCCGAGGTCGTTACGCTCAGAAAGGGGGGGGGGCCCAGGAGCCGTTAGAGGGAGCTCTCATCAGTGGGTCCCCCAGAGGAAACGGTTTCTGAGCGCGGATGTCCTTTCCACAACGGCCGCAGGATGTTCTGTGACCTTTAAGCAGTAGTCGTTCAGGAGATCTCGACCCAACCTCGCGCTCGTCCTCGCCCGGATGAGCGTTGGCTACAGGCGAGGAAAGAACATGTCGAGGTTGAGGGAGAACATGACGACCTTCTTGCCGCAGTCAAGTAAAGAGGATGAGAACACGAGGAGGCCACAGAAGATCCAATGTGATGAGGGACCACCAGATAGCTATAAATAGGAACCCCCTCCCATAGGGAAGGGGGGTTAGACATTCTGTAAACAAAAGAATCCTTATGTTAAATAAAGAAATTCTTACTCTTCTTGATCTAAATACTTTGTTGAAACCTATGAGCTAGATTTAGGGTTATCAAGTAGTATACTGTTACATACATTTATATATAATTTATGAAGTTAATACGTACGTGCACCTATGGTTACATAAAAGTGTTCCTGTTAATTTTTGGTTTAATTAATAACAAAAATAAAATTCAGTTTAGAATTTGATTGATCGGTGATGCCACTTCCGTGCCCTTAAATTTATACTGTAGTGAGTATACCTAAATTATATTGCAAACGTACGACTATCGTCTAAGTATTTCGAAATTGAATCACAGGAACGGTTAATTGATCACCAAGTTTAATCCTATTCAATTAACTAGATTTAGATACAATTGGCAAGAAATATTAGTTGGTTATAAAACTAAACAGTATAATTAAATCCCTAAATTAACAGTTGAAGTTTTAAAAGAGTTTAAACCAAGTTCTGGAGGCTTAGGGATTCAGATTAGTTACTTCTTCACTTTATTCCACTTCTAGCAGTTCGTTGACTTTCGTAGCGGTCTGCTGAAAACCTAGATCGCTGACCACTTTTTGTGGGTTGCTAACTGCTGGCTGGCATAAACAACTCGCTAGACAGTTGGGCAACTCTCTAGGGTTAGTGATGAATCTGTAATTTCGCTAGTAAACTCTTTTGTCCAATAGTAATTTCGCTAGTGATGAATCTGTAATTTCGTTAGACAGTTGGGCAACTCTGCTGTAATTCCTTAATTCTAAATTTCGTTACATATCAGGTTTCCAATAGTAAACTCTTTTGTCCTAGATCCTAGATTTTAATTTGTGGCTTCGTGATTTAGTTTCTACAAGTTTATATCTTTCAACCTATGATATTTTTAAAACTTCGCCCTTAGAAAAGGCTTAACTATTTCTAATTCTTCACCTTAACTTTAACTTTTAGCTCTACCATCAAGTCATACATGATAATATCAATTACTAAGTTTTGGTCGGGTTCAACTACCTAATAATTAAGCATGGTCTTTGCCTAACATGTAAATACCGATCTACTTAAAACAATTGAATTCTATATGTGAATTCTATCTGAACTCAAACTCTTTTTATGTTGAAGTCTGGTGTTTATATAGGCATTGGAATAGTTTCTAAAGGTGGAGATCGTGCAAGTGAGGTCCTAAATAAGTCTAAAAATGTGTAGAGACGGATACAAAACTGGCTGTCCTATTTATGGAAATTGTTCTCTTCAGTTCTAGCGTTCGTTGGAAGTCTTCTATGTCGTCAGGCTCGTCTGCTACTCGTTGTGCCCTTCAGTGGGTCGCCAAAGGATCTGGTGGGTTGTCAATCATGATTATAACTGAGTTGTTTTCGCCATTTTGAGTAGGCACATCACGTACAGGGACAGATCCAATGTAGGGCATCCCATGGCAAGGGTCAAGGGGTAAAATTTTAAAAATCGAGGGTTTATATATGTAAACTTGGGTTGTGCCTAGACTAAAAAAAGATTAGTGCCTAGACTTTTGGTGGAGGTACAATAATTATGTGCTAAAAATTTAACCTGATTATTTTTTTTTCTCCCGTGCTTTCCATAATTTTTGTGTCTAGGCTAAACAAATTTAGGATCAACCTCTGATCACGTAGATTCAGGGGCGGATCCAGTGGTGGGGCGGGTGGGGCTAGAGCCCCACCTACCGCCGTCGAGTCCTGAAGCCCCTCTTTAGCCTCAATGAATTTTTTCAACCATTGAAGCTCTCAAAGGTGGGGCTAAAGAACACAAGAAGAGAAACCGTTCGATCAAATAATTAATTAGAGTACTCAGCCCCACCTAAATATTTTTGCTAGATCCGCCACTGCGTAGATTCTATAACAGGTAGAGAGACCATAGCAGTGCCTAGCTTATAATTAACTTAAAGTATCAAAATTAAGTTAAAAATACATATATTTAAGTATAATTAAGTCCAAAACGGGTCGGATTATATACATGAAAACCTCTAATTAATCAGATTATTAAATCGGTTCAATTTATATTTTATGCGAGCTCAGTAAAATTTTGATAAAACAAATTTAGTACCTTTTCAATCGAACCGATAGATAAAGAACATCTCTACATAGCGTGTGACAACTTTGATGCAGCTTTGTCATCTGTGTGACTGTGTGCCACTTTAGTGCGATCATTAGCAGCCTTAAAAATATAAATGACCAATGTTAACAATTTGTAGCCCACACATAATAGATTAGAAATGTCTCACAAGATTCCCTGACGGAAAGAGCTCTGTGTAGTATATGCTTACCTTTCTATCTATATATTTTATTCCCATCGTAAAAGTTGCACTTTTGTTTTCGGTGTTCTGAAAAACATGCAGGCGCTGTTTGGATACCACGTGAATTTTGGGGAATTTCATATTCTTAAGCATAAATTTATTATAAATAATTTAAATTCTTTATAAAGTTACATACTTTTCAATAAATTTTCAAACGGCCCCGTAAAAAGATAAGAGCCAGCAATCTTCATGCGCCGTCAACTGAACTGACAAAATTAAATTATATATCACTTCAATATATTTTTTCAATTGGGAATTACTTACGGGCTTCTCTTTCCGAAAAAAAAGGGATATTTGATCTATTACAAGAATAAAAAACTTGCTCGATCAGTAATAATTAATGCTTTTGTTTAAATTAATGTCCTAAAAAAATGGGGAATGTTTGGTTTTTTCCTGGCTGAACTTCTTTGAAAAATGGGCTTTGTTTGAATTGATTTGGATAGGTTAATTACAACTTACACTTTAGGGGTCTAAGATTTAAAATTATATTCTTAATTGATTCTCCTTTAATAAGAAGTACAAATTAGTACCTTAGTTTCTATGAATTTAACAAATTTTCCATATATTAAATTTTTGGGGGCAATGCTAAATCAATGTGTGGCAGTCCCCTTGTTAATTTAAAATTTGTCTAAATCTTATAAAGTTAAAAATTCATACCCGTTAAAATATTATTTTACCGTTGTTCTGACCTCATGCACTAAGGACAATTAATGTGATGATTGTTACGTAATGATGACGTATAATGATCAAGTAAAAATGATAAAATATGCCACTCAGTGTAGACAAGTATAATAATAAAATTTTAAATAATTTCCATATTATGCTAATGATACCTTTTTGCGCGCACTTATCCAAACAATTAACAAAATAAATAAATTCAAAATTTCAATTGATATATTTTACAAATAATAACCGAAATAACCTCTCCCATACACATAATACTTTAATATAACGCATTAACTGGTACTTAGCTTTAGAGATGAAGAGAGTAGTGAGGTTTTGAAAGAGTGAATGATTAGTAGAGAGGCGAGACTATTAAGAGATTTTCATCTTAGGTATAGGTCATTGAGTTAGGCAAGCTGAATTTTATGATATAATAATGAATTTGAATGGCACTGGTCCGGGACTGCTGCATATATTCATTAGATGCATACACATGAAGGGAACTTAAGGCGAGGTTTTATTTTAATCATGATGGGCATGTGGTGACATCTACTTTTGCAGCTTAACCAAACATGCTAAATTTTCATGGCACAACATATTGGCCTCATCTCCTCCCCCAACCTCCATGCCTCTGTCATTTTATTTTCTTAATTATTTTAGGAGCTAATAATTAAATTAAAAAACTTTTAGTCTTCCAGAAGCAAAATTTCTCGAATTTTCTCACTTACTTTGGACCATATTTTCGTCACTACATTCATGTTAATCCAAAATTTAACATTTTTTTCTTTTTCCAAAGTTGGCCATTGAGTACAAATAAAATTTAGAGGCCTTGTATCTTTAACAATTTATAATAAATAAAGGTCTATTTAGCAATTGAGGAGGAATGATTACCGCATGTGCGAAGAACTTTCCATTATCCATCGGAGCTCTTCTATTGAAATTTTATAAATAAAAGTTCAGTGGCTCTTCTGTACAAAAATATATAACTGTACTAAGTTGATCTAGTTAGTGCGTTACAAATAATTAACACCTTTACTTTATAATTTCAGTACTAGAACTAGAAGTCATTACTCATTAGGACTTTGCGAATCCATGTCCAAATCAATTTTAAAAATACATGATCAGTGAATTGTTTAAAAATCCTTCCTAGTACAAAAAATTAATTTCTTACTAAATATGCGCGCTGGAATAGGGGGAAAATTAAAGGAATAAGACAACAAAATTAGAGAATTTTGCATACGATCCAACCTTGTCCCGTAGCTAAATAAATACAGCAAACATCAAATTGGATCTGTCTAGCTCATAAAAGACATTTTTAATATTCAAAACCCTTTCTTTTATTGAAATAGTTCATTTCATCTAAATGCATGGAACATATATAGAAAGAGCTAGTTTAGTTTAAAAAAGAAGGTTTTACTACAGTAAATTAATGATTAATACACTTTTTTTTCACTTATCTTAATTTATTCAATTCTCACTCTATTATTTGTCACTTATTCTTATATAATTCTATAATAACAATTCAATTCTATGTTTATTCCCCCAAACTTGTCTTCAATTATCAAGTGGCTATTAGGAACAAAGAGAGAAGTTGTAGTGCAACGCGTCGTTAAGGACATTAATGTGCAACGGATCTAAATATAATGTCCAAATAGCTCAACATAATGATCAAAAAATTTTATGACACTAAATTTTATTAATTTTGGAGTTATTTTAGTAGTTTTGTCAGTGGAAGGAAAACCAATATCATGAGCGTTTAATATCATAAAATTTTCTTCTGCCAATAGCCCAATAAAATAGATTTTTTTTTTAATTGTAAAAGTTGGGTTCATAAAATGTTTTATACATATAGATCATGTTGAACATTTTAAAAATTACTTTTGGACCTCTTGCCGAAATTATTTTATATAGAAATTCAGACGCAAAAAATTTTAATAGAAAGAATTATTATTATTTTTTTAATAAGAAGAAAGTTCGAACGCGTTTTATAAAAGCGTAGAGTCTCTCTCCTTCCTACCCGTTTATAAAACGCGCTCGAAGGCTTCGAACGCGTTTTATAAACGGGTAAGAAGGAGAGAGAATGTACCGCTTCAGTTACGCCTCAAAAGACTGGTCAGACCTTCGTACCCGTTTATAAAACGCGTTCGGAGCCTTAGAGCGCGTTTTATAAACGTGTTATTAGTTTTTCATATTTTTCATTCAAGCCGCAACATTTAACTTATTAAAAATAATATTTTGCAACAAGGTCCCTGCATGTTTCATATTTACAAAATTCTCAAAATTTTATTTCCAATTAAAGATGTATTAAATAGATATAAGAAATATATCACACATATTTTATATGCATTTAATTGCACATATTTTTTTTGAACATGGGTATAATATCATTTTGTTTGAATAATTATTCGCTGATGACCATGTATTTTTACTATTTAATTCTACAAACTTATCTTTTGCATTGTAGTCTTTCCTTTTTTTTATTTTATGTTAGTCATATATAATCAAATAATATATAATATGAAAATAATTAAAATATAATTTTTTTAAAAAAATTTGAACATTAAAACTTTAAACAGGCATAACTTTTGATAGGAAGGTCCGTTTGGGGCGATCGAGCACAATTCGGAAAACTGGCGACGAGATCTACACATGTTATCGGGGTGGAACCCCATAACAACCATTTTCGGAGCCAAAAAACGCTCTCTAGACCTCCAAAATCCATTTTGAAACTTTGCAAACCTAAAAACCACTCTAAGCTACTAAAAAAGTTTTTAAAATCATAAATTAATCATTAAAAAGAGAAATGCAGTAAATCAAGTGACTTTCTTGATAGTTATTCAAACAAAATGATATTAATGTCAAAATTAATATTCTAATGTCATTTTTAAATAAAATTAATATGAAATTAAATGTGATATTTTAAAAATTGTAAATTTAACCTTAAAAATAAATTTAACCTAAATTTTCACATTAATTTTCCTATTAATTTTGAAAAAAATAGTAATAACTCCATTTCGAAAAATTTACGCCTTCCTACCTGTTTATAAAACGAGCTCGAAGGCCCCGAACGCGGATTATAAATGGGTACGAAAATCTGACCAGCCTTTTGAGGCGTAACTGAAGCGGTACAGTCTCTCTCCTTCTTACCCGTTTATAAAACGCGTTCGAAGCTTTCGAGCACGTTTTATAAACGGATAAGAAGGAGAGAGACTGTACGATTTTATAAAACACGTTCGAACTTTCTTCTTATTAAAAAAAAAATAATTATTTCTATTAAAATTTTTTGCGGTCTGAATTCCTATATAAAATAATTTCGGGACCTCTTGCACAGCAGCAAATTAATACGCGTTACTCCACCTGTATAAAAACTTTCCCCCAAAAAAGATAATAATGCTAATAACAGTTATCACCCACATCCACCAAAGATTTACCGGTTCATTACTGCTTAGCTTAGTCCAAAACTGGGTTTTTTCTTCTAAGACATTTGTATTTGACCCATCAACATATTTCAACTTTTCACTTCCTCCGGTACCCGTTCTTTATATACCTCTTGCCTAGCTCCAAAGCGAAGACACCACCACCAACCACAGAAGAGAGAGAGAGAAAGAGAGAAAGATGCTAGCCTCACCTTCTTCTGATACTGTCTCCAAAAGACAAGAGAGTACCTCCTCCCTCACAACCAATAAGAAGAAACGGAGGCCGGCTGGCACTCCAGGTATTAATTAACAAATTTTAATTCTAGGATTATATTTAATGAACAGTCAATAAGTAACACAAATAGTGTTTCTATGTACATGGCATTTGCTAAATATAATTTTCAGTTATGTTAAATACTTTCATGCATATTAAAATACCAATTACAAAATGGAGTCTACTTAATTTGTTCTTACCAATAGTTTGTTGTCAGAGTTCATCATAGTCTAATTAATTTTGGTAATTACCCTGTACATATCATAAGACAAGACCAATAACTAAGTAATTGTTTCGTTTTTGTTTAAGAAAGCCATTAAAGAGTATTTCTATGCAAACCTAAGGTTCTATGATTGAATAGATGCACTTGCCAACGGGCAACCGCATCTTTCATATTTAAGAAGGTGAAGCCTGCCTTTGGTGTTTAGAGAACAGAATTCTTCATTGCGTTGTGTTGTTCAAGCTTTGAATAGATGAAATGAGAGGGAAGCAGAGGAATTGTAAACCAAGTTTTTAGTATTTGTCCCTTTTAAAATTTTTCACTCCTTCATGGGAAGATGCTGTTGGCATAATTAAGATTATATCTCATTTTAAAATTCTTATTAAATAGCAGTAATCACCTTCATAAAACTAATTAATGTAAATTTAAGACTACCTTGAATAGAAAGCACGGAGTATACCAAAGCGATTAAATTGGAACTATTGAAGAGTATAAACTTTTCAATAGCCAATAACCAACGTGAAAGCATAAAAGTACTGGTAAAGGTAGAAAATCGCATAATCTTAACAGCTTTTAAAATTGATAGCGCACTCTGGTCCCAAGAAAGTTTTGCAAAAAAAAAAAAAAAAATTTCCTCAAATGGACAATTTAACCTCAAACTGATATATTATCTGATCAGATCCTGATGCCGAGGTGGTGTCTCTATCTCCCAAAACCCTTCTTGAGTCCGATCGTTATGTGTGTGAGATCTGCAACCAAGGATTCCGCCGGGATCAAAACCTCCAAATGCACCGGCGGCGCCACAAGGTGCCATGGAAGCTCCTAAAAAAGGAAAAAGCTGCTGCAACAGCAGTCACAAGGAAGCGGGTGTATGTCTGTCCCGAGCCGAGCTGCCTACACCATGACCCTGCACATGCGCTTGGGGATTTGGTGGGAATAAAAAAACATTATCGAAGAAAGCATGGCGGCCAGCGCCAATGGGTCTGCTCCCGCTGCTCCAAGGGATACGCTGTGCAATCTGACTATAAGGCCCATGTTAAGACTTGCGGTACACGTGGCCACACCTGTGACTGCGGTCGTGTTTTCTCAAGGTATGATTTGTTTGGTGCAGTGGCCTTAAGTTTGATTTTGTGATGCAGGGAGACAGTACTGAACTACTGGACTACTGATCAGACATGGTACTAGTTAGAGAACCTTTTGTTAATGCTAAATTGCTAACGGTTGTACATAATTTGGACTAATAATTTAGCTTTTGAACAGAAAAAAGAGAAAAAAAGAAGAGAATTAGAAATTAAACTAGGATCAATTGGTAAAGTAACATTTGGGCCTTAGCAGTTAACACTAAATTATACCAGACTGTTACGATTGGTTCCAAGTTCCAACTCCCAAGACACTGCAGAAATCCGTTATGTTTCCCTGGCTTTAGAATCTAATCTTATCTATTGGGTGCTGAACACTGCATATAATCTGATTTCTGACTGCTTTTCAGAATCTGCAAATATTCATTCGCTAAATCAAATATAAAGCTTATATTAATCATATACTGAATTTTGTTATATTTCTACTTAATTCCTTTCCTATTAACCCTCATTTAAAACCTGAAATTCTAGAACTTCAAAAATGCGCATGTGCCTCAGATTCGTTTAAATGTTGCCCCTCAATTAGTTTATATTCAATTTGTCAAATTGTTCTTGTAGGGTTGAGAGCTTTATAGAGCACCAGGACACATGTCAAGCAGGCCGGCCATTGGCCATCAAACCGCTGCTGCAATTCCTCGAGCTTCAATTTTTACCAGAGCCGACTACTACTCTCTCTTCCACACTCTCCCTCTCCATGCAAGATCCCCCAGTTAACATTGTAACCAAGTTATGCCTATCCCTCGGCCCTGCCACGACTTGTTCCGTCCAAGCACATACTGGCATCGACAAGCAACTGGAGTACTTGACAGAGGAGAAGGTGATGGCCGATAAAGAGAGAGAGAACGCAAGAAAAGATGTTGAGGCGGCTGAGAGAGAATTAACTGAAGCAAGAAAAATGCGCGAGCAGGCCCAGATGGAGCTTCGGAATGCATTGGCATTTAGAGAGGCCACGATCAAGATGCTTGTGCATGTCACCTGCCATTCCTGTCGTATGGGCTTTAGGATGGTGACAACTGTCTTTGGAGATGACAAGTCTTTGATGTGAAATTGTACTGTCTTCAATTTGATTAATGTTCAATCAAGAGATCATGCGAACTTCTTTGCTGATTTAGCATTTTAGCTTGTACAGATGTCAGATCAATGTCAAAATTTAGATGGTGAACAGATTCTAGGATTAAAAAATAATTATTTTAGAA
The DNA here is from genome assembly GCA_028095005.1 of Rhynchospora pubera. NCBI lineage: Eukaryota > Viridiplantae > Streptophyta > Magnoliopsida > Poales > Cyperaceae > Rhynchospora > Rhynchospora pubera. The sequence continues at coordinate 206,242,857 of CM051462.1, read as the reverse complement.
TTAATATTTATCGGCACAAAATACTTACCAACAAGGGCGGATCCAGAAATTTTTTTAGCCCAAGCACAATTAGTCAATTATAATATAATAAATAATAAATTTAATAAATAAAGCCATTCTAAACATATATAATTGAACTATTACAAAATACATCATCTTTTTCATAAATCAAGTCACTTTTTCATGATCTTTACTTCTTCATGAATCATCAAAAAACACACAATACGGACTATCTGAGGGATATTTTTATATGCAGAACAACTTGAACGGTTTGGATCGACTGTTTGAATATGAGATTTTGAGAAACGACTCGAGCATACGGGTATAGAGAGAGAGAGAGAGAGAATGGCTAATGTGCCATAGATGGCACAGAGGGTCCCGTGCCATAGAGTCGTTTTTCGAGATCCAAAATTCAAATGCTCAATTTGAACCGTCCAAGTTATTCACCACATTAAAATATCCTTGGAGACTAAATTTTACATTTTTTCGAATTTTTTTGCTATTTATTATGATATTTTTAAAAAACGCTATAATTGGAGTATTTCAGACCCTCCAATTTGAACATATCAAAATAAATACCAAAAAAATTAAAAAAAATGTAAAATTTGGTCTCCAATGGTATTTCAATATGCTGATCAATTTGAACGGTTTGGATTGACCGATTGAATTTCGGATCTTCAAAAAATGACTTAAAAAAGACATCTATGGCATTGCCATCTATAGAGGTGGGATAAAGTGCCATAGATGGCAATGCCATAAATGTCTTTTTTGAGTCATTTTTTGAAGATCCGAAATTCCTCTTATTCCTCTTATTCTCACACCATCCAAACGGACCCTTAAATGATTAAATCGTGAAGGGATTTATTCTATTTTCTAGAGTCGACCATGTGGAGAGCTAGAAAAAAAAGTTTAAAAAAATAATTGAAGACACGGTCTAACAATTTTTTGACCACAGTCCAGGCACTCATTTATTCTAAACCCAGACACTCATCCAATCGCTATAATCAGTCCTTTATTTTTCCAAAAACAACCCTAGGCGAGTGCCTGGGGTTCGTTCCGCCACTGCTTACCAAGGTCTTGGAAATATTGGTAAACACGATATACCAAGCCACGATCAAGATGCTTGTGCATGTCACCTGCCATTCCTGTCGTATGGGCTTTAGGATGGTGACAACTGTCTTTGAAGATGACAAGTCTTTGATGTGAAATTGTAGTGTCTTCAATTTGATTAATGTTCAATCAAGAGATCATGTGAACTTCTTTGCTGATTTAGCATTTTAGCTTGTACAGATGTCAGATCAATGTCAAAATTTAGATGGTGAACAGAATCTAGGATTAAAAGATAATTATTTTAGAATTAATATTTATTGGTAATACCAAGGTCTTGGAAATATTGGTACACACGATATACCAAGTCAAAAAGGAAAAAAATAACCCAAATTCCTTTTCTTTTCTTTTTTTTTTTTTATTCAACTTCAAACCCACAAGCATGTGTATGATTATACTAAAAATTTAAAGCAAATACCGTATATCCACCTCTTTTCTCTCCTAGACGTTTCGGTTATTTTAAGTATATATGCTTTATTGTCTTCTGATATTTTAAGTGTGCTTTGCTCGTTGATAAATATGAAGATACTAAATGGGGCAAAAAATTAAAAAGGTGATCTTTAATAGAAAACTTCAAAAGCACTTCCGTATTTATCTCGTACGTATATACCGACCTTTCTCCTTTTTTGTGGGTGATTTAGGTTTATGCTACTCTAAAAATTAGAAATTAGAGATACATCATAATAGACAACTATTTTTTTGCCATTATTACTAAATAAAAAAAACTTATATAATCAATCAATTAATTTGATCGTTTTTTCTTTTAAATATGCCACTGTAAAATACTAAAATAAAAAATATATAACTGTAAAATGTTAAAAAAATTATTATCGCAAAATTTCAATTTTTTTATTTAAAATTAAAACATTTTAAGCTTTTTTAAATTTTTTAATTGAAGATTTCAAAATTCAAAATTTCAGAAATTTAAATTTTAGAACTCAAATTAAAAAATTTTAAATTTCAACTTTCGAATTAAAAACTTTTATAATTCAAAATTTTATTTCTTGTCAATAATTTTTTTTCTTAATTTCTTATTATTTAATCTAATGAGGACAATTTGGACATTATTAGAGTGGCATTTTTATAATAGGATTGACATATTTTTAAATTTTGATAAAATTAGTGACATAAAACTAATTTTAACCATTTTATACTGTCATAAAACTAATTCATAATTTAAAAGTGATATATATCTAATTATGAATTTTTCATGATGATATATATTTAATTATTCCTTCTTTTATTTACGCGCAAGCCGTAGGAGGTTATTCTTCGTCTCTTTTTGTCTGCGCCGCTCCACTTCATAATTTACGTGCATTGATATTGCCTTGTCGATTGAAACTCCAAAAGCATAAATAAAAAAAAGCGTATCGATTGAAAATCACCGTCTGTACTTAGTCGCCGCTTTTAAGGTTACAGATCATCTCTTTTATCTTTATTCTTTTACTTAATTTTTGCTGAAAAAATCTTCTTCCTTTAAAAAATGAAACACAACACATTCTTGCGCCCACGTCAGCGTGCCATCATCTTACTTTTGCGGTGGCCGGGATGAAGCAATAATATCTGTGGCATCGATGTTATTTCGGAAATAATATCTGGATGATGCTCCGTTTGGATACCGCGCGGAAAGAAGGAAAGAATGGAAAAAATTTATTATGAACAATTTAATTTTTTTATAAAATTACACACTTCCCAATACTTTTTTTCACTTCTTTCTTTCTTCCCTTCTTCCCAAACCTCATCCAAACGAGGCCGATAAGAAGAAATAACACTATATATTATTTCATTGAAGTAGTAGTGTTTTCATCCGAATATTGTTTAGAAATAACACCATTCCTAACAATCTACACCCTACAAAAAACACTACCGGCTTGCATAACATTCCAAATGAAGGTCGTGTCATTTGTAGGGATGAGCAAAAACTCGTAACTCGTGAATTATTAGAACTCGACTTGAGAAAAACTCGATGGTAACTCGAGTCAGTTGGAACTCGAGTTGTGCCAACTCATTAATTTAATTAATTGAGTTCGAATTGGGCCCAACTCAACTCGGCCCAATCACCAGGCCCAAAAATTTTTTTGTTCTCATGTTTACATACAACCCAACCCAATGTGCACAGCTCAATTTCCTTCACCGTCTTAACCCTACCCCTTCCGGAGTCGGATCCTCTGGTCGTTTTTTACAAACGACCACCTGGTCGTTTTCGATCTGGACCGTCTGATTTAATCTCAACGGTTAACATTTTTTCGGGCCTATCAATTGTGGTACTAGCACGGGGCATCTATAGCCATTAAGATTAAATCAGACGGCCCAGATCTAAAACGACCAGGTGGTCTGCCGACCAGAGGATGTGGTTCCTATCCCTTCCTCCCGGAGTCGGATCCTCTGGTCGGTGTGTTGAAAACGACCACCTGATCGTTTTTTGATCTGAAATGTCCGATCATGGACGGTACGATCTCAGATTCCGTAAAAAAATGAAAAAAAAGGAAAACACACTTAGCATATGATTTCGTATATCAGAAGTCTCGTATATCAGAAGTCCCTTCGTATCAGCTGCCTCTGCCGGCCGTCGCTTCCTTCTCTCCTCCTCTCTCACTCGCACACCACCCCCGGCCTCCCTCTCTCCACATCTCTCTCTCTCTCTCTCTCTCGACCCCACCATCTCTCGCTCGCGACAACCTTCTTTCCCCAATATCGATTTCGGCACCAAAATGGAGGGATGCGATGATCTCCTGCTTCAATTAGAGCATGATATCTTTTACACAATTAGAGCACAGCCAAATTGCAGTTTGGTCTGGACTGTTGATTCTGGAAACGAGGTTCACATGATATCTTCTACACAAGTAAGCATTGTTCATGCTTTACTAGCTCAGGATATAACATAGAAGAAGAATAATGATTGTACGCATGAAATAACTTGGCAACACAAAATTATACCTTAAACTAAATTAAACATTAAATTGCGCTAACAGTGTATGAAATTGTATGGTCCCAATTTCAGAAAGGCTGTAAAGTAGGTACATAAATTAACCAGGCTTGGTATCTAATACTGGGATGTACTCATTGGCACCAGACTTCATCTGACTGTTTGTACCTTTGACATATATGTTGTTCTTTTGCTTGTTTTATTTAAATTATCGTTGCTTTATCAAATACAATACTGAACTACAGGTGTGTACCAATTTTTGGTTGCACTTTAAAAATAAAGTTGAAAGCATCATCATTCTGACTAATTGTCAATGATTATGAATTAGGTAATGTAATATATGGATATTGATCGACTTCTTATCAGGAGCTTAACTTCCATGGAGAGGGAATTTGGTCAGGATAGGTCTCGTATCTCTCCGTCAGAATAAAATCATGCCAAATTTCTTGGTTTATCGAAGGGGATTATCTGTGTTGATGGGAAGGAAGAAGGGGCGACGGAGGGGCTTTTGTATAGTCACCAATGGTGCTCGAGTGAAGAAGAAGGTGAAGGTGGGGTCGAGAGAAAAAGAGAGAGAGAGAGGCGGAGAGAGGAAGGCCGGGGGTGGTGTGCGAGTGAGAGAGGAGGAGAGAAGGAAGCGAAGGCCGGCAGAGGCAGCTGATACGAAGAGACTTCTGATATACGAAATCGTATGCTTAAGTGTGTTTTTCTTTTTTTTTTTCTTTTTTTTTGACGGAGTCTTAAATCCGACCAGAGGATCCGACTCCGTAATTCCCACGCGACTGTGCCTCTCTTCTTCCATAATCTCTCGTTCCCTCTCCTGTACTACGGGCCATTTCAAAAAGAAAAACAAAAATCCCCACTTCCTATATAGAACCTACCTCTCTACTGAAGGCTGAAGCCAGAAACTTTGATAGATCGCCACTTCTCTCTCTTGTTTCCCACTCCTCCTAATTGAAGTAGCATCTCTCCTTCGAATCTGATTATGCACGGCTTATCTTCTTCTCTCTGTCAGCAGATAATTTTCGAGAAAGTGACTCTCAACACCTTTCACGAGTTGCAAATCGAATCACGAATTGGCTCGAGCTAAAATCAGGTGAGTAATGAAATGTTAAACTCCCAAAAAAAAATTTATTTTGTTTATAAAATGTTAAACTATACAAAAAAAAATTTATTTTGTTTATTTTAGAGTGTTGAGTTTAATATTGCAGGAGTTATGGATGACGTGGAGCAATTCGAAGTCCGGAAGGCGTTTATTGAAAAAATTGAGCGTAAACTTGATTTATGTCCGAAAGTTTCGTCTCCGACTGATATCCAAGAGAAATCCTTCCAGGAAGTGCTCCGACACATTGTTCGCGTAGTTTCAAGAAAAGAACCTTTCGAAACTAATGGTATAACTCTCTCTCTCTCTCTCTCTCTTTTTTGTCCTTTCATATACTTTGTGATTAACCAATGGCATTCTCAGTCAAGTAAGCTTAAACAAAGGGATTCAAATTTCAATAGACTGTAGAAATTTTAAGGATTGGAAGGAGGCTGGGGAGGAACAGAATCATCCCCTTGGCCTTGGCAATGCAGTGTTTTTAATATCAGAGCAGATTTAATCTTGTACTGAACCACATATCATCCTGTTTGTGAACCAAAAAAAAAAAAAAAACGGTGTAGAACCCGATAAGTAGAACCTTGCGATTTTATAAGTTTTGTTTTTCAATCGGTATGAACCAACCACACCATTTCAACCCACCTGATTTTGGACTGGGTTATTAATTTTGTATTAGTGGCTCGAATATTATGATCTAAAGTAATTAATAATAAATAATATGTATGATCTATGCTAAAATTTCATATGATTTTATCATATATAACACGAACTAATTTTTATTCTTGATGAGCGTATTTCATTATTATTTGCAAGCACCCATAAAAATTTGATGCATGATGTTATATGTTAGTTTCCCCTAAATAAAATGATGTTATATGTTAGTTAACTTTATGTCATTTATGTATATATTTTTATTTAATCAAAATTTGAACCCGCCAAATTGGTTAACCCGCTAAATCCGTATATAAAAAATTTGACGGATTGGATTGTATACAAAGAAAAATTGATGGGTTGAGTTAGATTATGGATGGATTAATTAAATTTTATTTAACTCTATATTGTCGCGTTGGATTCAAATTTTGATAGATTATCATCAACCCATATGTTGTACACCCCTAAATTATCACGCACTAAACAAGTGTAGAAATTAATATGCAGAGGTGTTAACCGAACATGCTCTAGCGCTGTGGTATGCCACTGCTCTCACAGATAGGCCCAAAGACCTTGTTAATAATTGCGACTTGTTAAAGGTTTATATTCAGTTGAAGGCTGTAAAAAGCCCAGTAGAACAAGTAAAATCGTGTACAACAACCCACGCGTACAATTACCATATGATATTAAAAATAGTTGCTTGGTTAAGGAAGATGCACCTTGAGTGGATGGTCACATGTAAAAATTTGGTTAAAAGATCATTTAGTTTAGAATATTTAATTTAAAAGTGAGTTGGAAGATTTGATCCACAATTTGTCTAAAAAGAAAATAAGAGAAGGCAAAAGACAAATGGGTAATATTTATCATTTTTTTTTTTTGAGAAGGAAGCATGATATTTCATTATCTTGTTGAACATATATTTATTCTTTGGCTAAAACTATTGATTATTCAAGTGCCTGAGACACATTCTAACATAGTGGACATAATTGCTAGTTCAAGTTTTTGTAGGAGTAAACAAAATATATATTGCTTAAGAGTATGTTATATATGATTTAAACTTCAATTTTTCATCCCAAATAAATTAAGGCAAGCTAGAAACAATATTCCGATCCTGGTCATTTTTTTGCATGTAATATAATTTTTACTTTAGCACGCCATGCAGAATTTATACACTTGTGCTTTCAATACTAGAGCTACAAGATTGCATACTTGTACGTTGTGTTCTTATTGTACGATTTTAAATGATACTTCAAAATATTGTTGCAATTTCAGTAAGTACCGGATATCCATCGAAATATTTAAAAGATCAATTAATTTATTTCATAAATTCATAAATACTTCATTGATATTACAATTATACCAAATTCTTTGATACATAATTTATATATATTGATGGTACAAAGATAATAATTAATCTACAACTTTTTTTTTCAATTTAAAAGTTTTTAATTTCAAAATATTGATTGCCATAATAGAAAAATAAGTTTAATTGGAAAGACTGCTGGTTTCGGTCAAATCGAAGCAGGAACAATGCATATATATTGTTGAACTATTGACCTCTAAACTTTGAGAGGCATATCTTGACTTGATTGGCCTTGCTATTATTTCTAAGAAAATAATATGTTATCCTTTTTACTTTAATTTGACAGATTGTGTAACTAAAAAAAATCGAAAACAATGCCTGAAGAGAATATTAAATCAACTACAATGGATGGAGCGTAAACGTTTGTACGATCCTCCAGCGGATGATGAAATTGGGTATTACCTACATATGAAGAAGTTCATGAGATCTATCTTAGCCTTTTTTCTTGCGACCGCCTTCACTCAAGGTTTGCTTCCAAGCTAATCTTTGGCCTCACATTAGCTCTTTTTTTTTATTGTATTTTTCAAGATCTATTCAATTAATTTATTGCTAGGTTTGGAAAAAGACCAAAAAGAATATTCATGAAGTTTGCAAAATAATTAGCAATGAAAACTTACTTGGCTCAAATTCATTTTTGAATCAGGAAAAAACGCTTAATATTTGAACTGAAACCATATCCAAACATATTATCAAACTCGACAAACAATACAAATAAGGATATAGTTTTGATACTACCAGATCTTTATTCATAATTTTAGAATCATAAATTATATTGTGTATCAATGGATTTAGTATCGAATCGTGAAAGATTGTCAAAGATATGCTAAGCTATGCTTAAAATAGGATAAAAATAACATTTTATGCCATATAATGGACATATTTCAACATATTGTTTCCTATCGTTCATTGTGAATCAACTTTAATATCATATTACAACATATTGTTTCCTATCGTTCAAAAGTAAAACATCTTTTAAGTTTTATCATAACAAAATAAATTACTGCATTTGTCAAACTGCCAAAAGAAACAAAATAAGCTACCTAAACCTACCAAATAATAACTATCAAACATTAAGGATATATATCAACTAAATCATCATCATTATAAGAACACTATCGCTTTCATCATCAAGATTGAGGGACTCCTCATTTTTACTAGTTTTATTTTCTTCTTCCAATTCTGGTTCTTTTTATACTTCTCTCAATGGAGCTTTTTCTTTCCTTCTGATGTTATCTTTTTTATTTTCCTAGCCTCAAATCTCTTGGCCCTAACAACAAAATACAAATTAAAAATCATTTTATTTTGCAAACAAATGATACATGGAATCTTTAAAGATACATGCATATCAACTGTAAGGATACACATGCAACTACTACGATTTTGATTATGTGCGTCGATATGTTGATTTATTAGAATGGCTAAATTAAATACCAACGTAAAAGAAATTTTATGTAAAGTGTTAATATACTGACACAATAACTATGAAGAAAAAATTTCACTACGCACACGATAAGTCACCTACGTTGGATGCTCGCATATACAAATTATTTAGTGTCGGTTATTATTAGGGTCGGTGTTGGCATGCATAAGCCAACACAACTAGCTTTTGGCATTCAAATATTGACGCATATAGTTGCAGAGATAATACTAAATTTCTTGCTAATGCTAACACTGACATCCTCTTCCGTTAAACATTCACTAAATTCCATCCACGAGAACTCTGGAGTTAAGTTGATAGGTGGGACAAAAGGAAGAGGCGCTTTAATATTTGCATCTTAATGAACATGCGGTTCCTTTTCAATTAACCATTCATCATCTGATTTCAGATCAAATAATTCAACTGGATCATAATGATCATCTTTCAATTTCCTTTTCTTTTTGTCTAATTTCAAACTTAAGATTATACTTCACAAAATAGAAAAAATTAGATATAGCCCCCTCAAATCATCTCAATCTGGATATAACCTCTCCAATTTTTAAAATTGGATATAACCTCTTGAAATCATGTTTGTCATGGAAACAACACCTTTTCCCTAATTTTAAATATTTTTAATTGAAAATAAATCAACTGCATATTATTATACCAAAACACCTCTTCAGCCCTCCTTCGTCAAAGAACATTCTCTCTCCTCCCAGGCTCCCAACCGAATATTAATCTGGATAGATCAAATCCCATTTCTAAATCTAGAATCTATCTTGCATTTGATATGTCTATTTCTTGAACATTCAAGATTATTATCATTAAACTAATAAGTAATAACATAGCTTTTTTTTGGAGATTAATTGTCGTACATACACCTCATGTCTGCTAGGCCAAAGATACAATTATGTGGCTGAAATTTCTTTCGCATGATCACATCTTCAATTTTTAATGGGTTCTTTACTATTGAATGAAAAATCATTCTGAGAAATTGTTCGTTACCAAAGATTTGGTAAGGGCCTCATTTGGTTTCTCGTTACATCTGAGGAAGAGACTAGCAACTTGGAAATAATCTAGTATCATCAATATTAGAAGGAGATGAAAGGAACATGAAACATTCTTTAGATAGAGGAGGGGTACTTTAGTCATACTAGTATGAAATTGATTTATTTTTAATTAAAAATAATTGAAATCAGAAAAAGGGTGTTATTTCCATGACAAACAAGATTGTAGGGGTTATATCTAATTTGAAAGATTATAGGGGTTATATCCAATTTGAGATGATTTGAGAGGGTTATATCTAATTTTGCCAAAAAAATAATATTGCCCAATTGTTCATGCTCTAATTTTGCTCTTTTTCTTGGAATGGATATGATAAATAAACACTCGAATTCCTTTCACATTTAGTTGCACTACACGTCAGGCTGAATACACATACGGTAATTTTTTTAGCCTCGCCTTCATCATAAAGTTCCCACCAATATGCTTTTTAACATTTTTCAAAAATAACAAAAAAATAATTACAAGAAAAGTATTACTTAAAGATGAAAAGAATAAAGAGATATGGAATTATGGAATCTGAATATCAAACTTTAATTTTCATATTGCTTCTTGTTTCGAACGAAGATGTCCATTTTGATCCAAAGATATCTCTTTATTGCTTGAACTTCTAAGTTCAGTTTCACTGTTAAATCGTGTGACCGGATCGTCGGGTACATCCTTTCAATTGTCTCAATTAATTAGGCTCCTTTTATGCTCATCAAATTTACGATACATCCTTTCAATTGTCTCAATTACGCCCATTTTAACCTCCTCATCAACATTAAAGTTTTGACTAAATTGAAATCTTGAAATTTGAAAATGGTGTATTGTCAAAAAAAAAAAAACTTTGGATTGAAGTAATATACCACCATAACTAATGTGACCAATGGAGTTTCTTTTTCCATCTTTATATCGATAATATCCTAAATCTTTTGATCAAATCATGACTTGTGATCAAAGTCTCTAGCAATTTTCTCAGGTCGATCCATGACTTTATAAATCTACCCTATGGCTGACTTTGCATCACCATCAACAAGTTTAAGTACATTGACAAGAGTTTTAGTAGCCGTCAAGCAATACTTGACTTGTGTCAAGAACATCTTATTTGTGGTTATAATTCCAGCCACAACTTTACAATCTTTGGCCTTCACAAAAGTACTTTTCGACCATTTTCTACCACCAAACATTGCTTAATATATGGATGTTTATTTTTTTTTTCAAAACTTAAGCTTTAAAAGCAAGTTTCAATTCTTGTAATACCCGTCCTTTTTAATTCTCTTTTTCTATTTGTTGTCGAAATAGATTTAACACCCAAGTGGTGTTTCATATTTTGCTTTGCGAATTACCTCTCAAAAGATCGGTAGTTTAGCAATATCCTATAGTATCAATTGCAAGATATCTGTCATGCATGGATTCCAAACACTTTTTTCTTTTACATTAAAAGTATACCCGCACTAACATAATTCGATGCATTATCGGTTACTACTTGTACAATATTTTTCCTCACCAATTTCATCTATCACACCATTAATCAAATTACACAACATCCTCTCATCTTCATGACGAATTAACCGATTTAAGAAAAACAATCTCTTTCGAACAATTGACTACAAAGTTAATAATTGACCTGCCTTTAGCATCGATCCATCCATTGAACATCAAGGTACAACTGATTATAGCCTAATCTTTCTTGTAATCCTCTAGCATAGATTGCCCATCATTTCCTTCATCTTTCAAAAAAAGTAACCATTGCTTCATGAGTTGGTGGAGTTTTCAATCCTAAATCATACCAGATATATTTGTCAATCATTTCCTTAAAAAAAGAAAAGTTGTTGACAAGGTTCAATGTCATCCCTTCCACATAGATACATCTCATGATCGCTCTACATGCAAGAATTCGACTTTCTGCTATTTCATTCATGTTGTTTGCATAAGTTTCTTCTATGGGCTTCCCCATCTGTCCGAATCACAAATCCATCCATTGTGGATCTCCTTGTCTTGTTGACACTTTGTCCTTTTTCTTTACGATTCTCAATTATTTGCACAACTCTTTGTTTTTTAAAATATTTCTCTAATAAATTCTTATAAGCCTCTTTCAATCCTTCAGGTAATTTCTCACATGGCAGCATATCTTTGTGGGTCCCCACAAATGATGTTTCAAACGAGCCACCCCGCCTCACATCTCTTTTTGTATAGAAATTGCATCTTATATACAATCTATAGGCGCTAAGTCGATGCAATAAGACCTGCAAGCATCTTTTTGTGATGTTCCTTTCTTTCTTCTTATTTCTGTACAACAACAATTAAGCCTTTTGTCGCAAGCAAGTTGGAGTAGGCTAGAAAGAAATTTAACAAGAGAACACATTCGAGAACAAAAAAAAAATATTACCACAAACTTAGCAATTAACCATGAATTATATCAATAGACAAAAATATCTCCGAAAAAATCCGCGGTGCATAGAAAGCCCTATGCACTATGATGCATATTAAACTTTCTCATAGTCTATTTACATGAAGTCATTCTAATTAAGAAACTATTACTAAATGAATTCTTGCTTATATAAAAAGAAGAAAGTAAGAGACTAAGACTATTAAACATAGAATTGATAGAAATCTCCTTTGTTGTATTGCAAATTTGCAACTGTATTGAAACTAACTATTATAAGTTTAACAATTTCATCTCAACTTTAATAGATAATGGGAAAAACTCAACTACTCTGCAAAAAAAATGAGAAAAATGGTTACGTGTGAGTTTAAAAATAAATTTACTTAACTCATTCATAACACAACCCATCAATTCTTTTATATACGGATTTTTACGGGTTAAATAGATTAAAATTTTGATCAAATAAAATGCACACATAAATCATTTTGTGGCTATTACTATCTAGTTTGAGGCAAATTAGAGGAGCATTGGAAATATCTTTCAACTTTCAAAGCCCTGCAAGAGGTATATGTAGAGGGCGTGTGTAGTTATGGAGGAGACTGGCTTGTCGTGAGAGACGAGATCTCTAACTAGGCGCATGAGTAAATGTGAGACGAAGAGGAGTAAATAGTGATAAATGGATGAGTTGGTATATATATACGGGTTACTAGTACCAAATCCGTAATCCAACCTGGAGTAACGAGTTTTTCAAAATTAGAATCTGTACTCGACTCAACATCATGTTAACTTGATAAAAAAACGATTCGAATCAGCTGCATTGAACAGGTTGATGAATTTTTTATACACCTCTATCCCTTATCAATTTATTTATTATTATTTTTTTGAGTAACGCTTTTGGACATTAATTTCATCTGGCCATGCCTCCTCAGCTTTACATAATTGCGTAGGCATACTCGGAAACTGGTTGAATTTTACTCGAGTATGCTTTACTCGAATATGCTTTTCAAACTACCTCAAAGCACCTCCCATCGATTACTTAATCAACTTGCCGCAGAGAAGTTTGTAAATTTACCTCACCTCTAGAGAAGTTGGTAAATTTACTTAATCAACTTGCCGCAGAATTTACCTCAGTTTTACTTAATCAACTTACCTCACCTCTTGGTAAATTTAAAAAAAAAAAAACCATTTTGGAATTCTCCAACTGACTGCACGTGCCTTTAAAAGTCCATTGTTACCACAGAATTGTTTGCAATTTAGAAATACTTAGAAGACAGATATAATTTTGAATTCTTTGTTTAATACTCATTTTAGAAAAGTTGGTAATACTCATTTTTTAGCAATTTCTTTGTTTAATTCTTCAACTTTTCTGATGACCTTGATGTTTTTTTATCTTGTTGGATTTCAGTTTTAGATTACTCCAACTGATTTGGGACTAAAGATTTTTCTTGTTGTTATTTTTTTCAGCCAGTAATATTTGGAAGTAATGATTTTGTTGTTGTTATTTTGTTGCAGCCAGTACTGTCGAAAAGAGATTCGGCTGCTGTTCAACCTTTCAGACCCTTCACAATGCTGAGGAATTACCTGAGCTCAATCAACATTTGTCAGATTTATCAGTATATCTGTCGGATATGGATATTGAAAATGGTACATGAATTCTATATTCATGCACTTATATTAATTATTAATTACTTTTAATTATTAATTATTAATTAATTAATTAATAATAATAATAATAGTACTTATCAATTATTATTAATTTATATTAATTAATTAATATTAAATATTAATAATTATTGTTTTTTAATTATTAATTATTTATTATCATTATTAATATAAGATTACCGGTATAATCCTTTCATGGGTGAAATAACTAACTTATCTATGTAGAGAATTGGAGGGTTAGCACAAGATTAGTGCTAACATCAGCTAACCTCAAAGTGAATTGAGGTTAGTTGGTTAGTTCCACTAATTTTGGGTTAGTGCTAACCCATGGTATGCCAAACGCACCAATTTTTCTTATTAATGTGGAAATGAAACTTGAGATTGTCAAATGTTTTATATAAACATGCGTTTTTTCATCATATCAAACAATCCTAGTCTAAACTGGCATATCAAGAATAATTTTTGCTGACCTCTCGTGATATATAATTAATTCTGGACGGTTGAAAAACACCAGTTTTTATAAATCCGAAAAAAAATACTTAAAAAACTCTCTCTCTCACTCTCTCTCTCTATATAATAATAATAATAATAATAATAATAATTTTAGTAAAACATTCCTCCATTGCAAATTTTTGTAGCTCTAGTTAATAAAAAAAATATATATTTTGCTCCGCCAATGTTGGAGATTGGTGTGGCTATCTTTTCATATTGTTTGAGAATACTTTTAAGATAACTCTTTTTGGATGGAAAGTTCATTTTTCTTCCTTATCCTTCTTCCAAAATCCAAATATAGCGTGGAAAAATAGATCTGAATGTCTAACTCCTTCCTAGTGTGTTTGGATTTTTTTGTTATTCCAGAAGTAAACTTCTGTTTTGTAAAGTTACAGGCTCTACCTTTAACCCCTTGATGGGCATAAAAGATAACTATGATGTAGCACAAGCAGTTTGTGGGAGCAAAGCGAGGGGCTTCATGTTCTATAGACATAAGTTCAAATTGGCTCAAATAGATGTAAGGAACACTGAGTTTGCATTTTGTCCTCCCTATAAAGAAGAGAGGAGATCTTATATTCAAGCTTTGGATAATATTGCACCATCTTTGATTGGAAAGGAAGGTAGTTAACTGCGTGATACAATAAATAGAAAAACCTTCATATCACGTGTTTATGAACTTGTTTTTATTAGTTCTATGTTGTCCCTTTTCAGATGACGCTAATGTCTTCTCCAGTGAGTTGGTTAGCCTCTACGTTGAGAGGACTACTCAGGAGATAAGAGACATAGAAAGACACTGTGCAAAAATAAAACGTTGGATTTTGAAGAACTTATCCTTGACAAATTGCTGGGACGTTATAGTAGAAGAATATGATTCATGCTCTTGGTTTGATGGAGAAAATGGAGAAGAAGAAGGAGGAGGAGGAGGTGTAAGAGGAGATGGACGAGTTCATGATGAGATGGTTAAATTTAGAAAGGCGGTGGCTGAGAAATGCAAAACCCCTATTGAGGATTTGCCTCTTTATATCTCTAATGTAGACCGGTGCCTCATTATTGCTGTAAGCATGCAGTTGCTGGTTGCAGATCGCTACCATGACTGCACACGGTTAACAGAACATAGGAAGTCAACACTAATGAGGGAGGCAGTCAATTCTTTGACCTTTTTAAAACAAGGCAAGTGGTTTAACTGTTTAAGTCTCTCTAATGTATTCCAAATTAGAAAAAATCAGCTATATACCCCTCAATTTTTCTCTAATCAGCCATATACCCTCATATTTTTTAATATTAGCTATTTACCCTAATCATCATTACAACTGATAAATCTTTTATTAATTTAAATGAAGTATTAATCTAAAAATTAATCAATTTTTAAAAATTTAAGACAAATGCCTCGTTCTTATTGAAAGGAAAAAAAACCCCTTGTATCAGATCTGCATATTATATCAGCAAAACCTTAGATGCGATCAATTTCGAAAGAATAAATGAAGGTATTCCTTGATCGTAACTTCGCGAGGAGATGTGTAACTAAATGGTAAATACATATGATACTTGTAGAGGAGCACAGTGATTCGTTGACAAAAATCAGGGGCAATAGACAAATCAAAGCATTACTCAAGCTCATGAACAACAATGTGCCTTGAAAAAAATGACAATGGTCAGACTAGCCAATAAAGTGCTATGTGGCTCTTGTTTATTTATTGTGTTTGAGCTGTTTTTATATTGTATTGTATCTTTTCATATCGCATATTTGTTTAAGTTCACTTCAGAAGAATGAATCGAGGATCTAATGAAGGAGAAAGCATAGAGAAAGGCAAGGACAATTTTGTCTTAAATTTTCAAATTGAACTTTCTGAATTAATATCCCATTTGAATTAATAAAAGAGAAATTCTGTCATGAGAACCAATATCTGAATCATGCTTTAATCTCAACCGCACATTTTCAAGAAAGATTAATTAATTAGCACTTATAAACGGTTGCTATTAAAACCCAATTCAAAATTAGTTCTCATGGCAAAATTTCCCTTAATAAAAAGGATAAATACCAATTTTACAGATGATTAGAGGGGTATATTACCAATATTAAAGAATATAAAGATATAGCTGATTGGAGAAAAAATTTGAGGGGCATTTGGCTGATTTTTACTTCAAATTAATATTTGGTGGAATCATTGTTTAGTTCTTGTTCAAAATATTACTCCGAATATCTCACTATCTATCTCCTTAATTTCTATATATCAAAATGCATGCATCTCAAATTTTCTAATTCCGCCACTATGCTAATCTAGGTTTCATTTTAAAATCTAGTAGAAAAGTTGTGCACGTTTGCTTGGGCTTTGGCTTTGAGATATATGCTAATATATGGGCTTGAATATGATGAACATTTTACTAGAGAAGGCATAGGGTATTTAACAGTATCCTGCTTAATTATTTGGATTATTTCCAGTCGTAAACTTTCTGAATCTGCACTTATATATTGATTTACAAGAACAACTAATGTTTGTATATTTCATGTTCTATGGAAGTGTGCAACCGGAGGAACCAATGTTGCTAAACACCAAACCAAATGATATTTCTGAATCACACACACATATAGAGAGAGTTTTGTTACGGTGAGTCATGACTCACCAGAGAGTCCGTGAGTCGGGCCTAAAACTCTTAAATCTGATTCAAACTTACTAATCCAAACCGTCCAATACGATCTCCTTATTGAAATCTTCATGTAGACCAAATTTTATATTTTTTCGAAATTTTTAAGATTTTATTTCGGATTTTTTAAAATTGTTCTTTTTGAACGGTTCATAACTAATTAGATTAACGATTTTTTAAAATTTAAAGAAATACTTAAAAAATTTTGAAAAAATATAAAATTTGGTTCGCATGGAGATTTCAATAGGGAGATCGTATTGGACGGTTTGGATCGGTTATTTTAAACTAGATCTAGGAGCTTTGAGTGCCACTCACGGACCCTTTGTGAGTTGCGACTCATCATAGCAAAATTCTATAACCAAATTTTATTTTTTTCGAAAATTTTAAGTATTTTTTTTTATTTTAGAAAATCGTTAATCTAATTAGTTCTGAATCGTTAAAAAAAATAGTTTTTAAAAATCCAAAAAAAAATACATAAAAAATTTTAAAAAATATAAATTTTGGTTTGCATGGATATTTCAATAGGGAGACTGTATTGGACGGTTTGGATTGGTCATTTTTTACCAGGTTTAGGAGTTTGTGAGCGCGACTCACCGGAGGGTCTGTGAGTCGGGCTCAAAACTCCTAGATCTGATTCAAATTACCGATCGAAACCGTCCAATACGATCTCCCTATTGAAATATCCATGCAGACCAAGTTTTACATTTTATCGAAAATTTTCAGTATTTGTTTCGGATTTTTAAAAATTGTTATTTTTTATCAGTTTAGAACTAATTAGATTAATGATTTTCTAAAATTTCGAAAAATTATAAAATTTGATCTGCATGAAGATTTCAATAGGGAGATTGTATTGGACGATTTGGATCGGTCATTTTGAATATGATATAGGAGTTTTGAGTCCGACTCACAGATCCTCTGGTGAGTCACGACTCACCATAGCAAAACTCTATATAGATAGATAGATGCATGTATACATAAATCATGTAATTACGAATGAAGGTTTGGCACCGATGAATAAAATAAAGACGATAATCATAAAATTTGGTTGTATATTGATCCCTTGAAGTACTCCAACATTTGTGTCTCTTCTTAAATTTTGATAACTTGATAGTGCTTGCAATTGTCCAGTGGCGAAGGTGAACTGTGAATCGATGAGGAAGAGCAAGAATGATTTTCACGGGCAGTGCAAAGAGGAGAATGTGGGAATCTTGAGAGGTATTCTCGAAGATCTGAGGAATATTGGAGGTTCAAATGTTGAACTAGATGAAGAAGAAATGGTGCTTGTGCACAAAATTTGGGGAAGCATAGCATCATCCGTGCATTTCTTTCTCTCTGCAATGGCATACGAACAGGAAGAAAAAATGATGCGGGATGGCAAGTTATGCAATGGTTGACCCTTGTTATATAGTTGTTGATTTCTTTATTTCTATACAAGTTTTCAGTGTTGCAATTAATGTGACATTATATATCGCTTATGATGTTTCAAGTGTAGTCAATTAAGAAATCTTTAGGATCTCAAGGAAAAAAAAAAAAAGGAAAAACATTTCTTTGAGACTCTAAAACAATAGATATTGTCTCTTCTGACTAGGCCATTAAGGATTACTTAATATAGCATACCTGCCTGACGGGAAATAATTTCCTTGGTGGACCTACAAAATTATGTCTCGATGACTTGGTCTACCTCTAATTAA
This sequence comes from Rhynchospora pubera, assembly GCA_028095005.1. Taxonomy (NCBI): domain Eukaryota; kingdom Viridiplantae; phylum Streptophyta; class Magnoliopsida; order Poales; family Cyperaceae; genus Rhynchospora; species Rhynchospora pubera. The sequence goes on along the minus strand of CM051462.1, from coordinate 206,224,376 downwards.
GTTCATCTTAATTATAAGGTTTATTTCCGTTGCAATAACACATTCTCAAACACTTCTTCACGTATATTATTTTTGCAGTTTCCGAGCTTCAGGCAAGTCCACCGGAGAGAAGGCATATATATGGGAATCTAATCATCTCTGGCATACTATTCAAATTAATTTATCAGATGCGCGATCTTACGAGAATATTGTATCACTACAAGACAGGTCTAATTGGAAAAAAAGAAATAGTAAGCAGTTTATTTTAAAAATTTTCTAAAATTGCATGAAAAGGTATATTTCTACTGGTTTCTTGTTTATTACGGTTTGGATGCGATGAAAAAATAATTTGAATTGCTCAATTTGTTATAACTATGACATAACAAAATATTAATGAATAAGCATTATATTAAGTCACTTAACCATTCTGTCAAATACTTGATAATCGGTTACATGTGCAACACACTTAAACCCATCTTACACGTGGTACAAACTTGAAATAGCTGCTAACCTAGTGCCTAGTGGTAAGAGAAATGTAGGCTACTGAATTCACGTGAAATAATGAGTTAATTAAAATGGTCAAGAAACTAAGCTCTCTCAAGAATTTCAACAAATATGTGTTGTCTATGGAGAATTGTCACACCCCGAACCAAGCCATAATTCGAGATGGACAGTCCCGCCACGCGTGTACACTCTACTGTACACACGTAAGGCTATAAAACAGTGTCACAGAAACAAATAATCACAAATAATATCACATATTAATGGCAGTGTTTGTTCATACAACAAAAGACTGGTAAAATATACACATATCAAAATCTCCAGTCATCATACAAACAAAACATAGAATAATGCACAGCGGATAATTATTATTCCAGCTCGGCTTGGTCTTCTGGCTAAAACTCCTCTGCTAAGTCTACCAAACCTGAACCTGCGCCACAAGCAATTATGTGGGCTGAGTACGCGAATACTCAGTGGTGGCAAAAGGAAGTGCCAACAAGGTCTTGGTTAAACAAAAGCTAGAACTAAACCAGACTTAGATTAGTCACTTTTAAAATCCTATCGTGCGATTTCTAAGTGTACTTAAAGTATTAATGAAGTCATTCTACCTGATAATCCATGCCCAATAAAAGAGAGAAATTTGAAAATAGTAGAGGATAGTAATATAGAATAATACGAAGTATCAATATAGAGTCAAGCACCCAATCTCGTGGTCATATATATGTAAGATAGAATCCAGACTCAATCCTCACAAATCCCAGTATGACAAGAATTACGCCTAATAAGTATATATCAAGATCAACCCGAACATGGATCGACGAACAGGGCTCCAAGCCCATATCTCTTCGCGAAAGAGTATGGGACAGCAAACACGGTACCGGTTAAACTGCACGAGGAGGTCGAGAGGCAGTCCAATATATATCATGGCACATAACAAAGATCAAGGGAAATATAATAACAACTATACATATAATAAATAACCATGTGACCGCAGAGTCGCCCAACAGTCGACCTGCAGAGTGGTCATACCACTCGGTCTCACTATCCTGAACCACACCAATGCAAGTGTTGATTAAGGCACTTTAAAGTTAACACTTTTAATAACATGAATGCACAATATCAACTAATCTTGAGTTAATGACATGCACTTAGGTGTTTGCTTAATGTCAATGACATGTCATGCACACAGTTAATTGTTGATCTAATTCTTAAACTAAGGTTTAAACAAAACCTAAGGCATCCACACATGTCATAAAAAGACTGCCACACCTGGAAAGTCGAAGACAGAGCTACTCCTCAGGATGGTCAACGAAGTCCTGACCAGCTACTTCAGTCTCGTGCTCAGGGTAGGAGTCGTCCACCGGTCCAGAGAAGTCCTGTGGTGCACCTGGCGAACGAAACTCACACGTTAAAATCTACTCTAACGATCTACCCCATTCTGGTTACTGTGTACAAAACCAACTTAAATCCTAGACATTTACAAAGGAACTCGGATCCTGATTTAAGAAGAGTTGGACTCAAGCTTTCTGAAAAGGGATTCTGTTTTAAAATATATTAAGTAAAGTAATTACTTTCTAACAACAAATTGACGGAGTTTCATCTGAAACTAGTTATGCAGAAACGTTAATCTGAGATATATTCTTGAAATGATTTTGCTATAGTTTGTTTTATAAAATCATTGTGTAGAAAAGTTTGATTTAATATTATTGTGATTACTTTTAGAATTAATTTGTTAAACTTTGATTTATAAACAATGTGAAGATAGACGTTGTGACGAATCCTACAAGTCTTAACTACACGATAAATAGACGCGTCACATTTATTTGGTTTGGAAAAACAATTAACAAGTTTATTCAATTTACAAACAGTGTTTTAATCAAGTATGAATTTATTCCAATTTAAGTTCCTAAAAACAACTTTAGAATAAAATAAATAAAATAAGAAAATAAACTCAATTTAGTTAGTTTAGGTTTGGCATCATATATTGTCTGATTATATCATAGTATCTATAGAGTATTATTTTGCGGACATTTTAATCATCTCCCATTTAAAAGCCAACGAGTTAAAATTTCGAATCCGACATATTTGTTTTTCGGCCAAGATCTCATACTTTGATATTCCAACTATTTATTCAAGCCATCAAATAGTTCTAGTTTTATTTTCCAAGTTCTAGTTTTATTTCTCAAAATCCCACTTAATTAAATCCATCATTAAGCTTAGTCGAAACAGAACAGACTTTGGGCAACGCACAAAGCAGAGCCCAACAGAGAAAATTCTACACGGATCCAAGACAGAGAAACAGGCCCACAGAGAGAACAGGCCAGGCGGCCTAGAGGTAAAATAACAAGGCCCGCAACGGAAAAGAATAGGGGTCCAAGCGGATCTGAAACCAATGGGTTTCGGGGATTAAATCCGAAACCCAACATCAAAAATATAGAATCCGATCCAATAAGTACTGAACTTACACACTAATGTCCTTGGATTAAATTTATTTGCCCAACAATTACCAAACAGACCTTGATAACATATTTAAATGTAAGAAAGTCCTAAAACAGTTCATCTATATATACGAAAAGGTCCCTGGCAGCACTCAATGTGTACCAGTTAGCAAACACAAGGGGTACCAGTCTGGTACAAGGCTTGTACCAGCCTAGTAACAGACCAGACAACGTACAAACAAGTTACTACAAGCTCAACTAGAGACAACTAGCGCCTCAAGCTCAAAGCGTGGCCTCAGCCAGCACACAAATCACACACAAAGAGATCCAACACACACTCATCTAGCTTACACATTTCAAAACCCAACACAGACCAAGTAAAGCTCAATAGAGCCACACAAACAAGCAACAGATCAGTTCGATGAGAGGCAATGCACAGTTTCAAAACAAGTCATTCCATCCAGAGTTCTATCAAAGCAATTTACAGTTCAATCGACACAATTCAAGTGCATGCCTTCATGCACAATCGAACACAGAGTCAAGCAGTTCTCAGATTCATAAGATTGAGGCTTGCACAGCTTTCAGCACACATAAACAATCGAACAGTTCAAGCAATTCAGTAATTGCAAGCCTCTAGATCACACAGCACAACAAAAGAGAAATAGAGAGGAAATTGGTTACCAAGCCGAGAGAGGGATAGGAAGCAAGGGCTCAGCACAACACAGCACCTCGCCTCACTGTCAGCACCACCACCTAGCCTCGTCGATCACCGCCGTCTCCACCCCAGTCGCTAGCCTCCACCTCTCTCTTTCTCTCTTCCTTTCTCTTTTCTGTTCTTATCCTTAAAATGGGGTTTGAGCAAAGAGAGAGAGGAGAGGGGTGGCTTATATGGGATGGGAATGGAGAGGAGGGGTCGAGCTGCTGAGGTGGCAGAAGGGGAGAGGACGAGATGGCGGTGGTAGGGTTTAAGTCAATGGGTTTTCTCGGTTTGAGAGATTTTAGAGGAGAGGGTATGGGGCTGTGGGTCTCCTCTGACAAGTCGAGAGAGAGGGAAGGAGGGAGGAAACCACTCCAATCGAGGAGAGCAGGAGGGATGGGGTCCAAACGACGTGCTGTCGCGTAGGGGCATGACCCTCGGCCATTAGGCAGAGAGAAAGTGAGTGGGGGAGGAGGAGGTCGAGTGGGGTCGAACGCCTCTGTCAGGGGCGAGAGAGAGAGGGGGTGAATTACTCGAGAGTTTTTCCCGAATAGAGGGGCGAGTGAGGAGAAGCGGAAAAGAGGGAAAAGAGGAGAAGGTGGGGACGAAGGGTCTGTCGGAAAGATAGAGAAGAGAGGAGAAGAGATAGGAGATAAAAGAGGAGAAACTGACATCAATCGGACGGTCCAGAAAAATCAAGGAATTTAGGAGTTGATCTAATGGTCCTGAACAAGAAATTTTAGGAAGTTGATTATGACAACAGTAGAAAATGGGTTTTAACACAAATTCCAACTCATCTAGTTTATTAAAATAGTTATTTGAATTTCTATAATGTAAATTAGAGATTGAGTAATAAATTTTTATGAAAATTTTGTACATGGCCGAAATTTAATTTTTATATCGGACTCGAAATGAATTGGACTTCTAAATTTTATGGGAGTCGATTATCCGCTAATTAACTGGATTAAATTTTTAATCGAATTTATTTGTATTTATTTGTTTGCTTGAAGATTTTTATTTAATTACATTATCTCACAATTAATATCTTTTTCAACTAGACCAATTTATGATTTCTGAGAATTTCTTGTTAAATTTCAGATCAGTCATTGGTTTTAATAATTTTAATCATTTCAGAAATTAACTATCCATTTTAAAGTTGAATTTTATTTTAAAATTTTACGGGTTTTCACAAGAATCATGATTAGACATCGCCATTAATGTATGGAGAAACTAGTAAAATTTTGCAACTGCATTGTGTGAACTTTTAAAAGTCGATTTCAGGTGTAAATAGTGATCGGAGGTAAAAATCTAAGTCAAATTAAATGTTAAATCTAATCTTATGCGGTATAATTTGAGGGTTGAATCTCAGGGACAGATTTTTTTAAATTCTTAATTTCTAATAATTGAAAAAACCATATATCCTCAATGAGAAATGAATAGTGCGCAACTTTGTTTGTTGTTGTCTTCATGTGTGGCTATTTGTGTGGTGGGTTATACCGACTATTATTTAACTTTGGAACGGGTTGTTGTATGGAGTTTGTCAATAATTTTGTTTCAAAAGACTTTTCGTAAGGAGAGGGTTTTCCGGCTTTGTATTTGAGTGGACATTGTTCTCTATGCTTATTGGTAGAACATCCCTTGATGTTTTGCTAGGTGGTCCCGCATAAATTGTGGTATATTTAATATTGGTTCTGCTGAGTCCATGAGATTGCATATATTGTTGGGTGAGATCTGCTGTGACAAGTTTCAGTGTAGACATCTGAATGACTGTAATTCAATTTTTATTGTTATTATGATATGTTACAGGTTTGGTTCTATGGGCTCCGTTTCATGGATATTTATGATCGTTATTAAGTGTGTATGCATGTTCTATGGTTTAATTTAAGATCGCCATCAATGTTTTTCTATTCGGTTCCCATATTTATATTCTATATATGTTCCATCTATGAAACGCCAATCATTGGAATTTTATACAAAGTTTATGTGGGTCCATATTTTTTGCTTTTGCTAAATTTTGCTTGGTGCAGTTTTATTAGACCAGTATTACATTTTTTTTCTTGACAGCACTGCCAAGTAGGCCCCGTTCTCTCTTGGTCTACATGCCCATTTGGCTGAAATTATTTAATATAAGAATTTAGACACAAAAAATTTTAATAGAAAGAATTATTTAATTTTTTTTTAATAAGAAGAAAGTTCCTACCCGGTTTATAACCGCGTAAAGTATCTCTCCTTTTTACCCATTTATAAAACGCGTTCAATGGCTTCCAACGCGTTTCATGAACGAGTAAGAAGGAGAATAAATCGTCAGACCTTCCTACCCGTTTATAAAACGAGTTGGAAGCCTTTTAACGCGGTTTATAAACGCGTAAAAAGTTTGTTATTATTTTCACTCCTAAACGCGTTTTATGAACGCGCTATATTTGTGTTATTTTTAAATTTTAATATTGTGGGTAAGAAGCCTTCTTACCCGTTTATAAAACGCGCTGGGAGGCCAATATTCCAACTTTAGTCATTTCAATCAAATTTTAGTCATTTTGATCGAACTTTAGTCATTTCTGTCTATAAGTTTGTTAATTTATAACCGCGTTATTTGAAGTTATATAAGACCTATACTTTCTGGCAGAATTGAAATCGTCCACAACAGATTATCTCTTCCAATCTCATTTGCAAACCTATCAATCAAATCCAAAAATGTCTACAATTACAATATATGTCAACCAATGTCCAACTTTTGGTGCTTCTTACTTTCACATCGGTTGTAGTATGCATACCACATATGCTGATATTCGAAATGAATTATACAGCAGGCTACAGATTTTAGAAATTCAGTACACTTTGAATATCCACGGTCGTTACAACGATATTGTAAATGGGAGATATGAATCGCTATTTATTCTTGTAAATTCTGAAGATCGATGGATATTTTAGAAACCCAGTACACTTTGAATATCCACGCCTTTTTTTACCACGAGACATTCGAGACGAGAGGGTTACCCATTATTGAGTTGCATGTTGATTTCATCCCCGTATATGGCACGGGACCAGATCTGAACCTAACACCCCTTGACGAGCCCGGTAGCAGTGAGCCAAACACTTCCTTAAACCTTATGTGTGGCCAGCAATCCACCCCTTACCAATACACTGGCGAACAGTCTGTTCCTACGAAAGATAATAACACATCAGGAGATGAAGTCGAGGTTGCCGATAGTGATGAAGATGAGGGTCCGGCGACTTACTCCGACCTTCCTACCGGAGAAGAATATACCGATGTGGAGGACTTCTCCGAGAGAGAAGTGCCTTTTTATGCAAACCGCGACCAGCCGTACGTTTCAGGAAGGACGGACTTGCACCATCCTGTAAGTGAATTGTGTGATATTTTCATGTTTGAGTATGCTGGTATGCCGGAGCCTAGTTTAGGGCCACAAGACGAACTTGCTCCTGGTAAAAGATTCGGTTCCAAAAAATAACTAATTCTAGTTGTCTGTGATGTTTCATGCAAAACAAATCGAGAAGTTCGAACGGAAACTAGCAATAAACAAAAAATTGTAATGGTTTGCATGCAAAAATCGAATTGTAAGTGGCGATTGTATGGTAGACGTGAGAGTTATAATACAAATTGGAAGATCTCTACCAATCCAAATAAGCATATTTGTTCGAGACCCCCGGGCCAAAAAGGTCACGAAAACCTTACAGCTAGTCTCATTGCCGAACACGTTAGGGATGAATTGAAAAAAAATTTAGGAAAATGTGTCCCGGACATAGGAAGTCTCATAAGGACTAGATATTCACGTACTGAACCGACTTATAATAAACTATGGCGTGGGAGGGAGCGACCATTGGAGCAATTGTTTGGGTCTTGGGAAGGGGCCTACAATAAACTTCCACGCCTTTTGGAGGCAATGAAGGCGACGACCCCAGGGACGAAATACAAAATAGTTTCTTGGCCTACAGACGATCCTAACGTTGGCGTCTTCAAGATGGCAGCCTGGGCTTTTGGTCCGTGCATAGAAGCGATGAAATACACAATAGTTTCTTGGCCTACAGACGATCCTAACGTTGGAGACCTGTTATCTCAATTGATGCTAGTTTTTTATCGGGCCGATACAAAAGTAGATTGTTCTCAGTATGTGGTTATGATCCAGAAAATCGATTAATTCCGGTTGCATTCGGATTGGACGAGAAAGAAGATAAGGATACTTGGGGATGATTTATGTCTTGGGTTAGATGGGAAGTTTCAGGACGGAACAATAGATACTGTGTCATATCTGACCGTCATAAGGCAATAAAAGCGGTATTTGCATCCGTAGATTACGGTTGGAAGGCAAAAGGTGCGCATGCAGTAGCGATTCATCGGTTCTGCATGCAGCATGTTGCGGAAAACTTATGGAAGGAGGCTGGCGGGTCACAAGATGGTGATTTGAAAAACTTTTTCAAGTGTAGACTTGCTAACAAGAAAAACCCTAGACGTTTTAGAGAGAATTGGGGAGTACTGAAGGAAAACAACCTGAGGGCTTATCAGTACCTAAGAAATTGTGGTAAAATTAATAAAAATGACAACAACGAGCGGCCAAAACTATATAAATGGGCTCAGAGTTTTGACAAGGGGCATCGGTGGGGTATAATGACGAGTAATGGATCGGAGAGTCTGAATAATGTGTTTAGAATAGAGAGAAGATTACCAGTGACAGCACTTATGGAAGGCACGTGGTATAAATGTGCCAATTGGATGAACAAACGAATATAAGAAGCACTTCAAAGGTTGAGTTTAGGAGAAAGATGGCCGGAAGGAGTAAAGAATAAATTGATCAAGCACGATGGAAAAATTACGTAAGTACTTAAAGAAAAAGAATTCAATTCATTCATTTTAATTCATTTTGAATTAATTTCATCTTTTTGTTGCAATCTCAGAGGAGTTTATGAGCACATTCGTGTTAAGATTGGGCCTTAGAGAATTTCGCGTGAAAGTTCGCGAGGAGCACCGTGATGGTGTAGGCTACGATTATTCCCATTACACAGTTGAAATTCCACCCGACATGGAGCAAACCGATGTGTAATTGCCCTTCACTCGAACCACATGTGAGTGCCAAAAATCACAATTGACAGGTATCCCTTGCGCAAATGTCATTGCTGTTTGCAGGGAGAGAAATTACAATGTAGATCAATTTGTGGATGGTCACTATAGCATGCAAAACCAGCACATGATTTGGTCAGCAGGTTGGTTTCATTGTTACAAAAATGAGGATGAATGGTCAGTTTATACAGGTCCGATAATTGTCCCCGGCAAGAGTTTGGTCAATCGAGGAAGGCGCAAAATCATTCGTGCAGAGATGTGGATGGATAGGATGGAAGAAAGGAAAGGTGAAGGTTCCATAAGAAAAACAAAAAAGAAAAATCAAGGTGAAGCTTCAACCAGTCAACCGCGACAAGCAGCACCTCAACCGCCATATCCGATGGACGCATTGCAATCCGGTCGATACACCAGTAGACCACCAACAAGGGCCAACAGTCCAAGAAGGGCAGCGAGTACTGAACATACGGTTCGGACTCGTCAAACACCCATTCAACCAGGACGAATGTCATTGCATGTTGATCCACGAAGCAACAATAATAGGGAGGACCAAGGATCTATACAACCAGGACGAATGTCATTGCATGTTGATCCACGGGTAAGAGATGTCGCATCTGGGAATATGAGAAGTGAGTCGGCTAGATTTCCAACCAGCTCAACAGATCAAGGCAATACATCAGGGGAGAGAGGACGAAAATGATTGTTTGGGGGGAAATTTCGCAATGTACTGTCTTTCGGTAGGAAGAAAAAATGAAAAAATTGAAGATTAAGTGTTGTCGTAATTTTATATATTGTAATGGAACGTATTGTAAGAGAATATACTATTATTTTATGTATTGGCATTTTTAGTTTGAATTTCGAAATTATGTATTATAATTTTTATGCTTTCTAATTTTAGTTTGAATTTCGAAATTATGTATTATAATTTTTATGCATTCTAATTTTAGTTTGACAGACATGCATTCTTGTTATCTACAAAAAGCCCCAACCCTAAAAGGCTTTGTTCTCATTTGTTCATCCGACCATACTGCGAAGATCAATCCGTTAATCTGCTCTCTCCATTTGGTGCCGATTTTGATGGGAATTGCATTCATATATTTTATCCACAATCACTTGAACTGTTTAGCGTTGAGAAGCAGTTAATTAACTCGTATAATGGGACCCTCAGCCTTCAAGTGGCACATGATATAATATTCATAACTCATTAATATAAAAATTAATAACAATTTCCATTACAATATTCAGAACCCATTAATATAAAAAATAATACAGTGGTCTATAGTACAGTGGTACATTATAGTAGCACTGGTATAATGGTACTGGTCTCATAGCATAATGGTACTGGTCTCATAGCAGTAAAGAGGTACATGTTTCGCCCTTTTTATTTCTTTGGAGGCTACCTAATTTGGGAATTGCATGAATGCATCAATCGCATTGATACAAATATGCAACTGGCCTTTGTCATTTTATACTTCGTGCATCTCTTGGCATTGAGGAGAATACCTTGAATGCAATCTATATCTATAGATATAATATAATACAATCTATATCTATATCTATATCTATAGTATGAGTTTAGCTACGGTGAGTCGCGACTCACGGACCCTCCGGTGAGTCGCGACCAAAACTCCTAGATCTAGATCAAAATGATCGATCCAAACCGTTCAATATGATCTCCTTATTGAAATCTTCGTGCAAACCAAATTTTTTTTTTTCAAAATTTTTAAGTATTTTTTTCGGATTTTTTAAAACTGATGTTTTTGAATGGTTCAGAACCAATTAGATTAATGATTTTCTAAAATTTCAAAAAAATACTTAAAAATTTCAAAAAAATGAAAAATTTGGTCTACATGGAGATTTCAATAGGGAGATCATATTGGACGGTTTGGATCGATCATTTTGATCTAGATCTAGGAGTTTTGGTCGCGACTCACCGGAGGGTCCGTGAGTCGCGACTCACCGTAGCTAAACCCTCTATAGTATAATATAATCTGCGTGATTTTTTTGCGCGGATTTTAAAGCAACGTTTCTGACGCGAAATCATATCATCCGATAATAAATCTCGTCCGTTCAAGTGAATTGTTCCTTTTTTTGCCGAAATTATTTTATATGGAAATTCTAACATCAAAAATTTTAATAGAAAGAATTAATATATTTTTTTAATAAGAAGAAAGTTCCAACGCGTTTATAAACCGCACCTGTCTCTCTCCCCTCGAACGCGTTTTATAAACGCGTAAGAAGCCTTTGAACGCGTTTATAAAACGCGTTCAAAGAGTGCAGTGATTGCGGCGAAAGCATACAACCCTTTACGCGTTATTTTCTGACTTTACGCGTTTATAAAACAGGTAAGAAGCCTTCTTACCCTTTTATAAAACGCGTTCGAGAGGATCCAATATTCCTATAAATACCCCCCACCTTCTGTCGTCCCAAAACCAAAAAAAAAGGAAAAATATCAGAAAAAAGGGAAAAATGAGAGAGAAAGAAGAGTTGGATGGCAGAATGCAAAATAATATTAGTTGGTGCGAAACTAATAGCCATAAGGGTTGTATGCGGCACAATTATTCAGTGATACAGAGTCGCACACAATCCTTATGGCTATTAATATTCCACCAACTTTAAATTAAAAACTTTCCCGTGGAATCTGTTATTACGTGTAGAGGGCGGTTTGTTGGGCTGGGTCTACGAGCCATAACACCACAGCCGACATCCTTGGATGAGAATCTGCATACATGCAGTCATCTTCATCCAAGTCTCAGAAAAAGAAAGAGTCAATATGACAATCAGTTGCCCGACTCTTATCTATTAGTTGCGGTGCTCTTATCTCGACTCGCCCTTAGCAATGGATCCTCTACAATTTTTTTTTATGTGGTTCAAAATTTTAATATCATGTATTTTGTAATTTTTTTTGTTGTGTATTGTGTGGTTCAAAATTTTAATAAATTGTAATTTTTAATTTGTATTGTATTTTTTATTTTAATGTTCATTGAGTTGTAATGTGTAATATAATTTAAATAAATATTAAGTCTCTTAATATTAGTATTTCGAATTTCACAAAAAAAAAACGAAAATGAATAAAAAAATTAAAATAAAATAGATAATAAAACTTACAACACATATACTAAACGAAATAATACATATACTAAAACATAAAAGAAAACAGATAATAATAAAACACACAATAATAAAAACATCTAATTATAGAAAACCTAATAATCAGTCCAAATGATATATGTCATTTCCATTTAACGGATGATTTTCAAATCCAGGAGGACATGCCTGTTGCAAACACAACCATATAATTCCATCTCCACGTCGGACATGGTATCCTCCATCCCTCTTAACTACATCAGTCCAATATTTCGGCCCTCTCACTTCAAAAACGTCGCGTTGAAAAACCTTCACGTAAAATTTGTCGGAAGGATAGTGCAAGTAGACGTGCCGAAGAATATCTCGTTTACTTATTCGTCCATCTCCTTGGAGAAGCACACCGGTACAAACATGACGTGGTTTAGTTGACATTATGTTTTCTCGGTTTCTCTTCTCTGCGTAACTTCTCTAAACTTTTGTTTTTGGATTTCTGAATTTTCGACGTGAATTTGCGGAGAAGAACGACTATAAATAAACTTAACCCTTATTACCCGTTTATAAAATGCGTAAGAAGGGTTGGAGCGCGTTTTATAAACGCGTAAGAAGGGCTAACTTAATGGAATTCAATACTTTCGCAGTCTGTCAGTCTGTTTTACTGTTTTACGTGGGCTCCACCTTCGTACGCGTTTATAAAACGCGTTCCAAGGCTTCCAACTCGTTTTATAAACGCGTACGATGGTGGAGTCCACTTTTTTAGCAGCGTGATACTGTGTTTGAGCAACGTCAAACAAAGTAAATTTTGGCAGACCCCTATTCTAGCGCGTTTTATAAACGGATAAATAATTGCCTATATATATCTCTGAATTTGTTCTCCTATTTCGTATCACAAAAATCACAAACAAAAAACACGTAGCCTTTATCCAGCAACTTTAGAAAATGTTAATATTCCAGCAATTTTAAATTAAAAATTTTCTCGTGGAATCTGTTATTATGTACAAAGGTCGGCCCAGATGGACATCTCGCTAACAACATCATCATCTGAGGTAGACCAACACTCTGCTGCCTACGATCATAGGTAATGGGCGGTAGAGTTCTGCCGACCCAATTAGGGAAGAACTCGACGACTGTCGAAGTCTCTCGCAAAATTGGGCAACTGTCCATGAGTCTCCGCAAATTCTTGTTTTCATATTAATGAGAATTATTGTAATGGAAATTTTTATTAATTTAAATCGTTATTTTCATATTAATGAGAATTATTGTAATGGAAATTATTATTATTTTTTATATTAATGGGTTCTGAATATTGTAATGGAAATTGTTATTAATTTTTATATTAATGAGTTATGAATATTATATCATGTGCCACTTGAAGGCTGAGGGTCCCATTATACGAGTTAATTAACTGCTTCTCAACGCTAAACAGTTCAAGTGATTGTGGATAAAATATATGAATGCAATTCCCATCAAAATCGGCACCAAATGGAGAGAGCAGATTAACGGATTGATCTTCGCAGTATGGTCGGATGAACAAATGAGAACAAAGTCTTTTAGGGTTGGGGCTTTTTGTAGATAACAAGAATGCATGTCTGTCAAACTAAAATTAGAATGCATAAAAATTATAATACATAATTTCGAAATTCAAACTAAAATTAGAAAGCATAAAAATTATAATACATAATTTCGAAATTCAAACTAAAAATGCCAATACATAAAATAATAGTATATTCTCTTACAATACGTTCCATTACAATATATAAAATTACGACAACACTTAATCTTCAATTTTTTCATTTTTTCTTCCTACCGAAAGACAGTACATTGCGAAATTTCCCCCCAAACAATCATTTTCGTCCTCTCTCCCCTGATGTATTGCCTTGATCTGTTGAGCTGGTTGGAAATCTAGCCGACTCACTTCTCATATTCCCAGATGCGACATCTCTTACCCGTGGATCAACATGCAATGACATTCGTCCTGGTTGTATAGATCCTTGGTCCTCCCTATTATTGTTGCTTCGTGGATCAACATGCAATGACATTCGTCCTGGTTGAATGCAACCGGAATTAATCGATTTTCTGGATCATAACCACATACTGAGAACAATCTACTTTTGTATCGGCCCGATAAAAAACTAGCATCAATTGAGATAACAGGTCTCCAACGTTAGGATCGTCTGTAGGCCAAGAAACTATTGTGTATTTCATTGCTTCTATGCACGGACCAAAAGCCCAGGCTGCCATCTTGAAGACGCCAACGTTAGGATCGTCTGTAGGCCAAGAAACTATTTTGTATTTCGTCCCTGGGGTCGTCGCCTTCATTGCCTCCAAAAGGCGTGGAAGTTTATTGTAGGCCCCTTCCCAAGACCCAAACAATTGCTCCAATGGTCGCTCCCTCCCACGCCATAGTTTATTATAAGTCGGTTCAGTACGTGAATATCTAGTCCTTATGAGACTTCCTATGTCCGGGACACATTTTCCTAAATTTTTTTTCAATTCATCCCTAACGTGTTCGGCAATGAGACTAGCTGTAAGGTTTTCGTGACCTTTTTGGCCCGGGGGTCTCGAACAAATATGCTTATTTGGATTGGTAGAGATCTTCCAATTTGTATTATAACTCTCACGTCTACCATACAATCGCCACTTACAATTCGATTTTTGCATGCAAACCATTACAATTTTTTGTTTATTGCTAGTTTCCGTTCGAACTTCTCGATTTGTTTTGCATGAAACATCACAGACAACTAGAATTAGTTATTTTTTGGAACCGAATCTTTTACCAGGAGCAAGTTCGTCTTGTGGCCCTAAACTAGGCTCCGGCATACCAGCATACTCAAACATGAAAATATCACACAATTCACTTACAGGATGGTGCAAGTCCGTCCTTCCTGAAACGTACGGCTGGTCGCGGTTTGCATAAAAAGGCACTTCTCTCTCGGAGAAGTCCTCCACATCGGTATATTCTTCTCCGGTAGGAAGGTCGGAGTAAGTCGCCGGACCCTCATCTTCATCACTATCGGCAACCTCGACTTCATCTCCTGATGTGTTATTATCTTTCGTAGGAACAGACTGTTCGCCAGTGTATTGGTAAGGGGTGGATTGCTGGCCACACATAAGGTTTAAGGAAGTGTTTGGCTCACTGCTACCGGGCTCGTCAAGGGGTGTTAGGTTCAGATCTGGTCCCGTGCCATATACGGGGATGAAATCAACATGCAACTCAATAATGGGTAACCCTCTCGTCTCGAATGTCTCGTGGTAAAAAAAGGCGTGGATATTCAAAGTGTACTGGGTTTCTAAAATATCCATCGATCTTCAGAATTTACAAGAAGAAATAGCGATTCATATCTCCCATTTACAATATCGTTGTAACGATCGTGGATATTCAAAGTGTACTGAATTTCTAAAATCTGTAGCCTGCTGTATAATTCATTTCGAATATCAGCATATGTGGTATGCATACTACAACCGATGTGAAAGTAAGAAGCACCAAAAGTTGGACATTGGTTGACATATATTGTAATTGTAGACATTTTTGGATTTGATTGATAGGTTTGCAAATGAGATTGGAAGAGATAATCTGTTGTGGACGATTTCAATTCTGCCAGAAAGTATAGGTCTTATATAACTTCAAATAACGCGGTTATAAATTAACAAACTTATAGACAGAAATGACTAAAGTTCGATCAAAATGACTAAAGTTTGATTGAAATGACTAAAGTTGGAATATTGGCCTCCCAGCGCGTTTTATAAACGGGTAAGAAGGCTTCTTACCCATTTTATAAACGCGTTAATTACGTTTTAACTATTCCGAAAAGTCCAGCCTTCTAGCGCATTTTATAAACGCGTTCAAAGACTTCTTACGCGTTTATAAAACGCGTTCGAAAGGAGAGAGACAGGCGCGGTTTATAAACGCGTTAGAACTTTCTTCTTATTAAAAAAATATATTAATTCTTTCTATTAAAATTTTTGATGTTAGAATTCCATATAAAATAATTTCGGTTTTTTTTAGGTTTCTTTGTTTGCGCCGCTTCTGCCATCGCACCTCACTCTTCTCCACTCGAGCGCCAACCGAAACCGCTCCCACTCCGATCATCTCTCTCACTCGCACGGCACGGTCAATATTGGTCGCAAGCTAATCATTTCGGTCGATCCATCTCCGTCATCTCTCTCTTAATTGGAGAAGAAAAGAAAACTTTCAAATCTACCTTCCACTCCCTCTACGAGTACGAGGCCAGTTGCCCTCTCTCTTCCCACCAAAGTAATCAAGGTTCTCTCTAATTTCAGATCGGGTGAATGAAGAAACTATATTTGAGGAAGCAAGAGGAAGAGTTAGTGAAGGATCCCAAGCGACACACCCGAATTTCAGACAAGGTTTCTCCTGTTTTAATTTGGGCTTATTTATTATTTTTTTTTTTTGAAAAAATCATTGGAGATATCAAAAAAATTCTCACAATACTATTCAGTAATATGTTAACCCTTTTTTGCCATCACCAACGATTTCTGTTCTAAACCAGGGGAAGGAAAGAGGATGTTGTGCGGGAAATCCGCCAATGAACGAAAATATAGGGCCAGAAGAAAGAGAGAAAGGGCGAGTGTCGGGGCAGCAAATAGTGAAATCCTGTAACGACACACCGCGTTGTTTTCTTCTGCACCAGGTTTTATCTTCTCTTCCTCTTTTTTTATTTTTTTCTTTAAATAGAATTTTCTTTGATGTTCAATTAATTAGAAGAAAGGAAATGAATATTGTATCATTTTGATTGTGTACAGTTTGAAAATATGTTTGCCCTTCTCAATGGATTTTAATCTTTGCAATTTTTTTTACTTCAAACAACAACATTCTTCGATTTCTCAATTTCATGATTTGTCATTGGAATTGGATTGAATTTGTGGTTTATGTACAACCCCGTGCTTGGGTTGGAGAAGTCTTCCTTTGAGAAGGGCAAATTTGAAGTACTGGAATTGAAGGCAGCGGGCCATGCTTGCTGGTTTCTTAAACCGTCTCTGAGTTTCTCCTCCGATACTGGCAGCTCCCTGACATGGCTAACTCTTGAAATCAGTCCATACCAGTACGATGTAGATGGCCAAGTGGATCCCACACCCCGTAATCCAAACCCTAATAGTCATCGCAGGCTTCTCATCTCCAGTCATTGCCAGCATAGAAACCACAATCACCACAAACGCTAATCGAAGCCAATGCTGTATCCTTGAAATTAAACACCAGTTTAACATCATTAGTAAGATTTTTTTTCTTACTATATTTTAATTTTCTTTTTGACCTACTTTAAACTTACAGTTTTATTATCACAAATTCATAGCCAACAGCAATTAAAAATAAATATTAAAAAAAGTACAAGTAAAAGGAAAATTAAATTTACTTTGATGAAATAACAATAGTAATAAATTATGTCGTAGGTACTCTGAAAATGATTTCATAAGAAGCAGATTATTCTTTATAATAATAAAGTACGTTGATTTTTCTTTACTTTTTTTTAACATAAATTTTAATTTCATATCTGCTTGGTTTAATTTGGTTTAAACCTTGGATATTGTCATGGTTGTTTTACTATGACCAATTTTTATTTGGCATCTCAAGTTGCTCTTGAAGCACAATCTAAGTTTTAGTTCGAGCTATTAACATATATCTGTAATAAGATATCCTTAATTTGTAAAAAATTAGTATACTGGTACATATATCTGCAAGAAAGAAATAGGATAGACAAGTAGAGACAGAGAGAGGGAGGTCTACAGAACATATAAGTTCATGTTATTTGCTAATTTGCTAATATGGGGTTAGTGGGGCTTCCTGCACGCCTTAGCTTTTAATAAGTCAGAATCACATCAAAGTAAAAAAAATAAAATGCTAACAATTGACAGCCTGACAAAATATATGAAGTGTACAATTTAAGGAACAAAACTGAAATTCATGTTCAGGGTTTTATTTTCAAGAAAAATAATTTGGCACTGTAAGCGAAAAGATAGTTTTCCTTCTTCTTATATAGAGATATGTAGTAGACATTCTAAATGAGCATTGTAAATCAAAGTTTGATGTAGTATGTTAAAAAAACCATGTTAAAACTCAACATGACAGTATTTTGTACAAATTCAGTATTAATCTGCTTTATTTATTCAAGGTACATATTATTTTTGATGTACTATATTTTCCTTACAGTCAAACTAATGTAACATATTATTCAACGCATTCAATATGTATTTGGGAATACTGCCCTGTGGTATTCAATATGTATTCAAGATTACAATGCATTTATTTAAATAATTTAAAGTTTAATGTTTATTATATAATTTTATTTATATATGTTGATAATAATGTGAATATATAGTTAAAATATCAACATAAGGAGGTAGGCTGGTAGCAATACCATTTTATATCCTTAGTGTTTCGTTGGAATTCCTGCAAGTCATTTTACTATCAACTCTAGAATCTCTATACATTTATAAATTAAAAGGTATCAACACTTTTTGGAAGGCTTTGTAGAATGTCGGAGGGCATTTCGAGACCTGAAATGTTATGTCTCTTGATCCAGTGACATTAGACGTCCTTAATGAGGGAAAGCGTCATCTGACATGGCAGAAGTGGGCTTACCAAGTTTGTAATAGTTCAGGTCTAATTCTTGAATGAATGTCCTGTATCAGTCGGATGCAATTAAGAAACAAATTTTGTCTGTGATATGTACTATCAGGTTGGTTTCAAAGAAGAATCTCTGGGCCTCATTACCTTACTGGGAGTCCATCAGTGGAAAGGGGAGAAGAACCATTGACGTGGTACAAGGGATTCTGTAACATGCAAGATGGCAATGAGCAATGAGTTTTATGGGCAAAGGTCAGATTTGGATTAAAAGGCAGAGCATATGGTGATTGCCCAGTCGGTGAAGTGGTTCATCACAAATCGCTAGCGAAAGTCCACACCGAGAAGGCAGCAACATTTCTGATTCATGATCTTGACTGGCGATTTCATGGGCCTCGCATGTGCCAGCACATGAGTACACTCTTGACTGGTGAGACGGGGCCCACCGTTTTCAACTTTGTGCCTCGGCAGGTGGTGAATTTGGGTGAGGGAGGTTGGGTGGCTGAGGGATGGGAGGGGTAGCATGTCTACTGGGTCCACGTGTGGCCATAGAAGACAGTGAGTATTTCAAATCAACGGTGACTGTGCAAGCAGTGGGTCATGGCCAAGAAGTTGGTTGTGGTTCCTGTGGTCGATGGGAGAGACGTGCGATGTGGTAGAGCAAGAGTCGTCGGCATGTGAGTCGCTCTATGCCGGCGACGGTCTTGGCCATTTGATCACTAAATAGTATTATGTAAATGTAATATGGATATTGTTGATTTGGCATTGTGAAACTGTAATATTGGCAACTATGTATAATAAATTTGGTTAATTAAATATGCATTCTCTTTTTCTTTATTAATTGTGTCATATTTTTACGCTTCTGCCATACTCACTAATTAAAAAATATAGCTGAAACCAACAATGCATCTTCTGGACACTCTTTATCGAATATCTGATCCAATGATGTATTTGTCAATAATACTGGTACAGATCGCAATCTATGTGTCTTGAGTTTATTTTGCAATAAATCTTAGAAACATTATAATTTTTCTAATTTTTTTGGCAATTTAGGTAAAGTTATTACTCGACTAGACTTTGGTGATCCTATAACAAATGTTCCAAGTGCCATGCTGTTTTTTGGTTTGAAGAGAGATGTCTGCGATTAACTCGGAAAATTCGTCCAGTTTATGCACGAAACGATATATGCCTCTATTACAAATTCGTATCTTTGGATTAGTTGCATCGTTCTAAAATTGACCACCAATATGCGCCTCTCTAGGCTTGCTGACACCAATGAAGAAAAACAAAGGACACCAACTTTTGCTAATTGATTCCTTTCTATTGAAAATGAAACAGAAGATGGTGTTCAGATTTCAAAAGATCACGAATCTGAATCGATTAGAATTCCATACTCTCCTCATAGATCCTGGTGTAGATGAAACAAAATCAATCATTGATGCAACCTATCCAGAATTCCAGATCTCAAGAGTATGTATAGGTAGGGCTGTCAAACGTGCAGAACGTACACGGAAATAGTAACTTCCGTGTACGTTCCGTTCTGATGAACGTAACCATTTTCATTTACGTTTCCGTTTCGTTATTAAAACATAAAAATAATATCTGACGTTTTCTGTTCCGTTTTCTTAAACGTAAGAAACGTTAATAACGTTTAAAAACTCTAATCCAAACTTATAAGTTATACATCCTTTCTTTGAACACAGAAAGATCAAATCGGAGAACAATCAATTAAGTACAAAATGCTAAATATTGAACATCCTTTCCCAAGCTCCTTGTTCCTTGCTCTTTGGACTTTGGCATGCGACTAAAAATAGCATACCAGTAGGAGGCATGGCAGAGCTGCACCAACTGGTACCAACCTCCTAAAATCTCAAGCCCTCAACACCACTGAAACAGAAAGATAAAAAAATTAAAAAAGATAAACATAAGAAAATCAGTAAGCAAACCCCTTGTACTGGTAAACATCAAAAGTTTTGTACCAAACCAGTAAGCATCAATTATACTACCAAACATCTTGTACCAAACCAGTAAGCAAACCAAGAACAGAGACAAAGGGAGATTGGGCCAATTTCATACCGTTTGACTCTGTTCTTGTTTTACTTGCTAGTTTGTATAAAAATTAGAATGTTTATAGTTATAAATGTAAAAATTCAGAAATTAAAAAAATTCCTTTTTGCATTGTGCTTTTCTCTGTGCGTACTCAGAAAGTAACGAACAAGAATGTAAAAATTTCTTTCTGTATTGAGCTTAAAGTACCAAAATTTTTTTCTTAATTTCCTCAATGCAAAAATTCAGAAAGTACAAAATATAGAATATAGAAATCAGTCAAAAAATAGAAGGAAAAACCAAAAGTGCATTGAGATTACCTTTTTTTTTCATTTTGTGCATTGTGCTTTCCTCTTCTCTTTTCTGTTTTTTCTCTCTGTGGACTGCTCTGCCTTTGCTTTATAATAGCAACAATTTATTGCTACAGTTGATTGTCTCTGTACTGGAGGGAAAGGGAGGGAGGAGTTGAGAGAGAGGTTGAGGGAAGTGGGGATGGAGAGGTCGAGGGAAGAGCGGAAGTGGTGGGAGAGAGAGAGGGACGAGGCCAGGAGGGAGATGAGCAGGGAGAGGCGGGAGGAAGAGAGGGTTTCAGTTGTAGTTGCAGTTTCTTCAGCCTTTTCTTTTTGTCTGGGTCTGAGGCAGTAGCAGTTGTCGGAGATAAGGAGGAGAAGAGGACTTGCGCTTGGCAGCAGGGGAACGCGAAGGAGATGGCATGGTCTAGCGCGTGACGGTGAGCTGCAGAGCACGCCTCTTGTAGATCAAAAGAGAGAGACAGAGATGAAATCGAGAGGAAAGGAGAGAGGCGCCGCTCTAGTTGGTCTAGGGTTAGGGATAAAGCTTGCTCTTACGCCTCTCTATCTGACTATCTCCTCAAGAGCTACAAGCCTATGAGGCTACGAATCTTTCTTAGGACATTTATGGGCCAACGGAACATCATTCTCCTCAGCTACCGAAAAATTTAAAAATAATACTAAATTAATATAATATATTAAAAATAATATCAATATAATAATAATTTTTTAAATAGTATCACGAGATCGGAATCCCAGATTCCGAACGCAAGATCGGAATTTCGGATTCCGACCTTAGCTAAGATAAACCACAATCGCCACAAACGCTAATCGAAGCCAATGCTGTATCCTTGAAAGTAAACACCAGTTTAACATCATCAGTAAGATTTTTTTCATACTATATTTTAATTTTCTTTTTGACCTACTTTAAACTTACAGTTTTATTATCACAAATTCATAGCCAACAGCAATTAAAAATAAATATTAAAAAAGTACAAGTAAAAGGAAAATTAAATTTACTTTGATGCAATAACAATAGTAATAAATTATGCCCCGTAACGTCCATTTTCGAAGCCAAAAAACGCTCTCTGGACCTCTAAAATCCACTTTGAAAGTTTGCAAACCTAAAAACCACTCTAAACTACTAAAAATATTTTTTTAAATCATAAATTAATCATTAAAAAGAGAAATGCAGTAAATCAAGTGAATTTAGTCTTTCTTCTCCGTCTCCGTAAAATATCAATCTCGTGTGATTCCTTTCTAACGCAATCCAGAAAGTGTTTCCTTGATCATGAGACTCGATATGATTATTTAATATATAATATGAAAATAATATATACAGACATCCGGGACGCATATTAAATGGTTGTTTAAAAACTTAAAATTTATTTTAAATTAATTAAAAATTTATACTTAATTATTTATTTTTTAATTAATTAAATTTATATTTAATTAAATAAATTAATTAAAAGGAAAATAAATTTAATTTCACAAAAAAATACTAAATTACATATAAAATATTATTTAATTATTCCTGATTTTTTTATATTTTTTCAATATTTTTAGAATATACTATCTATTTTTCTAATTAATTAAATAATTAATAAACTAATAAAAGGAAAAAAAATTCAAAAAATACTAAATTACATATAAAATTTAGTTTAATTATTCCTGATTTTTTCCATATTTTTTCAATATATTATCTATTTTTCTAATTATTTAACTAATTAATAAATTAAATAAATATTATATTAAAAAATTAAAAAGCTAAGATCGGAATCCAGAAATCCGATCTTGCGTTCAGAATCTGAGATTCCGATCTCGTGATACTATTTAAAAAATTATTATTATATTGATATTATTTTTAATATATTATATTAATTTAGTATTATTTTTTTAAATTTCGGCCTCAGCTAAAATATTGGACATTCATGGGCCAAACGTAATAACGTCAGCCAACGAAACGTCAGCCCGTAGTTCTGTTTATGTTTCATTTTGCTAAACGTTACCGATTTTCATTCCGTTTCTGTTTCGCTAAGTCTAACGCCACTAAAATTCCTTCCGTTTCGAACGGAACGGAAACGTCCGAAACGGCATGAAATTGACACCCCTATGTATAGGGATATCTCTTACCTTCGTCAGCGAGCAATAATAACACCGAATTGAATGATGCTGTTAATTCACTTAGGGTGTGTTTGGATGAGCATGGAATAAGGAATAAGAATAAGAAATTTCGGTATGCGTGCTTATTCTTATTCTTGTGCAACCCAAACAACACAAGAATAAAGAATTTGGGCCCTTATTCCTATACTAACAAAATCATGGTATAAGAATATGGAATTTGGATAAGCACGCATACCGAAATTTCTTATTTTTATTCCTTATTTCATGCTCATCCAAACACACCCTTAACGAATTTGTATTGGATTTAATACAAGGAAATAAACACGTGCATGATTTAATTACGGCCACAATTTAAATTCTTAAAAATTTTATTAAAAACTTGCAGCCTTATTATACAATAGATATTAACTAAACTATATTACACATATAATCACTACAACAAAAATGATTATTAGTACCGGCTCATTAGTACCGGTTTTTAAGAAAACCGGTACTAATAATAAATCATGGCATTTTCGTAATTGTCAGATATATTATTTAGTACCGGTTTTTTTAAAAAAACGGTACTAAAAATCGTCTAAAAAAATAAAAAAAAAAAAACGTTTTTATTTTAGTACCGGTTTTTTTATAAAAAACCGGTACTAAAAATCAATTAATTAGTACCGGTTTTTTTATAAAAAACCGGTACTAAAGGTTTGAATTTATTAAAAAAAACCGTTATCTTTTAAGTACCGGTTTTTTATAAAAAACCGGTACTAAAAATCAATTAATTAGTACCGGTTTTTTATAAAAAACCGGTACTAAAGGTTTGAATTTATAAAAAAAAAACGTTTTCTTTTTAGTACCGGTTTTTTATAAAAAACCGGTACTAAAAATCAATTAATTAGTACCGGTTTTTTATAAAAAACCGATACTAAAGGTTTGAATTTATTAAAAAAAACCGTTATCTTTTTAGTACCAGTTTTTTATAAAAAACCGGTACTAAATATTTTAAAAAAAAACCATTATATTTGTAGTACCGGTTTTTTATAAAAAACCGGTACTAAAAATATAACGGTTTAAATAAATGTTGTTTCATATAATTAATGTTGTTAATTAATTTAAAAATTGTTTAGATAAATATTTCATACAATTAATGTGATGAATTAATTTAAAAAACATTTAAATAATTATTTAAAAAAATATTATTTAATTTAGAGGAAAAAATAATAATTTCGAAAATGGTTTAGTATCGGTTTTTAAGAAAAAACCGGTACTAAATTAAAAAAAAACCAAAATTTCAATAATTGTTTCATATAATTAATGTTGTTAATTAATTTAAAAATTATTTAAATAAATATTTTATATAAAAAACCGAAACTATTTAATTTTAAAAAACATAAACGAATTTTAAAAAATAAACCAATTAAAAAAACGATTTAGTACCGGTTTTTTATAAAAAACCGGTACTAAATTGAGAATTTGAACTAAATTGAAAAACCGACTCTCTCTCTTAGTCTCACTCTCTCTCACGCTCTCACTCTCTCTCACTCGATCTAAATTGAAAAACCTAGACCAAGAGTACTTCTTCCTTATTATCACAGTTCGCTACTTGGTATATATATATGCATCAAGCTAAAGCAAACTTTTGAAAGAAAGAAAGATATATAGAGACCTATAGAGGATAGTAAGAGAAGCTAGTGAAGAAGAGATGCCTTGCTGGGAACCTTCAGCTCGAGGAGGCCGTCTCTCTCTTTCATCGCCTCCTCTCTCCCAACACTCATCACCCGCCGTCCATCCTCACCATCAACTTCCTTCTCAAATCCATTGCCAAAACCAAGCATCCCAGCCGCTACTCCACCGTAGTTAATCTCTTTAGTTGCTTGAAGAGAACCACAAGAACCAGAGACACAGGTGTGCAAAGAGGGGGACTTCTTGCGTGCATCAGAGCTTCTTTCAGGAGATGATAAAAAGAGGGGTGGAACCAAATGTTCGCACATACACTTGTCTAATTCATGGCAGAATCAATGAGGCTCTGCACATGGTTGATAAGATGATGCATCATGGCCTTCAGAAGTTAAATTTGTATTTTTGTTTTTAGTTGCCATATTTTTTTTTTTGACTCTTGTTGATTGTGGTGTCCTTCTATCTATTATTTTATGTATTTATGGTTCACAGTGTGCTGAATTGCTGATGTATATTGGAAAATTAATTATTTCCAAAGTATATATGCTCTTATCTAAAGATTTTAAAGCCTGAGAAGTGAGAACTCATACCTGATGAAAATGTGCAGCAAGTAAAAAAAAAAAAAACCATTTTAAGTTGTACAAAATAAGTATCAGTGTCATTATGTTAATAAAAAATGGTATTAATATTAAAATTATATTCATTTAGTACCGGTTTTTTATAAAAAACCGGTACTAATATTAAAATTTTCGGTTTTTTTAAATTAATTTAATTTAGTACCGGTTTTTTATAAAAAACCGGTACTAAATGAATATAATTTTCGTTTTTTTTTTAATTTAATTAATTAAATAATTAATTAAATGATTAATTAATTTAAATTAATCTAATATAGTACCGGTTTTTTATAAAAAACCGGTACTAAATGAATTAAAATTTTCGGTTTTTTCTTAAATTAATTAAATGATTTTTCGGTTTTTTAAATTAGTACCGGTTTTTTATAAAAAACCGGTACTAAATCAATTACTTTTAGTACCGGTTTTTTATAAAAAACCGGTACTAATATGGTTTATTTCCTCTTTTACTACCGGCTCATTAGTACCGGTTTTTTATTGCTTTTAGTACCCCCTATTATTAGTGTTAGAGTTATGTCCTAGAAGTCAATAATTTAATGACTTAATTATTAGTTTATGTTTTTGGATGAGATTTTATCATCTGTTCCTAGGTTTATTATTGACAGATCATTCAGGTTGAGGATCTGAATTGTAGATCTCTGTTGATCATTCTTTAGAATGACAATAATAAATCTAAACGGTCCATAATCTTGATAATTAACAAGGAACATTAATTATCTTATAAGATTAGTATGCAAGTTAAGTGATGATTAAGTTCTACAAATCATAGGTAAAGAGTTACCAACTTAATTGCATATGTGTATGTTATGGAACATAGAACAGGACTTGACCCATCGAAATAAACATATGGATTGTGTTATGTGTCATTGTTTATTTCGTTATGATTTTGGTTCTAAGTTTGAGATGTTTATCTTTTCCACATGAGGATAGGTTCAATAAATACTGTCTACCGCTGATTCCCGATAAGGGCTGCTATACGGACTTTATTTATGTTCTCTTGAATTGTGCGGGGAAAAGTTAATCATCAAGAAAACCGTATGTCCCTCATTAATTCACTTAGTGAGTGACGATATCTGTTTGGGCCCCTTGATGGAGATAGATTGTTTGCATGCAACTTTATACAATTATCTCTAGATCAAGAAACGTATAATCTGCAAGAATGACACATTCCTATCTTGGATTATACGATGATATCGTGAGACATAAGAATCAAAATAGAGAAACTAATTATTCTCTTATGCAGGATTTAAATGCTGTAGCAGTACACTATTTATGCGAATTGGGAATCATAACGTGTTGCTAGATACCGCTTATGATTATTGGAATTAAATAACGATTTATTTCCATGTCCAACATAGCATAAATCCTCAAAGGGTCACACAAATAGAGCTTTAACCAAACAGTGCATTATTTATTCGTAACAGTGCGTATTGCGAAAATATGATAGTTTGATTAATTAATTGTATAGCGTTGTGGACCGTTATAATTAATTAAGTCAAAGGGATCATATAGAAATAAATTAATGCATATGCTAATCCCAAATTAATTATTAATGAGTTAATAATTGATTATGTTCAACTCATTTAAATTAATTGAGCTATTGGGTCATTATTTAATTAGTTAAATAAAAGCCCAATTTGAGGTCAATTGAAAGGAGTAATAAATGGAATGGTTAAATGGGCTAAGCCAAGGCTTAAAGCCCACTTAAATTTTCGGCCAAGAAGGGGCAATTTTGTCCAAGTGAAAGGTTGGTAGAGACTAGGTCATGAGGTCTATATATAGGGGTTCATTTTGAGGGAAACCCTAGCCTCCTTTCCATCTTCTCTCACCTCTCCTCTCTATGGCCGAAATTCCCAAAGGAAGAAAGAAAATTTCAGAATTTTCTTTACTCTTCCTCTCCTTTCTTCTACCTCAAGCTCATGAGTTGAGCACAAACTCTCTCCACCAATTAAAAGGGCTAATTGAATAGAAGAGAGCATACCTTGGGATTAGACATTCCTCTTCCTCTTGCTAGCACAAGGGTAGAAGAGATTGGTTAATCCTCTAGGTGGACTCGAGGCGGCCATCAACGGAGGAGGCGAAGGAGAGCACCCCATCGATTCCCATGCCGTAGGATCGAGCCCCGCGGATGCGATTTCGCGGGAGGTACAAAATTCCACCCCTTTTCTCTCTTTGTGTCGAATAGCTTTGTACTAGATCTCTTGCTCTTTGTTTAATTGGATTAATTAGTTAGTAATTAGTCTAAAATTAAAATTGGGCGATTTCCTAACAGTGGTATCAGAGCCTTGGTCGTACTTAAGCTATTTTTGACACTTAATTAAGAGAAATTGGCTAATTAACGGATTAGTAGAGATGATGCGTTTGTTTGCTGTCTGGAAATGGTATTTTCTGTGTTGTTTTGCGTTTTTCGCTTTGATAAGTTCTCTGGAAGTTTTTTCCATCTACATGAAAGTTGTAGATCTTTGGATTTTGATTCTTTTGGCGTTGGATTCACATTTTTCTGAATTAGTATAGATTTACTGTGAATAAAACGGCGACAGTGCGCAGAACCAGTTTCTGCTCGCACTGTCCTGTTTGAATGGCTTGAAAGATTTATATTTTGAATATAAGTACCAGTGTTCTATGGCTAGAAATAAAGAGGACTTGAAACTCTTTCTGAGCATGTATAAATTGTTGCATGACTCGGATTAATTTGTGGGTTTTCAAGTATGAAAAGGAAGATCTTGTCAGATCCAGTTTGTTGAGCAAATCGATTGTTCTAATAAACTGTACCAACTGAGAAATCCTTTAAAAATTCTGTTTAAATGGAGTTGTTCTATTTTGAGTTAGGATTCCAATAAAATTAATTTCATAATTTTTCGTGGAAGTTTGGACCTTCAACTAGGTTAAAACATTTCGATCGACAGTCTGTTCCAGTACAGAATTTGTTGATTGTTTAGCATGTAACTTAATATTATTGAACTGAACTTGGTTGTTTTCTTTTCATGAATGGATAGCCTGTAGTCTAAACAAGTTTTTCTATGTATATTGTATATATAAAAACTGGATAGAAGGTGGTCTAACAGACCAAATGGTTGAGAGGATAAGCTGAAAATCTCATAACGGTGTTTCGTGCACTTGTAAGAGATTTGTCTTTTTTGATTCTCCCAGATGGTTTAAGATCTCTTCTTGGAATTTTTACTGGTAATCACAATTATGATAAGGAGCTTAAGTAATTTATTTGAGATTTTTTGGAGACCGAAAACTGTTGTTTTTGTTGGATTCCATTAGTTACGTTTTTTGGTAAATTACTGTTTTTCTAAGTATTCAAACTAGTTGAAATTAATTAGAAAACTCCTTGTTTGATCTCCTTTCAGTTATGGGATGTTGAAAGAACTTTCTAAATGAATTTAAACAACTTTGGTTGTTTAAAATTGAGGATTTGTACACGGAATTTACTTATAGCAAACGATACGCAAAGATGCTTGAAAATCGTTAATTGGAAACAAAGTTCTTGTATGTGCTAACTTTGTTTTGTAGGTGGATAGTGGGTTTAGTATGGCTCAAGACTCAATGCCTTGTGGTTGTAAATAAATGCATGTGTGAATGTTTGTAATGCGGCCTTTGGTGCCATTAATTAATTTTTGATTAATTTTTATGTAACTTGTGAGGCTTGCATGCCCCTAAGGATAGGAAGGGAACATGATGTTTTCACATGTATTTTGCACCTTTATTTTATATAGGATTTAGATCCTTATAGAATTTAGTGGGAGGGCAAGGATTAGATTAGGTTTGCTTCATGGACGATGTGGCGAAACTAATGCAAGCGGGAGCCATACAAACCCACAACTATGAGATGCTTATATGTGATTGCTTGTGATTGCTATGAATTGTCATAGGCTAGGTATGGGTGTATGCTTACATGACCACCAAACAAGTGTCACTTAATTGATTGTCCCAAACAAAACAAGATTAAGTTAAATCGCCCTCCTTCTCTCTATCCCCTTCTAACGTGTATGATCGTTCATTGATGCATTCTCGCCGACGCGGGACATCATGTTCCATCATCCGTGTCGGGGTGTAAATCGGATTTACTAGGAGCAAATAGAGAAAGGTTACTTAACGATGTTTTCTAATCGGATTGGACATCGGGGCAAAGTTTGTGGATGTACATGTGATATTTCACAAACCAAGAATCATATGGAATGATTGGTTGGAGAACCTACTCTATCTAATTGTTTTTGGTGTCACGCCGACGCTAGCACCATCTCAACGAAAATAGGGATCTTGGAAAACCTACTACATTAGGGACATTAAATAATTGTAGTGGGAGTTTTATTTGTTATAAATAAAACAATTGCATAAACTAAATGACCGTAAATTGATTTTGTTATAGATGTTTAAATTGTTAATTTTGTTGCGATCAATCTTTGAAAATAAACAAACTCGTTTCTAAAAGGTAGTTACTTGAAAGAGTAATACCGATTCCTAAGACACGATCTTAGTGAAGAGAAACTTGAGTATGTCAATTCCCAAAACTTTCCTCAAACTACTCGAACGTAGCAACGCGATGATTGATTGACTTTTGGCGAAAAGTTATTCAATAAAGCGTATGCTTAATATCCTCATTTGAAATTTCTAGACCTTTGAATTAGCGAATTCATATGGACTAAAATTAACTCGTACGTTCTCATCCGCTTACTCAAGAAAGTGTTCTTGGAGAAAGTAGATATTAACTCCATCATTTATGATTGAGTATAAAGAATATGAGTTGACCAAGAGATTATTCTTTTAAAAGAAGTTATATGAATGTTTCATTAGCTTACAAATCGAAAGATTGAAGTAGCTAATTGATGACTAGAGATATTAATCTCCGATATCAAGGATTGTTGATATTGTCATACGATCTCTTTGGAATCATGAAGGATATAATGTTACCTTTTTCGCACGCTTGTTAATGCAAAAAGGTGATTAATTAAGTATTCAAGAAATACTTCACCAATGTATGAGTTGAAATTTCGAGACTCTCATTGATGACCATGTGTCACATGAGATGTTTCATTTGCCGTTTATAGGAGGCATTTGAAAGGTTGTCCGAAATACCATGATTGTGACAATTAGAAATATTCTAATCCTAAAGTGTATTTGTCGTTCAAATTATCTCACTATCTTTAATTCACACTAGTAACTTGATACTAGTTCATATGCTCGCATTTAACGAAATGTGTTAGCAATGAAGAATAAGAGAATGTTCGAGAGATGTAAAGTAAACTCCGTATAGGAAATGACTTATTCGTTTAAGTCATTACCATTGAATACGTAGAGTTATCTTTATTAAGAGTTTGTTTAGGAATTGAAGGTTGCATACCTTAATCCTAACCTCTCACAACATCTCCATTTCATATTCGATGATGGATGACTATGTTTAGTAAAAGACAAGTTCTTTTATCATTGATTTGTTTATATGATTTCATGCATCTTGATTGAATTTGCTTGAAATAGATAAACAATTTTGAATGACAAATAGGATGCGTAAGACTTGACATAAAGTATTTGACTTTCATGTTATATATAACCGCTTAGTCACATACATAAACGAGAACCGCATTATGAGAGTCTACGTAACGTAGAGCTCGAAATTCAATTCGATTTCAAATCGATTGATATGCGAATCATGTTTGTTAAATGACAAAAGCGCCTTTAACCTATGAAGGTTTAAGGACAAGTGAACTAATTAGGACTTATACATATCGATGTATAAAGACCTATAAGTACTTGTGTAATGAAAGGTTGTTGATACTTTACTACTTAACCAACGATCATTGTAGATATTAACATATCTATTTGATAAGGGATAAGTATGAACCTTTTGACTAGTTTAAAGGAGTTCAAGTGTGAAATTAAAAAGACCGTTCAAGGAAAAAGAAAAGTCTTACAATTAATCATGGTAAGTAGTTAAGTCATATGATTTGAAATATTATCTAAAGAGTATGAAAATAGTTTCATAACTCGCTCCATGAGGAATAATATGTCCAAGAATGGAGGTATCGAACAATATTTTGTATAGTTCGATCGGTAATAAATCAAATGGACTTATTCGACTCATATTAGGGAATTATGTTTGAGGACAATATTGTTTACACTGAATGATGTTCCATCGAAGTCTATTGAAGAAGATATCTTATGAGATTTTGATCTCTAAGTATAATGCTTCTTAAGATTTGGTGTTGATAAGCTTATTTCAAGATTGTTGATAAGCTTGTACCCAAATAAGACACTTAATATTTGTAGGATACTTTATATTAAAAGGCACTACTTCCACAAATATGATAAGAACAAAGTAGTTGTTGCTAATCATAATGTAGTCTTGATGAATTAAAATTCTCAAGAAGAAGTAGTGGGAGTAAAGTGAGCATTAAAATAGTTTATGCGTCACTACAAGAAGTACTCTTATGGGAAACTTGTCACTCCATACATGGTACTTAGTGGGAGTTGAGCGAAACTTCATTCACAAGTTGTTTTGAAAGAAGTTTAATAGTACGCTCCTTCCAATGAGGACTCAACCATCTCACGAGTTGATGATGTTCGAGAAACTCATGGAATATATGAGGAGTCAAGAACTCGTTCAACAAATCGTTGTAGAAGAAGTTCATGAACCTCAAGTACCAATCCTACAAAAGATCAACGAGAGTTGATTGCCTAAGCCGTTTGGTGCATTGGCTTCACGACATTCTCAAACTTAGCATATGAGAATCCGTTGATAAACAAGAAAAAAAACGATGGAACAATCCGATTCCACATATATGGTTTGAATTCATATGATCTTTAAATAAAATCCATGTATAACAACAAGGTATAGACCTTGGTTGATGTTCATGAAGGAGCAATCCATCGAGAACGTTTTAGATCTTCAAAAGGAAAGATCGACATGGATAACAAATCGACTATGTACAAAGCGCGGCTTCTCGCTTGTAGCTATGTCTAAGTCGATGACTAATTGACTACGTACAAAGCACAACCT
This sequence comes from Rhynchospora pubera, assembly GCA_028095005.1. Taxonomy (NCBI): domain Eukaryota; kingdom Viridiplantae; phylum Streptophyta; class Magnoliopsida; order Poales; family Cyperaceae; genus Rhynchospora; species Rhynchospora pubera. The sequence continues at coordinate 206,192,272 of CM051462.1, read as the reverse complement.
CTTGCTTGTGGCTATGTAAAAGTCAATAAAGATCATTCTAGCAATAGTTGTATTTCATATATATTGATATATGGAAAAACACATAAAACCGCCTTCTTCGTATGAATGAAGGATGATGTTGTGCATTTGACACAAATCGAGGTTTTATGTATTGCTAAAAACATACGCATGCTTCAAGGATCCATTAATGGATTAAAGCAAGTGTAGTGGAGATTGGAATAAAAGTTTTGACAAGGAAGTCAAGGAGTTGAACTTCGTCAAAAGTATCTTGTATAAACAAGATATTCAGTGGAAGCATAATTGTATTACTTGTATTGTTCAAGATAACAATTCATTAATTGGGAATAACATTAAGAAAATGAACATTGTCAAGATCTCTTTGGAGAATGTTTTCTCAAATGAGAACTTGGGCGAAATCACCTAATCCTAGGAAACAAAATCTATAAAGATAGATTATGATGGATGTTAGGTTTGAGCAAATATGCATATATTGACGAAGTGTTCTAGAAACACGAAAGTTACACTCCAAAAAGGGATGTCTAACTGTGCGTCACATGGCATGACTTGAGTGTTTAACTCGGTCTATTGCAACTCAATTCAAGAAAGTGCATGAAATAGTTCAAGCATTCTTTCATTATGAGTTTCATTTTGTACGCCATATTTATGCATATGCCCCAATGTGTAGTATCCAAAGGATATGACAAACCGTTGTCAAATGGATACAAGAGAGACACATTTGGACGATAGTCAAGGATATCCTCGAGTACCTTATGAGAAAGAGTGATATAATGTTTCATCTCTTAAGATGAAAGAGAGCTCGTGTAAGTTAATTACACTAATGCTAGTTTTTCGAAAGATTGATATAATCACAGTTGAAATACATATTTTGCTAAAAGGTGGTGTTGTAAGTTTAGAAGGTGTTCTAAATGGAATATTACAACCGTTTCCGTCACCAAAGCAGAATACATAGCAACTTGTGAAGCAATAAAAGAAGTTTATTTCGGATCGATTTCTTAGTTGAGTTATTATGGTTCTAAGCATCTCGAACTATAACTTACTCCTAAAGAACCCAATGTTACATTGGAGATTCAAATATGATCTATAACGATATCACTTGATATCATATGATGGTGATCAAGAATATATATAGGAGAATATATATATATATATGGTCAAACAATTTTTGGATAGGTTCGCGAACACAGCGAACACTCTAGCACGACCTCTACCTTGAGCAGTATACGAGATGCAGTTATGCATCCATACGTGGTGGACGTATGAGTAACTAGCTATAAGCGTATTATTAATTTTGAGGTCCGAGACATGTATATATGTAGATATATGACATTGTTCTCAATTCTTCGTTGGCTAGAAGTCACTACTGATTGACTCTAGGCCAAGTGGGAGATTGTTAGAGTTATGTCCTAGAAGTCAATAATTTAATGACTTAATTATTAGTTTATGTTTTTGGATGAGATTTTATCATCTGTTCCTAGGTTTATTATTGACAGATCATTCAGGTTGAGGATCTGAATTGTAGATCTCTGTTGATCATTCTTTAGAATGACAATAATAAATCTAAACGGTCCATAATCTTGATAATTAACAAGGAACATTAATTATCTTATAAGATTAGTATGCAAGTTAAGTGATGATTAAGTTCTACAAATCATAGGTAAAGAGTTACCAACTTAATTGCATATGTGTATGTTATGGAACATAGAACAGGACTTGACCCATCGAAATAAACATATGGATTGTGTTATGTGTCATTGTTTATTTCGTTATGATTTTGGTTCTAAGTTTGAGATGTTTATCTTTTCCACATGAGGATAGGTTCAATAAATACTGTCTACCGCTGATTCCCGATAAGGGCTGCTATACGGACTTTATTTATGTTCTCTTGAATTGTGCGGGGAAAAGTTAATCATCAAGAAAACCGTATGTCCCTCATTAATTCACTTAGTGAGTGACGATATCTGTTTGGGCCCCTTGATGGAGATAGATTGTTTGCATGCAACTTTATACAATTATCTCTAGATCAAGAAACGTATAATCTGCAAGAATGACACATTCCTATCTTGGATTATACGATGATATCGTGAGACATAAGAATCAAAATAGAGAAACTGATTATTCTCTTATGCAGGATTTAAATGCTGTAGCAGTACACTATTTATGCGAATTGGGAATCATAACGTGTTGCTAGATACCGCTTATGATTATTGGAATTAAATAACGATTTATTTCCATGTCTAACATAGCATAAATCCTCAAAGGGTCACACAAATAGAGCTTTAACCAAACAGTGCATTATTTATTCGTAACAGTGCGTATTGCGAAAATATGATAGTTTGATTAATTAATTGTATAGCGTTGTGGACCGTTATAATTAATTAAGTCAAAGGGATCATATAGAAATAAATTAATGCATATGCTAATCCCAAATTAATTATTAATGAGTTAATAATTGATTATGTTCAACTCATTTAAATTAATTGAGCTATTGGGTCATTATTTAATTAGTTAAATAAAAGCCCAATTTGAGGTCAATTGAAAGGAGTAATAAATGGAATGGTTAAATGGGCTAAGCCAAGGCTTAAAGCCCACTTAAATTTTCGGCCAAGAAGGGGCAATTTTGTCCAAGTGAAAGGTTGGTAGAGACTAGGTCATGAGGTCTATATATAGGGGTTCATTTTGAGGGAAACCCTAGCCTCCTTTCCATCTTCTCTCACCTCTCCTCTCTATGGCCGAAATTCCCAAAGGAAGAAAGAAAATTTCAGAATTTTCTTTACTCTTCCTCTCCTTTCTTCTACCTCAAGCTCATGAGTTGAGCACAAACTCTCTCCACCAATTAAAAGGGCTAATTGAATAGAAGAGAGCATACCTTGGGATTAGACATTCCTCTTCCTCTTGCTAGCACAAGGGTAGAAGAGATTGGTTAATCCTCTAGGTGGACTCGAGGCGGCCATCAACGGAGGAGGCGAAGGAGAGCACCCCATCGATTCCCATGCCGTAGGATCGAGCCCCGCGGATGCGATTTCGCGGGAGGTACAAAATTCCACCCCTTTTCTCTCTTTGTGTCGAATAGCTTTGTACTAGATCTCTTGCTCTTTGTTTAATTGAATTAATTAGTTAGTAATTAGTCTAAAATTAAAATTGGGCGATTTCCTAACAATTAGTACCGCTGCAAAACCGGTACTAATAATACAAAAAAAACCGGTACTAATGTTTATTAATGGCGTAGTGAATAGATGTTCACTACCGCAAATCGGTAATAAAATTTATTATTTCGTTCAATAATTAAATTATTGATATATTTATATATAGTTACTACACCACCGTATTTGACGATTTAAATTATGCTTCTACATTTGAAAATTTTTTCAAACAATATATATTATATAAAAATAATATTGTAAAAAGATTCTTTTTAACAACATATTATATATTTTTTCCAATCACTAATTTTAGGATAAAAATAGGTTCTATTTAGCTGTTGTTTCAACATGGTACGTGGTCATTTAGATAAAAATGTGCGGTATTTGAATCAACTTCTGCAAGATCTAGGCGTTAAATTTTATCCCCAAATTTTTTACAAACAATCAACTAAAACAAATGTGCAAAGTTACATACTTTCATTACATTTCAAATATCAATTTATCATATTCCGTAATTCAAACTTTATACTATGTAAACAAATTCTTTATTGAGCGAAGCACACATAGAACCTTAGTGTTTGTAGAAATAGGTTGTACGGACCTGGTCCTAAACAGCAAAAACAGTAAAAAAAAAATGGGAGAATCGACGATCCGTATAAGACTATAAGAATAATTATCAAGAAAGTCACTTGATTTACTGCATTTCTTTTTTAATGATTAATTTATGATTTGAAAAACATTTTTAGTAGTTTAGAGTGATTTTTAGGTTTGCAAACTTTCAAAGTGGATTTTAGAGGTCCAAAGAGCATTTTTTGGCTCCGAAAATGGTCGCTACAGGGTTTCATCCCCGTAAAACGTGTAGATCTCGTCGCCAGCTTTCTGGATTCATTCAATAGGTTGTACGGTTGCTTGGGCTTGGGCTTTGAGATATATGCTAATATAGGGGCCTAAATATGATGAACATTTTACTAGAGAAGGCACAGGGTATTTAACAGTACCCTGCATATTTGGGTTTTTTCCAGTCGTAAACTTTCTGAATCTGCACTTGCTGATATAAAAAGAACAACTAATGTTTGTATATTTCTTTTTCTTTTTTTTTAGGTCGGGTGGCAAATTACCACTACGACAAAATTTATTAATAAATTAAAAAATATTTACATAGACGAAAAAAGAAAAAGAAAAAAAGACAAGTAGAAGAAAAATGTAGGGCCTATACAAATCTAAAAACTGAAGAAAAATTAAAAATGAAGATAAAGAATGTTTGTATATATCATGTTCTACAGCTGGAAGTGTGCTTCGGGAGGAACCAATGTTGCGAAACACCAAACCAAATGATATTTCTGGATTAGATAGATAGATAGATACATGTATACATAAATCATGTCAATTACGGATGAAGTTTGGCACCGATGAATAAAATAAAGACAATAATCATAAAATTTAGTTGTATATTGATCCCTTGAAATACTCCAACATTTTGTGTCTCTTCTTAAGTTTTGATAACTTGATAGTGCTTGCAATTGTCCAGAGGCGAAGGTTCACTATGAACCGATGAGGAAGAGCAAGAATAATTTTCATGGGCAGTGCAAAGATCAGGAGAATGTGGGAATTTTGAAAGGCATTCTCGAAGATCTGAGGAATATTGGAGATTCAAATAACCGAAATTATTTTATATAAGAATTCAGACGCAAAAAAATTTAATAGAACGAATTATTCATTATTTTTTTTAATAAGAAGAAAGTTTGAACGCGTTTTATAAAAGGGTACAGTATCTCTCCTTCGTACCCGTTTATAAAACGCGTACGAAGGCTTTGAACGCGTTTTATAAACGGGTACGAAGGAGAATAAATCCTCCGCTCCAGATACGACTTTTGAGGCTGGTCAGACCTTCCTACCCGTTTATAAAACGGGTTGGAAGCCTTTGAACGTGTTTCATAAACGTGTTATTAGTTTTTCATATTTTTCATTCAAGCCGCAACATTTAACTTATTAAAAAATATTTTGCAACAAGGTCCCTGCATGTTTCATATTTACAAAATTCTCAAATTTTTATTTCCAATTAAAGATGTATTAAATAGATATAATAAATATATTACACATATTTTATATGCATTTAATTGCACATATATATTTTTTTTAACATGTGTATAATATCATTTTGTTTGAATAATTTTTTCCATATTATATATTAAATAATCATGTCGAGTCTCATGATCAAGGAAGCACTTTCTGGATTGCGTTAGAAAGGAATCACACGAGCCTGATGTTTTACTGAGACGGAGAAGAAAGACTATAAGAATAACTATCAAGAAAGTCACTTGATTTACTGCATTTCTTTTTTTAATGATTAATTTATGATTTGAAAAACTTTTTTAGTAATTTAGAGTGGTTTTTAGGTTTGCAAACTTTCAAAGTGGATTTTAGAGGTCCAGAGAGCATTTTTTGGCTCCGAACATGGTCGCCGCGGGATTTGTAAAACGTGTAGATCTCGTCGCCTGCTTTCCGGAAGATGCTCGTTTGCCCCAAACGAACCTTCCTTTCAAAAGTTATGCTTGTTTAAAGTTTTAATGTTCAAAATCTTTTAATTAAAAATTTATATTTTCATTATTTCCATATTATATATTATTTGATTATATATAGAGGCTAACATAAAATATTATTTAATTATTAAGGTAAAGTAAGAACAACAATATTTTACATAATTGAATACAGGGTCATCGGCGAATAATTATTCAAATAAAATGATATTATACACATGTTCAAAAAAAAATATGTGCAATTAAATGCATATAAAATATTTGTAATATATTTATTATATCTATTTAATATATCTTTAATTGGAAATAAACATTTGAGAATTTTGTAAATATGAAACATGCAGGGACCTTGTTGCAAAATATTTTTTAATAAGTTAAATGTTGCGGCTTGAATATGAAAAACTAATAACACATTTATAAAACGCGTTCAAAGGCTTCCAACCCATTTTATAAACGGGTAGGAAGGTCTGACCAGCCTCAAAAGTCGTATCTGGAGCGGAGGATTTACTCTCTTTCGTACCCGATTATAAAATGTGTACGAACTTTTTTCTTATTAAAAAAATTATAAATTATTCTTTCTATTAAAATTTTTTGCGTTTGAATTCTTATATAAAATAATTTCGATTCAAATAATGAACTAGATGAAGAAGAAATGGTGCTCGTGCACAAAATTTGGGGAAGCATAGCATCATAGACCTGGGCACGGAGCGACGTTGAGTCGCGAATTCATTCTGTTCCGCAAGTACGGAACGTGTAACGAAGCTGTTTCCCATTTCGTTTCGTAAATGGAACGTTACACCGGAATGCTAGCCTGTAACGTTGGTATTTATGGAACGTTAGACGGAATGGTCTCGTTCCGTATACGTTTCAATACGTTCCGTTTTAAATTCTACACATTTAGAATACAACAAATAGCAGATTATAAGATTGGGGGTTTAAGGAGAAATATTGCTGCCTCTTTCGTCACTCTCTCGTCCTTTCCGCCGCATACCTTTCTTCTCAATCCTCTTTCCATCTTTCCCCTCAAATCAGAAACGCGTGCCGGCGTGCGGCGCGTCAATGCGCCATGCGGCCAGGCCATGCCGATTTGCCTCTCCTTTTTCACTCTCAGTCTCTCACATCACATCCTTCAACGACGATTGTGAGTTGTTGTTTCGTTACCTATTAACCAAATCATTACCCCTCTCTGATCTCGTTTAACCCTAGATTCCTAATCCGTGGACTGTGGTCATCTTGAGCCATGGGCCATGGATGTCAATCTGTCACCAATTTCAAGAAGGAAAATGATGAGGTCTGTGATTATATATATGCTGTTTCAAAGAAGAGAAAAGAGAAGGCTGACAGGAAGAAGGAAAGAAAGAAAAACAATTACAAGGTTCGAATTAAAACTTTTGCTTCTAATTTTTGTTTTTGTTAATTTTTTCTTTTTTTCTGCTTCTAACTTTTACGAATTTATGGTAACTCATTACAATTGTCAGTACTTGCATATGCTTTATTTTACTTGGATAAATCTTGTGGAGGAATGAGACAAGTTTAACACTATTCTGAAATTGTCATTGAAACACTTATTTTTGTCTCATATAATTCGTAATTCCAATATATATGCTTATATAGACTTATAGAGTTACAATGGCTTCTAAACTGTCCAACAATGCACTTAATGATCATTATCTGGTAACTATAGTTAGAATTCTGAATTTTTCAGTTCTCCATGCACATTAATTTTGTAAAATTCTCTAGACACTCTAGCTATTTTTGTAAAATGATGAAGTTTAATATCTAATAGATAGAAAATCGGCATCTCATATGACTAATAATATATATCAGTAATTACCAGCGTATATATCAGTGCCGATATGACTACCAGCGTATATACCAGTAATTACGGCTTCATATATGAATTTAATTCTGTTAGAGTGCCCAAATGGCCAAACTAGCTATTGGTGCTTATAGTAAACTTAGTCATTTTTTTTTCTTTTCGAATCATAGTCTCTCTTTTACTATTGCAATTTTTTTCACATGGTCAAAATGTAAACAGAGAAAGAAATTAAAGTCCAACGGATCTTTACTATTGCAATTCGCACTACAAATGTCTTATTTTTTTATATATCTGATTCTATTTGTCTTATATTTTTTTTTCCTTTTTATGTTTTTGAACTTGTGCTAGGATTTGAACTTGTCCTATCTGATGTGTTGTGTTGCTAGTCTGAGGCAGTGAGGCTATAGCATTCTGTGTGTGTGCAAGGATGGCTGAATCTGAAGTATCTGAGCCTGACATTTGTAGTGATGAGTATGAAACTATATTGTCCTTTATTTAATTTTATTTAATTTTATTTTATATTTTATGTTGTTATGTGATATCTAAATTGGTTGAAATGCTTTATGCCCATGTTTGAAATTCTGTAACTGGACTGCCCATGCTTGAAATTCTGTAATTTGAAATGCTTGAAATCCTTCTACATAAAGCGGTATGCTTGAAATGCTTTATGCCCATGCTTTATACCCATGTTGTTATGAAACTATACTGTCATTTATTTTATGTTATTATGTGAGGCTATAGCATTCTGCAAGTGCTTGAAATGATTGATATGTTTTATGCTCTATGTTGCAACTTCCAAGTGCTATCCAACATCTGATATGTTGTTTGTGCTTGATATGTTTTATGCTTTATGTTGCAAGTCAGCAAGTGCTATCTAATATGCTGAGTTCTTTGTTTCTTTGCATTAGCATGGGGCCTGGTTTGAACCTAGAGACCCCTGAAGAGATAGAAAGAATACAAAATGAAGCTCGAGCAAAAGATTCACAATCTAAACCTGTTGAACCAACTAAAAACAAGAGAAAGAGTAGAGGAACTAAAGCTCTTGTGTGGGCTCATTTCAAAAGGGGTGAAACACAAGAGGACGGTAGTTACACTGCAACTTGCAACTATTGTGGTCTTGTCTATCCTATGGGTAACCTGAAGGGTACTGGAAATATGAGAAATCATATTAAAAGAGGATGCAAGAAGGTGCCTCCGGCAACAAGGCGCAAGCCTGATGCCTTGCAGAAATTATTGCAAGCTGGCAGAAATGCAAGTATTTTTTTTAACCTTTATGAAGGTATTATTGCAAGCCTGATGACTGTCATGCCAGTTTAATTGCTGAAGAGTTAAAACTAGGAGGTAAAAAGTAAAGTAAAAGAGTGAAATCATTATTGACAATGAACTTTCACTTGTAATTTATCTGGACTAAAGGGACTTTTCTTTTAATGCAAAGTGGTGTACTAGTTGACCACTTATTAAAATAAAAAAATAATGTACATGGACAAAGCTGCCAAATGTTTTGAGTTTAAACTTGAGATATATTGTTTGTCATATATTGTTTTGAGTTTAAAGCTGCCAAAAGTTAATCAAGTTAATTGTTACTTATTCTAACTTTCATATATTTCATTTGTTAGATGGTCAGCAAACTGTTACTCCCTGGGAGTTTGATGAGATGAAGTGTAGAAAAACTTTTGCTAGGTGTGTTGTTGCACATGGATATCCATTCAGTTGTGCAAGTCATTACTTTTTCAAGGTATTCTTAAGTGATTTGTGTCCTAGTTTTAAGTTACCTTTAAGAAAAACACTTAGATATGACTGTATGAAAATCTATGAAGAAGAGAAGGTTCAATTGTATGAGTTATTTGGTAAAATTGATTGTAAATTCAGTTTTACTAGTGATTTGTGGAGTTGCAAGGAAAGAGATAGGGGTTTCATGTCCCTCACTTGCCACTTTATAGATGAAAATTGGGTGCTGAGAAAAAGAGTGATAAGCTTCATACCTTTGCCATCTCCACGTACTGGTAGGCATATATCTCAGGCTATCTATGGACAGTTAGTCGATTGGAACTTGGATAAGAGAATCTTTTCTCTTGTCTTAGATAATTCATCGGCTAATGACGTTTGTGTAAGAGAACTATTGAGCACAACCCCAATTAAGAGTGTGCTCCCAGCAGATGGTGCTATTTTTCACTTGAGAAGTGGATGCCATATATTAAATCTCATAGTGCAAGATGGGTTGGAGAAGTTGTCTGGTGAGATAACAAAGATAAGAGAGACTATGAAATATATCAGACATTCACAGCAAAGGATGGAAAAGTTTAAATTTGCAGCATCTCAAGTCATGTATCTTTTATCTTATCTTTTATCTTTTTTTTAAAAAAAATGAAAAGCCTAACTGAATATATGAATACTTAAGTATTTATCTTTTATATTTTTAGGTTGATGCTCCAAATAAAAAAACCAGCATATGGTATGTGGAATTGATGTTGGATCTTGCTTTGCAATTGAAAGAGGCTATTAATAGGTATGCCTTGTCTGATAGTAGCTTTACTTGTTATCCAAAAGATGTAGATTGGGAGCATGTAGAAGCAATGGTTTGTCATTTGAAAGTATTTTATGATGTTACAAATAAATTGAGTGGCACCAAGTATCCTACGCTCAATCTTTTCTTCCCTGAGTACTGCGAGGTATATCTTACGATCATGAAAATGTCCACCGGTGCTTACCCTTTTATTGTTGATATGAGTAAACAAATGTTTAAGAAATGGGAGAAGTATTGGAAGGCCGACAATGTTTTGTTGGCAATTGCTTGTTTTCTGGACCCTAGGTGCAAGCTGCATGTGGTGGAATACTACTTGAAAGAAATGAATCCAAATGAATGTCCTAGGTTATCTTTTATCTTTTATCCTTTTATAAATTATAAACCTAACTGAATATATAATTACTTAAGCATTTATCTCTTATATTTTTAGGTTTATGGCTAACTTAAAGGCATGCATGAATCAATTGTTCAAAGAATACTCGGATACATATTCCAATCGGAATCAGAGCCAGACTAACACATCAACTACCAACTTGAGGTAATAAGTTGAACTTGCTCACATTGAATTCATTATACTTGAGGTAATCAGATACATTGATTTTGGTTCTCTTAAAATTGGTTCTACTTGAGGTAATCAATTGCTTTGGTTCTGTTAAAATTGATTTGATTTTAGTGTTCCTACTTACTGTTTAGGATTTTAAGAGGAAAGGTGTTCCTACTTACTTCTCCATAATGTTAAAATTCATTATTGTTTTGGTGTTCCTACTTACTGTCACATAGAAAGGAAGTAAAAAGGATTTTCATTATGCTTAAGGATCACATGAACTTTCATTATGCTTGTTTTGGATAGGTCAACTAGCTCTAGTTCATCAAGTGCCATTACTGATACAAGAGCTGGATTAAAGAACTTCTTAAGTGGTATGAAGACTGCTGAGCCAACAAAAACGGAGTTGGAGGAGTATATATCTGATGCTTTAGATGACACAAGTTTGGATGCTGACTTCGACATCCTAGCATGGTGGAAACTAAAGACACCTAAATATCCTATCATGGCTAAATTAACAAAGGACATTTTGGCTGTTCCAGTTTCAACAGTGGCCTCAGAGTCCACTTTTAGTACTGCCGGTAGAACTTTGAGTCCAATAAGAAGCTCTTTAAATGATGTGAGAGTTTATCAGCTTTGATATGTGCACAGAATTGGTTGAAAGTTTCAATTGCAGGTATAATTTTTTTGCATAACTATTTGAAATTTATTATTTCAACAAGTATTTTCTTTTAGCTAATCTCTTCTTTTGATTTTGATTGCAGAAACCGGTGGACTCTTTGGAGATATTTCGTGGTCAAATGATGAAGGTAACCCTACTGATGACACTATTTGTGGCTTTATTGGCACTGTCAGTGAAACATGAAGTGTTGTCTGACCTTGTGAATCAGCATAGTAAGCTTCTTTTGTTGCCTTGTTGTTTGCTTTTCTTTATGTTTGGAACTGTTATGTGTTGGCTTTCTAATAGCTAGTTTGGGATCTGAGTGAATCATGGAGTGACTATTGTAACTGTTCCTATATTTTGTAACCGCTATGTTTTGTGACTAGTTGAATATTTGAAGTGACTGTTATGTTTTCTCCATATTTGAATCCTATATCATGGAGTGACTGCTATGAGTTGGCACTGTTCCTATATCATGGAGTGATTGTTATGTTTTCTCCATATTTGAATCCTAATCTCAAATATTTTGTGAATGATCACTTTCCTTTCTGGTTTAGTAATCTGAATATACTTGTAACTGATTGTGTACATTCTGTTATTTTTTAATTGATTGTTAGTATATTTTTGTATAAAAAATTACAATTTGTTAAGGTATTGTGACACAAGAAAAAATAGACGTTTATAACGTCTAATTCGTTTAATTAAAACGGAACGTCAACGGAATGAAATTCCATGATGTTTAAAAAATGGAACGGCAAACGCCAAAAAAATTATGCCGTCCATCAAACGGAACGACTCACGTATAGACTTAACTTCATTTCCGTTAAACACGTTGCCCATGCCTTCATCCGTGCATTTCTTTTTCTCTGCAATGGCATACGAACAGGAAGAAAAAGTGATGCGGGATGGCGAGTTATGCAAAGGTTGACCCTTTCTTTATTTCTATACAAGTTTTCAATGTTACAATTAATGTGGCATTATATATCGCTTATGATGTTAAGTGTAGTCAATTAATAAATCTTTAGGATCTCAAAAAAAAAAAAAATTGGAAAGAGATTTCTTTCAGACTAAAACAAATATATATTGTTTCTTCTGACTAGGTCATTAAGGATTACTTAATATAGCATATACCTGCCTTACGGGAAATAATTTCCATGGTGGGCCTACAAAATGTTGTCTCGATGACTCAATCTACCTCTAATTAAGTTCAGTTTAATATAAGGTTTATTTCGGTTGAAATAACACATTCTAAAATCTAAACACTTCTTCACGTATATTAATTAATTTTTTGCAGTTTCCGAGCTTCAGGCAAGTCCACCGGAGGGAAGGCATATATATGGATCATCTATAGAATACTATTCAACTTATTTCATGACATGCACGAATTTAGGAGAATATTGTATCGCTACAAGACTGGTCTAATTGAAAAAAAAAAGTAAGCAGTTTATTTTAAAATATAGAAACAATCTTGAAACACTACAAAAAATATAGTCTTTACATAGATTTTTATAGCTTGGAACTTGTTATGTTGTTAGATTTAATTGATGCACTAAAAGTAGAATTCTTTTAATAAGACTTAATTTTTTTATTAATATCTCTTTAAAAATCTAGCAATTTATTTTTGCTACATTAGATATTACAAGATTCGAAAAAGTTTATAAAAAATAAATTGCTAAATTTTTAAAAACTATTAATAGAAAATTGAGTCTTGTTAAAAAAAAATTAATAGATTTAGTGCATCAAGTAAATCTAGCTATAAAGATAGTCATCATCTAGTCTGTCAAAAAAAAGTAAATCTAGCTATTAGACAAGATCCAACATAAATAAAATAGTCTAGCTATAGAAATATATGTAAATATCATCTTTCTTACAGTGAGATTGAGTGAATGGTAGAAAAAGTAAGCAGTTTATTTTAAAATTTCATGAAAAAGGCTTATTTCTACTACTTTCTTGTTTGTTACGGTTTAGTTTGAATGCGATGAAAAATTATTTTGAATTTGCTCAATTTGGTTACATGTGCAGCACACTTACTCATCTTACACGTACAAATTTGAAACAGTTGTAGAGCTAACTTATCCCGGTACTCCATATATGCAGGAGTACGGTATCCGGAATATTTTAATATATTTGACTGACCATACCGTATGACCCGGTACGCGTACCACCACTCAAATGGCGCCATGTGTGCGTACCTGGTCAACAAAATTCCAAAATATTTTTACCTTAATAATCGAACCGCCTACATAGAGACTCCATGCCAGCGCACCAACCACTACACCAATTGTTTTTGGTGATATAAAGGTTTTATATTTTTATTTATATAACCCCCACAATGCATTCAAGAAACTGATCGTACTATACTAATTTTTAGTTGTCATGCCAGTTGATATATTAAATGTTCATCTCCAATTGGTATATTTTCAACACGATCACAGGTTCAAAATAAACATTTAATTTAAAATCTTTATACACCAACTCTATGCATTTTGATATAATATAATATATATATTGTCATATCCGTACCGTAGATTTTTAAAAATTTTCATACCGTCATACCCGAATCGCACTGGGTATGATACTCGTACCCGTATCCATGCAACCTAGATGCAAAGATAAAGAAATGCACATGAAATAATGGGTTAAAATGGTCAGGGAACTCGACTTTCTCTCAAGTATTTCAACAAACATATGTTGTTCATGGTGAAACATGATTAGACATCTCCATTGATGCATGGAGAAACAACTAAAACTTTGCAACAGCGTTTTGTGAACTTTTAGAAGCTGAAATCAGCTATAAATATAAAAATATGAAAATGTCTTAGGTGAGCATTTTGGCTATAAATAGAGGGGTGTATGATTCAACTTGTCCTCAAATCAAATCAAAACCACAACTAAACAACTTGAGAGTTTGGGAGTACAAGAAGTAGCTTGGCAGGAGCGGACTAGAGCGGAAAGGTGTACAGTGTCTTTTCGAAAAGTTTGTCGTTAAGGTAGAGGCATCCCGACCTTTGCTTTTCCATCCTCTTCCTTTTAAATTTCAATTTCCCTTTAGTTATTTTGATCCAAAATAATGTTAAGTAGTAACTTATAATCAGTTAGAATAGACATGAAGATATACTCGCATATGTTATACCATGAAAACGAAAACCATATTTTTAACTGTTTAAAAGAAGGGCTTCTGTTGTTTGGAGGGGAAAGGTTCTATATAATAGATGAAATATATATGAGATGGGCTAAAATCAGTCACGACTGACGGATGTAACCGTCAGCTACGATCAAATCTCAATTTTCGAGATTTTAACAGTCTCAAATTTCGAAGATCTGATTCTTTCTTTTCCTTTTCCTTTTTTTTTTTTTTTTGAGGGCCCTGATTCCTTCTTTTTCATATAAACACACTCTAGAAAAAGAAGGCTTGCAAAGAAAATACTATAATAGGTACAACTATATATTTATTTTATTTTTAAATTTTTTTTTTGGAATAAGTGTGCGAAACTCATCAGTTGTATTGATCCAAAAAAAAGAGGTAGTACCTAGTATCTAGAAAACAAGTAAAAATTTGCAGAAAGTATTGAGCAAAAGCCAACATTAGTTTAGGCTAAAAATCAACTCTAAGAATGTCATCAAAACTCAAAAGTAGCACCGTGGTAGTATATATCCAAGCATATAATATTAAAATGATACAGAGACTACGGATTAAAATGCAAAAATAGTAAAACAAAAAACATATTCAAAATTTAATTTCTTGTCCGATCCCAAAATTGAGTGCCTCCTGTCTGCAACCTATCAGAAACTATGTCAAAAAGCAAAGGTGACAAAGAGTTCCCTGCCATTACGGATGAAAACGGATCGGATAAACTCCGATCCGATTTGCATCTGAATCTAAAAAATAGCGAATTCATATATTAATATCCGTATTCGTTCGGATACAAATGAGAGGAAATTTTTTTTCAATGATAAAAATGCCCCTAACAATTTTAAAAAAGACAAAGCAGCCTCAGAAATTTTAAAAAGAGCACAGCTATAGCGGTAATTGGACTGCCGTAATGTCTCAGCCCTATAGCGGCAATAGGATTACCGCTATAAGGGGCTATAGCGGCAATCCTATTACCGCTATAGGCCTTTTTTTTTTACTTTTCGTACTGACATCGTACAGAGCTGTCTGTGTCATTGTTTGGTTTGGATTTTTCCCCTATAGCGGCATTGGCTTTGCCGCTATAGGGATTTTTTTTTTCCTGGGTGGGGGCTGCCATGATTTATCGTTTATAATAAATCTGCATTGAAGAGGGTAGGTGATGCGGTGATGGTTAGGAGAGTTAAGAGGGTACGCTCTTCCCCTTTTCTTTTTGCTCCACACTTTGTTTGTTCGGCCGAGAGAGAAGAAAGAAAGAAAGAGAGAAAGAGAAAGAGAGAAAGAGAGAAAGAGAAAGAAGAGAAAAGGAAAAGAAGAAGAAGAAGAAGAGAAAGGAGAGGAGAGACGCGGCAACCATAGGAAGAGAGAAAGAAAGGGAGGTGAGACGCGCATTGAGTCGGTTCGGAGCGAGATATCGACAACCGGCAAGTGGTAACCGGTAACGACTCGATTAGTGAAATGTAGTTTTTGGTTTAATTTTGAATATTAAATGTTGAATGTAAATTGTGATGGAAATTGTATGAAAAAAATGATATAGATTGTTTTGGTAAATGTATTGGAAATTTATGGAAAATATAGGATTTTTTTTTTAACATAGATAATTTGTTGGAAATTAAATGTTTAACATCGATTTTTTTTTTCATTTTTTTCATGCGTGTTTGTTATATCCAAAAAAAGTTTGGAGAACACAAAAAAAAGGAAGTATATGGTAAAAAATAGTTAATTTTACCATATTAATTTGTATATGGTTAGACTAATTATGGTAAAAAAATAGTTAATTTTAAAAAAGTTAATAGAAATTTTTTAATAAATTAGTTTATGTATATTATTATTTAATGGAAATTATAGATTAAATTAGTTTATGGAAAAAATTATTTAATGGAAATTAGTCACAACAAGTTTATGGTAAAAAATTAGTCACAACAAGTTTATGGTAAAAAGTTCGTTGATGACAAAATTAGTTAATGAAAAAAATAGTGAATTTTGTAATCAATTATTTTATGGTAAAACATTAGTTATTGTATTAAAAAATCTAATTGAAATTTTTGTATAAATTTGTTGATGACAAAATTATTGCAATCAGATGAGTTCTGGACCAGATGAGGCCGGTCCGTCTGGTTCTGCACCAGGTGCAGCCGCTACGACTAGGATTAGAAGACATAGAAATAGGACATGTCCTCCGAATCGGAGAGCTATAAATGCAACAGAGCGTGAAGGAGATCCAGATAACGGTCCAATTTTATTTGTGCCGAGATCGGATATGTTGATTTCCTTACCTATGGATGAGGTAAATATATTTTCCAAAATAAATATTTCAACACACATTTATACGGTTCAATTTTATTTGTTCTTTATTAAAATATTGTAATTTTTGTATGATTGAAGCGTGAAAAAATCTCTCAATATGCGGCCATAGAAGAGAATTGCCAAACGACGCGCGGATTGAAGGTCGGCTGCGGAAGCTTGGCTTGCTTCACATGTCTAAGGTGCCGAATGCCAATTTGGATGTATCATTATTGAAGGCTTTGACAGAATTTTGGCGTCCCGAAACTCATACCTTCCACTTTCCTATTGGTGAGATGACGGTCACATTAGAGGTAATTTTTTCTAACGAATTTTAAATTATTTATTTATCATAAATTATATGAATTAAATTATAGTTTAAAAAAAATACAATATACAATTCTATGTCAAGAAAAAAAAAATTACGAAAGCTAAAATTAAAATAGTAGTAACATTTGAATGCCTGATTGAATGCCCACGGGCACATTACCAAAAAAAAATAGATTATGAAATTAATTAACGTAACATTCAACATTGTGACGGATCAGGTTTATTCAAATAAAATTACTTATTTGAATTTATTTGTTTCAATTACTTTAAAAAAATAAAATTGTTGTATTTATTTCAATTACTTTAAAAAAAATTATTTATTTGAATTTATTCCTTATATTTATTTCAATTATTTGAATTTAAGGATGTCGCATTCATATATGGTTTGCGAACCGAGGGTATTCCAGTGATCGGATCGACGAAAGGTTATGAATGGGCGGAAAAAGTAGCGAGATTGATATGTCCGGTTACTCCAGTGCATCATTGGGCGAGGCGGAATAAGTATGTGGTTGTACATATTTTATAAAATATTTCATTGTTAAATTTTTTTACTGTATTGTAATGTTTATCATTATAAGAGTATTGGTTATGATTACAGGAGCGATTGTCATTTGATGAGGTTGAATTTTTTGCGGAACAAATTTAAGAATGGGCCGGTGGCGGAAGCTTCTGAGGAAGACCTTGATCGCTACACTTATGCCGTTTGTTTAGAAATGTTTGGCACAATTATATTTCCTGATGCGTCTCACAATACCGTTCCCGTGTACTATTTGGATTTGATTGAGGTATGAATAAATTATATATTAATTGTGCAATTATACAATTAAACAAATTAAAAGAAAGAAATTGAAAGAAACAAATTAAATTATTGTACAAATTTCTGATGGTAAAAGTGAACTATTGGGTATGATATGAAGGCTACTTAGCCTTCATATCATAAGAAATGTCTGTATTTAATTTAATAAGAGAGTCTCATTATACTAAAATATTCTTTCATCTAATAAGAAATGTCTGTATTTAATTTGAGTCAACTAAGAAGGCTATGGTTGACAAGGTCACGGTAGTGCCAGCAAACGTTAGCCTGTACTTATGTATGCATTAGTTTTGTAATCCAATTTAACAACCCTGGTGCGAGTAATCAACAAGAACCTGATGAGACTTTTTGGAATGAAGCCGCTCAACTCGCTGAAAACTACGGTGCCAGTAATGAACAAGAACATGATGCCGCTTTCTGGAACGAAGCATCTCAATTCGCCGACAACCCTGCCTCCAGTAATCAACATGAAATGAATGCAGAAGAAGACCAACCATGGTGGGATGAAATTCTGGAACATGTAGATCGTCAATATCTCTAACTATTTATTACTTTTTAATATTTATGTATTTTTTAGGTATTTTGTTTTTAAGCAGCAACTAAGTGGATTGTTTTTAGGTACTTTTTTTCTTTTTTTTTAAGTGAGTGTGCTAATTTATATTATGGTTTTTTTAATGTATTTTTTTTTAAATTGAGTGTGCTAATTTATATTATGGTTTTTTTAATGTATTTTTTTTAAATTGAGTGTGCTAATTTATATTATGTTTATAAAATTTAGTTTTTCTTTTAATGGTGTGTATATTATTATTATTAATTTTATTTGCATATTAATTATGAATACAAATCATACAAATTACTCAAAAAATATTAATATTATATGAATTATCAAATTTTATTATCATTAAAGAATTCTGTTTTATTATATGAATTATTTTATTATTAAAATTTTTTAAATAAATAAAACCAGTTCAATTCTTTCTTTTCACAGTTGGATCAACCAATTTATATGAATTATCTAAGAAGGGCGTTAGCCAGATTCATGGCCAAGAGTATTTCCTAAGAATTAATAATTATCATAAATCCTCTATTCCAGTCAAACAAAGTATCATTTAATGAACGGAAAAAAAATCATTTAATTACCGCTGAATGAATTATCTAAATCATGGCAGCCCCCACCCAGGGAAAAAAAAATCCCTATAGCGGCAAAGCCAATGCCGCTATAGGGGAAAAATCCAAACCAAACAATGACACAGACAGCTCTGTACGATGTCAGTACGAAAAGTAAAAAAAAAAAGGCCTATAGCGGTAATAGGATTGCCGCTATAGCCCCTTATAGCGGTAATCCTATTGCCGCTATAGGGCTGAGACATTACGGCAGTCCAATTACCGCTATAGCTGTGCTCTTTTTAAAATTTCTGAGGCTGCTTTGTCTTTTTTAAAATTGTCAGGGGCATTTTTGTCATTGAAAAAAATTTTCCCAAATGAGAATACGAATTTTTCTAAACTGATACAAATGCGGATATGAGAACATGATATTATGGATAATATCCACATCCGAAATAATCCGAAATATTTTGGTAAACGGATATCCATGAAGGTACTTTGGAGTTTGGATGCATATCTGATATATATAATTATTAGAGGCCCGGTAACTAATTTTCCTTCTCTACACATCACGTGCGCGCATGGGTCACAGTCACACTGAATTGGAAAACGCTTACCATTTTGAAGGCTGTGTACTGTACACTCAATCTATATATGGGTGGGTTTTATTTTTTTTTCCCCGAAAGATTAATACATGTAGATTGTCATTTACTAAAGTCAGATCACAAAGTTCATATACTATTTGAGTAAATGTTATCCCAGGAGCTTGCTGGTATAATTCCCAAATATGTTTTTTAAGAAACTAAAGGGAATGTTCTAAAGGAAAATTACAAATGTTGCTATGTATAAAATTTTTTCTTAATTTTGCTTAATACTTAATTCAACGGGATTAGAAATTTAAAGTTGATATCTTTAAAAAAAATCAAGGAAAATACGATTGATAAATTCTAATTTATTTTAATATTCAAAATATGTCTGTATTCGTATTTGTAACTAGGGCTGTCAACGGTCGGAAAAATCACATGTTTCCTTTTTGTTAAAAATAAATGGAACGATTAACAATACCAATTATTATTTCGTTTCAATAAGAAACGAAAAACGAAATACCAGATCGTACCATTTTGACTATTTCAGCCTCATTTAAAACCGTTTTATGTATATTTTCTGAAATGGAACGAATAACGAAACGAAATTCTGTACTGTTTAAAAAACGAAACGGTTAACGAAATGATATCTTGTACCGTGTTTTTTAATGAAACGGCAAACGAAACTGCATGTTGTAACTACGTTCGCAAACGCTGTACATAGTTATAACTAGATACAGAGAACATGGGCGTCACAATAAAGACCTCAAACAGAGCTTTGCAAAAGTTTTTGAGGACAGAGGAGATGGATGGTCAGTGTGTGACACCTTTAGCATTTGCAGTATTAATTATGACAAAGTCACAAAGGTAAAAGCCAGCTAAAGCAGTTTTAGGTTTTAATTAACTAGTCAGAGAGGAACAATGATAAAAAGCACATTTGGGGGATTGGAACCGAGGGAAGGATGGTTTTGTTGCATGCGCAAAAGGTTTTGTTTTTCATTATACTAAGCCCCACTCCTACTTTTTCTTTTGACAAATTTTCGTTCCCAGCCAGAAACATACCGTCAGATGTTATATGGGACAGTTCTCATTTGACAGCGGTTTGTCTGTTTTATTATTCCTAGGTGTCGACACTGTTATGTTTTGCATTCATAGATCCCGAATTAGATCATTTAATATTTATTCATACATTCCTTATTCTATATATCATATATGTGTATGCTTATAGCTAAAATAACTATATTTAGTATGCTTATGTAAGCATGTAACAACTATGACGATACTAGAAATAGTAAATAATTAATCTATATACAATTGCAAATCGCCCACACGTTACCACTTGTCAGTCAATACCCAAGTTATACTATGTATTTAAAATGGAAAACGGAATTGTACTAGTGTAATTATTTTTTGCAGTAAGCGACCGCTAGTGTTTTTTTTTTTAAAAAAAAACACGATATGTCCTAACATAGCACTATACGGAAGTGGTACGATACCATAAGACACGTACATGATACAATACGACACGAGTGCTTAGTGTGTCGTGTTCGTAATTGATGGTACAGATACGATTATTGTCATCAGTAATTTTGTCATCGCTTAAACATATAAATGATCAAACTAAACACGTACAAACAAATAAGTTCAATAAAAATAAGTTAAATATGCATACAAGCGATGACAAAACTTTTTTTTTGTATATGTTCACTTTGATCGTTTTTATGTTCATCTTATTTATTTTATGTGTTCACTTTATTCAAACGATGACAAATTTACATACATACATGAGTTATCATTTCCAATTAACCTTGCTATATAACTAACGGATCCCAAATTATCGGGATTGGAATGATGTGGAAAAAGTTATCAGATCTCTAATATATTATAAATCAAATCGCTGTGATCTTTGTTGCACAATAGGATTGTGAGTGTGAGTTTCCTATCAAAAATCAAATCATATCACTACTTAATTAACGCGAATGTCCTTCCATATATAGGAAGCATAGTTTCCCTGATAGTACGTACATGTAACGAGTCGTTTTTTTTTTAATTAAGGCAGGAAGACAAACTGTCGTCCTACAATTTCATTGACCATAAAAATTTAGGTACAAGTAAAAGAAACAAAAAGCAAAGAAAGAAAAAATAAAATAAAATAAAAGTGCCCGTAAAAGGGCACAAAACACAATTTACATGAAGCCTATATACAAGTATACAACCTATAGGGGTGTCAACAGCAACCGTTTCGCCGTTATGCCGCTACGTTACCGGTAAGTGGAACGGTAAGTGGCATCAAAAATTGTGACATTTCAATAATGGAACGGCAAACGAAATGGACAGTGGAACGGAATAGCACATGTCATTTATTGAAATCGTGTATTTTGTACATACCGTTTAACAAAATAGTAAATGGAACGGCAAACGAAATATCGAAATTGTGCCGTTTCGTTAGTGGCACGGCAAACGAAACACCCTGTTCCGTTGCCACTTACCACATTAGACACCCCTAACAACCCAGGTAATTAACTATCTAGCTTGCCAGTCGTTGGGAAAATCAGCAGTTAGCGATCCAGGCGTTAGCATCCAGTATTGTCTGACTTTCTGATTATATCATTGACATTAATTGATGTTCCATCAAAAGATGACCCGACAACGAATCAATAACCGAATGCATTCTTATACCCACAAACCAGAAGGAATACACCACAAAGATGAAAATTCTCTCAAGGGAATAATGATAATTACACGTGCAATAATTTTCTATTAACTCTCAAAAGACGTATCATGACGAATATGGCACTTTGGACTGGCTAACTAATTGGCGGGGGTGTCACACATCATAAGTGCCCACGAGGATCCTACTCTATTTTTAACATAACTACCCATAAATCAATGGCCTATGCACCTATTTGCCTTTTTTTCATGACCCCTTTTGCCGGATCTTTGTATGACCCCGTTCAAATTTTCATGTTTTTCTTCAACCTACACGTAAGCATGTCAATGTGTACATATGAATCTATGACGAGTAGTTTGTCAAAACAATAAAATAAAGTATTAAAAAAAAAGCTATTTCGAGTTTGCATTAATGCGTATTTTGACAACATATTTTTGTTCAAAAAATATCTAAAACACCCTCCTATTATAAAAGCTGAGTTTAGCTACGGTGAGTCCAAACCGTCCAATATGATCTCCCAATTGAAATGACCGATCCAAACCGTCCAATATAATCTAGATCTAGATCAAAATGACCGATCCAAACCGTCCAATATGATCTCCCTATTGAAATCTCCATGTAGACCAAATTTTTTATTTTTTCGAAATTTTTAAGTATTTTTTTGAAATTTTAGAAAATCGTTAATCTAATTGGTTCTGAACCATTCAAAAACATCAGTTTTTACAAATCCAAAAAAAATACTTAAAAATTTTGAAAAAATAAAAAATTTAGTTTGCACGGAGATTTCAATAGGGAGATCATATTGGACGGTTTGGATCGGTTATTTTGATCTAGATCTAGGAGTTTTGGTCGCGACTCACCGGAGGGTCCGTGAGTCGCGACTCACCGTAGCTAAACTCTATAAAAGCTAGTCTGAATTTCAGTGAATTCTCCTAATTATGCATTTTCTTTTTTTCGTAAAAAAATCAACAATAGTAAGTGAGAAATATTTATAGATGGAAAACTTTAGGGCAACTATATTATGTCTTACACGAAACTTCAAGCTTATCTATCGAAATTTTTTCCCAAAATATTTCATCAGTATAAATATTGAGTTATATAAACTCAAAATTAATATTATCTGCCATTATTTTAATACCGGAGTTGATAAAGATCATCCCATCATTCCTAGGCACGTGTTTTCTTTTTTTTCATTTATGGAATATACTTTTTCCGTATAACTTCATCATTTTTGTTTCTAGAATCTCATCCCTATCATACCTCCGTCCCCTTCCTTTCTAGTTCCTCAGTTATCCTACTCATGTTGCTTATGCTTCCTGCCATCTCCTATCTCCTAGGGACCCCGCCCCGTACAAAATCATGACAATTACAATATATATAAGCACAATCATATAAGATATCAAAATAAAATTCAGGAATAAATAATATAAGAACTGTGACCATCAACAGATAATTACTTTACAGAACTAAACAATTAGTTTATAGAACTTGACAATTAGAAAAATAATACTAAATTGTTCCGGAAAAAAATAATTTTCCTTGAAAATGTTATTAACTGTCCTGGAAACCAGGACAATTAGTTTAAAAAACCAGAACAATTATTTTACATAACTAGAACAATTAAAAAAGATAATACTAACTTACCTAAAAAAAATTAATTGTCCTGAAAAAATGTTATTAACTATCCTTGGAACTACCACAATTTGTTTATAGAATTGGACAATTCGTTTACAGAATAACGACAATTAGAAAAATAATATTAGTTGTCCTAAAACAAATAATTGTCTTAGAAAATGTTAATTGTCCCGGAAAAAAGATAATTGTCGAAAAAAAGTTAATTGTCTTGGATAAAAAATGAGTATGACGTGTCAAGAAAAATAGTAGGGGAGGAGTAAGTAGACACTGGATGATAAGGAATGAGGATTAGACAAAAATGAAAATGGATGATTAATGAAGATGCTGGACAAGTTTCTGAAAACATACAAAATAAAACACGTAATAGATAATTAATGAGAACGTTGGATGAAGATGATGGAATCTATGTGATGATCGTAAGTAATTCTATTTTAATTCTAAGTGGAGCAATTAGTAAAGACTGCTCCGATAGTCCATTTCATATTTAAATTATTCGGACCAACCAATTACTTGGGACCAATTATGCATATTTATAATTTGCATGGTTATTTTAGAATTATTAGTGATGAAGAAGTAAGCATGTTCTCTTAGTGGGTTACACTGCGATCTTTATATTTATTTCAACTTTTAGAAATATGAATGGAAACTGTATCTTATCTTTGAAGGTGGTTTCGTTAAAAATATTTAGGTTAGAATGTATAATTACTTAATTAGTTACAAATTTATAATATTCGAGGTCTGCTTATAATTTTCTTTTCAAAAAAAAACAACAAGCAAAAAAGTTACCTGTTTGTTTTGTTTAAAATAAAAATTAAGTAGTATCGCACTCGAATACTAGCGGGCCGTGGTTGATAAAGCTTAAAGATAACTCCACAGTATCCTATAGAAATAAAAAAAAAAAACAGCCAAATGCAAAACAAAAACCTCAGCTAAATCTACTTAACACTTGTTGTAACTTTAGGTCCTAAGTAGACAAGAAATTTTCTCAATTTCTATTATATTTAGTTTTGTTATCAAAATATTCTAAGAGGTCGAAATTAAAGTCTTTAGTCCATGCTCATTTTCTTTCAAGGAGGGAAAAAAATGAAAAATTATGTATTCAAATGCTGAATAGAAATTATAAGACACAATAACATCATGTCCAAATTGCGACCTCCACAAATATGTAATTCAAAATTTAGGGTATAACTTGAATTGCAAGGAGATATAAGGACCATTAGCTCCAAAATTTTTCGACTTTGGACTTGCTACAAATAGACAAGTTGTGTCCTATCGTTTTAATTATGTCTGATGCATTCGTCAAATTCCATTAATGTCATAACTGAACTTCCACTGACAACAATAAGTAGTTAATTAATGGTATTAACCTACGAGAGCACTAACACTGTGTTTGGATGGAGGGTTCCGAGTGGGAAGGAAAGAGAATGGAGGTGGAATTTAGAAAGTTTTCTTGTTTGGTTGGAAGGAAATAGGAAAAGTAAAATTTGCACGGAGGTAAATATTTTCCTCTAATAGTTTTTCTCCTATACAAATATTTTCTCCTCCGAATTGGAGGAGAATGAAGGGAAAAGAAAAATTTTAAAATGACGTCTTTAATTAACGATTGGACAGCGACTACTCTTCTCCTTCCTTTTGTATATCCTTTGTCCTTTCGTTTAATCTCCGTAGTCCATATATTTATCTTCCCTTTTTTTTTATTTTCTCATAAAGAGCACCAAACTAGGTGCTAACCTTAGTGCCTTTAATTTTGGGCATTGATACTGGACTCTTTTTTTTATATATAATTCCTTGGTAATTCAAAATAATATATAAATATTATTTCCTTAGTAATTCATTCATTTATTTAGTTTCGCAAGTAATAACGGAGATAGCATATTTATTTAGTTTCAAAATGATGTACGTTTTACTTTTTTTTAGCATTGCATATATATTTTTTGAATTATGCGAACTTCGTTGAGATTGCTTGCTCGGTTATGTAAAGGGTGCAGGGATAAAATAGTCAAAAAATTTATATTTTTCTTTCACTAAAATAATTCATCCAAACAAGATATACAAAGGAAAGGAAAATTAATTTTCCTTCCCCTTCATTTTTCATCCAAACAAGAAATATTTAATTATTTCACTTTCTATCCCATCCCTTTCCTTTTCTCTTTATATTTTTCTTTTCCTTCCATTCTCTACCACCGCACCAAACAGAGTGTAAGGGTTATAGAGCGAAGATGGAACACGCGAATGATAAGGATCATCTCCAATATTCATCATCCCCGTCATCTCCAGTAACCTCTTTCTATTTTTGGAAATCATCCCTCTCACGTGTTTTCTATTTTTAGAAATCCTCTTCCCCCTGCGTAAGTTATTCCCCACCCTCCTCTCCCTCCCTCCTGCGTACGCTATCCGTCCCCGACCCCTCCCCCCCCCTCTCCCTCCCTCCTGCGTACACAGTCCATCCCCCCACCCCTCCCCCCTCCCCCTCCCCCTGGAGAGGGATGATTTCCAAAAATAGAAAGAGGTTACTGGAGATGACGGAATGATGGATATTGAAGATGATTCTTATCATTCCCGTTAATATTATCATTAATTGTTATATCATGAATTGGACTTTTTGTAAAATACAAGATGAATATTGATAATGGACCAAACGTTCACAGTAACAGAACTTTGCTAAGTAGCCGTATATTTTTACACTTTAGGATTCACCATACCCAGTTAATGTTTAAATATGTTAGATTCAATTTAGGCTAATTTAGAATTCATTTGAACATTCTAATCTTTTATTAGTTTTAAAATTCACATTCGCCGGAACAGCAGTGAAATTTACCGAGCTTTTACTTAAAGTTTGCTGAAATTTAGCCGGAGTTTTTTTAAAAATAAGCAAGTTAAGGAGATAATTGTTCAGATTTCAGAATAGTTGATTAATATAAAATTGTTGATTGGTGAAAATAATTAGTAAGAACGATAGTAGCAAAGATGGCATCTGCTTTCAATTTTTCTAAGTTTTAAGCAAATAAAAGCAGGTCGATGGTACTGACTGTACCAGCTATCACATTAGCTTCGGACTTTCGGTCAGCGTACCTAATCGAGCTTGTACCGGAATTGAAGAAATGTTGCTCCTCCTGCTGAAGGTGATGATGCTTCATCGTCGTCTTCATGATCTTCTCTCGATAGGTTCTCACTTCTGTTCTTTTCTTTTATCTTTGTTATATTTTAATTAACTTTACCCACTTTCTTTGCTTTACTGTTCCCTTCATTGGCAGATTGACAGTTCTGTAAAATGTGTGGTCCTCGCCTCAGAAAAGCCTCCTGTTTCTTCTAAGCTTGTTTCTTTTTTTTTTTTTTTTTTGAAGTTAAAACGCCCGTAGGCAATTCAATACAGCACAATCCAATCGAGTTTAGCACATTACATAACGACTGACATCAATCAGCTTGTTTCTTATATGAAATGTAGTTCTTGATCTAGAGTTCTAGACTACTTATTTTGTTATTTCTTGCAAATAAAGAGCTCGGGCTCCTTTTTTTTTATGCATCTAACAATGCATATATACATTTTTTTGAAGGTTTCAAACATTTTAAATAAATTTGAATGATAATGAAATAATTGTCAAAAATCTCATCCTTAACATTTTAAATATTATATTTTTTTATAATTAAAATAGGTTATACTTCACAAGTTCATCCCTCTCCAAACCAGACACTCAAATTTCGTTTTTTTTTAAAAAAACAAAATTTGAAAAAAAATGATGTGTTTAGAACTTTAGATGTATAAAAATGGACATGAAAACATTGAAAATAGAAGTTTGAAAATGTTGGGTATTGAGTTTGATGAAAAATAGAGCACATTAATAGATAGAAAACGTTACTTAAATATTGTGTTAAGAGCTGAGTTTATTGGAGAGCATCAATTTATTCTATTTCAAAATTATAGTTAGAATAAAAAAGTGATATATTTTTTAGGAGAGGATGTGTTTAAATACACCTGATATTTAGATACGACTGGAATAAAAAAATGTAGTATTAATCACTATTTACCTTATTCTTCACACCGTTTAATTTCCATTTTCTTTTTTCAGAAAAGCTCGATAGAGACATCTGAGTTTAATTTCCACTTTCATATGCCAATTTTGATTTTACTTTCGCGTGCAATTGTATTTGATCCAGTATATCCTACCTTCCGAAGATAAACAGAAATCCTATGAGAGAGGGAAAAAAAAACACACACACACACACACACAATTATTCCCAATAACTGATTGTGTGTAATCATTTTGTTGTGTGCATATATGTTGCCATGAGCAGCTCAGACCGCCAAAACCCGGCCAAATTCGCTCCAATGGTCAGATCCATCATGACCACGTGTCAGTAAGCTACGCATGTTTTGCAAATTTTTCTGCAATAAGCACACTCGTTTTTTCTTTTTATATCTTTTGACAAATAACAAAAAAGAAACAAATCCTCACCTTGTGCCCCATGCAGTACACACTCTGGTCTTGCATTGCTTTTAGCTTTCCCTCCACCTTTCATAATCGTACCCACGCACCTCTCCTTTCGCCAAAAACCACCTTATTCCCTCTCTGTAGCTACCAGCCTACCACCAGAAATGAAGAAGCATCTCTTTTTCTTCTTCATTCTCATCTTGCTTCCTTCAACAAGCCTCCAACAAACTTCTCTTTCCACCTCAAACAGTGACCTAAATGCTCTCCTCTTCTTCAAGAAATCCATAAAACATGACCCAACTGGAGCTCTCTCGAATTGGCACGCTGGTGACCCAAATCCATGCTATTGGTATGGTGTGTCATGTACCAACACTACTAATGAAGTAAGAGTATCTCATCTCAACCTTAACAATTGCACTCTCTCTGGCAATCTTTCTCTGTCTTCTCTTTACTCTCTTGATATGTTGCAAGTGCTAAATCTCTCTAGCAACTCATTTTACATCAACTCCACTCACCTTTTTCAACTCCCAAGTGCAATTGCGCAACTTGATCTCTCTGCTTCTGGTCTTACTGGACCCCTGCCTGAAAATTTTCTTTCATACTATCAAAATCTCAATTTGGTCAATTTTTCACATAATAATTTGACTGGATATTTTCCCTTCAAATTCATATCAAATTCTACAGTCTTACAAATCTTGGATCTCTCATTTAATAACTTTTCTGGTGAAATCTATGGTCTAGAGGTCCAAAATCCATGTAAAAGTTTGCTCCTTTTGGACCTCTCAGGGAATTACTTTACGGGTTCTCTACCCACATCCATTTCCGGTTGTAGTTCCCTGAAGAACCTGAATTTTTCTGGTAATGCATTTAGTGGTGAAATACCAGAGATGTTTGCGAATTTAACAAGCCTAGAAAGACTAGACCTCTCCTCCAACCATTTAAGAGGTAGTATTGCTTACGGGCTAGGAAATGCATGTGCATCCCTCAAAGCTTTGAAATTGTCAAACAACAACATTTCTGGTTCTTTACCTGATTCTTTCTCCACTTGTTCTTCCCTCCAAGTGCTTGATCTAGCCAACAACAACATTTCTGGTCCATTGCCAGAAAGCGTAATTGGAAACTTTGTTTCGCTCGAGAAATTGTTGTTGAGCAATAATTTTGTCTCAGGTTCAATACCAAATTCAATGTCATCCTGCACAAATCTGAAAATTGCTGATTTTAGCTCCAACAAGCTAAGTGGTATTATCCCAAATATTTGTACAAGCAGTTCATTACTTGAAGAGTTGAGACTTCCTGATAATTTGTTGACTGGAAAAATCCCTCCAAATCTCTCGAATTGTTCGCATCTTCGAGTTATCGACTTTAGCATCAATTATCTTGAAGGCCCAATCCCAAATGAAATTGGTGACCTCTCCCAACTGGAGCACTTAATTATCTGGTTTAATGGCTTAGAAGGTCAAATCCCTCCCGAATTGGGAAAATGCTCCGGCTTAAGAACCCTCATTCTTAATAACAATTATATACAAGGGGATATTCCAAATGAACTTTTCAATTGCACCAATCTTGAATGGATTTCTCTTACGAGCAATCAAATTACGGGTAAAATTCAACCCCAATTTGGCCTTCTATCCCGTTTAGCAGTACTACAGTTGGCAAATAATAGCCTAACAGGTGAGATACCTACTGAAATTGGGAATTGCACAAGCCTAATGTGGTTGGATTTAAATAGCAACAACTTGACAGGTCATATCCCAGCCCGACTAGGCCGTCAGTTGGGTTCACAACCATTGAGTGGGATACTTTCCAGTAACACCCTTGCATTTGTCCGGAATGTCGGTAATGCGTGCAAAGGGGTTGGTGGGTTGCTGGAATTTGCAGGAATCCGACCTGAACGGCTTCTTCAGGTGCCAAATTTGAAAACTTGTGACTTTACT
The DNA here is from genome assembly GCA_028095005.1 of Rhynchospora pubera. Classification (NCBI taxonomy): domain Eukaryota; kingdom Viridiplantae; phylum Streptophyta; class Magnoliopsida; order Poales; family Cyperaceae; genus Rhynchospora; species Rhynchospora pubera. Next base: position 206,162,111 of record CM051462.1, on the reverse strand, counting down.
CGGTTATATTCGGGTGCAGTGTTAAGTCTTTGGACACGGTATCAAACGCTTGAATATCTTGATTTGTCTTATAATGACTTGACTGGGGCCATACCAGATGAATTTGGAGAAATGGTTGTGTTGCAAGTGCTTGATTTGGCACACAATAGGTTAACTGGAGAGATACCAGCCTCATTGGGCCAGTTACGCAATCTCGGTGTGTTTGATGCTTCACATAACAAGTTGCAAGGTGGTATACCAGATTCATTCTCGAACCTCTCTTTTCTTGTACAAATTGATCTATCAAATAACAATTTAACGGGTCCAATTCCCTCTAGAGGGCAATTAAGTACCCTACCCGCAAGCCAATATGCAAACAACCCAGGTCTGTGTGGGGTCCCACTGCCACCTTGCCCTGCACCCAATGGAGTGCTACCAACAGCAACTGGTTTTCCTGATTCTGGCAAAGGGCCCCATAATCCACACTTTTGGGCAAATGGTGTGGTTCTTAGTGTTCTTGTTTCAGCTGTTTCTCTTTGTGCAATAGTTATTTCGGGATTTATAATTAGGGCCAGAAGGAAAGAGGCTAAAGAGGCTAAGATGTTGAGTAGCTTACAAGCTGATCATGCCGCGACTACATGGAAAATTGGCAGGGAGAAGGAGGCTCTGAGCATAAATGTAGCGACCTTTCAGAGGCAATTGAGAAAATTGACATTTTCTCAGCTCATTGAGGCCACTAATGGGTTCTCTACAGCTAGTCTAATTGGGTCAGGTGGTTTTGGAGAGGTGTTTAAGGCAACTTTGAAGGATGGATCTTGCGTTGCTATTAAGAAGTTGATTCATTTAAGCTACCAGGGTGATAGGTATTGCCCAAATTATAATTTTGCCATTTAATTTTCATTGTTAAACAAACTAGATAGTCTCTATCTAGTCTGTCCAAAAAAAAATATTTCATTGTTAAACAAAGCTTGGCCATGTTTTCGGTAATATTTGATCTTGCATTCAATTTTGCTTGGTGCGTGTTTGATTGAACCTTAGGCAAGAAACAAGTGTTTCAATGTCTTTTGCCTAATAAAAGAACGAAAGTAAAAGAATTAAGAGAATATCTCAAAGTTGGTACTCCACCTAGTACGTATTGATATATATCAGAGACTTAAATTGAAACAAATTATGAGAGAGGCGAAAGTGAAATCTCAATTTTGTTCATCCTTTTCTGCAGAGAATTCACAGCCGAGATGGAAACCCTTGGCAAGATCAAGCACCACAACCTCGTGCCACTTCTCGGCTATTGCAAAATTGGAGAAGAGCGGCTCTTAGTATACGAATACATGCAACATGGGAGCCTAGAGGACATGCTTCATGGCATGAAAAAGGAAAATGAAAAGATTCTGAGTTGGAAGGAGAGAAAAAAGATAGCTCGAGGTGCAGCCAGGGGGTTGTGCTTTCTACACCATAATTGCATCCCTCATATAATCCACAGAGACATGAAATCTAGCAACGTGCTTTTGGATGGAGAGATGGAGGCTAGAGTTTCTGATTTTGGTATGGCAAGGCTTATCAGTGCACTGGATACACATCTAAGTGTTAGCACCCTTGCTGGTACCCCAGGGTACGTTAAACTTTGAAACTCCATATATTTTCCTCTTAACTTATGTTACTTAATCATCCCAAAAATAAATAAATTGATCCAGATAGTTCAAAATAATGGTCCCACTTTATATCCTTCCATTATCTTATTTATATATATTTAAAAGTTTTTAGAATCTATGATGCTTGATTATAATATCAAAATCTATGTTCTTCTTTCCGGTTGAAACAAACCAGGTATGTACCGCCAGAATATTACCAGAGTTTTCGTTGTACGCCAAAGGGAGATATATACTCTTTCGGGGTTGTAATGCTGGAGCTGCTTACTGGGAAGCGCCCGACAGATAAAGATGATTTTGGGGACACGAATCTGGTTGGCTGGGTTAAGATGAAGGCTGCAGAGGGGAAAAGCCGAGAGGTTTTAGATGCATATCTTGTAACAAAAGATGCAAATGGTGGGGATGAAGAGAAAGAAATGATGAGATATTTGGAGATAACTTTGAAGTGTGTAGACGATTTCCCTTCTAAGAGGCCTAACATGTTGCAAGTTGTTGCTATGTTAAGGGAGCATGAAAATGGTCAAAATGGTGTAAATGAAAGTTGAGGATTTTGTGCTATTCGCTTTACTTAGTGTTATAATTAATTCAACTGTTTTTTTTTTTTTCAATTTTGTTGGCCTTTCTTTTTCTGTTTATTCTTTATGTGTTGTGTAGTTACCAGTTCAATGAATTTGACAGCAAAGAGATTTGAGTGATGTATGTGGTTAAAGAATGGCTAGGAGTATACTCCCAGTACTAAAGTAAATGACCGACGATATTTAGTTAAAATAAATAAATAAATAAATAAATAAATAAATAAATAAATAAGAAGAAATGCTACACAGGCGTTTCCTTGGAAAAACTTCTTTGAACTTAGGCCTGGATACAGACGAAAACATGAGCTTCACCTACAGCCCATTTATATAACTTATTAGACTGTAGTTTGATCCAAGATAGCTGGGCAACTAAATGCCAGATATGGGCTTAGATTCCTTTCAAATTTGTGAGTACTGACTACTGAGTATAGAGCTCGTGTCTTTAAACAAAAGGAAAGTTGAAATTGCTGATCGTGGATTCGTGGTTACCGTGTGTTTACAAGAAAATAGGCTGAATAGCTAATCAAACATTATTTGTCCAGGTTGCTCATCCATGATCACATCACACTTATCTCTTTCTTTATTAAATATTACATGTACATAAAGTTTTCAAACCATATATTTAGTCATTTTTTATATCTGATACCCATAAAAAATGTAACTATTGTTGTATTATTAATCCTCATAATTACAATTGAATTAGTGTGATGTGGTCATTAAATTGACAATTATATATGGTGTGCGATCTCATCTAAAAGTTTCTTTCCGGCTTTACTTTTTTCGGTGCTTATAACAGTTGGTTTATGTACTTCATAATTGAGTTTGTAAACAAATTCTGATATAGTGTATATATATATATGTGTGTGTGTGTGTGTGTGTGTGTGTGTGTGTGTGTGTGTGTGTGTGTGTGTGTGTTGTTTCAAATTTCATAAAAACGCGAGGAAAATAAAACTTCATATCATCAATGATACTAGACCTCTACAATTGCTCTTTTTTTATGATAAGACGATTGTTAAACCTCTAACATATTTTTAAATTTAAATATTCACGATAGATTTTTACAATTGAGACGGGTTATTTACATGAACATCATGACTCTCAAGGTTTGGATAACTTCTAATGTTTTGTAGTTTTATTGCACTTGGGCTTCAAATCCTTTCGAAATTCAATTGCAAGGTTTTGGGAATGCTGTCCATGCGCAATTAGATAGATCCATCGATTTATCATCTATTTAGGAATAACGGTAGAGTTTCAATCCCATCACTTTTTTTTAAAAAAGAAAATGGAGGTCTTTACCATCTATTTTTTTTTTATTAAAGATGCATGCGGGACTTGAACCCTTGATCTTTTGGAGACCAATCTAGTGCTTTTACCACTGAGTCACTAGGTCATATGCAATCTCATCACTTTTGTATGCAAAAAAAAAAAGTAACTTCATTTTTCATCAATATTTAAAAATTTTAAAATTCAAATTTCAAATGCAAACCAATGATGTTGCTCATTTTAATGAGTAATGCATTTATGTATATGTTTAGAAAATTTAGAGTTAAATTTGATGCTTGATAAATGCAGATTAATTATAATACGTTCAAGGTTTGATCTCTTGATAGAGTATTAAATCAACTCTAAATTTTATATTGAAACGCATCGCTAATTAAAATTAACAAAACAAAGTTCACCGATTCAAATTTTCAATTATAAAAATTTAAATATTTATAAAAAAAATAAAATTTTGATATTTTGTGGCACGTGATGGCACTGTACCATGGAAACAGTGCGGATAATCCCCGCCCCGAACCGTATCCATATCCGTAAAATAGCAGATTCGGATAATACTATCCGTATCCGAACGGATACGGATGCGGATTCGGATTTTTTTAAACAGATATGGATACGGATATGGGAAGCAATATTAGTGCGGATATGGATGCGGATACGGATATTTATCCGTATCCGTATTTCTATACAAAACGGATATCCGTTTTGTATATGGTAATGAACACTTTTTTAAAATAACATCATAATTGACATATAAGTATAACTATTTCAATTATATATATAGCATCATAATTGACGATTATTTTTTTTTACTATAAGATGATGCCAATTTTTCTATAAACTTGATTAAAGTTTGCTTTTTGTGATGTCTCAATATGTGCAAATAAGATATTTTTTGTGGTTGTCTTTCTATATTTTTTTGAGTTAATTCTATAGTAGTCATAAAAAAATAAACATTACACACTTCAGTTCGAATATTGTCTTTTGTTTAATAAAATAAATTGAGCAAAATATTATCCATATCCGACAAAATATATCAGTATTCGTATCCATATCCGACAATATCCGGACCGTATTCGTATCCGTTTAACATTCGCGCCATATCCGTATCCGAACATATCCGTATCCATATCCGAATCCGAAAAAAAATATAGATACGGATTTGGTATGACCACTATCCTCTCCGTATCCGCCCCGTTTTCACCCCTAAATTCATGGAACACTAGATAACACTGCTATTTGGGATTTTTTTTTTCCGGAAGGGCGTAAATTTCTCTTGAAATATCAAAAAGGGCCATGAACTTTTAAAACCTTCCAAAAGGACCCGTTCACAACATCCGCTATTTCTTTTTCCAAATTCAGACAACAATCAATATCTGCCTTGTATTTGAGTAACAAGTTTAAAAAAAAAAATTATTTGATTATTTTTTTTTCTATCTACAACCACGTCAAGTTTATTTCTCAATTTGTAAGTTTCACAAAATCAATTAATTCGAATTTATTAAATATTCTTGTAGTGTATAAAAAAAATAGAAACTAACAATTAGTCACATACTTCTGGATAATGAATAAGATTAATAAAAATAGATTGATATTATTTAGGAGGCTAAAAATTGGAAAAATTAACTTTGAACGGCAATAACATGTTTATACTTAAAAGTGTTTGTCGATAAATTTAATTTAAAAATTACTTGTTTTACTCAATATTTGAGTTTGCTTGGTTAATGGCTTATGTCCATATGTTAAGAGATATGTAATTACAAATTACTTAGGTAAGTATTTCTTTTTATAAAATGTAGTCGGTACTTTTAATTAGTGCACACAAATTGTATTCATATTTAAAGTATTATACTCCTTTTATAATTATAACCTATAACTTTATTATCGAACAAATCATATGAAGTTACAACGTGCATACTTGATTTGGGAATGTAAGAGGCATAGCAGATGTCATGAACCTTGATCCTTTCGGAAATTTTTTAAAGTTGATAGCCCCTTTTGATATTTCAACGAAAATTTACGCCCGAAAAAAATAACCCGCTATTTTCTTTTTGATACCTCGGTGGGTGTAATAAAATATGCGAGAGAAAAAGAATTTAGATTCAATTCGCGATCCTTATTTTATACGGAAATGATAAAAATAAGTGTTAGCATTTATTGTTTAGATTTTTATATACATATTCAATTTATTTTTATTGAACTTATTTGTTTGTATGTGTTCACCTTAATCACTATATATATTAACATTATCTATTTTATGTATTTATTTTCTGTTTAACAATGACATGAGATGACAAAACACCATAAGGCTATTTTATATACTAGGTGTGTACAATATCGGTAACTTTTCTTGAGTATACAATATTAAGGTTATATACAAGGGTTCACATGAAAATTTCGTTAATTATATTTATATGATAGAGACATAGAGTCGACAACGACAACCAGGATGCAAAGAGAAGAGTTGGGTGTCTTACTGCTAATTCATAATAATAATCTAATTGATCCGACGGCTATCTTCTTACATGAAACATTTGTTTTAAGTTTTGTCACATAATCAGGCTATCAAACTAGTGTACGTGTATTGGAGAACTGGAGAAGTAAATAGTTAATTCACTTTACTCCTCTAACTTTATATCATGTTTGGCATAAAAAGATGAAATAAATATGGAATAAGAGTAAATAAATAATGATAACTAATAAATTATCTCTTGATCCATGTGGAGTAACTTTACTCAATCTAAAATGGTAGAGCTATTTACTCTTCCCTACTTCACTACTCCACTAAATTTAAATCATGTTTGAAGGAGTAAAGGTGGATTAAATGAGTTACCCCACCTTTATTTCTCTACCAAACATGGCTAATTTATTATCAGTCTAGTGGTCTCCAAACCCACATCAAGCCTTTAATTTTTTTTTTTCCTTTCTGAAAATCTGAAAAGAACGTAAAACGACCGGTCATAAGTTATCTGTGGGTGCGTTTGGATCGTTGGAAGAAAGAAGAAGAAGAAGGAAGAAGAAGAAAAAAAATTATAAACAATCCAAACTTTTCACAAAATTACATACTTCCCAATATTTCTTCTCACTTCTTCCCTTCTTCCCTTCTTCCCACACCTATCCAAACGTGCTCGCAGAAACAGACATCAGGATTCAAGAGGGAAAAAAAATTATGTCATAGTCGTTCTTGATTTAGATGTACTTGATAATCTTCTATTTGACACTTCTTGGTGGTTTTAATCCATGTGAAACGGTTATGTCAACATAGACTTCTCATTCTGAATAGAATATTAGAATTAGATCAAAAGTGTCCTATTATTTCAAAATAAATGATGAAATAGAGGAAAAGCGATGCAAAAAATGATTAATGATGTTATTTTACTTTTTTTCAAATATATTACAAACTATTTTAAAGAAAAAATTCACAATTTTTATCACTCTCAAGTCTCAACCATATCCTTTTAGCCACCCCACTTACGTTATTTTTTTTCTGTTTCTCCAAAAGAGTACTAAAATCATCAACTTTAACTAGGTTCCCAAAAGCTTTTTATTTTGTTTTAGTTACATCCAAATTATAAATTAATTTGTCACATGCAATAAATAAATCGCAATCAATCAAACAAATTACAAACATAATTTTAGTTTATGTTTTAACCACTTATTTTTAATATCAAGAAAATTCATAAATTTAATATTTTTGTGTACATACACCATTTCTAAAATATAAACAACTTTAATATTTTGCAACCGGTGTGATAAGGATCATTCTCAATATTTCTCATCTTATCATCCTCACACTTTTTCTGTTTCCAGAGATGGATCAATACTAATTAACTTTCTATTTTTGTCTCTCATCCCATCATCCCTAATTACTCCCTTCCCTCTTTTCCATCTGTTTCGCTACCTTTCCCCTTTCCCCAATATCATACTTACCCATGTCCCACCTTCTCTCTCTTAATTGTTCTAATCAATATAAATAATCGTTCAAGTTAATATAAGTAATTGTTCTATTTAATATATTTAATTGTTTACTTTTAGAATCTAATTGTTTTGTAATTTAATTATTCTAATTTTAGAACTTTGTTCTAGTTTCATAACTTAATTGTTCTAGTTTTAGAACATAATTTTTATGGAAAATTTTTTGCCGGGAAAAAAAAGAAATTCTGATAGGAAAGGGAAATACAAGGAAGGATGATGGAGATGGGATGAGATTCTATAAATGGAAAAAAGAAAAAGAAAAAAAAAGATGGAAATGATGAGGATGATGCTCCTCATAAATGATGATAAGAAATTCATATTTGCAACACTTAAAAGTTAAAACTCTTTTCCGTCCAAAATTTTCCTTTCACTTATTATTTAAACGAAAGTTAGCACATCACCCTGCTCTTCAAATTTATGAAAAACTAGCAGCAGTGCCCGCTCAATGTGCGGGCAATTTTTTATTTGACATATTTTAAAAAATTAGAGACTTTTAGTGTATATTCTTTTTGTGTATTGTTTCTATCCTAAATAATTGTGCTACATGATCTAATAAATATTTTGTTTTCAAATGAACTCACAATTTTTCTTGAAAAACCTTCAGACGTATGAGTAAAACAAAAGGAAGAAAAAAAAATCTTGCTTAATTTACGATATAACATCAAACAATGACAAGTTAGTGTCAAGATGTGAAAACAATTAAAATAGTAACAACATTACAAGAAATCAATAATATTCCTTCAATAACCGCAACTTGGGATTATAATTTTTGAACTTTGAGGGACCACATTGAAAGGAATACAATTTCCATAGTTGAACCGACTTTCTGTACCGCTTTAACGTATCTATAACTACTGACCTCTATAAACAAAACAAAGTTTAAACTAATTCTTGAAAAAAAAATTATTCTCTAGGCATAGACAAAGTAAAATTGAATAAAACAACCAAACTTAGACAAGAACTACAATACATCTTTAAGTTTTGGTCAAACAAGTTAGAGAACCAGAAAAGGCCAATATAAAATACATACATACATACATACACTAAAAAAATATAAAACCCTTAAACAAGGAAAATGAACGACCTTGCTGATCTTTAATTTGTAGTCACACTCATTGACAACCAATAATTATCCATCTTTTTGATACAAAAGCAAATTGAAACCTCCATAACAAGTTATGGATAATTTGTAAATGAACTATAATTGTTATTGTTAATGAGTAACAATAGCAAGGTTTACACTTTACAATAGCTGGTACCAGAACCCATAGCTAAGGTCCCTGCATTTTGTTGAACATGCAATTTACAAATCAGGACTGATAACCATCATCCAGCGTAAAAACATCCGCGTCATCCAATCCCTTCCCTCCCCTTCCTCTCGCGCTTTTCTTTTCCGTGCATCGCTAGCGCTTCTCCAGCGAATCGCCTCCTCTAGCGAATCGAAAAAAACTACCTTCCCTCGTCCTTTTCTCTGCATCGCCTCATCTCCTTTCCTCTCATCTCCTTCATTCTATCATATTTCCTGTTCTCTGCCTCATCTCCTCTCCTCCTTTCTCTGTCAGATTTTCTTTTCCCATGAACTCCACCTTTTAAATGAACATATACAACAATAAATTGAACAGAAATAAAGATAATATGAAAATATAATCAAAGTATATATATACAAGAACAAAAATGAACATACATAATAAATAAACTGAACAGATATAACAACTACTTGAACATAAAAAGCAAATAAACTGAACAGATGTAACAAACAATGTGAACTCATACAAAAAGTAAAAGTGAGCAAATAAACTGAACAGAAATGACAAATGAATTGAACAGTTATAACAAATAAATTGAACAGTTGCAACAAATTAATTGAACAGATGTAACAAACATACTTACTCGTACGCTAAAATAAAAATTGAACATAAATTGAACAGATGTAACAAATAAAATAAACATATGTTACAAATAAACTGAACAGATTTAACAAATAAAAGTGTAACATATATAAGATAGAAATGACAAATAAATTGAACTGTTAGAACAAATAAACTGAACAGAAACGACAAATTAATTGAACTGTTAGAACAAATAAATTGAACAGATATAACAACACACGCTGAATCGTATAAGAAATAAACAATAAACATAAATTACACATATACAACAAATAAATTGAACATATATAACAAAAAAATTGGACTCATAAAAAATAAAAATTGAACATAAATTGAAAAGATATAACAAATAAAATAATCATATGTTACAAATAAATTGAACAGATGTTACAAATAAATTGAACAGATGTTACAAATAAATTGAACCGATATCGAACAAAACTGAAAAGAGAGAAGAATCGCAGGAAGAGAGAGAAGAATCGCGCCTGAAACCAAAGCTTACTGAAAGCAAATTTTACTTAGAAGACATGGCTTTGTTCAAGCGGACAACTCTTCATAAAATAGGTCATAGGAGGAGAGAACAAGAAGGGGTGTAAGACCTTTACCCGAAGAAAAGCCATTGAACCCTGATTACGTACCAAAGCTTTGATTTAGCGAAGGCTAACCTCGCCATTAGGCAATTCTCTTCCTTGGGAAGCTCGCGACCTTCCATGTCTTCGCGAAAAAAAGAAGAGAGGGGAGAGGAGAGAGAATGTGCGGAAAAAATAAAGGGAGGGGAGGGGAGGGGAGAGGAGACGCGATTGGAAAATCAGCGAGATCTGATGAAGGCGCGCGGAAAATAAAGGGGGGCGATTAGTTGGATTGCGCAGATGACAGTAAGATTGATGATAAGTAGTAATTACCATTTACAAATTGCATTAACTACAAATATGCTTATTAGTCAAATTCTGTAACAACTTCTTTCAAAGTATTGTCTGGTTAGCAACTTCTTCCAATTATTTCTTTTACTGTGTTAGCAGCCCATCTGCTTTTTAACCCGACCCAATAGTACTTTCTCACTTTAGCCTTCATTTTTTGTATAATTGCATGAAGGATAAAGAGAGTGATCCGACCTCTAGCAATATTGCAACAAATTTGATATCTGAAATATCAAATTCAAATTCAAATACATTCAATAGTCAACCAGTTTATAGATTTCAAACGAAATTCTAAAAAGAATGTTTATTATATATAACTTAGTGGCTGCGAAATAAGAGAGGAGGATGTATATAAAATGGCAAGATATAATGACTTGGATATCTTTAGTGAATTAAGAGCGGAGCATTGCCTGATATGAAAATGTTGTTTTTGTCTATAAATAGGCACCAAACATTGAATAGCGCATCATATGGATCAGACATGAATAAGTTGGATCCATAATTGCATGTTGGTAAAGATCAAGTTCCTGAAAATACATAATAGGATACGGCACAAGGAATCATATCAAATCTTTTATTGGAAATACAAAATTAATAAGAGATCCTATATTTGGAATTAGACAGAAGAATCAATATACACCTGATAAAACCTTCCATTTAATTTATTCTTTTTCAGAAATAAATAATCTAGACAGATAGGATACGTTAATCTCAATATAAATCTATAATTAATTATAATATACACACGTTTTTTTGCCCTTGCCAGAGAATTAATTATGATTGATAGCCTCACTCTTTATACATACCATAGTAGATAGCACATATTAGGAAATGATATAAGTAGTGCATAATTAAATTGGCAATGAATCATTAGCACTTGAAAATGGATTGCTCTCTCTATGCGAATTATTTGCAGATGAACTGCTAATTTTGTTTAAACTTGGAAAATATTATTTTTGTATTTTATGCAACTAAAAATGGAAATGACAAACAATTGAAGGAAAAAAAGATTTAAAATCTGACATTAAAAAAACAATTTTAGATAATTAAAAAGAGGTCCATATATGGACCTAAGATTCTAAATATCTTGTATATGCCACAAAAGAAAATAATATAAAACCTTTAGAAACTTGATTTAGAGCCATATCAATCAAAGCCTGCACATCAAATTATATCATCATGTATACTATTCAATCTGTGATGAAAATAAAAGAAAAAAGGTTCGAGTCAGTAAAGAAGTAAACCAGATTTTTTTTTTCTATTGCTAAACATTTAAAGTATATAAACGCCCAATAAGTAAATTAATAACAGAATAGCTCTTGTAAGAAACTTACATCAAGGAAGAATCATGTGTGTCTGATTGACATAATTGACATCATATAAAATCTAAGACCTAGACCATCTTGCAAATCTATTTTGAAATTTTGTTTGTGCAATGTAAAATTCAAGTTGAAAACATATACAAATCTCTTAGAAATTTTGTTTTAGCATATAAAATGAACCTGAAATCTTGTACTGCAGCAACAGGTATCCCCTCTTTGAATCTTCCTGAAAACAGCAAACAAAGATATATGAACCAGTGTGTTTGGTACCAGCTTATCTACCAGTAAGATGCTTAGTTCTGTTTGATGCGCTGCTAAAGTAATAATATGCTTAGTTCTACAGCTCATGCTCTTTACAATCAATTTGATGCTCTTAACCATGAAATCCAAATCCAAACCAAAAAAATAAAAATTAACAGATCTGAAATGGTCTTCTATGGAATGAAAAAAAAAATGACAAGGTTGTATACCATGCTGTATGCTTTTGCAATATTGTAAGGGCGCAGATGCAAACAACATTAAGTATAAAGTTATTACTTTTTTTTGGTTTCATAGCCTCTGCTACTTTTCCACCACTTGCGGCTGTATTGTACCTCATCTTGGCATCAATGTATCTATGCATAGCGACCATCAGTCCATCACCCCAGGAACATCCTTATTGGATGCCTAACTGAGACATTATCACAAACACCTTATAGTCAACTAATAATAAATAACAAAATATTAAAGACACAAAATCAGTGAATAAAATTGAGAAAAGAAAAATATCATTTAGTAAAGGCCCTGTCATCTCTAGCTCGCTTGAGTGCCTTCACCTCAACTCTCTTGTGAGCCATCAATGGATTCGACTTCAACCTTGCTATGGTTATGATAGAAAGAGAGGTTCCAACAGAAATGACTTATTGAATGACCTCTTGTTCATCTCAACGGCTTCCTTCTCAAAACTCTCAATTACATGCTTGTCAGCTGAAAACTGATTGCAGCTAGAAACTTAAACCAGTGCTTATTCCTATATTATATCCATAAATAAAAGCTAATGCTAAATCAAAAATCTCATATCCAACCTTTGAACTATTCACTAATTGTACCAAAATTATTTCACATTGGGCCTCGAATCGCAGAAATTGGACTTAACTACAAGTAGCTATTCATGCATCATTACAACCATATATGCAAGCAATCATTCACCGATACATTAATCACTTTAACCTACAAAAGAACAGCTAAGATACCGGAGAAATTGAAAGGAGAACAAGTTAGCATGGCCATCAAAGACGACAAGGAAGGAGAAGCCCTCGAGGCCGTCAGATCAGATGACGATGTCATCCTCCATCTCTCAGCATGGGCTTGCAGATTGCTGGATCCCTATTGTGTCCACGATACTTCATAATAGCCACGGAGGAGGAGATGAGACGATGGATGGATCTCGCGTCAGATTTAAGGGAGATGCGATGTGGTTGAGGAATTTGGATCTTATTATTAGGCGGCGGTTCAATCTACTCAACAAATCCCTCCACTCCACTTCCCTATCGGACCGCTAGGGTTTCTTGCCGCCGCCAGCGTTTAATTGCTTTTTCCATTCTTGTACCAATTCTGAAATTTCGTGTATCTTTCCAATTCAGGTGGGTCGGATATGAATTTATGCATGAGTTAATTCAACTTCAAACAAAACTAAACGACTTCAAACAAACCATATCCGTTTTATCTGCCACCATGGTGTGTTCAGGTAGAACAATAGCTGTTCACAAAGAACCCAATTAAAATAGTAATTCACACTTGACCGGCTTATGTAATCTAATTTTTCCATTACTGATCGAGTCCACAAGACCTCTGGTGCAAGAGACTAAAAACTAAAAAAATTCCTTCATCTTACCAGTAGATAGAAATAAAGAAGATCAATTGTAAGCCCTTCCTTTTCACATCCCTCTTCAGATCATGTTTCTTTTTAGCATCATCTCTCTTCATATTTTTCACATAATCCTCATGTTCTGGTGTGGAAACACAAGAAGTGCCAATAATTGATTTAGGTATTTCATGCTCAGGCAGACATAAGCACACCTTTAATAGCCTGTTTTTAGCTACAAAAGCAGACACGGTTGAGTACGACTACAGCCATATTGTCCAAATCAATAATTACAAAAACAGTTAGCTCACTCAAATAATGCTTCCTTGCCGCAAGTGAGGTCACCTCACCAACAAAATCCTTCAAAATTGATGAGGTTTTATCCAAACAAGAAAATTTACTGGTAATTATGGGAATAAACGCTAAAAAGAAAAACTGAAAAGTTGAATCAATACCTCTACTATTGTTCTTCTCATTACCGATTGTCTTAATACACGAAGAACCTTACAGGTTGAAAGTAAGGTTATCAAAGAAATATTAGATCCTAACTGAATACAGAAATCACATAGAGGGACATTACTTCACTGAGAAGTCTTACCTGCATTTCAGGTACAGGTTTGCCTTTATTTTCATTACCCCGCATCATTGCAAAGAGATAGCACATACTTTATAGACTGCATTGATCCAAAGAGAAATGTAAATAAGTGTGAGAAGAGGTACTGAGCAAAATAATCGAAGATAACAGAATCTGGTACAATCATACTAAAACAAGCTACTACATCAAGGTCGGCTCTTAGTTCTAATAATATATAAATTGAAAATAAGAAAAGGAACTATACAACCATACAGGTATTTTAAACAATGTAATGCTAATTATCAAAGGACACACTTCAATCGTCCTCTTTGAAGAGTATTTGTCTAATTCTCTATCTGCTTGATCTTTGCAATACCTAATTTTTTGAAGACTGCATTATGCACCCATCTGTAGCCATCATACACAGATTTGGTGTGCTGCTATGGTGCTCCAGCCCTGTCATGTAATTTCTAACCTACACTCGGATCATCTCTTGCATCATTGCCATGAACTCTAGCCTGAATGGGAAAGCCAATGCTTGAACATGCATAGTACAGGAAGCACTGGACATTTGATCCATATACAGGAATCATGGGTGTCCTAAGTAATATGAAATAACATCAGATATTAATAGGAAAAAAAGGTCAAATAACAAGACCATCGTTTCTCAATAACTAAGAGAATTTTGAAAAAAAAGTACAAATAACAAGACAACACAGTGTATCCAGAAAAGTAGTAAAAGAAAATATATAAATTACCTTGAGTCCAGAAACAATATCATGGCTAAGGCCTAAGATCAACTTATTCCATTTCTCGGATGGAGCATGCTCCTGCATGTCGACAAAATACAAAAAAAAATAAAATAGAAGTGCAACATATTAAACTACTTTAAAGAAAGAAATGTATTGAGCCATACATGATAGACATGTCTTACACCGCTGATCTTATCACAGGTACAGTATGTGCTATCTAAATATGATACCGCAGTGGTATCTGTAAGTGTCCATCTCAGGTATCTAGATACAAAAGGTAAATGAATTGTTAGGAAGAGAGTAGAAGAGAAGTAAAATAATAAACATAATAAACAAATAATAAATGAATTAATCACACTGTCACATCTGATTATTCAAAATTGAACTCAAAGATGAACAACGTTGTTCAATTTGCGAAATCTAAGTTGAACAACAATATATTCAAAAAATCAGATCAATTGAAAGAAAGGTACATACCAACCATAGTAGGGGTGCGGGTTGGAAGAGTAACTATAAGGTGGCCGGAGCTGCCGGCGCAGGCGGCGCCGCTCGAAGTCGTCGCTTTCTTAGATCGGACCTTCTTCTCTGGTTTCGCACTCACCTTTTGGGATCAGATCTTCTTCTCTTATTTTCGCAATCAACTGAGATGGGTTGAACAAATCTGTCGAAGAGATTGTGACCTTAGGTTGCAAATCTGAGGGAAGAAGCAATATGCGATGAGAGAAGAAAACCTATTAAATGGAATTTAAAATGAAAATTCAATTCTATAAATGCGGCGTGGTTAAGAGGGAAGACAACTAAATAGAAGAGAAAGGAAGCACAAAGAAAGAAGGAGAAATAAACCCTAGCGAATTGGGGGAGCGGCGGCAGCATATGTTGGATAAATCGAGGAAGCACGCGAGCGTAGCGGAGGGGAAAAAGGAAAGAGATCGTGCCAGAATCGTGAGCTAATAGCGGAGGGAGAGAAAGGAAAGAGATCGTGAGCGAAAAAAATGGTTTACAGTGCGAAAAATGGAATCGAACTCGCGTGTTTTAGAAGCGAAGCCACAGAGGCAAACCATCCAGCGACTTGACTTATTTGTGTGTAGAGTCGACTACTTTATAGAAATAGCAATTCAAACCGTACACTATATTGATCAATGGTTTATAATGATGCTAACAAAATTGTTTGGACCCCTTTGTGTGAAAAATGTTGACCTTGCTAAGGGTGCTTTATAAGTAGTAGAGATAAAAACAAAAAAAAGGCATTGTAGCCTCATCTTTTATAACTTTACATCTAACCGTACCTCTCAAATTGAGAGCACGAACTACAAAGAAAAGGAGGAAGAAAATGAAATATGGGAAAGCAAAAGATGTTAAAAATTTGATGGACACATAACAAAATAAAAATATTTATACGGATATATGAGCAATTATTATCTTAATTTAGAATCCATAGTTTACGACCTCCGGTCTTTTGGGCAATTAATTAAACTTTTGCTTTGCTTTTCGTTTTCAGCCCCGTGATTAGAAAACATCAATTCGCACTACACACGCAAGCAAGCAACTCCGTCGTCAGCTTCTTAGAAAATTGTTTTTTCCCTTTCGCGACCGCTTCTCTTTAAATATTTGGTACATTAGACTCGCAATAGTGAGGTTTATCTTACAAGCGAGCGAAGAAAGAGGAGAGATTTTGAGAGAGAGATTAATGGAGGATAGCGAAGAGAGACTGCTGGTATTAGAAGAGCATACCCTTTCTGAGGTCTCCTTTTCTTGTCCTCTTATATATAGCTGTATTGCATTAAAAAAAATATATGGTAGTTTATTTTACCCTGTCAACTTTAGCTCAATAGTCTTGTTCATAACTCCTATAATGAATTTTGATTGGAAATTGTTGTTCTAGCAATTCTAAATGTCGATTTAACTACTAAATTGCATTTAATTTATTCTTTGTTTTACCAGTCAACCGTAATTAATTGGTAGTATACCTTGGTGCAATTTCTGTGTCTCTTTCTGCTGGTTTTCACGTTTTAGTCATGTTCTACTGGTCAAATCATTAATTTTCGTACCTTTGTTAAGTCTATGTTTGTTTTTCTTCTACAATTCTTTTTTTCCTTTTTATTGATTTCCTCTGTAATTGGACCTTTGGAAGGTGTCTATGTTGGATTAATTGAATCCGCTTTTTAGCAGCCAAATGTTTTGGTTCTCTATAATTTCCATTAAATATTATATAGCTGAACAACACAACCCCCCCCCCCCCCCCGCGCACGCACCACCACGACCTCCTTCTGGACTCTTGCAAGAATAGGAATCAGAATGGAGATTTCATTAATGTCTCCATGAGGTTTCTTTGTTGCATTTTGCTTAATAATAAAATCTTTAATTCAATTTGCACTGAAACATCAATATCTGCACACTAACTCGATAAAAATTATCATATTTCTTGTAAGATTGGTATTATATTGGTTGACACTGGGGGTACATGTTGCAGCGACTTTGGAAAAGTGAATAGTTGTCTAACATCTCAGTTGATTTATTTAGTATATTTTTGTAAGTTTGGTTCATGCTTTTTTAGTGCAGAATGGTGTGCACTGGTACAACCCTGTTGTTACTGAGATCACTATTGGCTGGTACTCTTCACCTTGTTTTATGGTTTGTGTTACTGTTCTGAATAAGAATGGCTAAAAGTTTGTTAAACCTGAAACATTATCATGATGGCCCATGCATACCAGTTCTCATTGGACACCAGACCAATATGACGAAATATCAGATTATAATAAACTTTTTGTTAAAACAGTATGGCTCAATGAATTTCCCTTTTAATTGTATTGTTTTTAATATTTGTCTTGATCTATGTTGCAGGATGTTGGATTTACTGGAGATGGATCAATGGATAAAAATGGGAACCCAGTTTTGAAGCACAACACAGGAAATTGGAGAGCATGTTCTTTTATCCTATGTAAGTATCACAACTTCCTTCTTCGTGAAAATTTGCTACTGACAAACGAAAAGAATGACGGCCTGTAGTTTGTCCTTAACTTATGTGCACAAGGTAAGTGTAATGGGACCTGAGCAACTAACGTGGTTTAAAATCTTCTATTTGAGATCAAATTGTGATATTTACCAGAGAATTTTACTGTCCATCTGAAATAAGAAATGATTGGCTTTGTCAAATGTAGGGACAGAGTGTTGCGAGAGGTTTGCCTACTATGGCATTTCAAAAAGCTTGGTGACCTATCTGAAAACGAGGCTGCACCAGGGAAATGTCACAGCTGCATGGAATTTCACCACATGGCAGGGCACCTGTTACCTCACACCACTTGTCGGCGCTGTATTGGCAGACTCTTGGTGGGGCCGTTATCGAACTATTGCCATTTTCTCTGCAATTTATCTAATTGTAAGTAGCCTTGCATTTTACATATGGTGCAGTACTAGTTTCAGCAGGATTTTGTCTAAATATGCCTGAAGTTACCACAGATTTTTTTTATTGTCGATCATTCAGTTGTCTACTTGCATATTGTTCAAGCCATTATTAAGCTAGTTTTGCATCATCCATCCACAATGTGCAGATCTAAATCAAGTAATTACTGAATTTAACCCTACACCATCCACACTAATTCTTTTTGTGCAATATATTCTTCGGTGGAGGTCAAGTTTTCCCTAGCTACAAACCGTAAACTTAAACCTCTAGTTATACCCTCTTTTCTGTACTCAAGCACCAAGAAACGAAGTACAATCACAAAAATATACAGTTCAAAGATAACAATATCATCTTTCTCAAATTTGCTAATTTGCCCTTTTATCCTATTTTGAAGGGCATGGCAATTCTGACAATATCTTCATCACTTTCTTCGCTCCAACCTTCACCCCAATTGAATTATGTTTCCCCACAACCAAATTTCTCTCAATACCTCCTGTTCTTCACCTCACTCTACATGATTGCTATTGGAGCTGGGGGCATTAAGCCATGTGTCTCGGCATTTGGAGCCGACCAGTTTGATGAAACTGACCCAATAGAGAGATCCAATAAGGGATCCTTCTTCAATTGGTTTTACTTTTGCATAAACCTTGGCTCACTTGCCGCAGGTACTGTGCTTGTGTACTTGCAGCAGTATTATGGGTGGGGCCTTGGATATGGTGTGCCAACTCTGTTCATGGGTCTGGCAATGGGCAGTTTCTTTATTGGATCAAAGATCTACAGGTTTCAAAAACCAGGTGGAAGCCCAATAACTCGGGTTTGTCAAGTGTTGGTAGCCTCTGTTAGGAAATGGAGGGTCCAGTTTCCACTTGATAATTGTTGTCTTTATGAGCTGCCTGGAAAAAATTCAGCTATTGAAGGGAGCCGTAAGCTAGCACATACTGATCAACTGAGGTAGATGTTTAACTTTACCCTCTTCTGAAAGAATTCTCTGCCCGATTTTTTGTCTTTTGAGGATTGATTTGACACGCGACCTCAGCGCTCCGAGAATTTGACCTGAATGTCTAAGCTACAGTGGTTTGTATTTGTTCTCGTTTAAATTTACTTATATGGATAGATATTGGTCCGAAGCATGTAAATGGTTCTTTTACGTGTCTAAAATTAATTGAAAACTTTGCTTGCCTGGTTTTTTCAGTCTTCCAAAATAGCAGACGACTATGGACAGAGATACATACCTAAACTGCCCTTTTGATAGAAAGATATCAACAATGAAATGATTTAGTGGGATATGTATATTTAAATAGTTGGTACCAAACTTTGACTGAATTTATGATTCACTTGAAGCTTTGATATATTTTTACAACTAAAAAATAAAATAAAATTCAAGATCCATGGGAATAAAAGCGAAAGTTCTGTGTAAAATATAGTTACAAAGAACTTAAAAATTATCAAACAAAGTTTCAACATCTGGTGAAATAAATTGGTATTATTTTGTAGACATGAACTGAAAATTCTTGATTTTAAACTGTGATGATTTGAGTTAAGTACTCACAGGAAGGAAAACACTCATGATTTTTAAACTCTTGCTACCGTATATTTCTTTTTTCTGTATCTTTGTGTCAATTGAATCGATTTCTATTATCTCTGTGTAGGTTTCTTGACAAGGCTGCTGTAGTAACTCATACTGATTCAAAGCACGGTAATTTTTCAATTCCGTGGAGGCTTTGTACTGTAACACAAGTAGAAGAATTAAAACTACTTCTAAGGATGTTCCCTATTTGGTTCACTGGCATAGTTTTCTTCATGGTCTGTGCTCAGGATTCTTCCTCTTTTATTGAACAAGGCATGGTTTTAAAGAAACAGATTGGATCCTTCACAATTGCACCTGCTTCACTGTCAACCTTTGAAGTACTTACTTTCATTGCATTTGTACCAATCTACGACAAAATCATTGTACCAGTTGCTAGGCGATTTACAGGAAAGTTAAGAGGCTTCACTGAGCTACAAAGGATGGGTACTGGTCTCATCTTGTCTATTCTGGCCATGGTTTCAGCAGCTTTGGTTGAGACAAAGCGATTACAAATTGCACGAGAAATGGGCTTAGTACATGTAAAGGTCGAGGTACCAATGAGCATTCTTTGGTTGGTACCGCAGTATATGTTAGTGGGTCTTGCGGAGGTTTTTACATCAATTGGTCAAATTGAGTTTTTCTATGACCAGTCACCTAATGCTTTGCGAAGTGTTTGTACAGCTTTTGCACTCGTCACAGTTTCTTTGGGGAGTTATATGAGCTCATTTGTACTGTCATTGGTTTCGTATTTTACAACTCGTGGAGGGAAGCCGGGATGGATCCCTGATAATTTAAATGAGGGTCGACTTGATTTATTTTTCTGGCTCATCTCTGCACTTAGTTTGCTTAATCTAATAGTTTTTCTGTTCTGTTCATCAAGATATAGGTACAAGACAGCTTCAGTCTGATTTAAGGGCCTGTAGCTGTATTATATATGTGCATTTTTCTGTTTGTCATAGACCTAGTCTTGATTTTTTTTTTTTCTTGTTTCCGTTGTTTAACCTATAGCTCTCCTGTCATTATATGAGGAGGGTCTTATGTGAAGAGGTTTTTGGGTAATAATGTAATATGGATGATGAGGGATGCGCAAATGTAAGGGGAGATGGGAATTGGAACTTGAGACTGGCATATGAATTGAAATTATCATCTCCAGCTGTTAGAGAATGTACTGTCAGATAATTCTGTAAATATAAATATTTTTTTGGTCTTCATCAAGTGTTCTATCAGTATTCTTTTGCTGCAATAGATCTAACATAGGCCTATATTGTCCGCCGAACGTTGTTATGTTTTCCCGCTGTTCTCTTTGCATTTTTGTGGCCCATAAACATATCAGTTAGTGCGTGCCTTTAAAAATCGCAATCTTTTCTGTAAGATACTTTATATTTGTTGGTATTTATCATAATGCTTTATGGATTATCAAATGTAAAACTACACAATATAGTTAACGAAAAGAAGCTAATTAATGAAACATATACTAACTTTTTTATTAAGATCTCTTTCATATATTGTCTAATATCAACTGCTGGAAGATACTATTTAAAAATAACGCAGATTTGACATTGTTAAGAGGTCAAATGCTGGATGAGACCAATTTCAGCGTAATAATTTAACCAATTGCAATGCTGTCTTGTAACCACAAATTTACAGTTGTCTTTGCTTCTGTTCTTCTTTTATAGCCGACAAACTCATGTACGGATATACCAAGCCAACAACATAAAAAAAATTAAAATAAATAAAAATAACGTCATAAAAACCCTAAGCCCTAATCCTAATTATCATTTGCTTTTAGTTGATTCTCTAATACTTTATTTTCCAGAACATCGATGAATGAGAGGCATCAACAGCATACTGAAGGTGATATGATGTGCGAGTCCATATGTCATACTTCCCAATATTTTCCCGCAATAAAAAAAGCAAATCCTTGTGTCGTGACTGTTTCTTTTTCAATACGCTTATAAATGCAAATAAACCCAGCCAGATTATTTCCTGTATCTTCAAACGAAGTATTGCACATATGCCAAAGCATGTCTCGGCATCTCTCACCCTTTTGCATATCAGATTGTACATGTACATTTACAATAAGAATAAAAAGTTATAAAGAAAATAATGACTAATGATTACCATACAAAATGTCCAGAATGTATGTATATTGGCATATCAAAGCTTTAACATGACTACATTTATAACAAGCATGCTACTCTAACAATTTAACAATTCTTAATAACTTTTGTGTTTCATATACAAAATTCAATGATAGATGATATATCAAATGCATTATTGATCAAATGATGGTTACAAACTGGGTTTAAGCTGAAGCTCAACAGAACAAAATGAAGGTTAACTGTTTCTCAATCAATAAGTTTAAAGAGAGCTAGCAAGGTATTACAACACAAATAGAGCTTAGTTACCATTCCAATCATGCTTACCTGTTTCAGTCAATCATATGTGCACACGCACATGCACACAGGAATTAAAAAAAGAGCATACCTGCATGTTTTTTTAATAATCTTCAGTAATTGGTCTGGGCTTGGTGCTGAATCATGCATTTCACGAATGTAGCAATGGAATTTCATTGCACATAGTAGAAAAGCCTGGTAAGCATTTAACCTGACCGTAGCAGGGGAGTTGATGCTAGAGTCATATAGCATTACATAGCTCTTTGGAAGCATGTAGCTAAAGAGTTTGCTTTGGAGAAGATCACCAGGTTTATTGCTTCTGTACACTGTGATTGTAGATCTGATATCTATATCCCAATACCTATTCAGAAAAGACTCATGTTAACTAGGAAGTTACAGCACCAATGTATATAAGCAAACAAATTTCAATGACAGAAAGGTTTTGACCAATATCACCTCGATTCAGTGATACTGACTAATTGATATGTGGCTAAATTGACGCTCAGAACTTTTGAGTAGGATAGTTTTAATTTCATACTTCCTGACTATCCTTAATTAAAATCTCAATCTCTGTGAACAATTAGAAATTTACTGACAATTACCGGGTATAATCAGCTTGAATTTCCAGAGTAATACAATTCACCAACAATCCGCTCCACGGTAGAAATGAGATGCCATCTTCTCCTATATATCTTTTATTAGTGAAATTACCCCTCTCAGGTTCAAAGTTAAGCCCGAATTTTTCACAATTCATGTAACAATTATAATCCCTAAAGCCCCTTCTCAACCTATCAAAAAACCCAAGAGCCTGCTTCTTTGATGTAGAAACAAAGATAAAATCATCCAAATACCGCATCAACATGCTTTGTGAAGCCTGCTCATCTCTAGTTCCTTTTAATTTTTCAAGATAAGGCCACAATAGAGTTTCCTCTAAATGCCCCAAGTAAAAGGAGCATAGAAGGGAAGATATGATGCTTCCTTGAGCAATACCCACCTTCTGCTCGTATAAATCACGGCCAATTTTCACAATGTTGTGTTTTACATGGTCAGTCAACAGGTGTTGAAGAACTTCTTTCTTTTTTTTTCTTGTAAACAGCCTGGATTGAGGTCACAAAAAAAGAAAACCAATCAAGTTAATCATTAGAATTTAATTTGTTTCTACGGTCTAGAATCTGTCTTCATTTTAACATTTATTAACTGTCAACCATGGGCACTAGACCTTAGAGACTATATATTTGTACTACCCTTTAATTATTGGTTTCAATTAAGTACCAGCTGGTGCGCACTCAAATACTATGACAATATTTTATACTAAAATCAGGTAAGCTTATACAGGGCATCAGTTTATGTTCAATTTTGGTTAGACCAATGAATCATTTGTGCTAAAGTTCATATACAGACTACTATCATACATTGTTCTTAGGAAAGATTGATGCAAGAATAAATTTCAAAGTTATTGCAGTAAAACAAAGTTCACAAAGGAACTGTACCAATTTTTGTATCAGTTTATACCGGCACTAAATGCACGAATGCAATTTTTTTGGCTTTGGGCACAAACTTTGTAATAAAAATCAAATAGGCGCCTCTACAATTTATGTACTCAAGTTCAAACCAGAACAGTGAGCCATACTCCTTGTGCAAATGCACCAGTGTTTATCTTTCCATAAATAAACGAACATATACCTGAGCAACAAACAAACCAGAGTTTGAAGAAAATTGCACCAGTGGATTTGATACATAGTGCCCTTTATTATACCAGCTAATAGAACCAAGCGATGGAACTTTATAAACAGAGGAAACACAATTTTTTCTGCTCAGAACTTTCCTGTAGTTCCCCACAATATATTCCTCATTTTGTATTGTGCCTTCCATTATTTTTAATAGCTTGTCTTGGTCAATAGAATCAAATGCTTTTGACACATCAGCAACTACAATGAATAACTCAGGCATAGAGATTGTACCATTCTTCACCTTGGAAATAAAACCATGGAGTTTCTGGTACACATCGTTATAGTCAAAAACTGATGAACCTAACAAATTTGGGTTTTCAGTCTTGATTGTCTTCAAAATAACATGCAAATCATTCAATGAAGAATTCACTGATTGGTACCGCTTTTTGAGAGAGTGCAATTTTGACGGTTTATTGAGGCTTGCTACAGGTCTTAGGCAGTTCTCCTTGGGGAGAAACCTAATCCTGGAGAAACCAAAGCATCTACTACCATTGAAAATATTTCTCTGTGATTCAGAATCCAAGGGACAAAAACTTTGCCTTTTCAATTTTTCTATATAACCCTTAACTGCAGACCCCCAAATAGGCTTCTTGTAATAAAAAACCTCATACCTCTTCGACTCTCTCTCAGTAACATAGAAGTTGGAGCTGATTATTGGCACAATTATGTGCAAAAACAACCAATGAACCCAAGTATACAATAACTTCTTTACCAAACTTATATTCTTTCCACCACCATCACAAGAGCATGATTTTTGAAGATTTGAGAAAAATTCAAAATTTGAAACATTCAACCCCTCCATACAATCTTCTAGAAAAATTTTCTCATGCCTACGCAATAGAACAAATTTGTAGATATTCCTTCTCAACGCTCTCCAACTCTTTTTATTTCCCAAAAGTGGAAAGGGCACTATCCTTCTAAGTGAGGCAAAAATAAAGGATACAACTTCTTCATGTTTGGAAAAAGATTGTGGCGAGAAGGGACTTGCATTTGACTTGGAATTTCCAAAGGTTGTTTCAAACGTTTGTTCTTTGTTTGCAATACAGAATGTGGTTTTGTTCTTATTTTGGTGCACCTTAGTTGCAGGCAAGCTTCGCTTTTCTGCCTGTAATCAACACAAAAGAGTTTACTGCAATACTAGAAACAGTCTATAATTGGCTTATTACCTGCCTAATTGGTAAGTAAATGTTATTTCCAATACTAGCAGCTGCGTTTAGCAGAACTCAAATGAAAATTTGAGGCCGTGTATTAGATTAAACCGAAAAGAACTAATGCTCAATTTCAGTGTGGAGGAATCGTTCAATCTAAATTTGGGAAAATCTGAGGCTTAATTGCAAAAAAAAAAAAGGAAGGTGAATGAGCTAGAATTAGATATATAACTTAGATTAAGCCTCAGATTTACCCAAATTTAGATTGAAGTATTGAACTATTACCAACTTAGATTAAGGACTAATGCTCAATTTCAGTGTTGAGGAATAGCCAACATTGGGATGAGCAATGTCTATTTATGTTGGGACTGTACCATCTTATGTTCTAATCAAAGATCTGTACAAACCTTGGGTCGCAGGTGACCATCTCTATCGAGAAAATTCACATAGCAATACTTTTGCAATAATATTCTGTGCCTGCATCTTTGTGCATCTCTTATTAGGGATTTAAACAAGGCCAGAGATGAATGGTACCTTCACAAAAAGTTTAGAAAAGAAAAGAAAGCCACATCAATGCCAAAATTTCAATATTAGCAATCATTTATCATGAAGAAATAAATAACACTTACAAAGTTATGTACTATAAAGCACAATATCTCCAAAGAAACCTTATATATCATTAAGCTTGTAAGTAAATAAGAAAAGAGATCCCTAAACTAAGTCTCATTTCGATATGTATTAAATAGTCAAATTATATGGAGAAATAAGAGCATAAATTTGTAATATAAAGACAGAGATACTAACTTACAAGCACTTTGATCTAGATCGGGCACAAGGACCACAGGCAGTACACTGCAGAAAGTTGGAATCCTTGGCATTTCCAAAAATATTTTTAATTAAAGAAAAAGCATCAGAGTCGTTAGGTTTCAACAGATTTAGTATATCTGGCCATCATGGAGTCATGGAAGGAGAAACTGAACAATAAACTTGTCTTTTAAATGGAAACAATAAACAGAACAACTGAGATGGGACATACTTTACATTACATTGAAGCAATTGTTATGCAAAGGGATACATTAGGTCCAAATTGCATGAGCGTGACTGATTCAAATGAAAACAGTGCTAAGTCCAGGCTTAGTTAATTAGCAACAATTGAAAAATTGGGTTAATTTGACTCTCAATTGCCAAATCAGGGGCCAATTGATGCAAATTGGGTAATCGAGGCTTAAATGCATCAATGAAGGCAAATGATGCCAGATTAGGCCGACTTGAATCTAGTTGCACAATTTATGGGAAATTTTAGGTGAATTAATTCCAAAAAAAAAGATTAGCTACAAAATTGAGAATCAAGGCATCGCCATGTCCTTTTTGTGCAAGTCGAGGCTGAATTGGATTATGTCAAACATTCAGCCTTTTATCCCAAACAAGTTAGGGTAGGCTAGAAATGACACCTTGAACCTGGTCATTTCTTGTATATATGGCTAAGTTTTTACGCTAGCTCGCCAAGCCTATCGCAAGCATGCGGGCTTGAACCCTGGACCTCTTAGAAGTCAGCCCAGTGCTCTTACCACTTGAGCTACTAGACCGCATGCATTATTGTACCAATTACTTTTAAAGAGAAAAACGAGTCAGTACTTTGTCCTAAAAGGATCAGAAGTGAGATACAAAAAAAAAGGGATACGTTTCGTGGGGAAGAGAGCTCGAGATGAATATCTGTTGTAGAAAATGTATTGTCTCTTTATCAGTATATCATCTGGTAAATTTGGCATTGACTGTAACACAAAACAACGGAAGCAAGCTCTACTGTCCTGTTATGTGGTAAAGCTAGGTGTTAGTAATCTGCTAGCTTTTACAGAAAGATATCATTTGTCACGTAGCAACAAATGTGGACCTGTTACACAGATGTAATGGTTCTGCTCAATCTAGTATTTCACATCCCACAAACCATTCTAACAGTATCTTTTTTATTTTTATAAAGGAAGCGAAATTTTATTTTCACCTGTCTCCACTTTATTGTGGGGACCTCTTCTAACAGTACCAAACCTCACTAACCGTTCAATATATAGTAATTTGTACTTCAAAAAATTCTTATTTACGTGCTTATGTGGTTTCCCAGAATAAATTGAGATCAGATCAGGCTGGTTTTGAAAATTGCCAATACTGGTATATAACAGCCAGGAGGGAACTTACATTTCCTTTCACAAGTTGCCTGCATGCTTTATTTTGATTATTCAACTTATGCTTCTTTCTACGCTGCCAGCTGTGCAATCTTTTTCTCTTGTGCAACTCACAAACGCTAGATTGTGACCTTGTATTATTTGTGACTTCATCCCTTTTCCTTTTTATATGAGTCCTTGAATTGACCTGTTGTACTAATTAACTCTTTATAGATGAAACTGAAGGAACAGAAAAAACTACAGAAATACACAATAATAGCAGCTCTGATCTGTTCGATAATTGTTTGGTACAGAACCAGCTCATTGAAATGACTAGTTTAAGCCTGTGTTTAACCAAATTAAGCTGAAACAAGATATTTCTATGAAATCAGTAACAATCTAAACCATTTCAAATCAATCTCTTTTTGTGTGATAAAAAATAAAATAAAAGATAGAAAGTAAGAACTACCTCAAACAGTAATTCAAAAACAATATAAATGTAATGCAGCTGCAATTTTTTTTTATAATAGTAATACAGGTGCAAATTAATAACAGACATCAGAAACTATACTACAAAAGGTATATACATGAGATAATGTTTGGGCGCCTTCCGAATGTTGAGGTGCAAATACATGTGTCATTGCTGTAGGCGCATATAAGGGTTTTGAAATATCAAGCGATGTCAAAGGAGTTCCAGTTACTTGAATAAATCCCTTGATGCTCCTTCCATTTGGTACAAATATTGAACAATGCCTCAAAAGATAATCCATCAACAAATCTCCAATCTAAAGAACATTAAAAAAGAATCATGGTACAAATACATCTTTATAAATTCAATAAACTCAGATTTTATCCAAATAATTAAACATGAAATCATATAGGATCGATCCTTACCCTGTCCAACAGAAGAGACCAATCCGATGAAGAGACCAGTTCAACTGAGAGGCTAGCACAGGAATGCTGAGATCAGATATATGAATATCAGAATTTTTATATTGAACAAGCGTTTAGCTATACAGCATATAAGTAACAGCTGAATCTTAGGCTTGCCCAGAAACCCATTCCTAAATCTATTGAAACGCAACAAAAAAGAGAAACAAAAACACTCTCCAAGGAGAAATGTGGGTTGCAACAAATAACTTAGATAGTTAGATTTGTTTTTGCATACCTTATCATAACTCTTGCACAACAAATTATCCTTGCAACTCCAAGTTCTTTTCATCAGCTGCAATGTATTATTTACAATCTGAAAGACAATGCAAACTCATATTAGACTCGGATACAATAAATTTTGGAGAGTCCGAATGCTGGCCTGGATAGAATGGAACAGTATTTTTCTCAAATCACCTGGCGTTGTGACAGCTGTCGAACTGAGCAAACGACAGGTGGGGCCGGGGCGTCAGAGGAGACAGCGCACTGTGTGTAGATGATAAGGTGGCGGTAGGTGGTGGGGTCGCCTTGGCATAGGAGGTGATTGGCGCCCCGGTAACGCAGGCAGCCAATGCCGCCACACTGACACCTATCAGTGTCAGGCGACGGAGGGAGGAGAGAGAGAATGGTGTCCTTGAGGTTGCGAGCGCTGTTCCCGTACAAAGTGCGTAGTACTGGGTGTACGGAACCCTTGTTGCGCTTGCGCCTCTTTCGTCTCGCCATTTGGAGAGAGTGAGAGATGGAGGGAGGAGAGAAGTTCAAGTTGTAAGAGTGGCAGGAGAATGGAGGATGGAGGGGAGGCAGTGGTTTTTCACTTAATTTTCTGTATGTCTTCTTATTTATTTCTTTCTATAGTCTTGTATATTTCTTAATTGACACTAAATTTTTCTAAATGATTTCTCATTTGCCCTTCAACACTTAATCATACATAACAAACTGAAAATTAAATAGAAATAGATTAAAAAGCCCTGTTATGAAATTAAATAATTATGTGGATTGTTCATCTTCATATTTTCACTAAGCATTTATATCCACTACACATTTATATCCATGATCTCCACTACTTATTTATTGTCATTATGTGAGATATTATTTTGTAGCCTATAAATAGAGGCATTGTACATTTGTATGGATGGTTGGAATGAGAGAATAAAATCCTGAAATTTGTAATTAAGAATATTGTCTTACTTACTCTTGATATATTGTTCATTATTTCTTTCTTCCACCTTATTTTACAACACGTTATCAGCACGAATTTGCTCGAAAGGAATTACAAAGTTGCTTGCACAAATTGCTACGAAGAAGTTGCAAAGTTTCTAGGTAAGTAAGAATACATTGTTCAAAGAAATTTGAAGGTAAGTAAAAAGTATGATTGATATCATATAACTTATTAATTTCAATTTATTCGAATTTTTTGATTGCTATATTTTTTTGTTTAAAATTTATGAGAATCATTCCCTGAAGTGAATGATGATAAAAATAATAACTTGAAGGAATTATTCGAACTTGAAAGTTTATTAAGAACCCGAAGTTCTTATTGCATATATGAAGAACCTGAAGTTAATATTTCGATTTAAAGTTATTTAGAACCTGAAGTTCTTAATTATATAAATAATTTGTTCAGAACCTGAAGTTCTTAATACTTGATTTTATTTTTGTTTAAAACCTGAAGTTTATATTTCATTTAAAAATTATTTAGAACCTGAAGTTCTTGATACTTGTAGTAATTTGTTTAGAACTTGAAGTTCTTAATTTTTCAATTTATTTTGCTTAGAACATGAAGTCCTATTTGAAGTTTGATATAACCAGAAGTTATGGAATGCCACTGAATATCACTTAATAAATAACTCGAAGTTATTATTCAAAGTTGAAATTTTTATCAAAGAACCAGAAGTTCTGTCCCTTAAATAACCAGAAGTTATTATAGGATATTGGATGAAAAATAACATGAAGTTATTCCCAATTTAAAATATATTAGAACTTATTATTGGTCATTGAATGAAAAATAACCTGAAGTTATTTCAATTAATTTATTTAAATTGCGCAGTCAAAATGATTTAATAACCAAAAGTTATTAAATAAAATATAACTTGAAGTTATAATGCTAAATTATTATTATTTTTTTCTTTCTCTTTATTTGTTCATTTTATTTATTTATTTACTTATCTCTATTTCATTTATCATAACCTGAAGTTATGATGAAATCATGTTAGTACTCTTGAAGAGTCTTTCAAGAAAAAATATGACTATCAAAATAAAAAACTCATTATAACAAAATATTGATAACAAAAGAAAAATGTACCAGCAGTACGTTCAAAGAAAAACATCTTGAAGATGTTTATGACATATGTGGTATAACAAAATATTTATAGCGTACCAACAGTACATCTAAATAATGTTTTTAAGTTTCATTGTAGGAATTTTTAATTTATGTTTAATTTTTATATTATGAATATGTTAATAAATAAAAGTAAATTTACTTTTTCTTTTTATTTCAAGGAAAAATGACTGACGCGATATTAATTAAAGATGATCCATGTTTGGTTGATAGCGGAACTACAAATACAATATTGAAAAGTAAGAAATACTTTTTGCAATTGCATTCCGGTATGACTAATATTCAAACTATATCTAGCTCAAGCAATATTGTTGAAGGCTCCGGAAAAGCTTGTATTTTGTTACCTGAAGGAACAAAACTAATAATAGATGATGCATTATATTCGAGTAGATCCAGAAGAAATCTACTAAGTTTTAAAAATATTCGAAATAATGGTTATCATATTGAAACTATGAATGAAAGAAATTACGAATATCTTTATATCGTATCTATTATAAATGGCCAAAAAAGGATTATTGAAAAATTACAAGCATTGTCTAATGGATTATATGGTACTTATATAAGTGCAATAGAATCAAATATGGTCACTAACCGGAAGTTAGTTGATCCAAAATTATTTACATTATGGCATGATAGATTGGGTCATCCAGGAAATATAATGATGAGGAGAATAATAGAAAGTGCAAATGGGCATCCCCTAAAGGACCTGAAGATCCTGTTATCAAAAGAATTAACATGCCAAGCATGCTCTCTTGGAAAACTAATTACTAGGCCATCTCCAAATAAAGTTGGACCTGAAGCTCCATCATTTTTAGAACGAATTCAAGGAGATATATGCGGGCCTATAACACCGCCATGTGGACCATTTAAATATTTTACGGTTTTAATTGATGCATCAACGTGTTGGTCACATGTGTGTTTATTGGCAACAAGAAATGTTGCATTTGCTAGATTATTAGCGCAAATTATCCAATTGAGAGCCAACTTTCCGGATTATCAAATTAAAAGAATCCGACTTGATAATGCAGGAGAATTTACATCCCAAGCTTTTAATGATTATTGCATGTCTATTGGGATTACTATGTAACATTCAGTGGCACATGTTCATACACAAAACGGTCTAGCAGAATCGTTTATTAAAAGGCTACAGTTAATAGCTAGACCATTACTTATGAAATCTAGTTTACCATCTTCTTCATGGGGACATGCCATATTACATGCTGCTGCACTAATTAGATTAAGGCCAACTGCTGATCATAAGTATTCGCCATTACAATTGGTCTCTGGAAGAGAACCAAATTTGTCCCATTTAAAAGTTTTTGGTTGTGCAATATATGTTCCAATTTCTCCTCCACAACGCACAAAAATGGGATCTCAAAGAAGATTGGGTATTTATATTGGTTTTAACTCTCCTTCTATTGTTAAATATTTAGAACCATTAACAGGAGATGTTTTTACAGCAAGATTTGCTGATTGTCACTTTGATGAATCAATATTCCCAAATTTAGGGGAAGGAAAACAAAAGCTGGATAAACAAGTGAAATGGAATTCATCATTATCTTATCTTGACCCCTGAAGTGGTCAATGTGAACTTGAAGTTCAAAAGATTATAAATTTACAAAGAATTGCAAATGAATTGCCTGACGCATTCACAGATATAAATAGAGTCACTAAGTCACATGTTCCAGATATAAATGCACCTGCTCGAATAGATATTACAAAAATATCAAATGAATCTCATGAACGTAGGAAACGTGGAAGACCAATTGGTTCTAAGGATGTAAATCCACGTAAAAGAAAAGAGCAGAATAAAGCAGTTGGTAAAACCCCAGAAGAGGTTTATAAGATTCCAGAAGAAACTAAATCTCCAAAAGAGATTAATAAAATTCCAGAAGAACTTAAATCTCTAGAAAAAATTAATAAAGTTCCAGAAGAAACTAAAATTCCAGAAGAAGTTGATGAAGTTCCAGAAGAAACTGAAGTACCAAATAATTATGAGATTTCTATAAATTATGTAAAAACTGGTACAATATTAAATAGAAATGAAACTCATGTGGATGAAATGTTTGCATTCGCTACAGCTAATGATGTTATAAGCGAAGAAGATAATGTGCCAAAAACTATTGAAGAATGTAGGCACAGAAATGATTGGCCTAAATGAAAAGATGCCATACGAGATGAATTAAATTCACTTTACAAAAGACAAGTATTTGGACCAGTAGTCCAAACACCCAAAAATGTTAACCCTGTAGGTTACAAATGGGTATTTGCCATCAAAAGAAATGAGAAAAATGAAATTGTGAGATACAAAGCAAGATTAGTGGCACAAGGATTTACACAAATATATGGAGTAGATTATGAAGAAACATATTCACCTGTAGTGGATGCAATAACTCTCAGATTTTTAATAGGTCTCACAGTCACAAAAAATTTGAAAATGCAACTTATGGATATTGTCACAGCCTATTTATATGGTTCACTTGATAGTGACATATATATGAAAATCCCTGAAGGATTAAAAATGTCAGAAGCATATAGATCAAAATCTAAAGAAATGTACTCCATAAAATTGAAAAGATTTTTATATGGACTAAAACAATCAGGTCGAATGTGGTACAATCGACTTAGTGAGTATCTTTTAAAAGAAGGATATAAAAATAATGTAGTTAGTCCATGTGTTTTTATTAAAAAAATCAAATTTAGGTTTTGCAATAGTTGCAGTTTATGTTGATGATTTAAATATTATTGGATCTCCTGAAGAGATCGAAAATACTGCAAAATTGTTGAAAGGAGAGTTTGAAATGAAAGATCTTGGAATAACTAAATTTTGTCTCGGCCTGCAGATCGAGCACCTAAAGAATGGAATATTTATCCATCAATTAAATTATACAGAAAAAATACTAAAACAATTCAATATGGATAAAGCTCATCCTTTGAGAACACCAATGGTTATACGATCATTAAATGTAGAAAATGATCCTTTTCGTCCCTCAGAAAATGATGAAAAAGTACTTGGTCCTGAAGTACCATACTTAAGCGCAATTGGTGCGTTATTATATCTTGCAAATAATACAAGACCTGATATTGCATTTGCTGTAAATTTATTGTCAAGATATAGTTCCAAACCAACTCGAAGACATTGGAATGGAATTAAAGGTGTTTTTCGTTATCTTTGCGGAACTCGTGATATGGGACTATACTATCAAATGAATTCAAAATTCAATCTAGTTGGTTATGCAGATGCAATTTCATGGCGGTCTATAAAGCAAACTCTAACTGCCACATCATCAAATCATGCTGAAATCATTGCTTTATATGAAGCAAGTCGGGAATGTGTTTCATTAAGGTCAATTATCCAAAATATTCAAGAAGAATGTGGGCTTGAAAATATCAAAGAAAATCTTACTCTATTATATAAAGATAATGCAGCATGTATAGCACAAATAAGAGAAGGATACATAAAATGAGATAGAACTAAGCACATTGCACCAAATTCTTCTGGGCACATGATCTACAAAAGGATGGTATAATAGATGTTCAGAAAATCCAATCATGCAACAATTTGGCCGACCTATTCACAAAATCTTTACCGACAAGTGTTTTTGAACAACTCAGAAAGAAAATAGGTCTACATCGACTAAATGATATCCAATAATATTAAAATGAGGGGAAGTATTATACACACTGCACTCTTTTTCCCTTATCCAAGTTTTTATCCCAATGGGTTTTTCTTGGTAAGGTTTTTAATGAGGCAGATAAATTGGTCCAGAAGTACCATATTAATATTGATCCTGAAGTATCATATTAATAGTGTATAATCAAAGATGAACATCCAAGGGGAAGTGTTATGAAATTAAATAATTATGTGGATTGTTCATCTTCATATTCCCACTAAGCATTTATATCCACTACACATTTATATCCATGATCTCCACTACTTATTTATTGTCATTATGTGAGATATTATTTTGTAGCCTATAAATAGAGGCATTGTACATTTGTATAGATGGTTGGAATGAGAGAATAAAATCCTGAAATTTGTAATTGAAAATATTGTCTTACTTACTCTTGATATATTGTTAATTATTTTTTTCTTCCACCTTATTTTACAACAAGCCCGAAATATCCTAGACTATTTTTTATTTTCTCTCGTTTCCCTTCATTGCAACATAATATTTTCCCACTAAAACATACGACTCTTAATCTTCCTCTTTTGCCTGTGTGATATCGTTCTTTCACCTTCCTATTTCCTATCTAATTTCTAAATACGCTCTTATCTCTCTCCAAACCCTCTCCTATCTTTCTTTTATGAACCCTCTCTAATCTTTCTCTATTAATACCTACTTACTATGGTCTATGGAAGAAAAGAAAAATGGTACCAGTGCATAAATGGTAGCGGTTCCGATCTAGTATGTTAATTGTTTTTTTTTTTTCCGAATCCTTGACATTAGCTGTCAAGTGAGTATGTTAATTGTTGGTAGTTTGTTAACTCAAATCAACAGTGGTTATTATGCGATGCTAGGTGTATGTTGTTGGAATATTTAATGTGGCCTATGGTAATTAATGTGAGCCAAGTTCATTTAAGATAATTAACTAAAGGGTGCATCATAATTTGATGGAAATTCTGATGGACCAGATTCATTGTACTTGATCCCTTTGGTTGCCTCAGCATTAAATACTCTATAATCTGAAATTTTAAGGCACCCTTTCCCATAATTCTGTCATTAAGAGAAAATTCAGAAAAGAAAAGAGAAAAACGTCATTGTTGACCATCATTATGGCTGAGGAAAACTCAAAGATATCAGTATTAACGCTTCCGCCTAACGACTAACGATTTCTGCTCTTCAATTTGTAAGTTCTATACTCATGATTTTGTTATTTAATATGATTTACGGATCCTGAAAATTGTGTTATTATTTGTAAACACTCTAAATTAACGATTACATCTATCATTTTGGTATCAGAGCGGTTCGTATTTTCATATAAAATATATTATGAGATGATTTGTGTATTCAATAATATTTTTTTTAGTATCCATTTACTAAAGAAAGTTCATTTCGTCTATGCTCTTTGTGCAATTATGAAGATGTAACAAACCTTGTTTTGTTCTTCTTTTCCGATGCGCACAAAATAGATACATTTAAAGATCGAGTACAAATTACGTTGTATAATTTGTTTGTCCAAATCTAATCAGAACTTTTAAATACGGCAACAATCAATTTGTTTGGATAGATGGCTTACAATCGGTAATGATGAATTGTAGAGGATATTTCCTTTACGCCTTTTGACATGATATTTCCGATTGTAAATTCTCTTGCCTTGATTGAGTACAACTCTTCCTCATACTTCCTTAGTCCAAACTCAATCTTAATCCTTATTTGCGTCAATTATGTCGGCTCTTGGAAGGCGCATATCAAGTAAGAACGCAAGTTTATATTTCTAAATTGTAGAAATTCTTGTTTATTTCCTTTGCGTTTTCTCTGGTCCACTAAAGGGACGCTATGGTCCCATTAAAGGGGAGCTATTATTTGTTGATGTTGCTTAACAAAAATTAAGAAAAGCTACTTTAACCGATCGGACCAGTAAAGGATTTACATACACGGAAAAGTTTTGTGTTTGCACTTATCACGTAACCGTGTAAAGTGAATTTTGTTTATCACTTTTACACTATCATTTACGTATATGATTAATTAATCAAGAAATATTATCATATAATATTGAAACCGTACATTATTTTTGATTAGTTTTATATATAATAATATGATAAGTATATGTGGTTTTATATTATTACCATATAATATAAAACCATATAACTAAGTTATATATAATTTATTACCATATAACTACCTTTTAATATTTGGTTGTTATCAATTTTGTCAACTTTAATTGTGACTACCATCTTATTAAGAGAAATTGTGTTTTACATTTTGTCTATTGTATTACAATTATGCATTACATTTAATAAATTATAATTGTCAATGTTATCAACTTTAATTGTCAATATAGTTTATTAAATGGAATTTTTTTGTTTATGATTCAATTTGTTTTTGCCCAACGGTAATGCAAATTGATTTTATGGAACAACTATTTTGTCAAAACTGAAATTTTAATAATTAATTTCAGTTTAATTAAGTATCATTGCTCTTAGTTGTTCGATTCTATTATATTATTTGTGATATTTTATTTACATATCACTATAATGTTTATATTTAATAAATATTAAGGATGTCAATTTGAACAACTTTAATTGACATTATAGTTTATTAAATAGAATTGTGTCATTATCTTCAATTTATTTTCTGCCCAACGGTGATATAAATTGAATGTGAAGAACTATTATTTATAAACTGAAATTTAATTGGTGTTTTATTAATTATTTCAATTTAATTTATTATTAGTTCTTTGATTATGCTCTGTGAATTTTAGTCGACTATTAACCACTTTATGTTTCTTGAATTTTACAGCATTGAATAAAACTAAGTTTTCCAACTTGGAAAAAAACTAATTGAGATTTGTCTTGGTATTTTGTAATTAAACCAGACATTATGAAAAAAAATTTGTTGCAA
Source organism: Rhynchospora pubera (assembly GCA_028095005.1). NCBI lineage: Eukaryota > Viridiplantae > Streptophyta > Magnoliopsida > Poales > Cyperaceae > Rhynchospora > Rhynchospora pubera. The sequence continues at coordinate 206,125,130 of CM051462.1, read as the reverse complement.
TTGTCAATAAAGGAAGCAATGATGAAATGCTAATTTTGCTAAATTATATCTCAAATTTGATGAGGTCAAGTTTGGATTTAAAGAAAATATTGTAAATCAATGTATATATCTCAGGGTTAGTGGGAGTAATTTATGATTCTCATTTTGTACGTGGATGATATTTTATTAGTCGATAAGAAATTCACATTAGGTTATTTATTTGTGCTTGTATATATAATGATTAATTTTATGGAAGAGTACTGAGCAGTTTATAATGTCATCTTTCACTATGCAAGCATAATTTTTGTGGCATTTTGTAAGGTCACTTATCTTATTTTTGTAATAACGCAACTGCTATTTTGTCTTTTAATAACAACATATTAAGTAACATGTTTAATGGATTGACATTAAATATCTTGTTGTTAAATGCAAAGTCAAAGATGATATTATATTAATACAACATATTAATTTGAGAGCTACGCTAAATGATTCTCTCAATAAAGTATAACCATCCATTTTTGCCAGCACGGGTCTGGTTGCTAATTATGATTTTGTTGTATTGAATTATGTATTAAGTTATGATGTGAAGCTTCAAATTATGACTTTGACTTTGAATTATGAAATTTGCTTATTTCTTATGTTGCGCATTATGTTTAATTTAAGCAAATTTACTTAAGTGGATCGAATGAATTATATTAATTACTTGTTGGAAAGAATCCCAATGTTATAATTAATGGGGGTCAAATAACATTAATAGTTATTTTGATTGTATTAGTTTAGTTTGGTATTTCTAACTGAACAAAGATTTAAAATGTTGGCCAATTTTGAATTTGTGCTTAATTATGATGTTTTCAGCATAGGCCAAGTGGGAGAATGTTGGAATATTTAATGTGGCCTATGGTAATTAATGTGAGCCAAGTTCATTTAAGATAATTAACTAAAGGGTGCATCATAATTTGATGGAAATTCTGATGGACCAGATTCATTGTACTTGATCCCTTTGGTTGCCTCAGCATTAAATACTCTATAATCTGAAATTTTAAGGCACCATTTCCCATAATTCTGCCATTAAGAGAAAATTCAGAAAAGAAAAGAGAAAAACGCCATTGTTGACCATCATTATGGCTGAGGAAAACTCAAAGAATATCAGTATTAACGCTTCCGCCTAACGACTAACGATTTCTGCTCTTCAATTTGTAAGTTCTATACTCATGATTTTGTTATTTAATATGATTTATGGATCCTGAAAATTGTGTTATTATTTGTAAACACTCTAAATTAATGATTACATCTATCATTATAATCTGAAATTTTAAGGCACCATTTCTCATAATTCTGCCATTAAGAGAAAATTCAAAAAAGAAAAGAGAAAAACGCCATTGTTGACCATCATTATGGCTGAGGAAAACTCAAAGAAGATCAGTATTAACGCTTCCGCCTAACGACTAACGATTTCTGCTCTTCAATTTGTAAGTTCTATACTCATGATTTTGTTATTTAATATGATTTACGGATCCTGAAAATTGTGTTATTATTTGTAAACACTCTAAATTAATGATTACATCTATCATATGTGTCAATTCTCATATGGGCCATTGCAAGCTGTACTTAGCACTATTTCTTGCTTTATTGGGTTTGAGTACAATTGCTTTTATTAAATTTGTTAGGACATTTCAAGATGCATAAAGTCTTTTTTGTTTTGCAGAGGGCACAGATGAGAAGCGTTAATATTTTCTCCAGGGTATTTCCATCCTTTTAATTTATTTCTATTTATTTTTCAGTTTGCTTAAAATATAACCATAGTTAGTTATGTATGGTTAAGTTGAAGGACAAATAAGAAATACACAAAAGTAGAGAGAGAAATAAACAAATAGAAAAGAGTTAAGAGTCACACAGAAAATTAAGCCTTCACTTTTTGTTTTTGGCTTTTGTCTCTATTTTAATTTGTTTTCCAAAATTTTGACAGCGGCACACTTGTCTTAAGAAAAAATCGTCATGTTTAAGTGATGGAGAAATGAGCACACATCTATATAATTTTAATTTTAATAATTCAGTTTGAATAATATTGTCATAGATAAATGAATGTAGCATAAAAAGATGCATGTACAACAAAACTATCTACTTAGTTTGTTTTTCATTTTTGGTAAGAATTATATATATATACGGAGTTTTAGTCTGTCGGAGAAACTTCGTTGATAGAAAAATGGAAAATCAGTCGCCTTTCCTTCTAAAATGTAGAGATTTATTTGTCATTTTCATTAATCAGAAGGGCATGGATGATAAAATTTGGTCCAACCCTCCTAGTTCCTATGCTCATCAGGACAAACTTAAGAAGATTAAATTATGGCTAAATTTGGAGTGCTACAGTCACGAGTAAACTCACTGAAAAGTGGGGTCCGTAATCGAATCCCCGTTTCAAATGGTAGGCGTTGTTCGGTTTTGTAGTTTGGTTTGGAAATAGCCGTATAATAAACTTTTGCCTTCTCGGGGAGCCGTGTGCACGCATCACGCGAAAGCACGAGCTGCGTCAGTACCTTGGAAAGCTCGAGTTTTCATTTTGAACATGACTTAAAAAGGTTAAACTGCTAAACACAGTGCATGAAAAGTAGGGACGAGAAATAAATGGAGCTTTTAATAATGTTAATAGAGGAAAATTTTATACTTCATCTTTAGTAAGAAAAGAGGAACAAACCACTTTTCCAAAATGTTCAGTAAAATATTCGTGTGAAATCATTTCTCACCTCCTCCTTCCTACTCCTAATTATTCTAGTTTTTGTCATAAATGCAAAAATAGCATTATTAAATTTTTTATTATTTTAAATTTTAACACAACATGATATTGATAAAAAATCATCCCAAATGTTTTTTGTCCACGTCATCCCACGCGCTTTCTCTTTCTATTTTTGTATCAGCGCTAATTTCCATTCTAATTTACTCACCTCGTCATCCAGAGGCCGGAGCATATATACCCCCATCCTCCCCCGCCTCATACTGACCTCCTACCCCATCCCCTGCCTCCTCCACATATTCTTTTCCTAATTATCCTAGTTTTGTATACTAATTGTCCAGGTAAAATTTAATTGTTTTAGTTTTTAAGACAGTTAATAATATTTTCTAGGACAGTTAATTTTTTCCAGCATAGTTAGTAGTATTTTCCTAATTATTCTAGTTTTGTAAGCTAATTGTCCTGGTACTATAAACTAAATGTCCTAGTTCTCTGCACGATTAACAATAACAATTGATTTTTTTTCAAGAAAGTTAGTATTATTTTTCTAATTCTTCTAGTTGTAAACTAAATATCATGATTTTGTGCGAGGTGGGGGTTCCATGAAATGGGAGGAGGGAGGGAAGCGTAAGTACCCAGAGTAGAAAGAATGGGTACGCAATGGATGAGATTTAAAAACAAAAATAGAAAGGATGAAGGATAAAACTGGGTAAGTATTCAAATAATGAAAAAAAAATTAAATGACGCTGAGGCTGAGGAAAGGATGCTGGGAATGAAGATGAGGAGGGATGATCATAAGTAATTCCGAATAGATATCTACATTTTTTTTTAAGGGAACAATAGATATATACCACTTCACGTTTCATTCTACTTTATCATTTAATAATATGAATGCGAACTCATCAAATAGTTTGACTAATCCAAAATCTACAAGATCGGATTTTAAGATGGATGCAAACATTTCAAATTGTTCTATTTGACAATTCTTAGGTGACATGTTAAATCTAGCAACGAGACTGCAGTTGTACCAAGTCAAGTGGTTAAAAAAAATGAAAATAATAAAAGCTCCTGAAACTAAAATTTGAATTAAAAATCCTGATTTTTACAAATGACATGTAAAAATTTGTATTTCGTAATCCTGAAATTTAAAATTTCCCCTTAAGTATTTGAGAGAAACAAAGTTTCAGGGTTTGGAACTTAATTTTTTTTTTCAACTTGCACTAAAAGCTCATTACATTCCCACTTATTAAGTTAAATTTCTATATTTTCAAAATTTGATTTGAAAATCATTCTATTTCGACAGGTAGAATTACAATTATTCGTTTCCAAAATTTGGAAAAGTCAAAATCTTGTTTTAGTTCATTTCGGACGTTTAGATTTCAATGTTTTCATTTTGAGTTTTAAATTGGAACTTTCATGAAACATATTCTAAACTATATACAGAGTTTAAATATAAACTGTTGTTGCCAAATGACTTAAAATGAATGCAAAAAAATTTCAAATGCTCATAATAGTCATTATTTTCGCATTATATGCGTAATTACTATGTATAACCTTATCATTTACAATAAATAAGATTAGAAACATATCTTAGACTATATAAAAAAGCTTAAATATAGATTCTTGTGATCAAATGACTTAAAATGAATGCAAAATCACTTGAAATGTACAAATGATATTCAGAATTTGCATTATTTGCATATTATGCCTTATTACTATATATAATCCAATCATTTTGAATAAGTAAGATCATAAACACATTCCAGACTATAGAAAGAGTTTAATTCTAGATTATTGTGATCAAAGAACTTAAAATGAATGCAAGATCGTTTGAAATGCTCAAATGATGTTCAGAATATTCATTATATGCACATTATATGTGTAATACTATGTATAATTCTATCATTTACAATAAGTAAGATTAGTAACATATTTTAGACTATATAAAAAGCTTAAATATAGATTATTATGATCAAATGACTTAAGATGAAGGTTCCACTACCAACATTTTGGTTGCCCCAAATGCCAACATTTTGCTTTTTAGTTAGTTTAAAATTTTTTAAATTCAAACGTTAAATCTAAACTGTTAATCTTATTTAATTTAATGAGGTATCTATTTTCATATAAGTTTTGTAAATTTTAGAGTTTATTTGATACTCGATCAAAGGCTAAAACACGAACGTATTAGAATAAAATCTATCATAGTTAACAAGGTTTGTTTGTTTTTCTGTTGATCGAGTATCAAATAAATTTCAAAATTTACAAAACTTATATGAAAACACATTGCTCGTAAAACTTAATAAGATCAACGTTTGAATTTTAAAATTTTAAAAAATAACTTAATAGCAAAATGTTGGTATTTGAGGAACCTTCCTCGTGACTTAAAATGTTGGTAGCGGAACCTTCCTCGTGACTTAAAATGAATGCAAAATCGCTTCAAATGCTCAGAATACTCATTATTTGCACATTATATACATAATTACTATGAATAATCCTATCATTTACAATAAGTAAGGTTAGAAACATATTTTAGACTATATAAAGAGTTTAAATATATATTAATGTGATCAACTGACTTAAAATGAATGCAAAATCGTTTCAAATGCTCAAATGATGCTCAGAATACTCATTATTTGCACATTATATACATAATTACTATATATAATCCTATCATTTACAATAAGTAAGATTAGAAATATATTTTACACTATGTAAAGAGCTTAAATATAGATAATTGTGATCAAATGACTTCAAATGAATGCAAAATCGCTTGAAATAGTCAAATGCTACTCAAAATTTGCACTATTTGCACATTATATGCGTTATTACTATGTATAATCCAATCATCTTGAATAAGTAAGATCAGAAACATATTATTAGAATATATAAAGATCTTAAATCTAGATTATTGTGATCAAATGGCTTAAAATGAATGCAAAATCACTTGAAATGCTCCTTATTTTCCGAATATTCATTACATGTGATTACTATGTTTCCTATCATTTAAAATAAGTAAGATTAGAAACATATTTTAGACTACATAAAGAGTTTAGATAAAGATTATTGTTATCAAATGACTTAAAATGAATGCAAAAACGCTTGAAATGTTCAAATGATACTATGAATTTGCATCATTTGCACATTATATGCGTAATTACTATGTATAATTCAATTATTTTGAATTGTAAGATCAGAAACATATTCTAGACTATTTGAAGAGCTTAAATCAAGATTACTGTGATCAAATTACTTAAAATGAATGCAAAATCACTTGAAATGCTCAAATGATGCTTAGAATATTAATTATTTGCAGATTATATGCATAATTACTATGTGTAATCATATCATTCACAATAAGTAAGATTAGAATATAAAGAGTATAAATATAGATTATTGTGATTAAATGATTTACAATGAATGCAAAATGCTTGAAATGTTCAAACGATACTGGAAATTTACATTATTTGCTCATTATATGCGTAATTACGATGCATAATCCAATTATTTTAAATAAGTAATATCAGAAACATATTATAGACAATATAAAAACATTAAATCTTGATTATTGCGATCAAATGACTTAAAATTGAATGCATAATCGTTAGAAATGATCAAATGATACTAGGGATTTACATTACCGAAACATTATATGTTTTGTTACACTCATTATAATCTCTAGAATATGGTTCACATATTGTTTATTAAAAAAGATTGCATTATATATCGTAATTACGCATATAAAGTGGCAAATAATGCAATTTTGAATATCATCTGAACATTTCAATAGTTTCTTGATTTATTCTAAGTCATTTCAACACAATAATCTACATTTAAACTCTAGAATATAATTTATATCTTGTTTATTCAAAACAATGGATTAACCTGGGTAATAACACATATAAAGTGCAAATAATGCAATTATGAGAATCATTTGAGCATTTCAAACGTTTTCGGATTCATTCTAAGTCATGTCATCACAATAATCTATATTCAAACTCTTTATACGGTCTAGAATATGATTCAAATATCTTGTTTATTCAAAAACATTGGATTATACATGGTAATTACGCATATAAATTGCAAATAATGCAATTTAGAGTACCATTTGAGCATTTCAATTGTTTCTGGATTCATTCTAAGTCATTTAATAACAATAATCTACATTTAAAATCTTTATGCTGTCTATCATATGGTTCATATCTTGTTTATTCAAAAAGATTGGATTATACATGGTAATTACGCATATAAAATGCAAATAAATCAATTCCAAGTATCATTTGAGCATTTCAATCGTTTCTGGATCCATTCTAAGCCATTTCATCAAAATAATCCATATTTAAACTCTTTATACTGCCTAGAATATGATTCATATCTTCTTTATTCAAAAACATTGGATTATACATGGTAATTACGCATATAAATTGTAATAATGAAATTCTGAATATCATTTGAGCATTTCAATCGTTTATGGATTTATTCTAAGTCATTTCATCACAATAATCTACATTTAAACTCTTTATACTGTCTAGAATATGATTCATATCATGTTTGCTCAAACAGATTTGATTCTACATGCTAATTACGCATATAAAGTGCAAATAATGCAATTTTGAGTATCATTTGAGCATTTCAATCGTTTCTTGATTCATTCTAAGTAATTACATCACAATAATCTATATTTAACCTTCTATACTATCTAGAATATGATTCATATCTTTTTTGTTCAAAAATATCGTATTATAAATGGTAATTACGCATATAAAGTGCAAATAATGCAATTCTGAGTACCATTTGAGCATTTCAATCGTTTCTCGATTCATTCTAAGTCACTACATCACAATAATCTATTTTTAAATTATTTATACTGTCTATAGTATGATTCATATACTGTTTGTTCAAAATGATTGGATTATACATGGTAATTATGCATATAAAGTGCAAATAATGCAATTCTGAGTATCATTTGAGTATTTCAATTGTTTCTGGATTCATTCCATTCTAAGTCATTTCATCACAATAATATAAAACTCTTTGATACTGTCTAGAATATCATTCATGTCTGGTTTATTAAAAAAAATCTCATTATACATGATAATTACGAATATAAATTGCAAATAATTCAATTATATGTCTCATTTGAGCATTTCAATAGTTATTGGATTCATTTTAAGAAATTTCATAACTGTAATCTACATTTAAACTCTTTATACTTTCGAGAATATGATTCATATCTAGTTTTTTCAAAAAGATTGGATTATAAATGGTAATTACACATAGAAAATGCAAATAATGCAATTCTGAGTATCATTTGAGCATTTCAATCCTTTATGGAATCATTCTACGCCATTTCATCACAACAATCTACATTCAAACTCTTTATACTATCTAGAATACGATTCATATCGTGTTTATTCAGTAAGATTGGATCTTACATGGTAATTCTGCATATAAAGTGCAAATAATGCAATTCTGAATATCATTTGAGCATTTAAATCATTTCTGGATTCATTCTAAGTCATGTCATGACAATAATCTACATTTAAACTTATTATACTGTGTAGAATATAATTAATATCTTGTTTGTTCAAAAACATTGGATTATAAATGGTAATTACACATATAAAGTGCAAATAATGCAATTGTGAGTATCGTTTGAGCAATTCAATCATTTCTATATTCTTTCTAAGTCATTTCATCCCAATAATCTGCATTTAAACCTTCTATACTGTCTAAAATATGATTCATATCCTGTTTGTTCAAAATGATTGTATTATACATGGCAATTATGCATATAAAGTGCAAATAATGCAATTCTGAGTAGCATTTGATCATTTCAATCATTTCTGGTTTCATTCTAATTTATTTCATCACAATAATCTACATTTAAACTCTCTATACTGTCAAGAATATTATTCATATCTGGTATACTCAAAAAGATCTCATTATGCGTGGTAATTATGCATATAAATTGCAACTAATGCCATTATGTGTATCATTAGAGCATTTCAATCGTTTCTGAATTCATTCTAAGTAATTTCACCACAATAATCTATATTTAAACTCTTTACACTGTTTATAATATGATGCATATCTTGTTTATTTAAAAAATTGGATTATACATGGTAATTCCGCATATAAATTGCAAATAATGCAATTTTGAGTATTATATGTGCATTTCAATCGTTTCTGGATTCATTCTAAGTAATTTTATCACAATAATCTACATTTAACTCTCTATACTGTCTAGAATATGGATCATATCTTTTTTATTCAAAAAGATTGGATTATACATGGTAATTACACATACAAATTGCAAATAGCGCAATTCTGATTATCATTTGAGCATTTCAATCATTTCTTGATCAATTCTAAGTCATTTCACAAAAAATAATCTACATTTAAACTCATTATACTGCCTAGAATATGATTCATATCTTGTTTGTTCAAAAGGATTGGATTATACATAGTAATTACATATATAAAGTGCAAATAATGCAATTCTGTGTATCGTTTGAGCATTTCAATCATTTCTGGATCCATTATAAATCATTTGAACGAAATAATATACATTTAAACTACTTATACTGTCTAGAATATTATTCATATCTTGTTTGCTCGAAAAGATTGGATTATACATGGTAATTATGCATATAAAGTGCTAATAATTCAATTCTGAGTATCACTTGAGCATTTCAATCATTTCTGGATTCATTCTAAGTCATTTCATCACAATAATCTACATTTAAACTCTTTATACTGTCTACAATACGATTCACATCTCGTTTATTCAAAAAGATTCGATTATACATGATAATTAAGCATATAATGTGCAAATAATGCAATTCTGAGTCTTCCTTGAGCATTTCAATCGTTTCAGGATTCGTTCTAAGTTATTTCATGACAATAATCTATATTTGAACTTATTATACCATCTAGAATATAGTTAATATCTTGTTTCTTCATAAAGATTGGATTATAATTACATATATAAAGTGCAAATAATGCAATTCCGTGTATCATTTAAGCATTTTGATCATTTATGGATTCATTCTAAATCATTTGAACACAATAAGCTACATTTAAACTTATTATACTGTCTATAATATAATTAATATCTTGTTTGTTCTAAAACATTGGATTATAAATGGTAATTACACATATAAAGTGCAAATAATGCAATTCTGAGTATCATTTGAACATTTCAATCATTTATGTGTTCGTTCTAAGTCATTTCATCACAATAATCAAAATTTAAACCTTTTATACTGTCTACAATATGATTCATATCCTGTTTGTTCAAAATGATTGGATTTTACACGATAATTATGATTATAAATTGAAAACAATGCAATTCAGAGTATCATTTGAGCATTTCATCGTTTCTGGATTCATTCTAAGTCATTTATCACAATAATCTACATTTAAACTCTCTATTCTGTCAATAATATTATTCATATCTGGTTTATTAAAAAAGATCTCATTATACATGGTAACAGCGCATATAAATAGCAAATAATGCAATTCTGTGTCTCATTAGAGCATTTCAAACTTTTATGGATTCATTCTAAGTAATTTAACCATAATATTCTATATTTAAACTCTTTATACTGTTTTGAATATGATTCATATCTTGTTTATTTAAAAAATTGGATGATACATGGTAATTGCGCATATAAATTGCAAATATTGCAATTTTGAGAACTATATGTGAATTTCAATCGTTTCTAAGTAATTTCATCACAATAATCTACATATTTACTCTCTATACTGTCTAGAATATGGTTCATATCTTGTTTGTTCGAAAAGATTATATTATACATAGTAATTATGCATAAAAAGTGCAAATAATGCAATTCTGAGTATCATTTTAGCATTTCAATCTTTTCGGGATTAATTCTAAGTCATTCCAAGATAATAATTTATAGCTAAACTTATTATACTGTCTAGGATATAATTAGTATCTTGTTTGTTCTTAAAGATTGGATTATAAAAGGTAATTACACATATAAAGTGCAAATAATGCATTTCTGAGTTTCGTTTCAGCATTTCAATCATTTCTGGATCAATTCCAACTCATTTGAACACAATAATCTACATTTAAACTACTTAAGCTATCTAGAATATGATTCATATTTTGTTTGTTCGAAAAGATTGGATTATACATGGTAATTATGCATATAAATTGCAAATAATGCAATTTTGTGTATCATTTGAGCATTTTAATTATTTCTAGATTCTTTCTAAGTTATTTCATGATAATAATTTGCATTTAAACTTATTATACCGCCTCGAATATAATTAATATCTTGTTTGTTCATAAAGAGTGGATTATAAATGGTAATTACACATATAAATTGCAAATAATGCAATTTCGAGTATCGTTTGAGTATTTCAATCGATTCAGGATTCATTCTAAGTCATTTCATCACAATAATCTAAATTTTAACTTTCTATACTATCTAGAATATGATTCATATATTTTTTGTTCAGAAATATCATATTATAAATGGTAATTACGCATATAAAGAGTAAATAATGCAATTCTAAGTATCATTTGAGCATTTCAATCGTTTCTCGATTCATTCTAAGTCATCACATCACAATAATATATAACTAAATTATTTATACTGTCTATAGTATGATTGATATCCTGTTTGTTCAAAATGATTGGATTATATATGGTAATTTTGCACATAAGTGCAAATAATGCAATTCTGAGTATCGTTTGAACATTTCAACCATTTATGTGTTCGTTCTATGTTATTTCATCACAATAATATACATTTAAACCTTTTATACTGTCTAAAATATGATTCATATCCTGTTTGTTCAAAATGATTGGATTTTACATGATAATTATGCATTTAAATTGAAAACAGTGGAATTCAGAGTATCATTTGAGCATTTCTGGATTCATTCTAAGTCATTTCATCAAAATAATCTACATTTAAACACTCTATTCTGTCAATAATGTTATTCATATCTGGTTTATTCAAAAAGATCTCGTTATACATGGTAATTATGCGTATTTTTTTTTCAAATAATGCAATTCTGTGTCTCGTTAGAGCATTTCAAACTTTTATGGATTCATTCTAAGCAATTTCACCACAATAATCTACATTTAAAATCTTTATACTGTTTTGAATATGATTAATATCTTATTTATTTAAAAAATTGGATGATACATGGTAATTCTGCATATAAATTACAAATAATGCAATTTTGAGTACTACATGTGCATTTCAATTATTTCTAAGTAATTTCATCACAATAATCTACATTTCAACTCTCTATACTGTCTAGAATATTGTTCATATCTTTTTTGTTCGAAAAGATTGGATTATACATGGTAATTACACATACAAATTGCAAATAATACAATTCTGATTATCATTTTAGCATTTCAATCGTTTCTGGATCTATTCTAAGTCATTCCACAAAAATAATTTACATTTAAACTCTATATACTGTCTAGAATATGATTCATATCTTGTTTGTTAAAAAAGATTGGGTTATACGAGGTAATTACATATATATAGTGCAAATAATGCAATTCTGAGTATCGTTTCAGCATTTCAATCATTTCTGGATGCATTCTAAGTCATTTGAACACAATAATCTACATTTAAATTACTTATATTGTCTAGAATATGATTCATATCTTGTCTTTTCGAAAAGATTGGATTATACATGGTAATTAGGCTTATAAAGTGCAAATAATGCAATTCTGAGTATCATTATGGATTCATTCTAAGTCATTTTATGATAATAATTTACATTAAACTTATTATACTGTCTAGAATATAATTAATGTCTTGTTTATTAATAAAGATTGGATTATAAATGGTAATTACACCTATAAATTGTAAATAATGTAATTCTGAGTATCGTTTGAGTATTTCAGTCATTTCTGGATTCATTCTAAGTCATTTCGTCACAATAATCTTCATTTAAACTCTTTATACTGTCTAGAATACAATTCATATCTCGTTTATTCAAAAAGATTTGATTATACATGGTAATTACGCATATAATGTGCAAACAATGAAATTCTGTGTCTTATTTGAGCATTTCAATCATTTTTTAATTCATTTTACGTTATTACATCATAATAATGTATGGTTGAACTCATTATACCGTCTAAAATATAATTAATATCTGGTTTCTTCAAAAAGGTTGGATTATACTTGGTAATTACATATATAAAGTCCAAATAATGCTATTTTTTCTATCGTTTGAGCATTTCGATAATTTCTGGATCCATTCTAACACATTTGAACATAATAATCTAAATTTAAAATTGTTATACTGTCATAATATAATTAATATTTTGTTTGTTCTAAAACATTGGATTATAAATGGTAATTACACTTATTAAGTGCAAATAATGCAGTTCTGAGTATCATTTGAACATTTCCATTGTGTATGTGTTCGTTCTAAGTCATTTCATCACAATAATTTACATTTAAACCTTTTATACTGTCTAAAAATATGATTCATATCCTGTTTGTTCAAAAAGATTTGATTTTACATGATAATTATGCACATAAATTGAAAACAATGCAATTTAGAGAATTATTTGAGCATTTCAATCGTTTCTGGATTCATTCTAAGTAATTTCATCGTAATAATCTACATTTAAAATCTCTATACTGTCAATAATATTTTTCATATCTTGTTTATTCGAAAAGATTTCGTTATACATGGTAATTACGCATATAAATTGCAAATAATGTAATTATGTTTCTCATTAGAGTATTTTAAACTTTCATGGATTCATTCTAAGTAATTTCACCACAATAATCTACATTTAAACTCTTTATACTATTTTTTAATATGATTCATATCTTGTTTATTTTAAAAAATTGGATGATTCATGGTAATTCCGCATATAAAATGCAATAATGCAATTTTGAGTAACTATATGTGCATTTCAATCGTTTCAAAATAATTTCATCACAATAATCTACATTTTAACTCTCTATACATACTGTCTAGAATATGGTTCATATCTTTTTTATTCAAAAAGATTGGATTATGCATGGTAATTACACATACAAAATACAAATAATGCAATTCCGAGTATCATTTGAGCATTTCAATCGTTTCTGGATCAATTCTAAGTCATTTCACAAAAATAATCTACATTTAAACTCTCTATACTGTCAATAATATTATTCATATCTGGTTTATTCAAAAAGATCTCGTTATGCATGGTAATTACGCATATACATTGCAAATAATGTAATTCTGTTTCTCATTAGAGAATTTCAAACTTTTATTGATTCATTCCTAGTAATTTCACCACAATAATCTACATTTAAACTCTTTATACTCTTTTGAGTATGATTCATATCTTGTTTATTTAAAAAAATTGGACGACACATGGTAATTTCGCATATAAATTGTAAATTATGAAATTTTCAGTACTATATGTGCATTTCAATCGTTTATAAGTAATTTCATCACAATAATCTACATTTTAACTCTCTATACTGTCTAGAATATGGTTCATATCTTGTTTGTTCGAAATGATTGGATTATACATGGTAATTACACATACAAATTGCAAATAATGCAGTTCTGATTATATCATTTGAGCATTTTTATCATTTCTGGATCAGTTCTAAGTTATTTCACAAAATTAATCTACATTCAAACACTGTATACTGTCTAGAATATGATTCATATTTTGTTTGTTAAAAAAGATTGGATTATACATGGTAATTACAAATATAAAGTGCAAATAATGCAATTCGGTGTATCGTTTGAGCATTTCAATCAATTCTGGATCCATTCTAAGTCATTTGAAAACAATAATCTACATTTAAACTACTTATACTGTTTATAATATAATTCATATCTTGTTTGTTCGAAAAGATTGGATTATACATGGTAATTATGCATATAAAGTGCAAATAATGCAATTCTGAGTATCATTTGAGCATTTCAATCATTTATGGATTCATTCTAAGTCATTTTATGCTAATAATTTACATTTAAACTTATTATACTGTCTAGAATATAATTAATATCTTGTTTGTAAATAAAGATTGGATTATAAATGGTAATTACTAAACTGCAAATAATGCAATTATGAGTATCGTTTGAGTATTTCAATCGTTTCTGGATTCATTCTAAGTCATTTTTTCACAATAATCTACATTTAAACTCTCTATACTGTCCAGAATACGATTCACATCTCGTTTATTAAAAAAGATTCGATTATACATGGTAATTACGCATATAATGTGCAAATAATGCAATTCTGTGTCTTCTTTGAGAATTTCAATTGTTTCTGGATTCATTTAAGTTATTTCATCACAATAATGTACAGATGAACTCATTATACCGTCTAAAATATAATTAATATCTGGTTTCTTTGAAAAGATTGGATTATACATGGTAATTGTAGTTACAAATATAAAGTGCAAATAATGCAATTCTATGTATCGTTTGAGCATTTCGATCATTTCTGGATCCATTCTAACTCATTTGAACACAATAATCTAAATTTTAACTTATTATACTGTCTATAATATAATTAATATCTTGTTTGTTCTAAAACATTGGATTATAAGTGGTAATTACATATATAAAGTGCAAATAATGTAATTCTGAGTATCGTTTGAACATTTCCATTGTTTATTTGTTCGTCTAAGTCATTTCATCACAATAATCTACATTTAAACCTTTTATACTGACTAAAATATGTTTCATATCCTGTTTGTTCAAAATGATTGAATTTTACAAGATAATTATGCATATAAATTGAAAACAATACAATTCAGAGTATCATTTGAGCATTTCAATCTTTTCGGGATTGATTTTAAGTAATTTCATCGCAATAATCTACATTTAAACTCTCTATACTTTCAATAATATCATATCTTTTTTATTCAAAAAGATAGATATACATGGTAATTACGCATATAAATTGAAAGTAATGTAATTCTGTTTCTCATTAGAGAATTTCAAAATTTCATGGATTCATTCCTAGTAATTTCACCACAATGATCTAAATTTAAACTCTTTATACTGTTTTGAGTATGATTCATATCTTGTTTATTTAAAAAAAATTGGATGATACTTGGTAATTCCGCATATAAATTGTAAATAATGAAATTTTCAGTACTATATGTGCATTTCAATCGTTTCTAAGTAATTTCATCACAGTAATCTACATTTGAACTCTCTATACTGTCTAGAATATGGTTCATATCTTGTTTGTTCGAAAAGATTGGATTATACATGGTAATTACATATACAAATTGCAAATAATGCAATTCTGATTATCATTTGAGCATTTAATCGTTTCTGGATCAGTTCTAAGGCATTTCACAAAAATAATCTACATTTAAACTCTTTATACTGTCTAGAATATGATTCATATCTTGTTTGTTCAAAAAGATTGGATTAATAATGGTAATTACATATGTAAAGTGCAAATAATGCAATTCTGTGTATCGTTTGAGCATTACAATCATTTCTGCATCCATTCTAAGTCATTTGAACACAATAATCTACATTGAAACTACATATACATGGTAATTAGGCTTATAAAGTGCAAATAATACAATTCTGAGTATCATTTGAGCTTTTCAATCATTTATGGATTCAGTCTAGGTCATTTTATGATAATAATTTACATTTAAACTTATTATACTGTCTAGAATATAATTAATATCTTGTTTCTTCATAAAGATTGCATTATAAATGGTAATTACACATATAAAGTGCAAATAATGCAATTCTGAGTATCATTTGAGTATTTCAATCGTTTCTGGATTCATTCTAAGTCATTTCATTACAATAATCTTCATTTAAACTTTTTATTCTGTCTAGAATACGATTCACATCTCGTTTATTCAAAAACATTTGATTGTACATGGTAATTACGCATATAATTGCAAATAATGCAATTCTGTGTCTTCTTTGAGCATTTCAATCGTTTCTGGATTTATTTTAAGTTATTTCATCACCATAATCAACATTTGAACTCATTATACCGTCTAAAATATAATTAATATCTGGTTTCTACGAAAAGATTGGATTATACATGGTAAATTACATATATAAAGCGCAAATAATGCAATTCTGTGTTTCGTTTGAGCATTTCGATCATTTCTGGATCCATTCCAAGTCATTTGAACACAATAATCTACATTTAAACTTATTATACTGTCTATAATATAATTAATATCTTGTTTGTTCTAAAAGATTGGATTATAAATGATAATTATACATATAAAGTGCAAATAATGCAATTCTTGAGTATCGTTTGAACATTTTCCATCGTTTATGTGTTCGTGCTAAGTCATTTCATCACAATAATCTTCATTTAAACCTTCTATATTGTCTAAAATATGATTCATATCCTGCTTGTTCAAAATGATTGGATTTTACATGATAATTATGCATATAAATTGAAAACAATGCAATTCAGAGTATCATTTGAACATTTCAATCGTTTCTGGATTCATTCTAAGTCATTTCATCACAATAATCTACATTCAAACTCTCTATACTGTCAATAATATTATTTATATCTGGTTTATTCAAAGAGATCTCGTCATACATGGTAATTACGCATATAAATTGCAAATAATGTAATTCTGTGTCTCATTAGAGTATTTGAAACTTTTATGTATTCATTCTAAGTAATTTCACCACAATAATCTATGTTTAAACTCTTTATACTGTTTTGAATATGATTCATATCTTGTTTATTTAAAAAAATTGGATGATACATGGTAATTCCGCATATAAATTGCAAATAATGCAATTTTGAGTACTATATTTGCATTCCAATTGTTTCTAAGTAATTTCATCCCAATAGTCTACATTTTAACTCTCTATACTGTCTAGAATATGGTTCATATCTTTTTTATTCAAAAAGATTGGATTATAAATGGTAATTACACATACAAAGTACAAATAATGCAATTCTGAGTATCGTTTGAGCATTTCAATCGTTTCTGGATCAATTCTAAGTCATTTCACAAAAATAATCTACATTTAAACTCTCTATACTGTCAATAATATTATTCATATCTGGTTTATTCAAAAAGATCTCTTTATGCA
Organism: Rhynchospora pubera; assembly: GCA_028095005.1. Taxonomy (NCBI): domain Eukaryota; kingdom Viridiplantae; phylum Streptophyta; class Magnoliopsida; order Poales; family Cyperaceae; genus Rhynchospora; species Rhynchospora pubera. The sequence continues at coordinate 206,107,342 of CM051462.1, read as the reverse complement.
TGGTAATTACGCATATACATTTGCAAATAATGTAATTCTGTTTCTCATTAGAGAATTTCAAACTTTTATTGATTCATTCCTAGTAATTTCACCACAATAATCTACAATTAAACTCTTTATACTCTTTTGAGTATGATTCATATCTTGTTTATTTAAAAAAATTGGACGACACATGGTAATTTCGCATATAAATTGTAAATTGTGAAATTTTCAGTACTATATGTGCATTTCAATCGTTTATAAGTAATTTCATCACAATAATCTACATTTTAACTCTCTATACTGTCTAGAATATGGTTCATATCTTGTTTGTTCGAAATGATTGGATTATACATGGTAATTACACATACAAATTGCAAATAATGCAGTTCTGATTATATCATTTGAGCATTTTTATCATTTCTGGATCAGTTCTAAGTTATTTCACAAAATTAATCTACATTCAAACACTGTATACTGTCTAGAATATGATTCATATCTTGTTTGTTCAAAAAAAGTGGATACATGGTAATTACATATATAAAGTGGAAATAATGCAATTCTGATGCAAGAAAGGAAACCAACAGAATCAGCATATTTCTATTTCTTTCCATGTTTTAGTTAGCATATTTCTATTTATTACCATATTATTTATTTTAAATTTTAATATGTTGAATTAGGAAATGTATTAGCGTTTTAATTAATATGCAACTATATATTGATGATTCAACTTCAAGGGAAGCAGTTATATTTTTGAGAATTTCAATTTTTTTATAAATTCTGAATCTGTGTGATTTCAGAGCTAAAATCTCTCTGTTTTCGTATTTTTGTATCGTCTTTCTCTATCGTTCGTGCATCAAATTCTGTGTATCGTTTGAGCATTTCAATCATTTCTTGATCCATTCTAAGTCATTTGAACACAATAATCTACATTTAAAATTTTTATACTGTCTAGAATATGATTTGTATCTTGTGTGTTCCAAAAGATTGGATTATACATGATAATTATGCATATAAATGCAAATAATGCAATTATCATTTGAGCATTTCAATCGTTTCTGGATTCGTTCTAAGTTATTTCATGACAATAATATACACTTGAACTCATTATACCATCTAGAATATAGTTAATATCTTGTTTCTACAAAAATATTGGATAATAAATGGTAATTACACATATAAAGTGCAAATAATGCAATTTTGAGTGTCGTTTGAGCATTTCAATCATTTCTGGATCCATTCTAACTCATTTGAACACAATAATTTACATTTAAACTATTTATACTGTCTAGAAAATGATTCATATCTTGTTTGTTCGAAAAGATTGGATTACACATAGTAATTATGCATAGAAAGTTCAAATAATGCAATTCTGAGTGTCATTTTACCATTTCAATCATTTCTGGATTAATTCTAAATCATTTTATGATAATAATTTATATTTAAACTTATTATACTGTCTAAAATATAATTAATATCTTGTCTGTTCTTAAATACTGGATTATAAATGGTAATTACACATATAAGTGCAAATAATGCAATTCTGAGTATCGTATCAGCATTTCAATCATTTCTGGATCCATTCTAACTCATTTGAACACTATAATCAACATTTAAACTATTTATTCTGTCTATAATTTGATTCATATCTTGTTTGTTCGAAAAAAATTGGATTATACATGGTAATTATGCATATAAATTGCAAATAATACAATTCAGTATATCATTTGAGCATTTCAATTATTTCTGGATTCATTCTAAGTCATTTCAAGATAATAATTTGCATTTAAACTTATTATACTGTCTAGAATATAATTAATATCTTGTTTGTTCATAAAGATTGGATTATAAATGGTAATCACACATATAAATTGCAAATAATGCAATTCCGAGTATCGTTTGAGTATTTCAATCGTTTCTGGATTCATTCTAAGTCATTCATCACAATAATCTACATTTAAACTCTTTATACTGTCTAGAATACGATTCACATCTCGTTTATCCAAAAAGATTCGATTATACATGGTAATTACGCGTATAATGTGCAAATAAGCAAATAATGCAATTATGTGTCTTCTTTGAGCATTTCAATCGTTTCTGGATTCGTTCTAAGTTATTTCATGACAATAATCTACACTTGAACTCATTATACCATCTAGAATATAGTTAATATCTTGTTTCTACAAAAAAATTGGATAATAAATGGTAAATTACATATATAAAGTGCAAATAATGCAATTCTGTGTATCGTTTGAGCATTTCGATCATTTCTTTGCATATAAAGTGCAAATAATGCAATTCTGTGTATCATTTGAGCATTTCAATTATTTCTGGATTCATTCTAAGTCATTTCATGATAATAATTTGCATTTAAACTTATTATACTGTCTAGAATATAATTAATATCTTGTTTCTTCATAAAGATTGGGTTATAAATGGTAATTACACATATAAATTGCAAGTAATGCAATTCTGAGTATCGTTTGAGTATTTCAGTCGTTTCTGGATTTATTCTAAGTCATTTCATCACAATAATCTACATTTAAACTCTTAATTCTGTCTAGAATGCGATTCACATGTCGTTTATTTAAAAAGATTCAATTACTCATGGTAATTACGCATATAATGTGCAAATAATGCAATTCTGTGTCTTCTTTGAGCATTTCAATCGTTTCGGGATTCGTTCTAAGTTATTTCATGACAATAATCTACATTTGAACTCATTATATCATCTAGAATATTGTTAATATCTTGTTTCTTCAAAAAGATTGGATTATACATGGTAATTACATATATAAAGTGCAAATAATGCAATTCTGTGTATCGTTTGAGCATTTCGATCATTTCTGGATTTATTCTAAATCATTTGAACACAATAAGCTACATTTAAACTTTTTATACTGTCTAGAATATTATTCATATCTTGTTTGTTCGAAAAGATTGGATTATACATGGTAATTATGCATATAAAGTGCAAATAATTCAATTCTGTGTATCATTTGAGCATTTCAATTATTTCTGGATTCATTCTAAGTCATTTCATGATAATAATTTGCATTTAAAATTATTATACTGTCTAGAATATAATTAATATCTTGTTTGTTCATAAAATTGGAGTATAAATGGTAATTACACATATAAATTGCAAATAATGCAATTCCGAGTATCGTTTGAGTATTTCAATTGTTTTTGGATTCATTCTAAGTCATTTCATCTCAATAATCTATATTTTTACTTTCTATACTATCTAGAATATGAATCATATCCTTTTTGTTCGAAAAGGTTCGATTATACATGGTAATTACGCATATAATGTGCAAATAATGCAATTCTGTGTCTCCTTTGAATATTTAAATCGTTTCTGGATTCATTCTAAGTCATTTCATCACAATAATCTACATTTAAACTCTCTATACTGTCTAGAATGTGATTCGTATCTTTTTTTTGTTTAAAAAGATCGGATTATAAATGGAAATTACACATATAAAGTGCAAAAATGCAATTCTGAGTATCATGTGAGCATTTCAATCGTTTCTCAATTCATTCTAATTCATTACATCACAATAATCTGTATTTAAATTATTTATACTGTCTGTAGTATGATTTATATCATATTTGTTCAAAAAAGATTGGATTATACATGATAATTATGCATATAAAGTGCAAACAATGCAATTATGGGTATCATTTTTTAGCATTTCAATCATTTTTAGATTCATTCTAAGTCATTTCATCACAATAATCTACATCTACATTTAAACTCTTTATTTGTCTGGAATATGATTCATATCTTGTTTGTTCAAAAAGATTAGATTATAAATGGTAATTATGCATATAAACTGCTAATAATGCAATTCTGAGTATCATTTGAGCATTTCAATCGTTTCTAAATTCATTCTAAGTCATTTCATCACAATAATCTAAATTTAAACTCTTTATACTGAGTAAAATACGATTCACATCTTGTTTATTCAAAAATATTTTATTATACATGGTAATTACGCATATGAAGTGCTAATAATGCAATTATGTGTCTTATTTGAGCATTTCAATCGTTTATCGATTCATTCTAAGTCATTTCATCACAATAATCTACATTTTAACTCTCTATATTGTCTACAATTTTGTTCATATATTTTTTGTTCAAAAATATCGAATTATAAATGGTAATTGCGCATATAAAGTGCAAATAATGCAATTCTGAGTATCATTTGAGCATTTCAATCGTTTCTCAATTTATTCTAAGTCATTACATCACAATAATTTGTATTTAAATTATTTATACTCTCTATAGTTTGATTCATATCCTGCTTGTTCTAAAAGATTGGATTATAAATGGTAATTATGCATATAAAGTGCAAATAATGCAATTCTGAATAACATTTGTGCTGAATTATTATGGCTTCATTAACTTCTTGACGAACTAAATGTCTCCTTTCTTGAACCTCCATTCCTATGGTGCGATAACATAGGGGCCACCTTCCTCGCCTCAAATCCTGTGTTCCATACAAGGACGAAACATATTGAAATAGATTACCATTTTGTTCGCGAGAAAATCGTCAACAATGAGCTTCAAGTACGGTTCTTAAATTCTAGTGATCAAATAGCCGATGCTTTCACAAAACCATTGCCTACTGCTCGCTTTCTCTCAATGCGTTTCAAGCTCAAAAGTTCTGCCCGGTCCTTTGGCTTGGGGGGGATTGAACATAATCAAGACACAAGAACCTGCGAGATTATCTCTACACTGGACTAACTGCTGTGGACCAGGTCTAGAATAGGTTTTAGCATATAATTAGTCTCTTGGGTGAGGATTACGCTTGTTATATACATTTGATTCATTACAATACAATACAACAAATTCTATCTCTTCTCTGTCTATCTTTACCAGTACACGCTTCCCTTACCAGAAACCACTGGTTCCTTCAAATTACTATCAGAAATCTGCCCTTTTGGTCCAATATATCCCACCCGTATTACAATCTCTTCATAAAATCGATAAATTGGCATTGCTTGTCCAGGTCATAATTTCTGCCGCGTGGCATATCAAAACAGGTTGTAGGTTATAACCCAAAAGTGTATAGAAAGGACGGAACAGTCAGCTGCTCATTACAAGAAAGAGTAAAAGACGAAGAAAAGGAATTGTGGGGCCGCTTTATTGTGACTTTTCTATGAAACAAAGTATCACAGGCTCACAGCTCAGGCAAAAATAATACAGGAAATATAAACAATGTTAATTGAACAAGTATCGAGTTGAATCATCTTCCTTTTTAAAAAATCAATAAGATATTGAACTAATCCTCCAACGGAGGCAAAAGTATGCAAGTAGACGGTACAACAGAGCCATGGAAACAAGGATAAAGGCCTCTTGCAGCCCTCCATCCAACTTGATAGTGTCGAAGGAAGGAGAGGATTGCAAACTTTGGCAGCCTTGTGTTGTTTGACAATTGAACGTCAGGTCTCCACTGTACTGCACCTTCAGCAAGAGCCTGAATCCATAGTGCATGAACGAGATGTACTTCAACCATCTCATGAACTTGGGTATATGCTACAGGTTTTAAAAGATAACATCATTATGGTGGGATCATGTCACTTTGAAGATATTTTCTTTTATATACAGTTCTAAGAATGCTTTTTCTGAGGTAAGAAGTGAACTCTAAATTTAGAATATAATTATGTGTTAACATGAGTTGCTCTCCTCTTTTTGCTCCCTTAAAAAATTTAAAAAGGGCAGAAAAGAAACTATTGACTTAGAATCAGTGTTTCATTAATTGTCGTCTCAAATTATTGGAGGCACAAACAATGCAAATGCATCGAGCATATCTGATGATTTTGAATTTCAATTAAATAGAAAAGAAAAAAAAAACCATTGAAAAGAGAGGAGGCATCAGTACCTGAACATAATAGCCTCCGGTTAATAGAAAAAGCATTAACACAAGAGATGCCATAGTTCCTGCCCTTTTCACACTTAGTATTGCTGCACCAAGTAGCTCCCCTGTTCCCTACATAAACATCATGCTTGACATTTATTTAATCTAATTAACAACACTCCGTACTTGATTAGCTGGCAGTCTAATTTACAACTAACCTGGCTTGTGATGACGATCAACTCAACTGCAATAAGGGTGAGGAAAAAGGAAGAAACAGTCTTTCTGAGGTGTGCCATGAAATACAGAATAGCCATGAAAATAACAGGATAGAAGACATGGGCTACCATGTCGCATAATGTGCTACTAATGTAGTAGGCGCTTAACCGGTACATGTCAGCTTTCCTTTCCTTGACCAAATACAGCTTCTCAAATGGGAATACATATACAGCTCCAAACAATGATGATGAGGTCCAAAATATGCAGATGTAGAATATCAGACCAATCTGCATCCACACAAAAGTAAATAAAAATAAAAACATGTACAAGTAGAGAACCCAAATAAATAGAAAAATATCAACACTAAATAAACTTTGGCTTTTCTTTTTTTTTTTATTGAAATACTTTGGCTTTTCTTAATGCTTAACAAAAGAATATTTCTGACCTCCTTCAGTACTATTTCTGTCATAGCCAGTGTCAAGGGGAACCAGTATCTACTTGCTTAATAGCACAGGTTGCAGTTTGACCACCTTTAGCCATTCCATTTTCTTTTACTCCTCATTTCTCAGAGATTAATTTTGTGGCAAAGGTCAACAAACATCTAAACTCTCCACAAGGGGACCAAAAAAGTTTAGAAGTTAAGTGAACTTATAACCTGATCACGTAACTGAGCTTCAGTGCCAATCTGGGAGTTCCACCAAAGGAGGCCGAGCAAGGCTGCTACACCAACTGCTTGCAAAATCCTCAGTTTGTCGAGGTAGTCACCACTTCTTTCTCTGAAAGACCTTTTCGAGAGGATCATGAATTGGTCGAACCAATTCATGGTCCAGTCTTTCTTCATCCGGAGGCCGGGGCTTTGTTGCTCTGGCGTCTCTATGGTTGTGTGGCTCTTCTCTTGCTTATCTCTTGGTTCAAGCTCGGTTTTGCACTTCCATTGGAGAAACTAGGGGCATATGGTAATAAGAAATAAAGTAATAGAGAAACTTGCCAAAAATATATGAGTATCCTTTACCCAAATATTGCATTGTTGTTCAATATCTGCTAGTTTGATCTATGCAATAATTCAAAACTGCTTTTAAGGATCTGTGTTAGTATGATAGCAGTAGTCATGCAATGCAAAAACATTTTACTAACAAACCTTTGAAGTTAATTTTTATGGGGAAGTAGATAGCAAAGAAGAAAGGAACTTTTCCAATCTCTCAGATCAGTTTAAGAATGAAAAAAAAAAAATCTTACTTTGATGACATATGATCTGAATTCTTCAGGGGAAGATTCCTGCAAGATTTCAGGCACAAATATATCCTCAACATTGCCATTTGCCAGGTCGAGCAGCAACTCGGCTGGATTCATGGCAATTTCTGGAACAAACCCAAGAGATGAGAAGTATGGCACAGCTTCACAGGCTTTGCCGTGGTATATTGGAAGTCCTTCAGAGATTAGAAGCAGCTTGTCAAACATGCAGAACATCCGACTTGACGGCTGGTGGATTGTCACAATGATGGTCCTTCCAGTCTGCTTAATTAAATTTTAGTAAATTAGGATCAATACACCTAGACCTAGTACTTTGGGAGTTGTTTTATTTGTCAACTATAGTCGGTTGTTCCAGTCTTTAAAAAAGATCCAACTAGACTAGAGAGAGAGAGAGAGAGAGAAATAGGAAGAAACTGAGACTTGACTGGTATTCAAGCATATACTTGTACCGATGCACATCAATTAGGATCTTGTAGGCTTGAAGTACTGTGTGATAAATCTCCAATTCTCCATGCATATTGATGGGAAGGTAATGAAAACCAATATACTCTTCTTGGAAAACCAGACTAAGTTTGTTTATTGCTACCTTTGCAAGACGTTGAAGGATGACAAGGAGCTTGCCTGCTGATGTAGAGTCTAAACCTGAAGTAGGTTCGTCCAGCAGCAGCAAAGAGGGGTCCACGAGGATTTCATAACCTATGCTAGTCCTTTTTCTCTCTCCTCCTGATATGCCCTTCACAAAGCCGCCTCCAACTTTCGTGTGACGGCACCTGCACCAAAGTGACTCTATTCATATTAAAAGTTCTCTTTAAGCTTTCTTTCTCTAATATAATTTTTTTCCCAGATGTATAAAAATAAATAAGTATGCCTAATTTATGAAATTTGCAAGATAAATGAATATGAACTATAAGTATTTCAATATATCAAGTAGATCCAGCATGTCAAAGTATAATGGAAATATAATGTCTGGTATCTTGCAAAGTTAACACCTTTCTAAATTGAGTTCCTCTATGATAGCATCAACCCGGGCGAGTTTTTGTTGTCTTGACATGCAGGCAGGAAGCCTCAACAAAGCAGCAAAAACCAGAGTCTCGTGCACTGTTAGCTGTGGAAATAACACATCGTCTTGTGTCACGAATCCTATCCTGAAAATTAAATAATCCTTTTGATTAATTATGCATGAGTTGCTTAAGCAAACACATCAGTGGAAGCAGCTTTTGTTTTATTTTTTTATTGAATTCGTAAATAACAAATAGTTGTAAAAAAGTAAAGAAGTCAAATAAAAAAAAAAAAACCCAACAAGTACTCCATACAAAGACTATGTTCTAAAGTTGACCCACATTAACAAGTATCCATGAAGAGTACAAACTGTTTTAGTTTGGAGCTGGTCAACAGAAATTGATCCCAGAACCCTAACAAACACTATGTTAAATTCTGAACCTTGACTGCACTAATTGTCAAAAATCCAGACTATATTCTCTTTGGAAAATTAGAAAACTACATATACGGTAACCAGCTCATGTAGTATTGTGATGTTACAGCCTAATTAAACTGAAATTTGCTTTCCTTTATCTCACCTCCTCTTAAGAGAGGGACCATATGGTACATCATTGTATCTTATGTGCCCTTTAATTAGACCATTTTGCATTCTCCCACCGAGTATCTTTAGCAGAGTTGTTTTGCCACTACCTGAGGGGCCCATAAGTGCTAAGATCTCACCAGATTCAACATTTCCTGAGATGCCTTTGAGGATCTTCTTGTATTGCCCTTGTTCCACACCCATATTTGCAATCGTGGCCTTGAGAGGGTTCTTCTCTTGCTTGACCTTGTACTCCACATCTTCAAACTGCAAACAGATAATTATCAACATAATTCATATACAAAATTCAGAGTTACGATCTCCATAGGCTTAACACAATAATGAAGAAGTATTATACAGACAAACATGTGTCTTCTTACAAAATTTCATTCAGACAAGAGTTAGCTTAGATTAATGTCCTTGGAGAAGCTTTTGGATGATACCAGTGAACTAATTGTCACTGTCCACCTTACATCATATTGATTAGAAAACCTTAGTACTGACAGATTCAAGCAACTCAAAAGACGAGATAGATTTTTTCTCCACCACCCATTCTCATGGTTAATTCAGTGGACAGAATTAATTTAATCAACAAACTAATATAGAAACTACCAATTGTTAGTTCATTGTTTCTAGCAGGAAAATCTTCCATTTACCACTATGATTAAAATAGGTTATATCTGAACAAATGAAAAATTAATTTTAAAATCTAACAATCATCATACAATTTTCGAAAATATAGTGAATTAAAATCATTCATACAATTAATCAAAAAAGGTGCACTTTAAGATACCGATATATGCTGTTTAGCGTGATGGTCACAGCAATATAAAAAAGATACCTACAGTCACTGATTTTAACATTTCTATTACAAGTCAATTATTTCCTTGTTAAGCTAGTTAACATTTGGAATTCAAACGAGATGTTCAGGATTTAAATTTTCATCTCAAAAAGAAATGTAAAGTACATCTCGTTGTTAAGCTAGTTAATAATTGATATCATTATTGTCATTATGTTATGTCCTTGACTTTGACTCTATCAATCTTGCTGAATTTAAATCATGGGCTAGCCAGCAGAAGTATTGTTTGCAGCATGATTGTCATGCCTAGTGTATCACATCATTAAAATAAAATAAAATAAAAACTCCAGAATAAGTTGCTAGTATCATTCAAAACATGTGAAAGAGTACAAATCTTGGAAAGTGATGTGCTAGACATTAGAAACTGAAAGACCACAAACAGATGAAACATGTTTCTGTGCTTATTTATAGTGTGAGTACATCCTTGTGTAGGCATTTGCGCATGTCTGTGTTTGTGCAAGTAGGGGAAAGAGAGACCTTGAGGAAGATTGGAACAGGACCATCATTTGGCTGGTCCTTGGCTTCAATCTCGACAGCTAACGAGGGTTCCCTTCCTTCTATTTCCATGGCATGGATCTTTTCTGGATTGGGTGGTAGATTTGTAGAGACAAACTTAGATTTTAGGATGGCTATATGCTCTTCTATAGCAATGGATGGCTTGCATGCATAATCATGGTCAACTACATGTGACCAAGATTTTGCCTAAATTCCCTCATTATCCCTATTCCCATGTAAATTTGGTGACTCACAAGCTTTTAATGAAGCACTTAATTTGAGGAACCTTCCAAAACAAAAACAATATAAAATCTCTCATTGCAAGCTGAGGTGCCATTTTTATTTGTCAGGCATTAATTTTCTGGAAAGCAACCTTCTCAGATTTTGCATACAGTTCAAAGTTCAATTTACAACAAAGCTCGACAAAAAAATGAAATTAAATAGAAATTGCAAGAGAACAAAGTACCAATAGAAACTAATGCTCAGAAAAAAGAAAAAAAAAATGAACAAAAAGTGCATTAAACAAAACAGGAGGAATAAAGCACCTATTCCGAATAAAGATCTTAATAGAAGCATTTTTCTGACTTGAACCAATAGTATGCTTGCATTATAAAAGTACAAGAATGTGACAGAGTTATTTATTTTGTAACAGACACAAAAGCTACCAACAAAGTCATGCAAAACCCTAACTGAGAGAAACTATCTCAGGTTGTGTCTGTTCTGCTTTCATTGCATAAAATAGATCCAACACATCAGCATTGTTTCTCACACTTCCCGGTGACCTAGATAAAAGGTCTTGTGCAACATTTGCCCTTCCTTCTTGAAAAAAGGCCTCGAAAAGGCGCAAATAGACCCTCCTAGAAGGAAATTCCTGCCCAGTCATGGCCTTAAGCAGACTTAATGCATCTTCAACAGAGCCCTTCTTGGCAATGTACTCCACTAATAAGTCGATAAAGGGAGGGAATCCATCAACCTTCATCAGGGGCAAAACCATGAAAGCCTCTTTCAGACTACCATGACGTACCAAATTCTCAATTAAGTTTCTGTAAGTGTTATGCATGGGTCTAACTGCCTTACATTTCACCATCTCTTTCAAAACCTTGTAAGCCTTCGTTGTCTGTTTCCGGGTGCAAAACCCAGTAACTAGTTTGTCCAAAATGAAACCTCCATCCAGGCTATACCCAGATTCTTCAACCTCGTTGAAGTACTGCACTGCCTCATCCAACTTGCCAACATCACATAATCCAAGAACAACCTTGGTATGCACTACACTATCAGGTTTGAACCCACCTCTCTCCATGGCCTTTAGTACCTTGCCACATTCTCCCAGTCTCCCCACACTAATTAAAGATTTCACTATTCCATCAAAAATTGAAGTATGCACAATAGAATTTCCTTCTTTCAAATATGAACCAATCACCTTGGATACCAATTCCACATCAAAATCTTTACTTGTCACAACCTTTTTAAGCAAAACCAAAAAATCTCTATCATAAGGACTAAACTGGAAAAGCTCCACAGCAGCTGAAATCATCCTATTTCCTATGAACCTTCTCATGACTTTAACATGTGTATCATTTTCTAATTTGATACCAGCATCTTTCATCTTGTGCAATATCCTAGAGAATTCTTCTGTATACCTTTCCTTGGCCAAAACCCTAATCAAAGTACTATACACAGTACTAGTGATTTCAAAAGATAGGTTTTTTTGCTCCAACCAGTTGAAGAAGAAAAGGGCTCTTTTAGGAGAAGCCTCCATTTTCTCCAAAACAGATATAACCAAATCAGTGGACAAAATAGACTCAATACCCAATTCGTCTAATTTCCCAAATACCTCACCTTCATCAGCACCGGATCTCAAGGCCACACATACCCTGCTAACCGTATTCTGATAAACCCCATTCAAAGTTTTGAAATCCTCATTCAACCCATTCTTTTTTAAGCTCTCAGAGACTTGCAAGAAGGTCTCTCTATCAATACCATACCCTTTCTCCTTCCTCATTGTACCAACCAAGCCCCAAAACTGATCGGTGCGGCCATGTGTGCCGAGAACTTGAAGCAACGAATTGTAGCATTTCGAGTTGGGTTTGAATCTCTCCTTCTCCACGACCCAGTTGAAGAAATTGTAACAAGCATCTGGACTCGATTTCAGATCCAAAATCAAGGAACTAACAGAATCAGGGGTGAATGTGAGGTTGAGCGTGCCGATCTTAGAGCTGATCTCGTCTGGCTGGGTGTTCACTGGACCTGAGAAAAGCTGTGCAAGGACAGGCGCAGGCGCGGAAGAGAAAAGGCGAGGATTGGAGAGATTTGGGAAGAAGGGGAGGGGCTTATTGCGGAGGTAATGGCGCAGCATCGTCTCTAACTCTCAATTCTGTAATCGAGCGCTAGACTGAGCTCAAGCAGAGGTGGGAGAAGAGGGAGACGACCGAGAGAGTTGAGAGGAGGAACTGTCTAACTGGTTCAGTTGTTAGGGTTTTTGGAAGGATTTAGAGTTTAATGGGCTTAATTTCATTAAACTAGGCCTGTTTGGATTTTGGTTGGACTTATGCGGCTTTATAAATCAGGAATGATAACTGTCATAAGCAATTTTACCATCTTTGTCATCGCTAAATATAAAGTGAACATATACAGCAAACAAGATGAACATATAGACGATCTAAGTGAACACTTACGAACAAATAAGTATTGTCATCATTTGTTCAGAATTTTACATGTATATTCAACTTATTTTCATTAAACTTATTTGTTTGTATGTGTTCACTTAGATCGTCTATATGTTCACTTTTGTTTGTTGTATATGTTCACTTTATATTTAGTGATGGCAGGTGATGTGTGCTTTTAGGGTACACAAGACTAAATAAAAACCTAACCCTATTTGGTTGGAATGAAAGCGCACTATCCTACCGCGTAGTACTTAGGGGTCGATCCCACAGGGAGGCGGTTTAGAATTACCGGACTGACAACTTTGGGTAATCTAGACCTGGTAAATAGTTGGATTGGTGTTTAAACTACAGGGGTAAAACAATAAAGTAAATAACTGAATTTAAAAGACAATGCAGGGGAGCGATGCAGTCGCACTGGACTGAGTGCAACCAGAGATGCAGGTGAAGTGTTGAAGTAGGATGCAGGTTGAGATGCAACTGGTTCAGGATGCAGGTTGACAGAAAAGACTCGAATAAAAACTGAATGTATTTATGTGTTTTTGGACTAGGGTTATGACTCCACAACTGTGTAATACTTGGATTAATGAAGCTTGTTTATTGTATTCACATGGTTTAATAGATGAGTGTTAATAAGTGGTTTATAAGTACTTTTGTGCATATCTACTTGTGTAAAATCTGAAATGCATTAATCTTGAGCAGACCGTTTGGTAATAATTTATTCTAACTTCCTCTTGAATCTGTCTACTCAAACTATAATCAAATAGTTTAAGCAGATTGCTAGAAAGTCAGAAAATCAATTATACCTTTATGTCTAGCTACTCAATGATAAATCCAAACAGATATTAAAACAAGCGTGCAAGTGATCCAATAAATCGCACCACACCATTTAGCAAAAGATAGGAACAATTAACAACAAACCATGATATAAAATAAATTAAGCATTCAATAATCAAAGCATTTCAGTTGTTACATCATAACCCTCATTAAAGTTTAGCTACTCATAATAAAATAAAAACAAACAACAATGGTTTTGGATACAAACATCGTGAAATAAAGCAAAGATAAGATAAAACCGATAAACCCTTCGACCCTAGCTTCTACCAAATAGTGCTCCAACGTCTTATGCCTCTTGTTGTCACCAAGAGAGGCAGCTTGAACTCCAATTTCGTGTAGAGAGAGAGAAAGAGAACAGATCCGGATCTGGAATTGAGAAGTGAAAAAAAGTGTAACCTTGGATAGCAACTTTCCTTCCTTGTATTGCTGGCCTCATTAAACCTTCCTTGATGTCCTCCTTAATTTTCTCTTTTTCAGCATGGAGGACTTGAATCACATTCCATTTCAACCTTGCAATAAAAGAAATCGGATCACAGAGATAGCAAGCTGTCGCTTAAGACACAACATGGTTTCCAAATCTGTCTCGGGATGCACCCTGGGATGCGGGTGCACTCACAGACTGCAGCATATCATTGTCTTCAAGTATTCGCCAGGATGCACCCTGGGATGCGGGTGCACCCTCAACCCTGAAATAGAGCAAAAACAACAAATCGGCAGTATCTCGATCTTTCGTGCAAAATAGACAAAATGATGTAAAATGAACGTGAAAAGGACAGAAGTTAGGACGATAATTAGGCTTAACCGGACATAAATACCATGTCATTTTCATGTTCATTAGCAGGGATGGCAAAACTGCAGATGACAGTAATCAATTTCCTTTATAAATATATGCAAAGCAGCAAAGACTAAAAAGGATCATGAACTATTGAACTATTTTCACATAAAAATGAACTGCTTTTTCGTTTTTAAATATTTTTTTCTCCTTTACTTTTCTGAAGAATATTTTCACATGGATTTATTAAAATACAATCATCGGAAAATAGTTCCTAACGCAATACTTGCTTGAATGCTCCAGCGTTCTTGCTTAATCAACTTCTATACAAGATTTTGCCTATGTCGATATTCCAATAGTTACCGAGTATAACAAATCTCCAATTGTAACTCTTCCTTTTAACCTCGAGATTCTCTCAGGAGGATTAAGATCTACTTTTAAGTTATGACAAAAACAGATCGAGATAATACGAATAGGGACAACCACAAGGCAAAATAAGGTGAAGAGACATCTAAAAGTTGATCCCTTGGAGCGCGCTCTATAATAGGGAAGCCAGGATTCATAGAAGTTTTTGAACAAAATCTAATTCGTGATGGCATATGGAGATTAATCGTGCTATTGAAAATTTCATTCTTTACTGCACAGAAAGTATAAAGAAACCTTCAAAAAAATTAAAGTTTGCTTCGATTTGTATTTTTCCAGTAAAAAATGTTTCATTACTGTTCCAAGAAGAATATATAGTACAAACAGAACTTAATAACTGAACGAACCTGAAATTATCACAAAAATTTTAAATAAACAATGAAAAAACTAGGCAATATTATAGCCCTTGTAAGGTCCTCTCATATATATATAATAGAATCCTACACTAATTCTGAACTTCCTGTGCTACCCTGCTGCTCAAAAAATTTTGCAATGACACCTCAGTATAGTTTCTCTCTCTATTCACACTTGATAGACTTGTAGATGTGGCGCACAAAGAGGAGAGATGCACGGAAACCAATCATGCCAAGCAAGAGAAAGAAGGCATAGCAGACACATGCCATGTAGCCGAAGAAGAACGAGGTTTGCATGAAACCTGACATGTCAGATCGAGCATAGTAGTAATAGAGGCAGTACCCATACACGAAAAGCCCAGTTGATCCGCCGCACAGATAAGCCCTGCAATTATGGAGTATTAGGTGAACTCATAGTGCAAAGCCGAAACTACCACAGAAAAAGCATCAGATGTACTAAAACTGGACGTACCAGACATCATGTACTTTACTGCCTACCCTATTTATCCAAAAGAACAACTAAACAATATTAATCAGGCAAACACCTTGCAATTTTTTATCAACAAAAATGATAAGGCTACTTTGGGCATCTCCTAATAAAATAAGCTGATCAGGTATGAAATATTTCCATTCTTCTATAAAGGCACATGAAAAACATATCACTTAGAAACATAAATGACCATTTATATAAATACATGCAACATGAACAAAAATAATAAAATAGAAATTAGTAACGTATGTATAGAAGCATACCTCCACCACCACTCATGATCCTCGGCCGCAAGTTGGAAGTATGTCAAAGCCACAGTAATGAAAGCTGTGACAATCAGCAGAATGATAAAGACAATAAACAGGATACTGTAAATGGTATAAATCCTGTGACCCCACACACTTGCAAAAATGTAATACAGCTCAATATAAATAGCACTAAAGGGGAGGAATCCAGCCATAGCCATTTGCGGTACGGTGTGGCGGTACCAGGGCATGGGTGGCACCTCACGTGGGTACTTAGTAGTACGGCATGGGGCCTGGAATTCAACCTTGCTGTTCTTGCCAGCCACCCCACCAAGGACTAGCAATGGAAAGGTGACAAGTGTCCAAATCAGGAGGATGACGAGGATTGTGCCGAAGGGTAGCGCAGCTGTTGCACTGTAGGCAATTGCCACAGTATTGAGAAAACAGAATGTCAGGAATAGCGGTCCACAGAACAGGCATCCTGTTAGGATGAGATTCCTCACCTGAAATAAAGAAACGCCTAGACTTAATGATTGTCTTCATCCTTTTTCTAAAACCTATTTTTGGTATGCAATATTTTGGAAGCATGGATAATTTTTACTTGTACCCCATGTCATGTGATTGCAGATGGAATTAGGGTATGTGTAGACCTATTAACATGTAGAAAAGAAAGATCACTCCATGCATAGATGTTACGGGTGCTCTCATGAAGTCATCCTTGTTACGCCTTACTTTTCTCATGGTCAAGAGTGCTCCCATGGTAATTTGGCATTTTGAGATTTAATTCAATGTTTCATTAAAGCCAGGGGTTAACCGTACAGCTTAGGTTTAGTATGGTCATGTAATCCACAAATTTCCCTGCTTCTGCTAAATTCCCTAGTATAAAATATAACGATCTAGCACAGGAGGAATGAAAATTTGAAGTGGAGAAACCGAAACAATAAAAACATCATGGCCTTTGAGAAGTTAGACTAAATTGCTATAGATTATGTTTATCTCTAACTTGTGGGCATAATGGAAACAAAAGGGCTGTACCAGAGTCATCGAAAAAGGAGAAAATGACGTACCCAGTTTGTACCCTCAAGTTGCAAATAGAAAGAAGTAGCAGTGTAGCCAGCAATGCCAGAGGTGAGGGCATAAATGACAACCAATGCAGTGAAAAGGGCTCCTCTGTTATACGGGTAGAAAACACCCACAAGAGCCAGAATAAATATGAAGATAGTCCTATATTTAACACAGAAAAATCAATACAATAAGAATAACAGAAGAAGTTATAGTGAAGACAATAATCAAAATGGCATAATGAAAGGTGTCAGGTGTCGGTGTCATAACTAGGCTAAACTCTGTGCCAATTGCAATCTGGAAACGATATGGTGCTCAGGGACTAGCCCACTACAATTACATCCTGATCACTGATTGTCGGACAAATCTACAATCCTCATTTTATATTCTACAAATTCAAGAAAGATGATTTGAGGGAAGGAAAAAAAAAGGACCCTATAAAACAGTTATATTACTTACAAAGTGAAAAGCTGAGTGCCAGTACCGAGGCAAGCAGCAAACAGCGACTTGTGTTTAGGGAACCGGAACACATCACCATGAATGTACTTCCATCCAGACTCTTCTTGGTCCTCAGCCGACTCCTCATCATGAGCATACCTTTTAAATTATAAAAAATCATAAACTTGTAATAAGATGGATGCTCATAGATTTATAATTAACTACGAAACCTAAATATAAAATAATCAATTTATCATATATACCCTAAAAACTAGTAATTTTATAGCCATATGATTAGAATGGGAATAAACAAAATATCTAGCATAGGAATGCATATGATTCCCATGTACAGGAAAAAATGTGGTTTACAAAAATGAACAACAATCTATAGTCACACGAGTCATCACTGGAGGCCTATGTTAACATTTGCAAAAAGAAAAAAGGAACATACTTGACAAAATCATTCTTGAGCACGCGCATGAGAATGGTGGCTAAGAAACCAGTGAGTAGCAGGACAGTCACACATGAGTTGATAATGGAAAACCAATGGACTTCCAAATGGTGTGGCAGAGATGATGACTTGGAGTACTTCTGCATGCGCTGCTCAAAAGGGATGACAGTCTCCTTCCACTTGGTCGAGTACAAGAACTCCACTTCCACTTCACGATCTTCTGTGACATCAACCAGTGCAGATGGGTCTGTCTGCACGTTGATCTCTATTACCCGGTCTTTGTTATACAGGACCTCAAAGTGGATATGCCTGTCAATTGTAATTGCATAGCACCAATTATAGTTACCCAAGCAAGGATTAGCATGCTCAAATGAAACAACTTGGAAACTTGCTAATGTGCTCGTATTTCAATGCACATTGAATGCAGTTGAACTCAGTCAATCCTTCATCATTAATTTATTTTACGTAAACTAAATTAATTGAAGCTAATAAAAAATGGTTCCACATTATAGGATTACACAGGGACGTAAGCTTGATTTCATATTTAGGATTTACTCAAAAGAAAGCTCATAATATTTCAGTTAGGTCTGCTACATTTAAGTACCAAGTTGTAACAAAACTGAAAAATTTTGGGGAGGATATACCAAGTTTGGGAAAGCTGATGTCACAAAATAAACTACAAATAAGCATGATTGGGTATTTTGGCTTATGATCATGATTTGAAACCAGGTGAAAACAGGACACACAATTAACTAGAGGCATCCTATTATCATAGCTATGTACCATCATAATTGGACAAACACAATATTGCACCTGTAAAGGAAATATTTATTCTCGCTGGGGTCAGTCTTTCCCTCCTTATCAGCCTTTCCAATGAAGCCCCATAGAGGGAGGTCATCAAAGTACATCTGGAAATAATAATCTTTAGCAACAGCACCTCTAAACTTAGCAACATCTTCTTTAGACAGCTTCCTTCTGCACACAGATTTTGAGTCATGGTCGACACGAAATTCTAGCTTGTATGGCGCCTCAACCAAGCGGTCCCCATTCAAGACCTCACCCAGCGCCTCTCGTTTCTCCTTCACATGCTCTATTCACAGCAGTTAATTTTTTAAAAAATTAGTACAAAAGAAAGCCAGTATAATTCATAAAAATGTAGCACAAGCAACTACTTATAATTCATAAAGATGTCACAACACATGCTAGTTACCATTTTGCTTTTCCTCAAATGGGTGCAAGGAACTACTTATAATTAAACTATCATTTCTATCAGTTGGTTTGATATTCCTCTTTCACATCTCTAATTGATTTATTTAGAACTCAAAGGTATTGAGCTGGTGTACCATCCATTTGTGAGGTTTAGATGTCAAGTTTGTACAATGTTTCAACTGTCAACTACTCTACATGGTGTTTTGCGGATTATTCTTTTATATGCTGCATAACTATGCAAATTTACATATTATGCATACATCTGCTATGGACAGAAAGTCAATCAATGAAGTGTTCTTGAATTAAAGGTGGGAGTATTGACCTGGAGTGCAGAAGGGAAGATCAAAGTACCGGTATGTCTCACTGAAATAAAACAGAAGTTTAATAAATAAGAGATTGATATTTCCAAGCAAAAGAAAAGAGATTATTATTTTACAATAATAACCATTCCATCTTCTCATCTTATAAGCCATGAATGGTTCTGATAACAGCAATTTTCACCAGGAAGTATGTACCAACCAGTTATACACCAACCAGATCTCAAATTGATCCATTTATTTTCTACTTTGTTTGTTGACAGATATCATGTTGATAGTGGCCGGTGGTCCTTATATGGATCAAGACTTAATTAATGAAAACGCTATCCGCTACATTAACAAATTAAAACCGCACATGGTATCAATCAATTGACATGTACTGAAATGAGAACACTTCATCACATGGTTGTCAGACCAGAAATCAGAATCCTGATGACTCCAATTCATATTCACAAATACTAATTCCTACGAACTCCTTAAATCGACCAAAATCTATTAAAACATCTAATATTTCTCAGATCAGAAACAACACACACGCCACACCAAAAGAGGATAAATATCCAAATTCTCACCTTGGATTATGGAAAGGCCCGACTTTATTTGCATACAAAGGCACTGTATCGTCAGCCTTGTACCGATGATCGCTGGCGCCGGAGAGAACTCCAGTGACGCCGACGCAGAGAAGAAGAAGCGCCACCGACATTGTCGGATCTAGTACTCTGCACCCCATCCCTCTCTTTCTCCTAGTCTCCTCTCTCTCTCTCTCTCTCGTTCTGACTAAACCTCCTCTGTACCCCGTTTCTCTCTCTTTTTATCTCGTTTCGATGCGTTGACGAGAGAAAAAGGGAACCTCGGGAGTCGGGATGGAAGAGACTTGAGTTTTACTTTTACAGGGAGAAAGCTCGACACTGGAGATAAGAATTGAATGCATCTGGAACGGTGGACCCACATTTAATGAGCCATTGCCCATTGATATAACCAATGAACCGAAAGATGTAGTCTATCCCAGTTGGGTCCCAATGTCAGCGAATCCATTATTGTAAGAGTTGAGTACCACCCAAGCACCGCGTCCAGTTGAAATTACTGAGCTCAAGTGAAGATCTCGTGTCTCCGGTTCTCTTTGACTGGAGAGAATGAGGCGTTCGGTAGGATGGCACTGCGCACGGGAGGGTGCTAACTTGGTTGGTCAGTGGGTTCCGTCCAAACTTCCTAGTCCATATGGCAATGCAAGAATAGCAAAGCATGTCGCGGGTCTGTTGCAACATGAAATTTCTTTTGAAGTTATGATTCGCTATAGGTTATGGACATCTTAATTGTCACAGAGGATATAGTTTGGCACATTTTTAGGCCGGCTAGGCTGGTTAATTAGTTCAAATTGAGACATTCCTTACCAAACAACAATTGAAGAACTCGTGTCTTAATAAATGGGAGACCACTAATGTCTCACGAACCTTAATATTTATATAAACATCTTTGTTTTGTTTTTGACGAAAGGAAAGCATCGTAGTCGTAGACCCACACTCGTCGTGAATTAAAAACAAAGAATTTTTTTTTTTTTTTGAGAACCACAAAGAAGTTGACCCTTATTCTTTGTGTACTTGCACCAAAATTGGCCCCCAACCAATTTTATAGTTCTATACACTTTGAATGTCGGAAAGAATTAAAAAAAAAGTATTTTTTTTTCTGTGAACAAATTAAAACAAAGAGGTGAAACAACATTATTATTATTATTATTATTATTATTATTATTATTATTATTATTATTATTATTTGTGTACCTCGGTTCTTAAAATACAAAAAAATCATATTTATTATAAGGAGCGTTCCGCTGCCCCCAATTGTCACAAATCACGGACCCTTAGATCAAAATATGATAAAGGGTCAGGATCGTTATCTCCTTAATCCAGAATCCTTACCATCTCTTTCTGAACAGAAAGAACAGAGAACGAAAGAGAGAAATAGAAACCTCCGACGGCCTCCCTTTTCTCCACCCGAAGGCTCGATCTACCCTCGTCTCCCCTCTCTGGGTCTCTCTCTTTCCCCGTCGCTCTAACTTTCTTCTCTTACGATTCAAACTCCTACTCTAGCTTGTACTGCCGCAACCCCAATCGATCTATCTGTCATGTCCCTCAATAACGAACAGATCTTTTTGTATTTTGTAGTTGTGGTTTGATTGAGATTGAAACAGAAAAATGAAATTGTAAAAGACGAATTGTAAAAAAAGAAAGGAATAATAGAATGAAGGAAATAATTGTAATAAATTTTATTGTGATTTTTCTGAATGCCCTCTCAACAACGATGGTAGAGGATCTAGGATTTATTAAGAAATGTCATCCAACGCAAACAAGCAAAGCATAACACATTCATATAGCACATATAACGCATTAGTATCCGAACATATATGTTTTCGTATATATATATATATATATATATATTCAAAATAGAATTACTTAGCGCAGTCACCAAATTATTTATCATTCCTTATCTTCGACTTTCCATGTCATATCTTCAACAGTTCAACTTATCTAGCCTGAAATAAGTTGGGTTTAAGTAGGCCTAAATGAGAAAGGAAGTAACTCTGGCCCAAATAAAAAATTTAGGGGAAAGAAGAGGAAGGTAAATGAAACAAGAGTAATGCTACTTTCATATAAATTTGTACCTCCAAATTGGAGTGTAATTACTGTCTCAGTCGCCAAAAACCCAAAACCCAAAACCCAAAAGCCTCGCTTGCTTGTTTGGTTGCTTCTCTAATCTCTCCATGGAGGCGGAGAGGGAAGCGGAGGAATGGCGGATGAGCGGAGGGCCGTACGTGGGAGAGATTTCGGCGCTCTGTCTCCTCCCGTTGCCATCCTCCGATTCCGATTCCGATTCCAATTCCATTCTCCTGGCTGCTGGTATGGGTTCAGCAGTGTTGTTGTATCATCTCCCATCGGGACACCTCCTTTCCTCCTTCCCCGTATTCCACGGCGGCGTCAGAGTCCACGGCATCGTCGCTTCATCCTTCTCTGGCAAGTTACTCTCCGTCTTTGGGGAGACCTCCCTCAAGCTCTTTGCGCTCACCTCCTCCTCCTCCTCTCATTATTGCCTGGACCTGGTCCACCGTTTCCCCCTCTTTGATCACTGGGTCCTCCACGCCTGCTTCTTGCAAGACGACCATCATCCGCTGCTGCTTGCTGTCGGCCTCAGTGACAACTCTGTCGCCTTGTGGGATGTCCCTTCTCGTTCCCTTCTTGCTCGCGTCTACTCCCCTGACCGCTGCCTTCTTTATTCCATGCGCCTCTCTGGCCACTCCATTCCTTCCCTCTGCGTCGCTTCTGGTACTATCCTCAATCAGGTCTGCACTCCTTTCTATCTACCAATTTTCAATTCCCCAAACTAAACTACCCTATAACATAATCCTTCTTTCATTTCCAATGCCAGATTCTAGTTTGGAAGTTGGATCCTCAACACTTCACTCCAGTCAAATTGGCCCGACTTGATGGTCACCAAGGCTCCATCTTTGCACTTGCCTGGTCTCATGATGCCTCTAAGCTTATGTCTGCTTCTGACGACCGAAGGTCTCCATATGATATACACTATCAATCATTTCAAAATATATGGGACATGTGAGCTATGGTTTTCCTCTAGTATGTACATTTACATGACATTCTTTTGGTTTTGTTGTCAGGACAGTGCTCGCATCTGGGATTTGACTGCTCGTTGTCAAACTGAAGGTCTTCCCATGCACTCACAATTTACTTTATATGGCCATCATGCTAGAATTTGGGACTGCTACCTTTCTGATTCTGTAAGATTCCAATATTGCAATACACAATTTCAAATTTTGCCCCCATTTCCTGATATGGGACCTCACTTGTGCAGCGAAAAGTCCCCCAACTTTGCAGTCTAGAGACATCTTAACCCAGTTAAGATAAGACCTCAATCATAGAACACAACACCCAATTATGCTTAATGTTTTCAAGCATTATCATGATCAGTGCGATATTGGTACAAACTAGCTTGTCATTGTATTTCTTTAGCTGTCTTATTCTTTTATTTTTCTTCTGTGTTGTTGATATTAACACTTCCCAACAGACCAGGGGGCATTATTTGGGTTATACTATCGTTTTCATACAATGTCTCTGACGAAAAGACAAATAAATAAATACAAAGCGCAAAGTTCTATAATTGTGACTGTTTGTTCGGGATGCTGCTCAGTAGTATTGCTGTATTCATTCGTTTACCTTATTATTTGTATTGGAATTTTTTGTTGTTTAGGTAATCATAACAGCCGGAGAGGACTGCACCTGCCGTTTGTGGGGAGTCGATGGAAGTGAAATCATGGTATTAAAGGAGCACTTGTAAGTACATCTTATCTTCTATTATGATATGTGCTTGCTTAACTGTTGTCCAAAAATAGAGAGGGCATCCTGTTCGAATTCTCTGGAAAGTGCATGGCCCAGGGCCCTTTTTCCCATCTTGTCATGGTATTGCTAAATTTTTTTTAATTTTGTTTCCTGTTAGTGGAAGAGGAATATGGAGGTGCCTGTATGAACCAAGTTTATCTTTAGTGATTACTGCTGGTTTTGATTCAGCAATTAAAATAAATGCGATTTCTTCTAAAGGAAAGGGTGGATTTACCACAGCTATTAGTGATCTGACGCATCTTTCTGATGTTTTCACAATTTCTGCACCAAAGACGATGAAACAATTGAGCCTTATGGACAGGTTTTTTCTTTCTTCTAACTCTTTTTTTTCCTTCCAATTTTCATAATATCACTGATGGAAGGGGAATTTCGTTGCTTCATTATTGTTTATAACTTTATATATTACATTTCTGGAACTAAAATGCTGTATTTTAATGATAAATTAGATGTATGCCTGGTATTTAGTGCCCCCATTTATCATGACTCAGCTTTACTAACTTGGTAGTGGCATAGTATCTCTTTTTATTTATTTTTCACATGTTTTAAGACTTTATTTATTCATAGGACATAATAAAAAATTAAAGTAGCAAAGAATATAGTAAATTAAAAGCAGGTCCTTGTCACATGATGTAATAGTTATACTTGATACCAATCGTAACAAGAAAAAACATGGATAATAAAGTTGCACTTATTATATGGTTGAAAATATCGAGAGATCTACTTATATCTCTACTTTTAACTAATATGTTCCTCCATTTTATTATATTTTGTAGTAAAAGCGAGTATGTAAGGTGCCTTCAATTCACAGAACAAAACACGCTATATGTATCGACCAACAATGGCATTTTATATCATGTAAATATTTCTGACCCAAAATATGCAAAATGGACCCAACTTGTCCAAGCCGATGAAAAAATAGCAATTATTTGCATGGATGTAACTAAAAGTGGTATTGTTGCCCTTGGAGATGGCAAAGGACATGTCACTATTGTAAAAGTAACCGATGGAGGAGAAGTCGGTGCTAAGGTAGATTTATCTTTTACTTGGTTAGCTGAAAAAGAAAGACAGCTCTTAGGTGTATTTTGGTGCAAATCACTTCGTTCCAGGTATTTGAACATGTACTTTAATATTAATAAATTTATCGGTATATCATTGCACTTTGTATTTCTTTAAGAGGATCAATATTGTTTTAATTTTTTTTTCTGGGCCTTGATAGCCACCTTTTTACAGGTGACCCAAGGGGAGTGCTCAAGTTATGGTATATTGAAGATAATTTCAAATTTAATAGACATGGTTTTATAAGAAAGGTGCCTCTTATTGCTACGTTTGAATCATGTTTTGGAGCTCGGATTATGTGCATAGATGCATCTCCAAAGGAAGAGGTACTCCATAGAACTTTTGTATCATTATGATTATTATTAATTTGAGTATTGTTGTTTTTGTTATCTCACAGTACTGTTTTACTATTAACACTACTCATTTTCTGTCATAGCCTGAATTTGTTACTCGTCTAGTCGTCTGTTTTGTTATTATTTTGTTAATTTGAAACTATAACATGTACTTGGATATGTGGTTTGGTAAAGCTGATTGTTTAGACAAATCAGCATGAAATCAAATTTAGACAAAAATTGTAATGAATGGTGTGCTTCAATAGAGCCAGCACATTGAAAGACTAGAACAATAATCTACTAGATCATCAAAAATATTAATACAATTTTGTCCTTTTGTCGTTCTTGTGTAGATTTTGGTAGCTGGAGATAATAAAGGAAACCTCACAATTTTCCCTTTTCCTGAAAGATTCAGAATATATGACTCAAGTGATAGCACGGAGGAGAAGATTCCTTTAGTTGATCGTTTTAGAGGTGCCCATGGGATTTCTAGTGTCACCAGTGTTTATATTAGAGAATCAGATGTTGGCGATGTTGAAATTCGCACGGTAACAATCGAATCTTGTCTCCATACTGATATGTTTGTAACAGGCTTAGTTCCTTCTTTTTGGACTGAGAACAATTGGTAGGCATTAAAAACCATAACAAAACAACAAATCTGCAATAACATTTGAAGCTTTTTGCACGATAATAATAAAGTTTATATGGTGCTAGTACAACATTTCAGGTGAAGTCTAAAGTGCGTATGCTACCTATTTTGTTATATGTTTGTTGAAACCAATAGCCAAGTAATGCGAACAGTTGGTAATCCTTATTTTTGTTTCTCCTTGTATGAGAATCTAATAGACTGGAGGAGATGGTTGCATATGCTTATTCAAGTGTCGGAAATCAGACCCAAAGATGGAATTTATAGGAATGAAGCAAGTGAAAGAATTGGGTACAGTTCAATCTGTGCATAGTGAATTCCATTGTGGGGAGGCAAGTGTTATCAACAGTCTTGCAATTGGCTTCATGTCTGCTGATTTTGTAATTTGGGATCTTATAAATGAGAGCAAGGTAACAAAATTGGCTTAGTGCAATCAAATGTATGTTACTGATTCACAACTGTTGCCAAACTATTTAGACTGGTTAACCTAAATAGTCAATCAGGCATGTATTTTTTATGTGGGATGCATGACAATGCTTATTTTGACAACAGCGACAATGATTTATCAAACTAATTCAAATAAAGTTGACAACTAAAAAGTTGAACACAGGTACTATTTGACATATAGAAGCATTAGTGCATAACCATTAAATTTCATTCAATCTGTGTATTTTTTGGTGATGCATCAAGGACCGGTATATCTGGACTTTTGAAATTTCAATTCACTTAATGAATGGTGAATCAGACACCAACTGTCATCATTTTCCACATGATAAAGGTCATGTCTATAATGTTCCACTTTTAAATTTACACTTTATCTTTTAATATTGTCAAGATTGTCAAAATAAATGGTTGTCAAATGATATGGCCTTTCATTTTGTATGTATAAATTTATCGTTCATCTTACTGTCTTGCAATTGTGTCTTTTCTTGAAATGTGAAATCATTTGACATGTATCAGATATTAGGTCATATAATGACTTATTCTTTTTGGTTTGATATCTTAATATATTCTCTTTTAGGTACTTCAAATTCCATGTGGTGGTTGGAGAAGGCCATACTCATACTATCTTGGGGCTATTGCACGAGAACAAAATTGCTTTGCATATTTAAAGGTTATTATACTTTATAAAATCCAAGTTACTTTAAAATGTGTTGTGTAAAAAGTGGTATATGATGACTTAATTGATGTATTACATACCTTGTAGTAACTACTACAACAACAACAACCAAGCCTTTTGTCCCAAGCAAGTTAGGGTAGGCTAGAAAATTGAATGGATAGAAGCTACTCTGTGGTGGTGATATCTTAATATTATTTCCTCGTCAATGTTTATTTTCCTTGACCCTATAGCCTAATTTTTCCTTTTACTTGGATGAAAGTTTTGGCATATTTGGTGGTTAGTTATTTGTACAACTTTTCAGGCCTTTCTATTTGATTATTTATTGGCCAATTACTTATTTTATTTTTTATTTTTTTTTTAACAGGGTCAAGAGATTCATGTACATAGGATATGGGTGTCTGTTTGTGAAAAACAAGTTTTTCCTCAAGTGTTGCACATGCAGTTTCATGGAAGAGAGATACATACTCTATCTTTCATTCCTCTTGAGAAACTTAAGCAGAAAGGGACCCCTTGTGTCTTGGTGGCAACAGGCTGCGAAGATGGAACTGTTCGACTAACTAGGTTTGTGTTTTTGTCATCTGAAATTTTATCAGAAAATTTAAATTTCTAATTTTGCATTTATGAAAGTTTAATTTGTGCAAGCTGAGATTAAATTTTGACCCAGTTAAGCTCTTTGAGTTAAATGGATGGCATGTTGTTCTGGTCCTCCTTTAATTCTGGTGCTGAATTGTGCAGTTGAATATATAACTGCAGCAAAATCGGGTGTGTAATCAAATGATATGAGGCTCAATTCTCGCATAACAGGAAAAATAGGGCTATGCGCGCTAAATTGAATTAACAACAATCTACCTTTTCCAGATACTTGCTTATCGAAAGGAGGTGGTCAGACTCCAAACTGCTTGGAGAGCACGTAGGTGGGTCAGCTGTCAGGTCGATATGCATCACACCAAAAGTCCATCCATTCAGATATCATCTGAATGGATCTCAAAGTGATAGCGACATCAACCGTGAATATTCATTGCTTATTTCGGTGGGGTCAAAGCAAGTTTTGACCTGTTGGGTTTTGAATGAAGGAAATGCTAGAACCTCATTTGAATGGTTCTCCTCTCACATACCACCCAGAATTAACACAAGTGATAAAGAGGAAAAACATGTTGAAAATGACTGGAGATACATGGCTGTCACAGCTTTTATTTTGAGGAGCAGTTTTGCAAGGTAACAATTGCTTCCTTAGTGGAGACTATCATGGGGCCATCCCACAAAGAACAGAATAACAATTATCTGCCATTTGAGTAGTTTGCCGATGCATAATTATATAGCTTGTGCAACCTTCCTGCCCTAGTTTTTTCCCCCTTTATATAGGAGGCTCTGTATGGATATTCTTCATAAAGGATCTATTTCTTGCTTTTGAAAGGGCGGTACGAGTTATCGAGGTTCCTTTTGTGGAAATCTGGGTGGAATTGTAGTTCTGTATTGACATTCTTGGTTGATGAAACAGGATGTCAGTGTGCTTTATTGTGGTCGCCTGCTCAGATGCTAGCCTCATCTTAAGAGCTCTCCTTTTGCCTTCTCGACTTTGGTGCCAATTTTTTTTCTTTACTATTGAATTGATTAATTAATTAATTATTTATTTTTTTTTGCATGTTTACTTGCTTTCTAAATGGAACTTGTTGTCAGCAGGTTTGATGTCGCCACCTTGGGCCAACAAATGTCTCCTGTACTAGCCTTGCAATACATTCTTGTTGGTGGAAATGGTAATGGCAACTATGGTCTTTTGTTTGATATATCTTTCTCATCATTTATTGGCTGCATATTTTCTACAACTTATGTTAGTTGAACCGTTGTGTGTTAACGTACTATTGACACAACTATACATACATTTGTATTGTTTTGCTTTTTATATATATAGAATATTTACCTCATGGTGTATATATGTACGACATAGGTCGTGGGCAGTGGTTATTAGATTATTTGTGGGTGAACATTGTCAGGTCTAGTACTACTAGGGAACAGGAGTCCTCAATTGATATGGCATAGTTATACAGTATTTGACAATATTACTAACTGTTGACTTCTTCTATATTGCCTTTCTTATAGATGTTTCAACAAATGAAGATAGATATATTATCATAAGCGGTGCCACTGATGGAAGTATAACCTTTTGGGATCTCACCCGATTTATCAATAACTTCATGCAATTGATAGCTGAAATTCAACCGCAGACCCTGATTGATTGCCAAACCAGGCCCAAAACCGGTCGAGGGAGCTGCGGTGGCCGCAAGTGGAGATCTTTAGCAAATTACTCTTCCAAAAACTCTAATCAAGAAGAGGAGCCTGCACTCCAAAACAAGAATTCAAACGACTTGCCTGAAGTGCAGCCGCTACTTGTCTCTGATTGTGTGCACCAGTCTGGGGTGAACTGTTTGCATGTTGTCTCATCTGATGAAGGTTGCTTTTTACTAGTGACTGGTGGGGACGACCAAGCATTGCACTGTTCCACATTTAGACTGGAGGGTCCAGTTACAGATGGGGACATTAAGATTAGGGTTCTTAGTGAAGACAAGATTGCATCAGCTCACAGCTCTGCAGTCAAAGGTTTGTTCTGCTTACATATCGAATCAGGAAAGAAAAAATTTATCTGTTTTATGATCAGTTTTTTATGGTTGATTCTGTGCTTATATCACTCCCGCATGCTGCAAGTGTATTGGTGGATACAGGTCAATATCGGCTTTTGTATACATTAAAGCCAAATTGTTGTGACCTCCAAGTAATGTACATCATTGTGATTTGATATTTAATTACACTATAAGTGTTTTAAAATAACAATCTTTTATTTAATTCCAAATACAGACAATTGTCGGGGAATAAAACCATATTTGTCGTTGATAAGTTGACACTCTGATCCCAATCCTTAATGGCCCTCCAATATAACCATATCTGACGTTCTAAATTAATAATTAACCTCATTCTTTTCATTAATCATTTGGTATATGTTTGTGTGTGCACTTGTGCATGTGTGCTGGTGTGCAGGTATATGGACGGATGGAACTTGGGTTTTCTCAGCAGGTCTAGACCAGAGAGTTAGATGCTGGAAACTCAACCAGTTTGGGAAATTAGCAGAACATGGTCATCTCATAATCAGCGTGCCTGAGCCAGAAACACTAGATGCTGTGATTTCAGATAGGTACAGCACTAATGTTGTATAATACACTTTACCTATTGCTGTTTACTTGCATCTTCTTTTTGACGACTAAAGATTTGAAAATCAAATATATGTTTTCACTTTTCAGCATTTTCTTTTTAGCTTTGAAAATTTCAAAGCTTTTTTAAGTGCACAAAACCAAGATTCATTGTTTGAAATTGCCATCTAGTGCAATAACCGCTACTATTTGTTTGAGACTGGATAAGTATGATGTGTTACCAACTTTGATTTGGATAATCAGTCATGAAATAACCTCAATCTGAATAGTTGATTGTAAGCATTTTTGGTGTTGATATTTTCCACCTGTGTCTGTACCTGAATGTGTTGTTTTTTCAGAGAAAACAAGAGATATCAGATTGCAGTTGCTGGAAGAGGGATGCAGATGGTTGAATTTTCTTGCACAATTTAACAGCCAGACATACTAGTTTGTTGCTTTCGGGTGTTTTTTATTTTGTACATTATTTTTGGGTAGTAAGATATCTTAGTGAAATAGTCAATAGTTTATTTTTCCTATTTTTATTTTATTGTACGTACTGTTTCTAACCATTCGAGTTGGTTTTGAGAATTTAGGGGTTTGTAGTTTAGTCAATTAGTCTAGTCTAGACTAGTCTTCTATAACGCCATATTCTTTTTTTTTTTTTTCTATTATACTGCTTACTATTACACCATACATATTTCTGAGAAACCTCTACTTACCCAGTCTGGCTTACTAGTTGCCACTAGTCATAACTAATGATTTTCCAAATAATAAATACCATTGACAATTCATAATATAAATTATCATTTTATCGGACATATTATTATACAATAAATAATCTTCAAATGCTCACGCTTTACTTTATCCCTCTTGTTAGTTATATCCATTTAATGATTAGTTAAGAAGCAACCGATAGTACACGCCTTATTTTCAATCTTAATTTGGACATAAAAAATGTTACTGTTGAGATAAATCTTTTCACTCTTAATTATATAATAATAATTATAATATATAAGACAAGCGGGTGCCAATGCTGTAAAGTGTCCTACAGAAGATTAGCATTCTCGTGACATGTTCAAATTCTGAAATTTATTTTGCAAACGAAGACGAGACGATCTTCACAAAAATGTCATGCATTCCAACCCTGTTTCAACTGTCCTCCATACATTACAAAGACAACCTAAATTCTAATTAATGTTACAGCTACCCAAAATAAAAAGAAAGAAAGAAAGGAATAAAAAATTAATAATAAAAACACATTAACTTAACATCTCGGCAACAATAACATCGACAAAACTACAACTCCTATCTATAAGTTAAAATGATGCCAAATTAGAGAATGTTTATGATAACCTAAAGTCTGCGGGTCCGGGACCCAAGATACCTTTCTCTTGTTCTCCCACCTCTGTATTAGCAGCAATGGTACTAGCAGTAGCAGTAGCAGTAGTAACCGTGCTAGTCTCCATTTGTGACCTTATCTCTTCATCAACCGAAGTTGGTTGTGGGTAAACCCCATCCCCCATCCACTCCTGCTGCTCCAGGAAAGAAATGTAAGGAACACCAAAAAGTTAAGTACAGGTTAAATAGATCAAACCGGTATTGTGTTGGTTTTAATCAGGTGATCTTATCTATCAGAGATTGCTTCAAGTAATGGACTGGTCCTGGGGCAGGGCCGGTCACAGTTTTGCAGTTGGACCTAATTCAGGTTAGCCATCTTGATATACATGAGTCGAGTCAATTCTGAATCTGGCACAAGCGCGTGCCAGAACTTGTGAATAACAAAAGTGAAAGCAATGCAATACTTGACAGAAAAAGAAAAGAACCAACCAACAACAGTGAATAACAAAATGGAGGTAGTGGTAATGTAATGTCTACGTATAGAGAAATTATGAGAAGAAAACTAACAAACCTCATTATAGGAAGGGTCTTCATCCGCCAAAAGAGGTGTAAACAAAGGCGGCACTGCATCTGGATCTGGCTTTTGGAATACAAATATTGAATACAAACCTAGAAACCAACCAAAAGTCCAGAATAAATTTTCAGAAAATTGCACAGGTTCTCCATTATGTTCTTATGATTTGCTAAAAACCCATGTACTATTGATAACTTCACAAGTTAGTCCAAACTTTCCTTGTAGTGTAACACCCTAGTTTTTTTACTTCAAAGAAAATATTTCATTGAACAATCAAAATTCAATTCAATTGACCGTCCCATTTTGAAACAAGCCTGTTGCATGGCACATTATTCTAATTAGATGGACCTGCCAATACCAACATATGATATCAAAAGACAGCAAAAAGGGGTTTATGTTTTTATTTGTTTACCTAAATCTTTGCAAGGTTAATCTTGTTGTCATGTTGCTCCTCATATTGCTAATGTCAGAGCTATAATTAAAGTAAAAAAGAACTATTTGTTTCACCTAAAATGTCGAAAGAACGAGGAAGAAGCTTCCCACGAGGATCCACCAGATTCGGAGCATAACTTGAGAACATTCCAGAAAATTGTGCTCTGACAATTAAAGAAACAAATAAAGGGGGAAAAAAATTAAAAAAATGTAATTTTTGAAACATGAAGTAATGGACTGGGACGGGAACTCATATGCTCTCCACATCAGAGGAAACTGGGTGCATCTAGTTGTTTCTTATAAGAGTAAGAGTCGGTAAATATGCAGAAAGAGCCCCTATATCTAGAAGAGGATAGAGTAAAGCTGGTAAAACAATTAATTAATACAGGCAAAGCTGATTAAGAAATTGTAAGTAAGCTTCCTGTTTATCATGTGAACAACATACAAAAATATTGAAAACTTCAAAATAAGCCAGCTTTCCTGCACCTGGTACTTGAGTCTATTGATTGAAGCAGGAAAACAAAAAAAGAGGGCTGTGAAGAAACAACAGTAACAAAATATTGAACAAGAAACTTACATGGCTCACCTGTTATCGTCATAAAATTCGGTAAGATTCTGAATCTCTATACATTCTAGACCAGCTTCTCTTGCTAATCTAAATCAACAGACTGTATAAGTTTCACATAACAATTACAAACAACTGCTGAAACCTAACAACTAATAAAGCAGCAGAAAACCTGATTAGACTGGGAAAATGCACCAAGCAATGCGATTCAACTGTCGCCTCATTAGCAAACTTCAATTGATACCTTTTCCCAAAAGAAGGAAACCTAAATAAGAGGAAAGAAACTGTAAAAATGATAGCAACCCCTTTTTTAGCCACAACAAAGGGTAATAGACTTAATTAGAGTTTCAAAAAATGAGCTGTGGGTGAAACTAGGCTTGCTAAAAAATATTGCGAAGTTTGCTCAGTGGAAACAAGGAAATAGTAAATAAACTTGAGAAAATAAAAAAGTTAGGGTTAAGCATACTTGTCTTCTTCGACCTCGAAAGTAATGACATAGTTGTCTGAGCGAATGTAAGCCGGTGCCATATTGGATTTAGTACCTCCTCCCTTGTGAAGCAAGGCCTCCACATTCTTTTGGTACTTTGTCCTGCGTTACAAGTCACATGGACTGATAAGAACAAGTACTCATCATGCACTTATCAGTAAAGAAATGAATGATTCGTTTGAAAATCAAATAGAAGTGACTGACAGACCAAATAGTAGAGGAATCAGGAACAATGCCGAAAAAGTAACCGCCGGGCTTGAGCAATGATGAAACATTGTGGAGAAGTTTCCTGGCCTTGTGCTCACTCTCAAAACATAACTATGAAAAAGGTACAGAAATGGTAAATTGATAATAAGAATAAAATGATGCGTAATAGAGAAAGAGGTAGGACTGTAGGAGTGAGCTGACCTGAAGATGATTGAAGCAGCAGAGGAGATCAGCAGGAATGGCATTGCGGCCTTGCAAAGAAGGCTCCAAATCATCCTTCAAAAGAGACAGAAAGAGAAGAATAAGATGAGGGCTGAAAATGTACAAGTACAAAGATAGTTACATTACATACAGTGCAGGGGTCGGCATGGAAGAAGTCGGCGGAGTAAGTAGAAGCAGGATTGAGGGTGGGGAAGTCCCAAATGTCAGGAGGAGCTTCAGGCCCATCTTCTTTTTCTTCTTCTGCTGAAATTGGATTTGGGAGTCGGATTCCAATTCCAAGGAAGTGAGCAATTTGGGCATCATCCCAAATGATTTTGCGCTTATTATCATTGGCATTGCAATACAACTCGCAGACGGCAGCGTAGGGAAACGCAAAAATGGTGATCAAAGCCGCAGCGGCGAACTCGCAAATTCGACCATGGATTGACGCTGATGACGACTTGTTGTTGTTG
The DNA here is from genome assembly GCA_028095005.1 of Rhynchospora pubera. Lineage (NCBI taxonomy): Eukaryota > Viridiplantae > Streptophyta > Magnoliopsida > Poales > Cyperaceae > Rhynchospora > Rhynchospora pubera. Next base: position 206,072,820 of record CM051462.1, on the reverse strand, counting down.
TTTGACGACCCTCCTCCTCCTCCTCCTCCTCCTCCTCCTCCTCCTACCATCCCCATCATCGCCTATAATCTAAAACTCAATTGAGCGAGTATCTTTCTCGGCTGGTTGGTTTCTACTTAAAACACACAAAGCAATTAAGCAAACCAAATCAAAGGAACCCAAGTAAGTAGGAAAGGAAAGGAAAGGAAATGAAACGAAATAGGAAGTGTCGAACGAAGGGATAAAAATCATTGAGGTTTGGGCCGATGACTAGACTAATATTGCGCAGAACCGACCCGTTAATAAATTTATCTATAAATACTTTGGTGGCCTAAATCGGATATAAACCCCTCTAATACTCTAATCTATTCCCTTCTATTCAGCTACAACAAATTACAGCTACAGCCGACAGCAAGTTACTAGTGTGGCCTCTTCAGAGCAATAATAAAAAGCGCTCCATGATATTTTTGCATGGTGTTTATGCATTTTTTTTTTAAAAAAAACTTGATATCATTTGCGTCAGAGTCAAAATTCTCCATGGTATTTTATGCATTTTTAAGGGAAAACCATCAGCAATTGAATCCAAACAAACAAAAACATAACAGATAGGAAGCAAGAGCTAAAACACTTCCAAATATGCAAACGATGTCCCCGCGTAAATAAGTACCGTTAGTATACATTGTCAATTAAAAACCGCAATAATATAAATAGAAGGATATGGATTATGGGGTACTATTACAAACAAGCAATGCCAAATACATCTACGGTCAAAGGAGTTTCCATCTTCAGCCACTCCTTTCAAATTTCCTCAAGCAGACAAAAAATAAGCTATATTTCACCACTCACTCAGCACATATCACAACCACTACACAAGGAAAAATTAATAACATGTATATAATTATGAAACATGTCCATCCTCTTTGATAAATCAAGGAGATTAAGCAGAGGCCGTGACACAGTCAATAGCTTGCTTGCATATACCCGTCATGGTAGCCTCTGGTCCATACACCTACAATGGAGGGTCATGTAATATACAATTAACCACCATCTTAAGCACAGTGATTGTACTTAAATTTTATAGTTTGGGTGAAATAGTCCCAAGTCTAATGATCATTTCAGGTGCATAAGCTTCAAAATAGCTGCTCATATCAGATGATGTATGCAAGTATTATGTTTCTCAAGGGCAGTGTGTGATGTCTGGATTTCTTTATCACATTTACGAATCATCTAAAATTACAAAATCTTATTAACATTGTTTGTTTAGAGTCTCTATTTATACAGGAGATAGCCATGAAGAAGAAAGCAGTACCTCAATTGGAACACCTAATTCAGCACCGAGTGTACCCATCTTAGAAAGGCCAGTTTGATAGTTCGGTTCTCTTTAACATATATATGCATCCTTGCAGCCTTCAGCTTATCAAGGAACTAACAATGCTCTGCACTCGCAGTAAGTTTGGACAAAATTTTTTTATTCCAATTAGTGCTATTTTTGCTAAAGATAAGTAGTTAAGTACCATTTTCAAAGGAAACATTTTCAGTTTAAACTAAATAAGATTAAAGACGACAACCAAATCAAAGAATGGAAAAATAGTTTAAACATGAACATTCAAACCAAAGACTCACTAATCTCAATAACTTAGTTGTGCAGTAACTATCAGTACCTACATGCCATCACTAATAAGAGGTGCTGAAATTGAACACCATCTAAAAGATGTGCCTAAATCAATTCCTAAATCTTGGTTCAACCAGTTGCTTCTTTTACTAAGCAGGAGTTGAGGTAGCAGGGGAGGTGACAAAGGTAGGAACAGATGTTGAGATGCTAAAGAAGGGTCAGGCTTTGCTTTACTCAACTATCATGTAGCAGACTGATTTGGTCTTTGGTACTGGTTTGTTGTTGTCCAAAAATAATCATGTCTTTTCACATAAGATTTTCACTTCTCAAGAGGATGGAAGCCTGGAAAGCCAGCCATCAACCACATATTACTTACCCGACCTACTCCTTGAAAGAGACCCATCAGATTGGCAGAGCATACCAATTTCTCACACCATTATCAGGTTCAACTTCAGCTTTTGAACTCAACAGGCCTCACCCGTATCACTTGTTTAATCCTCTCTCTAATCCCTGTTTCTATCTTCCTACAAATCTCCTCTGACAAATTTTCACCCTCCTTCCCCCTCAAAGCATCACATACCAGCTTATATGTGAACTCCCTTGGTACATGGCCTCTCTGCACCATCTCCACTAAGAGATCTCTTGCCTCATTAACCCTACCGCTCTCACACAATGAATGTATAATCGGTGTATAGGTACTTGAACTGGGCTTACCATGCTCCCTCTCTTCCATCTCTCTCATAAATTTCACAGCCTTGTCAGCCTCATTAACCACACTGTAATACCTTATGAAAGAGTTATATGTGATTCGATTTGGCAAAACTCCTTTCACAATCATTTCATCAAACAGCTCGTGTGCACGCCCAATCCGGTAAGTCTTACACAAACCATTAATCAGGCAGTTGTAAGTCACCACATCAGGCACGAACCCATTAAAAACCATCCGTCTAAACATGTGATTCGCCTCCCAAATCCGTCGCCTAATCGCCTTCTTACACCCGGTTTCCAAACCCCTCTTGCAATAAAAAGTAATAAAAATGGTGTAGGTGTACAAGCTGGGCTTGCACCTGGCTCCAGGCAGCTCCATCTGGTCTAACAAAAACCTAGCCTTCTTAAAATTCCTGTTCTGACAAAGAACCAAAATGAGGGTGTTGTAGCACTGCACATCGGGCATGCAATGGAACTGCTTCATCCGATAGAACAGATTCAGAGCCGGCTTAGGAAGGCCGACTTCGCCTAACGCGGCAATCAAAGCAGTGACAGTGGCAGTGGTGACTAAAGCTTGGTTCTTTCGGAGAAAGAGCCAGAGAGAAGGGAGGGAGGTGGACTTGGCGAGGAGGCGGGCCATCTCGCGACAGGTCATCTCGTCGTGGGAGAAGTGGCAGTGGGATTGAGCCCAGGAGAAGAAGGAGAGGGCGAGGGAAGGGAGAGGAGCGGAGGGGAAGAAACGGGGCAGGGAGGCGAGGAGAGATTGGAGAAGGGAGGAGGAGAAACCCGGGAAGTGAGGGGAAGGGAGGAGAGTGGGGTTGAGGGAGAAATGGCGCTGGATCAAAGCGGAGATTAGTTGAGGGAGTATGCGCTGTGGAGAGGGGGAGGGAGATGATGGCGATGGCATTTGGGTTTTACAAGGAGGGATGAGAGTGCGTTTGACGGTTTGAGGGAGGAGAAATGTTTGAGAGTTGAGAGTTTGACGTACTTACGGGTATAAGACGGGTATGGGTAAAGTTTTATTTTCGTTAAGTTAACGGGTACGGGTAAGAAAATTTTTTCGTTAATTTAACGGATACGGATACGGATAAAAGTTATTTCGTACCGTTTTCATAACGGATAATTGTCACAATTAAAAAGATACAATTACATGATACATATGGCATCTTATATTGCATGATTGGTAAAAAAAATATTGCTAGATTTTATTTAAAATTTATAATTCTTTCCATTCAGTGTACGAAAAAATAAAAAAAGCATAAATCTAAAATATTCGCCACCATTGTTGCATTTTATTAATATACTTATTGATATAATTTATTTATACAGAGTGCACAAATTTTATTATTATTATATCCATTTTTTACCGTTACCGTACCCGTACCGTTAATTCTTAACGGGTACGGGTAAGGTACGGATAAAGCTATTTTTAACGGGTACGGGTAGGGTACGGGTAAAGAAAATTTTAACGGGTACGGTAATGAAAATACCTTCTACCGTATCGTACCGTATCCATTGACAGCCCTACTCGAGAGAGGTCGACAAATAGTTGAATAATGAATACCAAATTAATGCCCCGTGCAGTTTTGTAAAATTCTGAACAAGTGATGAAAATATTTATTTATTTTTAAATATTCACTATCGTCTATATGTTCATCTTATTTGTTGTATATGTTCACTTTATATTTAACGATGACAGAGATAATAAAATTAAATAGGACAGTTATCGAAATACCAAATTGCAAAATTTGGCCGATTCATATCAATGTCAATCCATCGTAAGTTCGTAACCCTTCGCTAATTCATTTGGATTAAATCTCGTCCGTATTTCCATTGATTAATGTAGTCATTAGATTTTCATTAGGTCCTCTGACCGTCGATTCAAACAATTATAATTTGCCTTTCACGTTAAAAACTCATTGCTAACTAAATTCTCATCGAAATCTCTTTGCAAATCAAATTTTATATATTTTCTAAAACTATTATTTTGAAAAAAAATCATTAGATCGGAAAATTTTTAAAAGTACAAAATTTAAAAAAGATAAAATTTAATTGGAAAAAGTAAATAACTTTTTTTCTATACAAATTTTACGTCATTCCTTATGTTTTGAGATATTGCGTAATAGTAATACCAGCAGCACTCTGGTTTGGGCGCGTATTATAAAACCGAGTTCATAAATTATTTAGCGTTAAATATTTTTAAGAAAAAAGGAAAGCATGATTTAGGAACAAAATTAAGACAAATTTAGAGGAATTGCAATGTAATGAAATCTAAATTTAAAGTATGTTGCTCCAGCGAAAATATTATTGCCCCAACCACCACCATTATGGATCGGTGTCAGGGTGTGGGGTCATCCTTTTAATCATCCACTTATTGTGGAAAATCAGTAAAATGCACAAAAGTATACTTCTTCAATTGTTGATGATGATGAAAGGAACAAAATGTTGAGAAAACATGGATCGAAAAATTTCAAACTTTCTTCAATCATAATGCATTATATTAATCATAATGCACTAGAACCTTGCTCTAATCAATATATTAATAGATTGGTTAACACAATAATACTTGTTAAAAATAATGCAACGCAAAAGATAAACACGTACTTTAACACTAAAAAATCATAGATCAATAATGCCATTACACGATCAAAATTGAACCCCCTCAAGGGTTGAACTAGCAGATGGCATTGGTCTTCTTATCTGTCTCAAGCTTCTTCGCAACGTGACCGTTTGCCAGGGCAGCATGGCAATTTGCCACATCAGCAGATCGCTTCATTGATTTGCCGTTAGGAGGCAGAGCATCAAGTTCACGCAGCACTTTCTCAATGTCCAGCACCAGCCGCTCCGCAAGGCCACGGCTGAAATCTTCTCTGATCACAACACGCAACACGGTAATATGCTGAGCATCTGCCGGCATGGTGTAAGCTGGCACAATCCAGCCAAACCGCCGGAGGTGGTGGGACAACTCAAACTCATCATGACGGCTGTGGTCTTTGAGGGAGAAGGCGACAAGGGGGATGCCGTTGTCCTTTGAGACTATGGTGAATCGCCCGGTACGCTCAAGGCCCTCTTTTAGAACCATTGCATTTTCTTGGCAATTTTCCATTACATTTTTATAACCCTGCATTGCAATTCATGCAATCATAAGATATACTTAATAAAACTCGAGACTATAACAACACTAAAGTTTTTGTTCATAATAATTACAATCAAGATAGAAGCAATAATTACCTCAAAACCTAAACGGATAAGCTGATAATACTGGGCAATAACTTGGCTAGATCCTGATTTGCAAAAAAAAAAAAAGAATTATGAAAAAAGGATCATCTTTTGTTGCCCGGTAGGTATCGAATGATGATACCAAAAGCCAGTATATATGTTGTGTGTATATATATTACCTTTTGAAAAGTTTAATGTGAAGGTGGGTTGTTCGGTTCCCAGGTAGTTGATGTGAAAAATAAGCTCCTCTGGCAAGTCCTCCTTGCTACGCCAGATGACCCACCCGATTCCGGCATAGACGAGCCCATACTTGTGCCCGCTCACATTGATGCTCTTCACCAGCGGCAGCCGAAAGTCCCACTCTAGCTCCGGGTACAAGAACGGAGCTATGAATCCTCCGCTGGCTGCATCGACATGGATTGGTACATCCCAACTGCCAGGTTTCAAGAATAATATCATGAGTAATTCTTATTTAGGTTCCAACAGGTTGCTTGCAACATAATAGAGAATTTTTTTGGGTAGATATATCTTTTCAACATAGCAAGAAATACAAATTAGGCAATGTATGGAGTACGACAGTTATATGTTCTGTACTGGGAAATTTAATTTGATTAAGTATAATCAAAATTTTATGCAATTGCTGTTTTTATGTGTTACAAATTTCTCTTTTCTTTTGTGTGTTTTACACGGGCTTATGTAATATCAAGCCGAAGTGCCAATAGGCTTATCATAATTCGGCCCAATTGCAAGTGACTCCACCTAACTAATCAACGAAATTGGAGTAATTTCGCCAAATCATGTGAGTCGATTATTCTGAATTGATTTTCATTGATCACTGAAGGATGCATAATGTGGATAAGAAACATAAAGCAACAAAAACTAACCCTGTTTCTGAATTTTTCTTGATAAGTAGGTCATTGAGGAGCTTGACATCCTCGAATTCTCCATTAAGAGTCGAACCGAGGATCGCCGCGACACAAATTGTGTTCTCATCAACCAGTTCTACTGCCTTTTCAGGGTCCATGACATAGTATCCTTCCCGCAAATTCACTTCCTTCAACTCCACTTCAAAGTACCGGGCAAACTTCTCCCAGCAGACCTATATAATTTGTTGCATTCAAAAATTTCACTAAATTATGAAATTGCCTGAAACAGAGTACTGTAATTACACATATCCGAAAACGTAGCTTTGTGAATATGCAGGACTATATTCATGATTTACAGATCGAAAGTATCTAAGTTAGGTTTACAAAATACCTTTAAAATTGGAAGATGTGTTACTAGTTTCTTATTCACAATTAAATTAAACCAAAATGAAAAAAAATAATGTCCTATACATTATATCATTTTAATAATGCACTCGAAAGTTACTTTTTTGAACTAATAATCACCGGTGCAACTAATACTCTAATCATAAAGTATTAAAACTACTTCTTTACTCCTTACCTGAACATTGGCACCTGTGACAATGTTGGGCTTGTCATAAGGCTTTCCTTCAGCCTTCCTCTTGTTTTGCCACCTCCTCTTGAAGGCCAATCCGGCCAGCATTATGGCCTCAGATGACCCGACAGTACCGACTCCGACTGCAGCCTCAGACTCGCCAAGTGGCGCATTAAACAGGTGAGCAATCATGTTTACACAACGATTCTGCGCCATTGAGGAAAAATTGTGACTGATATGTTATCATCATTCTTTTGGCAAATTTTATTTGGGATATTTGTTTCTTTTGTTGTTGATTGCTTCATTTTGATCTTTTAGTGATGAAAAATGGATATTACTTGGCACCAGACATTGATAGGTGTTGGTGCCCAATAGTAGGTTACATACGATCCGAATGACTACAAACAAAAAGGACTCGGCTCAAAGAAACTAATCAATTACCGTACAACCACGAGGCTATATACAAAGAACCAAATCAATTATTTTAATTTTCAAAGTTAATACCATGGAAAACCACTACCCAATTTCTGACATGCATGTAGGTCAAATAATAAAAGGGAACAAAATTAAAAAGAAGACCAAAACAAAATTGAAAAGGTACCAAACTACTAAAAGAATCACCAAAATAATAAATAAAGAAAGAAAATGGTCAACTTTCTCTTTTATAAGGGAACTGCACTAATAGTACTGTAAAAAATTTAAGCTATGTCGTATGGTTTTTCGTAAACTAGAGAACTTTTCTAAGGAAATAAATAATTGAAAAAAGTCCATCCGTACACCTTTTGACCATTTAAATGGGGACATAATATTTTAGCCAAATAATAATAATAATGCCATGTTTCCTTTTCCCTCTATTATGAAACAGAGGCATTTTAATTCCGCTGTTTTGATGAGAAATGAGAACACTTTTCCGCATAAGTCCTTAGAAACAATTAAAATTGCAAAATAAAATTTAACAATTTTTTTAAGAGAATGCATGCATGGAGTTTCGTTGTATCTCCAAATCAAAATAAAAATTAGTCAATGCGATTTTAATAATTTTTCTACACACTTATGAAATTTTGACAAATCAATTTTATTTCAATAAGCAAGAACATATAAAAATGTACCGATGTGGATATTTTTGAGTTCTTAGATCTTCTTAGCACGAAGGAAATTTTTTTAAAAATTTTATATGCATATAGAACAAGTAAAATAAATCACATCTAGTAGTTTAATTTATTTTGTTTTTTTAAGACATGAAAACTTAAGAGATTTGAACTATCAGTTTTTTTAACCAAATCGCATTACCCACTAATTAAAATATCTTATTTAAGTAACACTAAATAACTTCTCAGTGAAAATAATAAAATACACAAATACCTGAAGCTCAGTAGTCACTGGGTACTCATCCATGTCAACATAGTTCTTGTTAATTGCTGCCATCATGAGCTTGTCGCACTCGGGCTCCATCCAAGTTGTCACGAAGGATGCTAAGTTGAGTCTAGGGTTTCCATCAAGCATCAGTTCATCGTTAATTATCTGATACGCCGCTTCCTTGGGGATCGTGTTTTCCGGCATGCGAAACCTGATTTATAGCAACACATTGAAGTAACAGATTTCAGAAAGTGTTTTAAGCTGGTTTTTGTTTGATTAGAAATATATAGTTTATTTTGCATATGTACAGAGCAAAAGTTTCTTAAAAAATATTGGTAGTGTGTTAAACAAAGAAACAGTAAATATTTTATATTAATGGGTGTCTTTGAACTTTGAAGCTATAAATGGCCCAGGTGCATGCAATGATGCAATCAGCCCGGTAACGTTGTCTGTTCGTTCACAGTTTTGCACGAATGTACGACTCCGGTCTAAGAGACTAAGATGCGTTCAAAGTCAAACTAGTAAACTATCGTTGTTTGCATTTATTTCCCTTGAAGAATGTATATTTACATTTATAGCTAATAGGAGTACTTTTCACATTTGGCCTATGTAATGCGTTTTCATTTACTAAAATTAATTGAATATTTGACTAATTCAATATGATTACATCAATCAGAATTAATTCAGTCAATAGTTTTGTTGGGTCTAAATTAACCAGTATATAATTGCAAAGTCTGGGTTATGAATTTCTTCCGGTCGAACTATAAAGTAGTTTTAAGGGGCATTGGTTCGAAATTGGAAGTTGAAAGGGTCGATCCTGTTAAAAGGTCTGCTAAAACTAAAAGTTCTCCTTGAGGACCATGAAAATGTAAGTCTATATAGAAAAATAAGAGAAATAAAGGCGCGAAGGCAAAAGAAGCAAGAGGCTGGGAATGGAAATTTACTATTGAGTATGTATAGATAAAATTAACAAACTCAATTCCTCTTGAATAATTGAATTCGGAAAAAAAAAAAAACTGTCAGTTGATAATAAACGTATATGTCTTGTGATGACTCGGAACAGCACATCTACAGGGATTCAGAGTCCCAAATAATGCATTATATATTTTATATTTAAAACATATAAGAATTAATTACATGATGCAATGCCATATGGAAGCAGCATTGAAATGATAATAAGAAATATGCATTATGCATTTCTGATAATGAAAGGTATGATCATATATAATAACATCAAAACTAAAAGTATGATGCATCACCTTGGAAGGGAGGATTGTGCATAGCGGGAAGCAAATGTTGAGTGCACCGACATGTCGGTTTGTGAGGCAATCCTTGATAGTACCATGGCTCTAGTGAGGAAGAGAGAGTTCTAATTTTAAGATCTTTCTTGTATGTAATATTTATTTATTGCAAGGAGTTGATGCAATGGTGGGGGAAGGAAGGGCTGTTAATTTATAGGGGAGCAGCAAAAAACGCGCAAGAGCACGAATAATAAAAGAAAGAGGATGGAAAGGGAAAGACAACGGTCAAAAATGGGAAGAACAAGAATTAAGTTTTTTCCTCAAGAAAAGTTGGCGAGCACACTAAAATTATTTTTTCTTCCTCTAGAAGTCAGAAAAGATTTGAGTAGCTGAATTTGATATTTTGCATTTATATTACATTATTGCCCCATTTTCCATACCTCCGTAACGCCAACCTTTCCCCCATTTACTTTTCTTATTTGAAAACTCAATGTACAAAATGGTTGAATCCAGGATTTTGGGCTCCCAAAAGTTTTAACTTTGAAATTATTGATCTTGAATTTTATAATTTGACAGTTCTTACTGGGTAAATCACACATGTCAACATGCTACTTCAAAATATTTCCATGTATAAGTTCTATTCGTGTTTAAATTTTCAGAATTTTTTTTTTATTTGCTAGTGTATGATTCAATTTAGCATCAACTTCATTCATTGCTAGGATGGTTGCAATCCAAAAGAGGGAAAAACATGGTTTGATCTATCTGAGCCACTTGATCTGATGCGTTGATCAAATTAGTTAATAGCAGAAATTTTAGCATGGTACGTGTCACTAACACTAAGCGGAACTGATATACGACATCTTACTTTTTTGACATCCCTGTGACATCCCAGCGTCAAAGTCCATCTCCAACGCAAGCCCATCAGTTCAACGCTCTCTCCTCCGATCTCTCCTTCGATGCTCCTTCCCTTCCACTCTCTCCTCCGATCTCTCCCCGTTCTTTCTTTCTCCCCTTCCGCTCTCATCTCTACATGTGGCTCTTCCTTTCAACTCCCGCTTTCTTCTCATGCTCCATGCTGCTCTCCCTCACTGCCCTTCTTTCTTTCTTCTTTTCTCTCGATCTTCATTTCTTTTTTCATACTCATTTGCATATAACAATTTAATATATCTCTTGATTCATAATAAATACTCTCTTAAGTCAAATAGATACTCTCTTTAGCAAAAAAATATACATGTTATAATATAATAAGTTACTCCCTTACGTAAATATAAATACTTTCGTGTGACAAAATAAATACTCCTTAAAGGTTAATTCACAATTGAAAACATATTTGACGCTCCCTTAATGAATCTTACATACTCCCTTAAAAATAATTAGTTACTTCCTTAATACAAATTACTTACTTCCATAATAAAAGATAATTGACACCAGTTTTAACACTCCCTTAATGAATATTAAATACTCCCTTAAAACTAATTAGTTACTCCCTTAATGTAAATTTCGTACTTTCATAATAAAAGATAATTGAGAATATGTTTAACATTTCGTTAATGAATCTTACATACTCCCTTACTTTTAATTAGTCACTTACTCCTTTATCATAAATTACGTACTTCTATAATAAAAGATAAATGAAAATATATTTGACGCTCACTTACATACTCACTTAAAAATAATTAGTTACTCCCTTATTATAACTTACGTACTCCTTAATAATATTTAGATACTCCCTTTACAATTTTAGTTACTCCCTTAATTCAAATTACATACTTTCGTAATAAAAGATAATTGAAAATATTTTTAACATTTCCGAATCTTACATACTCCCTTACTTTTAATTAGATACTCCTTTATCACAAATTACTTACTTCTATAATAAAAGATAAAAATGAAAATATATTTGACGCTCACTTACATATTCACTTAAAATAATTAGTTACTTCCTTTTTATAAATTACATACTCCCTTAATAATATTTAGATACTCCTTTATCATAAATTACGTACTTCCACAATAAAAAAATTAAACCATATTTGATGCTCCCTTAATGCATCTTACATACTCATTTGTGTATAATATATACTCTCTGATTTTTATTAAGAATGATGATGCTTATATGAAGAGATAAGAGAAGAGGGGAGGAAAACAGAGGGGAGAAGATTCCTAGGAGGAGAGGTGAAAGGGGAGCGCGAAGGAGAGAGAGGAGGTGAAGGGAGGGCGCGAAGGGGAGAGGAGATGGATGAGAGGAGAGCGTGAAGAAGAGAGGGACGAGTGACGCGAGAGAAAGAAATGAGCGTATAGTATTGGGCTTGGGCTGAATAGAAGATGGCACGGGATGTCATTTCTTTAGGATGTCAGTTAGGATATCCAATATAATTTTACATGCTAAAATCTTGTATGAAACCAAGTTTCACCATTTTTAGAAATTCTTATTGTTTGCTTTATTTTTCACAAATAACAGTAAAATAATATATTTATATACAAACATGATCCATTTAACAGAGTCGAGCTCGATCGACCCTTAAAAAAAAATCTAAACCGTCAGCCTTTAATATGAAATACTAATCGAGTGCATTTAAAACACTCTACGCACACATAATAACTATATAGAGGATTACTAGAATGTTTTGTGTAGCACAAATGGGTTACGTCACGTGCTACTCATTCATTCTCAAATTTTGTACTTCAAATGTCTGATCCAAACTTCTCAATCCCATCTTCATATTGAAATCTTATAGAAAATTAAATTTTATTTTTTTCCAACTTTTTTTTTCCTAATCTTTTAAAATTTTAGAAATTCGTCGCTCTAATGGGACTTGATTATATGCAGTCAAGCAATCAAATATAAAAAATAAATGTATTACACTCTCACTTTGTGATGAATATTCTGAGTTCAGATTATTGATCGCTCAAATGTACAAATCTTAATTTAATTGTGGTCGGAATTTAAAAAGCTGGCTAATTGTTTATAAGTTCAGGTTTATTGGAGAGAGAGATATGGTGTGATTTTATATTTTGATTATGCAACACAAACCAAGTTGGAAAATTTTATTATACTGGCGCATCAATAACGCAGTGACATTGGAGAGTTCAATTTATCTTAGTCAACTTTTATTTTCTTATAAAAGATTTTAATTACTATTATTTACCACGCGGCTCATGATTACGAACATCTCAGATGTTAAAAATATTAATATTTTATAATTATATATTTTTTATAACCTGCAATAAAAGTGAAAATATATAACAGAATGTCTTTACAGAGAAAATATGATATTAGAAAAAGAAAAGCAATTTAGCACACCAGCTTAATGGCCAAGCAAAACCGTTTTATATCTTTTCCCCGGAGTCCGGACTCCGGAGCAGGTCAACTAAATAAAATAAAATTTTAGAGTCATGAATCTGGTTAGGGCTGTTTAACGTTCCAAACGGAGACAGAATAGCCCGTTCCGTTTACCGTTTCGTTTCATCAACGGTATGACAATTTCATTTCGTTTTCCATTATTCGTTCCATTTGGACGGAATGAAATGAAACAACGTGTTTTTACACTAAAAACTACACTATTTTCGAAACGGAAGCGAAATAGGTCATTTTGTTACCGTTCTGTTTCAGCAATGGTATGTCCTCTCATTCCATTTACCGTTCCGTTTCTGGGAACAAAATGATTTTTTATACCGTTAACCATTCCGTTTGAATAGAACGTCCACGGAAAACGATAAACGGTACATTATTTAGGAAATGAAACTTTTCGAATTTTCATATAGGCTCTGTTTGGATGAGGGTGGGAAGAAGGGAAGAAGGGAAGAAGTGGGAAGAAATATTAGGAAGTGTGTAACTTTGTGAAGAGTTTGAATTGTTTAATAATAAATTTCTTCCCCCACTTCCCTTATTCTCTTCTTCCCATTCAATCCAAACACAGCCATAAGGCAATAATATATGATATGCTGGAAATTTTCTAAGGAAGCGAAAACTTCTAGCAAAACCAGGGAACCAGAAATGGTAGCTTTGCACTTTGCAGCCTATAGGTCTGCAATCAGGACAATCTATCCAGCGATTCAGACTCAGGCCTAGACTTTGCAAAACCCTCAACATGAATAAAGCAAACTCCAAAGGTGGTTTTTAGAAACTGCGTCTGGCCCCCTGACTTGACTTGGTATGCTTCGATTTGCCGCGGCTGGCCTACTTACATGGTTGCACTGCTTTTCACCGCGTTGGTTTTTGACTTTTCTATATAAATCCCCATATTTTCTAGAGTTACAAAAAACCACTTGGTAAGTGGTAACTCCCGCAATTTCTTTTTTTTTTTTCTCATGAACGCAGCAATTCATGCCCCTTTTGATAAACAGGCCTTATCATTCCATCGAGATGTTTTTTTTTTCTATACTTATGTAATTTTTTTATTGGCGTGATATTATATTGATGGTAAATTTAACTCATGTCAATAGTGCAGTTTACTTCAGACTAAAAACAAATTGTGAGACTAATGTAAAAAAGTCGCAATCCTGAGCAGCAAACCACAAGTTTAGAAGTCAATATTGAAAATGAAAGTTTTTGGTTAGTCAATATTATGGCGTTTTTAATTCTAATCTATGAAAGATAATCGGGCTTAAATCTTAATGGGAGTGGCTAGTGTCAAACATATAGGACACGTACACTTGTCCAACGCGATAAAATTTTAATTTTTAAAATTGGAATGGTCGATCCAAACCTTTCAAATTGTTCTATGTTATAAAATCTTCATGAAAACCAAAATTTATATATTTTTATTTTTTTACTATTTTTTTTTATTTTTCAATATGCTCAATCTAAAAAGTTCTGAACCCTTCAATTTTGAAAATTCGAAAAAAAAGTTAGAAAATATGAAAAAATATAAAATTTGATTATCAAGGATATTTTAATATAGAGATCATATTGAGCGATTTGGATCGACTGTTCGAAATTTTAATGTGCGACGTTTGCATCGTATTTGACGTCCTATATGTTTGATTCTAGCATTACTCAATCTTAATAGCTTCTTTGTTTTTGTAGCGATAAAGGTACATTGTACTTGTTTATGTATTAGTGTTATAATTTTTCAATGAGGACGTGTTGTGTAAACTTAGTTTCTCCAGCTAGTATAGAAATTTTCGCTGGTTGGTTTCAAAAGTCAATATATTAATTAAATTAAAATATGATAACTCAGTTAGCTATAAATTTAATATGCATTTCAAAATAATTAAGAAGAAGAGGAAATTGCTTGGCTCAGTCGCTTGCAGCCTTGCAAGGCAGTCTTTCACAAAGATTTATTCATCATATGACATATATGCAATTAGGCCCATCAAATACTAGGGACTCATAAAAATCTTCATCGTATTTATGCAATCAGGACCAGCAATATGTCAATATATACGTAGGTCGCCTTTTATTTATTCTTCATTTTAAAAGTCTGCGTTGATCTAGAAACCGAAAGTTGAAAATGAAAGAAACAGGAATATGGTAAAGCATGTCTATAACAAGTTAACAACTAACAGGAATACATAGGTCGCCGTTATACCGTTTGCCGTGACATGAAACGGTTAGTAGCGGTGTGGATCGTGTCGTTAGAAGAACGGAACGACAAATGAAATAGGATCTAGAACGATATGGTACATGTCGTTTGTGGAAATCGTATATTTTACAGTTTAGCGAAATGGTTAACGAAATATTGAATTGTGTCGATCGGTTAATGGCACAACAAACAAAATGACCTATTATGTGTCATTTCACCATGTTAGACAACCTTATTAACAAGTGCATGTAGCTAGTGATGAAGTCGAAAATTTTTTTAATGGAGTTCATTGATCTTTAGAGCTAGCAACACTAGTCGAGGTCGAGCGATCTGACCGTGACCATGGGCCCATGGCTTGATTTGAAATTACGTCGAATTTTGTCGAATCGAATTTAATTGAACATGAACCGTAATCGAGCCTATGCCCTGTGAATTATTATACTTTTTTGTATATACTTCATACAATTTTTAAGTAAGAAAAAACAAACTAATTAATATTTATTATCTTCTAGATTATTTTTATATATAATGTTATAAACTAATATCTTTATAATGATATTTTAAAGAAAGGTAGTATTTATATCTAATAAATAAATATATTATATATCAAATTAGATATTGAATGTTATAAATAAGATAGTAAAATTACTTATCGATCTAGTTATTTCGAGTAAAATTCGAGTGAGTCAAATTTATCACGAGCCAAAATCAAGTGAGACAATTTCGGAAAAAAAATTGATACGATCTCAAGCAAGTCACGAGCATGATTATTTTCCCACCTATATCCTAATCTTTCCAAAAAAAAACCTCACATATTGCATCATAAATATATGTATGGATTCAACAATAAAAAAATAATCACATAAATATTTATGGGTTCAAATCGATTATACACGTGATAAATTTGTATTTTATAACTATTAATATTCATCTTTAATAAAATTATTTTAGAAAATATTTGTTGAACTTAGATCCGTCCATGTAACGTTCTCGAATCTCGACCAAAAAAAAAAGTACATCAACAGTTGTAGCACCACGTTCACGTGAATTTTGTCCCACATTAAGAAAGTTACTTATTTGAGTTATTTCCTTCACCGGGGATGATATATTATCAATGGGCTATTTGTCCCAGTGGGCAACGAAACAGATCAAGGGGTAAAAAGAGAAAAATAAAAATAATATATTTATTTTTTATTTAATTTTCTTTCGTACTTTTCTTTTTCTTTTTCTTTTTTTATGAAACCTTTCGGCTTTCGTTCTTTCATTCACCCGGTCGGTTTTCCGCGCACCTTTTAGTTAGTTTTTTTTTTTTTTAGTTTCCGCTCAATTACGGTGCTTTTTTCATTTTTGAAGTTTGAATTTGAACTACGTTCACACTTCGTAATCTTTTTTTTGCTCATCCACCCCTCAATTTTGATGGAATTATTTCTGTTTCTTGATAATTTTATTTAATTTTAAAATAAATTGGGAGGCTTAATTCGCAATTTATCTTTGAATTTTTACGCTGATAACTTTGGTGGATCTATCAGTTTTGAAAATATGCAATTTATGTCAATTAATTAAAAACTATATATTATAATAGTACAAATACAAATATTAACTGCATAAGCATCAACTTTAGTAATATCAATACTACCTTCAGAAAATAACCACTTGTTTCAATACAATAAATCATATATTTAAATAACGGACAGTGGGTTCATAAGTAATAGCGAGTATTTTGCTATCGCTATAGAGTCAAAAAAATAAATATTATCAACAAACAATAGTTATTTGTCATTATATATTTTTTATTTTTGAAAATATATATTAAACAACAAAATCTCAAAACATAAAGTTATATTAAATTATAAAGTTTATTGTCAATATCAAGTTCTCCTAAAGCTTATTATCAATAAGTTCTCTAAAAGATACATCATATTTTAGTCTAAAATAAACAATTATATTTTCTAAAATATTAAAATATTCCTAAAGTAACTAATTAGTGTAGAATTTGAAAATACTCAGGCTCCGTTTGGATAGATGTGGGAAGAAGGGAAGAAGGGAAGAAGTGGGAAGAAGTATTGGAAAGTGTGTAACTTTGTGAAGAGTTTAGATTGTTTATAATTTTTTTTTCTTCTTCTTCCTTCTTCTTCTTCTTTCTTCCAACGATCCAAACGCACCTATAGTGCAAAAGTTTAGCTTATTTCCTAAGTTTTCACATCAGATTGAATCACGTCACGACCGTATTCGAAAAATATGCACAAAGTATTAATATTACTTCAACAAATCATACATCGTGTCACTATATTTCTTTAAATAGCTCACAAAGATTGTTTACTGCTATAGCGGTTGTTGTCAAAAAAAAAAAAAAAACCACTAATTTGGAGCCTCTCTTTTTATAATTGTAAGTGATTCAAACCACGTCGAAGGCATGGCATAATGAAAATTAATATTTATGCCCCAGATATTATCAGAAAATAACATAAAACCTTACATATTTGAATCGTTGGATGTTATATGTATTTAGTGCATACAAAACTAATTGTGAGCACACGTTGACAATTTAAAATGATTTCGCTACATTTGGAAGTCCCAAGATTACTAAAATTAACATTTACGCTCCACTATGAACCAACACAACATGAATATATTTCATATTCGAATTGTTGATTGATATATCTATTTAGTGCATATGGCTCTGTTTGGATGGTGTGGGAATAAGAGGAATAAAGAAAGAAGTATTGGGAAGTGTGTAACTTTGTGAAGAGTTTGAATTGTTTATAATAAATTTAGGAGTAGAAAAAAACTATTCTCTTATTCCCTCACCCATCCTATGTGTATATAAAATCCAAGCTTTTAAATTTCGGTTTTTTCGGTATGACGGTCCAGGTCCCCATGTTATTTCGGTGTTATTTCGATGTTATAACAGCGATATAACGGTGTAGTGTTTTTTTCAAAGTTTGACACACATTAATTCTATAACTATCAATTTATATGTTTATACATCTCCAATACTATATACAAATAGCATATGGCCATACCAAATTCAATATACTGCAGTGTACTAATATTGAGTAGCAGTAGCAGCTTGTACCAATTTAACAATAGTTCAATATTGAATACACAATTTAACAATAGTAGCAATAACAGCTTGTTATTTCGCCGAAATAACTGAAATAACGCGTTATATCGCCGAAATAACTGAAATAACGCGTTATATCGCCGAAATAACTGAAATAACGTGTTACGTCATTTTCTCAATTAAGACTGTAACGTTCATGCGGTTTGACACAGAATACCGCTATTTCTGTTATTTCGCCGTTATTTCGCAGAAATTTAGAAGCTTGATAAAATCTCATTTGAACCCTACTTGAGCATTTAAGCGATTATATTAACATGTTTTTGTTCCTCTTAATTTGGAAATTATAGAAATCTATCCAAATAACAGAAATAAAGAAAAAAAATATTTTGTTCAATAGTTAATTTTTTTGAAATAATTTTGTGTGTATCGCTACTTGAATAATTTCGTTTCAATTTTGATCATATATTTTTTTTAAAATCATTTTCTATCCAAGTTTGTTTACGGTTTCTTTTAAAAAACCTTTATTTGTCTCAAAACTTCATAGAAAAACATCTCCAAACACCTAACTCATCTCTAGATAATCCATCGTGTTATCAAAGCAACAACTTACCAGGATATAACAAATTATTTGTCAGTCACTCCAACAATAAATTATTTGTGGCATATTTTTAAGCAAAATCACATCCATATTGTTTCGGAGTTTGAAAAAATTTTAATTGAACTATAGAACTTTTAGGAAAATATTATTACAATTTGAACATTAGCTTATTCTATTTAAGGTTTTCTTAGGTCCAGGTGGCAAGTACCGATTATATTTAGTGTTACATAGTGCTGAATAAACTGGTAATTCGGATGAAGTTATTTGTAAATGCTTATTTAATTTGGGCTGTACCATTTGGTGTGAACGCGAATAACGAGTTGCATTTAGTTTGTTGGATTGAAAATGCTAGTACGATGCTTGTAGAAGACAAAAAACTTTTGAGAAGCACCCATGGAGAAACAGGAACCGTTGGAAGCCACATACTTGTCACCTGATCATGTCCAGTCGGCCTTAAGTCTCAAACTTCAAAAGAAAGATGCGTCAACGTAGCATTGGTGCGTTCATGTAAAAAGTATCAGAAAAAGTGCAAGAAATTAAACATGTATTGCTCTTGTTTGGAGGCACGATTAAGGGGAGGCGTCAAGCGGGACAGGTCGGCCGATCGGGTCGGTGGCTGAGCATGTCAAAAAGGGTTGGATTGGGTGCGGAGTTGGGTCAATTTGATCCGAAACACAAGGAATTTCAAAGGGCGAAAAGCCGAAAATTCAATTTTTGCATTGGTACGGAATTTGGGTCGATTGATACAAAAGAAATTCGAATATTGAATTTATAATTTGACGCAGTAAAATGGTTCGAGTGAAAAGTATTTAGTGGTGAATTTGTCGAGCATATTATAGTTGAATGCGAGGAAGACTAAAATTATTTTATTGTTGCCTTTATAGCGTCTCCATTTTTTTAGATTCTTAACTAACTACAATATATATCTTAAATAATAATAAAATAAATTGCTAAAAATAATATATAATACTTTTTTCTATATGTATAAAAAAATCTTATAAATTTTGACTTTTTTTATTGGAAATAAATATTTTAAAAAATCAATGTTCAGAAAACGTTCCCATTGGTGCACTAGTTGCTAGTCCTATGATTTTATATTGTTTTTATCCAATAAAAAGAAAAAAAAAATCTGTTGATGGTATTTCTAAGGCATATAATCTCTTTGGATGTAACCGGCGGCCAACCATGCCGCTTTTCAAACGGCAGAAAAATGAAAAAGAAACGCCAAGCTCCTTTTTCCTATGATTTTGCAATATATTTATTCAGTCTTATTTATATCCATTATCATTCATCACTAATTTTTCTTTTTAATAAATATTCCAGAATGAACACCTCATCACCAGGATATGTTTAGAGCTAGATCAGTGGACGCACGCATTTAGATTTTAGACATAGTTCTGATAATTATTCCGGGTTAAGTATTATATGCAATAATTCAAAAATTAAGCATCATATTAATGATTTATAGCTCCTAATTATGGCTATAGCCTGTAGGATATATTGAATAATCCATCGAATGGGAAGTGAGCAATTGAGCGTCATTTCCCTGATAAAACATTGGAAAATTAGTACAGAAGGACTAGAATGGAAAGATCATTATGGATCCCTTTCACATTTAAATGTTTGATAAGCCCCAACATTTCATTGAGAAGAAATCTATTGATTTTTTTTTTTATTTCTATTTGGCACCAACAACTAATAAAACAACTGTGAGAAATAAAATTGTGAATTGTCGATACATTTCTATAGCGTTATATGTTGTGGCAGTTGTGCATAAGATATGATATGATTTGAGAATCATTTGAGTAATAATATTTAAATATGTAAATATAATATGATTTGAGAATTGTTTTCTATATGCTGAATTTAATCGTCGCAATTTCACATTTTTTAGGCTCCGTTTGGATGCGTTGAGAATAAGGTAGGAAGAAGGAAGAAGGGAATAAATTTATTGGGAAGAGGTAAATTTATTGGGAAGTGTGTAACTTTTGTGAAGAGTTTGGATGGTTAGAAATAAATTTATTGGTAAAAAGTGATTATTTCTTATTCCTTATTCCGGGAAGAAGCCATCCAAACGGAGCCTTAATGAATAATGGGTAATCAAATAAGTATCAAATTATATCAAGTACGATATAAAGTTCATTTATTGATAGGAAAATATCTATGAATTTAATTTTCAAATTTAAAAATTATTGAATCGATCTTTACAGTTATATCAAATAAGTCTTTTCAACATAACGAAACGAACTTATTGCAGTTGAATTTCGAGCGTATGCGTAACAATGCGTTTTTTTTTTTTTAATGAGGACGAGCCGGGCAAACGTGCACGTCACAGTTTTTCTTCTCTCTCTCTTTTTTTTTTCCTTAATTTTGATCCGAGATTGTTATTTACTTATTTTATTTCTTTCGGAACAATCGTAGTTTGTCGAAGATTTTAAAATTAAATCGATTTGTCTGGGCCGATATCGTGATTTCTTTTGGTAGCGGGCTCTGTGTTGTGATTTCTACTTACAATTGGGCTCTCGCACTAGTGTTTTGAAGTGCCCATAAATATAAGTAATTAAATCGAGTTAGGCCTGAAAACGGTGACCGTTTCGATCGTCTTTGCATTTCGTTTAAAATAAAACGAAACGGTTAACGCAAGTTTGAAACGGTTTCGTCCATGTGTATTTTCGTGGTATTTTTCGTGATTTCGATTGTTTCCTCCAAAATGAAACAGTTAACGCAAATGATAATCAGTTTCGTGTCCAAAACGCAATGATCAACGCAACAGTCCATTTGCGTGATCGTTTTAGACGTTATGCACCCCTAAATCGAGTTACCTGGGTTGATTAGGTGAAAACAATATAGATGTGAATCAAAATAAATATCATCTTCTAAACAGTACGAGTATTTGAAGTATAATTCTATTCTTTTCCTACATATTTGCTATTTATGCATATTCGTTCTTTTTTTTTTGTTGCTTTAAAATATTTAATTTTGTTATATATACTTCCATAATAAATAACTGTTGCATATACATTCAATTAAAATAGTTTAATATTAGAAAAAACTAATTTGTTATTTTTAATATTAATATTTTTAAATAGTTTAATATTTATACCGTCCAATTAAACACAAATACTGCATCAGCTCCTCTAATCCGGTTATTTTCTAAAAAGTTCCCTTCTGAAAATTGAAAAGAAAAAATTATAGATGAAACAATCTGCCGCAAACGGGACCCGGACCCTCTGGTAGGGATGAAAACGGATAGAATACGGTTAGGATAGTGGTCATACCATATCAGTATTTATATTTTTTTTCGAATTCGTATTTCGAATTCAAATATGAATACAGATATATTCGGATACGGATACGGATCGGATGTTAAACGGATATGAATACGAATACGAATACGAATCAGATATTACAGGATACGGATACGAATATATTTTAAATATTAAAACATATATATATATATATATATAAATTAAAAAAAATAAATAATTAATTCCATATTATCATCGTATTATGTTATTATTATATTGCTAAAATGTTATTTTAAGTCAATCTAACTAGTAAAAATTTAGTTTATTAAATCAAAAGTCTTTTCTATAGGTGCTAGAGGAGTAACTAAGTTTATTATCTTGTGTCTTTGATTTAATTAAGGGTGAAAACGGTTCGGATAAAGACCAAATACGGATCTGATAACGAATTTTTTTGTCGGATACAGATACGGATACGGATCGGATAGTAGTCAAACCATATCCGCATCCATATGTTTTTGTCGGATACGAATATGGATACGGATATGTTCGGATTCGGATACGGTTCGGATATTAAGTAAATTTTTCGGATTCGAATGCGGTTCGGTGCGGAGTTTATCCGCACCGTTTTCACCCTTACCCTCTGGTCGTTTCAGTAGTCGATTTTCGATCTGAGGTGTCCGATTTAATCTCAACGGTAGGACATCTATTAACCATCTGACGGCTCAGATCGAAAAACAACACCAGAATCTCGTTCCGCCGCAAACGATGGAAATAGACAAATAGTTGCAGCTTGCAACGGGCAGCGGTAGGGACCGAATAATCTCTCCTCTCTCCTCTCTCCTCTCTCCTCTCTCCTCTTATTATTTCCCTTCTGTCAAGTTCATAACGCGAGTCGGAGTTGAGCAGCCGCCTTCTCTTCTAAAACCCTACCGCTACCGTTCCAACCAAACCAAGCAGCCCTTGGGAAGCGGACATGACTACTCCAGTCGCCATGCGGAAGCTATTCGACAAAACCGACAAAGATGTGCTCCTCTCTCTCTTCACTCCTTGATTCCTTCCATGTAGGAATCAATCTCTCAACGTCCTAATTTTCTTTTGTAATTAAAATAATGTCAGGTTCTAGCGGACATTGTGAGGTTCACTCAGAAGCAAAGTTTGAGTGGCGCCGAAGGAGGTTGGAAAGATTATTTGGCGCGGCATGACAAGAAGCTGGGCACTTGCATGAGCGACCCCGCTAGAAGACCCAAGGATTTCTTGGTTTCCTTCCTCGAAACCTTTCCTTCGAATTTACAAAAGGTACTTACTGTGCTATGTATTTTTCTGACCCTAATTTGCATACTTAATTGTGTACATTTTGTGAAGTATCGTCTAAAAGTTGGGTTTCTTAAATAAGTAGTCCCTTTAGGTTGTTTGGTAAGATTTCAGAGTTGTTATGTAAGTTTTTTTTATTGGTAGAAACAGAATCCTTCAATTGTCAAAACTCAAAAGCAATTTTTCTATTGGTGTCTGATGAATGAATTTTTGCTATGTCCTTTTTTCCTGTAGCATATTGAGAAGATGATCAAAAGATTCAATGAACGTAAATTGGTTCTGCAGTTCAACAAGTCTCCTAGCTCGGAGCCTTCCCAGACGGTAACAGTTATTAAATTGATACTTCTATGTTTATAGTCCCTATCTTCTTTTCCCTTAGCTTCAACTTAAAACAAAATAAAAACCATTGCTTCCTAGCATGATACGGTACTTACTGGCACATACCTGTACGGACCAAATTGTGAGCTGACATATGAGTTATATATAACAACAAACGAGGAGGGCATTTTCTGTTTTGGCTAGTTTGTTAGGTTTAGTATATTTCTTTTCTTTCTTTTTTGGGTTTTGCTGTAAGAGTTTCTTTTACAAATTTTTTTGGATGAAACATAATGCAGAGGTTGGTCCGATTGACGACAGAGCACCCAGACTACAGAAGAAATTATGTTTTTCCATCCTATAAAGAGGTCCCTCTCCTTCATATCGATTTCTGATCACTAGCATATTTGATTTCTGTTTGCACACTTTGTATTCTATAATAACCCATAAACAATGTTTTAGATAACCGTTCTTCCTTTGTATATGTAGGATTGGGAATTAGTAACACTGCGCAAATTGCCACAAACAATTGACTCGAATCCTATGGTTGCTGTTCACTGTGAGACTGTAATTTGTGAAGATGGTACTGAAACACTTGTACGGGTTTGTGCTGTTGATCAAAATTTGGAGGTATGCAGTTGTTTACCTGTCAATCTAATTTTATTTTTTTGAAATATATATACCTCATATCATGGTTCAAGATTTTAATGCGCAGTTACTTTTTGCAGGTCATAGTGGATAGACTAGTCAACCCGAATAAAGCTGTAAAAAACTATAGAACTGCCATAACTGGTGTTTCTGCTGAAGACTTGGAAGGAGTCTCATGCTCATTAGTTGATGTACAGGTACTCAGCTGTCATATTTGTTAATCTTAATAGAATATTTACTTGAATTTTCAGTGCCAGATTTCTGTTGTACAAACAAGAAAACAATATCCAAAATGATAAGAAAGATTAAAATATCTAATTCGCATTTGAATTTGTTTCTGGTATTAGTTCATCCTTTTTTTCTATAAATTTTTGCTTGCAAGCTAATTCCTTTTTTTTTTCTTTCTTGCACAGAAATCTTTGAGACAGATCTTGAAGAAGGGCCCTATTTTGATTGGCCATAGACTATTCAATGATTTGAAAGGTAATAATTATAACAATATGTTGTACTATCTTAATAAATTTTTTATGTGCCATCAAGGTTTTAAAATGTGGTTTGTGCGATTTAGCGGTTCGGGGTTAATTTAGCAACACGGAGTTTTATCGATGATAAAACGGTCGATAAGCTACCATGCCAATTTTTTGTATTATGTCATTTATTTTAAATGAGTACGCCATAAATTAAAATTGATTTAGCTTATGTGTTCTATAATTAACTATCTTGATTACATGGCTGTTGAAATTTAAAATCTTGGAACTCAAAAATATCAATTACGGATTTTTCCCATTCTATAATTAATTAAATTTAAGATCTGGTCGATTTGAACCGTAGGGTCATAAAATAATGACTTTTTTTTCTGGACCATTGGATCAAAACCCATCCTTATCTCCTTTTCCTTTCTTATTTCTCTCGAGTATTCCGACAATTTTTAACTCTCCTTCACCAAGTCGTGTCTCACCCCCTCTCCGCTCCCACTCGAATTGATTTCTCGAGCATGCTACGGTTCACTTGTTGTTTTATTTTACTCTCGTGATTTCTGGAGCATCTCCGCTCATCATCGTGCTATTGAAAGGAGAGGAGAATAGTGTAATTGGAGGCAAAGCTACAGGTGGTTCTTGTTATTTGAGATTGTTTCTCGATATTTTTGCTCATCATCGTACTCAATGTTGTTTTAACCCTTGCAAAAATAAATGAGTTTGGTTGTTCTTTTGTTTTCAGCATATGAACTCAAAATTTTGGTCGTATTATTATTTGATTCAGTATTTTCTCTTTAATTTAATTTATTTTTAAATCCAATCGTATCCATTACAGGCCTGGTCAAAGTATTTTTTTTGGTTGTGAGAGCATCACTTCATTTAATTGAGTTAATTCAATCTTTTTGTCAAAAATATTAGTACTCAATTGTTGGGCTCGTCGGAAAAACAGATATAACACAACTTCCTTTTTTTCCCCGCGAAAAACGCACAACTTTAGCGAATTATCGCCGATAATTACGATATAGCGTGAGTCAGCATTTTTGAGAATTGGCTCAATGTTACCGTGCGGTTAGACTCGGAAAACCGCTAAAATCGATATTTCGCCGACCGCATTTTAAAAGCTTGTGTGCCATGCTTTGTTGCTGCACCATGTTGATTGTGTGTCATTATCATTTCTCTGCTTTTTTTGGAACAAGTTGCAGTTTTTTCTTATATTTGCTACTAGCACCCTAAATATTTTGAGGAAATTATAATGAAGGCCAACATTACCGGTGCTATTGGAATGTTTTGCATTATTGAATTAATAATAAAGCCAACAATTGTTGTTTCCATGTTTATATGAAAGTGAAGTAACTAAATTAATTAATATGAAAATTCAGGGTGAATTCAGCTCAATTATTCTGGATTAACCTGGAACCTTTTATTTATCGATTGTTTAGTACGAAGAAAACATTTGGTCTGAGTTGCAACAAGCATTTTCTTATGGGTTTTCCTCGATTCAATGCAGCTTTGAAAATTGATTATTCATTAATAGTCGACACAGCTAGCATATTTAATTTTGCTAACCTTGCTGCCGGACTAGTCCCTTCATTAAAAAACATATGCATGGTATGTATAAGTTCCCACTCTTCTCTCTCCCGTTAAATTGCTATATAAACCTCATTGTTTCTTATTCTTAATTTGGACATCTTTTTTTTATCTTTATATTATTCTCTGTTAGGCTGTTTTGGGAGAAGTGGTACCTAAGGAAGGAACAGACAACTGTTTAGAACATGCAAAAGCTGCAATGAGACTAGTTCTTGCTAAACTAGAATGTGGTCTTGACCATCCCATTAATGTCCCGTCTGATTCTGTAAGTGACCATTATTAAGTCTTGGTACTGGCCCTTATGAGCCATATTATTGTAATATTAAAGATATTGATTATATACGCAAGATGGACAAAATTACCAGACAACAGTGTACCCATGCCAGTTTGTCATATCACTTGCAGATAACAGCTAAAACTGGCCGAAGTGTTCAGATTACAAGTATTTTTGCTAGTATATGTGCCAGTATTTGCCTTATGCCATACAAAGCACGTGTTGTATCTATAACTACAGCACTCAAGAGCCATACAGGTTTCTTATGGTCCAGGTCTATAACACACGTGGTCTAGAATTTTTCTGCATTGTCAAACGATAAACATACTTTGCAGTATATTAACTGTTTTTTATCACAGCCATATTGACACCCTGACTAATTAATACTCTGATGTAACTTGTTCCTGCTCTTTAATAACTGGTAACAAGAGTATCTATGCGTCATTAATTATCTTTTCCTATTTGAGAATCAATATCAATGCTCTTAATATATTCATAGGCATCACCTGAATTTCGCTCTAAGAGTCTCCTGGTACATCGAGTTCCCGCGGCTGTGCCTTACCTGGAGTTAACTCGCATATTCCCTGGAAATCCTGAAATTTATGTAAATTCTAAATCCTACTATAACTACTCTCCCAACAAAATTAGTAGTTGATTATTTTTTACCTTGCTTTTTTTTTTTTTTGACATTGGCATTACTTTGTCAGCATGGCATAAAAGTACAAGGTGATTATTATTCTACATATGCAAACTTTGAGAATGCCAAAGCAGCAGATGATGCATTTGATGCATTGAACACTAGGAAAACTAGCCACGTAAGATGATCTATTATGTTACTTTTATGTATTTGTGTTCTTATTCAGCATAACGAGGGGGAAGTAATCAAGGTTCATAGTCTAGGGTTAGTGCAAGGCTGGCATTTTGTTGACTAAAGTTGTGCTGATCTAATGCTGATAATGCTAATCTGATTTTGTTGTAAGTTAGCCTGGCTAGGTTTATTGACCTAAATTCAACAAACTTTTGTCATGGCTGAAATCATGCTACTGTTTCTTCTTCTTTTTTGTTAAAAAAAAGGATTTATTGGGGAGGCCGCAAAAACTAATTGTACTCAAACGTGAGAATGGAGAGGTCATAACAGTTTGCGTATGTAAATTGCTGCAAAAAAGGCCATCAGAGGACACAAATGGAGTTGCAGAAGAGAGACCAGATAAGTCAAAGAAGCTTAAAACATCTCATGATCAATGCACAACTGAAAAAAAGGTTAAAAATTTTCTTGTTCTTTTGATTGCAATTACATCATATATTCATCAATCTCACAGTTAAGTCATGATGTTTCTAATTTGCAAGTAATTCTGTAATTTTTGATGTCCAGATGTTAGCATAACATGGTTCAAGTTGGTTTGTTGGAAGTCAATAATAAACCTTAACTGTGTGAAGCTCTGAAAGATATAAGAGATATCAATTTTGGTTTTCAAAAGTTCGTGTGTACTAGGACTGTTAGTATTAATATTAGGGGACATGAGTGGTTATTTGTTTAACTTGACCGTGTGAAACCTTTAGGCATTCTTTTCAAGTAACCCAAGAAGTATATTATGTGTTTCTCCAATCATAATAATAAACTTCCATTGCAAAATGGTGAACTCCACATCTATCTAACCAGATCACAGACATGCTAGCTTAGCTATTATGAAATCTGGTAGAGAGATTGTAAATGCCTACTGATGTATATTTAAATCTTTCCTTATGCAATTATTCAATGTCAGGCGCTGGTGGAGATTGTGAAAAAGATTCAAAAGCGGGGTCTACAGGGTAGTGAAGGGAACTGGAAAGAATTTCTGATAAGTCATGACAGGAAACTCGGTGCTAGCATATCTGACCCTGCAAAAAGAGACGAGGAAACTCTTACAGCTTTTCTGAAGACTTTTTCTTCTCTTCTCCAAAAGGTACTTTCACTTTTTTTTTAAAAAAAAATATTTTCACCTATTCTGTTAATTTCATACATGGTGGTACCACAATTGGCAGGCTAGTTTGTGTATTCAGCTACATACAATAGTATTTGTTTTTTGTTTTATTTGGCAACTTGGTTTCAAGGTTCAAATACGTCAATTAAGTAAACTATCGGAGAGTGAAGTTATAGAAAAAGAAATATTAGATCAATTAGTCATCTAGCCCGCTATGTATTAATACCATTATATGCATACTAATACTATTGGTAATCTGTTAATGTACCTCTATGAAAGAATGAAATAAGCCTCAATTCACTCTCTTTATCTTGCCTGTCTTTATCTCTATTGGAGATAAGTGGTAAAGTGCTATGTTTCCGCATGTATGATGTAAAGGAAGATCAAAACACTATGTTTACGCTGACCGTTTTGTGCATAAAAGACTTGATACACATAATTTATAGTAATTTGAAAGACCATGTAGCATGCTTTGTGTTTATGATGAGATTTTTATCTGTTCCATAGAATCTTTTTAGTTGTTTTGGACTAGATTTTCACATATTTCCTTGTTACATGCTTGTATAGTATTTTAATAAAATGAGGAAACGGCACATTCGGCTTATGGCTTTGCAGGAGAATATCAGCACTTTCCCCAAATCAGAATCTCCTGAGCTGGTAAGAAAGTTAAATTTTAGCACTGGGACCAAATGGTTTTTGTAGCAGTACTGTTATACACCCTTATTCTTGAAACTTTTTACTATATAATATTTGATTACCAGATTCCTATGTTATCATCAAGTCATATTTTACAGGAGAGGCATGAATATTGTTCCCTGTTTTCCTTTGTTTGACATCAGCTGAGTTTTGAGAAAACATTATCCCTGTATATTAATAATTCTGTGCTGACTCGGATCTCCTCAATTTCTAAATGGCTGGTTCTATATTAAAAACTTGGTCCCAGCCAACTAGGATGGAAATTTTGTTTTATGCCCTAGATCAAATTTTTAGCTCTCTCTTTTTGTCTATGCTGTCAGAGAGAAATAGGAGGAACAGTAGATCTGTTCCTTATTTTTTCTAAACATGGGTTCATTGCCGTAATATTGAATTTTGGAAATAAAATAACATTAAAAAAATCTCACTGTAACTCATGCATGTTTGTTTTGGTTTGGGTGGGGTCAATTTAGGTGTGGAGTTCAATTAAAATAGGAATAAGTTTGAATCGTTTGGCATAAATTAGAGATTCTTATGTTTTATTTTTGAAAAAAGTTCTCTTTTAAATAAGCAGAGGTTAGTGCGCTTGACAGCAGAGAACCCAGATTACAGAAGAAATTATGACTTCCCTTCTTATAATGAGGTTTCTTTTCTCGCTCTTATTTTAGATTTCTTACTTTCTTTTTTTTTCATTCATTCATTTTTTTTTTTGTTCATGGAGAAACTGTCTTCCGAGTTAAGTATTGCCCCATGTCAGAATAAGGTCGCTGAACTTCTGATCTTGAGTTTATGGGAATATTTCAGGTATTTGGGTGGGTGGGGGGGGGGGGTGGCGGCGGCTACAGTTCAGGCTGTAAATTTTATGAATTTTGTATTCTGAGCTTGTTCAGGAAATGAAACTGGTGGTATGAAATGCTATCACCTTCACTGCATAAGAAGACTAATTACAGATATCCTTACTGTTGTTAACCTCAGTAGATAAGCTGTCCACAACATATCCATGCACTAAAGCAGAAAATGTTGTTTATGTCAGAAACCAGTTGTTTTTTTTTTCTTATATAATATAACCAATCTAACTGGGATTTCAACACAAATCAAAGTGATAATAGTGGGACTGGACAATGTTCTGGGATTTTATATGAAATAGAGTTTAATCATCTCCAGAGAATGTTTCATAAATTCTCATACTATTTTTTTTTTAAAATTTCTTTAGGATTGGAAGGTGATGAAAATAGGTTCAGTATCTAATATAATGGCGTCAAAATCCTTGATAGCTATTGATTGTGAGATGGTTCTTTGTGAAGATGGGAGTGAAGCACCTGTACGAGTCTGCGCTGTAGATCAAAATTTGACTGTATAAACCTCTCTCTCTCTCTCCTGTGTTTTTGTGTCAGTGTTGTAAAAAAATGGCGGACTAGATCGATTAATCAGTAACGATAGGCAAACCGTCAGAAATGGTGTATGCAGTGGGCATTTTGCAATTTCAAACATTAAATAACAACCAAGGCTAATTAATTGACCTGCAAGCTTGATTGGCGACCAAATATGATTAGTCTTTTTTCAAGATCGACTAGTCTGCCCAAAATTATAAAAATTCAAGCAGTAAAATTTTAAGCAACAAGATTTGTGATGATATTGTCCTTAAAAAAAGATTATACACAGTGATCGTTGTTATTTTGTTTCTTATTAAAGCAATCATTAGTTTCAAACATCTGCGATGTATTTTAAAACTATGACTCGCTGTAATATACAAAATTTTGATTTCGTATATGCGTCTCCATCAATGGTTTTGTGTAAATTATTTCTTCTTTTGTATATTGTTAGCTTTCTATATGTAATAAATTCGTAATAGATCTTTCTTCGTAGATGAGATAAATATGCTCCATTTGACTAATGGGTAATTGTTTTAAAAAAAAATTTAAACATCCTTATAGAGATAAGGTGCTTGACAGTCCATTTTTTGCAACACCAGTGTGTGAGTAAGTTTAAATAATGATATGTCAATCTACTAGCTATCTGTGTGATTACAGTATTTAGAGGGACATTGTTTTTCTAGGTCCTGGCTGATAAACTTATATGCCCTGGTAAGCCAGTTATAGACTACAGAACACACATAACTGGTATTTCAGCCAAAGAATTGGATGGAGTATCCTGCACACTGGCTAATATACAGGTATAAATTGCCATTATTTACATTTTATGTAGTTCTCTAAAGTATTACGTGTTACTGTACTGGCTACTGCCTTTGCTTTCTTGCAACTATGTACTGTGCATAATAACAGTGCACTCAAGTGATAAAC
The DNA here is from genome assembly GCA_028095005.1 of Rhynchospora pubera. Lineage (NCBI taxonomy): Eukaryota > Viridiplantae > Streptophyta > Magnoliopsida > Poales > Cyperaceae > Rhynchospora > Rhynchospora pubera. Next base: position 206,041,262 of record CM051462.1, on the reverse strand, counting down.
CTGTATGGCTGTAAAATAACAAGAAATTGCATGGTAGATGATAAACCTTGCTTGGAGTCTATTTTGTTTATCATAATTGGAATTTTTTTCTCAGAAATCGATGAGAAAGATCTTGAAGAAGGGGACTATATTACTAGGCCATAGTTTGTTTTTTGATTTACGAGGTAATAATTAACAGATTACTAAAACTCTGACTTATCTATCACCTTTGAATTAAGTTCTTTGTTCCTGATGGTTTTTTATTGGATGGTTTCTGCAGCTCTGAAAATTGATCATCCATTGGTAATTGACACAACATGCATATTTAAACATGCTGATTTACCACCTGGAGTATCTCCTTCTTTGAACAATTTGTGCAAGGTAAATATTTCCTTCGAATTAATGTTGACTAGTTATGCCAGAAGAATATGAGGAAATCACAACATGGTTGTTATGAATTGTGACTAACCTGAAATTCAAATCAATTTGAGGAATTGATAAGGCTGTGTTGCCAATAGCAGATCTAAGCGTTAATTTTGTAAATATTGACTTCCTTAAAATGGTAGAGTTGGTTGATTATGTGATGAAGTTGAATTTATTGCCTACGGAAGTGATGCATGGGGAACATGAGAATTGAGAAGTCTATTACTTTTTTTTATTCATATTAATAATGCTCTAAGATGGGTAATGTATCATTACTATTTGTAGATTCTTGTATTCTTAGTTTCTTACTGTTATTGTTTGGTAGGCAGTGTTGGGTAGAGAAGTAAGAAAAGAAGGCGAAACACATGACTGCTTAAATGATGCAAAAGCCGCAATGGAGCTGGTTCTTGCCAAATTACAACACGGTTTCGATCATCCAATTAAAGTTGCCTTTGTAATTTACACTTTTACATTACTTTTGTTACTTCCATTTTGTTACATTTGTTTTCTGTTTATTTGTTCTGGGAAGAGCCAAAGAGAAGGGAGGTCAAGTAAAGCAGAGAACTTTTGCATCAATACTGGCAAGCACATGTATCATGAAATCTCTGTTGGCTATAATATCTATCCTGAAAGTCCTAGCTTCTTTATATTTTGCTATTAGCCACCAAAAGACCTTTTTCCAGTATTTGTTATTATGTGAGGCTTGTTTGTACTTGTGCTTCTGAATGTACTGAACATGCTATCCAGAATATATTAGTTAATCCAGAAAAAAGAATACACATAATACTCAAAATCTGTGAAATGAGGTAAAACATAATGGCTGAATTTTATACCTGTTATCTGACTAAACAATTTTAAGCCTGATATTTGATATGACAATAATCAGGTATCGGAATCTGACTTGGCGAAGCTTAAAGTACATAAGATACCTGTCAATGTGCCTTGTGAAGAATTGAGTAGTTTACTTCCAGGGAACCCTGGTGTTGACGTAAGTATCTTACTTTCCTTTGTCTTACTGTTGCTTCAATTGGTTGAAATGCAGATTAACATTCCTTTCTGTTTTAATTTTTTTTTACTGATTAAACAGAAGGATGTACGAGTAAGTGGTAAAGTATATTCTACACTAGTAGAGTTTGGAAATGCGAAGGAAGCAGACGAGGCTTTCCAAGCTCTAGATGGATTTTTATGCCAGGTAATATATGCAGGCAACAAAATTTATCCACTCAGATGAGTGCACGCACATACAGACAGATGTAGAATAATGTAATAACAAAACTGAAATTTCAGGGGCTCACTTATGTTAAAAGGTATGTGGCATATACCATGAATATTCAACTGGGTTTTTATAGGTTTTACTCTCTTATAGGACAGCATACTAACAGTAACCTATACATTTTGATGTGTTTGTATTTGATGAATGGACTGCGGTATGTGTATGGTATTTGTTAGGTTGATGGCCTTTATATGTCCCTTCTTATTGTTGAAGAAATTTACTTTACATATTTAAAATAGGACTTATGTGGAAGACTGCAAAAGCTAGTTTCATTGAGGCGACAAAATGGTGAGGTCACGACCTTTCATGTATGCAAAATATCATATCCCTCATCAACTGAGTGGTTGCCACCTGTCACAAATGGAAACATAGATAAATCGAAAAAATGACGACCGGCCTGGCATCCTCTGTAAGCATTCTTTATTATTATTATTATTATTGAAGAAATTTACTAGACAAGTGCGAGGTGATGAAGAGATTAAAAACAAGACAAGTGCGATAAGAAGAGATCGTAAATTTGTAAACATATTATGTGACTTGCCTTGGGCACTTCATGGAATGGTTGTTGATGGAAATCCAGACCCAACATATGTAGAAGTAGTGTAACATTTAAAAATTATTTGAACACAGAAGTTGACGGGAAGTAAAAAATTTGTTAGGAAGCACTGTTGTGTTGTATACTTGCCCAAGCATTCAGACTTGGGTTAAAATCGAATCTATGAAGAATGGTTATTCTTTATTTTTTTGTCTATATTTATTTAAAAGGTGACTTCTATTATGTATGCTCAGATTGCGCTCTTATTTGGTATTGAAACTTGGTTATTTACCAATTGAGAAGAATATAAGTAAATTCTCTTATCTATGGTTGGATGATAACCCTAGGTAAAAATTTAATTAAGTTTTGGTTTTGAGAAATGTTAGAGTCAAATCTAATAAGACGGATGGGGTCTGTCCAACTATTATTTTCACGTTTTAAATTTCAAACAACCAATCCAAATTGTTCAATATGTTAACCATATTGAAAATTTATAAAAAAAATCAATTTTTACATTTGTTCAAAGTTTTGTACTATTTTTTTTAATATTTTAGAAAATTCATGATATAAAATTATGGATCGTCCAATAACAATGATTTTCTAATGTACCAAAAAAATAGTAAAATATTTCTAAAAAAATATAGAAAATTAGCTTTTGTATGTTTTCAATATGGCGGACATTCAGTTTGCATCGGTCGTTTGTAATTTGAACCATGAGAAAAATCGTATTGGACGGATTCCATCCGCCCCAACCTCCATCACAACCAGTGTGTGCACTGTGGTATTTAGAAATTCACACGTCGGTTGCAAATTAATTCCGCTCTTTTGTAGCTATTACAGCTGAGGAAGAAGAGGGAAGCTGGCCTGGGTGAGTATTTATTAGTTTTTTAAAAGGTAATTACTACTTACCATCCAACGGATTGTCATCCGCGTCATTCCATTTCCGCGCCTCCTTTAATTTCCGCTCAGCGATCATAATTTTCGCGCGTTCTCACTCCCCTCCTCTCCCCTATCTTCTTTCTCGCGCCTACCCTTCCTCTCTCTCTCTTCAACGCCTTACTTTCCACATCTTCCCCTCTTCTCTCATCTTTCCTTCCTCCCTTCTATCTTATACCTTCTTTTTCTATCTGTTTCACTGTATATGTGTTCAATTTATTTGTTAAATCTGTTCAATTTAATTGTTATATATGTTCCAATTATTTGTTATATCTGTTCGATTTATGTTCACTTTATATCTTATTTGTACGAGTATACATGTTTGTTTTATCTATTCAATTTACTTGCTATATTTGTTCAATTTATTTGTCATATATGTTCAAGTAGTTGTCATATATGTTCAATTTATGTCCACTTTTACTTTTTGCATGAGTTCAAATTATTTGTTATATATGTTCAATTTGTTTGTTGTATCTGTTCAATTTATTTGTTATATTTGTTTAATTTATGCTCACTATTTATTTTTTTTATACGAGTCACATGTTTGTTACATCTGTTCAATTTATTTGTTATAACTATTCAATTTATTTGTCATTTTTGTTCAGTTTATTTGCTCACTTTTACCTCTTGTATGAATCCACATTATTTGTTATATCTGTTCAGTTTATTTGTTATTTATGTTCAATTAGTTGTTATATATGTTTAGTTTATTTATTATGTATGTTCATTTTTGTTCTTGTATATATACACTTTGATTATGTGTTTATATTATCTTTGTATATGTTCAATTTATTATTGTATATGTTCATTTAAAAGGCGGAGTTCATGGAACAGATGTGGAGTTTATGGGAAAAAAAAATCTGACGGAAAGTAGGAGAGGAGATGAGGCAAAGAAAAGGAAGCGTGATGGAATGAAGGAGAGGAGATGGAGGAATCATAGGAGAGGAGGCTAGCATGGAGGAGGAATTGAGAGGAGAGGTTGGGAAGAAGGAGCGGGAAATTGAGAGGAGAGAAGAGGAGAGGAGAGGAGAGGAAGAGGCGAGGTAGAAAAGATGGCAGAGGTGAAGTGAAAAGGGAGACAAACGGAGGTGAGGAGGAGAGAAGCGAAGAGGGAGAGAAGCGAAGAGGGAGAGAAGACAGAAAGAATTCGTAGAAAACGCCAGAGGGAGGGGAAAGTAAAAATTGGATGACCTGGATGATAATTCGCTGGATGACGCTTATCACTTCCGTTTTTAAAATGTTTGTTTAGGCCATCGCGTAATGTGTGAATGTTTCGCAGAAATGTGGAAATAAAATGTTGTTCTTTGCATAAATTGGCCGGAAGTTTGACTTAGATCCTCTTATGGGAAACATTTTTTTTTGAAAAAATAATGTATGGAAGTAATTATAAGAATACAAGATTTTATGCGGTACCGTCTCAGCCTGTCATTTTTCCCCTAAAAATAGGGATTTGCCTACAAATTATAATCTAATAATTGAAAGGAAACAAATAGTTTTCGGATTCATCCCTATGTTGAGAAAATTGTTATCCCTAGAAATCCTATTGTAAGGATTCGACGCATTGTACGGATGAGTCATACTCCTATCGGATTTTACCCATACGAATGGCTAGTAGGTTACGTGAAAATAATGTAAACGAGAAGATAAATAATTCAAGTTTCTTAAAACACTTAGCAAACGTAACCATCGATGGACAGGTGAATAAAAATTTGAAAAAAATATTTATACTTGAACAAAAATAAAAATCGACATCTCAATAAAAAATATATTTAATAAAATTATTTGAAAAATTACAGATTAGAAAATTTTACATATGCGATCTATTTTCAAAATGTAAAAGTTAATTCTCTTACTATTTGATTATTTTAAGGAAGTTTTCTACATCTTGGACAAACAATCTACCGACAAATATTTTATTTTTTTTAAAGTGAACATTAATAAACTTATATCTAAAGCCATTCATCCATTGATTTAAACAATCAATGATTAAGATTGCACAGTGCAAACCCAAAATCTAAACCTAAAAATAACTCTCGTTCCCGGTTCACTCGACCAAACCGCCTGAACCGGACTAGGTTTTATAAAAACATCGGTTCTCCTTTTTATTTATTTATATACGCAGCGGCGGCGATAGAGAAACAGGCGAGGTGAGAGCAAGCAGAGATATCCGAGCGGCGCGACACCTCTCTATCTCTCTGACAAAGCTTGAAACCCCAAAATGGTTCCATCTCCTTCTCTTGTCCTTTCATTCTTTGTTATTTCGTTTTTTCTATACAAAATGATCACCTTTTCTTTGTTATATCTTTGATAAACACATATAGATGCTATTTTATTGTTTAGAATACTTGGTGTTGATTGTTACCTTCTCTTTCGGGTCAATAGTTTCTGGGTATTTCGAACTTGTGAATGTTTTTATGGGAACTTGTAGATTATATTAGTCTTTGAGAAACACACTTGAATAGTACAACAGGGTTTAAGGTTCGCTGGAATTAGTTCGTATTATAGAGTTTCTATGCCATCACAAAGCAGTTAATAGATCACGTGCATAACTTTTGTTATATGGATTCCTAGTTACTCTTGTTAGGGTTACTTGTGTTATTTAGATGTCTTGAAATTTGGGTCTTGGGGAGATTAATTTGTTAACTTTATGCTGTGAGCCTGGTATTAGGTCTCAGGTAGAACAATTTAACCTTTGTATTAAACATGAACTGATTTTGTTATCTTCTGCCTTGTAGGCTCGTGGTTTGAAGAAGCATTTGAAGAGGCTTAATGCCCCCAAGCACTTGATGCTTAACAAACTTGGTGGTGCTTTTGTAAGTTCATTCCACAACTTGCATAAAACGCATACAAACTGGTATAGAATATATGTACATTTTTATGCACCTGAAAATCTATCCGACTAACAAAGCTATGATCGTCTGTTCCCTAATTTTCCTAAGTAAATTAAAAAATGCCCATTTTTTATTATTTGATTATGAATTTATGATTATATAGATGGAGAATAAGAAGGGGCAATAAAGTTCAGCTTTAGTTCAAATTTTGATTGGTGGTTTGGATGGTTACTTGAAGTTATGTAATTGGTTGTTATGCAGATTAATGATGAATTATCTCCATTTACAATTGCGTTGAACATCTTCATTCGACTTTAACTGATACCATTGTCTGTTCAATCCTATTTTGGTACTTGAATATAGGCCCCAAAGCCATCTTCTGGGCCTCACAAGGCAAGGGAGTGCCTTCCCCTGATGCTCATCCTGAGGGAGAGGTTGAAGCTCGCTTTGGTCTACCAAGAGGTCATTGCCATTCTGATGCAGCGTCATGTCATGGTTGATGGCAAGGTCAGAACGGACAAGACCTTTGGTATTAGTTTATGTTAGTGTCTCTAATTTTTGTATCCGGATAAAAAACTAAAATTTATTAATGTGGGCAGATGTTGTGTCCATTCCGAAGACAAATGAAAACTTCAGGTTGATGTATGACACCAAGGGCCGCTTCCGTCTCCACTCTGTGAATGATGAAGAGGCCAAGGTATTTGTTTAAAATCAATATTGGATTGATTTTCAAGTTTTTTTTGGTGTGTTTCAATTATGTTTTATGTATGCTTTTGTTGTTTTTGAGCCTTCCCCAAATGATATCCAAGTGTTAGGTTGAATTGATTGGGAAATTTGTTGAGTTTGGGATTTGGGATTTGCAAATGTGTGCACTACCTTTAACGATATATTTTTTAAGCTTATAGTCAACTACAGGCCAGCAAAGATGGGAATTGCACTCATTTTGTCTAACTGTAACAACTCGAGACAGTACAATTTTGAGTTGCATTTTAATGCTTAGAGCTTCCTTTATTCAGTCATGTTGGACCAAGTATAGTACTATTGATAGGTATTTCTTACTCACATTATCAACTGGTAGTTCAAATGATACCGTGTGCTGTGTGTGAAGTTCAGTCATTTAATAGAATGTTAACTCAAACTCTTTGACTTATTTTTCAGTTCAAATTGTGTAAAGTGAGGTCTGTCCAGTTTGGTAAGAAGGGGATTCCTTACCTGAACACCTATGATGGGCGTACAATCCGTTATCCAGACCCACTTATTAAGGCCAATGACACAATCAAGTTGGACCTGGAGACCAACAAGATTGTTGACTTCATCAAATTTGATGTTGGCAATGTCGTGATGGTGACTGGCGGGCGCAACACTGGTCGGGTTGGTGTCATAAAAAATCGTGAAAAGCATAAGGGAAGCTTTGAGACCATCCACATCCAGGATGCTACTGGGCACGAGTTCGCAACCCGTATGGGAAATGTGTTTACTATTGGCAAGGGTACCAAGCCATGGGTTTCTCTCCCCAAGGGCAAGGGTATTAAATTGAGCATCATTGAAGAAGCCAGGAAGAGGCTTGCTGCAGCTGCAGCTGCCTCATCTGCAACTGCTTGAGGTTTAGGTTTTTATATAGTTTTTGGATTGTTGAGTTGAACTTGTCTTGTGTTTTCAATTTGTTGTTCCTTTTAGGTTCTTTATGTTGTTTGTAGATTGCAGTACTAAGCTAGGATGGTGGTGAAATGCTTAGCTGCCCATGTTATTTGCCCTGGTGTTTGCAACTTTTTGAATCCTATGATTTAATGCCTACCTATATGATTAGATCCAATTACACGAAATATTTATATGTTCGTCAAGTCATTTTGAGTCTGATTGCAAGGGAAGTACTTGGACCAGTATCTGTTGATTCTCTTCCTTGAATGATTTGGCCGAAGTAAACAGCAATACTAATGCAATGTTGTCAAAAGAAGATTCGCCTACGGAATCCAGAGTTGCAAAAGATGTACAACACCAAATTAATTGGAGGGTCGTCGGTTCTCTGATTCTCTCTTGCTCGTATTAGTGCAAGATACCTTGAAGCAAGTCGCTGCCGCTCCGGGTCCCCACGTTATTCACAAGCAGTTCCAAAATGTAGGGTCTGAGTTCTGAAGCAGTAACTATTTGTAGGGTTTTCTATAGAGTGGATGTAAGAGAGGATCTTTATTTCAGGCGGTCACCTTTATGTCCTTTCCTGGATAATGACGAGACCTTTCATTTTAAATTCTGAAAATATCTCGGTAAATTACTCCTGTAAATTTCAATTCATAAAGCAGCAGCAGCGGCAGCAGTAATAATAATAATAATAATAATATAGATTAATCATGTTATTGAAAAATAACGAAAGTCAGAGATAATATATCTGAGGAGAGTTGATTGTAAGAAATTATGCAATCCAACTGAACCAAAAACCCTTACAGCTAGGAATAGCATAAGCCCATGAACAAGATTGTTCCTGCAATAATACACTCCTAAACCTATGAAGATCGATTTTTTCAAATCCTACGCCGAAGAATTTCTATACCGGTGGTATTTTGCACGTTTGCATTGTTGAATTCACATCTCCTGTCTAGCCTGTAGAGCTTACCATTCCAAAAAAAAAAAAAAAAAAATCAAGCCTGGCTCAACAGTGAAGTACATTATCCTGGTATAGAGTATACAACCAAAAGAAAGGAACAAAGTGATAAGGGATTGGACCCCTCCATTAAATAAAAAAAGTGAAACAGGACAACAAGATATTAAGTAAGCACTTTTTTAGTGCATGTTCGTTGTTTCCAATATATAATACATTAATACATATATTTTTCTGGAATAGCCACAAGTTTGGTGTGCCAATTGATGTTACGATTTTTTAGAAGGCAAGAATAATTACATGTATGAGATTATTATGTGTTCATGTAATAATTTTCAGTCTGATTGTAAGGAATATATGTACTTATTCATTAATTTTCAGTCAAATTGGAAGCATTATAAATGATACTTGGGGCCAGTAGTTATTAGATCAAACAAAATTCTGAGAAATCAATTCAGAAATGAAATCCCGTGTAAAAATTTTCTGAGAAATCAATTCAGAAATGAAATCCCGTGTAAAAATTTTTTGATCAAAGCCTTTGTGTTCAATGGCATGGCGAAATTTGTCTTTTGGAGCATCGTGAACGTAAACATTTTATTATTATTATTATTATTTGCATTGTCCATGTGTTATCACTCATACCCAGGTGAATCATCTGCTTCTTCACAATCATACAGCGCCCCACGGATAAATAGTTAAATGAAGGCGCAATTTACCACATTCTTTCCTAGATCTGGAATGAAGGTATAATGCCAAGCTTAATCTGTTACTTGTAGCAGAATTTTGATATTGTGAATTCACATCACATATTCTGGTGATTTGCTCTTGATGAAAAGACTCGTTCAATTTCTATATAAGAAAGAATAAAGTACAAACAGTTTTGTTTATTTAATGAAAGATGCATGTTGCACAAAAAGTAATCACTTTATTCTCTTATGGAGTTCTATCAATCAAGTAACACGTACATCAAGTCTTTAAAACCAGAACATCTATTAAAGTTATCACAGAAGATGAACTGGCAGATGATTAAGCCATGTCAGCATGTAGCTAGTTTTTCTTATATCTGTACCTCGAGGCACAGTAAACAAACATAAACTGATTGAACAAGCATAAACCTGCAACCAACCAAAAGAAACGATCCAGATGCCCCTGGTTTAAATTTTCGGGAATCCATCCAGTGACCCGATTAACGACAGTTAAGATAAATGAAGTTGCATAGCTGCCAAGTGATATTGTAAGAAGAGCAAGCGCCATAGAAACACTCCTCATAGAATTTGGTGCTTGGTCATAGAAGAACTCAAGCATGCCAATCTGCGCAAACGCTTCCCCAATACCTATTATGACATGTTGTGGTATTTGCCAGAATATACTCATTGGGACCGGAACATTCTGATGCATCAGACCTTCATCTCTTGCAATCTGTAACCGCTTTGTTTCAACAATTGCAGCTGTTGACATAGCAAGAATAGAAAATAGTAAACCGATCCCAGAACGCTGCAAGAGAGACAAGCCTCCCTCTGTTTTAGTAAATCTACGAGCTACTGGCACGACTATCTTATCATATATAGGTGCAAACACAACAATAGCAAGCACACTGCAACTTGAAAGAGAGGCCGGTGGAATGTTTATAGAACCAAAGCGTCTGTCCATGACCATTGCCTGTTCTACAAAAACCGATGATTCTTGGGTAGAAACTGAGGAAAAAAGAATAAATGTCGCCCAAATAGGAAGCAACCTCAGTACATATTTTAACTCTTCGACTTGTGACATGGTGCACAGCCTCCAAGGGTTGAGAACACCAGAGCAGGAGAAGTCTGAAGTGCTGACAATGGCCGCTTTGTCAAGGAAACTGCAATAACAGGAACGGGGAGGCGGGGGGGGGGGGGGGTTAGCACATCATTGCATTGTTATATTCAATATAAGGACTTTGTATTGTAATATAAATTGGGTAACCCGAACTTAGACTTCTGCATGCTTTCTGCTCCATTTATGAGATATGAGTTATATATTATTGAATAAAAGAGGTTCTATTAATCTATCAAAATTAATTAAGACAAGTAAAAATTTTGAAAATTTGCCATATTCAGAAGTCAGAACTAAAGAATCACCTGAATTCAGGGGTATGTTTAAATCCTTCTTCCTCTGGTACGATAGTTGATTTTTCTTTTGCCTGATATAAAAGAGAATAATTTTCTGGCAAACTCAAGTTATGTTTCTTTGAAGCCGCGACAATTACTTGACATAGTCTTGTAAAAGGGCTCCCACTGGGTTTCCGGTACCTATAATATCTCGAACCTGCCATCAAACATGTAAAGCCAATGCCTGCTAGCAAGGTAGGTATACCGAATCCAATGGTCCATCCATAGTTATCTTGAATCCAAACAATAACAGTACTCGCAAAAAGAGCTGCAACCCTGATCGAGAGATAATACCAACTAAAGAATGATGCCTTTGCCCTTCTGTCAGTGTTGGCAAATTGATCTGCGCCAAAGGTTGAAAGACATGGTTTTATGGAGCCAGCTCCTAAAGAAATCATGTAAAGGCCCAGAAAGGTGAAGAAAGGAGTGTGCTTCAAAATGGAGAGTGATGCTGATGTAGTCAAAATCACCAACCCCTTCGGTCGAAATAAGAAAAAGGAAAATGTTAATATATCTCAATGAGAGTAAAATTGTTTCTCATACGGACCATTCTAAAAATTCAACACCCTTGATCTTTCTTTTAGCCCTGTAGCACGCCCCTTGAATGTCACTGTTCACTGATTCAATATACAATTAGCCAAATTGTAAGAAAGTAAAACAAGAGCTAGTATCTTACACTCAAATAAATGATCCAGAAACCACAGACAGTTGAATAATTTCCCCAGTAAGAATCCGATACATAAGCTCCTATCAGTGTAGTAAGAAAGCAAGTGCCTGTCCATGTTGAGACATGTGTTGCTGCCACAAAATTATCTTCAAGCAGCTCTTCTTTCAGATACACCACTAGGTTCCTTGTGATGCCAGCGATAGCAGCATTCTGACATAGCTCGATAACTGTTATTATTATAAAATGTTAGACAATTATGCACATTATTGGCTCTTAATTAGTTCTCTTGTCCTAGTTGGTTGTAAATATCCATATATATCAGACATTCTACATCAGACTATTTGCTAACACAAAGTCAGTCCCAGTTTGTAAACTTGGTCTAGGAATTAACAATTTAATACTGCTAGCTCATGAACCAGACTAATGGAGTTGCTTACTACTGAACTTGCTTAGCTAATATCAATAAAAACTAATCATATAAATCAAATTGGTTGTAGTCCATGCAATCATCTTCAATGTAAATGGAAAACCACGTACAATCTCAACTCAAATGGAAATTTTCATCAGAACTCATTTCTTTGGAGCTAAGTTACCACTGGCGCCATTTGAGGATTCTAAGCTGAAATCGAGCTAAACTAATTCCGAGACTTAGTTAATCCCAGTATCTCACTGGCTATATTTTTTCCACATAAAATGCAACAAAAAGCCACAGGGAAGGACATGAACTTATGACGTACACAGAATTAAAGAGGAAGCTTTCCAGCCTCCTGTTTGTTGCTTCAAATCTGAGGTGGAGGAGCCAATTTCCTACATCACAAGCAAAATTGTTCTAAATTATTAAAAAGAATTAAAATATTTAATGAGTAAATTAGAAAATAAAAAAAATCTTCCTTGCTTTGGTTTGGTTGAAATCTCAACCTCTGTTTCTGAAAAGGTTAAAATGTAAAAAATAATGATAAATTAACCCAATAGTTCCAAAATTTAAAATCCAATTATAGAAACTACAAGTATATTAACCAGTTGTTTTTGAATTTCATGGAAGTAAAACAAATTCGACAGTTCTAAGTGTCCAGTTATTTACTGGTAACAAAGTAACAAACTATAATTAACGGGGACCTAATATTGTGAGGTTTCAGTACCTCATTACGGTTTTCTTCTGCTACAAGCAGACTAATCCTTGCCTCCTCCATTACACTCATTTCTTCTTCTCCAATACAGAAAGAACACAATGCCACACCTAACAAAGATCTCGTGGAGTCGTGGGGTTTAATTGTTAATAGTGGAGCCAGTGTGCAACCAGAATGGTGGAGACATTTATTATATTATATGCGCTTATTGGGATTTTATGCGCCAAAGAAGAAGACACAACTCGTAACATTTTAGAACCTTTAATGTGCACTTGATGGGTGATCAATGCAAACAAATTACTTTTTCATACTTGATGCTTTTGAACTGGAGTTTTTCTTCAATAAAACTTTGTTTCTCAACTTGACAATCTCGACAATAATTTTAAGTGAATTCAATTAGAGTGAAAAATCAAAGTAATTTATAATATATTAAAAATAATAAAATATGCAATTCCAATATATATTTCTTTTAATCACGGATCAGGGGTTGTTCATCTTAGACAGTTCATAATTCAAGTTTCTTGTCATGTATATCACGCCTATAATGTTGAACTTTAAATTTAACTTATATTTAAAGATCGTCAAAAATTAATAAATATCAAGTATAATTGCACTTTTTCAACAAAAAAGATAAAGAGGACGGATGAGACCGTCCAATATGATTGTTTTTATGTTTTAAATTTCAAATGACCTATCCGAACCGTTCAATATGTTCTCCATATTGAGAACTTACAAGAAACCAATTTTTTTATTTTTTGAAATTTTTTACTATTTTTTTGGTATTTTTGAAAATTTATGATATAAACATTATGTATCGTCCAATAACAACGATTTTCTAAAATGCCAAAAAAATAGTAAAAATTTAAAAAATATATATAAAAATTGGTTTCTTGTAAGTTCTCAACATAAAAAACATATTGAACGGTTCGGATCGGTTATTTAAAATATAAAAATGTGAAATCTATCGTATTTGACGGAGCTCATCCGTCCAATGTATTGAACTCTAGCATTTTTCAAAGATAAATGTTTTTTTTTTTTTTGTATGATGTTTACTCAACACGACTCTTTGAAAAAAATAACAATAGTAAGAAAAGAAAACATGGACATGAATGCTATTTTAACTTATACAATGATATACTAAGGTTATCACATTCCAATCTTAAAAGGGAAAAAAAAAGACTATCATATATATGTTATATGCCTACTTTTATGCCAGGTCTATAATTCATAATGTTAAAAATTCTTTGTATTATATTTGATTTGAATAGCATCCTCAAATGCAAATGTTTAATATCATACCCGATAATTTGTTATTTAATCTATAATTAACTTATCGATGATTAAAATGTACGATTTATTTACAAACTGACTGAATAATAAGAGATAATTAGTTTTATGCCACTGTCAATTTTGTCAATTAGGAAAATGTCATTCTTAAATGACTAATTAAATTTATGCCATCATAGAATTGCTAAAATTAGTTTTATGCCACTATTTCTCTAAAAACATACTAAATTCTAAAAATGCCATTACCAAAATTGCCATTCCTTTTTTTTAATGACCAAATTATCCCTCGCTAAAAAAATCCTTAATCCTTAAAAGAAAAAAACGGAAGGACAGTAAATAGTTAGTATGTTTATACCGGTAAATATTTTGTTTAGTGGAAGCAGAAGGACAGTTTTCATAAAAAATAATAATAAAAAAATATTCAATAACAACTTTATGAATATAGAAATACTCTTTGAAAGAAATTTAACTTTTTTTTTTCATGAGCCTTATGTTAAACCGCAACGGGTTTTATTGGTGGTAAATGTAGTCATGTCTACAGAAAATATTATTGTTTAATGGTCCATAATTACTTACGTGAAAATAATCAGCAAAAAATATTTTTGCAAATAAATCTTAAAAACTTTATATATATATATATATATATTCAAATTAGAATTATGTCATTGTTAGATGACTAATTAGTTTATTTCCACTATTTTTATGCATTAGTGGCATAGAATAATTTTGTTATTTTTCAATGGCATAAAACTAATTGTTATAGATTTATAATGGTATAAAACTAATTATATCTTTTGTGATGGCATATTACTAATTTTTTTAGTTTTATAGTGGCATATTTAAAAGGGTAAAATTGTCATATCAATTTCTAATGGCATAAAACTAACGGAAATGATATAAACCATCCACTATAATACCATCCAACCATCCAACTCTTCAATTCCCCAGCGACATGGGCCTTTTGGGCGCCTAGGCCCATTTTTTTTTGCATCCGTGCGCTGATGTCATCCGCGCGCGTCTGCCGCGTGATGACGTCAGCATTTCGTGTTCCGTTTAATGCTTTAATGGATGAGATAATTGTTGAACATGTTTTTTAATTAAATGCAACAAAGGATGAGTTAATTTGAGTTAAGTGTTCAGTTTGATATGTTTATAAAGTGACATATTAATGATTTTACATTCTTTTTCGCGCATTCAGCAGACAAATTTGGAGACATTATATCAACTTTAGGTTCATTTTCTTAGCGCAAGAGATGATTTAACATACGTTATATGTTCATTTTGATAGCTTCGTAATATAGGAAAAAAAACACAGCAATTAGTACCAAAATAAAACATTAATATGATCCATAAAAAAAAATAATTTGATCCCTAATACATCATGATCAGTTTTAACAATCGAAAACAATACAAATTATAACCAATACACAAGATAAAACCATCACAATTCATACAAATATTAAGACCAATGTTCTATTTGCTAAAAATCTAATGTGGTGTGGACAATGAACATAATACGTCACACCAACTTGATTGAACTAAAACCCAAACCTGCGTAATATGAATTCAAAAATATATGTAAAATGTTAGATAAGATCCCTTATTTTGTATATAAAATATATGCAGAAAATATCTTCTCTGAGTGGAACATAAGATGATCCCTTGATGCATGTAATATACCAAATAGAGCATTTAAGTGAACACTTGCATAAATACACATGAATTAGAGTGAAAATCAATTGCAATAATATCAACCCATTTAACATAACACCAAATAAATGATCGAAGCGCAACCCAAACCTGCATAATATGAATACAAATGCATACAAATACATATGTAAAGTGTTAATACTAAATAATCTTTCAGCCAACTTTATCCATAAAATAATTTCTAATAATGGAACACAAGATGATCCTTTGTGTCATTTAAGATAACATTTGCAGTTTCTAACACATCCTTTAAGCAAAATTTGAAGTAAGTAAATATTTGCACAAATAATCCTAGATACATGTAATATAACAACTGAAGCAACTAACTTAACACTTGTATAAATACACATGAATTATAGCGTGATAATAATACTAAACCTTTCAAATCACTATAATCTCATTCCTATGTGCATTTAACATAACATATAAAAAAACCAACTGAACACTTGTAGAAATACACATGGATAACGATGTTCAATTACTATAATCACATCCCTAGGTGCATTTAACATAACATATAAAGCAACTAACTAAACACTTAGAAAGCAAGATCTTCGTGCTAAATACACAAGTAATTATAATTGAACATATAATACTAAATCTTTCATATGTTGAGTAGCTAAATTTTCTATAACAATCTCTTGACATAGGAGAAAACTAAACCTCATGTTTTTGTCAGTAATAACATAATAGCATATTTTAGGGGTGTAATTATAGAACTCATATTACTTAACACCAAATCTGTGAATTTTTCTAAACAACAAAATATAGTATTACCTTGAGGGACCTGATCCGTGTGCTAAAGAGATTTGTGAATATCCATGGCATAATGGACCATGAGAAGTTTGATGTTAGCCTCTTCTGTGTAACCTCCTCCACTGGTACCAATACCCAAAGACCTCATTCTCGAATTGGTTTGCCTATGTATGATCGAGGAAGAGGAAGAAGATGCCGGACAGGAGGAAGATGAAGCAGTGCCACTTGTAGTAGGTGCCTCAGCCCAGTGACGGATTTAAGTGGAAGGTAGGGGTGTCAATGTCATCTCTATTTTTTTAAAAAAATATTGTTATATATGAATATTTGTAATTATAAAATTTAAATTTGTTATATGCACCATATATTTGAACCCCATAAAATTTTAGGTGAGTTTTCATTGGTGAACCCTATACTTATTTTATACAATTTTCTTTTGTGAGGTCTTATTTGGTAGATGACAATTTATGTTTGTAAAGCAATATTACCATAAACAATAAAAAAATTCATTTGAATAACCGAGAATAGATTGCTCTTTTCAAATTTCAGTTTTGGTTTGTCATTTGTGGACCTTCAATTTATTAATTAGGTCCAAAGTAGTTCAAAATGAATGGCCCATAGCCCAGCCAAGCAAAGCAACGATATGGAATTGGAAAAGAAAACAAATTAGGGAAATTCCCAAAAGAAGAAAAAAAGAAAGTTTACATCCTGCGTAAGTGCGTACCTTTCCACCTCTTTTCCCTGTTCAGCTTTTGCCTTTTCCCCAATTTCACTTTACAAACTAATTTCAAAACTAGATAATCACAATCGGTTTTGTCCTCTTGGTGACCTGCGAGAACGATCAGGAAAAAACCATCTTTAGAAGCTGTTTTGTAAGAACAATCAGAGATAACGGTACCGCTGCTTAAAATTGGCCCTTTTATTTATCAAATCAATATATATATATATTTTTTGGTTTATGGAATTCCTAAAGTCAGATTAGAAAGTCAAATTCGAATTTAAAATAAGTCTGAAACAAATTCAAGTTCGGATTTAAATCAAGAGTGATTAATTCATCGTCATCAATTTATCAGGAGTGATCAATTTATCGTGTAGAGGTTTTTTTTGCAATTATAGACGCACAATTGCAAGAGCTTAACAATAGGTTTGATGAAATAAATTCAGAATTGCTTCTTTGTGTGTCTTGCTTAAATCCAAGAGACTCATTTTGATCATTTAATACAGAAAAGTTAGTCAAATTGGCTTCTTTTATCCTTGTGAGTTCTCTCATCCAAGTCTTTTAGCTCTTCCAAATCAACTAGAAAATTACATTACTGATGTGCGTACAATGAATGAGTTCTCTAACTTGAATGGACTCGGTCATTTAGCTAGTGTAATGATTGAGACCGACAAGTATAGAGTGCATTCACTAGTTTTTTTGTTGTTGAAGTTAGCATTAATTTTTACCGGTTGCAACAGCATTAATTTTACCGGTTGCCGCGATTTCTAGTGGATTTTTAATACCGGCTTTTTTGTACCGATTTTTAATTATCTTTAACACCCCTGTTATTAGTACCGCTTGACAACCGATACTAAAAATCTATATATAACCGGTATTAATAACAAAAAATGGCATAGTGTGGTGAACCCCCTTGAAAAATTTTTTGGCTCTGTCCCTGCCTCAGCCTCGGGTGGTTGGGAAGAAGAACCTCGTTCAATAGGAGAAGAAGGAGCCGCGAAGATAAGATCGTTGATGAGGAGGCTCGGATCAAGGCGGCACGCTTTGGTCAGAAATTTGAGAGCACGAGTTCGACCTCCGGCTTCTAGAGCTTCGAAACGAAGGCGGGACTATGCGAGGATCAAACTCGTCGTTGTTGAAGAGGAGCTCGTACGGATTGGAAGGACAGACGAAGGAGAAGAAGAGAGAGTGAAGAGAGATCAGAGATGGATCTAGATCTAGGTTTTGGAAAGAAAAATGAAACATAAAAGAGAGAAATGACGTGTCTCTCTGAATATCACGTGACTAGCACACTTTTGGATGGTTGGATGAAAATAAAGTGGATGGTAAGCACCAATTACCTAAAACTAATCTCTATGATTTTATAGTGGCATAAAATAATTTGTCATTATGTGCTTACAAAGGGTAAATTTAAATCTAGTTGAATGTTGTTAGTAGCTCAGTGGTACGAGTACTAGGTTGGCCTTCATGAGGTCAAGAGTTCAAGCCCCGTCAAAAAAATCGGATGACAAAGATCTTCTTCTTTCTTCAAAGAAAAAAAAATTTAAATCTAGTTATGCCATTAACCTTATTGCTCCAGATCGGACGCACAAGGTTCGCCACCGGAGTTAACAAAAGATACCATAGGTTCTCTCTGGCATGTGTTAATGCTACAGGTCCCGTCTTTATCTAAAAGCAGTGCCTAGAAGGTGGATTCGGGAGTCCCGGTTGTAAGTAGTAACTTGCTGCAGGGTTGTCTAGAGAAATGGATGCACGGAAGACCCTTTCTTTTGGGCTACCTTTGTCTTAATTTGACTCTTTGTGATGCACTGATGCTGATGCAGCGACTTCACCTATTTTGTTTTACTTTCCCACTTGTTGATGGAAACTTTCTGCCTTTTCCTGGAAATGGAAAATGACAAAAACATTTTTATAAAGGATTTTAAATTCATAAAATATCTTAGTTGCATGGTAATTAGACTCCTATAAATTTCCTTTTTGAGAGCCACCTCCTGTAAATTTCATTCCATATACTATAAGAATTATAAACATTTGTTATTAAAAAAAATTATGTGATAATGAAGTAACATGACCGGTAATAATCGACGCTGTTTCTTGAGAAGTGTAATATATTTTGCGTGCATTCGTATTAAGGGGCCTTTGTACAGTTGTTTGTGGCAGCCACAAACTGGTTTCTTGTTTTGCCGGTCGATCGTCTGCTTTGTGGTCAATTCTAAGTTCTGTAGAGCAAGGTGGTTGATAATATTAACAAAAATAGGGGCGAAGTTAAATATAATTTGGTGGGTCAATGGACCCACCTAAAAAAAATTAGGTGATATTATATTTGTTTATAATTAAAAAAAATTCACAAGAAGTTAGAGACTTGTTTTAAAAATTTGCAGGACCCAGGACATGTGTGTTTGATTTGAATTGCATAACGATATCTAAATAATCGCATAGGACCCGAATAGTATTTATTCCTGACTAATTTTCTTCTTCCCTCCTACCTAATGAATCTTATTAAAACAAAATTTAAAATATAATGAAATATTGGGTTACAGAGCGTTTAGCAATCTTAATCAAGCACTAGTATGTCAGCGCCAGTGTATAATCTACTGGACGTGTCCGTTGTATTCCTTAACACCCCCCTAAAGTTTCCGACATAATATCGTGGACCAATCATAACTCAGTTGAGATGGCCAGGAAGCAAAGACTAGGTAATTCAAGTATTGTTAGTGATAGTCCAAAATTTTTTTATCCTTCGTCCGTTCTTCTTCGGAAGACCGTCTTACAAATCAAGATCGAAGGCTAATTTTTTTAAAGGGCTGGATTGAACCTTTGACAAAAAAGAGTCTTGAAAGATCAGATCTGATTCGATCTAGTCCTTCAATTATACTGACCATTTTGATCATATTACTACAGGAAGTAATTAAAAAGACAAAAACAAATATATATGTATCGCGACCACTTTAGAAGCACAGGAAGGCCGAGAAAACCTAAAAGAGTCGGATTTCGAAAGATCGACCTCACCTAAAAAATAGCGTCTAGCCCGGTCTCTCTTAGTCCTTTTTTCAATCCGGTACAGTC
Organism: Rhynchospora pubera; assembly: GCA_028095005.1. Lineage (NCBI taxonomy): Eukaryota > Viridiplantae > Streptophyta > Magnoliopsida > Poales > Cyperaceae > Rhynchospora > Rhynchospora pubera. The sequence continues at coordinate 206,021,226 of CM051462.1, read as the reverse complement.
CGGCCTTCAACCAAACTCGTTATTGGTTAAATCTTTTATGGCCTTTTTTTTTGTCTTTCACTAAATATTGGTTTCTCGCCTATTTAGGACTAGGATGGTCCCCAGCTGTAGCCCAATATCATATGGTCATATGGAAATTCTCATTGGAGGACAAGATCCTGGCAACAAGAGTTACGGGAATATCACTGGGTATGTTTGGCAAAGGTTGAATAAGTCTTATTCCGAATAAGGCTTATTCGGGATGTTGTCAAACGTCTTTTGAATAAGCCTTATTCCGAATAAGGCTTATTCAACATCCTTATTCTAATACCACCTCTATGGTTGAATAAGCTTATTCGGAGAGAGAAGAGAGGAGAGAGGAGAGAGGAGAGAAAAAAGCTTATTCCGAAAGTTGAATAAGCTTATTCATTCCGTTGCCAAACACACCCAAATGTAGCAGAAAGGAAGCAAAAATTTAATTTAAGTGTTGAACCATCAAACAACCTTCTCAATGAAATAGTATTTCACAACCTATATATTCGTATACTTTTTTTTGAAGATAAGAATATTTTAGCTAAAACATTTAATAGGTGAAAAAAAAATACAATCATATGATAATCTTATTATATCCCAAGACTAACCTTTTATATATATATATAGAGAGAGAATGGCTAACGCGCCATCGATGGCACTATATATATATATATATATATATATATATATATATATATCAAAGCGCTTTGACCGGAGTCTCAGTTAAACCCCGTCGGTTTTCAATTTTGAAAGTTCAAACGACCGATCAGAACCGTCAAATATGATCTCCATATTGAAATCTCCTTGCCAACCAAAAATTTTCATTTTTTTGAATTTTTTAAGTATTTTTTCGGATTTTCAAAAACAGCAATTTTTTTAGGGTTCAGAACAAATTAGATTAACGATTTTTGAAAATCCGAAAAAAATACTTAAAAAATTAAAAAAAATTAAAATTTTGGTCGGTAAGGAGATTTCAATATGGAGATCATATTTGACGGTTCGGATCGGTCGTTTGAACTTTCAAAATTGAGATCTGACGGGGTTTAATTGAGACTCCGGTCAAAGCGCTTTGATTGAAGGCGCTCTCTCTCTCTCTCTCTCTCTCTATATATATATATATATATATATATATATATATATATATATATATAGTTTAGCTACGGTGAGTCGCGACTCACCGGAGATATATATATATATATATATAGTTTAGCTACGGTGAGTCGCGACTCACGGACCCTCCGGTGAGTCGCGACCAAAACTCCTAGATCTAGATCAAAATGACCGATCCAAACCGTTCAATATGATCTCCCTATTGAAATCTCCGTGCAAACCAAATTTTTTATTTTTTCAAAATTTTTAAGTATTTTTTTCGGATTTTTAAAAACTGATGTTTTTGAATGGTTCGGAACCAATTAGATTAACGATTTTCTAAAATTTCAAAAAAATACTTAAAAATTTCGAAAAAATGAAAAATTTGGTCTACATGGAGATTTCAATAGGGAGATCATATTGGACGGTTTGAATCGGTCATTTTGATCTAGATCTAGGTGTTTTGATCGCGACTCACCGGAGGGTCCGTGAGTCGCGACTCACCGTAGCTAAACTCTATATATATATGTTACTTATCGTCAAATATAATTCTCTTATAATTATTTATTATATTCTCTTATAATTATTTATTAGACACTAAAGTATGCATGCCTGAGACAGAAGAGTTTATAAAGTAATGGTTGGATCCTGGCCAATGATGAGGTCATCATAAGGGAGTGCCAATTTCAATCGGAGACTTTTTCTAATTATGTGATTTGTAAGAGTAGTCGTGTTTTGGCGTTTTCCCTTGGGAACAAGAAGGAACAACTATTTATTTATTTGTTTGTTTGTTTATTTATTTTTATTTTTTTTTAATGAGACAGAGCAACTTCATTTTTATTCACCTGCAAGCATGGATCATATTTACACGCGGATGAATTATTCGAGATATTAACAATCTTGAATAAATATGTAGTAGGCTAAATGAAGTCATCTAAAAATTAGGTAACGACTCTCTGTTGAGCCATTACGGACTGAGATACTATGAATCTAGCTTGTCCCTACTAGCTTTGTCGTTGAACTAATTGAGCATCGCATTTGTACACGAATATGCCTTTTGTAACCAACAAGGCAGCATTATTCGCAGCAATTTGCTGTATAGCATCAAGCAAACCATTAGTTTAGTGCAAGTACGTTCAAAGACTAACACTGAAAAATAATCTCTTCTCTTTCTTAGGGGCTGTTTGGATGGTGTCGGAATTGCAAATTCGGAATATTTTATATGCTAAATTTATTATAAATAATTCAAATTTTTCACAAAGTTATACACTTCCTAATAAATTTATGTCTAGAAATTACAAATTTTTCAAATTTCTACAATATCCAAACGCCCCTTATAGAAGTTAAGCAATCATTTTCCAAGCTTTATTATGTGCCTTCCAATATGCTCACAAATAGGTAGGTAGGTAACATCCTTTACTAAAAAAGGGAAATGACCGACTTGAAAAATGCTTGATTAGCACCAACAGGGCACAGGCATCAAATACCCATCCGCATAACAAAATTACACCAAAAATACATCAAACTCAAATATTCCATCACCAGTACGGGGATCAACACTGTACGTTTGATCTAAGACCCATCCGGTTGCCCCTCTAAAGGCACCAGTCCCACCAACTATGGGAAACTCTCTGACCTTATTTAAAACTGAGTTTCTGCCAATCACGGAGAGTGTGCTTCCATTAAACCTCCCCTCCAAAAACACTAAATTGACCACCATCATTAGCGTCAAATCCTCTTTCGATACGTGCGTGTAGTAGCCCTGTGCTCTTCCTACGAGTGTAGAGTTGAGGTCTGGCTCTTTGGTTAAGGGATCGTCGAAGATGACAATGTCACCAAAGGAGAGGGAGGTTGCGTTGGGGTTGAGGCCTGCAACACGGACAGCTGACGGATTGGACCCACTTAGAGTATCGTGGAGGTAGAAGTGGAGGTGCGTTGTTGTGGTGTTGTCTTGTTCAGTTAGTGTGCTTGCAAGGGAGGCAGGGTAGTGCGAGAAGAGAGTTGTCATGAAAAGAAGTGAGATAAGAGGCTGGTTGAGGACGAAGGTTGCCATTTAAAAAGTATTACAGAATGGAGGTCCAGCAACTCACTCACGTAAAATTCATATATATAGAAACGGAAGCAGAAGCAGTCCTGGTTGTGAATCATACATATAGTAAACTATTAATAAAATATTTTGGAATTAACAAAGCCTTTTTTGCACCTGCTAATTGTTTAACAATGGATGCACAAGTTCTATGCCTGTCTTTTTAGGGTCAGGTGACAATCAGCATACTACGGAAAAAAAGACCTTCTGTAACGGCACTCGCACTTCTGTAACGGTTTTTGAAATAACCGTTACAGAATAGTGAGGCATTAGGCGGGAAAATTGGCGCCACAAATCTGTAACGGTTATTATTAAACAACCGTAATAACATTTCCGTCATGGTCAGGAAAAAAAATGCATCAACCTTCTGTAACGGTTGTTGGATAATAACCGTTACAGATTTCTTATATTCTGTAACGGTTATTATCCAACGACCGTTACAGAAAAGAAAAAAGAAATATATAATATCAACCATCTTCTGTAACGGTTATTAGTAAATAACCGTTACAGTAGGTTAACGTTTTTTTTTTAATGATTCTGTAACGGTTATTTACTAATAACCGTTACTGATATGGGACGAATTTTATTAATTTTTTTATGATTCTGTAACGGCTTTTTTTTATATTTTTTTATGATTCTGTAACGGTTATTTTTTAATAACCGTTACAGAATAGTTCTGTATTTAGGTCTTCCTTTCCCATCCCAACAAACTCACAGCTAGCGCCGCATCACTTAACTCTTTTCTAATCTTCTCATTTATTGCGATTTGTGGTGGTGGCTTCACTCCAAAAAAATAGCCAAAAATTTCTAAAAATTCTGAAAAAATAACAATTAGAAAGAGAATAAGAAGGAGAGCAGATTTAAGGTAAAAAAAATTAAATTTGAACCGTATTTTTTTTACATTTTTTTCTTATTTATTTCGATTTTTTTATTAATTTATGGTTATTTTTGTTAATTTTTTATATATTTTAAGATATCATTGAATAGGAGAAGATCTTACATCGGCCGGATAAGTCGCACGATTCAACGGATCGGAAGGCACACAATTGAAAGTATATTTTCATGAACTTCTCTTTTTTTAAATTATTTGCATTTCGTTAATAATTTACATATATATATAGGCATGAATTTCGTATTGTCATATAGGAACCAAATACCGGAACTCAACTGAATTTAGGTCATTGCCCGTCCGAGATTAATCCATTAGGGATTAATCTCGGATAGTACTCCCGGTCGGGAGTACTGCTCTTTGGATACGATCTGTCTCATTTAGGACAGCGAGTTGTACGTTAGATGCAATGTGTTGTTTGAGAAAAATTCGGCGGCATTTCCCTTATGTTCCCACGGATACGTACGCACGAGCAATCGTGTGTTGGCGTATTCAGGGAACATAAGGGGAAATGCTGCCGAATTTTTCTCAGATAGCACATTGCATCTAACGTACGCTTGCTAATGAGACAGAGTATCCAAAGAGCGGGCTAGGATGGTGACCGGTCCGAAAACCTAATATGACAAATTGGTCCGAAACCCTAATAATTTGCATAAATTTTGTTGTTCAGATGGATCGGACGTGGATGTACTTAAGTAATCGATGCTCGTCTACATTTTTTAGAGGACTTGAAGAATTTATGGTTTGTGCTAAAGAGAATTTGAAAATGAAAGAAGATGATAAAATGTATTGTCCTTGTCGTGTTTGTCAGAATTTGTTGAAGTGGTCTAATTTTGAAGAAGTGAAAGCTCATTTGATTATAAATGGATTTCAACCGGATTATGGTCGGTGGACACTCCATGGAGAGAATGGGGGAGATGGTTGTAATATCACAAATGTATTGGATTGTGTGTATGAGGAAGAAAATGTATCATTGGATGATGAAATTGATGATGTCAATGTATTTGATGATGATAGAAATGTAGATAACTCAGAATTTAATGCTGATTTAGATGAAATTGTGAACAATGTGGATGATAATTTTGTTGATAATGTTGAAATTTTTGGTATGTTACGTGAAAAAGATAAAATAGCTTTATATCCTGGTTGTGAATTGTCAAAACTTAATGCTGTTTTCAAACTGTTCAATCTTAAAGCCAAAAATGGATGGAGTGATGCAAGTTTCACATCTTTGCTCAAACTATTACATAAAGAATTTCTTCCAAAAGATAACCAGTTGCCAGATTCAATTTATATGCCTAAAAAGATGTTATGTCCTTTAAAAATTGGAGTTGAGAGAATTCATGCATGTCCAAATGACTGCATATTATTCCGGAATGAGTACGGACACTTGCATAAATGTCCAAAGTGTAATGCGTCACGGTATAAATCGAGGGACGATCAAATTGAAGATGAAGGTAGTAAGGGACCAGCTGCGAAAGTGGTGTTTTATCTACCAATAATACCAAGATTCCAGCGGCTTTTCTCTAATGCGAAGGATGCCAAATTGTTAAGATGGCACGCAGACTGCAGGAAAAAAGGCGATAGCATGCTCAGACACCCAGCAGACTCTCCGGATTGGATAAATATAGATAGGGAATTTGAAGATTTCGGCAGTGAACCTAGAAATCTGAGATTGGGTTTATGTACAGACGGGATGAATCCTTACGGCAACATGAGTAGCCGGCAGACTACGTGGCCGGTCTTATTGTGTATTTACAATCTTCCTCCCTGGCTATTCATGAAAAGGAGATACATGATGATGCCCTTGTTGATTTCTGGTCCCAAACAACCAGGTAATGATATAGATGTGTACTTGGCTCCATTAATAGATGACCTTGGTGAATTATGGCAGAATGGAGTGAAAATATATGATGCGCACTCTAGAAGTGAGTTTAACCTCTGTGCCATGATATTTTGCACAATCAATGATTTTCCTGCATACGGAAACCTGTCAGGGTATAGGAATAAAGGAGCGAAAGCGTGTCCTATTTGCATGGAAAACACCCAATCTGTGTACCTGAAAAACTCTAGAAAAATGTTTACTTGGGACACCGGAGGTTTATTAAGAACCGCAATCACCTTTACCGTCGAGATAAGGAAATGTTTGACGGTACTGTAGAAAAAGACAAGGCCCCAATACCGTTATCCGGTTCAGGGGTGTATAGACAGGTGAAGGACATTAATGTTAATTTTGGTAAGAAATTTGCAAATGAGATACCCAAGGGGATATGAAAGAAGAAGTCTATATTCTGGAATCTTGAATATTGGCAGAGTTTGGAGATTAGGCATTGCTTAGATGCGATGCACATAATAAAGAACATATGTGAAGCTTTGATCGGTTGCATGTTGGAAATTCAAGGGAAAACTAAAGATGGCGTAAATGCGATGAATGACATGGTTGAAATGGGAATCCGGCAAGAACTAGCGGCACAAGATAAGGGAAAAAGTCGAACTTGGCTACCTGCAGCACAATTTAATTTATCAAAGCAAGAGAAAAAAATCTTATTAGAATGCCTGAAATCTATTAAGGTTCCTACTGGTTATTCCTCGAATATATCAAGAAAGGTTTCTATTAAGGACAACAAATTACTTGGTATGAAGTCACATGATTATCACGTCCTACTGACCCAGTTACTTCCGGTCGCAATTCGAGGAATTCTAAAGGAAGAAGTGAGGAAAACCATCACTAAGTTGTGTTTTTTCTTTAATTCCATTTGCTCTAAAGTGATTGATCCGAATAGTTTGGACAAGTTACAAGAAGGTGTTGTACTAACCCTATGTGAGCTGGAAATGTACTTTCCGCCATCGTTTTTTGACTCCATGGTGCATTTGACCATTCATTTAGTTAGAGAGATAAAAATGTGTGGTCCTGTATTTCTACGATACATGTATCCTTTTGAAAGAGCCATGGGTCAATTGAAGGGGCTTGTTCGTAGCCGATCTAAACCAGAAGGAAGCATAGTGGAAGGATATGTGGCCGAGGAGGTTATTGAGTACTACACCGATTATTTGCAGGATGTACAACCAATCGGTCTTCCAAAGTCTCGACATGAGGGTAGACTTGAAGGAAAAGGTTATACATTAACTTTCAATGTTCACCTTATTTAGCACAAATGTTCACTTCAAGCACAATATTTGTTCACCTTATTTAGCACAAATGTTCACCTAATTTAGCACATTTGTTCACCTTATTTAGCACAAATGTTCACTTCAAGCACAATATTTGTTCACCTTATTTAGCACAAATGTTCACTTAAAGCACAATATTTGTTCACCTAATTTAGCACATTTGTTAACCTTATTTAGCACAAATGTTCACTTAAAGCACAATATTTGTTCACCTTATTTAGCACAAATGTTCACCTAATTTAGCACATTTGTTCACCTTATTTAGCACAAATGTTCACTTAAAGCACACAATATTCGTTCACCTTATTTAGCACAAATGTTCACCTTTCAGGTACAATTGGAGCTAGTACTCATATACCGGATCTTGCAATGAGAACCAAAGCACATATGAAAGTTCTCCAACATCTTGCTATTGTGGCGCCTTACATCAATGAACATCTAATCGAGTTACGTGAACAATACCCTTCTTACACCGAAAACTTGATTACCATAGAGCATGAAATAAAATTTGTCCAATGGCTAGAAGATAAAGTACAGTCCCAGTTGAAAGAAGGAACAGAGGTCAATGAAACCGTGAAATGGTTATTAAGACGTCCTGATGTCGTGGTCGAGACATACCAAGGGTATGACTTGAATGGATTTACCTGGTACACAAGGAAACAGGATGGTAAAAATACCGTGCAAAATAGTTGAGTCACTGTTGTAGCTTTATCTAGTGATAATGTTAGGCCGGCTACTTATTATGGGTGGATCGAGGAGATTTGGGAACTAGATTATCTGAAATTTAAGATACCCTTATTCAAGTGTGCATGGATCGACAACGGTCACGGTGGAGTTAAAAAAGACAAGATGGGGTTTATAACTGTTGACTTCAATAAAAGGGCTTATCGAGACGATCCCTTTATACTTGCAAATAAGCAAGCAATGCAAGTTTTTTACATTCAAGATCCGGCGGATAAGAAAAGACATGTTGTGCTTCAAGGTAAATGTTCATCTTATTTAAGTACAAATGTTCACCTTATTGAGTACAAATGTTCATCTTATTTATTACTTGCCACTTTCAGGAAAAAGACGTATTGTCGGTGTTGGTGATGTCGTAGATGAAGAAGCATACGACCACTTCGAGGAAATACCTCCTTTTTCTATCGGTATCGACGATACATCACAGCCAGTATCGATCAGTTGTAGGCGTACAGATAACACCGAAGGCGTGTGGATCGACACGTGAAGGAAAAAAAAGAAAGTAGCTACATAATAATTTTATTTTTATTTTTTGCAGGTCATTAATTGGTGAAATATTTTGTTAACAAGGAGCTAATGTATTTTTATTTTTGGTTAATTTTCTAAATTGTAATTTTATTTTGTTAGAAAAAATGTAAAACAAAATTAAATTCATGTGCAACCAACACAAAAATTAAATTCAGTAAAAAAACTTAATAACATGCATGGATAAACCAACACCGAAAATATCAGTACTAAATGAAATTAAAACAGACACAAATTTTAAAGTTCAAAAAAAAAATGAAATTAAACTAATCTGTAACGATTATTAGCTAATAACCGTTACAGAAGGTTATTAGTAAAAAACGTTTGACCTTCTGTAACTGTTATGAGCTAATAACCGTTACAGAAGAGGCTAATCTGTAACGGTCATTAGCTAATAACCGTTACAGAAGATTATTAATAAAAACGTTTGACCTTCTGTAACGGTTATTAGCTAATAACCGTCACAGATTAGCCTCTTCTGTAACGGTTATCAGCTAATAACCGTTACAGAAGGTTCGAACCCTTTATATTATCCCAGCCTGGCGTCTGTCCGTCACTTCTTTCCTTTCTCAATCTCGCCTCTTTCTTAAAACCCTACCTCTCTCGACACAAGCTCTCGCGCCTCTCTCGACACAAGCTCTCGCGCCTCTCTCGACATAGAAGCTCTCGGCGGCTCTCGACGGCTCCCCTCTCTCTCTCGAAAAAGGTAAATCCCTCTGTCTCCTCTTCCTCCTCCTCTCACCCCCTCGCTCGATCCCCTCTCACTCTCTGTCTCTCTTTGTTACAGCTTGGATCCCTCTCTCAACTCCTACAGCCAGCAACTCCCCTCTCTCTCTCTCGAAGGTAATCCCCTCTCCCTCCCTCGTCTCCTCTTCCTTTCCCTCTCTGTCTCCTCTTCCTCTCTCTCTCTCACTGACTCCTTCTCACTATCTCTTTGTTGCAGCTCTCTCTGCCGCTCTCTCAACTCAGACAGACACCAACCCCCGACAAAACTCTCTCGAAGGTAAACCCCCTCTCTCTCAAATTTTAATTTAATAGGGACTGAAATGCTAGAAATTGATTGAAATGCAAATGCTAGGGGCTGAATTGATTGAAATGCAAATGCTAGAGGCTGAATTGATTGAACTGTGTTTGGAGCTAATTTAGGGGCTGACATGAATTGATTGAATTGATTGAACTGTGCTTGGGGCTAATTTAGGGGCTGACATGAAAAATTAGGACTGTTTTGCTTAATTTGAACTGTTTTAGGGACTAAAATGGTTGATGGTATCGTGACAGAAGTTATGGACTTCATGCAAGGGGTATTATTTTGATTAAAATGTGTTATTTGATGACTTGCCATGTTTGATGATACTTGTGATATATGTAAATACTTTGTTTATTGTTTGTGTGATATGAATGATTATATATGTTTGATATATGTGTGCTTTGTGATATATATATATGCTGCATGTGTTAATGTAAATTGGGTACCAATTCGGCTAGCAAAATGGGGCTAGCCAATCAAACAGGCGAAACACAAAAAAAAATAAAGAATTTTGTAACGGTTTTTAAGGAATAACCGTTACAGAATATTATAATTTTTTTTTTATTATAAATATTATCTGTAACGGTTATTATCTAATAACCGTTACAGAAGCCAGTCTTCTGTAACGGTTATTAGGTATTAACCGTTACAGATATTCTGCAAATACCATGTTCCGTCAACAATACCATAACGGTTATTAGATAATAACCGTTACAGAAGACTGGCTTCTGTAACGGTTATTATCTAATAACCGTTACACATGTTCTAAAAAAACTGTACCAGATTTTCCCTTGCATAATACCATAACGGTTATTATCTAATAACCGTTACAGAAGAGGGGCTACTGTAACGGTTGTGTTCTAATAACCGTTATAGATCTGTAACGGTTATTAGACATTCTGTAACGGGGGCTACAGTAACGTTTCGTGTACCGTTACAGAACTCTTTTATTAACCGTTACATAAGCCAAAATTTCGCGTAGTGATGCCGACAAAATTTTATTTAAATTTAAAAAAAATATATATATACAAGTACAAAAAGAAAAAGAAAAAGATAGGAGGAAAAAGACTATACAACAAACCTAAAAGGAAAAGAGAAAATATATAAAGATTAAAGTTCCTAATCGTGTTTAGTACAGGCGTCTACATCAGCAGTTCAGCACAGATACTCTCGACTAAAAGGTCTTCCGGGGTGATCAAGCTCCTGAAGATCCTTTTATTTCAAGCCTTCCAAATGTTCCTGGTGGTTGCAGCCCAAATTATGTCCCAGTTTTGATTTCCTGGTCCCCTGTTTGAGAGCCCAAAGCTGCAGCAGTCTAAGGTGAAGTCCAGAAGCGGAAGTTCTATGTATGTTTGTCGATCATACACTATATTTACCCAGGTCAAAATTTTGCAAAAGATCAATACTTCCCTAAAATACGTAATTGTGCATCATTTATTGTGTCTAACTTTAAAACCCTATAATAATGTAATTAATACGGAATATTTGTTTATGCTAGAACGCTTATAGCTGGTCAAAATAAGAAGGGGAACATTTGGTTTCATAGAAAATTACACCTTAATGGCAGTTGATTTTTGCTTTAATACCTTTGGTTAGTTGGGGGGTAAATGTAACTATGTAAGAGTGCTCCAATTGAGTAGGTGAACTTTTTTAGAACGAGTCAAGGTACAGTGAGTCAGTGATGAACACGTGGGAAGATGGCGCATACTTCTAATTAATGCTCACCATATTTGTTTTGCTTTGTTCTCAAGTATTAAGAATCATTTATTTATTAGGGGCAGTTGACAGGTTCTCATCCAACAGAAACACTGAAAAGAATAATATTGGTTTCGTACATAAAACATTATAAAATCAGCTACACTTAGCATTGTTTTCCACATAGTAATGAAGAGTAGTTTGTTGGTCATAACAAGTAAATACAACCATATATTTGTCTATATATATATATATATATGTGACGAAGACTCCTCACCTATCATGATATTTAGAAGTGTACTACTTGTGAAACTATAACTAACAAAACAGGCTTAGTAAAGGTCCCCCATGCATATAGATGGAAGGAGAGTTCGTCAAGTAAAACTACCTTACAAATGCTATCAAATAGAAAAATATTGTCCGAAAATATATATTGTAAGTTTTCAACGCATTAGCCAGTGTGTACAAATTCAAGGGAAAGAAAATAAATTCTATACGATAGTCACTAAAGAGCACATGTTTCTTCACTTATTTTAACATTACCACAGACCACTAAAATTTTTCTCATCTTTAAAATAAGTACAAACAAATATCAAGAAAAAAAAAAATTTAACCAAAAGAGCCCTTATTTTCAGTATGGAAGAGGAGAGCTGAGCCCTTCTTGTATTGCCATGGGGTGCGGAGGTTGGTGTCTCTTGGATGTAGATACAAATTTCTTCTTTAACGAGGGACTGTTCATAAGTTTCGTTACAGTCATCCTGGCGTACACTGTGCGGTATAGAGGTGAGGCACTCTCTTTCAATTTTAAAACAAGGAAAAACGTAATCCGGTAAGCAAATAGTATGACAAACAATATCCCGAGGTCAAACCATTTCGAGTGATCGAGTTTAAGCCCAAAAAGGTTTGTGATGATGTACTCTCCAGTAAGTTTCTTGTCCCCTGGCCATAAAGGGTCGAACTCAAGCCCGATAAGGTCATTCTTGTAACCTCCCTATAAACAAAGAAATAGACGTTGAATTTTAGTTTGAATATATATAATGAGTTCAGATTGAATGGAAAGAAAATACCATAGAAAGAAAAGGAGATTTAGTAAAGTCATTATTTTATAAAAAAAAAAATAGCAAGAGTGAGCACAATTTTCAAATTATTTAGTGTCAAGAGGCATTTGCTGTGGCCACACTCTCCCTCCACCCCTAATAAGTAATTTTCAAATTAAAATGAGGGCAAAGCTTTGTGAAACACCAATAAGGAACTTTTTTTAATGAGCTGATTGGAAACATCCTGATAATCTTAAAAATAGAGAATCAAGAAAAGCGTAAATGCGAAAAAAAATTACTAAATATGGGATTAAACTCATGAAAACAATCACCTTTGTGAGATTAAACTCATAGTAACTTTACTCACCGTAAACATGCACACATCTAGGACAAAATAAATATGGTCTAGTGTTCTTTTTTGCTACAGATGTGGACTATTTGATCAGGGACAACCGGACAACAGATCAAACTAGAATCTGAGTACTGATTGTAAATTGTCAGTATAACGGTATAAACTAATTTCAAAATTGTTTCATAAAGTTCTTCCTCAAGTTACCTGCAACGCCCAAGATCCATAGACAATGTAAGAAAGAGGATAACGCCAGACTGGCTTTGGAAGATCGGGGAGCCGTCGAAAGAACCCAGAAACCATCATCATAATTCCCTGCTCAAACAAATTGTACATGTCTTATACCTTGAACAGACTATTTTCTGAGTTAGTATCTACACCTTCAGGGGATGGATTCAACATAGTCTTCAAGCAATATGGTTCTCATTACATTCTGCCCTTTTTGGTTTTGTAGAAATGTTTAAAATTTCTTACAATAAATTTAAAGGTACCCGAGTAAGAAAGAGAAAAGGAGAATTTGTGCAGCTTTGCACCAATCTTGAAAAAAAAATTAGTCCCTTCAATGAGAAACTTTATTTTTATTTTCAACGTTCATCAAATGAAACTGAAATTTATATGTTCCTCGCAATCACCAAGATTCAGGTAAGGTAGATGAATCATATGCCCTCCCAATTTATATAGACAAGGTTCAAAGGACAATTCAGATTTCATTTTCAATTTTCAGCAGGCTGCAGATCCCCAGCGGTACTCAAATACAACAATCTAAATTTTCCTTGCATCTTTTCAAGTTCATTTGAGGGTTATATGCTCAAAGAAGCAGAGTGCTATGGTCAAGGTGTAAAAAGTTAACATATGAAAGTAAGTTTAAGATATAATTATCTTCTTTTATAGTTTACTTACAATGACTCCAGCTCCACTTACAATCCCCATCAAGAAGTTTGGAACAACTCCAGCAATAATCATCATGAGGCTCTCAATAATTGAAACCCCTGCATATAAACTTAGTGCGAAGTACACATAGCGCTCAAAACCATGGCGGAACTTCACCATTGGGTATACTATTGATGCTGTCACAATCGAAACTGCAAATAGAAACGGGAAAGAGGATAAAAAGTTGGAGAGTATGTAGACGGCCACCCCATAATGTCCATTTTGCCTCTCTCGAGTGAAAACCTTCATCTCTTCAATGAAAGAGGGAAACCCGCCTATTGACATAAATGTCATGAAACCAGAGATGAAACCTCCACAAGCTGAGCGTGCCAAAATGGCAGTGTAGCTTGTGCCTACATCATGGTAGATGCTCCCGACACATAATGCAACAACTATGTATATTGCAATGCGCAACCAATAGTAGCCAAAATCTCTAGACATGTTAACAAATGAACGACTTGTCAGGGTCCCCAGTTGTTTCCACCAGCTTGCTTGGCTGCCTTTGTCGGACTCAGAAGTTAGTCCTTCCTATAACAAAGTGAAAAATACACTGAAAATCAAATTATCAAAACCAGCAGGATTATTCTATTGTTTTTTTATTTTGTGGATAAATTATTGTTGGAATATCTTATTTGTTAACTTCTTCATTTGAGGTTACATATAATTATTGCTTCTGGTTTGTCTTCCCTTTTTTTTGGAGAATGGGGAATCAAGAGTAAGGCTATTTAGGTTTCATGTGGTAATTAGCTGCATACAGTTGCCATGACTAAGTTCCAAGGATAAAGAGGAACTCGCGACAAGTACACTTCAGAAGGTAAGAACACCCAATTTACTCTTCCATATTTATTTCTTACTTCTTACTACCCTAGTAAGTATTCCAGCAATACAGATTTGAGGTTATTGCAATGTATATCAGTACACAATAATCAATCGAATAATTGTAGGTTATAAGGCAGCAAATCAATGATCTGAAATCCCATTAAAACTTCTACAAATACTTACAATTTTTGATATCTCTTCCATAGTGTTCCTAGTCATCACTGCATACTCTGATGTCTTGTATTTCTCTATCAAAATTGCTCTTATGTCAGAGGTTCTTAGCTTCGACATAGGATCCAACTCTGCCTCCTTCAGCAGATAAAACACATGCACGTAACTTCAATTAAAAAGAAAAAACTTGCAACATCAAGTGAGCTAAAAGATAAGTGACTGAATTCATACTCTTCTCAGCTTCATAGATCCTTTCAGTGTGGCAGTAACAAGGTCAAAGTCAGAGTTGATGCATCTGAGGAAATGGTCTGATGGGTTTCTTCTGCTTGGGCAGGGAAACCCTACCTCAGCAAAGAACTACAAAAGTGATATTTAATCTGGTTAGATGACAACTATTGTGTTTACTTCTATAAGAAAAATATTATATAGTAACATTTACTGGTACTGAGAGGTAGTGACACTACAAGACACCATTTCGGTAAGTTTTTTTTTATTTTTCTTGTCGATTTTTATTTTTATTGGAGCATCTGGTCGACTAAGTTGTGTACATTAGCTAGCTAAGTATCTATCAAATATGCTATTTTTTGAAATTAGAAAAAAATAAATGGATCTTAAAACTAGCTGTTACCTTAGGGGCTGATTTTGCATCACCAAAGTAAACCACCTCCCCACCAGACAGGAGGCAGAGGTCATCAAAGAGTGCAAAGACTTCACTACTAGGCTGGTGGACAGAGGAAATGACAGTCTTGTTTCCATCAACCGCCATCTGTCTTAGAGCCTGTATAACAAAAAATGCAGATGCGCTGTCCAACCCACTGGTTGGCTCATCCAGGAAGAGTAGCCGGGGTCGTGTCAGAATCTCCAGTGCAATGCTCAGTCTCTTCTGCTCTCCACCACTTATGCCTCTCAAGTGCCAGTTACCTATAATTATTCAATTGCAGTTGCAAACAACATCACATCAGTCATTGTTCAAGATCTGTAAATTTGTTCAGTTAATACCAGGATGAGACCAATCTTATGGTTAATGTACTATTATTGTATTAGTGCCAGTGTCGCACTAAATCCCTTGGTTACTAAGCTAGAACAATGCTTTAAACATCAATTATACTGATTGTATCATCCAATACGTCTTGAAATGATATTATTTATCTGCAAATAAGTAATCCTCAGTTGGAACTTAAAAGTATCACCGATGGTACGGTTCGAGCAATCCTGGAGGCCCATTTCTTCAATTGTATTCTCGACCACATTGCGCACCTCCTCCTTTGACATTGTGGTGGGAAGTCTCAGGAGAGCTGAGTAGGTGATCGTTTCCCTCACTGTAAGAGTACCCAGGAGTACATTTTCCTGTGTCACGTAGGCCTGTTTAAAAAAAGAAGAAGAAGGTTTTAATTTTTTCTTATTTCCAAATTAAAACTAATGTGTCAGATGCTCATCCTGGTAAATAAAGTAGCAGCTAGTTCTGCTCTTTGAGAGGCTGAGTTCTAATTGATAAGCTTGATAACAACAGGTTTGCTTTCATTCATCAATTCTATGCAATTCTACCATTTAGTGCCACTCTGCAAAATTATCGGAGTTCAACAATATGATCCACACTCCACAGTAGCATTGAGGAAAACCTTGATGAGAAAAACAATGTCCTATCAATCCAACTTACCAAGGATATCAGTTGATAGCATCATAATTATTGAAGGCCAAAATTACCAACAAGTAGAAAGTCAGAAAGTTGAATTGTAATTTGCTAGGACTCTCCAACCTTATAATTTCCCATAAAAACTTCAATGCTATTAATTTTCTTCCACAATTTTTAATTGAAGTACCAATAAAGTGAAGTAATAGTTGGTCGGAAAAAAATAAAGCCTCGTAGGACATTGGGGCTAATAGGGGAGACCATGATATTATTAATAGCCATAACTGGCATTGCCTAGATGGTGCCACACTTTTTGATGGAAATGCAGTTGTGGTAGTTGGCAATAAATTAAATTAACCAGAGTTTCTCAAACTATTTTCTCATAAATTTATTCGAGATAGGTAGATTTACCATGTGACCATGTGCATGAAATTACCTGTTTGGTTTTGAACTAAATAATGTAAAGTTGAAATGACCACTAAAACCACAAAATGAAGTGCTCTATTAGCTAGCGGACCGTACTTGTCTTTTATAGGAAAAGTAAGAATCATAGATGGATACCGAAGGAGAAATACAAAATGAAAGAGAGGACCACTTACCACAACACCATAATCAAGCCTTCTCTTCTTGCCATTTAAGAGCACTTTCCCAGTCAACACCACATTCCTTCCTAGTCTACCTGCTCAAAGCAAAAATAGGAATATAAAATACCCACATTATATCACCTTAGAAACAATATAAGTTTTTCATACCGAAGAAAAGAAAGCACTGGCTAAGGGGCACTTCAATAAACATCAAAAATAGGCTTGAAGGTTATTCAAGTATAACTTCAGATTCCAGGAGTTAGATGAGTAAGATTTGTGCAAAAATCAGATCCTTCTTTTTGTTCTTGTTCCTTTCTACCACTAGGCATTTTGTGATAAAAAGGAAAGCAATGACTAGATTGGCATGGAATTGTGTTCCATGAGGCATGTGATGATTATTTGATACAATAACTGGCTCTTGATGAATAAGATCCAAAAAGAGGAGTCAATTATTCGAAGCAATAGCGAAAATATATATAGTCTTTTTATCTCCTTTTTTCCTTACAACGAAAATCACTTTTTGTTTGGGATGGGACAATAGCCAACAAAACACACACATGCATGCACATAGCTACAAAATATATAAAATAATTATGGGATAAACGAGGAAACAACTGACATTTGTGTCAAGTTATTAAGTTATACAAAAGGACAGAGATATCCATTATCACAGTTCTCAAAAGAAAAATTTACAAACAACTTTCAATATAATGCAATAATTGACTGGTTAAAAGTAAAAAAAAAGAAAAAAAAAAAGGCAAACTCCCATTGAATCTATATATAATATGTTTATCATGGATACTTCCTAATTTCCTATCGTCACTACATACATCAGTGAGAAACTGAGGAATGTAATACGGTGCCCAGAACTAGTCAGAATTATTTTCTTTTCAACCTAGCAGATCACTTGACCAATACTTACAAGAAATAAGACAAAAATAATATCTAACTAATACAATTGTGGCAAACCTGATAAAGAATCAAGCAGCGTCGACTTGCCAGAGCCAGACGGGCCCATGATCGCCATAATCCGACCCGGCACTGCATAGCCGCTTATCCCCTGTAACAACTTACGCGGTGGCTTACCCCCACCATAACTCGGCAAAACAGCCGTCAGATCCTCCCACACAAGGTAGGCCGCAGATGGCACCGCAGTACCCGATCCAGGTAATGGTGATCTGTCGCCTCTTTCTTGCATCTCCATGGCAGCTAGATACAAACCCACAGCCAAATGATGATGTTTTCAGTGTTAGTTTGGAACCTTTGGATGAGTTATAAATGATGTTGGTACAGGATAGTAGAGGGAGTATAGGGATAGATAGCTAATCAGTCCTTGAGTATTGATGAGAGGACATTGATGGGAGAATGGTGGGAGATTAATTGATTGGCTTAACAGCTTAATTTGTTTTCTGGTCAGACTGCGTAATAAAGGCCATTATGGTTGTAGCTAGCAAGAATTAATGCTGAGTTATGTGAGGCCATTCCTGGTTGATTTTGTTAAATTACTTGTATAATTTTGGTTACCAATTTACACGCTAGTTTCTTTCTTGGTAATTAAATATGGTTGTAGTTAACAGCTTTCACAATTATCTTGTTTATGAAAAGAAAATGACAAATGTCAGTGTTGTCAAATTAATGCCTAGCTTTATTCCAAAAGAGTAACTGCCGTAGTCATGTATCTGGTGTGAATAGTACAGACATATTTAACATGAACAATAGCTTTTCTGTAGAGGATGCAGATGCCAGATGACGGATTATGTGTCACTGACACGTGAACCCAACTCAAACTAAAAAAATTGCCATTGAACGAAAATTTTATTACAAAAAAGTATTCTTTAAAATTAATAAGGTTGCATCCCTTATCCATTTCTTTGACACATAATTTTTTTTTTTTACAATAAAGGAAAATCCACAGGACGAAGGTTTCATGCACGCCAAAGGGATGGCGCCAGAAATGACCAAGGTAATGGATAAAAGGTTTATCAACTGAACTATTCTTTTTTCGCTTTTTTTTTTTGATAATTAATATGCATTTAAAGAAGGGACGCTGTTAGGTAATTAGCAAGGAATCCTGTTTAAAATCCTTTTGTAAGTAACATCCAAATTCTTTTTTTTTTGTGCGTCTTGATTGATTTTTATTTTGTATATAGACCTTGATATAATTCTTTCATATATATAAAATTGTGCTGTTAATTTTTCAGTGATTTAAGTCTAAATTTAAATTTTATTAAATAAAATATTTATTAGAAAACATTATTTGAAAATAATAAAAATCCGCTCGAAATTCAGGTGTGAGTTGACTGTGGATGCTTGGTGGTCCACACCGACCAAAATAGGATTTATACACCTTAACATCTGTATATCTTACGTTTTTTTTTTTCCCTTTTTTTGTTTTTGTTTTGGTGAGATATTAAGTTATCGAGGCATTGCGAAAGGAAAAGAGGAAAGGCAAGGACGACGAAAAAGTCGGAGGATACAGGACAGCATGGAAGCATTAAATGCGGGGGCATTCATAATGAAAATGACCGAGTTTGTTGGCCGTTGGCTGGAAGTGTGTTTAATTAATCATCTGCATGTCGTTTTTAGATGTCACTGCATGCATTTTCAATGCATATCTTTCTTACATGCGTCCTTTTCCTAACAAATCTGTTACATCAATACTGGTTGATGCTATATTCATCACAACAATACATTTCTTTTTTCAAACAAAAATTATTTAATTATCTACGAGTCAAATTCAAGCCGGAATTACTTACGATCATCTTGGGTGTAGTGGTAATACCATATGTATCTAATTTTTTTTTTATGGATACGAATATGTTCATATACGGATACGGACACAGATCCAAATCAGATATATTAAGCAGATACAAATACGAATCAGATATTACTTGATATAGATATATTTCAAAACATATATATATAAAAATTAAAATAAATAAATAATCAATTCTAATTTATCATCATATTATATTATTTGTAGCCAAAATGTCATTATAAGCCAATCTAATTAATTGAAGCTTAGTTTATCGAATCAAAAGTCTTTTCTATAGCACTAGAGGAGTAATTAGGTTAATTATTTTGTGTCATTGATTCAATTAAGGATGAAAATGGTTCGGATAAGGACCAAATACGGATCGGATAACATATTTTTTTGTTGAATACGGATACAGACCGGATAGTAGTCAAACCATATCCATATCTATATTTTTTTTTCGAATACGGATACGATTTGGATATTAAACACATTTTCCAAATTCGATGCCGTTTGGTGCAGAAAAAGTTTATCTGCACCGTTTTCATCCCTACTTGGGGGACGCATTTTTTTACATTTTTTAAATACACAATAGTATCGTTATCATCCATTTCTATTTATGTCTGTAATCCCCATCCTGTACCTTTCATCTAGTGCTTGCTCACCCCATTCAGCGCTAATTGTCCTATATTATGATCTTAATTGTCTTCATAACTATCCTAATTGTTCTATAAAATAATATTAATTATCCTAATTTAAGATACTATTTTTCCTTGTAAAAAATATCCATTATTTTCTAGAAAAAAATTTTGGCTTGAGAAAAAAATCTAATTATCTTGATAAAAAAACTAATTGTCCTAATTCTTTAAGTTAATTATTCTGGTTTTATATGTCATGGGAAAAAAATTAATTGTCCTAGTTTTCCAGACTATTAGTATTATTTTTCAAAACAATTATTTTTTTCCAAGACATTAATATTTTTTTTTCTAATTATTATGATTTTGTTCTTGAAAAAATGTTCGCCCTAGGAAAAATATTAATTGTCTTAAAAGAAATAATTGTCTTGAAAATTATTACTAAATGAGTTATCGTAGAAAAATGAGTTGGGGAGAGGGAGATAAACATAGGTATTAGAAATCCAGGAATGAGAAGATGAGCGACAAAAATAAAAAGATAATTAGCGCTTATAATTAATTATATTCCGTAAATAGAAAAGAGAAAACACGTTTTTTAGGAGATTATGAGATGATAATTTCTGAGGATGAGATCATTATAACCCCTGAATTCAAACTACTAACCATGTTAAACTAATTACAAAGGGCCATGAATTCTGCGCTAAATTTGCAACATCTATGAAATAGAAAACTTATATTGGGGGGGGGGGGGGGGGCGGGGGAGGATGATTAATATCGAATAGTTGTGAGTACACCTATCGCCATGGACATTAAACGTCTTACGTATGCAAGGAAATTATGAAATATTGTTGGTTGCC
Source organism: Rhynchospora pubera (assembly GCA_028095005.1). NCBI lineage: Eukaryota > Viridiplantae > Streptophyta > Magnoliopsida > Poales > Cyperaceae > Rhynchospora > Rhynchospora pubera. The sequence continues at coordinate 206,000,224 of CM051462.1, read as the reverse complement.
GACGGTAGATTTGCTGCTAGGTTGTGGTCACAGACTAAAAGGAGTTGAGGCCTGAAATTATAGCCTTATCTGGCTTTACAATCGTTCAGAATCCAGACTGTTTGTTACGAATCTCAAAACAACTCATGCTCTTTATATATTATATGTGATTAAAACCAAGCGGTCTGGAATATCTGAACTGAGGCTTCTATTGGATGCGTTGAGAATAAGGTAGGAAGAAAGAAGAAGGGAAGAAATTTATTGGGAAGTGTGTAACTTTTGTGAAGAGTTTGGATGGTTAGAAATAAATTTATTGGTAAAAAGTGGTTATTCCTTATTCCTTATTCCGGAAAGAAGCCATCCAAACGGAGCCTGAGCAATTCAATTATATGGAGTACTAGTCATTTGATTACACTTCCATTTTTCATTCAAATTACGAACCACACTTATATCTTTTTTGGTGGATCAGCATTCTTCTTTTTTGAAGAAAGGCGCGTGCGATAAGCTCGCTTGCACACACACCTTCTCTAGTGTTTTCGCCGAAAGAAGGAGCTTGTAAACATCGCGAATATAATTATTTTATTTCACAAAAATTTAATTCCATCTAGATTTTAAATCATCTGATGTTAAATTTATTGAAGGTTTGATTCAAGTAATTAATTACTCCTTTGTAAATATGATAATATTTATAAGGATCAATCTAGCAAACAAATACGTTTATGTACATTTTATTGGAGCATATATGTAATGACTAAGCATAAAAGTAATTATGCAAAGTAATACAAAATAAAGCTAAAATTTTAAATATATAGTAGTCACTAGAATAACTCTCTGATTAAGATCTAATAATAATCAAATGGCTGGAAAGTAGATCAAACCAAATTTATGATTTAAGAGGCGCCGAATCAATTCGTTGGAAGGTTAATTGGGAAGTCCAATATCTTGTCTACATCTATCGTATCACACTAGAATATAAAGAAAGTTTAATATGCACCATAGTGCATAGGAAAATATATCATGATTCGCCTTGTCTTCCCATGTATTAATTCATCCTGACGCAACATATTGATATTTCCACATGAAATGCTACAGATTCCACAATCAATTCTTTCTATTACTAAGGTAGCTCCTGCAAGAATGTCTAAAAGAGAAACAAATTCTTTCTAGTTCTTTCTATGATACGCTTTTGCATTCACACATTAAATTGAAGTCTTAGCATTTAACCATCGCAATTTTATTCTGTTTGATTTTTTTTCATATTTTTTTCCTTAATTGTTAAAGTATATAAATTTTGGCCAAGATAATATTCTTGTTTGTTGAGTTTTTTTTTTTTTTGATAATTGTCCGTAGACCCACTCACACACACTCTCAATCAGCAAATGTTGGGATTCGAACCCTGATCTCCATGGAACCAGGTAAGTGTCTTAGCCAGCTGCTCTAGCAGCTCTAGACTTGTTTGTTGAGTTACTCATTACCAGGAGATTGGTATGTACTTCTCCAGACACACCCTCCGAGAAAATGCTTTTCACTAGCACAAAAAAAAAAAAAAAGATAGAAATAAAGTTCAGGCTGGGACAACAAAATACAGATCTGGCTTGTATTAAATGTACATGCAAAGTAGGCAGTAGACTCGTCAGATTAATGTCAGGCATTGGAAATATGGATTTGTTATGGCTACAGGCCTACAGCGATACATCATATTGACCACATTTACATATCTTTGAACAGTTCTCTTTTACAGTTATTGACTTAATTGTTTTTGACATTTTAAATAAAGTTCGTTATGCTACAAAATTTAATTTAGTTGCGTTCTTCATTATTATAAACATATATCAAAATTAAATCGATTTATAGTTTGATTGATCCTCCATCCAAATCTCTTAAATTCAAGCATTAAAAATTAAAAATTGTTTGAACAATATTAACTAGCACAAATTGACTGAACACTGATATACATCCTGCTTAATTAATGAAGAATTCATATACAATTTTATTATTTAGTTAAAAACTCCGAACAATGCTCTGTGAGATGTGAAATAAATACATCATAAATAATAATGTGTTTGTACTACTATATTAAGTTTGATTGAGAAAGTTTAATATGTAACATAGTGCATAGGGCTTTCTATGCACCGCAAACATTTTCGGAGGTATTTTTGTAAATTGACAAATCTAATATAATCAATGTAATCTACATATTACAACATTCCAAAATGACATGTTTAAAAAATAAAAAATAGTAATAAAATCTCAAAATTTGATTTTCTATGAAATTTAAATATTTAAATTATATTAATTAAATTAGATTTATAAATTTATAAAAATATCCATAAAAAATTCACAGTGCATAAGAAATCCTATGCACTATGGTGTATATTAAATTCTCTAAGCTTTGTTTGTTTCCTTATTTTTTCCACTTTCGTCGAGAGAGACCAATTGTTCAAGAAAAAAAAAAGCAAAAATATAACTATATATCATCCATTCTACCAGAATTGGATGCTTTCAACACAATGAAATTATAGGATTTTCTGTGGCGCATGATCTTTTTGACAAAAATAGTATTTAAGATTTTCTGTTGACAACTTCCATACAATATTTGAATAGTATTCTCATTTTTTATGACGTTTTTTATATAGCATAAAATAAATCGCGTAACGCGCGAGATTCTCTCTAGTCATACTTAATTCTTCTCTATCTCTAGAGCCAAAGGGGGACATGGCCCCCTCCCACCCTTCAGTTTTTTAAAAAAAAAATACCAAGGCGTGCAATCTTTTTTTTTTGGGCCATCGATCGTTACTTTGTTTGGGCATTAATGGCCCCCTCCCCTATAACTTTATTCTCAAAGGGCCGTTTGGATCGCTTAGGAATAAGAGAAATAGTCTATTCCCAGGCAGAAAATGTTAGGAAGTGTGTAATTTTGTGAAAGGTTTTGATGGTTAAGGATAAATTTTCGTCTAGAAAGAGACTATTTCTCTTATTCCTAAACGATCCAAACGGCCCCTAAAATAAATCTATCCAGTGTTCCCTTCTTCTCAAACTAAATAAAACAAAATACATCTTTCACTTGGGATTGTTGGCTTTTCCTTACACATTTGTAATACACGAACATGCTTCCACAGTTCCACTTGCTTAATAATGGAAGACGGAACATGGCGAGTGCCGAAAAGTGAGGAAAATCAAAGGAATAAAACGGGTTATACTCGTCAATTCAAAAAAAGAATAGTCTTGATAATTTGATATGTACACTGACAATCTTACCTAAATCAATTTTAAAATGCTCTGGCATCAATTTTTAAGGATGAAGGAAAAATTCTATAATTCCAAAGCGTCTATAGTGTGATCAATTTTGACTTAGTATCAAATTGTGTTATTCAAGTAATTGGGTTAAATAAAATATAAATTACATATATTAGTTGAAAAAGTTTAATTATATATCCTTTATGACAAGAAATTGCAAATCATCCTTTTTTATGTTATATTAATATTTGTATACTGTTTTCTCGAAAATAAAAATATTTATATACTGTTTTTCTTATTTTGAATTTTAACATTTAAAAAATATATATATATATAACGTGTTGTAACCATATCGTGTTGAATCTTACCATGTTGAATTTTGTTGTGTTAAATCTTATCATTTTTTTCTGAAAATGCTAACACGATACAGTTTTAACATGACAAACCAACACACTCGTATTGTGTTAAATCCGTACATATATATGCGACGTGTTGTGTCATGATAATACGGATCTATATCGTACAAACACACCTCACATACTACAATTTGCAATTCAGCATGCAATGTAATATCCGAAATTGTTTTTACATTTTAGTTATTTGTCGTGTTGTTCGACCGGTGTTATTAGTGGTGTTCATAAACCATCGTTTGCTCCTCTTTTGTCGTTCCAGTATAGCTGTATAGACGATAAGATATTCGGACCTCATCAGTCAGCAGTCCGCTCCACATTAAGGGGGCGTTTGTTTGTGACTTAAAGGGTGCATAACTTAAGTTATGTATCCTTAAGTCACCAAACACCTCTTACATAAGATGCCTTAAGGGTACATAAGTTATGCAACCTAAATAGGTTGCATAAATTATGCATTGGTCCCTTTTAATTTTTTTTCCAACAATACCCCTTAGAAATAATTAATAATTATATTTAATAATCTATAATAATTATTAAATAATAATATTTAATAAGTAATAATAACTATTAAAAAATCATAATTAGTAATAAATATTAATTATTATAATTAATAAATAATAATATATAACAAGTAATAATAATAATTAATAAACAATATTGATTTATTATTAAATAATTAATAATATTTATAATATTTAATTAAAAATAATTAATAATATTTCATAATAATAAAATTATTTCCTATTATCATTAATAATTAATTTCTATAATAATTAAAAATTAAAAATTAATTAATATTAATTAATAAATAATAATACTTAATAAGTAACAATAATTATTAAAAAATCATAATTAATAACCAAGATTAATTATTATAATTAATAATATTTAACAAGTAATATTAATTAATAATATTAATTAATTGAAGATAATTAATCAATAATAATTTTTATTATAAAATAAATAATAATATTTATAATATTTAATTAAAAGTAATTATTAATATTTCATAATATTAAAAATGATTTATTATCATCATTAATAATTAATTTTTATAATAATTAATAATTAACAATAATTAGGTCACAACATATAATACATAATACTAATTCAAATTTAAAGGCATTTTAGTCTTTTGACATGAATATATGCATGCATTAAGTTAGTCATCCTTACTACACAACCAAACATCTATTACATAACACTACATAAACACTTAGGCATCCTTAAGTTATGCAACTCCTTACTACGCAAACAAACGCCCCCTAAGTCATTAATATTTAAGTCAGTCTCCATTTATTTCTCATGAATTGTTTTACATTTAACAAAAGTGAACCTCCACGACATTTATATAGCATTTAATGATTTAAACCTTGGCAATTTATCCTGTCAGTGAAGGGACACACCATGTGACACAGTGTTTATCCGTCGCATATTCCCACTCGCCGTGGCCCTTCTCCATCCATGTCTCGTGCCATTTGTCTTGTTTTTTTAAGGAGTTGAGCGAAAGTGAAATTCTAACTTCTTGTTCCCTTAACCGGGCATAGGGGTCGAGCTTAGACCTGTAATGGTACCCCATAACCAATAGCTGCGTGTTGAGACTTTTATATCCAATGATGAACACAATTATTGGCAGACTTTAGTAGAAATCCATACCTCTCAAGGTCTTTTTAATTTAGAGCATTATAAGTGAAACAATCTTCATTAAATAGGGTAACTGACAAAAAGGATCGCTTTCTATAGATTGCTAGATGAGTTCGTATATTCATATTTGAGGATTATATATATAAATAATAATTTGTTTCTGAATTTTTTTTTCTCTTTGCTTAATCAGATAATATTGTCCGCATCTGATCATTTCAATTATTTAGAGGATTACTAAAATGCTTTGCTAAACACATTTGCATCTAGTGCATTGCATCTGTTTATCGAATTCTTTGCTTCAAATGACAGATATGAACCATTTAATGTCTTTTCCATATCCAAATATTGTTGAAAATCAAATTTTACATTTTTTTCAAATTTTTTTGTCAGATTTGTGGAAAATTTTGAATCTAATTACTGATAGAAATAGTAAGTTATGTGGTCCTTTCATCTAATTATTTCGAAATTTCAGATTTCTAGAATTTTTTTTTATGTGAAGATTTCTAGAATTTGCTATAGTAAATCTTCAGTTGCAGCTTACAAGTAGTAAAAGCATGTGGTCCTATCTTCTTCAAAATCAACGATATTTATTTAATATCTAGACTATTTATACCGTCTCTGTGGTAGATCGGAACCTCCAGATCTAACTAGAAATTTGTTTGATATATGGTGTTATTCATTACTAATTAATAACAGAGGTACGCAAAACAATAGGACTATGGGAGTTTCACTCTTCTTGCTTCTGCATCGTAGGAAAAGAAATAAGAAGATAGTCAGCAAATTAACATAATGATTTATGATTTGATTCTCTGTATAGTGTATACTAGACGATAAGAAAATTCAACATCCTTTTCTTTCGTATGCTAATATTGGAGCAGAAGTAGAACAGGACCTAGGTCCAAAATTTATAAGAAACAGTCCAATTTAAGTAGCTGGGCCAGTTAAATTTGGGCTTGGCCTTGTTGACTTGTTGTGCCAAGAAGTATTGAGAAAAATACAAAATTATTGATAACTTGTAGGCAAGCCCTTTCAGGCTTTCATCTGTGACTAGATGCTTCCGTCGCGGCTCCGCCGCGACATGTAATTATAAGTAACATCAAAATTTAAGACCAGTCTAAAACTCTCGTCCTATTTATTTAATTTTAATAACAAATAAAAAGCTTAAGGCATATGAGAAGCCACATATTTTAAAAGTTGCATTTTCCTCTTTTCAGATTCAACCATAAGCAAATTTATCTTCACGGGGTTCAATGGGCTACATATTTTCTTTAAACTAAGTTACAATTATTACTGTTTATGAATGGATTTTTTTATAAATAATCTACATTTAAACACCATAAAAACAATCATATGATATTTCATTATGCAACACCATACTTCCCATATTTTGTTCATAGTGGTCTTGTCATAAAATTGTTATTTGAATAAGTTAGCAGTTTGTAAAGTTCCAATAAGTAAGAATTGAATAAGGAATAAATAAATAAATTATATAATTCTTATATGGTAAGAAATTTGAAGCAAAAATAAATATTGATTTGTTATTTCAGCCATTCAACATTTCTGAATTTTCCATTAATACATTAAAACATATATTCTTTTCCCATTCAAAACTGAAAGCGTCTTTTTATTCCTCTTTTTTTATGTAATTTGAATATTTTTAAGTTCGATATCTCATTTGGATTTATTTAGATAATATTCTATTCCGTTCAATTGATTTTCTTTTGAAGAAAAATAAGGGTCAAGCCCTATCCTATATATCCGTTCAATTAAATTTAAGCAGGCCAATTGATGTTTTGGATTTTGGAAAGAATAAAAGAATGACGCATCGTACATGTACTATGCTATTGTGGACCATAGGAATTCTATTATTATTATTATATGATATAAAGCACAATTCATTTCTTAGGAAGAATATTTTTTATTACGATAGTACTTAAATTAGGATCATTTCATAACTTTTCTCTTTGTATTTAGAATCTTCAATCATTATAATTAAAAAAATTTGTCAAACAATAAACATATGGGCATAAATAAATATTGTCCATCTTAGACACATTAATATTTTAACGAAATTTGTCTGAGGGCTGTTTCAACCAAAAAAAAAAAAAGATCTTAGACGCATACATATAGAGGCATAAGTTGGGTCCCACTTCTGGCTTCTTTTTACTGGGCTGCCCAAAAAAAAGGGGAAGGATAAAGTAAAGAGCAATTTTATTTTCTCTATGCATACAATAGGTGCATATTTACTCGCAAAGAATACAATGGGGGAGGACCCACATGGCAGAAAATTAGATACGAACAAATTTCTAGGCTGGGAAATAATGTGCAGAACATGTGCATTATCAAAAGTGAAGTAGTAGACAATTCTGTTGCCTAGAGTATGAGGTAAACTATGTGACAGATCATTTTAACAATAAAAATCGACTTACAGTCATTGGAATGTACACATTTAGTTTTTCCACATAAAATCATCTAATCATCGACACATAAAGCATAGACATGGTGGGAACTTTATGCAATGGACCATAGGTAAAAGGAGCCAATCACAAAAAAGGAAAAAAAATGAAGGTACAGTCTAGGGTGTAGAGATATATGAAAAATACGTGGACCATCTAAAAAGCAAACATAAAACTGCCCTGGCCTCGATAGATCGTTTGGGTAGGCATCTTTGCAGACTGCATGCAGTAGGCAATGCAAGAGCTTAATTAAAGGTAGGATAACCCACCACACCAACGGTCACATAGATAAGTCAACCAAAAACAATGTCGCGCACTGTTCATTCTTCATTGAGGATATATGGTTTTTTCAATATGCGAGTCATGTGACTATGTCTATGGCTGCATAACGTCTAAAACGACCACGAAAACGGTCTATTTCGTTAACCGTTTCGTTTTAAAACGAAATTGATCATTCATTTGCGTTAACCGTTTCGTTTTGGACGAAACGGTCGAAATCACGAAAATACCACGAAAATACACATGGACGAAACTGTTCTAAGCTTTCGTTAACCGTTTCGTTTATAAAACGCAACAAAAAATCTTAACCGTTTAGTTTCGTTTTGGACGAAACGAAACGAAAAGACGATCGAAACGGTGACCGTTTTCACCCCTAACTATGTCTAATAAATTACACAGAAAAAGCTGTCATTTTAAGCTAATAGTTAGCGTTTAGCCGTTTACCATCGCTCTCACTCCAAAGTCCAAAACATTACTCAAAGTCTCAAACTTTGAATGTTCAATGCACCGTTGTCACGACGGAGTTCCAACGCTTGACTAAAAACCAACCACATTTAGATTAAAAAAAGGCTTCTAAAGCCCACAACCAACTTTGAATGTTTGGATGCTTCATGAATAAAGGACGAACAAGGAAAAGAATTAAAGCCCACGAATAAAACTAGTTCGGAAAAATCGAGGAACTAGGGACTAGAAAAAAATTCACGAACTACGGTTGTTCGTGAATTGTTTGGTTTGTGCGAACAGCGCTAGTTCGCGAACTAACCGTTCGTGACACATTCCAAACACACCCAGTTGATATAAGAGAATTTCGGCTATTAAACTTTGAAAATCCCATCTAATAAACAAATTTTTAGCTCTTAAAAATTTCGAACAACTTATAATTTATTTATAATCATTTTACTATATACAAATAAATATTTTTATTTTTATTTAAGAATTTTGCGTATTTTTGCCTAAATTTTTTTGTTGTCAGTATTTTTACTTCACAGATAACAACACAATAACTGCACAGAAATCGATTTCACAGCTTTCGCGCGCCTCGGGCGGCGCTTGGGGGCAGGGGTGAGCAAAAAGCTCGTAACTCGTGAGTTATTCGAACTCGACTCGTGAAAAGCTCGATTATAACTCGAGCTAAAAGAACTCGAGTTGGCATAACGAGTTGAACCAACTCGGTTAATAAATGAGTTGAGTTTGAGTTAGGCTCAACTCGGCTTGTTGACTCGTGAGCTAACTCGTGACGTAATAAATTTTAATTTTTTGGAATCATCACCATGATCTATGAGTATTAATATTGAGTTTCAAGGTATATTTTGCTTCAAATCAATGGAAAAGAATAAAATTGATAATAAAATTTATTTTTTTATATTATTGTAATACTCATAAATAATTATTGCATCTATTTACTATATTCACGAGTTGAATACCGAGTCACGAGTTGACTCGAATTGCAAAATGACGAGTTCGAGTTAGCTCGGATAACTCGGAACTGCCTCCCGAACGAGTCACGAGTTGACTCGAGTTGTAACGAGTTCGAGTTATGCTCAACTCGCTTGAACTCGGCTCGTATACAGCCCTACTTGGCGGTATTGATTTGGACACCCTCCTGCTTAGTCCCGACACGGGGACACCCCGCTATATTTTATTAAATGACGAAAATAACCTCATCTGTACGCTCCATTGACCATTGTCATTGTGCAGTGATTATCTCAAACACAAAAGGGTAATTTAGTCTCAGAGGTGTTACTTAGAGTGACCGGACTAAATTAAGGGGTGTCCGAATCAGTTCCCGGGTCTTGGTGACTTGTACTGGACTACTGGTTTCTCTCTCTCTCTCTCTCTCTCTCTCTCTCTCTCGATCGCTCTCAACTTTTTCTTTTTTCGACCTTTACACAAAGAATCGCCTCGCCTCGCCTCTCTCAAGCGTTGCGAACCCTTTTCATTTTTCTCTTCTTTTCACTTCACGCTTCTCTTTCAACTAAACCCTCCCCAACTCTACGACTCAGTTTTATTCCAATCGATTTTGATTTCGATTGAAGGAGCAGCTTCGCCTTTGGCTTTTTGCGTGGTGAAGGTGGGAGTGGCGCTGTGGCGGTGCTGGAGAGATGGGGAGTTCAACGAGGCAACTCAAGGCCATGCTTAGGAAAAACTGGCTCCTCAAGATTCGGCATCCTTTCACTACCTTCACTGAGGTTCCCAAATTCAAATGAATTTTCTATTTTGTTTTCTTTCTAATTGATCGTACTGATCCTATATGAGATCGCCTCACGCTACGAGATTAGAACTTTATTCCTACAACATACTAAAGGAGTGAATTATTTGTGGAGTTGTGTTCTAAGTGCTCCTGTACCGCTTGATCCCATCCATCGTTTTTCTCTGGTTTAGGGTTCTGATTTGGATGGTGATCCTTGTCTTGGAATTTTCTAAGGGTCATTTATCTTGAATTAACTAATAGCAAACTAATTGTATTAATTAATTATCTTTTACGGTGGCAGATTCTACTGCCTACTTTTGTGATGCTGATGCTCATAGCCATTAGCACTCGAGTTGATACGAGGATTCACCCAGTGCAATCGTACGCGTCTCTCACCACTGAATTACTGATATCAAGCTCAAGTAGTTCTGTGTTTAATTATATCTATGGCTGATTGGCGTTTCAGGTACATCAAGGAGGGAATGTTTGTTGCAGTAGGAGAAAGCGAGATATCACCAGATTTTGGCAGCATATTGAAGTTGTTGGTTGCTCAAAATGAATACTTGGCATTCACACCAGATACAAAGGAGACGCGCTTTATGCTTGATGCACTGGCAATGGAGTTTCCCCTAATAAAGGTAACAACAGGACAAAAGGATATATGTAAAATATCAGTCATTTCTTTCTTTGCTTGTGTAACGTGTGATTGTTTGATCAATCAGTATCTGATGTCAACCTTGTCCTTGGGATTTTAGTAAAATGTGATCATGTCAATGTGGATTAACTTTTATTCTATATATATATTTTTTTGTTAGATGGTAGGAAAAATCTATAAGGATGAATCAGATCTTGAAAATTACATCCGCTCAGACTTATATGGTGTCGTTGATCATCCTAGGTATGTTTTATCTTCTACAAAAGGGAGCTTATTTTCATCTGTGTCTGTCACTGGTGTAGGACTTTTGGAAGTGTATGGGATCATCTCTTAACTGCAGAACCGATGTTAAATTTTGTAACCATTCCTGTTTATTTATACCAAAATACAATAACTTGTTGATTTCAACCGATTAAAAAGAATATTTCCCCCAAATTTGACTGCCAAACTTTCTACAAGGAACCTGTTAGGAACAACCAGCATGCAGTACCAGGAGAAACCACACTATAATATACTGACTTTTTTCTTCAGGTGCACTTCTGTAGGGGGTAGTTTTCTACTTTATCTTACTACAAATATTTCTTATTAGAAACCTATCCAACCCGAAATTAAGAGGAGCAATAGTGTTCCACAAGTTGGGACCAAAGATATTTGACTACAGCATACGGCTGAACCACACCTGGGCTTTTTCTGGCTTTCCTGACACAAAAAGCATCATGGACGTGAATGGGCCATATCTTAATGACCTTGAACTAGGCATGAATATCGTGCCTACATTGCAGTATGGCTCCAGTGGTTTTCTCACAGTATGAACTCTCCTTTTCTCTTTCATTCAGGTTATTCAAGTTGCAAATATAATATGTGCCAAAATATATGTAGTTTAAGCTAGAACAGAAAACGTATGGATCTCCTAAACATATGGTTGTCATGGTTAATTTGGACACAATGGGGTTCAATTGAAAATATCAAAAACTTTGAGGATAATAGTTACATATTCATAGTTGTGAATGCAAATTTTAAGGATATACCTGGACGGTCACTATATGGAAAATGTTGTACGAGGTCATGAACGAACTAAAGTTATGGAAAGTATTAAGATTGCTCTTTATATTCTTATTTTTTAACTATCTAATGCATCCTTCTTTTTAATATCTTTATTTTTGTTTGATAGTACAGTTGCAACAAGTGATGGATTCGCTACTGATTACTCTTGCACAACAATCTGAAACCAACCTTACGTCAGAAGTAGGTCATCTCCGCCCCGGGCTTTTTATTCCTAAGCATGTCAGAATAGCTCCATTTCCCACACGTGAATACACTGATGATGAATTCCAGACCATTGTTAAGCGGGTCATGGCTGTTCTGTGAGTAGATTCTACTCTCTATTGTCTTTCCTTTTAAGTGTAATTTCATGTGTTCCCTCTTTCTACCCTGTCGATCAAAGATTGTACTTTCTATACTGGTCTGTTGCTGCACAGTAAACCAGAAGCACCTTACTTCATATACCTTTCTTACTATATTCCTAGTTAAAATGTCCAATCTACCCTTACCCTTTCTCCATGAATTGATGAGAAAGATGAGGTTCATTTATGTTCTTATTTTTTGCTTGAGTTAGTTTAATGTTTTCTTCTTTGCTCGAGAAAGTTCTATATTGTATCTCATTGTATTGGTGGATCCATTAGATCTTATGGTTTTTCAAAAAAGAAAAGAAAAAAGGTTGTCATGGTAATAAAAAGAGTGACCAATTTGCTTCAAGTTGCATGGTGAAATAAAACCTTACCTTTTGGTCAGGGTGGTGGTCAGTGAAATAGAGCATCCATACTTGGCCTAGAAATGTCTTCATTTGGGCTCCGTTTGGATGTGTTGAGAATAAGGTAGGAAGAAGGAATAAGGGAAGAAATTTATTGGGAAGTGTGTAACTTTTGTGAAGAGTTTAGATGGTTAGGAATAAATTTATTGAAAAAAATTCCTTATTCCTTATTCCTTCTTCCCACTTCCCACCATCCAAACACAGCCTTGGTTCGTTATAGCTCGTATATTTGTTTTGGACATTTATATTAAGTATTTAGTTGTTTGACCAGTTTAGTTGAATCATTTTCATTTCTCTGACTTTTTCCTATATGTATTTTTTTCGAGGCAGATACCTCTTAGGGTTCCTTTACCCAGTTTCTCGCCTTATTAGCTACTCCGTATATGAGAAGGTAACCCTGCTTCTCATTCATTTGATGTTTGATGGTATTTTGTAAAATTATATTTATAGTTCTGTGTTCACAGGAATATAAGATTAAAGAAGGCCTTTACATGATGGGACTAAATGATGAAATATTTTATCTATCCTGGTTTATTACATACTTCATCCAGGTAATTTTCTTATTAAATAATATTCTTTGAAATTAATTCTTTTAGGACACCCAGTTTTATCTTAATGATGACTGCTTGTGTATAGATATTTTTAACCTAAATCATTAAATTACAGGAAATGTTCAATTTTCACAAATTACAATTAAGGTTCCTTAACTTTAATATATATCAGTTTGGTGTGAGGAGTTATATTCGATAGCATTCTTGGTGCAGCTACAAAGTTTTTTAATGTTGTAGCTTGTTGCCCTAAAAATTACAGGACAGACCACTTAAATATAAAGATGTAATATCGGTTCTTAGAATTGTATTAGTTTGCCAAACAAATATCTACAGATGAAATATAGAATTAAACGTTATGTATTATCCTCGTTGGTATGTTTATTTAAACATCATCGGATCAGTTGTCTGAAAGCCATCTAAAGAAGAGGCCAAACTAATTTGAGCACTCATTTTTATCTAATACACTTATGCATCTTCTCCTGTATTTCTTTGGTGCAGTTTGCAATATCTTCAGCTATTATCACAGGATGCACAATGAACTGTCTTTTCCTATATAGTGACAAATCATTGGTCTTTGTTTACTTCTTTTTGTTCGGGATTAGTGCAATCATGCTCTCTTTCTTGATCTCGACATTATTCTCTCGTGCAAAAGCTGCTGCTGCTGTTGGAACTCTTTCTTTTCTCGGGGCCTTTTTTCCCTACTATTCTGTAAATGATCCCGTTGTTCCAGTGTAAGCCAGAAATATCAAATCATTAATTTTACACGTGTGACTACAAATACAAATTTTCATGAATGCTCTTGCAAAATGAAAGGAGATTATTTCTATCGCCTTCATTTCGTAATAATCTTGAAGCTCTACCCAAATTACTCTTGTTTTCTTTTTATTTTTTAGAGATAGACATTGAGACTGGAAGGGTAGTTTGGAAGGCTATATGGGGAATTTTTCATGTTTTATGTTACCATGGAAAATTTAGTGGTTTTCTTTATGCTCGTTAGGGTAGTTATGACTATAGTTTTGTAGGGTTATACATTCTGCTGTTTCACATATCGCAGCATCGCACTTGCAACTTTATTATTATCGCAAATTCGTAATTGTTTATATATATTCTTTTTTCCATGCTCGACGAGCATGGTATCATTGAAGAATATTATGGTAATTTGCTATTTAAGTGAAAAAAGGCAAAATGGAGAAATGAAGAAAGCTAAAACTTAGCCATCTTTTTACATAATGTGTACCTAAAACTTATGTGCTCTCTGCCTGTTATTCTTGCTACCGTATTCATTCTGAACTTAATTAATTAGTGCAGAAGTTCTATTAATGTGTTTTCTGTTCTAGTGTATGGAAGGTTATGGCTTCTTTTCTATCACCAACAGCTTTTGCCCTTGGAACAGTAAATTTTGCCGACTACGAGCATGCTCATGTGGGGCTTAGGTGGAGTAATATGTGGCAGGTATGTCATCATTATATTTATATTTTCTTGTTTCCTTAGATCTAAATTATGGATATAAGCAAAGTTGTGAAAAGTATAATTTTGAGAGACGTATTGCAGAGTTCTTCAGGAGTTAACTTCCTAGTCTGTCAGTTGATGATGGTTGTTGATTCATTTCTATATGGCTTGATCGGTTTGTACCTTGATAAGGTAATCAAATTGTTCTTCTTTCAGTTTGCATGTGTATTTTTAGGGTGACAATGTTTGTGTTGCTATTTTATAATTCGTAATTTAACGAGGTTATATCATACCCATCAACAGCCACCTCACATTATTAAATTCAGTATCAGTAAATCTTGGGGAAGCAAATGAGCTGATAGATATTCTTCTTCTTTCTTTTTTTTAGCCAAAAATTAATTTGAAGTGTACTCTGGTCAGCTCTGAGCTAACCTAACTTGCCAGCTGATTAAGATGCCTTAACCTGCATTTTGCTGGTAATACCATTGTTTTTAACCAGTAATGGTTGGTGAGGTCAGTTCCTGGTCATGTCAACAGTTGAGGGTCCTTAGGGATTGTTGTTGGGTTTCATAAAATTAGACTCTCTTAACTTTTGTGTGACTTCAATTTCATAGTGAATGTTGGCTTTATCAGGTTCTTCCTAGAGAATATGGAGTTCGGTATCCTTGGAACTTTATCCTCACCAGATCCTATTGGCAGAGAATACAAATAACTCAGGTCTATGATGATAATTCTGAGTTCAAAATTTACAATCAAGTCCCAAAAGGCAATTCAGATTGGTCAAACAAAGTTTGTCCTGAGGTGGAAATAGAGGATATCTCTTTGGATGCAAAACAGCAGGTGCTTGATGGCCGGTATACATCTTTCTTTGTAGATTAAAAGTTTACAGTTACTACTCACAAGTTTGAGAATGTGATGGATCGATCCCTACAATTCCATTTTTCGTGCCTCTGACATGCCTCAAACTTTGAAAAGCTTTAAAGTTTGAAATATTTAAAACCCAAAGTCCCAAACTATAGATGACAAATTAATGCCATTATTTATATCCACATGACCTGTGCTAGTTAAAAATAAAGTGTCGCCACATATTAACTATGCTTCAATGGTTAGCCAGAGTTCTCTGAATGAAGTAATAACCTAAACAGCTACTAATTATTACAGAAACCAAATATAATATATTGTTAATATTTATAGCAAGTTAATAAAGTTCCTTTCCAGTTGTGTCCAGATCAAGAATCTTCACAAAGTGTATGCAAGTAAGAAGGGGAACTTTTGTGCAGTCAACTCACTGAACCTCACACTATTTGAAAATCAGATCCTTGCTCTTCTAGGTACATTTCACATATTTTTACCCTTATCTGAAGTTTCTTTTTTTCTGGATTAGAGTCACTTCTTGACTTCTGAATTGTGATTGCTACAGAGTAACTTTAAAATTTTATATTTTAATTGGCAACTACTTATTACATGTGGATTGTTACAGCTCTAAGGTGTTCATATTTTCTGATATAGGTCATAATGGGGCTGGAAAGAGTACCACAATTTCAATGCTTGTTGGCCTCATTCCTCCTACATCTGGCGATGCTATAATTTTTGGAAAGAGTATTAGAACACATATGGTAAGCTCGTGTTTTTTTTCCCCTTGCCAATTACATGCTAATGAAGGTTTTCCGCAATAATAAATTGCTAGAGGTCCTTATGCTTAGTACTTTATTTTATTAATGAATTTTTGTAGGATGAAGTAAGGAAGACACTGGGAGTGTGCCCTCAAAATGACATTCTCTTTGCAGAGCTAACTGTAAGTCTTGGTTACTTCCAATGTACAAAACAAATGACAAGGGTTTCATTGCCACAACTTTTGGGTGCACGAGCTGCAACAACCTCTCTTTTGAGTTTGTTTTGGCCATGACCCAGAGTTCATAATGAACAGGTCAAGATTATAGTAACGGAGACATCTGTCATGAAGAACAAACTTGATGTTCCAAGTCATCATTTTTGTAATTTGAATTTTGCAAAATTAATGTTTAGGACTTTAGGGAGATTGCGGCAAGCTGTAGCAACCAAAAGTATAGCATGGAAAAGCTTACCCAAAAATCAGAAAGTCAATAGTTAAAATTTCCGGTTTAAGAGACAAATTCTGGCAACTTATTTTGTTCTTTAAAACTCTTTTTCTTCAATTGTGCAAAAACTGCTAGGTGAAAGAACACATGGAGATATTCGCAATACTTAAAGGTGTTGGGGAAGACAGTTTGGGTCAAGATGTCACTGACATGATTGATAAGGTGCATATTAACTAATCAGTATTTTGTCATTTTGTTCCACTTTGAGATTATAAAATCACTAAACAGCGCAACTAATCTTCTATTGCTATCTCCTTTTCATTTATAATTGATTGATCTAGGTTGGGCTAGCTGATAAAACTAACACAATTGTTGGATCTCTTTCTGGAGGAATGAAGAGGAAATTGTCTCTCGGTATTGCACTCATTGGAAATAGCAAGGTCTGCTAAAACCAAACACACGTTTCCTCTCTATCTTTCAGTACTTCTTACTTATTTGTTTATTTATTTTGTTTATTTATCATAATGCATAAAGGTTATCATTCTGGATGAACCAACAAGTGGCATGGATCCATACTCAATGCAATCTACATGGCAACTAATAAAGAAAATTAAAAAGGGTAGAGTCATATTATTGACTACACATTCCATGGACGAGGCTGATGTATTGGGTGATCGAATTGCTATCTTGGCTAATGGCCACCTCAGATGTTGCGGCAGGTGCATGTTTTTTCATCTTACATTTGCATAATTCTTTTTGCTTTTCTCAATTGTTTCATGCTATTCTTTGTATATTTGAATCTCACTTTTTTTTTCTCTGCGTGTCTCAGTTCTCTATTTTTGAAGCACAGATATGGGGTTGGCTATACTCTAACATTCGTTAAGGTTTGTTTTGTATCTTATTTTGTATACTTTATGTATCTTCTCAAAGATGTCAATAATCACTTGTACAATTTCTCTGTTAGAATTGTACTCTTCCATCTGTTGCCACTGAGATTGTTCAACAGCATATTCCCGCTGCTACATGCTTGTCTGATGTATGTCTCGCTCTCTTGGTATTCCTTTTAGAGCTACGTGCCTTTGTAAGAAATTAATAAGGATGGTTTCTTTTCAGGTGGGCACAGAGATTTCCTTCAGGCTTCCTCTCTCCTCCTCTTCCTCTTTTGAAGCCATGTTCCGAGAGATTGAGAGCTGCATCAGACAAAGTAACCAACAACCTGAGAGCAGCTTCATTCACAGTGACACAACTTCCTGCATTGAGAGTTACGGCATCTCGGTCACCACTTTAGAAGAGGTTTTCCTTCGAGTCTCCAGTCAAAGCATCTCAGAAGAAGATCAGAGCGAACTTGTACCTCATTCAGAGATCCGCATCAAGTCTCTCTGGCAAATCTGTATCACTTTTGCCAACATTTTCTGCTTCATATTTGGAGCAGTTGTTGGTTTTGTATCCTCTATTCTTGCCAAGTTCTGGTGCTGTGATTTTCTGAGGAGGTCGACATTTTGGAGACACTCACGTGCTCTTTTTATAAAACGGGTTGTTTCCGCCAGGAGAGATAGCAGGACAGTCATGTTTCAGGTGATTATACCAGCCGTATTTTTACTTTTTGGGTTGACTTTTCTCAGACTTAAGCCGCATCCAGATCAGAACTCTATTATACTGACAACTGAGTATTTCAACCCCTTGCTGGGAGGAGGAGGTGGCGGGCCCATCCCGTTCAATCTTTCTATGCCAATTGCTCTACAGGTCCTTTGTTTTCTTTTTTTTATTTTATTTTATATGTGATTTGCTAGGATGCTGTACTGTTGGGGAATTTTGTGTGAATAGCATCCTTATTTATTCTTGGACATGAAGAGCGTCTTTTCCTGTCAAACCCTAATTAAGACTTCTGGGTTAGTCAAATCTTTGACCGACCTGATCCATTTTGAACAACTGAATGGGTTATTGGTTTGTGTAAAGGTTAGAAAACTTCCCATCTTGTTGGATTGGGTTGGGTTGACCTGCAACCCACAACAGACACACAGACACACAGACACACACAACACACATACACACACAAAATCATCGAATTAGAGGAATCATAACTTGGGCATGCAGGTGGCATCAAATCTGAGAGGTGGTTGGATTCAGAATCAAGAACCAAGGTCATTCAGGTTTCCTGATTCAGAAAAGGTCCTTAGAGATGCTATTATTGCTGCAGGGCCAACCTTGGGGCCCGCTCTTATTTCAATGAGCGAGTTTCTTATAACCAGCTTGAACGAATCTTACCAGTCGAGGTGAATTTATTCTTGCTTGGTTAAATTATTGTATGTTATGCGTTGATTTTATTCTAAATGCTGAAAAGCATTTTCTAGGCAAACCCTTGGCTACCGTGGTCTGTTTCTAGTTGAACCTTGGACCAAGAAACTGAGCAGTTCTGTTCTAGCCATTCAAGCTCTGTCATTTAATTTCTCGTCGAGTACTGATAGACCTGTGCAGCTGTGCTTATTTTTATTTTTTATTTTTTTTTGAAGGGCGGGGACAAAATGGTCACTGTCATATTTCAACAAAAGAAAGTAATTGCAGCAACGGATTAGTTTAAGAAATACTCCTTACATCAAAGCAATGATTTGATATTCTCAATCTTAAAAGTTCAACTTTTATCTCATTTTCCAACACACAAAGACTAATTTATGATCTAAGCTTCTTCATAACTATGTTTAATTTTTATGTTGAAGGTATGGTGCAGTTGTGATGGATGACATGGATGATAATGGAGGAGTTGGATACACTGTGCTTCACAATAGCTCATGTCAGCATGCGGGGCCCACATACATCAATGTGGTTAATGCTGCCTTATTGAGGGTTGCAACAGGTGATATAAACATGACCATCCAGACCAGCAACCATCCTCTGCCTATGACCATATCACAGAAATCTCAACTTCATGTAATCTCTATCTCTTACTGAAAATATAAATATACATCAGTTGCACTAAACCTCTTTATCTGCATATTACAGCTCCTTTCTTTTTATTAATCCCTGGTTCATTATTTTTCATTAATGTTTACCATGTCTACTTATTGTTTAGAAATTGTGCTGATTTTGGTTTTCCTGATTTCTGGTTTGTGATGTTTATCTAGGATTTGGATGCATTTTCTGCATCAATAATTGTTGGGATGGCCTTTTCCTTCATCCCTGCCTCCTTTGCTGTGGCCATTGTGAAGGTAAGCCCTATTTGCCTCTATTGGTTGAAGCTATATTGGAACAATTTTTAGGTCTGAATATGAAATGAATATGGTTGTATGACTATTATAATATGATGGCATTCAGTTTTTACTAAATAAATGAAAAAATATTTAATTTTTTTCTGTTGTTATTACAGGAGCGTGAAGTCAAGGCTAAACATCAGCAGCTAATTAGTGGGGTATTACTTGCAGTTCTGTTTGTGTTGTATTTGTATAACAAAAACATTTAGTAGAGTTTTATAATGTATAATTCTTCTGTATTCTTCTCAGGTTTCTATATTATCATATTGGATTTCGACATACATATGGGACTTTGTGAGCTTCTTGTTTCCTACGTCTCTAGCTCTTGTTCTTTTCTTCATTTTTGGTATGCAGTCAAACTTTTGCAGTTTTGAGTGCCCATGTGATGTGAGTCTAAACTTCAAAATGTCCTAAGGAAATTGTTGATGCAGGATTGACACAGTTCATTGGTATTGGCTGTCTTGTTCCAACTATTATCATTTTCTTGGGATACGGCTTGGCAGTTGCATCATCTACATATTGCCTGACATTCCTGTTTTCTGACCATTCAGTTGCCCAGGTTTGTAAGATTGTACTCTTTGGCTATGCGTTGTGCAAGGATAAAGATGTTGATCCTTTTTATTTCTCCAAAAACCAGATTAGCAGCTAGAGGGGGAAACACTTTTATTAACTCTTATCCTGACCTCAACTAGATGCAAAGATATTTATAAGACATCTAAATTTAGATTGAAGTGCCCTTATTCTCCCTGTAAACACTATTACTTCTTATTATATATTTTTGTTTCTCTCTTAATATCATTTCTCTTTTGACTTGAAATAAATCAAATCTTTTACAAAATATTCGTAATATTTTATTTTCATACAGTACTTGCAGAATGCTGTACTAAGCAACCTTCTATTTGTTACTTGCAGAATGCTGTATTGATAGTTCACTTTTTCAGCGGTCTTATTCTTATGGTCATTTCATTTATAATGGGTCTTGTTGAGGCAACAAAAGGGGCTAATGCTGTGCTGAAGGTATGTTGTTTCTTCTCATTTTATTTGTACTTTGTTAGGGAGGTTGTGAATTTTAGTAATGAAGTGTTTCAACCTCAAAGGCGTTATTTGCTTTTAATATTTGGATAAATTGTGCAGAATTTCTTTAGGTTTTTTCCTGGATTTTGCTTCACTGATGGTCTTGCTTCGCTTGCTTTGAGACAGCAAGACATGAAATTGGGTAGCAGAAGAGATGATGGTGTCCTTGACTGGAATATCACTGGTGCATCTATCTGTTATTTAGCTGCTGAGGTCTCCCTCCCCCCCTCCCCCTCCCTCCTCCCTCCCTCCCTTCCTCCCTCCCTCACTCTCTTGCCAACTCTTCTTCAACTCACATGCAGAGACACGCAAAACACAGACTTATACTCATGGCGATAGAAGTTTTCTCATGTCAATCACATGCTATATTTCTGTTCCTGTATCTAACACCAATTAAGGGAAAAAATTGTGCAAAAAAGAAATTGAAGCTATTTCCCTGCATTTTATTTATTTTTTTTTTTTGAGAAAAAGAGTTTTGTTATTCCAATGTTGTTAACACTCTGTATGAAGAAGTTCTACCAGCATCACTTTACTTGTGTTTTTGCAAGTACAGGCAATCCTATACTTTCTGCTGGCAATTTTGCTCGAGTTTGCCCCATATGGAAAGCCAAAGCTCACAGCATTGAAAAGGTGGTGGCATGACTTAACCTCTCATCGGGGTGAGACAGAGCAGCCTCTTCTTGGTGAAAGTAGCAACGTCACTATCGCAATTCCTAGTGGAGAAGATGAAGATGTTGCGGCTGAACGGCAAAGGGTACTTGATGGTCATGTCGGTAATGCAATGATTTACCTCTGCAATCTTCGAAAGGTAGTTCTAAAGGACAATCATTTATTACTTTTTAATGCTTGGGAAAATGAAATTACATATAAGATTTTGGTGCCACATTTTTTTAATTTAAAATTGTAGGTGTACCCTGCTACAAGACATCAAGGTTGCAAGGTTGCTGTCCATTCATTGGCATTCTCTGTCAACGAAGGAGAATGTTTCGGTTTTCTTGGTACAAATGGTGCTGGGAAGACTACAACTTTGTCTATGCTAACAGGTAAATATTTCACCCTTTACCTTTTTAATTTTAAAGATAGATACTATAATTTAGCTCTTAGTCCTTTTTAATGATATATCTGCATGTACTTCCTTGTTTGAAAAAAGGTGAAGAGACCCCATCAGATGGCACAGCTTACATATTTGGGAATGACATAAGATCAAACCCTAAAGCTGCCCGACGCCATGTATACATCTTCTGTATATCTATATGTTTTAATTTTCTCTTTAAATCATTTTAAAAATGGTAATGGTAACAGCAAAACTCTTATTTCTTGCAGATTGGTTATTGTCCTCAGTTTGATGCACTTTTAGAGTTCTTAACAGTACGTGAGCATCTTGAGCTATATGCTCGAATTAAGGGTGTTCCTGAGTCCTGCTTGAATGATGTAGGTTCATTGATCTTAATTTTTCGTGACTTGAGTTTGATCTACCCTATATTCCTGGTTTAAAGTGCTTTGACAGATGTTTTCAACTGTTCTTTGTTTAGGTTGTTAATCAGAAATTGGTGGAGTTTGATTTGTGGAAGAGTTCAGATAAACCATCCTATTCACTGAGTGGAGGTAATAAACGTAAGCTGTCTGTTGCTATTGCCATGATTGGGGATCCACCAATTGTTATTCTTGACGAACCATCGACAGGTACATTAATTTCACCTACATGCGTATATTTTTATGAAAGTTGTTCCATATGCCACCTACATTATTCAATAAACAACCATTTTTTTAAATTAATACACATCACAAATTGCACATCTAGAACCCAAAACTGTAAAAATAAATAAATAAACTTGCCCTTCCAATCGCCTATAAGTCTCGGTGAACTTCATTGGCTTACTTCAGCTTCCCTCTAAGTATCTCTCTCAACACAATAAAGCGCAAGTGAGAAGGAAGTGGGACCAGCCTCAGTCAATCCATCATTGACCCTTTTAGCATCCCTTCAATATAGACTATATTAAAAAAAAAAAAGGCACACATGAGGTACATGTTATCAAAGGCTAACTACAGCAGAATTATAACTTCACTTGCATTATCAGAATATCATAAGCAATTAATGTTAGATTAAATCAAGTGTTGTTGCACAATTTTTTTTTGAAATGACCTGTGATTCCTGGAGAATGTAGAAAAGGAAAAGAAAATGATAAGAAGACAAAGATAAATTTTTTTACTTCTGCTGTTTATTTGCCAAAATACTTTAGGCATGGATCCAATTGCAAAGCGATTTATGTGGAATGTGATATCTCGCATATCAACCAGGCAAGGAAAAACGGCTATTATTCTGACAACTCATAGCATGAATGAAGCCCAGGCTTTGTGCACCCGCATTGGAATAATGGTATCTCTTTACTCGCTTCTCCTCCCAGGTTGAATGCCTCTATAAGTGATATAATGAATTAAATATACAAATAGATAAAATAAATATAAATGAATAAATAAATAAATAAAGCATTGCAAGTCAAATTTGAAATAATGATAAACTTTTTAAATTTTTGCAGGTTGGTGGCCAGCTAAGATGCATTGGCAGCTCGCAACACCTGAAATCCCGTTTTGGGAATTATTTGGAGCTCGAGGTACTTATTTTTATATCCCATGTGATTTACAGTCCAGTATATTTGATAGTACCCAGTTTTTACCCTTTTTTTTTAATCTTGTGTGATGGAAGACATTTCTGTAATATTTAATCACAAGAATGATAGCCCGATTACAAACATAAAAGAATTACTATGATCTTTCTTTGATTACTGTTCCTCAGATAATTTAACAAATTTATAGAAACCAAAATTTTGGATAAAACTCATGCCAGATTTGATTCAAACCATGAACTTGGTTAAACAAACCCAGCATTACATAACTTCATTTGTTGTTTGTTGACATAATTTATTTCGTCATTTGTAGGTAAAGCCCTATGAGATCAAACCGGCTGAGCTTGATGCACTATGTCAAACAATACAATCAGCATTATTTGACCTTTCCAACCACTCAAAAAGCATCCTTGGTGACCTAGAGACATGTATTGGTGTGGCTGGTAAGTCCCTATCTGACAACATAGCTGAGATCAGTCTAACAAGGGACATGGTTGTTGTTGTTGGAAGGTTCCTAGGCGATGAAGAATTTGTGCAGCCCATTGTATGTTCAGATTCTGTCATTGTCGACGACAGTACATTTGGCGAACAACTTTCAGAACAGTTGGCTCGAGATGGTACTAAATTGTTTTTAACCCAGTTTGTTTTGTTCTTTATAATTTGAAAATATGCCCTTAATTGTCATAATTACAAAAAAAGGTTCAAGTTGGTTATCTTTTCCAGCATTTAGGAAAGAGCTCCTGAATTTGTTTAAGGAATTTAAAACATGTCCTTCCAGTAAATTGTTTTTTACATCTGTTAATACTATACTTTTGAAGTGGATCCTGTGATGGGACAAACAGAACAATTTTTATGAAGATAAGAAAGCTCTTGTTTTGATGTCTACTGTGATTTGAAGTACCAAATTATGTGTTTGTTTTAATATATCTATCAAGGAATAAAAACTTAGCATGAATCTCATTTCTTTTGAGTAGGTATCTATATTTTTCTGTTCTCTTGTTGTTTACGTTAATCATTCCACATTTAAATATCTACCAAGGCATAAAAACTTAGCTTGAATCTCATTTCATTTGAGTAGGTATCTATATTTTTCTGTTGTTTTCATTTATCATTCCACATTTTGGAATTATTTAATGATTTTCTTGCAATAAAGGGGGAATACCTTTGAGAATATTTTCCGAGTGGTGGTTGGCAAAACATAGGTTTTCAGAGATAGATTCCTTCATTCTTACTTCTTTCCCTGGAGCAACAACTAACGGTTTCAATGGCTTGAGTGTCAAATACCAGGTAATTGTCAACTTCTTTCCACAGTAATGTTTATTGAAAAAAAATGATATCATAATTAAATATATTCATGTTTTGTTAATCCGTGCCTTGTATTGCAGTTGCCTTACGGGGTTGATGACTCTCTTGCCGATATATTTGGGCACATTGAACATAATAGGTGCTAATAGCTAATAAATTGTTTACTTTTGTTAGATAAATATACTATTTTCATTGTAGTGAATTCTAATTTTTTTACTTAATTTTAAATTCAGGGACATACTTGGTATAAAGGAGTATAGCGTCAGTCAATCAACACTAGAGACAATTTTTAACCATTTTGCTGCTGATCAACACTGATTCTACCAAATATAGGACGGTTGGGGAAGTATGTAGAGAAAGGTGTATAGTTAGGGTTAAAGGAAGTACTGTGACAAGATAGGTTCAGTTTACTTGGAAATATAGGTTTACAATACCCTCTAGTCTCTCGCTTGCTCTTTCGAGCTTGGAATATAGTATTGTAAGAGCAAAATATACAACAACTTTGTATTTCGGCTCCTAAGAGGATATTTGTTTTCCTTCTTGCCCCTTACATTAGGTAGTATAACTTTTTTTTCTTTTTGCATACTTAATTCATATCAACATTAGAGGTAGTTTTTATGTTATTTATTATTATTATTATTTATTTGGAGAAACAGCCACCGAGAGGGGGCCTACTTCATTATAAAGCAAAAACGAAGTTCACATTAGTGGTAAAACTTGATTAAAATAGACTGAGAGATGCATCTAAAGATTTTTAAGGTCGAGTCCGCATTAGAATGTGAGGTAACTTGGGTAAACTTTAGAACCAGAGCAATTACAGAATAATGAAATACATAGAAATAAAATCACACAAAATTGAAGGATTCTGTCTATTATAATATCAACTCTTTTCTGTTTCCAAAGGAAAGTTTCAACAGCCCCAAAACAAGTACACAGCGGGAAAGCAATTCGAAACCCAAACATGCAACAGCTACGTCATGGCTTGATTGTATGCAAAAGAATATCATATCCTCTGTGCTTAATTACCTTTTCTCTTTCACCAATACACCATAAATGTCCATGCAACTCTAATTCATGGTCGCTTGTACCGCCCGCCGTTTCCCACACAAACTTAAAAACACCCAAAACTCTGCACAATTGCCTAACTCCGTTCAAAACCATTTCTTCGTTATCAGAAGTTAACACCTTTCCCACACAAAATCTCATCTTCTTCTCATTTCTGTGCAAAGCACCGCATACCTCAACTTCAATATCTCTCACAGAACCAAATAGATAATAGAGCAACAAAGTAAAGAGGCATTTTGATAAGCCGCCCAAGTTCTTAGTAAGTTTCCATTGGATCAAACAGTCTCGCTGCCATGCCTCCTTGTAGTTTGCATCTCTCTCTATCACTACATCTCTTATTTGATTCAGACCATCTTTCATGGCTTCTAATTTGGTCAAATGGTACGACATAGTGTGTTCTTGTGCAATACACTTCATAAGATCCACAAACATTTCAATCACTTCTTCCCATTTATGGCTTACTTCTTTCTTCTCATCCTTAATTACAGGTGCAATCTTCATCCAAGATGGTGAACCCTGGGAAGGTGCATCAGCCGTGTTGGTGAGAAAATCAATACATGTCACGACTATCTGCTCAACCATGGAGGAATTAGATTGGCATTTCAACAAACCAATGTCGCGTTTAACATCTTTTAGCACCTCTAAAAGTGTACCTCTCCAAATTTGGTGCTGCGTAACTTGTGACAATATGGTATTTCTTACCGACTTCCTCTGCTTTGTAGTGAGGCTCAATAGTTCAGCTACCATGGTCAGGGAGTTTAGGGTTATTGATTGGAATCCATTGGATTTGCTCAAGCAAGGGATTTGTTGAGAGGAGATGAAAGATTTGGCAATCGAATTGAAGGAACTCATGTGTGATATTGCATGAGCATCTGTGATTGTAGTGGAATTGGTGGTATGTATTAGTCTCCCATCTAATTGCTCAACATTTTGCAATATACTTGATAGTTTAATTAGCTTTGCATATGCCGCTCGGTACCAGTTAGGAGGGGACACAAAATACTGCTTTTCAGGTTCTTCCCTTGTTAACATGGCATTGACATGGGTCATGTACCGCCTGTACCGTATTGGCTTGGAGGTATGATTCAAGTAGTAAAGGATCGATGGTACACTTAGGCTAAAGCGCATGGCTTGACTAGAGAGGCTGTTGTTTCAAGTTAGAGCTTCTTAACTTTGGGGCATTTCGTCGAACACATCATCTGCGGTGGTTGTCAGGTCAGGAAGAAACCCTCATTACAAAATTTGAGAACCCGATGTGTTATGATCACGAAACCTTTCATGTAATTCTGACATTATTGTTTGAGAGTTGGATTGAAAATCAAAACGGAGCAGCTTGAGAGCGAGAGGAACGGAGAAGAAATAAATTTAAATATAGATGGGTTTATTTGAAAATTGCTTCGCTGCGTTCATGTTCATCTCTACTCCTGTACTCTGTACTTTTCTCTTTATTCCCCCCGAAGTTTCTCTATTGTTTTTTTTTTCTGTTTTTCGTTGTTGCTTCTTATGTACTCAGTTTTGGACTATGGAGAAGAAAATGAAGAGGAGTGGGTAATGGGTTGGTCTTCTTCAAGGAAAGAAATAAAACCTCTATGAACCTACTACGCCATGCATGATATGAAAAATGCAACTTTGAATGATGTTATGTCAAATTTATTTAATTTGCATAAATATTTCTAATTAGAAATTATAAAGTTAATATGATAATTTTTACATGCAATTATGATCATAAAAATTATAATTAGATTAAAATGTATCAACTTTTTTACTAATAAAAATTTTGTCATATTTAATTTGTCCTAGAGCCCTAGTGAAAAAAAAAATGTTGGAATTTAGCGAAACTTTTTAAATTTCGTAATCTTATAATAACAACAAATAAAAGGTGTAAACAATTTGATCAGAAATATAAATAATTTTAGATCAGAGGTATATCCAATCCTTTTATATCAAATTTGGATCATTTATTTTTATAATATGATTTGATCTGTGGGGTAGATGTAATCTCAAATAAATTTTGGTTCTACATTCATAAAGGAAACAAAAAGGAAAAAAGAAAGGGAAATATATTCAAGTTGTCATGGTACAACTATTTGTCTGACCTGTCAAATTAGTTTCTCATTTGCTTTTAATTTTTATTCATGTTGAGTTCATTAACATTTAAAGCGCTAATGTTAGATATCTATTGTTATCAAATTATTTTTTTTATATGGTCATTTTGTTTTTATTTAAAAGATTACAAGATATTCAAATAAAAATTTATCCATCCATGTATGGGCGCGATTACTAGTTTATTGTCTTTATATAAATATGCTTTATACAATTCCGACTAAAATTTCAAATAAACATTTTTGGAATAAAAAATTATCTGTGAGTCGATATAGTGCAATGCAAGTCGTCCATTTAACAATCATTGTCAAACTTTTTACAACATAAAAAATTTGTAATATAAATGAGCAATATAAATTATATCTTGTATTTTGTTGGGCCTTTCCTTTTCTGAAATGAGCTTTGCATGATCTGTCACGTAAGTTTCGTTCAATTTTGTTTAAAGTATCGGAAAGAAATTAAAAATGTTATAAAAATTGAAAAAGTTGGATACCATATATGTCAACTAATTAATATATTATGAATGTTAATAAAATTAGTAAGAAATCTGAGAACATCAACAAATATCTAAAAAATATCTGGATGTAGTGAAATTTAACTTGTGATAATTAGGTCATTTCGATTCGAACTCTTGAATTGCAAAAGAAATATATCTGTCAATGTAAATAAACTTTTGATAAATTTTGTACAAAAGTATTCTTGAATTGCCTTTTAATTTTGGATTGCCTCTTTGAAACTTTTGTATCTAGCTGACAAATTTTTTATAACGCATATTATGTTTTAACTTACTTCTCTGTGGTGAAAATGGATCGGAGGTGCAAATCAAAGTACAATCTTTTTTTTTTAATGAAATCAAAGTACAATCTCGGTTCTCATGCCGCATCATGAGCTTGAAAAACGTAATCAAATCTTCTTTCTCATTCTCATGCCTCATTGAGTGCTCGGATCTCGTTCCACAACAAAAGTCATTCTACTCGGCACATTCTCCATTAGCGAGACAGCGAGATAATCACGTTGGTGCACTTAAAGTGAGATTTAGTGAGGGAGATGAGAGAGACATAGAGGAATTTGTATTAGCGAAAGAATTTACGATTTTATTTTAGGGAATGTCAAATATAAACCTCTCTAATTTTTCATATAAGGAGATAAACTTGTCTAAGCTTCAAAATCAGATATAAACCCTTTACAGTATTTTTGGTCATATTTTAATTTATTTTAAATACTCTAATTTAAGTAAAAAAATAGATTTATCTATGAAATTAATTTGTACAAATACTTTTCCACATTCTTTGATTCAATTATATTTGAATGATAATTGTTCGTTTGATGAGGTTACGACTTTTTTTTTTTTTTGAATAACATAAATTTACGAAATGTTAATTGGGATACTGCTACAACCCATTTGGTTAGTGCATCTAGGAACGTTTTAATCAACCAAAACCACTTTTTCAAGTCAAAAAATCATAAAAAAATTATAGTCGTGCTCTATATACAATTTAAAACATGTTAAAAATTTATAATGATAGTTTCTATATGATAAACATAATTAAGCTAACTGCTGATCTATTCCATTTAAAATATATTACGCATCTATAACATTGTTTAGTCAATTTAAATCTCACCGTCAATAATGACACTCATGATGTAAATATAACCTGCCTGAAGAGTGCCTCAAAATCTAAAAGATAAAATTTAAGAAATAATATTTTTTAAAATAAGCAATGCTGTCGGAGCGCATTTAAATAGCATTGTGTGCACCTTTTGGCGAGTGTTTTTTTGAAGTTGTCCTTTTATTGGTTTAGTTGATTGACTCATTTAAAGTCATAAAAATTTTCTTAACTGGTATTGAGGCTCTAAATATTTTCTAAAACGTTCTAAAATGTTTATAACAACTTGATAAAAATGTAGTAAATTATAAATATGACACTCAAATCTATTACTATTTTGAAATATTCTCAAACTATTCTCAGACTACCCTCCTTACGTTGCAAAAAAAATAAAAATAAACTAGAAGGAAGAAATAATTTAAAATATATCAGACTAATTATGAAAACAAATATCAATAATTAAAAACTGACAAATATAAAATCAGATTATGTTCTTCGACTTTGTCCATCTCTTCTGGTCGCTTGGATTGTGGGAATGATATACTGCACTCTGAAGTATTGAGTCCTCATACACTGATCTTTTATATCGTCAGATCGCTTTAAATTTCAATGAGATCGAATGGATTAGATGAGAGCGCTGACCTTCGCTTTTGTTTAATTTTTTCGTTCAGAGCGCCTGTTACTTCCCTCTCTCTTTCTCTGCGCGAAAGGGAAAAATTGAGGTCTCAACTCTCGCTTCTGCAGCTCTGTCTCAGCACCTCACGCGAGGTCTCAATTTCTTTCACTACTTCAAAACCTCGCATCTTCAAGATAACCCTAGGCGGAGTATCTCTTTCTCGCGAGAAAGCCCTAGGTGGCTCTAGCTTTGTTGACGATACAAATCAGTGGTATTAGGCGCCTATGTCCTTTCGTTTCTGCTCAGTATTTTTCATTTTGTTCAATTTTCTCATTTGTCTTTCCTTAGGTTTGCATCTTACTTTACTGGTACGTTTGTCAACAAAATTTGAATCGGATGGTACGAAAAATTATTTGTAAAATTAAGCAAGCTTGATTGGGAATTTGGTCTATATTGTAACAACCATACTTTGGTGAGTTGCAACTCACCAAAGCATCCGTGAGTCGCGCTCAAAATTTCGAAATTTAGTTCAAAATGACTGATCCAAACTGTCTATATGATCTCCCCATTGAAATCTTTATGCAGACCAAATTTTATATTTTTTCAAAATTTTTAAGTATTTTTTTTAAATTTTAGAAAATCATTAATCCACTTAATTCTGAACCGTTCAAAAACAGCAGTTTTTAAAAATCCAAAATAAATATTTCAAAATTTTTAAAAAATATAAAATTTGGTATGCATGGAGATTTCAATAGGAAGATTGTATTAGACGGTTTAGATGATTAGATCGGTCATTTTGAACTAAATTTCGAAATTTTGAGTGCGACTCACAGACCCTTTGGTGAATTGCAACTCATCATAGCAAAACTCTCTCTCTCTCTCTCTCTCTCTCTCTATATATATATATATATATATATATATATAAAGTTGTATGCTCTTACTGTGAACATATGATCAACGCACATTTTTCGGTAGTAAAAATGATTTATAAACCATAGTAGGTATATATTTATAAAAATGATTCAATCAAAGCGCTTTGACCGGAGACCCGGTTAAACCCCGTCGGATCTAAATATTAAAAGTTCAAATGACCGATCCAAACCGTCAAATATGATCTCCATATTGAAATCTCCTTGCCGACTAATTTTTTCATTATTTTGAAAATTTTAATTATTTTTTCGGATTTTTAAAAAAGCAGTTTTTGTAGGGTTCAGAATAAATTAGATTAACGATTTTGTAATTTTGTGAAGAATTTGAATTGTTTATAATAAATTTATGCTTAGAAATAGAAAATTTTCCAAATTCCCACGTGATCCAAATGGCCCCTTAGATTTTTGAGGTACACTTCAGGCAGGTTATGTTTACATCATGGTGTCATTATTGGTGATCTCATGATAGGCAGTGAGATTTAAATTGACTAAACAATGTTATGGATGCGTAATATGTTTTAAATTGGATACATCAACAGTTAGCTTAATTATGTTTATTATATAGAAATTATCATAATAAATTTTAACGACATGTTTTGAATTGTATATAGAGCACGACTATAAATTTTTTATGATTTTATGACTTGAACTTGAAAAAGTGGTTTTGGTTGATTAAAACGTTCATAGATGCACCAACCAAATGGGTTGTAGCTGTATCCCAATTGACATTTCGTAAATTTATGATATTTAAAAAAAAAGTCCTAAATTTATCAAACAAACAATTATCATTCAAATATAATTGAATTAAAGATTCTGGAAAATGTATTTGTATAAATTGGATATAACCCCTTCAAACTTTGTCAATTGGAAAAAAAACCCTCTTTAATCTTTCAAATTGGAACTCACTATAATCTTGATACTCACAAAAATATCCCCTTTTAATTAAATTCATATTCATTATTTTTTAAATAGAAAAAATCGATTACATAATTTTCTGACCAAATTATCCTCCTATCATGTCCAAAACGTTTCATCTTCCTCTAGGCTCTAGAAATATCTAACACGACACGACTTTGACACGACACGCTAACACGCACGTGTCGTTTAATTC
Source organism: Rhynchospora pubera (assembly GCA_028095005.1). Taxonomy (NCBI): domain Eukaryota; kingdom Viridiplantae; phylum Streptophyta; class Magnoliopsida; order Poales; family Cyperaceae; genus Rhynchospora; species Rhynchospora pubera. The sequence continues at coordinate 205,967,827 of CM051462.1, read as the reverse complement.
CAAAAACGTGTCATCTCGTGTCGTGTCGTGTCGTGTCATTTTAGAAAACACTAATTGTTGCTATTTATCGTTGCCGGTTAAGAAAAAAAATTGCACTTTTTTTCAACAAAGAGTCAGTTCTTGATGTATATTAAAAATTTTTAGCATGATAGGAGGATAATTTTGTTGAGTTGAACTTCAGGCCTAAAAAATTTTTAGCATGACAAATTGCAACAAAAAAAAATGAGATCGCCTTTTTAAAGAATGCAAAACCGTAATCAGGGGAAGATGAAGCTGTTTTAGAGAGAAGAAGGATATATTGGTCTCATAGTTTGGTATTTTATATTTTTTTAATTTAAAAATAAATAAATTTAATCAAACGAGCGTTATTTTACCAATACTATAGGGTCATATCAAATTTGACAAAATCGCAGGAGGTATTTGCAATTAACAAGTTTGCAGGGTTACATTTAATTTTCCTTTTAGCTAATAGAAATAGCTCGTGTCTCCGTCGTCTCGATCTCACTCTCAGTGACAGTGCGCCATGGACAATGTCGTCAGTACCTTGGCTTCTGGTGTGCAACAAGCGGTCGAAGGATTCAACGAAGCATGGGAGCAACGAAGGAGGTTCGATCCCGTGCTTCAAGCCCATGATGCAGCGTGGGAATGGAGAATGCATTTTGATTTGGACCTCCGAGCCGTTTTCACTACACAAACGTAAGTTAAAACCATAATCTCTCTGTTCTCAGTTAATTTGACGATTAAAGAATAATTCTTGCATACCTGATATCCCGGCTGTGAAGGTAAGGTTGCTTAAGCTGGGTGCACACCTGGATTTGATTGGCTGCATTTACATCTGGGATGAAAGAGTGTGATGTTGAAGTGCTATTGACTGGTAAAGTGTTTGTGGATTTTGAAGTACCAAAGAATGAAGCAGGGTAGTTTGTGGATTTTGTCGGTACATTAACTGAATTGGCTTTAGGGAAGAAAGTAGGGAGAACGAGAAATGATGAAGTGATTATTTCAAAATCTTTTTGTAGTGTGCCAGATGATCTCTTGGCTGCACAGTTTGCATATGAGAATTGTATAAAATGTGAATTTGCCTCTCAAATTTTGACTTTTGAGTAAAAAGATATTAGGTGCATGACTTAAGTGGCACAATATGTTTACTGTTATTTTATTTATTTTCTGACAGTTATTTCATGGATGTAATAAGTAGATAGATTTCAGGCTTTGTTTTGGGGTGCAGAAGGGGGAGATGCTTAACATCCTCCCTTATTAGATCAAGCTTGTGCCGGACCTTTTATATAGCAGTAGTTGGTTTCATATATGCAATAGTTACAATAGCTTTTGTTTTTCAAAAAAAAAAAATGCAAAGTTGAGGCACTCCGGATAACTTCGCCTGTCAACAGGCCTTCACACGTATACTTTGGCGAGGCTACTGGGATTGAGTTTGAAGTGTTCTTTACATCCACTAGTGCGGTACGATATCAGATCAATCTTTTTATGGTTATATGTATATCTGCTTTGATTTCTTAGTATTCTTTTCTTTTTGGTATTGAGGCCCGTGGGAAAACTTTAAATTAGATAAAGGAAGTTAACATTACACAGTCAAGGAAAATCAGAAAATGTAGGTAGAATTTTAGGGGTATGCCAAATTAGTTTTAGCACTTTCTCACATCCAATCAAGGAGTTACCAGTGGGGCTAGCAAGCACATGGTAAGCATTTTTAAAAGGAGAACTTCCTTGTTTTAGAGCAAGAGAGTATCAACCAATCAGACTGCAATGAGTTAAGAGGGGAACTGGGAATTTGATTGCAACGAAAAGTGCAGTGCCGAAACCAAAAGAGTCGACAAGGTGATGTGTGTCCCAGCTGGTCCCACCATGCTGCAACAAGTCACTGATTGTCATTGCTCGCTGTACTGAGTTTGAGGGTTGCACCAAGACAGCGGGTATCGGTTGTTTATTCTGAGTGCGTGGTGGAAGGGGGTTGGAAGGAGACAATGTAGTGTGAGCGTACAGGGTGGGTATGGGAGAAAACAGTCATATGTGGGTCCCCCTTTTTTAGTCATGTCAGAGCTTGATATAAGGCCAAGACTTACAGGTTCTTTTTGTGGTGTGGCATGCTTCTTAGGACAACCACTGTTTATTAATGGGTTTTGTTTGTTTAGTGGGGACAGTTGATGGTTGGTCAGACCAGTATCAGAAAAAAATAAATGAAAGTCTCCACATTTTCATCTCTATTACATATATGTTTGTTTTTAATTTCAGAGTTTGTATGTGGCAATCATGTGTGGATTTTTGGATTTTGTGCGACAGAATGGAGTGCTAGTGTCTCAGCAGCTCAATATCATCAGAAATGGTACTATTGCATTCACAATTTTTTGAATTTGCTGAATTCTTTCCATTTTTTGTTTTGGTTCAACAATTTATTCTGGGGGAAGAGCAAAAAACAATATGGATTGGTTTGGGGATTCTCCATTGTTCTTTGCAAAGAACAACCAACAAGGCAAGGAGCAAGAAATGTTCTTTTAAAAATGTTGTTTTCTTGTTTCCTTGTTAACATATGGTAAGCTTCACAATACTCTCTTCTTTTTTCAATCTTACTGTTTATAGCTGTCCCATATAATTTTTTCTATTTTTTTAGGCATTAATCTTTTCTATGCTAACTGATCCTTCTACTCTCAATTGGGTGGAATTGCTTAATTTTGATTTCAGTGATTTTCTTATCTCTGGATCCTTCTTTAATTTGGTAAATTTTAAGCTTCCTCATCCACCTCCAGTTGCATATTTATTCTTTTTGGACTTTTACTCCTAAATCAAACTAAATTTATTCTATCTTAGGAGGGTTAAGAGGATCGCTTTTGAACTGATTTCATTAGTTATTTATTAGATTACAAGTGAGAGACACGTGGTGAAAATAATTTTACATATATATTTTTAGATATTTGTTGATTTTCTCTGATTTCTTACTAATTTTATTAACATTCATAATATATCAATTAGTTGACATATATGGTATCCAGCTTTTTTTTGGACAAAAGAGTTAGTTGTTGCTATATATGGTATCCAACTTTTTCAATTTTTATAAGATTTCTAATTTCTTTTCGATTCTTTAAAACAAAAATTGAACGAACTTACGTGACAGATCATGCAAAACTCATTTCTTACACACAACACACATGCAAAACTTATCAATATATTAATTTTACATTTTTCTATCTCTTGATTTAATTTCAAGTGCGCATTAGAAAAAAAAATGAGAACTAAGTTTTTTTTTTGTAAGTACCAATACACATATCATTGCCAAAAAAAAAAAAGACAACATGACAACATTCAAACACACGATCGGTAAAATTTATTTATGATCTAAATTAATTTAAATATTATATTAGCCAAGAAAACATGTCAGTACATACAATAATATAAAATGGTAAATAATTAACTTCAGAATTAATCTAGTTTGAAGTGTGAAAATTAAGTTGGGAATGACGCACAGTAGGATGAGTAAAACTATACAGAAAAATGATTAGTTATATCCAACTACAAAAAACTATTAATATATAATACAGAACATATTGTTATATCTAACAGTAAAAAAATATTAATAAATATTACTTGGCTAGTTTATATGCTTTTAGATTATTTACACATTGTCAAAAATATATGCAGCTAGTTTTGATTTTGCGAAGTATGTCTATAATACTGAAAAATAAAGATCTCAATTTATGTCATCGAAACATACTCTTATTTCAAATATATCACGGAAAAATTAAATAACTGAGTACATGCAACCATAAATTGCAACAATTTAATATATATACCGCGGGTTCCAGTTCACCGGCACCGAAAAAAAAATAATAGAGCAAATTGTCGGTTCCGGTTCATCGGTTTTTATGAAAATAGGATTGAACCAGGCGGTTCGTAGTGGGTTGTTTACACACGGGTTTTCGAGTCACTTTGGATCGAATTGGCTGGCGATTGGCATTTGAACCAGTTCGATCGGCTGGTCCAATTTTCAAAACATTGCCCTTGGTTGTTTTTTATGCTGGTTTTCTCATTTCTTCCCCTCAATAATTCATTTCCTTACCATAAATCACAAGAGGCTGGACTTTTCTTCTTTCAACCAAGTAAAAATAAAGGGTGGAATTTGAGAGATTTTAGCTAGTTGTCATGTGAAGAATTGGATCTGTTTCCAAATATGCGCTAACCACTAGTGGCGGATGCGGGTGCACTCCCAGACCTTAAATGCAATAAAAACAGAATTTCGATAGTATCTCTATCTTTCCTACAAAATGAAGAAAATTAAGCATGATGAACACATTTGAAAAGGACACAAGTTAGGATATAATTATACTTAACTTGACAACATAATATGTCATTTTCATGTTCATCAATAGGTCCATAAGATTTCTATGTTGGAATATTTAATGTGGCCTATGATAATTAATGTATGAACCAAGTTCATTTAAAATAATTAACTAAAGGGTGCATCATAATTTGATGAACATTCTCATGGACCAGATTAATTGTACTTGATCCCTTTGGTTGCCTTAGCAATTAGTACTTTATTGTTGTACTAAACGTCTCTAGGTTTGTCGATTACAAAACAATACCATTTGGCATTTAACAATCTTCTTTGAATTTTATAGGAAGAAGATACAATTTATGAGGACTTGGATAAAAGCCTTAAGAAAGATCAAGATCAAGTCTTTAGAGAGCTTGTAGGCTAGTTTAGACTAGGATAGAAGGTATATTTTAGTCCTTGTTTATCCTTGAAATGGTCTAGATAGTGAAAAGCTCAATAAACCAGCAAAATCCTGTTTTCAGTGACCTAGCGTCGTACAACGCTAGATAGTGGCACACAACGCTAGAACAGCTAAATTCATACTTTTGTGAATCAACGTTGCACAACGCTATATAGAGTTAGGCAACGCTGATTCACAACGTTGTACAACGCTCAGTAGTGTTGTACAACGCTGCAGTTAAAAACTTGGAAAATTTCCTGAGTACCATCGTGCAACGCCATATAGCGTTGCACAACGCCACAAAAATCCCAAGTTAGCTGTCCCATGTAAACAGTCGTTTTTACATGCAAAGTTTCTGGAGACGTTAGCCAACGTCTTTCAGCGTTGGGTAACGTTAGCGTTGTGTGACGGTATATAGAGTTGTACAACGCTCTGTTGAATCTGTCAGAGTTGTTCCTTTTGTCTCCCTTTAACGTTGTGTAACGCCATTCAGTGGCAAACAACGCTCTGACAATTTCCAACGGAATTGTCGGAGCTTTCCTTTGGTTATACACTCCTTCGTTGTGCGACGGCAAATAGCGTTGCACAACGCTCTGACAGACCAACGGCTATATTAAAGAGCCGTTAGAATTTACAACGGTCATATTCCAGCGTTGTATAACGCTATTCAGCGTTGTACAACGCTGTGGCCTGTTTTTACTGGGGAACTGCTCATTTCGAGCCCTATATATATCCACCCCTTGTTCTCTCTTTATAGAGAGCTTTGTCTTGCAAAATTAGACCAGAATTGAGCCTTTGAGCATAGGGATACTCTCCTACTTGAGCTTTTCATAGCTAGACCATCTTGAGAGATTTAGTAGCCTCAAACACCACCGCCCCGACATTGTCGCTAGGTGTAGGTTGGAATAGGTTGAGAGCTCTTTTCCTTTGAGGCCGTTGTGCCATTCGAGTTAGGCCGATCCGCCTCGAGTGTCCTTGTGACGAGGTGATTCGGTTCGAAGTTGTAGTCTCGTTCTTGTTGGAATTGAACGGAGCGCGCCCTTTCGTGGTAGCGGAACTCCCGGAGACGTACGACTAAGGCTAGCTTCTTCTAGCGGGTCGGAACTCCGTAATCATACCGAGTGTTCAATTTCTCTCTTTCTTTTTCTATTTATTATCTTGCTATGCTTGAATTGCTTGTGTGCTTGCTTGTATTGGGTACCAATTAAATTGTGTTAGGGTAGTTCATACCAAACCGGTCCAAAACCTTAATCGCTTCCGCTAAACCTTGATTAAGCCGCCTCCATTAGAAACAACAGTATTATTATTTATAAACACGTTAAATTAATGATTACGTCTATCATTCTAAAAATATGGAAGTCCAATATTGTGGAGTTGTTCCAATCATTGAGGGTTTTTTTTATATAAATAATAAGTTTCGATTATGAATTATGTTGTTGATATCCTCTCTTTCTTTTCGCAAGATCGGTGGGCAATTACCAAGCCAATTGCTCTTTAAAAAGAAAATTTTTCTATGGGTGCGTTTGGATAAGTGTGGGAAGAAGGGAAGAAGGGAAGAAGTAGGAAGAAGTATTGGGAAGTGTGTAACTTTGTGAAGAGTTTGAATTGTTTATAATTTTTTTTCTTCCCATCTTCCTTCTTCCTCTTCTTCTTCTCTCATCCAAACGCACCCTATAATATTAGTTTTCTATTTTTTCTTAATTTCAATATTTCTTTTTTTTTTGCACGTAGATATTTACTTTGACTAAATTTCAAAAATATACTATTTCATATATTATTTCAAGTTTTCAACTCATTTATATCTACAAATTCAATTTTATAAATATTTTTTTAAGATAAGATGAGAATTAAGCTCTCTAATTTATTTTGAAATTAAATGTGACAAATGACCTCAGCAGCAGATAATTATAACAACTACATTCGAGCACGCCCAAAACATTACATAATTCTGGTCCACACGAGATCCAGGCTCCAGCTCCACTTGATTTGTGAGTCTGTGAGTCTGTGACCGTGCTTGGGAATCTTTTTCCATACAAAAAGTAAAAAGAAGAAACATCAAACAGTCAAGTAATTGACCTTTACCAAAGGGAAAAAAGAAAATGGCTTAAGTCTAAACATCGAGCATCACTCACTCGCAAGCCGAAGCGCTCCAACAAATCCTTCTCCACCACATGGGGGTTACCCTTCCCGCCATCGCCACCAACAACCTTCACCCTCGCTCAATCTCCCACCGTTCCTTCCTCTCCTTTACCCCCATCTCAACCGTCCATTCCCGCTCTCTTACCCTCTCTCCTCGCCTCCGTTTCTCCTCCTCTCCCACTCGCCTCCGTCTCAACTCCAGCGGTCCGTCTGGCCCTTCGGGTCCAACCGGAGGTGATGGAGGAAGTGGCGGAAATGGAGACGAGGGAGGAGATGGCGACGATTCGAACGAGAGAAACCGCGAGGAAGCGATGCTCGTGCTAGCTGAGGTGGGGAGGGGATTGGAGACCTTGCCTGCTGATTTGGCAGCGGCTATCAAGTCAGGTAGAATACCTGGAGAGATTGTGAAGAGGTTTCTTGAACTGGAGAAGTCGCCTTTCGGTTGGTTGCTTCAGTTTGGTGGGTTTAAGGAGAGATTGTTGGCTGATGATTTGTTTCTCACCAAGGTTGCTATTGAATGTGGCGTTGGTATTTTCACCAAGGTATGTTGGGTTTTTTTTTTTCCAGTGAAATTTGTCAGTATAAGATGGATTTAAAGCAGCATCTTTTAGAATTTTGTGTGATTGCCTCTTAAAATTGAATGGATTATCAATATAGTTCTAGTTTGATGTTGAGGCATAGAATGGTAATAGACCGTGTCTATTATTTGTTGGAGCATTGCTACCATTGTCAGAAATCAGTCATGTGATGTACCTTGTATATTCAAGTACTAGTATGTCTTTGCTGGTGATGATTTAACTTCTTGAGTTTTGTTTATTGATTACTGTTGGGTTTGCTTTAAAGCTAAAGAGAATAAACAATTCTAACAAGTCAAATAAGCAACCCAGAAAACATGAACTCGCAGAACCAGGAGTGAAACGGACCGTTCCAAAACACAAGAAAACTAAATCATGAGCGGAAGCTTACCTAATTCCATTGCTATGGTCTGAATCTTGATGTTGAGCACGTTTTGCTTGTTGGTAAAGTCCTTAGTGTTGTGAGATCACCACCAAGGTTGGGAGGAAGTCTTCCAAAGGATCAAGACGCGCCCTTTGATGCCTTACGCCTAAAAGCAAAGCGCTATCTCTCTCTAATCGATGGAATAACTAGAAAGAGGGGCAGAGTTGCTGCTATCAACTCATGTATGCAGCAATCACGTTGTTTCATGGATGTCTTGTCCCTTGGGGACCAACCCCTTTATATATAGAGAGCCAAAGGCTTCTTGGCCTCCAAACAATGCCTTAATTAACCATCTTAATTAGGCAATGTTTCTAAATACAACCACCTATAAAAGGCAACGCATCTATTGCACAAAATCTGCTATTCTTTTACAGCCAAATTTAGCCTATTACTATAATTAATAGAAACTTGGATACCAAACAAATCAGCCCACACTTAATTTAGATTCTTTCCAAATAGACTCGTCAGCCTATATGAAAATAATCTAACAATCTCCCACTTGGGCTATTATGTTTGGTGTTATCCAATGTCCTTAATTTAAATGAGCTCAACTTTTATGGTAATAAATTTTGTACCCTTAATTCCGTCCATCATTCACAATGACAGAAGACCAAGGAAGCATTCGTTACATTATAGCATTTACAGGTCTCTAATCCTATAAAGCCGTCGCAACTAAACTCACAATGATCACAATATCATTATAAATGAATGACATTGAATTAAGATGTGTATAAGTGGTGTGAAAAATACACGTAAGTGTGACTGTCACGTGTCTATTTCCAACTTTATTGGTCACCCAAAAAACTGAAGTGAGGTCAACTTAATTAGAGTCAGAATGAAAACTGAAACTGAAAACTGAATCTTTATTCATTTCTGCAGAAATTCTTTACATACTGAATAAACTGAAAAACTAAATACATGTCCAATCAAGCACTCCCACTGAACACAAACTCCCACTGAAGTTATAAACTCTCAACTGAATTTACACCCACACAAGCAAAATGCTTCTGTAACTGTATTGGGTGTTTCCAGATATTGTGAACAGATCTGCAATTTTGGAGTTTTGTTCTAATGTGCTAGATTGACATTAAATCATTCTTAACTCTTTTATTTACAACAAGAAACTTGAAGTTTTAATGTGTCTGAACTTATTTAAGTTCATGTTGTTGGAGTATATATATAATTATTGTCACAATATCCATAGTGATGCTTAAGTAGCATCCATTATGCGCAACCTAGTGACAAAATTCATAATCATACTCCCTAAATTTGAATGCTTTATAACATACTATAAACCTTATTTCCATTGTGGAAGATGCTAATACATAAGCGTTCTTCATGGAATTATCCTTTTGCATGTTATTACGGCATTTACTAAAATCGAAGTCAGAATACTAAAATGACCTCAACCTATTTCAGACATTCGAACCGTAAGTACATATTTAATAATTAATTTTGGTTGCATTCCAAAGTTTTATACTCATATTGTACAGATATTGACTTTGCATCTTTATATACAGTATCCACATGTATACAATCTTAATTTAAATTCCTTATAACCAAAAGGAATACTTTTATTTCCAACTTTATTTAGTCAATATTTGTGGGGTGTATCATATATATATGCCTTAATCACAGGGTATCTAATAGTTTGCATTTAATCTTATCATACTACTTGAGAACCTAACTGATGTTTATCATTTGTTAAAGGCTCGAGAACCTTGAAGCCCAGTACACATGATAATATCATTTCTAGTAGTAAACTATATTTTAATGCAAAATATTACTCCCACTGACCTGTGATATATACAATTATTAACCAAGTTAATCTCGAAACCAAATGAGATAAGCACTTGATGTTTGTAACATCATGATTGAGACTTCTATATTGAGTTTATAAATAGATTTAAAATTTGCAACCATTTTATTTGTATCATCCGACTCAAAATGGGATGGTTGCATATCATCAATGTCTCCATTGAAGAACATATTCTTAACATCTATTTAATGAAACTCAAGATCCAAAATGTGCTACAAGTGCCATATTACCCTAAAAGAGTCTTCCAATAAGACTAGAGAGAAAGTCTCTTTATGGTAAATTCATTTCTTTTATATGAACTTCTTAGTGACATGATATACCTTATGCCTTTTCACATTGTCTTTAGAATCTCTTTTGGTATTAAATGTCCATTTGCAACCAATGAGTTTCTTATCTTTAGGCAATGTTACTAAGTCCCAAATATCATTATCACACATGAACTTCATCTCTTTATTTATGGCAGTAATCCACCTTTTTATGAAGATAGACAACATAATCATCCGATATTGTTTGTCTTTTCTCCCTAGTGGATCTTGTAAGCACTAGTTCTTGAAGTGTTTGCAGTTGTAGATTGACAACATTATCTTCAATTTAATCATTACCAGAATCTAAGTCCATAGATCCTAAATGGGGTTTAATTCATGAGTCAAACAGTCCGTCTAAATCCACAAACGATCCGTTTGATTTTCCTTGAGTAGAGGAATCCGTTTGAGTCCTCAAACAGTTCAACTTTTATATAGGGTTTGAGTCAAACGGTCCGTTGAGTCCTCAATTGTTCTGTTTGGATTCTCTAAGAAAGATGGTCCATTTAAGTCCTCAAATGGTTCGTCTCTCATTTTAGCCCTTATGCGCCATACTAATAATCAAATGGTCCGTTTCAGTCCTGTAACGGTCCTATTGAAGTTTGGCACTTATGGTTTTATTTTGAAGATAATATCCTAATGTGTTATCTCTCCCCCTCAACCAGAACACCCTCAAAGTCTCTAAAATTTAATCCTTAGTTGTGGGATATAATAATCTGGTTACTCATAGATCTTTGGGCATAATCAACTAAACAACTAATTATCCTTTCATCCAATTTCTTCTCAAGTGGGTTATAAACCCGAGTTTTATTGGATATCCCCAAATATAAATTGTGAACTATCCGGTCTACACATTATATTGGGTTTTATTAATAGTTGCCTTAGTTGATATTTTATTTTTTATAATATAAACTGCTATCCTTATTAATTGAGAATTTTGATTTTGCACAAAACATATTATCCCATTAAGAGATACAACTTGAAACTTTGTGTCAAAATATACTTAAATTCTCAATAGTAAATTTATGCATGTACCTTAGCAAGAAGCATAATATTATTCTTGATACTCAAGTATAATATTTTCTTATATGAATTAGCCTTAATGAAATTAGAAACTTTGCCCCCTTTAATGTCTCAAGAATGGTGAAATGATCATAAGACACATGTTATTTTAATCTGAGTTGTTAAACTCTAATTTATGACCTTAATGAGAATATCAATCCTTAACACATGGTCAAGATCAAACCAATCTGGGAGCCTTAAATTTTAAGTTGGAATATTAAAGATGCTTGATTATTTAAACTTGATATATGCACTTACATTAATCTTTAACTGTATAGCAATAAATCACAACATAAAGGTCCAAATCTCATCTGCTAGTCTTTATTCATTTGCAAGTGCTCTTTGGAGTCTCTGAGCAAACTTCAATCGACCAGGTGTAGTATCAAATGTAATTATTCATAACATATCAATTAATTAACATTCCTTTGGGCCGATTAATTAACCATATGTAAAACCTCATAATCATTACCCATATGATTCTACCAAAACATTGCACATGTAGCCTTTAAATTATGTCCTTCCTTTGGGCCGATCCATAATTTAAAGATTACATATACCTTAATACACTTTGTAATTGAGAATTGAAACAACCATTAATATGAGAGCCCACTTTGGCAGGATGATATTAATATTGGTTCAACTCTAAATACAACTCAAGTTACCTTTATATTAGACTTAAAGTATACCTAAACCAAGACCTTTCATTATGCACATCAATACTAATATGAAAAGTCTTAACTAAATACCAACTTAGGATGATAAAGACTTAGGACCCAATTGCAAACCCTAAGGTATACACATATTGAATTGTATGGAATACATACGAACCAACAAACCTGGAACGGACCGTTTTGGTGAGAGAACGATCCGTCCTAAATAGACCAGAAGAGAACCAAAGATAGATATGACCATACAGTCCAGTATGGTCATGTTAAGGTAAGAAAAGAAAGCGGTGGTCTCCCGTTCAGCCAGCAGCCATTGAAATTACACCACATCCAGGCAAGATTCCCAGAAAAGGCCAGGGTCATATGGACACTTTAGGCGCCGACCTTATTTTATGCGACAGAACTTGTCCTCATGACAACATGGTGTAACCCAATGCTTACAGCTCTTACTAATGAAAACCACGACAGAGAAAAGAAGAGGAGAGATGCATAAATCGTTATTTGTACCTAACCAGTACAAACAACCTGAATTTGGCTTAAAACCTAACAATTCTGGTTCTGGAACGGACAGTCCTGGTAGTGGACCAGACCGCCCCATACTCTGGTCAATACTTAATAGTTTGCAACTAAAATTGAAGGTGGTACGGTCCGTCCCGGAGTGGAACGAACCGCCTGAAAACCGCAGAGGAGTAGAAGAATGTCGTCCTAAACTAGGTCGAGAAACCCTAATGATTTCTCTCCTAACCTAACAATCTACTCTAAATCTAAATCATCCAATTTGGTCAGATTTTAAACGATTTTGAATTTCCAAAACTTTAACTTAATTTTTAAAATCTTTTCAAGCAATTGCAATTTCAAATCAACTTGAAATATAACAAAGGGCTAAATAAAATCAAACAATTCAATAACAGTTCAAGTTGTAGCCCTTTGGGTCCATTTAGCAATTACAAACAACAATTCTGGCACAAATCTCAATTAAACAAATCATAAACAATTTTGTCAAAAAAAGTGGAGCGGTCCGTTCGAGCCATGAAACGGACCGCCATAAATGCCAGAATATCAAGAAACAATTCATACCAATTCAAAACTCACAAAATCAAGCAATTAGATTCAAATTTTGTGTTATTCTACTGGCTCATGACGAGTGGCTCTGATACCACTTGTTGGGTTTGCTTTAAAGCTAAAGAGAATAAACAATTCTAACAAGTCAAATAAGCAACCCAGAAAACATGAACTCGCAGAACCAGGAGTGAAACGGACCGTTCCAAAACACAAGAAAACTAAATCATGAGCGGAAGCTTACCTAATTCCATTGCTATGGTCTGAATCTTGATGTTGAGCACGTTTTGCTTGTTGGTAAAGTCCTTAGTGTTGTGAGATCACCACCAAGGTTGGGAGGAAGTCTTCCAAAGGATCAAGACACGCCCTTTGATGCCTTACGCCTAAAAGCAAAGCACTATCTCTCTCTAATCGATGGAATAACTAGAAAGAGGGGCAGAGTTGCTGCTATCAACTCATGTATGTAGCAATCACGTTGTTTCATGGATGTCTTGTCCCTTGGGGACCAACCCCTTTATATATAGAGAGCCAAAGGCTTCTTGGCCTCCAAACAATGCCTTAATTAACCATCTTAATTAGGCAATGTTTCTAAATACAACCACCTATAAAAGGCAACGCATCTATTGCACAAAATCTGCTATTCTTTTACAGCCAAATTTAGCCTATTACTATAATTAATAGAAACTTGGATACCAAACAAATCAGCCCACACTTAATTTAGATTCTTTCCAAATAGACTCGTCAGCCTATATGAAAATAATCTAACAATTACTTGTATGTCTTAGGAGAACTTATTTTGTTGAAAATGCTGAAATCTTAATGGAATCCTTTATGCACTCTATTTACAATAAATTGAATCCACCTTTTAAATTTTATACTCATTGATAAATTAAATTCTCGAGTTATATTTTGTCAAACTGTTTTGATATTATATTTTCATTTTCAGACAGCTGCGGAGCTTGAAAAGCGCAGAGAAAACTTTTCTAAGGAGTTGGATTTTGTGCTTGCTGATGTGGTATTGCATCATCTAATGATCTTCCTGTTTATAGTTATTACTGATAGATCACCACTATTTAGTGAATTTTATAAAAATAAGCACGTCTTTTAGGGTTGACACTGGAGATCGCTGGCCTTGGCCTCATGTTTTAATTTTGTTATGCTACTGGGAAGTGTCTCTCTGCTGTTTTAAAATGTAATAGCTGAGGTGGTGTGATAAGTTAATAGATACATTCATAGATGGTCCAAAATTTGTATTAAAATGAATAGAGTGGCCAATTTAGCTAAAAAAAGAAGTACAGTGATTTGAAGGACAAATTAAAGTACAATGGTCCACCTCTGCGAAATCAGAACTGCTGGTTAGGAACAATAAAATTGCCCTTTCATTATGACATTTCATAAAGATGTCTTCAGTTATATAATGGAAAAGTTTGTAGTTTCTGTTAAAGTCTCTGACTTAAAAATAATGCTATAATAGATAATGGCATTGGTAGCTGATTTCATGCTTGTTTGGCTCCCAGCCCCAACAGTTTCACTTAAACCCCCTCTAGCATTCAGTGCGGGGCCCATTACCAAGTTCTTCTACAGCTGCCCTGATAATGCTTTCCAGGTAGATTTTTATTTATCATATCAGGCTGTTCCTCAAGCATCTCACTTGCCACTAACCAAAATCATTTTTAATTTGCTATACAAAGGTTGCACTGCCTGGAACTTCATACTCATTTTTGCAAAGAGTTGGAGCTATTCTGGTATCATGATTATGTTATCTTATTATTTACTATTATATTTAGGCTATATTATCTTTTCTGAATGAACTCTTTCCTGCGTGGTTTTTATATTGTTTTGTGCAGAGAAATGGTTCCAAGCTTTTTGCTGTAGGCAGTGGAGCTTCTTTGGTACATAATTTCCCTGGCAATTTTTTTTATGTGGAACGATTTAGGATAATATTTTAACTATAATTCCACTGTGTATGGTACATGAACTGCTTGCACACACAAGTACCTACACCAGTATGGATATGGTCGATGTGTTGTGTTTTTCCTGCAAAGCTTTTGTCAAATTTGATGTGCTTATTTAAACCCTAATCCTGCAATAATATAAAAATGGGCATCTCTTATGGGTTCAGTTGTCACCACCTAATATCTGTACAGAACCCAGCTACTCGTTAACACATTTACATTAATTAAATGTGAACCTACATCATGCATTTGCCCTCAGTCTCTCTATAATTGCTATATTCTTATACATCTTCCTTTGTGCAGATTGGCACCGGCATAACAAATGCACTAATTTACACCAGAAAAGCTTTTGACAAGGACTTTGCCGTTGGGGCAGAAGATGTCCCTGTACTACCTACAAGTGCTGCTTATGGTGTCTATATGGCTGTTTCAAGTAACCTTAGGTGCTTACTACATTACTTGCTTGATATCCCCTTCTTAATATTGGGCAATGATGTGTTTATAACAAATAGTAACCTGGATGGATGTTGGATATAGGTACCAAATTCTCGCTGGTATAATTGAACAGAGGATGTTGGAACCAATTTTGCACAATCAGAAGCTTGCGCTTAGTGCGGTGTGCTTTGCTGTTCGCACTGGAAACACATTCCTCGGATCCTTAATGTAAGGTTTTTTGTATTATTTTTATTTGTACATTTGTTCAATAGTCAGCAATGTAGGTTGATGAATCATATCCACATCCAAAGGGCTATGCTTATCCATGAAAGATGAAAACTTGCTTATAAAGTAGAAAGAAACCCAGATTTTACATTGTTAAGAAATCAGTGACACATTCTTCGTCTGATTAATGGACTGTTGAGTGGGTTAATTATGTTCTTAATAAATTGTACATCTTTTTTCCTCTTACGTAGGTGGGTTGATTATGCGAGATGGGTAGGTGTTCAGAGGTCACGCGAGTAGCCCATGCCTACTTTCTGTACATTTGTAAATGTTCAGAATTGAAGAAGGTGCTCTTCTTATGGAGGCGTCTTGAATTATGTAATTGATCGTGCATTCTTTCTTTGTATGTTTCTTTTTTCCTTCCATTTGTTAACAGAGAAATGTTAACGATTTTGCATTTCAGGAATGAAACTGCAAATTTTATTGAATTTCATAATAGAGAAAATCATATTCACATTTCTGGAGAAAATCATATATTAAAAGATGAATAAAGCCAGAAAAGAGTGCCCTTCACGGCTCCAACGAAAGCCTGAAATTAAAATTTGACAGCGATCTAATTCCAATAAATAACAAACTCTCCTAGATGAAAACAATTCTCCTCCTAAACAGTGAACAATCTGTTTCGAAATGCTTAATTTGATATCCTGTATATCGGAATTAGTAACAATGTTTGGTTCTTTTATTATCGTAAAAAGTATTAATCGTTGAATCTATCGTTATAATTACCAAAATAAATTCATTATCAATGTAATATACCTCTTGTTTGTACCATCCACAATGCTAGTAATTAAGGGCGAAGGATGAGCAAGAATATTTGTAAATTGTATTTAAACTTTAATCTGTCAACTTAAGTTTATCCTTGAATTTATATTGTTATGATATTGAGATTTCAAACACGATCTAGACTGACATTTTCACGCTTATGACAAGTTTTTCTTAAACAAACATGCAAAAAAGAATAATGCAAGCACAACATACAAGACGATTATTGCATAGAAAACTTTTCCTGATACCACTTAAATTTATCTTTCCTAAAAGTGTCCCCAAACTTTGACACGTCCTATGGTTATTGTGCGTTTAATTAACTCTTTTATCCAAAAGGTCTGAACAGAATATCGGCGTAAATACATCTGTGCTATTTATTGCTACGTTAAAACTGCTCAAACATAAATGACACGCAATGAATGGGACGTCAGAAAAGCAAATGTATAGAGAAAAATATCATGAAATGTAAGATCTAGGATAACCATCGGTCATTACATAGTCAAACATAATCTCCAAGACACATACTTACGAGTTACCACCGAAATATGCATACTAAAACGACTAAAATTAGGTAAGCCAATAGTATCAAATCACAATACCGTAAGTACACATGTGAACCGATAATCATGCTAAATTTTCTTACGAAGCTGCTCTACTATTACTATATCATAAGCCTCCAGAGTCATAACGATCTCACTCCTTTACATGTCAATGAGCAAAGTCACCATATCAGAATCTTATAAATTCCAATTTTGTCGAGTAATAAGCACCATCTTCATTTCCTTGAACCACACAAAAATGCGTCAAAGTAACACTCAGTATAAAAGTCTTGCCAAGGTAATTCACCTCAGTAAAACAAAAGAGTTAGGACTGAAGGAACAATACAGTTTGTACAATCAACCGTATCCATCCTATATGTAGGACTCTAGCATTTGTTTTTTTTTCACTGCATTTTTTTATTTGTGATGGATTGTATTGGGCTTCAGTACAGGAATAAGGATGTCATAATTTGTAAAAGATAGTACCTAGAATTTCTTTGGTATTTCCAACAATTGATTGTACAACGAATTGCTTCTTCTAGTGAGGCTTTGCGTTTCTCCTTGAAGTGCCAGAGTACTGGTACAGGACACCTTTGAACTGGGTTGTGCTCATGGATCTCCAACAAGGCAGTAACCACAGCATTACATGCCTCATCACCCAGCTTCTTCTTTAGGTTTTGTAATTTTTCGTCCTCTTCATTAATTGAATTCTGCAACATAATTAATTCTATGAGACCAGATTGAAGATGGTTTAAGCTTTCCCCCCTTCAAAGTTTATTCATTATCAATACTAACCAAGCATGAACTGCAAGAACCTGGCTGCATTTTACAGGTAATGGACCCTCTGAAGTGTTTTTAGCACTCTTGGCAAGAACTTACCAACTTAATTTAAGCTCAGTGATTCATGGCCACAGACAAAAAAAACCCCAAGGCCTAATCAGAAAGGTAAATGAAAAGAAATTAAAATTTCCATCCTGGTCTAGCTAGCATAAACATAAAAAATAAAATAAAATAAAATAATAATTAAATACCAGGTCCCCTGTGCCTATAAGAAACATGTTTTGTGACCAAACATTGTAGTTGGGTGGCAAAAAAAAAAAAAAAAAAAAAAAACATAAAGAATCAGTATGTAGAGGTTTGAATATTTATTGCCTTTCCATGTTGTCCAATCTTGAAAGGGCACCAATCTGGATTTTGTATCTCATTTTGCCATTCTAATACTAGCACTGCAGCCTCTTCATCAACTTTCGACTTTCCCAACTTCAATCTGCAAGCTTTTTTAAATGCCCTCTCGTCGATTTCTCCCATCCTCTTGACACCAATTTTAGCAAAACTTAATCTCCCCTCTAAAGCCTATTCAGAGTAGCATTATGACTTAACATTCCAGTAAACAACTAAACATTCATCTCATGTTCTAGGGGCATAATTGATCTTTATGCATCTGCTTTTGCCTTCTTATAAAGTGCCTTTACAGGTTTGACCCAAGAACAAGGCTCCATAAAACAATTTGTAATTGGTTGCAGATTTAAATCAGGTGTCCCAAAAGAGGCTATTGCCAACATGTATTAGGTCATGTGGTTGTAGTACAAACCTTCAGAAGTTCATCTCTAGCATCTTCTAGCTCTTGGTTGCTTCTACTTTCTTTTATAATAAGAGCCTGATTCAAGTTCTCCATCTCCTCCATTTCTTCTATCTTATCTTTCAGCTCCTCCTGCATGATTTTATGTTTCTCCATCCATGCAGCATCATCCTCTCTCCCGATATTCTTCATCGCCTCAAACTTCTCCAGTTGAATCTTAAGCTGGTGTATCTCTAGTTGCAGATTCTGTTTTACATGTAGTTGTTGCTCCAACTGGATAGTCTTTTCCAAATGTGCCTCCTTTTCCTTCTGCAGGTCACAATCAAATGTAACTATAATTCAGTATGCGACTCACTAACTCAGCAGTTCTTTTTTAGAAAAATGTCACACACACCAAAATTAAGAACCAGTATCTCAGTTTGCCCTTTGATTTGGCAGTTCCAATACTGGTATGGAACCAGTTTGAAACCAGAACTACAAAACTTGGAACTAACAAATGTCCTTAAATTTTGGTATGGAACCAGTTTGAAACCGGAACTACAAAACTTGAAACTAACAAATGTCCTTACATTTTGTCTTGCTTATTACTTCGCGCTGTTTTATTTTAATTGAAGCTTAACAAATATTTCCTTTCATAATTGGTCGTCTGGTAACATACCAGTGCCCAATTCTTTCTTGATAGAACAGTTTCATATAGTCCTTGATTTTTTTTAATAAAAAAGTTTAAGACTATAATAAAAGAATATTCCTAAAAGTGCAGTAGTGTCTTCTGAACATTAAATATTTCTACCTATATGAGGATCCAATAGAAGGGAGCTTAAAAAGTAGGTTCAGAGCTATAAGCAAAAAATTTTCATTAATTTTTATTTTAACAAACCTTGTGTTCCTCCACAAGCTTCCAGACCTCCATATCGGCTTTTTGCTTCTCTATCGATGCCAGCTCAATAGACTGAGTGACATATATGAAATTAATTGAGAAATAAATTAAATAACAAAGGAGTAATACCAGTATGCAACTCAATACCTCATAGTATTAAGGCAATCATTTGGTATTTATTTGGGTGTTTCAGCTAAAAGGGGACATAAAATGAGGGCTCACAGGAAAGTACAAAAATAGGAGGGTTATTCTATAAAAGTTGGGCATCAGAGTTCTAATCCTAATGCTTGTTTGCAAACCTTCATTTCCTTGGCGATTCTTGATGCTTCCTGCCTGGACCTTTCCTTTTCCATTGCCGACAGCTTGAGATACTACAACAAGCAATATTCAACCTCCTATTAGTGACATTAACATATGAACAAAATCTTCAATAAAGAATTAAAGATTATCGATTTATAACTGTTCATCGAAGCAAAAAAAAAAAAAAAATCTTAGGAATATAGGGTTATAAAATTCTTTATTCTGCCTTTGTGTGTTCGTTCTTCAAGAAATTGGGCACACAAGGGAACAGTCAGTATTGAACTACCTTGATTCAGTGAATATAAATTAATCACCCACAAATAGGGGTATTTCCAATTTTTTCCCTATTCAATTTCCTCTATTTAAGAAGAAAAAACATATCTTGATTTACAATGAGACAGGCCATGTAAAGTACTGAAGAAATGGGGGGAAAAAATTAAAACAGTACCTTTTGGTTTGTTTCCTCAGCTTCCTTCTTCTTGGATTCCAGCAACTCCCTAAGCTTCATGTTATCCTGCATTACTCTATGTAGATGGCCACTTGATAAGCGGTTCATCTTTTCAATTTCTACATTCCCAAAAGAAAACAGATAGGCCATTAGATAATGCAACGTAGGACCTATTGCTTGGATCTATAGAGGGTAAATTAATGGGGCTTTTGCTCAGAATGCATAACCCATGTTAAGGCCAATATAAGACCAGAGCTGTAAGATCACAGACACTAACCAAGTACTACAGAAGTTTCTGCAAACAATTTTTAGTGCTTGATGCTGAACTAAGCTATATGTGCAGGTAACAAAGTATCACCAAACCAAACTGGTCCAATATGACACACCTTCACTGTAAGTGGAAAGCATCTGCTCATTCTGCCTCATAATCCTCTCAACTGCCACCTCATGTGCAGCACACTTGTTCTCCAACTCCATCAAGGTCTTATTTTTTACCTCCACATCTGCCAGCAAACCCGCAACCAAGCAGTTACTCTTCATCTTCTCGCCTCTTTCCAACTCCTCAAGGGTTTTCAAATCTCCATACTTCCTCAGATATTCCCCTACCAAGTCATTCCTTTGATAATCATCTCCCCTTGCAACCCATCCAAATATCCCCTCACTATTGTTGACCCTCCTCTCCCAATCACTCTTCCCTTGACCTTTCACTTCAAAATCACTTTCAAAATACATAGCATTCTTGAATCCAACCAAGTCTTTGGAGAAGTCAACTATCGCAAACCCGCTATGGCCCTGGTAGTTCCATAGAGGAGTCACCTTCAGAGCTTCGAAGGAGGAAAGCTGAGCCCTCAGCTTGGACCCGCTATCACCAACTAGACGTCCATCTATTTGTTGGGTTGGGATGTTTGCCAAGATACCTTTCCATGGACAGACAAAGTAATCCTCATCTTTTTTCAGATTTTTGGGTTTGTCTCCTGAGTTGTCATCCATTTTATATTGTCTGAAAGAGAAAAAAAAGAAACAAAAACTAAATTAATATTTATACTTTTAGTATTTGATTATTGCTATGTGGTATTTTATTACTACAAGTTAGTTTTTTTTTTTTTTTTCCTTTTCTGCTCATCCCTTCTTCCATACTTACTGCCTTTGCTCGTTCAATTGAACATAAAAAGGAGAGTTAATAAATAATAGATTCACAGTACTTAAATGTCAGACAGGATCAGTGTGATACCACCGTCAGATTTGGAACAAATACTGTGTATCAGACCGTGTTGGTATGGTATAAGCATCAGCTTGAACTTCTGGGAGCAAAATTTTCAAGTACCTTCTGATTCTGTTAATACTTAAATTCGTGATATCAACATATCCAGTTGCACATGACGTGTTTGCTAAAATGCGCATGAATTTATTGTTCAATTAGGACTTCAAACTAGCATGCTCTCAGAGGAACACTAACAACTAGATTAGCAAGCAAGGTTTGCGAGTTAAAACTGGAATTTACAAGGAGCCCACAACAAAATTCCAGCGTTTTCATGGGTTAATAACTTAATACTATAAATAATACATAACAAAATGTAAAATCCCAGAAGGGAAAATGTTTCATAACTTGTGAGATGGGGGTTGATGAACAAACATCTGAATGTAGTTAAAATTCAAGAAGAAACTACGTATCATGCGCTAAAACTCTAGAACTACGTAAATTGAAAGCAAGTTTTTATTACCATGTAGTTAAAATGAAGTAAGCAAAAAAAAAAAAGGAAAACAAAAAATAGAAAGAAAAAAAAAACTTGAAAGCAATGTAAAATCAGAGATGCCTCCGTCATGGCAACGAGCACCGAGCCATCCGTAAATTGTAATGTATATCGTGCAAACTAAAATTCATTGCTTACCTGAGAAAAGGACGGAGCTTGAACAACAATGGTGCTTTTTAAGCTCTTTGCCTTTTGTGGAAATTGATGAGAGAAGAGGGAGGAAGAGAACTAACAGACAAAATGGAAATGCAGAAAGCATGCTTTGCTTATAATTGCTTTTAAAGAGGTTACCTCGTTTGGAACGGCAAAATTACCAATCTACCCTGTAAATTCACTATTTGTCTATTTTCAAGAGTTTCAGGTCCGGAAACTTGGGTTAATTCTTATAGGGCCCTGATCAAAATTTCTATTTTTTTTTAACATGGGATTTCATTTTGTTTCACTTCATTAGAAATTTTCTGATCAAAATGAAAGAATTTATTGTAATTTGATTATAATTTCTATGTTTTTAGATCTAATGAAATCCTAAAAAATCAATGAAATGAATTGAAATTCCGCAATTAAAAAAAAAACATTTTTGGTCAAAGCCATACTCTGTTTTAAACGAAATCTGTGTGAACGAAGCTATTTAGGGGTAAATCCGTAAATGTGTAAAATGATCGTACAGAGAAACTGACATGTGGAAAGTGAATAAGTTAACAAAACGAAGCTGCACAAGTGGCGTGACTCTCCCCTTATTTTTTTTATTTTTATTTTAATTCGATCTCGTGGGATACACTGAGGCAAAGTCCAAAATACATAACATGTTAAAATTGTCTTCGCGTTGGAGCGGGATAGTACTCTGAGAATGAGATCAATAAAAAACAAGATAAAAATATGAACCGTTGATATAATTCATCTCAGAATTATTCTTCAAATTTATCATATTTAATACTTCTTAGACTAAAATAATCCTAAATTTACATTTTTTTTTTTTACTTCGCACTTCATTATTTTACAGTGAATTTTTTTTTTAACACCCGTGCTATTTTTTTTCTAGATTATTGAAATCAATTCTAAAGTGAATCTACAAAAATTAAGATTTATTATATTGAACCCATCTTATATTTCATTTTTTGTTGCTTTATTGTTTGCTTAAACCTCGTCTTAACCATAATTAAACTAAATGGGCTTAAACTTATACTAATCAATTTATCGCGAACCAGTTTTACATTATTTTATTAATTTTCAACAAATTTAAAGGGCTGCTGAGGATAGTTGTCGATCTTTATTATTACCATCACCATCACCACGTTAAAAAATAACATGTTTCTTTTTTTAGTAATTTTTATTTTAAGTTTCTAATTTTGTATGTTCCCTACCCTACCGCTAATTATTCTGGCAAATATAAACCTAGAATATGAATAAGTTCAAATTCACTTTTTTATAAATAGTCTCATTTTCAATAACGTACAATATGAGAGGAAATTGTTGGTGAGATTAGGTGAGAGCTGAGAGTAGGGATAGGGCGAACGAAAGTTAATCACAATGACGGTGATGAGGAGAAAAGGATGTGATGATGGTAAGCAGTAAATATATTTAATTCGCACTTTAAAATTTTTTTTATGTTTCTTGCATGCATCTTTTTACCGGGGGAAGGCAAAGAGACAATGCAATACTTGCAAAAAGATAACTGTTGTGTTTAATTTTAGACACTTTTATTTATATCATATACATGATGCTTGACTGATATTTAAATGATAGGATTGTCGCTCGAATACCATACTATTATTATTTTTTGTTTTTGCCTGGTTAATTATATATTTTGAGCAAATTATGCAAGAGATATTGGTTGTAAAAACAGATTTTTTTTTTTTTGACAGTAAATTATGCCCGTAGGCTTGTAAAAACAAATTGTTCATTTTCATTCTACATGTAGGTACGAAAGTATGAAAGACGTTTAAGTCTCTCCCCGTCAATTATTACATTTAAATTCAATGTCATAGCTACAATTATTATATATTTTAAATCCATAGTGGTATGAGCGTGGCTTTAAATTTCGATATCTATTTTCAGTATCCGTCAGTATCGATGTGTTGCTCAATAAAATGTTATGTAATTTTTGTACCATTCATCCAAGTGTATATCTTCCACCCCATAAAACGCAACAAACGAAAAGCCGTATTAGTTTTCAGTTTTCACTGCAGTCGTTGTGGTGCTGTTATTTTATTTTATTTATTTTATTTATTTATTTAATTTTGTTTTCTTTTAGCTAAAATCATGTTCATGTTTCGAAAGGGCCGCGAGTCCGCGACAAGTTAGACACGCCTTTTTTTTAAACTGGACTATGAACTATTGAAAAACCGGCGTTTTCTTTAGTGGTTTGTGAAAATATAGACCCTTATCCTGACAGGGGAAAGACGATACAAGAGTTTAATTTATTAATTAGTAGAGTCCATTTTCAGTAAAAATGATTAATAGATTGAAATTTGTCCACTGGCGTGGAGGAGTACGTCGATTTCAATTTATCAACTACGACGATCGGAGTCATTGTGTGTAATAAACCTTACGTTTGGATAGGTGTGGGAAGAAGGGAAGAAGTGAGAAGAAGTATTGGAAAGTGTGTAACTTTGTAAAGAGTTTGAATTATTTATAATTTTTTTTCTTCTTCTTTCTTCCAACGATCTAAACGCACCAAAAGTTTGTATTGGATATTCTTGAGTTTGAAATGTGCTGTGATATTGCAGTGGGTTGTTGGATTATGGGTTCAAATCGGATGAGATAGTAGGGGCGGCACTGGTACCGGTTGGGGGAATGGTACCAATGCCGGGTTTTTAATTGGTTGTGGCTTATTGTGTTGACTGTACTTCTTTATTGCTTTGGTAATGAGAAGTGGTGGGATTACCCACTTGTTTCAAAAAAAAAAAAAACTACGACGATCGGACAAAATGGCCGCACGAAGACGAGAAGTAAAACTAATAATAATTATCATCAATGATGATAATAAATATTATAGAATGGATTCAATCAAATTGATTTGATAATTCTCGATTAAATCCCGTTAAATCTCAATTTTATAAGTTCAAATAACTGATCCAAACCATTTATTATAATCTCTCTATTTAAATCTCCTTACTTATTAAATTTTTCATTTAAAAAAAATTAAGTATTTTTTAAAGATTTAGAACAAATTAGATTAATAATTTTCTAAAATTGAAAAAAATAGTAAAATTTTTTTAAAAAATATAAATTTTGGCCAGAAAAGTGATTTCAATAGAGAAATCATATTTGACAGTTTGAATCGGTCATTTGGAGAATGAAGGGTACGTGCAGAACAGACCAAAAAAAAAATTCTCGAAGGGTCTAATTTTACCAATCGATTCTCTTTTCGTGGCCGTCGGATGCGGATTAATAGGTAGGCGAATAGGATTCAAGTGGCGGACCCATTCTGCTGGAGTGGAGTTGTGGAGACTGGAGCGACGCAAAGAATCGAAGGAAAAAAAGTTAATTGCACGTCAAGCCCAACAATTCTGGATTAAAGCCCAGGCACCTTCCTTTTTCAAGCCCAGACCCTTTTCAAACAACTATGTACCAGCCTACCAGGTCTCAATTTTTTGAGAAAGATTTGCTGCAACGTGTAGGGGGTGCATAACGTGGCAAACAGTCACGCAAATAGCTTGTTTCGTTAACCGTTGCGTTTTATGTCACGAAATTCTTGAATATTTGTTGCGTTAATCGTTTCAATCACTTCAACGGTTATAACGATTTTAAACGTCTCAGTTTGGTTAACCGTTCTCATATTTATAGCACAAGACAAACTAATAGACAGTCTTGGAGAAAATCCATCTGAACCAAAATATAGATTAACATACAAAATATTACATAGATCCAATTGAACAAAATATTACATACTTGCAAAATCGTGAGAGGTGCTCTTCGAGGTCTCCAATTTCTCCTTCATTCACTCCTTCTCATTTTTTTTTGAATCACGCTGACAGAAACGGTGGTCTGAAAATTTAACACCAAAGAGAGAGAGAAAGAGGAACAAGAACAAAAACCCTAGATCAGAGAGATTTGGTGGGGGGAGCTGAGTTCAGTAAAAACTTCGGCTGAGAGAGAGAGATACGAGAGATTTGAGCTCAGGGGATATTTGTGGGAGCGGCGGAGAAAGTAGAGAGTGAGATGACATGGGAAATGAGGAAGGAACGCCATCATCGCCTCAACGGCAGTTTGCGCAGGTGGTATAGCGGCGTGAGAGAGAGAGAGAGGCACAAAAAACCTAATTTTAGGCACGCCTTTGTTTTCTCCGTCCTTTCAGTATTTCCGGAATCATAATATAGCAACAAGGTAGAATATTAACGAAATAAACGATAACGAAACAGACTTGTTTCGTTAACCGTTTCGTTCCATACATGAAACTGGTTTCCATTTACACCGACTGTTTCGTTCTTTAAACGAAATAAAAAACCTTGACAGTTACCGTTTCGTTTTGGACGAAACGAAACGATCGAACGGTCGAAACGATTTTCGTTTTCATCCCTAGCAATGTGGATCCGCCACTGAATTAACGCGTTCTTTATCTCGAAAAAATAGCAACTTACAGTTACAGTCTGTTCCAAAATTTGTAACGAAAAAAAAAGGAACGAAATTGAGAGAGAGAGAAAAGAACAAACTATACGCGCCAAATTTGAGGGTAAACAGACTTAAACAATTTTCTTTATTTTTTTAATAACATTTCTCCTGTCTCCTTCTTTAATTTAAAATTCCGAAGAAAACCCTTTACTCTTTAATTTCACTCCACACTTACCACACAATCAAAAAGAGGAAACGGCAAAAAAGATCTCTTATTGGAAAATTTTGCTGTGTCCTTTTATGTTAAAAAATTAGTACATGTGGTGTATTATTTTTTATAGTATAAAAATAAAAATTAAATAAAATCTTATTATTATAAATTTATTATTGACATTTGACAACTTAAATAATGAATCAAACTAGCTATTGCATCGCGCTTCGCGCGATGAATGATAAATTTTAGCACGATCTTTAATTTGTTTTCGGTACATCGTGATTGGATGAATTTTTTTTAAGTGAATTTAATAGAGGCTATCATAAGAGATTATATAAAATAATACTTGAATGATTTTAAGAATGGGAAGGATTTATAAATTAATTAAATGCAGTTTGTGATGCTAGTAAATTATATATATCACATAGAGTGATTGGTTAAATTGTTCGTAGAAGTTCCATTTGAATTTAGAGAAGAACGATGAATGCGGCCACGTAAGAAAAAGAAATTGGACAGTCTAGCGAAATTGAAATACATGATATTAAGTATAGTAAATTACGATCATTAGCAGAGTTACTAAACAATTCAGATCCATAGCTGCATAAAAAAGCTGGCCCTAAACAACTTTACACAGAAGCGAGAAATTATAAATATTTAACTGAATAGATGTATATAGCTATTATAGCACCATACATGTTACATGTGTGTAGCATTTATCCATGTGACATCTATAATTCTGTCTAAAACTATCGGTACTGATCTAATTAGTTACTGCCTTCATTTTCGTACCACTTATAGCTTTAAAAGAGATGAGTTTCCTGTACATACAACGGGCCTTGCAAATTTTTACCTTCATTCACTTTGGTGTGCCAGGCTGTTGTGCAGGAACATCGCTGTAGATCACTCATGCAAAAGGACAAACGTCTCCAGCAAGAGACAAAGATGAAAGTATCATTTTTGTTGCTTAACAACCAGAATTGCATAAATGGACATTCTTTTGTAAAAGAAAAAAGAGCAAAAACAATTTATGTGAGTATTGTGATAAATGGAAACCTGGTTGGGTTGCGAGCATTGTTTTTTTGATCGATGCAGCTGCACCTTTGTTCTTCTTTGCCATTTTAGCAACAGCAAGCCAGATGGGATAGGTTTGATTTTGATACTGGTGATAGCAGCATTGATCGGTGTCAGCATAAAGTATGATAAGTTTATAATCCCGAACAAAATACATCCAATCAATATGATAATTTAAAACCATAAGTATTAGTGGTTTAAGGAAAACTTACACTTGGTAATGGCATGACATCTCAAATGAGTTTCTTTTCAATAGATAAACAGATTGAGAATTCCTGATCCCATGCCAAATTTGTTGCTGCATAAGAACCAAACAATTTGTATAGAAAGAATTGCCATTTTGACACAAAGAAGGCACTGATCTCATGGTAAGGTCCACCGTACCCACCGATATTAGGACAATAGTTTCTAGTAGCTAGGAAACTGATGTTAAGGCTAGTTTCATTGGTACAATTTAAAAAAGACATGAATAACCTTATTATATAAGGTGATGCAGTGTGCTTAAGAAAGGTTGGTCTAACATTAATGAGGCACACAAATGCAATAGAATTAAATTTAATTGATTTGTATTTTTTTTCTGTGAGGAATTAAAGTTGTAACTAAGAATTAAAGTTGTAAACAAATTTCTCTCTCAACTCACTAAAATAAACATAATAGCAAAGAGGGATATTCTAACCAACACACTTAGAAACCAAAAAAAAAAGAACACGTCAAAATTGTAAGAAAAAAAATCAGCCAGAAGTTAGCAGGTCGTGTGGAGCAGCATAGTGCCAGAGGCAGTTTTTTTTCAACCTTAGAAAAATACAATCAGTGGTACTTTTTTCTCAATCCAAAAATATCAAAATAGTGACACATAGATCAAATCTAAAGCACCTGTAGATTTCAGTGAGGTAATTGATTTGATCTATGTGTCTACAAGCAATTTCATTTGATCTATGGTACATAGCTAGAAGAATAGAGTGATTTTACTAAAAGGTGATCAAGAGCAAATCAAAAGAAAAAGCACCTGGTACTTGTAGGCACATAAATCAAATCAAAAGCACATGTAGATCAAATCATTAGCGACACACATATCAAATCAAAAGCACCTCTAAGATGTGACCTAGAGGAATTAGACAAGAGGGGATTTGGAAAGAGAGTAAAACCTGTGCCACTGGAGAGGAAGAGGAGCATGGGAATCAATCCAGCTACACAGAGGGGTTGACTTCCTTGTTTCAGTAATCGCCAAAGCCACTGGAATCGCCAACAGACAAAAGAAAAAAAAAGTTTACTTCTTGAATGAATTGAATATACGCAAGCAACCCTAAATACATTTTAATTTTTCCAAATACATCTTTACTATTTGTCAACTCATTCCATAGTGAGTTTACATCATATCATGAAAAAATCACTTACAAAATGTAGGCCAATGAAGTTTCCTCAACTAATGCACTGATGAGTTACAGAAGTTATTGTTCAATGAAATGCACAAAACCAATTTATACAAAAGAACAAAATGAATCGAACTGTAAGGTCATTCAACTCTAACCAATTTATAAAACACCCTGAATTGCTGTGAACCAACTACACGTCCACTTCATTTTGAGGTGGAAAATCCAATATTTAGTACTTGATTTCCTTCTACAAACCCAATCTTAAAATAAAGAAAAGATAGTATAAACAAATAATCATATATAAACATAAAAAAAAGCAATCAGTGTTTGAAAAGTGCAATATACAGACGTTCTAGATGTGTATGGAGCACAATCGGCTCTTAAATTTTTGCACTTCTAATCAGTCGGTCAGCACCACAAATGATCCAATTTTAAGCTAAAAAATCTCAAGAAATTAATTGCAGGATTTAGTTAGGTTTCAGAGTTTAGACCAAAACCTCATGTGTGTGCCAGTAACTCCTTTCTACAGAAGAAAGCAGGACCATTCCAAAATAAAGGTCTAATTAATAAAATAATTTCCCATCCTATAGATGCAAAATAATTTTAAAAAAAGCATCAAGTGACAAATCCCTTATAATAAATGGAAAAAGCTGAGAAAAAAATTAACAACATACATACATGCGATAAGACAAACAGTCTAAAAGGATTGTCCATTCCGTTAAATATCATAAGTAACCCTATTAGCTGAAAAAATTTCACATCAACCATATGATAAATTAAACAATTTTTTTACCATATTGAAACACAAAATGAACAGTGAGTTCTTTCATCAAAATCGACACCAATATTGCTACCACCATCAGGGTGAAACACTTCCAAGTTTATTTTTATTGTTACTTAGTAGAATGAAACAGTTCTGTGATAAATAAAAATATGGAGCAAAAATATCAAAACCTCAATTAGACAAAAGTTCATCCTCACAGCATGCTAAAAGAAACGCCTCACTGAAATGTTCTTCGATCTTAGTAAATTAAGAAGGCAAAATG
Source organism: Rhynchospora pubera (assembly GCA_028095005.1). Lineage (NCBI taxonomy): Eukaryota > Viridiplantae > Streptophyta > Magnoliopsida > Poales > Cyperaceae > Rhynchospora > Rhynchospora pubera. The sequence goes on along the minus strand of CM051462.1, from coordinate 205,937,866 downwards.
TATAGTCCAAAACAAATTGTGCATAATTAACTGATCTATACAGAAAATCATAAGGTTATAGGCTTATTGGCAACCATCAAAATTAAAATATCTATCACATATTGGCAACCAATTATACCTCAACACTAAGAAATAACCATTAAAAAAAGCACTGTTTCATCTCTGTATAATACAGCAGTCAGAAAATGGCAAGCTCAATCACCCTTTAAACCATCACCACCATAGAACTCATCCTCCTAGGAGAAGTTAAATTTAGCATTGTCTATTAATTTTTTGGCTCAACTTATATCAACACCAAAATAGTTGGATATTCAATTTACCTTTCCAGCCTTGGATTCACTTTAGTGAATAGTTAGTTCATAAAAACCAATTTAACATCCTCTAAACCAATTCACTCTCCAATTTACCTTTTCATCTTTGAAGTTTTGTAAATTCTGGTTCATCCATGCAAACTAAATTAGCATCCTCTAAATATAAGATCAAGCATCTACAACAAAATAAAATAAATCAATCAAAAGCATCTAAAATAAATGAATAATGAACCTCATGACTATATAAACATAATAATAATATTATAAGCGAAAATTGTCTAATAGTACCACAGAACCAAACACAAAATATTAGCATATATATGAGTATATAAGTACACTAACATTTGGGGGGGATAGTTCTTTTGTTGTGTTGAGCCATTCAATTATAGAGTAAATATTAACAAAAAATTTTATATAGCACTATACCTTAGGCAACAATTAAGTGCTTTTAAAATATTAACAAAAAATTAATTATAGAGTAAATATTAACAAAAAATTTTATACAGCACTATACCTTAGGCATCAATTAAGTGCTTGGTCCATCTGATCCAATAAAATGGCACAAAATCAAGCAAGATAAAAAGCTACAAATAAAAGGCATAAAATAAATTTATAAGTATATGCAAGAAATTCTTACCCTACCACCTCTTTTAGCCTAGGCCCTTTTCTGTGGCAGCTCTTGTAGCGATGGTGCCATTGTCCTGGAAAATCAGCACAAAAACGAAATAAAATTGTGGAAAAGAGAAAGTTCAATGTCAGGGAAAGCAAGATAGAGAGAGAGAGAGAGAGAGAGAGAGAGAGAGAGAGAGATGGTCTCAATCAGCACAATCAAGAGAAGCACCAGTGGAAGGACCTAATTGATGAAGAGAAAAAGAAAGAATTGCAATAACTGGTCTCGTTGGAAAGGGAAAGTAAAGAATAGGTGATTGTACAACCGACATAGCAAGATTACCTTGAAGCTTCTCCGCTAAACCGTAAACCATGGCAAGGATCAAACAAAAAGGGTGCTTTTAAGGTTCAGCAAACAGTGAGATCCAGGGTCTCTTCCTATTGAAAGCTTCGCATCACCTCGCATCGCCTCAGTCGCTGCCGATAGGTCTCTCCCTATTGAAAGCAAACAGTGAGATCCAGGGTCTTCCATAGCACGCACAAAGGATAACACTCCCTGCCGTACACATCGAAATGAGGAGAAAAGTACAATCAGCCCAATGCCTCCGTCCGAAAAAAGAGAGGGGCGATCAGATGCGGCAGAAAAGAAGAGAAACAGGCGCGTACGAAGAAAAGAACAAAGCAATACACGGGAAAAACGAAGAAACAACAACAGAAGAGCAGAAGGGACAGACGCTAGTGGAGGCGGACGGAGCAGATGAAATCCATCGCAAGATGAACAGTAGGTTGAGCCGTTGCGATTGGAGATTCACCTACAGTAATTTCAGGGTTTGAAATTGAGTTACTTATAATAATTCATACTGCAACACATACCGATGCTCATTGCTGGAATCACATCTTCTACCACGCTTCAGAGTGCAGCGGTTCCATCGTAACTGTCCGATGCTCCGATCTATGAAAGGTGACAGGTGTCCGTGAATAATATTAGATGTACGGACTAAAATCGCGATAGGATTTTGGTCCGCTTATTGCCCACTTAATACCGAATTCGGATCCCTTTCCCAACAAGCACTAAGGGCTAAGGCTAATCCAACCTCTCCCGCTCCATAGGGTTTTTCTCTTCCCGCCATTTCTCTCTCTCTCTCTCTCTCTCCCCCAAAATCAAAACCCTAGACCACCGCTTTCTCCTCTCAGATCAGGCGAAACCATGGCGGACCACCGTGCCTCCAAGCGGCCCAGACTCAACCACAGGTACGCCTCGCTGTCAATTTCAATCAATCACGGGAAGAATAACCAGCGTAGCAAGCGCAGCTGCGAAACCCTAACTAAACCTTTCTCGTACAAAAAGTCAAAGTGCCGCTTACAATTTCTTTCCATCAACTAATTTTTGGTGTTAATTTGTAATAGAGGAGAAGACGACTATGTTCCAGGAAACATAGTCGAGATAGAAATGCACAATTTCATGACTTATGATCACCTCACTTGCAAGCCAGGCTCGCGGCTTAATTTAGTCATAGGCCCCAATGGTTCTGGCAAGAGCTCCTTAGTGTGCGCAATTGCCCTTGGTCTTACTGGGGAGCCACAAGTATGAACTTCAGATCTTTTCTACATCACTGTCTATTTTTTCCCTATTTTTTAATGTTTTTATTTTTAATTTTCCTTCCGAGAAGTTTAAGGTTAGGTTGTTGATATAATTAGTATTAATTCAGTAGGATAAATAACACCTACTTCAGAGGCCAATAATACCAATGTCATCTTTATGATTTTTTTGGGCAGTCATAAGAAATTTGGAAACTAGCAGAAGGTGTTTTTTTTAGGCTGATTAGATTATATTCCAGGACAATATGGTTCATGAAGTAATACGAATGATATATTACCACAGTTTCGGCTTTTTCAGTTTTCTCATCATCAACAACAACATCAACTAAGCCTTTTGTCCAAAACAAGTTGGGGTAGGCTAGAAAAGAAACCGAACAAGAGAGTTTTCTATATATTTCAATATTTTATTTGAACAGCTCCTTGGAAGGGCGTCGAGCATAGGAGCATTCGTGAAAAGAGGTGAGGAGCGTGGCTACATTAAAATATCACTGAGAGGCGATACAGCTGAGGAGAAGATAGTAATAATGAGAAAAATGGATACAAACAACAAGTCCGAGTGGGTGTTAAATGGTAAATATATCTCTGACGAATTTTTATTTCCTCGTACTGTATGTTTTATTTAGCTATATTCTTCATCCCATCTGTCTCCTTTAGCCAACCCCACAACCCACCCTGATCTGTAGACTCACTTGAAACACATTATATATTTTATCAATCTGTACTAGTACAAATTGGAACAGTAACAAAGTTATCTGTGAATATTTTTCCCTTCCTTGAGACAGTATGCTTAAGCTTAATAAGGCAATATTAACGATGGTGTTTGCTTTTTTCTCTGACAGGTGTGGCAGTGCCCAAGAAAGATGTGGTTGAGGTTATTAAGAAGTACAACATTCAAGTCAACAACCTGACTCAGGTTATAATAAAAATCATCCCCTTGTACTTATTTGTCATTTCATACAACATAGGGCTCTTTTTGTTTTTTTCTTTTTTTAAGGAAACATCATTTTGAATTACTTGATATTTGTTTATTGATGCTTGTATCTTATTATGTGATGAACCACCTTTCTGGTTGTTGTTTTATGTTTTCATATTTAGGATTGAAAAACGAGACGCCTTCAGTAAGTGTCGTGCTTTTTTGCCTCCAAGTTGTAGATAGAAATTTTTAACTCAACCATGCAAAAGAAAGTTAGAATTAATACAGGTCTAGAAAGAGACAAAGTTATTTAGTTTTATCTTACATATTTGGCCTTCTATATTTAATTGTAGTTCTTGCCACAAGATAGAGTTTGTGAATTTGCAAAGCTAACCCCTATCCAACTTTTGGAAGAGACTGAAAAAGCTGTCGGCGATCCTGATCTTCCAGTTCAGCACCGCCAACTTATAGACAAGAGTCGGGAATTTAAGAGGCTTGAGCTGGTATAGTCCTGCATGATTTTTATAGTTTTACAATGTAATAGTGTTTTTTTTTATTCAGAATGAGCTATAGGTATTCTTGAACAACCTCAAATTATAACAAATGACTGTTATCTGTTTTCTTTTTTATAAATTTAATTGCAAAACTTTACACTGATATTGAGAGGAGGAAGGTAAGTTTTATATAGAGGTAATTTGATATGCCTAAATAAATGGGGAAATGAGTGGTAAGTGCAGAGTATTGTTATGCTTATATATAAAGTTATTTGTATTTTTCTTGTTTTTCAGCTGTACTCAGGAAAATGCTACTTTTCTTTATCAGCATGTTATTTATTTAGATCTTATTAGAAATTTTGTTCCCTCTAGGCAGTAAAGCAAAATGGAGATACCTTAAATCAGCTTAAAGCCCTTAATGCTGAACAAGAGAAGGATGTAAAGCGTGTTCAGCAGAGAAAGAAGCTCTTGGACAAGGTATAGATATGTTTTTTTGAAGGTTGACAGTTAATTTGTAAACACTTGTGCTGGCAAAGATTGGACCATCGGTCCCTGTTTTATACCAGCTTCCTAGCCCCCTTTAGGAACCTTTGTTGAAAGGACAAAGAAACACCACATTGTCAATGGAACATAGGCAGACCAGTATGTTTTCTACAGTGCCGACCGTTACAATACAGGTACCAGCAGTTAGATTTCGTGTTATTTATTACACCTGCTACTGTAGGTTGAGGCGATGAAGAAAAAACTCCCATGGCTCAAGTATGATTTGAAGAAGATGGAGTACAAGGAAGCACAGAAACACGAGGCAACAGCCAAAATGAAAATGGAAGAAGCAGCTAAACTCTTGAATGATCTCAAAGCCCCAATTGAGTAAGTTTGATAAGAGTATTATCTTTTACATAAAATCTTTTTGGTGTTCCTGGATGATGTGTTGTCAAATGTCGTAGACTACCCCCAGCTGCACCATATTTATGGACCTCAGTTGCCAATTTAGTCCAAACAAACGTAAAGGTTTCAGCCATTATGATCTCAGCATTGACTAGTATGCGATTAATATGGTCATTTTTTAATATTATTTCAAAAAAAGAAATATTTTAATAATATTTTTATTTAAAAATATTACTGTAACCTCGCGGTTTTGAATCGCAAGGCTAAGCTTGTACTTCATAAATCTGACCTAAGCTAACATCGGGGTTTGAAAATCCCAACCTTAACAACCTCGTGGTATGGAAGCACGGTTTGGCAACCTCGTCTTCAGAAGTGCGATCATAGCTGAGAAATTCACCTTCCAATTATTAAATTTTAATTGATGAGTTGGATGCATGTGACGCTTACAATCAACTCAGGTCCAGTTATTTATGTTGCCATTTCTCATCTTTTGTGGGTATAGTAAATGTACCACTAAATGTACTCTATGTTGTACCATGATATATGAAATTACAAAAAATTTATTCACGGGTAGCTATATTGTGAGAGCTCAATACACTGAATTTGTTCTTCATATATCTAGAGCAAAGAATCATTGGAGATACTTGTATATCAACAGTCAAATTTTTGGTAGAAAAGATTTTGAAGTGCAATTATTTAGTCCATTTCATGTCTTGATGTCACTACAAAATATGTTATAATTTAAATGATATGATATTTAACATATTATTTTGGCATAGACTATCGGGAAAAAAATTTGTTTTGCAGTTGTGGAGGTAAATTGCAATTTTCCTCTAATATTCGCACAAATTGCTTATCTAGCATGGTTTATATAATGATAAATTTGGGAGAAATATCAATTAGTATTATTATATTATCCTCCATAGCCGCCACAAAAGATCTGATATTGCCATTTGTCTTTTTAGAGGTCAGGTGTTCTTTTATTTATGTTAAAAGTCACAAGCCTACATTCATTTCTCTGTGCTATGCCTTATATTTCATGTCATAATTACTGGAAAATAATTTTCTAGTCTAACATTGGACTCCCAAAGACCCAAACCGTGATATTGCTAAAATCAATGTTTTGAATCTCGATGTTAGCTTAGGTTATAGTTTTGAGCTACAAGCTCAGCCTCGTGATTTAAATTGCTGAAGTTCAGTAATATTTTAGAAAATAAATCAATTATATTATTAAATTATTCTTTTTAAATAATATTAAAAGAAATGGCCGCTAATAATATGCCATGAAGGTATTATTTGTGACTATCTTTATAATATCCATAGGGAGCAGAAGAAAGTGAAAGCATCCCGAGAATCAGAAACAAAGAAGATATCCACAAATATAACACAAAATACGAGTAAATGGAGAGAAGCCATTGAAAGAGAGTCTGCGATGGTATATGCGCATCTCTATATTCTTCTGCCTGAAAGTCAGTTATATGGCTATTTCCTGGAGTAACTTGTAATCACTTGTCGTGTCTAGTAGGGGGTACAAGTCAAAGCCAAGTACAAAGAAATTGAAGGACTGAAGAATCATGAGGAGTCACGACAGCAGAGGCTTGCAAAGGCAAAAGAAGATCTTGCTGCTGCTGAGAGGGAACTTGAAGAGTTGCCTGATTCTGAGCATCCTGCAGAAGGAATGGTAAATATTTTTTCCCCTTTATCTGTCAATACGTGGAGACTCTTCCAACCATCATGACTATATATGGGCTTAGGACTGAGATCAACTCGTATGTTCTGGTTCTCTACCTGCTGAGTGCAGTATCAAGTTCGTACTGAACTACCAGTATAATAACTAATCTCTATATGTCGCATGGGAGTCTAGGCCTTTTATTATCTATTTTGATTTTGATAATAAAAAATGAGTCTATTCTCTACAAGGATTCAAATGCTACTTAAACTATTATCATCCTCTTTTCTGTTATATCTTCCTTTTATTTTTCTAATGTCCAGTTGTTATTGGATTGGAATTTTACTGCTTATGTATACATATTGGCTGCTTCTTCTCCAGGACAGTCTTCGTCGTCGTTACCAAGTAGACCATCTAGACTCCAAGCAAAGACAATTGAAGCAAAAAAAACAGGAAATGGAATCTCAAATATTACAAGAGAAACTATCTCTTAGAAAATGCTCAGATAGGTAGTCATGAAAATATTTTTCTTGTGCAAATAAGAAAAAGAATCATTTGTTATTTTCTATTTGCCTGATTGATTTTCATTAGACTGAAGGAAATGGAAAGCAAGAACAACAAGCTGCTTCTAGCACTGCAAAAAAATGGTGCTGATAAAATTTTTGAAGCCTACAACTGGTTGCAGCAGCATCGCAGTGAGCTAAAAGGAGAAGTATATGGGCCTGTGTTACTCGAGGCAAGTCAATTTTTAATTTTTACCTCCCAAAACTTGGAATGTTTCCTTCATGGAACTTCAGTGCTGTATCTCTTCCTCTAGGTAAATGTTCCGGACAAGGCTCATGCGACTTACTTGGAGCAACATGTACCCAATCACATATGGAGGGTATGTTTTTCGAGATATTGTATGAAAACTTGACATTTATTACAATTTTTCTAGCTTAATATTTCCCTTTTCTTGAGGATCATTTTGGTCCTTTTGGATGCTTAGTAAGTAGTCTGCATTTTCCTTTTTATGTCTCATCTACCTCCAGAATCCTGATTTCTACACAACTCTCAGTTTCTCAGGGTGGATAAGCTAAGAGATGGTTTTTCAGTGGGTACTCACTGCCTATTATTTCATGAGATTAGGAGTACAGAAATCAAACTGTTCAAGTGTTCATTTTTCTTTCAGAACTTCTTGCTGCAGTTAAAAATGACACTATAAATGAAAATTAGGGAAATAAGACTGTCATTTTAATTTAAGTTGAATTATTTAACTACCAAAAATGGGGAAAGAAAAGTTGAGATGCAAGAAAAGAAAGTTGGGATTTGTTTTTTTACACAATCAAGGAGGATTTATTTAATAATGTTATTATTTTATAATGGCAGGCGTTTATTGCTCAGGATAAATCTGATCGAGATCTCTTGTTCAGTAGTTTCAAGTCTTTCAATGTTCCTATCCTAAATTATTTGCCTGAGAGGGAGACACATAGATCATCATTTAATTTAACTCAACAGGTGCTCTTTATTGATTTTCCTATTAATACTACGATTTTGCTTGAACCTATCTTCATTTATTTACTGGGATGAATATCTTAGATGAAGGAACTCGGCATAAACTCCCGTCTTGACCAAGTATTTGATGCCCCGAACACCGTGAAGGAGGTTTTGATTAGCCAGTTTGGCCTGGACAAGTCGGTATGTTCTTTTTTTTTTTTTGGTCCTGTTATTTATATTTGGAACTCTTTTAGTACTATTCTTATGTATACTGGTATAGGCTTATCCCAAGTTCAGTGCTTAATGATTGATCCTATCGTACTTTTCATTATGTTTACTTGTCCATTAAAAGTATCTTAGTTGCAGATCTCAAACTAAACCTCAAATGCGTCTTTACGGGAAAAGACTCAAATAATGTATTAAAAAGTATATTAAGGATGTGCTACAGAACGCGAAGGTGGGGGTTGAGATTAGGGGTGATGTGGCGAGAGAGTAAATACCGAACCTGCCGGTAGCCATTTTACTCACTCCACGACGAGGATGAGATGGGATGAAAAGGGATGAGACGAAGTGAGATAAGAGACAGATTGACGAAGACTTTACTCGCAATCGCTAATCCCTGATTTGGGGGTGAGCCTCACCGGGCACCCCTAATCTCCTCTTGCTTCATCTGCCCTCCACTTTCGTGTTCTGGAGCACGGCCTAAAGCTCGCAAAGTCTCAAAGCTGATATTGATCCTTATTACTAAATAAAAATACTGTCTTTTCTTATGCAGTACATAGGTTCTAATGAAACTCACAGAAGAGCAGATAAAGTTTCAAAAATAGGCATCTTAGATTTCTGGACACCAGAGAATCACTACAGATGGTTCAAATCAAGATACAGGGGCAACGTGTCAGCTATGGTGGATCAAGTGTATCCCTCTCGGCTTTTCATGTGCAGTATGTTCTAGCAGCTCTTCCCTTTAACATACATGCAGGAAAAGCAATACCTGAACGATCTATATTGGTTTACTCCTTGTACAGATATCGATGCAAGTGATTTAGAGAAGCTGAGGTCAAGAAAAATTGAATTAGAAGAAATTATTGCTGATGGGGAGGAGAGCCTAAAATCTCTTCACAAAGAACTTAGGCAGTTAGAAGATGAGATGGCAAAATTTCATAAAGAACGGGTCAGTTCTGATTGTATCTACAGACTTTACATCTGTAGGGAAATGTTTTTGGTTCCTTGTGTGTAACTGTAATTACATATTGATCAACTTGAATGTATTAATTAATTCTGTATTTTTTTTCATTTTCATATTTACAGGAAGAACTTGTAAAAAAGATGCAATCTGAGAAATCAAAACGGCGGCAGTTGACTATGCGTATTGGTAATGCTGCTTCAACATTGAATTAGTACTAGATTTCTTTGTAGCTGAAATGCTGAATACTTGGATTTCTGGTCTGACACCTAATTGATTCTTAGAAATAAAGAGAAGAAACTTGAAGGATATAGAAAATGAAGAAGGTATTGAGGAAAGCACAAGAAATCTTTCTGAACAAGCAACCATGTTGAACAAGCAGCGGTTTGACATGGCGAATAAAATTAAGGTGATTTATTTATTTCTGGACAGGTTAGTTGATTTAATTTTATTCAAATGCTTGTTATGCCAATTTGGTTTTCATTTTTAATCAGGATCTTCTCATTGAAGCTGTTGATCTTAAATGGAGATATGTTGGGAAGCACATGGCAACTATCGAGCTTGACATGAAGGTATTATTAACGATAAAATGCACAAGTAATGTGATAGCAATTAATAATGCTCTTGAACCTAGAAATAGTTCATGAAATTTGTTTGGTGCATCTTGTTTGACGTAATTTGATCATTCTTAGATAAGAGAAATGGAAAAGGATGTCAGGCAGCAGGAGAAATCTGCCATGCAAGCTGCCACCAGTTATGATAATTGTAAGCTTTTAGATAGAATGCTTGCTTTCCTATAATAATAAAAGAAAAACAGCGAAATTACCTGGTGCTTCAAAGGACATGATCTCCCCAACAAAAAAAAGGAAAAAAGAAAACCAAAATAAAGCAGAGAGGATGATTGCTTCAAAGGAAGAATTTAACCTCATCTATTTTGTTCTGGATTATTGTAATTAGGTAAAAAGGAAACAGAGCAGCACAAGCGGCAGCTGTCTGATGCAAAAAAGTATGCAGAATCAATTGCTATTATCACAGACAACCTCGCCCAAGCATTTAAAGAGGTTCGGAATTGTTAGGTGCTACTTTTTGCATGAGGCAAAAGAATGATGTTCTTTCACTGAAACTATAAATTCTATGTTTGCCCCTGGGATAAATCAATGACCTTTGCCTTTCCATTCTCTTCGGAGGCTTCCTAAATCCAGTAGATCTATTTGTGCTCAACTATTAAAGCACTTGATACTTGATAGGGATTGGATGAAAAGTATGAAAATATTTTCCATTGTTTTATGGTGCTTGGGGCATTTGATTTGGGTTACATACCTCATGAGGTTTCTCAGTTGAACCTATTGTTCCTCTTGTTTTTTCACCTTAGTGATACTATTGTTATACTACTGTTGTTGTCCTGAAAGCAGATGCCCGGAACAGTTGAGGAACTAGAAGCTGCCATTCATGACACATCATCAGAAGCTAATTCGATTTTGCTTCTTAATCCGAATGTTCTTCATGAATATGAGAGCCGCCAGCAGCAGGTACTCATGCACACCTTTTGGTATCTTGATGTAGTCATGATTTTCGGCTTTAACAAATAATTTTGAATAGATCGATGCAATAGCAACTAAGCTTGAAGCTGATGAGAAAGGGCTACAGAGTTGTATCACTGACATAAACTCCTTAAAGGTAACCACACAACAATTTGTCTTCTGATTTTCTACTTGTTATCTATATTTGTACCTTCTCTAACTTCAAGTAAAATTTCTAATGTAGGAGAGCTGGCTTCCTATGTTAAGGAATCTTGTTGAAAGAATAAATGATACATTTTGCCGAAACTTTCAAGAGATGGCTGTTGCTGGAGAAGTTTCGTTGGGTACCCATCTCCTCTCTTAATTTTGTCCCTGAATGTGTAGAAATGTTCTCTCTGATAAAATAACTGGATAACCAAGCCCTGTAATTTTTCCTATTAGATGAGCATGATGTGGATTTCGATCATTATGGCATTCTAATAAAGGTTAAGTTTAGGTGAGCTTTTTATGTCGTAATGTTTTTTTTTTTTATTGTGAGAAGTTTAATCATGAGTAACCATTTTTTAACTCTTATCATGAATGGTACATTGCTCAGACAAACTAGCCAGCTTCAGGTTCTCAGCGCACACCACCAGTCTGGAGGGGTAATAAGATATTCCACTTGAATTCCTGTCTTTAAATTATTTAAGTGTGCTGCTTAGTCATGTTTACGTAATAATATTTATTTTATAGGAGCGCTCGGTCTCAACAATTCTGTATCTTGTTTCTCTGCAAGATCTCACCAATTGTCCATTTCGTGTGGTTGACGAAATAAATCAAGGTTAGAATGTAAAATAAATTAATATGTGATATTGTTAGTTCTCTAATTATTGTTCAATCTGATTTTATGAGAGAAAACTTGTAGGTATGGATCCTATAAATGAAAGGAAGATGTTTCAGCAACTCGTCAGAGCAGCAAGTCAACCCAATACCCCACAGTAAGCAAGCAAATAATTTATTAGTAAATATAAAGCAACATCTATAATTCAATGGATGAACTTTGTTAGATCTATCTGAACCTTTTGAACCTAGAGTTTCAATTGTTAGCCAGTATTTAAAGTTGGGGTTGTGTACTGGGACTGGGACTGAGTGGTGTGTACTGGTGGCCCAAATTTTAATTAACAAAATTAATGGAGGTAAAGTTTCTTTAATTAAGCTCAAACTAATGTAATATTGGCATATTGCTATTAAGCACTCAATGGAAAGAAAGTTGAAGGAAATAAACAAAAGCTAGTGTTAAAACCAGCTACTGCATATCAGTTATATCACATTCAGACATACTGATATAGTGAACTGAACCTGATAGATTAAAGAGGTTGGAACTGCGTGATTCTATATTTACGAACTCTCAACTCCTTTTTATTAATTTGGTAACATGGTTTTGATCAGATGCTTCTTGCTTACTCCAAAGTTGCTACCTGAGTTGGAGTACAGTGAAGCTTGTAGTGTTCTAAATATCATGAATGGGCCGTGGATAGAGGCGGCTTCCAATGGCAAGTCTAATATACTTTTTACATGATATAATTCACACTCAAAAGAGGAAAAATTTTCACACGAAATTGAACATAACAAAACTAAAAGGATGGCATCATAGACATTCTGTAGAATGGCTCAAAGAAACCTTAAACCAGGCTCAACTTTCCAAGATCTTGTATTCTTGTTGAATTTTAAGCAAACTTTGATATGGAATGGTGCTAATTTAATTATCTTCTTGGGTTTAACAATGGATTCAGCATGGAGCAGTGGAGACTCATGGACAGTTGTCATGGGAGATGGAGGCGATCTCCATTGCTGATCGCTGGTACAGATCAATGCTTCACTTTGTTTTGAAACTTGGTTATGTCTAACTTGCCTAGGAAGATGCTAATGTTCACCATGTAATATATAATGTATGTATCTTATTTCAAATTAGCCACTGCCCCATCTGTGATCGTTTCAATTCCTATATCCTTGCTACATTATTTTTGTATTTTGAGTTTTGAAATATCTAGAAAATCCAACCCCTACCGATCTTAGGGGCTTTTGTATGTATTCTTACTGGAACTTGTAATTTCCTGATTTTTCTTTCACTGGCTGAGGTTATTCTGATGTTTCACCGGTTTCGTAGATAGGACTCTCTTTCTTCTTTGCAATTTTCTTGAAACAACTGGACTTTGTTGAGCAACCTCAAAAATACCTGTATTGGAGAACATTTTTAGCTTTTTTTTTTTTTCAAAAATAGACGAAGGCCGTCTATCCAAAAACCTGTCAGAATTACCAAAAACAAAAGAATACGTAGGATCCAATAAAATTGCTGATTTTATAGTTTATAAATTATAAATGCAGAACTCATTATGGAAAATTTAGGCCCGTTGTAGTTAAATAACATTGAAAGAGCCTCACTCTCTTGTAGGTAATTATCCAAAATCTTGATTCCAAATATTTTATTTCTGATAATAACATTGAAAGATCAACTTTTTCTTATTTAGGATCTAAAATTTTGTAAGAACCTCACTCTCTTTTGGAGGTTTTTGCAAAACCCTCGCATTGAATTAGTTGTCCTTCAACTGCTAGTTTGAAATTCTGACTTTTTACTTGTACTTTGTTCAAATAGAAAACGAGTGCGGACGTAGATCATATATACCCGGTCAACTTATATTTCGAAATTTGTTTATTATTTTTCTAGGCATTTAACTTACAATATTTTAGTTTTTATTAGATAATACTGTGAAGAAAGTATTGGAGCAAATAGATTCACAACGTGATTGAAGGTACACGAGACTTGATAGCAAGTAGTCAAGTACTGTTTAAATGCAAACCTGTCACGGTTTACAATACCTTTATCTGCTATAAGATAAGTAGATAACAGAAAATAAAGTTCATACTTTTAATTTTTTTTTAGGCTCTACGCTAAGTCGCTAACCGAAAGTCGGGATAAGGAAAAGGACAGGCCGATATGGGCTTTGGCCTTATTCCCTTCTACCACGCGTCACTCGTGACAAGTTGTCCCTTTGGTGTAAACCAAAGAATACTCTTCACTAATCTGAAAAAAGTAATAATAATAGTAAAGAATACTTTTCACGGTCGAATACATTTCTTGACAAGGTAAACCACCACTACTAAAATGGCCTGATGGATTTGGTTAATACTTATATCCTTCCTGTCAGTTAGGTCTCTTGGTAAGTTCTGGTAGAAATATTTCTGTCAGATTCAATTTTCCTTTCCGGGAACAATTTATGCTTACGCTATGACAGATTCAAATGATGGGGTCTGACTAGGACGTACTAGAACATCGCATAAAGAACGGCTCTTTGAGTCTTTGTAACCTAAGTGTGTTTAGTAAGGTGAGTAGTAGATGTTATAGGAGTAATTGGATAATGACATATACTGGTCTTTTTTTTTTTAAAAAAAAAGGAAGAGTTCTGGTAGAAAAATAAGATCATGAGTGACGCTCAAACATGTTAATTAAAGTGGCGTGAATCTTTTCTTTTCGATATGACAATAACAAATTCCGCAAAATCTGATGAATTTCATGAACAACAAATGCAGTTCAACATTTTTGTCTTTTTTATGAACATATTTCGAAACCTCACATCAATTTGCGGCAGTCAAATTTCTTATATGTAGTGAACAGCCGAAGAAGACCCCATAAAAGAAGAATCGACAGAAGGAAATTCATATATAAGAGCTCAAACTTTTGATTTATATTTCCGGGTTTATAAAATTTACAATAATATTTAAACCTACGAGTTACAACGTTATTTTTACTATGTATCTAAAAATCATGCTAAATTCATGCCTTTGGAAGCGTACCTTTAGAAAATAAGCACAAATTTGTCACATAATTTAAAAATACAAGCATTAATGTCAAATATTAAGAATTTCGGGATGTACAAAAGTTTTTTTACAAGCACGCTATGCGACCTTATTCTGATTGTATCTGACAAATAGAATTTGAACGTGCCATATTCTGCAAGTAATATTATGTGAATGCTGATTTAAGTCATTTGTGGTACATGAACATTTTGAAATGAAATCCTATATTACAAGTTCTCAACCAAATTACTTTACAAGTTACAAGTGGACGAGCCCTATTATATTCTGTCGTAGGAATCCAAAAAAAGGAAAAAAAGAAAAAAGATGGACTTGATTAGTTTGAATTTGTCACGTAACAGATTCACAGGTCTGTTTGTGTGTTTCTTTTTTAATGATTTTCGAAACGAGTAGCTACACCTGTGTTTTCTTTAGGGGGTCCAAATCATGGTCCAACAGAATGATTGAGTTTTAGTTATTTTAGTTATGGTGGATCGAAATGTGTCTTTATATGAATTTAAGAGGGAATGGAAGGACGGTTCAAATTGCATAATGCAACCAAACTTGCTTCTCCAGAGCAAATCTGGCAAGGGACAGCTGTGAAGCAATTATTTGATCCGGGATAAACACCTTGTTTCTTCAAGGAATCTATTCTCCAACCTGAAGGAAAATTATGGTTAATTCGGTACATATGTGGTGTGTCGCTATTTGAGTTATTATCCTTTACCTATTTTTCTTCCATATGTTTTGTCTGTTATTTTCTAGAACAAAGACGGCTCTTAATTTCGTCCGTGGACTACACAGTACTATTGATTTCTATAAAGATGGTACAGTTTTTCTTTGTAAATTTCTTGGCAAGTCATTAAGGTCAGCGTCACAAATTTTGATAAGATAATATTATAATGAAATAACTGTGTAATTATGAGGGTCCTTTTTTTTAAAAAAAAAATCGATTTATTGTCTACTTGTTAGTTTGTGCTGGAACGTATTGCATTTCATTTGAGATTGAAAATTTTTTAGTGATTTATTTTTTTTAATCAAGGTCAAACTTTGAATTTGAATAGAAAAAAAGAAGTTAACATACCAAAGAAAGCGATAATGTCGTTACATACTCTATTATTTTGAAATTAAGATGATAACAACAACAATAAAATCTTTATTCTCAACAAGATTGAAATTGAGATAATTACAATATAAAATATTTATTTTTTGATTAAAAATCTCACACTTTCGAGCTTTCTCAGTGGTAAAAATATCTTGGCTCAACGGTACTAGGGACCTAAATTTCTGACAAATTCATTAATTTGGGTATAAATTGATTGCAATTTTATCTGGTATGGACTTGGTACATGTGCATTTTGTATTACTAGACTGAGTGGAACTAAACAAAACAAACATTTGGCCGGATGAAATGAAACGGATGTGATAACCCATGGTATCAGCTATTATTTTGCTTAATCTGTTGGCAAATTCGATCGATATATTAATTAATTTATTTAACTAATGGCAACTTATACTGACATTGATGACTTGTCTTTACCGTCATGGCCGACTAACTAGAGTTGTGAAATTTTGTCTATTTCTTTCTGGTCCGTGTAGGTTTTAACACACATACATAAAATATTAATGCGTCACATGAATTTTGATGGGTCGAAAATTTTAATTTCTATACAATCCGTACACGCAATGTTCATACGTTAGAAGTATAATGATATGAGTGAACAAAAAGACATTTTTACAAATATTAGGACTTTGAGGTATTAAAATTCATAATAACTCGTTACATAGAATCGACATTTCCGTTACGTTAAATTTATACTGCACGACGGTATTGATGCATTGTTAGCAGACAATTGATATTTTTTTCTGGCGATAATTAATTACCCCTTATTCTTTTATAAACAGGGAATCATACTATTTTTTATTTTTTTAGATTTTTTATTACATTGCGTAGACACGGTACACCTTTGATCGTATTTTTCTTTACCGCTAGAGATATGTGAGATTGTTATATTTAATGACTTCAAAAATTATGGTATTGAAACCCTTCACTTATCTGTAAGGAAAACTATTTTATTTGATTATTGTGATCATTATTATCTCTATAATTTGGATTTAGATATTTAGTGTATCAAATTTAGTTACAAATTAAAAGTGTTGATAAAACTGAGGCGTTGATTAAGTGAGAACATAGTGGCTGATTGTTTTCTAGAAACAATTGTGTAAACTTCATGTTTGGTGTGCAAAAGTTAAGAAAACAAAAGCACTCTTGAGGACTTTAATCATTCGTTCCGAACTTTACTACTGTTTGCTTTTTAGTCATTTGTTTATACTTTTTATCGGACAATTCGACGACTTAGTCACTATAATATATAGGATACTGCAGAGGGTACTTATGTTTCAATAGAATTTAATTTATTAAAATTTTTTCCTAACCCAAATCTGAATTATTGAATCTCTTGCATACCTGGGAGTTTTCATTTGTTTGCCGTAGCTAGAAACCTTTTTCTTTTGTTGGAAAAATTGTCTTTTAACTGACTTTTATCTTGCGGAAAAAATTAACTTTATCTGACAGGACTTAATTCCGAAACGTCCTTTTCCAATCCACCCAAAATTGATCAAAATTAATAAAAGAAGTGCTGAAATTATTTTTTAAATAACTTTTTAGTAAAAAAAATTTAATTTTTTTCTCTAACGTGTAACTTCGTTTCTACAGAAAACCAAGAAACAGTCCTAGTTTTACTTGGTTTGAGTACAGTTCCATATTCTATAAAAAAAAATCAATTAAATATAAACATTTTAATTTTTGAGTTATATGATAAAATATAACATTTGTCTCATTTTATTATTTTTTTTGGGCATCTAATACATCAAAACGAGGAATTATCTTTGATGAACGTTATTATTATCTACTTAGTTTATTTTTAATGGATTCATCACGATGTTGGCTACTTAGTTTATTGTGTGACTTGGAACCGCCGATTTCTTGTCGCATAAACCAATCCAAAAAAATAATAACAATAATAATAAATAAATTGGAAGTTGATGGTCTTAAGCAATTACATAACCAAAACACAAACACTTCGTGTTCCCTTCTTTAACAACTTTTTTTCTTTATCAACAACCCTTTTGGGTCGCTTCCTTTCGGATCGATCACTTCTTTGTAAAATGTTTTTTTTTTTATTTATACTAAATGGGGTAGCTTTTGACGAGATCATTCCAATATCACTTGTCATAATCAAAGCCTCGATCAGTTACCTCAGAGGTGGGAATCTTCTACTTTGACATAAGACTATAAATTAGAGGCCCACATTTCCTAACCAATAAGCAATTACCGTGAAGACTAGAATGTAATCGCATTATGTGCCACGAATCAAACGTCGTTCTCGGATTAAATTTGCAAGAATCATGATGAAAAGAAATGGTTCTTCGGTCATTTTTAACATTATGTCATGATTTACCTTTTTCTTTGTTTGTTTGTTTAAATCCCAATAAATCTCTTTGAATTATCTTTTGATTGTTTGAAAAAATCTAAAGAAAAAAATGAAGAAATGTATATACGTCTTTATCAAGCATATTTTTGCTTCGTAGAGGGAAAAGTATAATTTTTTCCATAGACTGACTTCTTTAAAATCCAGTTACTTAAAAAAAAACCGACTTTTATGATCGATAAGAATTCTTTTATGACATTACTGGCGATAGCTCAAGTATATCCGCACATGCATGTAAAATTCTAAAATTCCACTTTGAAAGGTCAAATTTGCTGTTATAAACAACTAGCCAAAGTCAAGAGGGAGAACAATGAATTTTAGGCATTTTTTATATTATTTCAAACTCTTACTAATAACTTTTTTAATTTAATTTTGTTTTTTCAAAAAGGGAAAAAAATATTGATAAAACTTTGACAATGACTCTTGCGGTAAATCTAATCAATATGACACCATAACGAGATGAAAATCATTGACATATTAAGTGAGCAGGATTGACCCTGGGAGGATAACGTTTTTACGGTCACCACGAAGATACTTTCAAACTTTCATTATTTATTTTCATTTATTTTTCTGGATTATGCTATGATGCTGAAGAAAAAAAAAAAAAAGATAGCCAAACGTTCAATAAAAATCATTGTGCTTTTCTATTCACCAGTTTTTAAATAGTTTTCGTGTGACATTTCTTAAAAGCTCCTGAACCAAGTTCATCCCATGAAGGCTTGGTATTATATCTTTTCGTTGTTTTGAATATTTGAGGAGGATTTTGTGAAATATTATATTTATGTCCAGGCACTCACCTCCAATTCCAAACTAACTTTTATCTTTTTTTTTATTTCTTTTTCTTTTGGGCATATAAATTTGTAGGCACAAACTGTTAGAGATATGTCCTAGAAGCCAATCTTTTTGGCTACTTCTATGGTTTTATGTTATGAATGATTTTATATCATTTGTTCCTTGATTTATGTGTTGACAGTTCATTCAGGTTGAGGATCTGAATTATAGATCACTGTGATTCATTTAGTAGTAAATGACAACAATAAATCTAAAGCGTCCATAATCTTGATAATTAACAAGGAACATTAATTATCAATAAGATTAGTATGCAAGTTAAGTGTTGATTAAGTTCTATAAATCAAAGGTTAAGAGTAACCAACTTAATTGCATATGTTTATGTTAATTGAACATAGTACAGGACATGACCCAACGAAATAAATATATGGATTGTGTTTTGGTGTCATTATTTATTTCGTTATGATTTTGATTCTAAGTTTGAGATATTTATCTTTTCCACATGAGGATAGGTTCAATAAATATCGTCTACCGCTGATTCCCGATAAGGGCTGCTATACGGACGTTATTTATGTTCTCTTGAATTGTGCGGGGAAAAGTTAAATAGTCAAGAAAACCGTATGTCCCTCATTAATTCACTTAGTGAGTGACGATATCTGTTTGGGCCCCTTGATGGAGATAGATTGTTTGCTAGCAACTGATACAATTATCTCTAGATCAAGAAACGTATAATCTGCAAGAATGACACATTCCTATCTTGGATTATACGATGATATCGTGAGGCATAGGAATCAAAATGGAGATATGTTTTTATTCTCTTATGCAGGATTGAAATATTGTAGCTGTACACTATTTATGCGAATTGGGAATCATAACGTGTTGCTAGATACCGCTTATGATTATTGGAATTAAATAGCGATTTAACTCCATGTCCAACGTAGCATAAATCCTCAAAGGGTCACACAGAATTGGTGTTTTAACCATGCTTGCATTATTTATTTATTTGCAATAATTGGTATTGCAAAATATGATGAGTTGATTAATTAATTAAATAGCGTTGTAGACCGTTATAATTAATTAAATCAAAGGGATCATATAGAAATAAATTAATGCATTATCTAATCCCTAAATAATTATTATTAAGTTAATAATTATTTATTTCAACACATATGCATTTAATAGGGCTTTAATTAAATAGTTAATTAAAGGCCCAATAGGGAGTCAAATTGGGAGCAACAAGAAGGGCCATTTAATAGTTGATTAAGTGGACCCAAGAGGCAAAGCACATAGCCCATAAAGGGCCCATAATGTGGCCGGCCATGACATGGTGGTAGGTGGGATGGCAAAGTTGTAAATAGGTGATGTGAGGTAGGTAGGGTTTGAGCTCTATATAAAGGGGTATATGGTAGCAAATCCCTCTCTCTCTCTCTCCCACAAACCCTAGCCGCCCCCCCCCTTTCCTTGGCCGGCGCCTCCCTTCTCTCCCTCTCCATTAGCTCATGTGTTGAGCCCCCTCTCTTCCTCAAATCAATTAGTTCATTTGCTAGAAGATTGGGAAAGCTAGGGATTAGACATTTCCTCCAAGTTACTAGCATAACTTGTAGAGGATTTGGTTAATACCAAGTGGACTCGAGGTGATTCGACAAGGAGGCGGGAGCTAGACGCGAGCACAACCACCTACAACCTAGCCGGTTCGAGCCTCTTGATTAATACATCAAGAGAGGTATACCTTGAACCTTTCTCTCTTGTGTGAATGGCTTAGTGCAAGATCCGTGTTTGTGCATGATTGTTTATGGATAATTAGTAGTATTTAATCATAAAATGAAAATTATGCACCCAACTAACAGTGGTATCAGAGCACATGGTCGTACTTAAGCTATTTTGACACTTAATTAAGAGAAATTGGCTAATTAACGGATTAGTAGAGATGATGCGTTTGTTTGCTGTCTGGAAATGGTATTTTCTGTGTTGTTTCGCGTTTTTCGCTTTGTTTTTTCCATCTACATGAAAGTTGTAGATCTGTGGATTGTGATTCTTTTGGCGTTAGATTCACATTTTTCTGAATTAGTATGGATTTACTGTGAATAAAATGGCGACAGTGCGCAGAACCAGTTTCTGCTTGCACTGTCCTGTTTGAATGGCTTGAAAGATTTATATTTTGAATATAAGTACCAGTGTTCTATGGCTAGATTTAAAGAGGACTTGAAGCTCTTTCTGAGCATGTAAAATTTGTTGCATGGCTCAGATCAATTTGTGGGTTTTCAAGTATGAAAAGGAAGAACTTGTCAGATCCAGTTTGTTGAGCAAATCGATTGTTCTAATAAACTGTACCAACTGAGAACTCCTTTAAAAATTCTGTTTAAATGGAGTTGTTCTATTTTGAGTTAGGATTCCAGGAAAATTAATTTCATAATTTTTCGTGGAGATTTGGACCTTTAACTAGGTTTAAACATTTCGATCGACAGTCTGTTCCAGTACAGAATTTGTTGATTGTTTAGTATGTAACTCGAACCTTTTGAACTGAACTTGGTGGTTTTCTTTTCATGAATAGTTAGCCTATAGATTAAGCAAGTTTTTCTATGTATATTGTATATATAAAAACTGTTTAGAAGGTGGTCTTACAGACCAAATGGTTGAGAGGATAATCTGAAAATCTCATAACGGTGTTTCGTGCACTTGTAAGAGATTTGTCATTTTTGATTCTCCCAGATGGTGTAAGATCTCTTCTTGAAATTTTTACTGGTAATCACAACTATGATAAGGAGCTTAAGTAATTTATTTGAGAATTTTTGGAGACCTAAAACCTTTGCTTTTATTGGATTCCATTAGTTACGTTTTTTAATAAATTACTGTTTTTCTAAATATTCAAACTAGTTGAAATTAATTAGAAAACTCCTTGTTTGATCTCCTTTCTGTTATGGGATGTTGAAAGAACTTTCTAAATGAATTTAAACAAGTTTTGTTGTTTAAAATTGAGGATTTGTACACGGAATTTACTTATGGCAAACGATACGCAAAGATGCTTGAAAATCGTTAATTGGAAACAAAGTTCTTGTATGTGCTAACTTTGTTTTGTAGGTGGATAGTGGGTTTAGTATGGCTCAAGACTCAATGCCTTGTGGTTGTAATGAATGCATGTGTGAATGTTTGTAATGCGGCCTTTGGTGCCATTAATTAATTAATTTGTTGATTAATTTTTGATGTAACTTGTGAGGCTTGCATGCCCCTAAGGTTAGGAAGGGAATAGGATGTTTTCACATGTATTTTGCACCTTTATTTTATATAGGATTTAGATCCTTATAGAATTTAGTGGGAGGGCAAGAAATAGATTAGTTTTGCTCCATGGACGATGTGGCGAAACTAATGCAAGCGGGAGCCATACAAACCCACAACTATGAGATGCTTATGTGATTACTTTTGTTAGGTTAGGTATGGGTGTATGCTTACACGACCACCAAACAAAGTGTCATATGAATTGTTTGTCCCAAACTAAATCGAATAAGTTAAATCGCCCTCCTTCTCTCTATCCCCTTCACGCCGATTGTCACTCATGGCGCGGTCCGCCCAAGCGGACGTCATGATTGCCAATTCGGTAGTCGGGGTGCAAATAGCTAAGATTTGCAAGGAGCAAATAGTGAGAAGTGACTTTTCGATGGACCCAACTAGAGTTTGGACATCAGGGCGAAGTTCGCTCATGCGAACCAAGAGTCATGGTAAGATGATTGGTTAGAGAACCTACCTTATCTAATCATTTTGGATGACGTGCCATAGCAGGTCCATTTTGATGAAAATAAGGGTCTTGGAAATCACTATACTTAGGGACTTTAAAAGTGTAGTGAAAGTTTTACTTTTGTTAAAACTAAAAACATAAAACTAATTGACCTTTAATTCGATAATTGTTGTAGATGTCTTCCTCCTCTTTAACGCTTCGTTCTCTTCTTGAGAAAGAGAAACTCGCCTTTAACGGTGCTAATTTCTTGGATTGGCACCGCAACCTAAGGCTTGCCTTTAGGTTTGAAAAAAGGGAGTACCTCCTCTCCACTCCGATTCCCTCTGCTCCTAAGGACACCGATCCAAAGGATAAGCAAGAGGAATATGAGAAGCACGTCAATGACGACATGGAGATGTCGGTCTTGATGGTTGCGGTCATGGAATCGGAACTCCAAAAGGAGTTCATCGATAGTGGATATGGAGTGTTTGAAATGATCACTCGTCTCAAGAACATGTTCCAAACCAAGGCCCGCACCGAAAGGGCCCGTCTCATCAAGGCCGTCGCCAACACTCGCTTGGCGGAGGGTCATGAAGTCGGGCCACACGTCATGAAGATGGCGGGGTTGTTTCGGCAGCTCGAAAAGCTTGATACGCCCTTTTCCTACAGGTGCGATTCAAGATTTCATTCTCAACTCCCTCCCTCCAAGCTTCACCGGTTTTGTTGTGAACTACCGGATGAATGGCATGGACAAGAGCATGGATGATCTCCAAAACATGCTCGTTGAGACGGAGGATAGTCTCAAGAAGGAGAAGGGCCCAAAGGATGTTCTTGCCGTGAGTGACAAGAGCAAGAAGATCAAGAAGCGAGGCCGTAAAGCCAAGAAGGGCAAAGGCCCGGTGACGCCCCAAGGTTCGGCCAAGGGTGCTCCCGTGGGTTCCAAGAAGAAGAAGAACCCGTCCACTCCCGAGACCGTTTGCTACTACTGTAGCAACAAGGGTCATTGGAGGAGAAACTGCCCCAAGTACCTTGCCGACAAGAAGGCGGGAACCGTCCAACCTTCTTCTTCAGGTATATTTGTCATCGAAACCCTTCTCGCTACCTCTAACACCGATTGGGTATTCGATACCGGTTCGTGTGCTCACATTTGTCGAAATGTGCAGGTCCTAAAGAATAGGAGGCGGCTCGAGAAAGGTGAAGTTCAACTCCGCGTCGGGAATGGCACGTGCATCTCCGCTATGGCCATTGGGAGCGTGGATTTAACTTTACCTTCCGGTTTTGTGTTGGAACTAAAGGATGTATTTTTAGTTCCCTCTATCACTCGAAACATTATCTCTATCTCTTGTTTGGACATGGATGGTTTTGATGTTGTAATAAAGAACAAGTTGTTGACCTTGTTTCGAAATGAAGTTCGTTTTTG
Organism: Rhynchospora pubera; assembly: GCA_028095005.1. Lineage (NCBI taxonomy): Eukaryota > Viridiplantae > Streptophyta > Magnoliopsida > Poales > Cyperaceae > Rhynchospora > Rhynchospora pubera. The sequence continues at coordinate 205,913,964 of CM051462.1, read as the reverse complement.
TGATGCGCATTTATTGAATGGTCTTTATTTGCTTGATTCTAGCGGACTTATCTTGAGTGTTGAGAATGACAATAGGAAACGTAAGATTTCACATGAGAATGCAACTTTGATGTGGCATTGCCGCTTAGGTCATATCAATGAGAAACGCATCAAGAGATTACAAACCGTTGGTCTCTTGGATCAATTCGCTTTCGAGCCAATTGACACATGCGAATCTTGTTTGATGGGAAAGATGACCAAAGCGCCTTTTCCTAACAAAGGGACAAGGGCAAATGACTTGTTAGACCTTGTACATACCGATGTATGTGGGCCTATGAGCATTTGTGCGCGTGGTGGTTATTCATACTTCATCACATTCACCGATGACCATAGTAGATACGGGTATATCTACTTGATGCGTCACAAATCCGAATCCTTTGACAAGTTCAAAGAATTTAAGAATGAAGTTGAGAACCAACTTGGTCGAAAGATCAAGGTCTTACGATCCGATCGAGGTGGTGAGTACTTGAGCCATGAGTTTGGCAACTATCTAAAGGAGTGTGGAATCGTTCCACAACTCACTCCACCCGGAACACCACAATGGAATGGTGTATCCGAAAGGAGGAATCGAACTTTGCTTGACATGGTTCGATCAATGATGAGCCAAGCCGATTTGCCTATGTCCTTTTGGGGATACGCCCTTGAAACCGCAACTTTTACATTAAACCGTGTTCCATCAAAGTCCGTTGAGAAGACGCCCTATGAGCTTTGGTTTAAGAAGAAACCAAGCATGTCGTTTCTCAAGATTTGGGGTTGTGAAGCTTATGTGAAAAGGCTAGTGAGCGATAAGCTTGGACCCAAATCGGACAAATGTCATTTCGTAGGATACCCTAAGGAAACGAAGGGTTACTACTTCTATAACCGCAACGAGAACAAGATAGTTGTTGCTCGTTATGGTGTGTTCTTGGAGAAGGAGTTTCTCTCAAGAAGAAGTAGTGGGAGCAACGTGGTGATTGAAGAAATTCAAGAACCGCAACAACAAAGCATGCCTCAAGTAGACAATGTGGTTGTTCCCAATGTGGTGCCAAATGAGGTTGCACAAAATGTGGATGCACCGAATGAGATTGTAGCCGAACCCATTCCACAAGTTGTTGTGGAAGAAGAGATTCACGAACAAGCTCCCTCAAATGAAAACTCAAACATATCGCGAGTCGATGATGTTGAGGAAGCACCTTCACTTGAAGTTCAAGAACAAAGTCCACAAACCGTTGTGGAACAAGTTCAAGAACCTCAAACTTCTACCCTACGAAGATCGGCAAGGCCAAGTCGTCCACCTATAAGATATTTAGGTTTGCACGACGTTCTCGTTATGGAGAACGATGAGCCTTTGACCGTTGATGACATGAGAAAGAAACCTGACTCCAAGGAATGGCTAAAAGCCATGGAATCCGAAATGCAATCCATGTATGACAACAAGGTATGGACCTTGGTTGACCTTCCCAACGGAGTAAAACCCGTTGAGAACAAGTGGATCTTTAAGAGAAAGGTCGACATGGATGGCAACTTGACCATTTACAAAGCACGACTTGTAGCGAAAGGTTACAAGCAAATTCATGGTATTGACTATGAAGAAACCTTCTCACCCGTCGTCATGTTCAAGTCAATTCGGATCATGTTAGCAATTGCCGCATTCTATGATTATGAGATTTGGCAAATGGATGTCAAAACCGCCTTCCTAAATGGAAATTTGGAAGAGGATGTGTATATGACACAACCCGAGTGTTTTGTGGATCCAAAGAATGCTAACAAAGTATGCAAGCTTCAACGATCCATTTATGGATTGAAGCAAGCATCACGGAGTTGGAACAAGCGCTTTGATGAGGAAGTCAAGAAATTGAACTTCTCTCAAAGTGAAAAGGAACCTTGTGTCTACAAGAGGTTTAGTGGGAGCGTGGTTGTGTTTCTTGTTCTATATGTTGACGATATACTCTTGATCGGGAATGATATTCCCGAATTGAATGCAGTCAAGGATTCATTGAAGAAAGTGTTCTCAATGAAAGACTTGGGCGAGGCCGCCTACATCCTAGGAATCAAGATCTATAGAGATAGATCAAAGAGGATGTTAGGATTGAGCCAAGATGCATATATTGACAAGGTGTTGCAAAAACACAACATGGCGAATTCCAAGAAGGGATTCTTGCCTATGTCACATGGCATTTACTTGAGCAAGACTCAAGGTCCGACAACGGAGACAGATCGGGAGTACATGAAGCGATTCAAGTATCCATCTGTAGTCGGATCGATTATGTATGCCATGCTATGCACTCGCCCCGATGTGGCACATCCGATTAGCGTGACTAGTCGATACCAAGCCAACCCGGGCATGGCACATTGGACCGCAGTCAAGAATATCCTCAAGTATCTCAAGAGAACCAAGGAGAGCATTCTCGTTTACGGTGGAGACCAAGAGCTCGTTGTAACTGGTTACACCGATGCTAGTTTCCAAACCGATCGAGATGACTCCAAATCACAGTCCGGCTTTGTATTTCTGCTCAATGGTGGTGCCGTAAGTTGGAAGAGTTCCAAGCAAGACACTACGGCCGATTCCGTCACCGAAGCGGAATACTTAGCGGCTGGTGAAGCAGCAAAAGAGGCCGTATGGATCAAGGAGTTCTTGACCGAGCTAGAGGTGGTTCCAAGCATCTCGGGTCCAGTGGATATCTACTGCGACAATACGGGAGCCATAGCTCAGTCCAAGGAGCCTAGGTCTCACCAGAAGACTAGGCACATTCTACGACGGTTCCATCTCATCCGTCAGTTGGTCAATGACGGATGGGTCAAGGTCAAGAAGGTGGACGGTGCCGCGAACACAGCGGACCCTCTGACAAAGCCTTTGTCTCGAGCCGCGCATGAGTTGCATGTTGCATCCATGGGGATTAGGCGTATGCCTGATTGGCTTTGAGTTGTATCTTTTATTTAGGCGTTAGTATGAGATATGTATATTTGGATATTACATTGAGTACTATACACTGGCTAGAAGTCACTGTTGATTGACTCTAGGCCAAGTGGGAGATTGTTAGAGATATGTCCTAGAAGCCAATCTTTTTGGCTACTTCTATGGTTTTATGTTATGGATGATTTTATATCATTTGTTCCTTGATTTATGTGTTGACAGTTCATTCAGGTTGAGGATCTGAATTATAGATCACTGTGATTCATTTAGTAGTAAATGACAACAATAAATCTAAAGCGTCCATAATCTTGATAATTAACAAGGAACATTAATTATCAATAAGATTAGTATGCAAGTTAAGTGTTGATTAAGTTCTATAAATCAAAGGTTAAGAGTAACCAACTTAATTGCATATGTTTATGTTAATTGAACATAGTACAGGACATGACCCAACGAAATAAATATATGGATTGTGTTTTGGTGTCATTATTTATTTCGTTATGATTTTGATTCTAAGTTTGAGATATTTATCTTTTCCACATGAGGATAGGTTCAATAAATATCGTCTACCGCTGATTCCCGATAAGGGCTGCTATACGGACGTTATTTATGTTCTCTTGAATTGTGCGGGGAAAAGTTAAATAGTCAAGAAAACCGTATGTCCCTCATTAATTCACTTAGTGAGTGACGATATCTGTTTGGGCCCCTTGATGGAGATAGATTGTTTGCTAGCAACTGATACAATTATCTCTAGATCAAGAAACGTATAATCTGCAAGAATGACACATTCCTATCTTGGATTATACGATGATATCGTGAGGCATAGGAATCAAAATGGAGATATGTTTTTATTCTCTTATGCAGGATTGAAATATTGTAGCTGTACACTATTTATGCGAATTGGAAATCATAACGTGTTGCTAGATACCGCTTATGATTATTGGAATTAAATAGCGATTTAACTCCATGTCCAACGTAGCATAAATCCTCAAAGGGTCACACAGAATTGGTGTTTTAACCATGCTTGCATTATTTATTTATTTGCAATAATTGGTATTGCAAAATATGATGAGTTGATTAATTAATTAAATAGCGTTGTAGACCGTTATAATTAATTAAATCAAAGGGATCATATAGAAATAAATTAATGCATTATCTAATCCCTAAATAATTATTATTAAGTTAATAATTATTTATTTCAACACATATGCATTTAATAGGGCTTTAATTAAATAGTTAATTAAAGGCCCAATAGGGAGTCAAATTGGGAGCAACAAGAAGGGCCATTTAATAGTTGATTAAGTGGACCCAAGAGGCAAAGCACATAGCCCATAAAGGGCCCATAATGTGGCCGGCCATGACATGGTGGTAGGTGGGATGGCAAAGTTGTAAATAGGTGATGTGAGGTAGGTAGGGTTTGAGCTCTATATAAAGGGGTATATGGTAGCAAATCCCTCTCTCTCTCTCTCCCACAAACCCTAGCCGCCCCCCCCCCTTTCCTTGGCCGGCGCCTCCCTTCTCTCCCTCTCCATTAGCTCATGTGTTGAGCCCCCTCTCTTCCTCAAATCAATTAGTTCATTTGCTAGAAGATTGGGAAAGCTAGGGATTAGACATTTCCTCCAAGTTACTAGCATAACTTGTAGAGGATTTGGTTAATACCAAGTGGACTCGAGGTGATTCGACAAGGAGGCGGGAGCTAGACGCGAGCACAACCACCTACAACCTAGCCGGTTCGAGCCTCTTGATTAATACATCAAGAGAGGTATACCTTGAACCTTTCTCTCTTGTGTGAATGGCTTAGTGCAAGATCCGTGTTTGTGCATGATTGTTTATGGATAATTAGTAGTATTTAATCATAAAATGAAAATTATGCACTCAACTAACACAAACTAACCTTTGCCTGATTCTATGTGGCAGAATAATAGCTAGGTACAAAGCTTCCTCAAAAATAATAGCTCGGTACAAAAGGTCCCACAAATAAAATGTGGATTTCAATGCACTTTGTCTTCGATCTATGTTTTGAGTACTAAAAAATGTTAAAAATCTCTTCCGTAAATTTTATAGCAAATTTTAGATATTTGTTACCCAAAAAATTTGTGCGTATATGTGGGGAGGAGATAAAAAATAGTTATCAGACGAAAGTTTTATTTTGTAGATTGAAATTAGTCAATCTTGCTTATGCAAGAGTAGATTAAAAGTTCGCAAAAACTTTTGTTAACAAAAAATGAACAAGAAATTTAATTGAAAAATAAAATGAAACCAGCATACTGCATAAAAATTCTCTCCAATTACAAATTTCATGCAAAAAAAAAAAAACACAAAACTATTTCAATATAGAAAATCCTTTTACCCTAGAAGGCAAAAGGCCTTTTGATCTCTTTTGCCTAAGAAAATTAAATACTGATCAACATCAGGAATAGGGATAATTAATTTCATTTAAAGATGGAAAGAAATGTCACACACCTTCAACAACAAAAAATGAAGAAAATTATCGGCACTAGAGATTCTTAACTTCCATATTGGAATTGCCAGATAGAGCACTACAAGAATTTGGTGCAATGGCGAGGATAAAAAATAAGATCTTTACCGTGGATAGGTCGACGGAAATATTAATATACGAGAACATACCGTCGGGAATAGTTTCCTCGTATTTACGCTCCTAGCGAATAGTTTTTATTCGCGAGGAAGCCTCGGAAAAAGCCTTTGGCGAGGTAATGATACGATTATTCCCGTCGATAGCTAACCACGGGAATATAATAACGATATGCCACCCTGGCGGGTTGGAAACGTGGTTAACCCATGGATATATCCACGGGAATAATTGCACGGCAATAATTTTTTTTCTCCGAGGAAAATGGAGGATATAGATTGACTAGTTTTCCCATGGATATATCGTTGGTAGAAATTATCCACTAATGAGATTTTCACCCCTCTATTTTTGCCGATTTGGCTACTGATATTATAATTTAAAAAACCATTGATAAAAGTTACAGCATTAATATTAAGCATACAAATATTAACAACCATTGATAAAAACTATTATAATCTGAATTGTTGTTAACATTCGCAGTATTTCCACAAAACAACCAAAATACTACATGTAACATGCACATTATTATAAAAAGAAGTCTTCCATCATCTTCATCTGTCAATTACGTTTTCAAATTTGTACTATCCAAATGTGTCCTGAAGTTGATGGTAATTATTGTAGACATCCATATAACATTTCCATCAGCACCTCCATTGAACTCCTATATTCAAAAAATATTACAGATCAATTGAAAGTATGAAAAATGAAGAAGTTAAATACAAACAAAACACATCAGTACTATTAGAATTTGGGCTTTATTTTAAGATTCATGCAACTTGAATAAGTATTTGAAGTTGAACTCTAGTAATTTGACTTGATACAACCCGAGTTGGATACCCACTATCATAAATTCCTACGTATACCCCTAATGAAAATTCAATTAATGCATATCCTTATCATATCAAAACAAATTTAAGACCTAACTATAAAGAGGTCCCTTTACTCCCCTCACTTTCTCATAGTGCAATTTTGACACTTTTACATCCCTGTAAATTATTCTTCATATAAATATATTAAGAGGTAGCTAGACAGAACACCAAAAACCAAAGTTAATTAATGAACTTACTTTGCATTTGTTAATGGTGATACACTCAACATGCTTCCTTCTATTGAGATCACTAAAAATAAAATAAACAAAAAAATAGCATTATGTGATAAGCAAACTGATTCTGGTAGTAACCCTTGTTGGTCTTAATATTGCACCAGAAGAATACAATGTGACTTTTTTATTTTGTGATTTTTCTAGTAGCGGATATAAATTTTAAAATGTAAAGTCTCGAAAGTTAAACTAGTACAAAGATGATATAAGTACATAATCAAAAGTGAGCTCCATATCATCGAAGTGATTAAAATGAAGACGAGATAATCTCATGTGGATAAAATCTATCTCCTGCAATTGTTGTTCTTCAAGCTCAGTCAAGCAAGAAAGTTCAAGAAGTTGATGCATGTGGTCTTGGATGACAATGTTGATTAATGGTCAAAAAGGTAAAAATTACTTATCTGAATTTCCTAGCAATGAGTTAACTTGAACCCACATCTCATCCATGCAAAGCATCGAAAGCAAAATTAGTAGTTAGGGCACATATTTTTGTCCATTTGTTGTCTCAACAAACCTAGAAACAGATAAGACCATGAGAAAAAAAAGCACATACTTAAATAAACTATAATGTAAATTATTAGCTGAAGCACTTTAAAATTTTAATTGATTAATTATTAAATAACCTGCATATAGCGCCAATGACGAAATTTTAATTGATGGCTCATACCTACTCAAAAATATATATGTATGGACATGAGATTAGCATCCACTGTCTCACTATTTGCAATTATGCTTAACCACATCTGTCATGCACATTAAAAGAGGAATTACATGATAAATTGATTATTGTTTATTGGCTAATTGGTGTTAACATTATGGAAGCCTGAGTATCAATATGGCTGTAGAAATGAATGTGATTAACTACTAATTATATGTTGGCTTAGAACAATTAGGTAGCATTTGGTATAAAATGATATTTTACATATTTGACATGAATGTTTGATAATTAATTGATCAACTCAGACCTATCCTTCAAATTTGAACCTTTTGTGTACAAAAGGACTATGCACATCGACAATCGAAAAATTTTACTTTTGAATAATGAAAAAACAAGCAAAGTTACTTCGAGATTGGCACAAATATCCTTCTTATAAACCAATATTAATTCAAAGAGAAGAACAAAGTGAATCTAGAGTTTTCAATTCTAGACGGAATAGAAAGAGAAAAGGAGAACAACCTGAGTAGGAGAGAGGAAAGTATAGAGAGTCGGTAGAGGAGCGATCTGTACAGGAAAGGCGATGTTGCCCAATGTCCAATCTAGGGTTTCATCGAAAGAGGGTCGATAGCTTCGTAAGAAGAGGCGAGAGAGATGCGTCGGTACAAGAGGAGGCAAGAGAGATGCGCCGGCGCAAGAGAAGCCCATAGAGATGCGCTGGCGCAAGAGGAGGCGAAATCTCTTCTCCGATCGGTGCGAGAGAGATGGAGAGAAGTAAGAAGTTCGACACAGAGAAAAACTTAAATGGCGACTCCATTTTAAAACATATCACTTTTTCTGTGTCAAAAAATCTTATTATTACCGACAAATTATTATTGTTTCCGATTTCAATTATTCCCGAGGAAGTACACCAAGTTTTCCCGAGAAAGCATTGTGTGCCTCTTTATTGCTCTATTATTCCCGTGGATAGTTACGATATCCACGGCAATTTAATTCCTGTCCACGGGAATAATCAAAATTCTTGTAGTGGAGATAGGGAAAGAAAAGAAGAGAATAAATTCCATACATCGATACTGACATGAGACTTAAATCGAGTAGACTCGAGTACCCAATTACCCATTCGATTAATAACGAACGAGTCAACACAGGCGTATAGTGTTAAAGTGATCGCCAAAAAAACAAGAAAAAATTAACACCTTGAAACACAACCTGGGAAGGTTTAAAAATAATATAAACGTAAGCTAGATGTTGTCTCGCTTATTTTCTGCGACTGTTCTGTGTAGCCGATTGTGTACCGGACATGAAAAATACAAAAAACACTAGCTTTGAAAGGAGGTTTGTACCACACGTCCTTTGGAAAAAAAAAAAAAATTACTGCACAGGCACGTATGCCCATCGCGTTCCCATCGTGTCTTTGAAAGTCCTCGAACAAGTCTCAAGTCTCAACCAAACAAACATATTGTTCGAGAACAACCGTGTTCATAGCTAGTTCTTGTTCTAGCAAAATATTGGAATTAATTAGAATTGGAACAAGATCACGCGAGAAAGAAAAATTAAACAATGATTATGATTATGATTATTATAATTTATTCATCCATCATCATCATCATCATCATTATATGTATTATTACTAATATTATTAATTATTATCATTATTAATATTATTATGATTATACATTAATTATCATTATTTATGGATGTGATAACTGTCATTATAATGATAATGATAATAATTATTATAAATAATTATGATGATGATATTATTGTTACCAAGATGATTATGATAATTGATTATATTAAAAATTACAATTACAAATTATTATTATTATTATTATTATTATTATTATTATTATATATTTTTATTCTTGTTCACCTCAATTCCAAAAAGTGTTGTATTACGCGAAACCTAAAAAATTGGACATATTTAGATTGTGTGCAAAAGCAAATGCATAAAAAAAATTACGAAAAACTGTGCATTCCTACGTTTTTATATAAAATACAAATAATAAGCTAAGCAAAATTTTTCGTGTACGCATAGAATAAAACAATGTGCATGCATAATGAATTTCATTTAAGAAGGCATTACCAATTGTCATACACTTACACAATGAAAAAAAAAAAATTCTTTAGAAATTTTATATCCCAAAAAAACAAATTTGAAAATTGTAAGCGTCGGTCTTATAAAATCTGCAAAACACAAATTAAAGAGCTTAATTAAACTCTGTTAGATATGATATCTCTCCAGTGGTCGGAGTTGGATAATGAAATGGAAAAAATTATATATTAATGGATTGTATTTTCAGCTGATAATGGACTAGAAAGGAAAGTGATATTAGATTTCTTCAGCTAGTAAACTAAGAAAAAAGATATTAAATAAAATAAGGACTCAGGAGGGACTTGAAGCCATTTATGATTTATGAAGTGAGTAACACAGAGGCATTGTCAATAAATATTTTTGTCAATTAATAAGTTTTCATGAGTCAAAATTATACAAAGAGCCTATAACAAAAAAAAAAAAAAAAACAAAGAAAGAATAAGGCTATAATATTGCAATGACCAAAGTTCCTGCTCCATTCTTTTCATTATAACAAAAAAAAGGGGAAAAACACACACACGCATTTTCTTCGTTTCTTTTTTCTTGCATAGTATGTACATAGGCATTCCTTCTCTACAATGAGGTCAGCAACCAACACCGCCGCCAGCCCAACTACTAAAGTACCTTTTTCATTTGAGTAGGTTTTGATCATTCAACTGAAATAAAGGTTTTTGATCAATTAAAAAAGGAGTTATTCTCCGAGGGTGTGTTTGATTGGAGTGGGAATAGGGAATAGGAATAGAGAAAAGTTTTATTCCTTATTCCTTACCCAAATTCTATGGTTTTGTTAGAATATAGATAAATGCCGGAATAAGTCCAAATTCCATATTCCTTAGTTGTTTATTTTTCACCGAAATAAGAAATAAGGAGTTTATTCTCTATTCCCACTCCAACCAAACACACCCAGACTTAAAAAAAAAAAAGTTGCTAACAACTATTAAAAGATGGTTGGAGATAGAGCTTCGGATCGTCTACAGTTTACATTTTACAAACAGCAACTTCACATTGATCCAAGGAGAGTGCTTCAAAACTAACCGCGTAAGATCTGAATCGAACGGCATGGATCACTAACTACTCTTTGAATCGGTCACATATATTTGGAGAGGATCCGACATAATAAGAGAGAGAGCTGCGCCGTCAGAAGACGGAGGCTGGAGCCAACGGTTTACTCCTGGTGTGTTTTTTTGTCTGAATATTGGCTCCAGTTGGATTTAAGCTGTAGCTGCGGATTATCTCACGTCACGTGCCTTCGTCTGGTATAACTATTTCCAGGAGGCCAGGAGCACTAATAGTATTAGTATAGAGTATAGACCATACCCCGCCAGTGTTTCTTAAGCAAATTTTGAATAATAATAATCGTAATTAAGTAGGGTTTTGAAAATGCAACCGAATCTTTACTTTATATTTTTTTTATTTCCTACTAACCCAGTTAAAAATACCTGGGGCTATATAATATGCCTAATTGCAACTAGGTTAGTAATATCAAATTTTTCGTTTGTTGATTAGGATTAGTAGATATACCTAATTACGTGGCATTCATGGTTTGTTTGTTCCTAGAAAACGTACCCACCTGATATGTGGGCAAATAAAATTTGAAAAATATTTATAATTCAATAAAAATTAAATCAGCACATCAATATGAAAACATAATTTAACAAAAAAAAATTATTTTTTTATAATAGATTGAAAAATTATAGATAATATTAATATAAATTTTCCGTCTGTGCTCTTTTTCTAAAATGAAAAGAATATTTATTATTCTAATCAATGCTAGTTTCATTCAAGATGTAAAACCAAACTTAATACATATCAAATTGATCAACTATATAGAAGGTGGTGTGCATGCTAGATCTAGAGGAGATACATTTTTGGATCCGTATATTTATAAGGAGCAGTGATATATTTCTTTTAAATTTTTCGTTCATAATTTGAAAATTAAAATAATTCTTAGCAAGAATGTAGCGGATAGAAACGGAAACAAGTCACTTTTACAGTATACTAGCAAATCGAGAACATTTTTGCATTTTTGTTGATTATTTTCTTAACATTTTCCGGATATATAGATGAATAAAACAAACTTTTTTAGAACTGCTAGCAATTTTTACAAATTTTATGAATTATTTATACAATTACAGTTTCAGTAAATAATTTGTAAAAAAAAAAGGCTCTTATTGGCTATTGCAACGAAGAAAGGAAACAAAGAGTGTTCAATTTAGTGTAATGAACAAAGAAGAAATGATTCCACAATAAAATTCATTGACCGATGAGAAAATGAGGAAAAAGAAACATATAGTTCATCTGCTTCAAAGATTAGACCTAATTAAAGAAGATATTTATCTAATAAGAAGTGAAATTAATTATTGCCAAATTTTGTAAAATATGATTTGCCCTTGATAGATTTAATTTTTTAACGTGAAAGTCCAACATAGCTTGTTAGTGGATCGGCCGTTTACTTAAAAGGATCTTTTTGGAGGACTTGGCATTTGGCATTAGCTGTCAAGGATCCATTCACTTATAAAGTAACCGATTTCAGGTATAAATGACCTTACTTAAAAAAAAAATAATTCATTTTTTTTTTCTTCTTGTTCCACTTTTAATCACATAACCAAAATGTTTTTCATGCTGCCTATTTTATTTTATTTTATTCATTCTGATCAGAGTGTTAGTATACTTAAGCACATTATAAAAGATCTAATTATTTTTAAATTATATGTAAACCTTCTTTTTTTTTCATTCTGATCAGAGGGTTTATATACTTAAGCACATGATAAAGCTCTAATTATTTTTCAATTACATATAAACCTTGTCATGGTAATAGTAGTTTCCATAATGGCTGCTCTACCACAGAAAGAAAATACCCCAAAACTGGAAGAGGGGACCCTGGCCGCCAAAATGGGGGAAGCTTCCACGCTGGAACAGCTACCGGACGCGGTGACTGCCTCAAACAACCAAACTTCAACAAGGATCTGCTTCCTCTTCCTCGTTACTTGTTCTACGTGCCAAATTGTATTCATTAAAAATTGCATAGCGCATTTATTATTGCTTCAAAAGGTAAAACACACTGCTGTCTATGACTTGGCCAACTCCAGGGGCCAGGCTGTCAGCTATTTTGGTCTAATACTGTTTATGACCTGCCCATTTTTTCTAGATAACTCCTTGCTCTGATCTTGTTCCATGTGCTCTCAATTATTTATCTTCAAATTAAATTGCGCTCTCAATTATTGTAAAATCATACATTTGTCACTTTTTTTTTCATTTTCTGTTTGGATTTGGAAAGTTTTTAACTTTTTAATATTGTATTGCCTGCTTATAATTGGGTGGGAGTGCAGGTTGATTACGTTAGTTGTAACTATTTTTGATAATTTATTGGACGTTTGTTAACAATTATTTTTGGTTTTTTGTTGTTAAACCAAAAAATCACCTTCTAGCAAGATGCTGCCACAAGAACTTTTAACGCGATAATACTTGAATAAATATTTTATACGTAATTTATCATTCCCAGGCAAAAAGTTCTGGGGCGAAAGGAGAATTTTCTAACTTGTTACGAACTCATTTACTGTTGCTTGTTGCTATATAATTGACCAGAGGAAAAAAAAATAGCGTACTCTATTAAAAAATAACTTAATTTTGAGAAATGATTAGCAGTTTTGCTATCGCTTGAACAAAGTGAACATATAAAATAAATAAGATGGATACATAAAAAATTAAAGTAAAAACATATAAAAAAATAAATTTTATCATTCCTTGTTCAGATTTTTATATCCATATTCAACTTATTTTTTATTGAGCTGATTTGTTTATCTGTGTTCATTTTATTCATTTATACATTCACCTTATTTTTTTTATATGTTCAATTTCTTCAAGCGATGATAAAATCGCAAATTACAGTAAACAATTTCCCCTAATTTTGAGTTTTGAACAAAATTGAACCTGAAATATCATATAAAACGTGACATTATGTCCTTTTTATTACTCCAGAAAGGCAATATCCCATCCCATTTAAAAACATAACCAAAAGAAAGATTGACCACTTAAGGCCTGATTTATAAATTCAAACAAAATTAAATTAGAGCGTTAAAGTTGTTAAATTTATCCACGATTCCACGTCATCTAAATTAACTTTCAATACTTTTCATCTATTCATTACTTTGACAGTAATACTGTAATAAAAGAAATAAAGAATCCTTATTTATGACCCGTTCCACTTTCGCACGCTAACACCCACATCCTTTTTATTAATATAATAATTTTCTTTTGAACAAACCAGCGCCCATATATCACATTTCTGAGGAGTATATATCACATTTCTCTTGCTCCGATCAGACACGGCTTTGAATCACACGAAAACTAAAGGAAACAGCATCTCAACCTCATACTCTGCTTTCTCATTTAAACTCCCAAGCTCCTACTCTCCTCTCTCTGCATTCTCTCTCTCTCTCTAACTCTTAATCTTCTCTGCTGCTACAGTGCTACTATATACCACCTTCACCATCACCATCACACAACTTTTCAACTCTTGTACCAATTTCCCCACTTTGAAGTAATGGTACACTTCCATAGAATCCTTCTACCTCAGCAGAAGAAACCTGATTTAGAGCAACAAGGCTCCTTCAAGCTCCACTCCTGGAACAAAATAATGAGTTATGATTATTATCTCTCTATTCGAAATCACCGGTCGAATACCGGTTATCTTCGCCTTCTCCTCCTCTTCTCTATGTTCTCTTTCATCCTCCTCTTCTCTCCTAGGCTCTTCTTCAGTTCCTTTTACACCCTAGAAAACCAAGAAGAGAATTGGCCAGCCCCTTGCTCCAACATGCAAAACAACGCTATCTGTTGCGACCGTACCGCGCTGCGCACTGATGTGTGCTTCATGCGTGGAGATGTCCGAACCGATTCGAGTTCTAATTCATTCTTCCTTGTTTCGGACAATTCTTCAAATATAGATGAAAAGATTAGACCATACACACGCAAGTGGGAGACAAGCGTCATGTCTACAATTGATGAGCTCCACCTCAAGATGGTATCGCCTCAATCCATGCCAAGCAAGACATGCGATGTTGTGCACAACGTACCGGCAGTTGTCTTCTCCACCGGCGGCTATACCGGTAACGTATATCATGAATTCAATGATGGTATAATCCCGCTTTATATAACATCACAAAAGTTCAACGGTGAGGTGGTTTTTGTTATGCTTGAGTACCATGATTGGTGGATGACAAAATATGGTTACGTTGTTTCCCGCCTCTCAAATTACCCGGCAATCGATTTTTCAAACGATAAGAGAACTCACTGCTTTTCGGAGGTTATTGTTGGTTTAAGAATTCATGATGAACTTGCTATTGACCCAGCAAAGATGGATGATCATAAAACAATTCGGGATTTTCGGAATTTGCTCGACGAGGCATACAAACCCCGCATCAGAGGTATCATAAAAGAGGAAGCTGAAAAGCCTAGGAGGGTACAAAAAGCACAAAGGCCCTCTAACACCCAAAACCAGCTTGGTATAGAGAAGCCTAAACTCGTGATTATTTCGCGAAATGGTTCAAGAAAAATCGAAAACGAGGGTCGATTGGTGAAAGTGGCGAAAGAAGTCGGGTTCAATGTAGAAATTTTGCGGCCAAAGCGCAGCACCGAGCTAGAGAAAATATACATGCACTTGAACTCTAGTGATATAATGGTCGGGGTACATGGAGCGGCAATGACCCACTTTTTGTTCATGCGACCCGGTTCAGTGTTCATACAAGTCGTACCACTCGGTACCGATTGGGCTGCTGAGACATACTACGGGGAACCTGCGGTCAAGCTCGGATTGCGGTACATCAATTACAAAATATTGCCTAAGGAGAGTTCTTTGTATGAAGAGTACAAGAAGGATGATCCTGTACTGAGAGACCCTGACAGTATAAACGCCAAGGGATGGCAATACACAAAGAAGGTTTATTTGGATGGTCAAAATGTCAAACTGGATTTGGTTCGGTTTCGCAAGAGATTGATCCGTGCGTATCAATACATATTGAGGAGGAGGCAACAAGAAAACATGATGAGCTGATTTGTTAATTATTAGTACTGTATAATTTTGAAGTTTTTTGTAGAAGAGAAATATGCATAAATGGGAAGAATACTTGGTGTAGATAGCCATACTGTGTATAAGAAGTTGATTGTAAAGATGTTACAGCATTACATTGATTTATTTACAGAGAAATTATAGTTAAGTCGATTTGAATTTTGTTTCAGTTGTAGTTTTAAAAAAATTGTTTCAGTTGATTTTCTAACATACTTCAGCAATTGGCATTGACTTTATCGCGCAACCAAAGTAACGTTACATATTTTTTCACTAGTTTATTATCAACTACAGATTCACAGCATATTGCTTGCACTTTCTTTATTTTTCCCCGTAAATAATGTTAAATATGAATATAAATAATCCTGTTGACATACACAGTAATTGGAATATAGAAAAGAAAAATAGTCGTTTGTTTGATTTTATCAATGCAGGTGTGTCAACTATTAGAATTTAGAAAACATGTCGTTCAAAGTCTTACAAATACACCAATTTTCAAGTTCCATCGTCATAAGTCGGAAACTTGGCTAATAATTGAAAAAAAAGGAATGGGAACCAAAAAAAATAAAAATAATAAAAATCAACTAAATGGTTAAGGTCTTACTTTGACGAAATAGGCGTAGCCATGAAATTCTTGCATACGTAACATTTTCTGTAACAAAATATATGCAATTTGAGTTCTATTCAGGGGAACAAAAAAGAAAAAAACATATCCGTTTGGATTGTTTAGGAATAAAGGCTTAGTTTGGATAGTGTGGAAATAAGAGGAATAAGGGAAAAAGTATTGAAAAGAAGAGAAGAAGTATTGGGAAGTATGTAACTTTGTAAAGAGTTTGGATTGTTTATAATAAATTTACTTTTTTATTTTCTGGGTGTGTTTGGATACATTGGGAATAAGGAATAAGCCCCTTATTCCTTATTCCGGTGAAAACCAAACAACGGAGGAATAAAGAATTTGGACTTATTCCGGTCCTTATTCATATTCTAACAAAACCTTAGTATTTGAATAAAAAATAAGGAATAAGATTATCTCTATTCCTATTCCTTATTCCCAATGTATCCAAACACACCCTCTAATTCCTAGGACTCATCCAAACGGAGCAAAAAAGAATAGCCTATTTTTAGGCGGAAAGTGTTGGGAAGCGTGTAACTTTGTAAAGAGTTTAAATTATTTATAATAAATTTACGTCTAGAAAAAAGTTATTCCTCCTATTCCCGTACTTTTGAGGGAAAAAGTAATTCAGCTCTCTTCGTAGAGTGCAAAATGGGCCCGTTTATTGAACATATAATTTGTGCATGAAGTACAGATAAGAATTTTTGGGCCTTAATGGATCTCAATTTAATCAAATAGGCTTTAATATTTGTAAGAGAAATATGAGGTACCAACAACAACAGCAACGGCAATCGATCGGCAACTGGTAAGATGAACAATTGTCGAGTCAAATACTCTTAAAAGGCAATGAAATTAAAAAAAAAGAAAAAGTAATTGTTAAATCTGTACCTAGACACAAATTATTAACTTTATTCAAACAAGAACGAAACACAGAGTAACAAAGACACTTCAACAAAAAAGTGAAAAACCCAAACACAAACTACTGCAATTTGAATCGATAACTGTATCACCAACAACATAATAAAGCTACTGTTTAACATTCATATTGGAAAGCTATTTAAATTCACGATGGTATTATAAGATCAAATCTGAAATCAATTTCCAATGAGAGCAAGCAGGAAGTTCTCGTAATCGCCAGAAGTTTTCTTCGCAACAGCTTGTTCAAGGGTCATGTTGGCTCTAGTCTGAAACAGTTCTTTGATCTCCTTCAAATCCTTCTCAGCATGCATTACTATGACACGTGTCAGTGCGTCCTCATCCATGCCTGATTTCTGCAATATGTTTCTGAGCACCTGGATTTCCAAACAGAAAGAAAAAAGGTTTTACATAAATGTCTGTTTGTTAATTTATTATGCGGTTGGTATAAGGTTTACAAAACAGTATAAGGTTGGCAAAACAGTAAAACATGTAAGTTCTAGTCTTTTGTTTTCGCTTGCGTACAGGTTTTAATTATTGAAATATCCAAAGAACTCCAAAGTCATTATGCAAAAGAGCAATTGCAAAAAGATAAAAAGATTTCATGAGGAAACATTTTTTTATTTTATTTATTTTTGTGTGATTGACTATAATGACTTTTGCAGAGAAGCTGTAACTCTTTATATATGTTGTTGCCTTTGATTCATATTTCACAGTCCTTACTTTAGATTGATCAGATTCCAATCCTTGACATCAAATTTACCTATCGCTTCAAGCATGCAATATAAATAGGAAAAACTAGGAGCCAATATCACATTTGAAAAGAAGGAAAAATAATTAATATACATTTTCTGACCTTTTCAAAATACTTTGTAGGGGTTGTCCTGCATCTAATTGCAGCACGGAGAGCAATTACAAAATCATTTGGAGTCTTGGTAGACAAAGCCTAGAAAACCAAGAAACTCAGACATTACATTAAAAAAAGATAAATTATAACTATGATGAACTTGATCTCTAACAAACCTTTGTGATGGAAAGATTATGTGCGTCTTTGTAGCAATTAAAGGTAGCTTGGAGTTGTGCCTTGCTCCTAGTAGACAGTATCCTAATTATCTCATCACTGTTATATTCCCCCTTGGTTATGGCATCATTCAAGATTTTTGCCTCAGTTTTGGCTAGCTCAGTATTAATTTCCTCGCCATCATAACGATAAGTACCAACTAGTGCGAACAAAAGCTAGAAAAGGAAGACAAAATAATAGATTACCATAAAAAAAACCTGTTCCCAAAGGGCAGATGTTTTCATTTCTATTTTAGTTTTTATCAGTATGTTACCTTGCGAAAATCTCCTGTTGCGTGGGATGCAACATCTTCTTCCAAGGAGTGCTTATAAAGTGATTGGTACACTTGCTTCACTGCCAAAAGCTCATTTGAAGAATTAATACACGCAATCTCTATGATCACTGGGAAATCAACAACCTTATTTTTAATTGCAATATTGGCCATGATTGCTTGCCTCTCCACAGGATCAAAGATCCAACGGTACACTGCTCTCTGTAAATAAATGGCACACAAAATTGGCAACAACAGCACAAAATTAACAATGCAGAAGAATTTATGATAATCTCTAATGGAACAAAAAAGAATAAAACTATTTGATATACCTCAAAGTGCCCTGAAATTTCAGATTCAATCCTCTTTAAGAGCTTCTCTTTGTATTGTTCTTCATATGCAATCTTGATTTGTTTCCTCTGTGCCGCATCTCTGTGCGCTAATACGGCTATCATGGCCTTCTCATCAGTCCCCCATCCTATACAAATTATTCCAAAAGCAATTGCGGTTCAAAATTCTCAAATGTCTGTTAATCAAATCAACAACATCATCTAATTGATAAAATAAACGCTTTTGCTTATGTTATCATAAGAGTCATCCAAATTTACAAATTTGATACACAAAATGGAAAGCAAGTTTTTGGACAATGACACGCATTTTACAGATTACTAATGATTTTGATTTTTGCCTCATAACCTACTTAGGGGAAAAAAAATGAATGACAAATTGACACAAGAGGAACAGAGAGTAACACCTTGGAATGCCTTCCTGAGCTTCTCAGCATCTTCAATTGCAGAAGGAACAGGGTTAGGAATGCTAAGCGTTGCCATTGTAATCCTGCCTAAATCTCGGAGGAACCCTTCTTCAATCAAGCAAAAACAAGACTATCGCTACGATTATTGTGTGATTTTTCTATTAGTACTTGCAAAACAAGGTGGTACATAGATGCTCCAGAAAAGCCTATAATATATAGAGAGGCGCTCCGCCATTTTCTCTTTGAATTAAATATTTGAAATTTAATTCTTTGGACTTAGGGCTAGATGTCAGTTTGTGCTCTCTGACCTGTAAAATTAAATTACAAACATCCATATATAAATGATAATAGTTATTGTAATTTAAAATTTTGGGAAGGTTTCAATCCAGTACATTGGGTTCATTTTGTACAATTAACAAATGTTAATCGGTGCATTAAAAGGTTACCTATCATTTTTTTTTTATTGAAACCTATCAGTTTCTGCATTCACCTGTATGTACTATGTGCCTTTTTCCCTTTATGATTACAAATTTGGAAGATTATACTTCTTACATTTTAAGCAAAGGTTACTCGATACCTTTAATAGCATTTATTATGTGAAAGCTTATTGATCTTTTTGTTGGTATAGGAGAAGATCGTTTTTTGTTTCTTATTTTCCTTTTAGATTAAAAGAATTAAATCTTGATATGCTCCCTTTCTTTTTTTTTGGGCTTACAATACATGTTTTCAATGTAAACTTCGGTAACATGTGTGCTTTTTTTTTTCTCCTTTTACGACCACGAAATTAATGCAAGTATAATATAATATTTTTTCTGAACAGTCGGACTCTCAAATTAAAAAGTATATATTAAAAAAAGAAATTACATCTGTAAAGCAAGCAAAAAGAGAACAGATTTATTCCATACCGTCATGTTGCCCACGTTTTTTTTTATTTCCATTTTTTCTGTAAACAATTCAATCATGCCATCCTTGTTAGTCATGTTCTTACAAATATTTTTTCACATTGAAGTAGGAGAATTTTATTAAAAGAAAATCAAATGCTTATCCATATTTTGCGGGGTATTGGCGCACTTTATTTTACTCTTTATTTAAGACCAAAACGAGTCATGAACCTCATCGTAGCACTACCACTAAATTGCGAGCACGACGTTAAAAATTTATAGACATCTGTAGTAATAAGAAATAAAAAATAATATCAAACCTTTATGAATTTGGCAACGTTGATGGACCCAATTAGTAAGTAGGTCTTAGATTTGGTAATGAACGCTAGAGGAAGCTCTGTTCACCTCACCTGTGAATGATACAAATTGGTTTACCTAACCACTGCATATGTGGCTTGATAGGTATAAAAAATCATTACTTTTATAAGGAACGGTCAAATGTCTGACGCAGTCCTAGCTAGATATCTAAAATAATAAGGGGCCGTTTGGATCGTTTAGGAATTTGAGGAATTTCTAATTTCTAGGCATAAATTTATTGGGAAGTGTGTAACTTTGTGAAGAGTTTGGATT
This sequence comes from Rhynchospora pubera, assembly GCA_028095005.1. NCBI lineage: Eukaryota > Viridiplantae > Streptophyta > Magnoliopsida > Poales > Cyperaceae > Rhynchospora > Rhynchospora pubera. The sequence continues at coordinate 205,893,408 of CM051462.1, read as the reverse complement.
GTTTATAATAAATTTATGCTAGAAAGATGAAATTTTCCAAATTCCTCCATGAATCCAAACAGCCCCTAAGAGAAGTATAATCATTTGGTATGATAATATATAAATATTGCATTGTGGTTTGGTCTGATCTTTTTAGTAGCATTCTAACTCATAATCTCTTTTTCTCCTCAACAGTCATTCTCAAAATTGGAACGTTTGTCTTCATGCTCACAACTGTCTATGGCCCCACAGATGATAGGCAGAAATCTGCTTTTCTCAACGAACTTTCCTATGTCAGATCCCTTTCTAGTCACCCGTGGATAATCTTAGGCGACTTCAACTTAGTCCGTGACCCTCAAGAATCCTCGGGCGGCTTTAGGAACCTCTCGACCGTTCATCTTTTTAATACCTTCGTCTCCAACTCCAACCTATTTGAGATCCCTCTTACGGGCAGACGTTTTACTTGGTCTAGCAAAAGGCCATCTCCTTCCTTCTCTTGTATTGACAGAGTTTTTCTCTCTCCAGATTGGCTACACCTACCCTTCGTCCCTTCTCTTTCTGACTTTCCTGCAACCACCTCAGACCTTGCTCCTTTGCTTTTTTCGATCGCGCCACAACATCAAAAAAAGAAGATATTATTTAAGTTAGAAACTTTCTGGTTGAAAGATCCTGACATCTCTAATCTAGTTCTCAAGGCTTGGTCAGAAATCACGAACCATGCCAACCCTGCCAAGAATCTCCGTCTCAAATTTAAGGCGGTCAGACTAGCTCTCACTAAGTGGGCTAACTCTAAATTTGCAAATCACAATTCCTTTCTTAGTAGATCGAAATTAATCATTCGTTTCCTTGATCTGCTAGAAGAATCGAGAACTCTCACTCCAGAAGAGTTTAACCTACGAATCGCACTCCGAGAACATGCCTTCAATCTAATTCAGATACAAGAGGAAAAATGGAAACAAAGGAGCGGAATAACTTGGCTAAAGCTTGGTGATAAGAATACTAAATTCTTTCATGCAGTTGCCTCATCTAGACGAATCATCAACTCGATTAACTCTGTTTCCTTTCAAGGTTCTGTTTTCTCTAACCCCGTCGAACTACAAACGGTATTCTTTAACCACTTCAAGTCTATTTTGGGTACCGCTCCACCACACCCACCGCCCTTTGACCTGACAGGAAAGCTTGGCACAAGTCCCGATCTCTCTAGTCTTGTTCTTCCTTTCACTGAATCTGAAGTCCTTCAAGCCATCAAACAACTCCCATCAGGAAAAGCATCTGGTCCGGATGGGTTTCCTATTGATTTTTTTAAGAAATTCTGGGACTTCATCAAATGTGATATGCTCCGTGCTATCTTAGCTTTTCAAAACTGCTCCCTTGATCTAAAGGAACTAAACAAAGCCACCATTTCTTTAGTTCCAAAAAAGGATTCTTGTTCGGAGGTTTCAGACTACAGGCCAATCAGTGTCATCAATACTTTTGTCAAAATAATCACAAAAATTATGGCCAATAGATTACAACCTCTTTTGCCGGAATTGGTAAGTCCCATGCAAACGACATTCACTAAGGGTCGTTCCATCATGGATTCCTACATGGTTGCGAGAGAGTTCATTTCTTTCTATCATAAAAATAAACTTCCGGCCGTTCTTTACAAAGTTGACTTCTCGAAAGCCTTCGATACAATCTCTTGGACTTTCTTGACAAATGTTCTCATTGAAAGAGGCTTCCCACCTTCTTGGATCTCGTGGACCTTAGAATTACTTCGTTCTTCCTCTTCCGCTGTAAAAGTCAATGGAGATTTCTCCCCATTTTTTATACATAGAAGAGGCTTGAGACAGGGTGACCCCTTATCCCCCCTCCTCTTTATTTTGGTCACCGACGCATTACAATCTTTTTTCTCTAATGCTTCACTTCTCACTTCTGGCCCAATCATTATTCCTCCACGGGCGTTACAATTTGCAGATGACACTATAATTCTCTTGGAAGCCAATACTCGCTCCTTACTTGTTGTTTCTGAGGTGCTATCCAACTTCGCATTATTATCGGGTCTCAGAGTTAATGATTCCAAGTGCCTCTTTGCTCCTATCTCCTTGCATGAATCCTCACTAACTCTTATTGCCTCTATTCTCCATTGTAATGCAAAGGAGCTCCCTATCTCTTACCTCAGCTTGCCACTCTCAATTCGCAAACCAAAAAAGATTGTCTTCCAACCGCTGATTACTGCTTTTCAACGTAAACTGGATGGCTGGAAGAATAGATTTCTTTCTCTGGGAGGTCGTATCACTCTGGTAAAAGCTGTGCTTACAGCTTTACCTTTACATTACATGCAAGTACTAAAACTACCTCGGTGGTTGCTGAAACAATTGGAAGGAATCAGACGACGATTCTTCTAGAAGGGGAAAGAAAAATGTCTGGGAGGACACTGCTTGGTTAATTGGAAAAAATGTTGTTTCCCCAAAGCAAATGGAGGTTTGGGAATTATAGATCTTGAACGACAAAACATTTCCCTTCTTTTAAAATGGCTCTGGAAGCTTCGACACGAACCTCAATCTATTTGGTCTTCCACGGTTCAACTCCTCTATGGTACTACAGACATCTCGTTACTTTCCTCATGTAGGACCTCTTATGGCCTTTATGATGTTCTTCAACATGTGCCTTTTTTCAACTTCTCAGTAGATATCAATAGCGGAGCTTGGAAATGGACCTCAAATGGCATTTACTCCACTAACAGTGCTTATCATTTTCTCTCCAACACTGGAGTCACTTCATCTTTTCACCCTACTCTCTGGAAGATAAAAGCGCCATCAAGAGTAAAAATCTTCCTTTGGTTACTTATTCTCGATCGACTTTTAACACAAAAGAATCTCCTTGTTCGAGGATGGCCTACAGGTAGGGATGAAAACGGATCGGATACGGAGCAGATGTAGGTCTTTCCATATCCGCATCCATATTTTTTTCTCGGATACGGATACGAATACGGATGCGTTCGGATACGGATACGGTTCGGATATTAAACGGATACGGATACGGTTCGGATATTATCGGATACGGAGTCGAATACGAATATATTTTGTCGGATACGGATCATATAACGATCAATTTATTTTATTTCATTTCTTTAGAACTTTTTTTAAATTTCATATTGCGTATAAAAGTTTGTTATATATGAGAGTAGCTGAAGCATAAGAAAATTTTCATGTCATGCAATAAGTTATATTCAAACAATATAAATTATACGATAATAAGGTAATAAGGTAAGCAGTGTACAAAATTTATTCTTTCAACCAATTAAATCCAAAATTTCATCAAAATATTATATATAATATGTATAAATTAAATTATTATTAACATTATTGGTTGGATTCTCAACAAATATATTGGATTCAATAAATCACTTATATAATCGTAATTATCAAATTTATGAATTAATCAATAAAATTGCAAGCACCACATAAGTACAAATTTAATAGAATTGATCAATAAATTCAGTCTTTCCACAATTTGAATTCCAACAGTATATTTAACTATTCAATGTCAAATCATATCATGTTACCTTAAATGTCATCATACATTAAAAAAATATATTAATCATATGTAATCAACATGATTAGAGAAAAAAAATAATTTTAGTATTATTATCATATATAATCGTCTCAATAATAAAAAAATAAAAATAATTTTATGTTCCAAATAAAAATATTATTATAAGAGAACTTATCTAATAAAAATTAAGCATTATATAATTAAAAGTATTCTCTAATGTAGATAAGTAATTATATTAATTATCTTATGCCGTTAAAAATACGGATAAACGGATTAATATCTATCGGATACGGATAATATCCATGTCGGATACGAATACGGATCGGATATTGTCAAAAAACTCAAAACCATATCCGCATCCATATTTTTTTGGCGGATACGAATACGAATACGGATATGTTCGGATACGGATACGGATCGGATGTTATGCGTATTTTTCGGATTCGGATACGGATCGGAGCGGATTTTATCCGCTCCGTTTTCATCCCTACCTACAGGATCTACATGCCCTAGTTGCAATAGTGGCTTGTTGGAATCAAGTGAACACCTCTTTTTGCAGTGCCATTATGCTACTAATGTGTGGTCCCTGCTTCAAATCCACCTGAGGCTACCTTTCCTACACTTTGCTCGAGACAACCTCACCTTTTGGTTGACTCATAGGAATCTACGCATAAAAAATTGGGACATCATTTGGGCTGCAACAACATGGAATTTATGGAAGGCGAGAAACAAACGGATTTTCCAGGATTTAGAGACGCCACCTCACTTAATTCTAAAGGAGATAACTGCATGCATCGGAAATTGGACTAGACATGCTTAGGTTTTTTTAATTTTTTCTTGCTTTCCTCTTTTTCTTTTCTTTGCTTTGTACATTTGTATAATTAGTTCTTTTTTCTTTTTCCTTTTTACCTTTTATTTTGTAAATACTTTTCTTATTAATAAAATTTGTCGGCGTGGTGATTGCCACCTGACCTTCAAAAAAAAAAAAAGAAGTTTGTAGAATATCATATGATGTGTGCAGCAGTTTTTTTTGTTTTATTTTCCTCTCTTGCTCTTCGGAGCTTTCACAATAAGAAAGAAGTATTCTAGCTTCGATTATTTGTTTGATTTAATTATAAATACATAAAAAAAATATAAGTTTTTAATGAGTTATTAATTTTTAAAAGAAGAAGTTTCTAATGAGTTGAAAAAAAAATCACTTCTAGGATGTTGTCCTCTGTAGTTTAATTTCTCAGAGACGATCCACCTTTTATATATTGCCATTTACTGTATCAAATGAAAGCAATGAAAATTGTTATCAATTAGAAAAATAAATCCTGTGATTGAGAGACTCAGCAAATTTTTAATACTGTGTCCATAAAAAAAATTAAAATTATCAATTTATCATTTCGGAATTGCCATTTTTTTTCTAATAAGTAGGGATAAAGGATAGACAAATAAGAATTCTAGAATGGTTACGGGTTTGGAGAGTACTATTAAAACATTTTTTTGGGTTTTTCGTGGTTATGTTAATTTAATTAATTCAATGGAAGTTGATTAGAAGTGTAAAACTAGAGATGTGAATAGGCCGTACTAAACATTAGCACTGACCCAAAGTATCAAAGGATAGTTAAAGCCCAATGTTACTTTTAAATGGACCTCAAAGGAATTGTTCTAGAAGAAACTCTTAAACGAAGCAAGAGTAGGTCCACTTAAAAAGACAACTTTAGGTAGTAAACATCCTTCACAGAACGGTCCAGTATAGATAATTTAGAAATTTAGAAATGTTTTCTAAGGTCTAATCTCAGCTGATAATAGAAGAAAAATAAAATATGCATACAATGGATATCTCTAGTTAAATAACTTAACACTGTTCGCATACAAATTGAAACCTGAATATGCAGAATCTCAACAGTGTTTTTAGAAGTACAATATATGACGCCAATAGCACAACTTAGTCGTGAATAAGGGAAAAAAATGTTGAGTTATTTAAATTAATGACCTCTGAAGTGTAATGTCTCAGGTACTCAAAACGCTAATACATAGCGTTTATGATTTATCACAACTTGCCTGAGACGTTGGAATCCCAAGTCCCGACAGCTAATTTCGAAAAGAAGTCAAATTATATTATTGATCACAACTTGGCTGATCAGACGTTGGAATCCATACAGCTAATTTCGAAAAGAAGTCAAATTAATCTCCAACGGTAACAACAGAATAAATATATAATAAAATTATCCATAAAAGAAAGTTTTCCTAGAAAAATATATTAATAATGAGAATCACTCACCTAGGCACCTATAGACCTGTTTAACGTTGTAAACGGCAACGGAATGGGCCGTTCCGTTTCAACAACGGTATGCACTGGAACGATTCATTATTCGTTCTGTTTGTAACGGAATGGACGGAACGTAGCGGAATGACTCATTTTACACTGTATTTCACACAACGGTATGCCGAAATCCATTCCGTTTACCGTTCCGTTTCGGAAACGTATCATGAAAAATGATTTGTCACTCGTTCCGTCCAAACGGAACGTGCACGGTACATAGTAAACGGTATACAATCGGCAGGCATAGGCACCTAGCTCGCCAATGCAGTCAACGCCTCGTACACACACACGCTCACGCTCAAAGCACTAACTATAAAAATTTAAATTACCACCTTTAACTTGCTCAAAGTCTCAACCCTTGCTCACTGATCAACTTGAACTAGCCCAGGGAAAATCCTAGAACAGAAACTAAAAATGGGGGTCTTTTGGAAGTACAAACGAGTAGTTTTTCTCCTATGTTGCATGCTTGTGTCGATGGCAATTGGAGAGACAAATTATCTCAGATATAAGGATCCAAAGCAACCATTAAATGTGCGAATCAATGACTTAATGAGTCGCATGTCACTGGAAGAGAAGATAGGTCAGATGTCTCAGATCGAGAGGGTTAATGCAACTGCTGATGTCATGAAGGAATATTTTATAGGTACAAACTAGCTATCATATTCCTATAGGCTCCGTTTAGATAGGTGTGGGAAGAAGGGAAGAAGGGAAGAAGTGGGAAGAAGTATTGGAAAGTGTGTAACTTTGTGAAGAGTTTGGATTGTTTATAATAAATTTGGGCCTTCTTCCTTCTTCCTTCTTCCTATATCCAAACGGTGCCATATATTGCCAAAAAGTAATAAACATATAATTCTTGCTTTCATCCTAAGAGATTTAATATGGATTTTGGTCACTTGTTGTAGGTAGTGTGTTAAGTGGAGCAGGTAGTGTACCGGCTCCGAATGCTTCGGTGGAGGAATGGGTAAGTATGGTAACGGAAATGCAGAAGGGAGCTCTATCAACACCTCTTGGCATACCGATGATATATGGCATTGATGCGGTACACGGCCACGGCAATGTCTACAGGGCTACACTCTTTCCACATAACATTGGTCTTGGGGCTACTAGGCAAGAACTAGAAAAGAAATTAACTTCTAAGTTATTTGTGTTATTGAAGAGGCTACAAATATGTCCAACTTTTGAGTTTTATCTTTTTCATGGAGGAGCATCGGACTTGTTACAATGCATGAATTCAATTGTAGAATCTAAAACATCTGTTTATTTAATTAGAGTATTCAATTTTCATGCAGGGATCCGGAATTAGTTAAGAAAATTGGAGCTGCTACGGCTCTTGAAGTTCGAGCAACCGGCATCCCTTATGTCTTTGCTCCTTGTATTGCGGTACATACCCTAAAAAAAGGGGAAAAATATGTAGTAATAACTTATGAAACTTAGTCTACAACCCTGATTAATTATTTATGATTAATCGATCTTAGGTATGCCGTGATCCAAGGTGGGGTCGATGCTATGAAAGCTTTGGTGAAGATCCTAGGATGGTACAAAAAATGACAACAGTAATCACTGGACTTCAAGGAGATTTTCCTCCAAAATATCAAAAAGGAAAACCCTATGTGGCCGGAACGTGAGTTTGTTTTTAATTGTACATATTTATAATGAACAATTTTTGATTGATCATAAGGAGTGCTAAGCTGTTTGTACACATTATAGGAGAAATGTTGCAGCTTGTGCAAAACACTATGTAGGAGATGGAGGAACACAAAAGGGAATAAATGAGAATAACACAGTGACAAGCTTGCGAGGATTACTGAGCATACACATGCCTCCATACTACTCAGCTATTGCAAGAGGCGTTTCCACTATCATGGTGTCCTATTCCAGCTGGAATGGTGTCAAGATGCATGCAAACCGTTTTCTCATTACTGATATCCTCAAGAAAAAACTCCATTTCAAGGTCTTTCAGGCTCTAACATTTTAAAATTATTTTGCATTATCATGACATTTCTATAAATTCTTACGAGCTTGAGAAATTTAACTGTTAAATTGGTGCAGGGATTTGTGATATCTGATTACACAGGCATAGACAAGATCACCACACCTGCTCATGCTGACTACCCCTACTCAGTCAAGATCTCGATTCTTGCTGGAATTGACATGGTTAGCATCAGTTACCTTACCTTTGTATTACACAGATACTCCAATTTACTTATTTACCATTGTACATGAGAAATTATAAGAATTACATGCATATAACATCCACTTAAACCTTTTTCATTTTTGTTGTATCTGTCACTTACAGTCAATTTGACATTTTGATCTGTGTTATAGGTAATGATCCCCTTCACCTACATAGAGTTCATAAGCGACCTGACCAAATTAGTTCGGAATAATACCATACCAATGAGCCGGATCGATGATGCTGTTCGAAGAATTTTGCGGGTCAAGTTCACTATGGGTTTATTCGAGAACCCTTTTCCTGATCCAAGCCTAGCTGGTGAGCTCGGCAATCAGGTAATTAATTGATTGTGAAATTGCTCATAACATATGATCTTTGGTACTTGACTCTGTATCTGCCAATTAGAGGTGATAACCTGATATCATACTCAACTGGTGCAGTAATCCTAGCTGTGATTTCATTTCACAGGTTCATCGAGACCTGGCCAGGGAAGCAGTAAGGAAGTCCCTAGTACTGTTGAAGAACGGCAAGTATGGCGAGAAGCCATTGCTTCCTCTCCCTAAGAAAGCTGGTAAAATTCTTGTCGCTGGGGCCCATGCCGACAATCTTGGATACCAGTGTGGTGGCTGGACAATCACTTGGCAAGGCCTTGGTGGGAACAATATCACAACAGGTTCACTAAATTTACAAATTATTTTTCTTTTTTATGTTTGTTCTCCTTCTTGTAATTAACTCCTTTTACCTGTTTTAATGAAATTTTGCTGGAAAGCCTACTAAGAAAAAAAGCAAATATATTTATTTTGGTGTTTAAGAGAAATATTTATATATATAGCTTAGGACATAACACCATATTGGAATAATTAAAAACAATCATACCAGAAGAATTTAAATTGTACCCAAAGTTGAAAGATTCCAGTGACATCAAATACCAGACTTACCAGTACCAATAGGGTTGTGTTCTGATACATGCACATGGTGCTGGCTTCCCACTGCATGCTCTGAAGCATTTGGGTTTGCCATTGTAGGATCATGCATGTAAAATAATTCTATTTACTAGTCATATCAATCTTTGATGAAGTTCATTAAATCACATACATTTGAAAATGAAACCAAATAGTTCAAGGGCGGATTCCTCCATGTTTGCCTAAATTATGCTATCAATTTCAGGTACAACAATTCTTGAGGGAATAAAATCAACTGTTGACCCAAGAACTGAGGTTATCTATGCCGAGAATCCCACAAGTCCACAACTGACTTCATCAAACAAAATGGTTTCTCTTATGCTGTTGTTGTCATAGGAGAACTCCCGTATGCAGAAACGATGGGAGATAATCTCAACCTCACTATACCTGATCCAGGACCGAGCATCATCCGAAACACATGCAACAACTTGAAGTGCATTGTGGTACTAATCTCAGGGCGGCCACTAGTGATCGAGCCTTACATTGGCATGATGGATGCACTTGTGGCTGCATGGCTACCCGGCACAGAAGGCCGAGGTGTCGCTGATGTGTTGTTTGGCGACTATGGGTTTTCTGGCAAGCTATCAAGAACTTGGTTCAAATCAGTAAATCAACTTCCAATGAATGTAGGTGACACACATTATGACCCGTTATTTCCTTTCGGGTTCGGGTTGGAGACTCTGTCGTCACAGGCTTAGTATGCAAACTGTTCATTGATTACTGTCTACTACTCTACTGGTAACATGCTAGTGCAAAATACAAAATGATGTATTTCTATATATCGTGTGTATTGGAAGCTGACATGAATAGTTGTCCAATACATTGACCAATCAAAATTGGCTAATTTGGAAGGAAGTGTTAAGTGTACGTAGTTTTTGATCGACTAGCCGAATAAACTTACAAATTACTAAATTTCATTTATGCTGACCATATGCGAGATTTCAGTTTAGTTCTAATCTTATGTTACAAAAAGTCAAATGAAAAGCGTTATTGGTTGGATATGATCTCTTAACGGGTAAAAATAGGGGTGAAAACGGTCACCGTTTTGACCGTCTTTTCGTTTCGTTTGGTACGGTTAAACGATTTTGGTTGCGTTTAAAAAACGAAACGGTTAACGAAAGTTTGAAATGGTTTCGTCCATGTGTATTTTTGTTGTTTTTTCGTAGTTTCGAAACGGTTAACACAAATAGATAGTCAATTTCGTTTTCAAAACGAAACGGTTAAAGAAAATGATTATTTTCGTGGTCGTTTTAGACGTTATGCAGCCCTAGGTAAAAACTATCCAGACTCGGATCTGGCCCACTATGATAATTAGCTGGTATGCTTGGATCGGCCATGAGCCCATGACAAAGAAACATTGTTTTGTTACGAAAAAGTCTACTACTGATAAAAAATTACAGTAGTTCTCCTTTTTATTACTAATAAAAAGGTCTAATGTCTGCATCACATTCGCCGACCTCAACTTGTGTTTTAGGCTTTTAGCTAGCTTAATTAAATCATTGTTTGAATCATTTTTGCCGACCACAAGTTACATGTTAGCCTATAAATCATTACTTGCATCAAGCATCATATGCATTAATAATAAACTACTAATTGTTACGTATCCAAACAAACCGGAGACCATTCCGATTAATACATCACATTTGTTTGTTGAGTGAAGTTAAAGTAAAATAAATACTAAATTATTTTAAAGTATTGACGTTTGATAGTAATTAAAGAAGCAAATAAATATATAGATAATACTGACTAAATTGACTAAATCGCTCCCCATGCAGTATAATATAAGGTAAATAATTTCGATCAAAAGTAAAATAAAACATTTTAGTGATATAATTTAGTTTGCTTAAAGCGATGTTTTAGAGTTTCACCTTAAAACATTTCTGGTTGGTGTTTTAATTAAGAGTAATGCTAGAATCAAACATATAGGACGTCAAACACGATTCAAACGTAGCACATTAAAATTTCAAACGGACGATCCAAACCGCTCAATATGATCTCTATATTAAAATATCTTTGATAATCAAATTTTATATTTTTTCATATTTTCTAACTATTTTTTTTCGAATTTTCAAAATTGAAGGGTTCAGAACTTTTTAGATTGAGCATATTGAAAAATTTCAAAAAAATAGTAAAAAAATTTGAAAAAATATAAAATTTGGTCTCCATGAAGATTTTATAACACAGAACAATTTGAGCGGTTTAGATCGGTCATTCCAATTTTAAAAATTAAAATTTCATCGCGTTGGACAAGTGTACGTGTCCTATATGTTTGACACTAGCAACTCTCTTTAATTAAAGCATCTTAAAGCACTTAATTAGCTTACTAACACTAAGTAGAAAATACTAATTGATCATACCGACACTCATGGAATCTAATTTTCAAATATTAGGTACTTTTCAAACCACTAAATAGTAGGTAGGTACATTTCAAATATCAAATTTTAAAATTAAACTTATATAGTGATTTTCAAATAAATCTAAGTGCATTAAACAGGACGTCCAACCAGATCATCATAAAATTTTCAAAAGATTTCTGAATGAAAAGGACGTCTGCACTTATTACTGAACTGGAGAGAACAAAATAACCAGATATTTCTAATTTTCTTTGTTATAATTTCCTGCTATCTATTTTTCTGCAAGTTGACACGAGATAACTACTCCAGCGTAGGAACCCATTTACCCGGAACCACGTGATTCCTCGAACCAAAAAGACCGCCTAGGAGCGGTTCGTAGAAAAGTGAACTAAGATCCATTCCAGAGATTGTGAGGTTTACATAAGCCGAGTGCAGGAAATATCGTCCCTAGTGGGGGCCATACAACGACAGGCCAACCCATCCAATCCACCTACTGGAAGCGTCCGGCGGCGCGGTACGAGAGACCGATCCTATCCCTAATTGAACATTACAATTGTTTGTACCCGGTGTACTGTATTAAATAAAAGATTAAAAAGGATTTTATAACTAGTGATTCACTAATTTATTAAGAAGTCATATGTCAATTGGCATGAAATTCTAGCACGGACCGTTAGTTTATACATAATTTATTACACTCTTTCCCAATAAATCCCAATAAATATTGAACACCACCTACAAATATAATAAAAAGAACAACCATGACAATATTAATAGTTTATTATATTCAGTATGAATTATATATTGTATAATAAATAAACTATGTCAAAAAAAGAAAGAAGTATAATCATAGTTCACAACTGCCATCAATGCTAGAAATTGGCGCTATCTTAATTTTATTTTATACTTCATCCTTTCCGAAATGCACAATAAATAACAAATAAAATCATTCTGCAGACTACAATAAATAACAATAAATAACATATCGGAACAAAGGGGCCGTTTGAATTGAAGTGGGAATTTGGAGAATTTCCTATTTCTAGATATAAATTTATTATATAAACAATTCAAACTCTTCACAAAGTTACACACTTCCCATTAAATTTAGGAGAAATTAGACCCATGTCACTCCAAAGGTGAGAAATTAGTAAAATGCCACTTCAAATTTAACTCTTATCAAAATGCCACTCTATACTCAATTTATTTAGAGAATTGCCACTAGCACAATATAAAACATCTCTGAAATATTGCAATTTCTCTTATTGACTAACATACCCTTTATTTATTTATTTCAATTATTTTCTTATTACTGAAACCGTCTCTCCGCCTTCAGGCCTTCACGATATTTCCTCAATCCATCAAATAAAGAGAGGTCCAGGAAACAACACGTATAAATAAATTTCTAATGCAACTTATTTTCATTATCTTCTTCGACTTCTTCTTCAAAAATAATAAAGATTGGTAATCCATCTTAGTCGAGCCTAATAACTCAAAAGAAGTGCTCGAGGTTGCTTCACCACAAATTCTGTACAAAAAATCATCAAGTTAAAACTAAGCGAACTCCAAGGTCGGTTTCTGTTTAATAAACAAATTGTTAAATAATTACAGAATAGAATTTATTAAACATATTTTGTTTAATAAGTGCTTAACGTTTAGCTTATGCATACTGGTATTTACCAGTAACACTTGATGTCACAGGAAATTGTCTAATACAAACCATTTTTGTAGTCATGGATAGAGATAAAGCAACGGAAAACCAATAAAATCTAGGTCAAACCCTTTGCCATCTCCTCCACGCTATTTTCTTGCACGCTTAGGCGGACCAATTAGAAACAATTGTTTCTCCTTATCGTTTAGGGGTGATATCTTGGGTTTCGTCGAGGGGAGAGAGGTTTCTTCAAAGCACAGGGGAGGCGAAGCGTTCGATGGAGTAGCAGCGGAATGAGTCGGAGTTGTGACGGAGCGATAGAGATTAGTCATCTCAGCCGCTCTGGGTTGAGGAGACGATATTGTGATGGAAGAGAAACTACTTTAGAAAATAATTGAAATAATTAAATAAAGGGCTTTTTGGTCAATACGATAAAATATTATACTTCAGAGATGTTTTATTCTGTGATGGTGGCAATTTTCTAAATAAATTAAGTATAGAGTGGCATTTAGCTAAGAGTTAAGTTTGAGGTGGCATTTTGCCAATTTCTCACTTTTGGAGTGGCATGAGTCTAATCCTTCCTTAAATTTATGTCTAGGGATTGAAAATTTCCTAAATTCCTAAGCGATCCAAACGCCCCAAAAAATACAAATTTGCATTTAAAACCATCATGACATTTACACGGTCTATAAACAAAGAACTGCGCTGGGTCCAGGGAAAGACCGAGGTAAGAAAAACACTAAACCAGGGAAAAAATTAAAACCAGAGCCCTACCTCCCAGCCAATGAGAGCGCGGCAATTGATTGACCACTCCCCGCCACTACCCTAGATGCTGTATAACACGTGGCGCTTTTCTGTGCCTCCATGAGGACTTCCGGTCCAAACGCGCAGCCATCGCCAAATCGACACGTGTCCTCGGCCCCTTTCGCGTTTCTCTCAGAGTCAGGGCAGGGCAAGCACCAAAGAACCCAAAAACAAAAAAAATAGGTCAGAAAGAGAGGAGAGAAAAAACGAGAAGAAATAACGGCGACGAGTTTTATCTCCTGAGTTGAGACGAGAACGCGAAAGAAAAAGGCGCACTGGAGATGTCCTGTTCTCTTTTCGAGCGAGCTGAGTTTTCCAGTCTAGGTTTTGTTCCGCTTTCGACTCCATTTTCTGATGATGTTTGATTGGAACGACCAGGATCAGGTCTCTCTCTCTCTCTTTTTTGCTTTTGAGCTCTAATTGCGACTCTTTCCTGATAAATCGACTTTCTGTTGTGTAATATTGCCTATTTTTGGCGTCTATGACAATTTACTTTTTCGGGGGGAGTCGTTTTTAGTGATTATTGTTGAATTTGAACTGAACTTTCCAGATCTGGTAATAGAATTTATAGAAATACCTCAAAAAGCTGTTAGAAGGTCCTCAATAATTGTTTCTTTCGCTGAATAGTGAAGATTATATATTTTATGCTCAAATAGTGCTCAAATGAAAGAAAATATTACAAGATTACTTTGTTTATTGAACCCGAGCTTTTTTCAAATTCATCCAGTGATGTCAAATTGTCAAGTGCATGATATAATGCAACAACATTCATCCTTTTAGTTCAATTAAATTTCATGAAGTTAGGATTTAGTGTATTAGAACCATAATGAGCAAAAACTCAGTCTGGGATATTTATCTTGTACTGTGCACCAACTTACCATGCTTTCTCATTTGTTAGAGTTCCGGGAATAGTGTGATACATCTGCTTTGTTACATGTGTGTGTATATATTTTTCACTTCTAGTTTTGTTTGTTTTTGCATCAGGGTTTTTCAGCTTGTTTATGCTTCTTCAAATATATTTGAATAATAATTTGATTGAATCCAGCAGTTGTTGTAACTATTAGGGCCCAAATCCTCCATAAGAGCCTAGTACCACAATGACACATGACTGTAATCTACTGAGTTCCATTGTTGTATGAATAAAACTAATTTTAGTAATATTAATTGGATTTGTCTTTAGGTACTTTTGCCCTTGTGGCTTTATCTCAACCTGTGAGAAAAACAATTTTTAGTAAATAAGATAAATTATATATGTGACAGTATTTTTGTTGCTTTCATTCCTGTTGGAAATTTCAGGTAGGGGACACAATATGGGCTGAATTCGGAGGTGGTGAAGATCATATTGTGCCTTACCCTAAAGGCACCGAAGATAATAATTCTAATAATAATAACAATAGTAGCAGTAACAACAACAATACTACTTATCTAAACTTTGGAGACCCAGATAATAAGAAGCTTGATGAAGAAGAATCAGACGACATATTGAATTTTTCGAAGCAAGATGAGCAAAACAATACTGTTAAGTTTCAAGACTCTAATATGCAAGACCAAACTGATTTGCAATCGAAACTTGACTTGGAGTCATGGCCCGATTTGCCTTCCTTGAATGGTACTCTTGGGAGAGAATATAATAATGGGAATAGGGACGATAGCATGGCTTCGACTTATCTTAATGATTTCGACACCAATTCCAACCTTGACAAAGTGGAAGGTACTATATCAAAGAAATGGACAATTTTGTATATACCCATGAACAATTTAGACAGTGAGTTGTGAAATTTTGACCAAACAACAGTGCAGCTAGAGGCTCAACCAGATGACTTCCATGATGGTCATGAAGGGAAGGGTAATAGCTTTCTTGACTGCGATTGGGGTAATATCGGGGATTTTGAAGATTTTGATCGCCTCTTTAGGTAATAATTTTTATTTTGTTGTACTCGCTAGTGCACTCCACAATTAGCTCGCTTATATAAATGATTGATGTGGCAGTAATGGAGACTCAATTTTTGGGACTGAAATGGGAGGAAATGGAGGAGAGTTTTTATCGCAACCATCAGACGTGATGAACGGCACTGTTCAGTCGATTCCCATACCTGTATGCTTTTTTCTGGCATGTTCAATAATGTGTATTCATATAGTTAATGCAGCCTTTTTCTAAAAATATTTTTGAAATTAAGTTTATTTTTTTATTGTCCGGGGTCTAGCACTTGCAGTTTGGTGGAGACGAAGCTTCTGGTCATGGTTCTTCGTCTGCAACAATCAATGATCTTTCGTCAGGTGGCAGAATTAAACCCCATGAAAAGGTCCTGTTTTATAATGCTGTTTCTCTTGAATTAAACAAAGTATTTTATTTTTACACTAGAAGTATGTAATGCTTTCTACAATCTTGTAGGCTGAAAACGAGAAGAAGATTCCCAAGTCCCGCAAGAAGGCTGAAGAAAGGAGCAAAACCAAGACTTCACAGCGCACAATTACAAGTTTACCCCCAGGTCCCCTGCAAGGCACGGTCATGAACACACTCCCACCTCCTATGGTTGGCCAGCACTTGCAAGTCAACCCGACCAACTTTGTGTTTCCTGGATATAGATATCCTGCATACACTTTTCCTGCAAGTCAAGTTACTCCAAAAGAAGCTTCTGTTAGTAGTTATAAGCGTTCTGAGAAGTTAGAAAAGCCAGTGATTATGACACCTCAGGAAAAGATAGAGAAGCTGAGGCGGCGGCAACAGATGCAGGTACCTTTTTGTTTTCTTATCAGGTCGGGTCAAGAATGGTAAATAAAACAAGACCTACATTTAAATTCTTGCATTCGGCTTTGATCTACATTCAAGTGATTGGTTATTAGAAATTCTCATTCAAGGAATTCTATATTAGTTTGTCTCATTTGCCAGTAACCGGTGGTGCTTGTTGGCTCCTTACACGGCCACTCATTATTTTTTGGGTCCATTTATGATTATTAGAGTCACTATGGTGGAATGATTCATAAGCCAATTAATCATGAAGACCATCCCAGTTAATTAAGAATTATGAACTGATCAGTGAATAATCCTATAATCAAAATTTTGGATGAGAGTTAATCAACTATATCTGCATGGTTACAAATTGTAGGCAATGCTGGCTATTCAGCAACAGCAACAGCAATTGGGCCACCAAATTTTGGGAAATGATAATTTAGTTCCTCAAGGCAGTTCCCCTAGAAATCAGAACCAGAACCCAGATTCCATTGCCAGCTCAGCTGTCATTGAAGATTCTGAAAATAAGGGTGTAACTTCTGAGCCTAACATGACTAGATTGCCAGAGGGATGTGGGAGGGGTTCTATTGTGTCTGATGACCCACCTTTAGAGGAGACTATATACTACCAACTTCAAGATGCTTTAGCAAAGGTATATTTGTCTTCAGTATGTTTTTTTCTGACTGAGAAAAACAAATTATTTGGGTCCTTTTTTTGTATTGCATCTTATACATAGTAATTGCCGACAGCACACAGCTTTTCTTGAATTTGCAATTCACACAAAACATTTGGTGTTAATTGAAAACTGTACAAAGTTACCAACTGCCTAACAAAGTTTAATTTAAAGTGAAAGATGGTCCTATGGACCCTAAAAAAGTAGAAATTGCTTTTGTAACTAGATCTCTAAAACTTTGAATTACCATATTTAATTATCAATCCGCTTTAATCTGGTTCGATTTGGGCTTTTTATGATGGAATAGAATGGTTCACTAGTGGCGCAATCTGGAGTTAGAAGTTTCTATGAGTTATCTATGGATGGGGTTTCCTTTTTGTTTAAGAAACAAAGCAGCAAAGCTGAGCTTTTATTTATTACAGGCTCTGCTACAAATAGAAAAGCAACCAAAAATAAACAGGCTAACTACACCCAAAAAAAAAAGCAAACAGACTAACTACACAATACAGACTAACTACACAATACAGACTAACTCAAACATCACTTGCAGAATTCAGTTGTAGAAAATTAGAGAGTGAAAGTGGCACCTGTGCCAACTTGAACTGGTACTAGTACCACTCAACCTCTATGCACACCCCTCATTATTGCAAATCAGGTAAAACAGAGCAACATAATCCAACAGTTTATCCCAAATATTCGTAGGAGTAATTATTTATGCATGTGCGACACATTGATTAAGGGAGCAAGGTTGAAGAATTTAATCTCTGCTAGTGAACTCATGTTCAGCAAGTCACTTGGATTCAAACTCCAGGGGTACTGTGGATAAAATACAAACTTGATGGGAACCTAGAGAAGGAACAAAAGGAGGCAAGGATGTGAGCAAATTTTTTTCTCGCTATATTAGAGGGAAAAAGTGATCATAGGAATGCATGAAACTACCCAGGAAAGGGCCTTAATTTTTAGTCCATTTGCAATTTAATATTTACGTAATATAGAAAAATCCATGTGTCAAGGAGGACAAGTCTTAGGAGAAAAGCGTGGTGGCAAAGAATCATGTCAAACTATATTATTATAGCAGTATTTCAAAAGAGTCCAAAATCATTTATAAATTGCTTTTTAAAAGCTATAGAGTGACATGCACATTAGCGATGAACTTACTACAATCTTTTATTTTTCTCTCCACAAGATGAGCAATCAAAATTAATCAATCCACAAGTGAAATAAGGACCCAAATATTGGTAAAAACATTGTAAATTTGACATTGGAGTTTAGTTTCAACTTTCAACTCTCATATTTTGTTTGTATAACTATTATATTTTAGATGTGGAGATTTTGACTATCAGAGAGCTTATAATCCACGGTTCATATGAGTTGACATATTGGGAGGTCCATGATGAGATCTGAACCTATATTTTGTCCTTAAATGCCGTGTTCTTTATCTGTTACACCAAATAGATAATAAAATAATGGGGTATTGTAATGATTATCTTTAGGAAATTTGTTTTTATGTCCTTGCTAGTTTTCAAATTCATTTTACCAACAGTTGAATTTATATTTACTTCAATTAATTTTTCACCGATTCAATTTGAAATAAATGATTCATAATATGAGTCTCGTTTTGACAAGAGTAAGTAATCAGTGAAGGGTCTATGTACTTTGGAGCTTGAAACTCATACTGAACTAAAACACAATCAAAATAAATGAAATCCCAGTTGCCTTTGGCTAAATTAACTAATGAATCCTTTATAAACTCCAGATGGTTGTTTTTGGCAACATATAGGCGCCACATATATATCAAATGAACAGTTTCCAGGAAAAAGGGGGAAAAAATTGTTCCTTGAAAACCTTTTAATTTGGTTCATTTTTAGCCTCTCAGTCATTTTCCTAGGCTAGAGCCAAACTTCCAAAAACCAGTTGATTAGGTGACAACAGTCATCCTTAAAGTAGGGGTAGAATCATCAATAATTTGAGCTAATATTCATATTTGCATAACTATTTGATGCAAATGGGTTGTTATTAACATCAAATTTCATATCTCGAGTGTTATATATAATTGCGATAAATAACTATTGACTCTATAAGGGTGTTGTGAAGGACCATAAATAACTATCCTATAAGGGTGTTGCGAAGGTGGGTCCACTATTAATGTCATAAACATAAATTGTTAATTATTAAGAGAACACTTTTTCAAAATTGTGTAGCTGGATGTGAGAATACGATTGTGCATCCGAGATAGCTTGCTTCGTTTAGCACAAAGTGCCATGGAAAGGCAATCTGCTAGTGACAGAAGCAGCACCAACTTCAGCACCAACCCCTCCGACGACAATGAGTCACTCTCTCAAAATGACTTCCCCAACACAACAAAGAGGTGCTCCTCATTATTATTTGTTATTATATTTTTGGAATATATAGGATTTGTTTCCTGGAATTTGTCAAAAGAACCAAATGGTTCCTGAAGATAGAAATCTTATTGCCTTTTATTTAGTCTTGTTTATTTACTCTATTTGGTGCCAATTCTATGCATGGAGTGTGCTTAATCCTCTGCTGGCCCCATGATGCATCCTCTCCTTGGATGGTACATAACAGGATGATGCAAAGTGGTATCATTAGGTGGTGGTTATTTACTCGTGTATTCATTTATATTTTGTATGTCAGATTCATGCTAAAAATAGGAGAGGGGGAGACTGACACAAACCCAATAGACCGGACTGTGGCACAGCTGCTATTTCATAAGCTCTCTGAGAAATCTGCATTTCAAGTCAAGGAGGAAGCACCAATGTCACCTTCCTCTTTTAACCCTGGTAAGGCATCTTTGCTGCTTACAAAATATCTTGTTTTTTCTGCCTAAAGAATATGTAGGTTACATTTAGATTGACCTAAAGCTTATTGCGTTCTTCACAAAAGATCATACAATCTTCGAAATAAATTAAAAGCACAAAGGGAAGTAAGGCCCTTTCTTCAAGTTCGCTCACTCAATACTTGAAAACAAAAATTTGGAACCAGATTCTAAGGTATCTGGGAGCAAATCAGAGGAAAACATGCAAAATGCTGGGGAGATGGAAGTACATGTGCAACCTGCGCACTAAAAAGTAAGATGTATTGAGTGGAGATTTTACATCAATACTCTCTCATTGGTCATATAACTTCCCCATTACCGTTATGGCAGATGTTTGGATAGTGACACCCATTTTTTTTTTTTATTTTGAAAAAACCTTTCAAAATTCCATTTGGAATAATACTGTTCAGGCATTCATTCCATTGCCTATGAATCCATTTTACAGCCAGGATGCTAAATTAATTCATTTAGAAGGTTTTTTTTTTGTAATTTTTGACAAATAAGGCCTTTTTTGTTTGTTTGTAAACTTTTCTCAAGCCTATTATCTCATTTTGGTCAGACAAGTTTCTGTTAATGCGTTGATTTTTCTTGTAGAATTGCATGGGACGAAAATCAAGAAAAGCTGCTCTGGGGCTGGGATAAAAACAAGCACATCTAATTGTACTTTAATTAAGTAGACAACCCATCTTTAGTGAAGACTGTTCTAATGTATCATGTATTATATGTTGTGTGTCCTCTTGGATGGCTGAACCTCTTTGGTACCTTGTTATTATACTCCAGTCAAATAATCGCAACTTAAGTTTGCATTTTATGTTTATTTGGTTTTCTAGAGTCGAAGATCATGAGAAATGTACTGCAGTCGTGTTGTATATTTACTTGGTTTAAGCTGGTCTTTGTTTAGTTCAGCTTTATTTTATTTCACTTCTTCTTTCTCATTTGTCTACATTTGATTAGTATAATGCCTCATTAATATTGTATTTTCTTATTTGTTGGGAAGAGAGTTCTTGATAGTTTGTCAGGAAAAAAATAATTGTGAACTATTTGTTAATACAGTCATGATACCTATTATAGTTTCGATGAGTGCGTTGCTGTATTTTGGTAGGTTCCGAAACTGTACATTTAGGGCTCCTTTGATAGTGTCAAGTTTAGCTTGACTTTTGGGTCAACGAGCTAACCTACATATCTTACATCGCCAAACAATATTGAAGTCAACGGAATTAGCACTACTTCTCTAACTTGACCATTTCATATTTGTGCGTTTCTCAAACACTAAAAAAAAAATTATATCGTATCTGAAGAGAAAAACCTTGAGAAGAAAATTTAAAATTTCAAAATTTTAAATTTAAAATTTTAAAAATCTTTAAAAGTTGAAAATTAAAATTTGAAATTTTCAAATTTTAAATTTTAATTTTCAACTTTAAAAATTTTTAAAAATATCAAGATTTTAAATTTTATGCATTCGCTTTGATCACTAATTTTAATCTATTATGTCAAACAACGATTACTAACTTTAAGTTAGTACTAACTTTTATTAACTTTAACCTCAAACACTAATCTCAAATTGTTAATTTTAATCCTTGATCCCACTAAATTTTGATGTTGCCAAATGACCCCTTAGACATTTAGGCCCTGATCAGAATGGTGGTGTAATGATAGTCATTTTAAGTCATTAGAATAGAGTTGATTGCGATGAATTTCATTTGGAATTTGGTGATCGGAAGGGCTTGGTCTATCTCTATTCTCTGAGAGGAAGATTCTGTCACCGATATTTTGGTTGCTCTCAAATATCAATATTTTACTATTAAGTTATTTTTTTTTCAAATTTTAAAATTCAAACATTAAATTCAAATTATTGATCTTATTTAGTTTAACGAGTGATTTATTTTCATAAAAATTTTGTAAATTTTAGAGTATATTTGATGCTCGATCAAAAGATAGAAAAACAAACGAACTTTATTAACTATGATGCATTCGTTCTAATACGTTCATATTTTATCCTTTGATCAAGTATCAAATAAACTTTAAAATTTATAAAACTTATATGAAAACACATTGCTCATTAAATTAAATAAAATCAACGGTTTAGACTTAATGTTTGAATTTTAAAATTTAAAAATTAACTAAATAGTAAAATGTTGACATTTGAAAAAAATCAAAATGTTAGTAGCAAACCTTCCTCAATCTCTGAAATGCCTCTTTCTTGCCAAATTTCTTTCTTTTTGGCGATAATTGCCAGGCGGGAAATTTTCTCGCCAAATACCATAAAAAGACTCGTTTCTTAGTTTTTATTTGGTTACCGATCAGTGGATTCGTGTTAAAATTAGAAGAGTAAAGTTCTATCACAAGTTTAGGGTGCTATCAAAGATCACGATTTTACTTTTTCGTTAAAATTTAAAGTTTTAAAAATGTAAATTTCTAATCTAAACCATTGATCCTTTTTGTTTTCACAAGCGATGCATTTCTATACGAGTTTTATAAAATTTTGAGTTGATTTGATACTTGATTCAGAGGTCAAATCATGAACGTATTATAATTAATCTGTTATAGTTAATCAGATTCGTTTATTTTTTTAACCTCTTGATGAAGTATCAAATCAACTTCAAATTTTATAAAATTTATATGACAATGCATCACTTGTTAAAACAAAGTAGATCAACGATTTAAATTGGACATTTACATTTTAAAATTTTAAAAAAGGATGAAAAATTAAAATTGTGACAGTCGGTGACACTCTAAACTTGTGACACCGGAACCCTTCTCAAATTAGAATTCCAATTTCAATTTCATCTCATTTTCTTGTTTCCCATCAGGGGCTAGAGTACTCGCACTCATTTTTCATGCGAGCAGACATGTAAGTGTGCTTGTATCTGGCTTTGATGTTGCACACGTAATTCGCTCATAGAATGCATACCTCGTGGCTCTTGATAAGGCGTAGCCTCATTGAACATTACATACTGTTTCATAATCACGTAGGCCCTACCTTACTTGAATGAGAACTTGGTGGATCTGTACCAACCAGGAGAAACCACTATGTACCCCCATCAAAATGTAATTAAAGAAAAACTTCTGACACCATTTAAGCAGACAGTTGTATTTTGCTTCAAGTCATGTATAGTTCCATATTTAGACATCATTCTAAAACAAGATAATTACACTGCAAATAGAATATACAACACTTTAATTGCTCAAAAAGAAGAAGCTATACATAATACATTATACAACACAAGAATCAACGAACCAAATTTGGCCATGAGGAGGCAAAAAACAAAATCAGAAAGGTAGAAGAAGTATACAGGAGGGATGAAAAAATTGCATCACCCTGTCGTGCGAAGAGAAATTCGCGCAATCAGCGAGAATAACTAGACTGCAACTAAGATGTTTGGCAGAAAGAGCAGCCGGGGATTGAAGGGACCTGAGTGGCCTTCGCGTAAAGCACTGGCAATTTGGTCTGCTGTAATCACACAATTCGAAATCCATCCATGCAATCCAATCCACACCATTTTCACTATGTACAGCGCCAAATCGATCGGCATTGCCATCCTTATCCCTCTCCCTCTCCGTGCCTGAAATCCAGATGGTTCTAAAGGTTGTCAAGTCAGTGAAGGAATAAGGAAGGGAAAATCATACTTGTACTCATCTTGCACATGTATATAAGAGATGATGATTAGTTCGGTGGAGAAAAATGTCTCAACTAACTATAAAAGGATATTTAGTGTAGTGTTAGGTGTCTGGCAGAGAGAGGGCCCCTGTGGCAACTCAACCCACAGATGGATAAAGAATGGTGGTTGAGATGGAGCAATTGAAAGTTCATTTTGGGAACTATAGTTCCAAGTGGATTTTACATTTATATTTTGTCATCACATAGAAGGTTCAATTGATTCTTCCATATTTTGTACATTTTCTAAGTAGTCCAATTTTATGTAGGTCCTTGCCCCGTATTTAATTCGTTTATTTTTAGCCAGGTGAATTTTTATATTTTTATTTTGTCATCACATGGAAAGAAGATTGAATTGATTTTTCCATATTTTGTACTTTTCTAATTAGTCCAATTTTATGTAGGTTCTTGGTCCGGATTGAATAGTTTATTGTTTTTAGCTAGAATATATCCAATGGGGATGTTGAATTTACTGGTTTTCTTTTGGCGAATTGCAACTGAATTACCTAATAATATATTTTGCGAGAAACCAAATTTGTTCGAGTTTGCAAATTAAAGCTAACGAAATTTTTTTTAAAAAAATCCCTGCTTATGTCGGCGCAGAGTATATTTGCTCAGTCCTAATGGTTTGACTTAGGCTTTAGTTATAAATATATTTGCTTCGTTCTCAAGCAACTTGTTTATATGTAGCAAAATATATGCATTGGCCATAGCCTATACGTAGTTCTCTTTTCTCAGCTTGTTAACACTACAATATTCAAATAATATCGTCAAATAATAATCGAGCGACACCAATCCACTAATACAAGAAATATTTGTACGGTAAAATGACTGATACTGTAGTCTATAGTACACATACCTTAACGATATTCAGTCACAACAGAACAAACAGAGTGTCTATTTATTTGGTACATATTAGGAGAAAACCAGCAATTTTTTATTTCTGGTACATATTATAACAGACAAAAAGCAGGTACGCTCATAATTGCATAGATTGGTAGACATCCTAATTTTCTGTGCGCCATTATACTGTTGTACTTAACAGCCCACACGATAATGTTTTGCTCTGCTTCTTGACACGCATTTTCCAGATAACGTAGTAGAAAAAAACAATAATAAAATTTGATATCAAATCATTGGAGAATATTTAAGCTGGACTTAGCAAACAATCCCTAACTTGAAAGCTGACTTGCACCCATCGTATTGGGGCCGACAGTAAGTGTGTTGCTTCAAGTTGAAGCAATCCAAATTCCTGATGGCCTTACAGACTACAGTTACAGATTACAAAAAAAAAAAAAAAAGGAAAAAAATGAACAAAAAGCGACGGAAATAGAAGAAAAAGAGTACAAGACCAAAGTAGCTACAGTGAAATTTTGGGACTACTTGAGCTACAGAGAAATTCCTGAATTGATCGCAAACAATTTCCTCTAGAACTATTACAAGCTAGAAAGTAATTACAATATTCTATGATATATACAAGTAAACAATAAAAACAGAAATTAAATAAAAAAATGAAAGAAAAAAGAAAACAAAAAATATCTCTCACAGGCAAAGAAAAAGAATTTTAAACAATAAGCCTCTGTACATTTCATTTGGGTCGACCTGTACCTTACCATTCCTTCGACACTGCCATCACGTGTACCCATATGAAGGGAAGTTAACCACTCTGATATGTTCAACATCTTCTGTTTTTATAGGTTGTATTTGTTTCTCTAGTATGAGTCTGGCCTTTTGAAGTTCACCACTACCTCTCCATTGGAAGACATCTCACCATCCTCTATATGCTTCAGCATTTCTCCATTAAGCCGAGCCGTCAAAGAAGGTGAAATTTGTGTGTAACCACCTTCATTATAGAGAAAAATAATACCTTAAGGTTGATTTGTTACTCTTTAAAAAAGATTTTTATATTGTCAAAGTTGAATGCATATAATTAAAAATAATTACCTCTCGAGGGGTTCTTGTCATGATCCTTAGTTATGTGCAGAAGTATTGTGCCAGACAAAACAACAATAAAGCCGCATATTTCTGAAGTCACACTTCCTATGCTTTGTCCATCGCAGTCCTGAAGTTTATTTTAAAAAAGATGTGAAATTTCAAAACATCTTTCTTGACAAAAAATATTTTTAAATTGCCAATATGTAGTTGTCTGGTGTTGAGAAAAAAATAATGATTACTCCACTGATAGCAAAATTTCTTAATTCATAACAAAGAGAACATGAAACCTCATAGGATCACAGAGATTAATGACTTCAAATTCAGATAAAATTTTAATACTGCAAGATAGTAGAAAACTACAAATTACCTTGAACATAATCACACTCGCTAGTATAGTAAATGTCGTGAACATGACATAATATATTGGTGACACAATTGCTGTATTGAAGGTGTCCAATGCCTAATAGAAAGAGAAATCAGTGATTATGGTGTATTCTATAGAGTCCAGATAGAATATTTCGAGTTACAACAATCACTAACCTTATTGAGATAATTCATTTGTGTTAGCACACATGTAACAACAACGAGCATGAAAAACCAAGTCTCAGGGTAAACCAACTGGTTCGTGCCTTCAAATGTGAGCTTCAGAGACGTCCCAAGAGCCTTCACACTCATGACCTGCATTATAATTTAAAAATCTTATGCATTATATATCGATCCCTCTAACCTACTCATGACCTTGCTTTCTGAAACTGCTAATTGAAAAAAATTATCAAGGATTTTGTTTAAATAGACACAGCATACTTAGGATTATTTAACCATATTTTTCCGACTTTAATCTTGTTTTTACAGCCATACTGCACTTTGCAACATAAGTACAGAATATTTGGTCTTGGTTGCTATTGTCTGAAACAATGAGCATCATTTGCCAGAACAGTAAAATATTTGGTGTAATTTGCAATACATACAAACAGATGAAATTGGAGAATGAATAGTAAAACAACTAAATAATTAGAAAAAAGAATATGTTACCGAGAGAGAACCCATCAAAGAGCAAATCCCCGTGTAGATTAAAACATTAGATTGGCTGTAACATGGTGCAAATCGAAAAATTAACACAAAAACCAGCACAGCCACAGAGGCCACATAAAGCAAAAATGCTGGATAACCAAGAACAAAAATACATCACTTATGTTAATTTAATCACAGAAGATTTATGTTGTTACAAATTGGCACTAACAATGAATTCTCTCTTTCAAAAAGAAAATGTTGGAAACTGTCCTATCTAAACTGAATTATTTGGGAAATAATAGACCACGTCAGGGTAAATGCAGGCAATCAGAATAAACTAATTGACCTGAAACATAAAATTGGGTTATCATTTGATAACTCTTGTAACTGGGCGAAATTCCTTACAATTCAGGAGTAACTGGACAAGTGGAGCTTCATTGGTTGGAGCTTTCAGTCAATCACAAGATTAGGAAGCACCAAGGGATTACCTTAGCACATGTTAAATCAATATAAGTAACAGAGAATTTTCTTACCAGGATGAGTTGCCATATGCCAAATTTCTCGAACAGAGGTGATCTCTCTCTCTTGCGGTGCATGAACTACAATAATTAATGACCCAGCAATGCACATGACACAGCCGAGAATTCCAAGAGCATGCAGTCTCTCTTTTAAAATGAAATGTGCCAGAACTGCACTGTTAATCCCATCAAAGCTTATCAAGACTACCAATTACCCAACTAGGTACACAATTCACAAACTCCATTGGACCAGACAGGGATTGTACCTGCTCCGTCCAGGTCTTTTCAATTGAGCCAAATTAATGCAATTAAGCACAAATTAACCACTACAAATGAAATTGACTTCTTTGGCTTCTAGTTTCTCAATTGAACCTTACTTCAATCCAATTTAAGTATAGTTGAGGATAAATGAAGGCACAGTTGAGGATGTAAGCATCAATTTGGTCAGGTATTGTCTCAATGTAGCATTGTTGTGCATTAAGCATCAATTTGCCCAAATTAATCCAATGAACCATCAGTATAGTGCAGCACTTAATTTGATCCAATCTATCTGAATCACACTAAATTTCAAGAATTAAATAAAACGTATTTAAAAAGAACAGCAAAAGATGAAAAACGGATGATATATTTGATCAGATGCTTTATGGATGGGATATCATGCTGGGACAAAAACCGACTAATGTGGTACTAAAACTTATCATAAATTCTTTCAAAATTTCTATTCTGCACAAGCAGATCAGTTAAAAGTCTCCTTTGCTGGTTACCTGACAATGATACTGAGAGCACCCAGTGGAGTAACCAGAACAGCAGGGGCGAACGCATATGCAACAAAATTAGCCACCTCACCCAAAATCACTGGTCAATTATAATGCATTGCAAAATTAGTTCCAAGGCACCCAAAAATAATGCCTTACGAATATCATGCGTCCTTTGAATTAGTTCATGCACATATTTTCACACCTCTATCACTAATCAGAAAGAAAAATCACTTAGATTCTGCACTGGTACTGTCATGATTGTTCCATGTTAATGTAATTCTTGTTTTATTCATTACAGATATAGGAACTTAACTAAGGAGATAAGCTAATGTAAGCTGACATGGGAGCTGAAAATGAATTATAGAGATTGCTTTTACTATTGCAAAGGGTATTTGGAACAGTGACACTACTGTAAAGTGTAAACCCAATAATAAATTTTTTAAGTAACCAACAAACTTGGGTATTAAAACTCATAAATAGCTGACATGGGAGCTGAAAATGAATTATAGAGATTGCTTTTACTATTGCAAAGGGTATTTGGAACATGACACTACTGTAAACCCAATAATAAATTTTTTAAGTGACCAACAAACTTGGGTATTAAAACTCATAAATAATTAGCATGCAGAGTATTTAAAAATAAATTAACTTCCACATAACCAACCAAAGCTAGAATTTACAAGCGTAATAGAAAAAATTCAGAAGGAGATATCAAAATTCACTCACTAGTTATCATACCAACCCACCATAGAGGCTCCAAGAGGTAGGAAAACCCACCCACTCCTGAAATTCAACATGAAATTAAGCAATCAAACTATACTACATGGACCCAAAAAAAAAAATACCATTAAATTTTTTACTAACCTGCGCGAACACCAGAAGCAGCAGCTGCCTTTCTGAGCCCTTTTTTCTTTATTATAAAGCTTGCCCCAATGAACCCACTAGACAACAGAGCTAAAGTAACCCCTTTTAGATTATCGTTAGAAAGCGCCATGACCACTTTCTCTTCTTCTCTCGAATGGTGCGATTCTAAGATGGTAATAGCATCAGGTTTCTGAGATTTCTGACTCGACTAATCTCAGATGCTTACGTTGCAGAATTCGATTTGGTTCTCCGAATTTCTATCAGAATTTGGAGCGAAGTGTTTTCAGTATACTAACTTTAGAGAAGGAAAAATTAGGAGAGAGAGAGAGAATAATTGTAATAAATTAGAGAATTTTCGGATGCTTGGAATTGACTTGGGACCAAGGTCTGAAGAAAAGAGAGCTGATTTGGCAGTGTCAGAAAAAGAAACTTCAATTAATTCCTATTTCTTATACCCTTTTTTTTGTTTGTACGAAAATAACACGCAATTATTTAATATTTATATGCGAGCATTTTTGGTTTCTGGGTATATAGGGCCCACTCGAACATGAAACAGCTTTTTCGACGAATCAGGAGTGTATGTATTGTTATTGTATGCTTTGGAGGTGAACCAATTTGGTTGCTGACGCGGCGCTGTATGATAGGGAGTTAACGCCGTAACCGAACGACACGGACACGGTTCTATTGCAGTTTTGCAGACTTGCCGCTGCAGTGGATTTTCTTTTTTACACAACAGCCCTCTGTGTATAAATAAATTACATAATTTTCTCTACATGAGAGAAATTTGAGAATCAGTATAAATTATTTGTGGTGATTTGAAGATTTTGAATTTTTTTTTTCATTTTGTATAAAGAGTTGTGTTCCTATTTTGGTATTCAAAAAGTGCATTTTCCTATTATTCATTATATGAGGGAATCAAACTAATTTAAGGTTTAGATTAAAAAAATAGCCAATTATTCAATTCGGTGCATGTATTTTGTATAAAAAAAGTCTGTACGCTACTATATATGCCTTGTCATAAATATGAACTGGTTGATTTATGAATTATGAACCCACTTTTGTAAGATAGATAACCTATTTAATTAACATAACTAGTTTTAGTTTGAAAAATTATTCAATAGCTGTCTAATCTAAACTATATTAATATTAGAAGAAAAAAATATATAGGAAAGATCCAAGTCAAAAAAAGTTGGATCGTACCGGTTTACCTTTGTGCTTGTGCATAAAAAAATAACAAAAAGAATCCATAAAGAAAAGGAAGAGCTCTTAAACAATAATTTTGCAAACCCATGTTAGTTGTTGTGTAGCTTAATCGGTATTGACCTCTTTGCTTACAAGCATAGCCTTTTTATATAATTTTGTTTATCACGACACTCTATAAACGAGATTATATTTCAGTTCACACGGTGACGAGTAAGGAAAATTATTTTTATTACGTAAGCACCCACGTGGCCAATAGCTTTGAAAGATTAGAGTTTTTGGCGATTTGGAATATGATTTGAGATCAACTTAAATTTCTGTAACTTAGTTGTCTTTTAACATTAAAAAAAAAAAAGAAACTTAGTTGTCTTTTGGTTTCTAGGCATTAGGGGCTTGCTCCAGAGGAGAGTAGAGGGGATGAATAAAGGAAGAGGGCAGCTGTTCTTACCCTGTCCCAAGTGGAAATGAGGGGGAATGGAGAAGAGAATTACTCTTAAGATTTTTCACCATTTTTTTTTTTTTGAAAGACTTGACAGCAGCTGTCAAGCAAGATTTTTCACCAAATCTCAATATTCAAATTTGAGAATAAAGTTTGTTTTTCATCCCTTTCTATTCCATTCCATCTAAATTCTAGAGCAGACCGTTAGTACTTCTAAAATAATTGTGGTCCATATATATGGATATGTGGCAAACATTTTAAAATTTCTGGAAGATTCCTCTAATCGTAAACAATTTTGAAACTTTTTAGATAAATTGACAGTGGATTTTGGAACTTCTCTGATCTACCAATTTTAATTGGAAGTTTACTTCATTCTAATGTAAACTACATATATAAATTTGGTTCAAGTTTTATTTATTTAGAATAAATTACAGAAATAGTCCTTTAAGTAGCACCTATTTCCATTTTAATTTCTAAAGTTTTATAATTGTCGTTCTGTTCTTAATAATTTCAAATTGTATGAAATTCATATATTCTGACATCAATTTTAAGTGAAAAAAGTATCGTGAATGTAGTAGCGCAAGCAATCCGAGTAATATAAATATTTTAATATAATTATTCACGGCAGCATGAATTAATTTAAATAATTTTTTTGTCAACATAATTAGTCAAAAACAATCTATACTATATATTAAAATCCGTGCCGGCATTTATTAGTTTAAAATGCGGTAAATAATAGAATCAAATTTTTTTACACTGTTATTTATATAAATTAAAAATTAAATATATTTGGAAATCTAAGGTAGGTATATTTGGAAGTCTATGGTAGTTCATGACTAATCTATAGAAAAAAAAAATTATCCACTCATACGACATGCAATCTGAGCCCTCCAATTTTCGTTGATCGATCAATCTGAATATATGCTAGAAGTTTGTCCTTCTTAATTAAAAGTCGTGACTACATTGGCTTTTAATTAAAAATATTTTTTTGGTTAAATATATTAAAAATAGTTGTACCAATCATTATTTAATTTTAAAAAAATTAGATATATTTGAAAATCTAAGATAGTTCTTTATATATAAAGTAGATAATATATATATAGAGATTGGCTAAAGTATACTCCAGCATACAGATAGTCCATATGCTGGAGTCGTTTCTCAAAATCTAAAATGCATACAGTCGATTCGAATCATTCAAATTGTTCTCCATATTGAAATTTCCTAGAAAACCAAAATTTATATTTTTTTCGAATTTTTTTACTATATATTATGCTATTTAAAAAAAACACTATAAAGGAGTTGTAAAGGAGTATTTCTGACCATTCAATTTGAAAATAACATAATATATAGCAAAAAAATTCGAAAAAATATAAAATTTGGTCTTGAAGAATACTTTTACATGAAGAACAACTTGAACGGTTTGGATCGACTGTTTGAATTTTAGATTTTGAGAAACGACTCTAGCATACGGGTTTGATCCGTATGCTAGAGTATACTTTAGCCAATCTCTATATATATATTAGAAATATCTATTTCTTTATATACTGATAGATTTAGCCATCAAAATTTATCAAATGGCGACAAAGCCGCCACCCGTCATCTAGTATTAATTATGTTGCATACTAGCATTAAATATATCTCTAAGATAAAGATATTCAGGTAGATCACTATTGATTTTTTCGATCAGTTTGAAGGTAAATTTATTTTGGTAACAAATATAAATTGATATTTTAAGGATGAAATGATAAATTTGAAATGATAAATGATAAATGATAATTTTTTAGAACTATTTATGTAATTTACTCGTTCTTCGCTAATGGTCGATACTCAACTTATTTGTTGATTGACATTTAAACAAGAACTAACATTAATTTTTTTTATAATCATCTCCAGACTCCAAACGAGCCGACCATCTCTCTCTCTCTTGTTAACATGTGGTGTCTCCAACTCTCCATCAACGGACAACCACAGAACGACCCGGTCTAAGCAAACCTTAGTCTCTTACTTTTCACAAAATATTAAATATGAAGAGCACCCCTTTGTTCACCTTAGTCTAGACTGGGTTTTACTTGTTAGAAGGTCAATATCAGAAACGGACGCAGACAGATTCAAAGCAAATTATTAAAGATATCTCCTGATAGAGCACGACCAAAATATGGCTAGGTTTAAATAATTATGCTTGACACCTGTCCTCCCTTCCTAATTTTCGGATAAATCTGACCTACAATTGCATCATTGGGCAGTAGGAAACCAACTATACCTGACCTACTCTTAGTTGATTTTCAAGATTCATTAATATTCTTCTGACCACTTCTACATTTTGCTAACATTACTATTGTCGGAAATTCCACAGTTCAATTTCAGTGTTAAAGAAGCGAAAAAGACAAGGGACATACTGGCACAGACGCACAGTACTTGTGTGATAATGTCCTGTCCCACATACATCACAAGTGCAACAGGTGCAACAAAAACATTAAACAAGCAAACTTTTCAAGAACAGAAGCAATCTTCTTTTCTAAAAAAAAAAACAGCTTTTGTTAGCTTGAAAGAATATTTATTTCTCATGTTATAGTTACAAACTACAATTATTTTGCAAGTTACAGCCTTTCATTATTTTGTAACTGTAACCTACAGAGATAAATTCATGTACTTGTATCAACTACCTCACACATTTCATCGACCTTATTATCGCTCACCAAAGAATGATCAACAACAGAAACCACCTGATTATTCCCACCATTCAAGTCCAAATTCAAATTTGAATCATTTGTGGCCACATCCTCCAATGATTCTGAACTTGAATTCTCATCCAAAACATCAGTCTGAATCGTCTCAACATCAGCCTCCTCTGGCATGTGCAATATATCAATCTCACCGCTTCTATTCCCAAAAACAGCTTCCCTCCTCAGCACATTGAACAAAATTCCATTGTTGGTCTTCTCGGGTTGCAATAAATCCCCCTCAGATACCACGATTTTTTGGCCGACCCGATTGCTGCCTCCGAACCTAAAATCTCGTGACTCATTATCTGAATTATTAGCAGAAGCAGCAACCTCATTCATATTGTTATTCACAATAATGCTGTTGTTAGTATTATTGGCAATGCTATTACTACAGTTATCATCTTCCCGCATTTTGAACTCCATGTCAACCTCCAAATTCTGCACATAA
Organism: Rhynchospora pubera; assembly: GCA_028095005.1. Classification (NCBI taxonomy): domain Eukaryota; kingdom Viridiplantae; phylum Streptophyta; class Magnoliopsida; order Poales; family Cyperaceae; genus Rhynchospora; species Rhynchospora pubera. Next base: position 205,859,852 of record CM051462.1, on the reverse strand, counting down.
TTAATGAATTTATTTGCAGATGCAGTGCGCATGAGGGGACCACCATCTCTAGTCCAAGAGTTCAATTCAATACTCTCAGACTCACTGTCACTGCTATCATGAATACTCAAAATCTTAGAAGACTGTCGGGTTAAGGACGAACTGGGTCCACCATGGACCAACACGACTGCAGCTGCTGCATCGGCCAAATATTCCTCATCTAAAGAGCCTGTGGAGTTCTCTCTGGCAATGCAATTCCACGAGGGAATCCTTCTAGAAGGAGAGACCTTGAGGGTTTTGGAGGCAGCTTGGAGCTGGCCTTGGAAGGCTGCAGCCCGTTCAGCACTGCGCTTGAGGCGGCGCATGTGGTTGAGCAATGCCACACACTCATCTAATACAAGTTCAATCGCGCAATTGGCTTTGATTGCCGAAAGCTTCTCCCAGGTGGACCTGCGCCCCTGGTTTCCTGCCTTCTGCATCTCTGAGTATGTTGGGTTTTGTATTATCTTCAAGTACTGCACAAAAATTAACAGATCTTTTAGTTTTATGTCATAGAAGGAAGATAACGAAAAACAATATTTGCTGACTGATTACTTTCTTTTTGTCCACACAAAAAAATAATAATAATTCTGTTCACAAAAAATATTTCTCTCTTATAGAAGTGGCTAATTCACTGACTTCCATTAACCAGATAGCTTCGAAGATATGAAGTACAGTTTATAAAAGGAAATGAAGGAATACTCCTGCAAACATTTATTATTTTTGTAGCTGTTTCCTATGTTGGGTTAAATGAAATTTCATATGTTGGAAAATCAGAAGTAAGAAAATTTGATATTTTCCTGAAAGTGGGATTTACCTGTCCAATAGTAGCTGGCATGACCACTGTTACATCACCTTCCCAATCTTGTGCAAACAGTTTTGCAATACCGCCCAAAGGGAAACCAAGCTCAAGAACTTGGTTACACCTATGTTTCACCTCCATCTCCACTAGGTGAGCCAACTACACAAATAAGAGCATAACATCAGAGAAAAAATAACAATTGCTAAGAGTACCAGTACTGGTACAGTTAAATAATAACCGTCTGATAAAGTACCAGTTCCCATTAATGCATGCTTATGAAGCTGCAGCCCATTTCATTTAGATGACATGCAATGACATATCACCAAGTTATACATAAAAGAGGAATTCAATAGAAAAATCTAAAAGCACTAACCTTGGCTGCAAAATGACCACCATAATGCCGAACAAGTCCTTTAATTCTCAATAGAGGTGCAATATGGGGATTTGCTTGGCTAACGATAAAGTGGTTCACATTAAAAAGTTCCTTTAACTGTATCATTGGCAAATCACTTTCCAAACTACCGTCCCGCCACCTCCTGACCTCACCTTTCCCTTGCTCAGTTGCCTCGAAAGATGAATGGAATGGCACAATCTCACCAAATCTATTCTTGGCCATAAGCTCCTGTGCCTCAAATAATCCTGGGAAGGCACAAGAGGCTGTCACTGCACTCCAAATTAGCACATGTGGTGATGTTAGGTAGTTCAAACATCTAGGTGGTTCATGTTTGCGGGGTGAACATACAGTTATGCCAAGAATCCGGCCCGTTAAGTCATATGCCTCTTGAAAGGTTAGATTACTTGTTAGATGTCTCAAGAGGTGTTGCAGGTGGCGAATCTCATGTACTGCACCATGGGTTAGTACTCGTTTCGCAACTGCAAAAATACCACCCATTTGGTCAAAGAACTGCAGGGAATGCCAGTCCTCAAAGAAGCTCTCCAGTTCAGGCCAGGAACGGGTGGCCACAACAGCACACATGACAGACCCTACACTAGATCCTGCAATGATGCGCGGGAGAAGCTTGTGCTCAACTAAGGTCTTAACCACACCTACATGGAAAGCACCTAATGAGGCACCGCCACTTAAGAGGAGTGCTGTGCGGCCAAATGCATGGCGGGTCTCATGCATGAAAGTGAGTTTTTCTTCCAACAATAGTTCATCTGATTCCGAGTTGCACACCATTCTTAGTTGTGTCGAAACCTCATCTATGTAATCCTTTATGAGTCTTGGTACCTGGTTTCACAGTTAAGCTTAATACAAGTATTTCTCTTATGGATCATAAAAATAGATGACAGCGAAAGAACAGTGCTTCGAATCCCTGGAATTTGTATTACTTGATGGCATATTTAAAATGGTCCCAATAAATGTATCGTATTTCAATAAAATGTCATTCAGGTCTTGTATCTGTTGGACATTTGAACTTGAGAGAAGATGAGTACAACTCAACATATATTTCTGGATTGCCTGAATAACACTCAACACAAGTAGCCAGTAAACTTCAGTTTTCTAATCCTGCAATTAGCTGTATTCAAACCCCATAATATTCATAGGACTATAAATTAAAATGTAGTACCTGAAGTCGGCCCTTATGGAGCTCAGGATTGCACATGTTGCCCAAATTTCTCAATAAATCAGCACGCATATAAAAGACAACATCCCTCAAGCTCCCCGCATGTCTCCTTTGCTTCAACTCTTCCAACTTATGCCTCACCAATTCCTCATCATACAAAATAGATTCACTTATCTTCACCGTCTCCTTATCCAACATTTTGGCAGCATGGGACCACTCTTCATAGGTAAGTGCACTTCTCATCATATTTCTCCAAAATTTCCTCTTATAGGCTGACTCAGCTCGAGCTTTCACATTCCCAAACCCTTTTAAGGCAAAGGCCAACAGGGTCATCGACAAGAGGATTCCTCGAGTGTTTTTCGGGTGGAACCAGGACAAGGTCCGGCCGACTACATCATGGGCTGTACATAAAATGGCAGCAATAAACCTTGCGATTTGGTGGCGGAGGTGGGCTATGGACTTGCAAAGAAGGACCCGAAATGCGATTGTCCGGCCAATTATTGTGTTGGGGCCAATCGAGAAGGAGTCGACTTGGGCATCATTGGTTATATCCATTTCCCTTTTTTTTTCTTCTTTTTATCAATCAACCCTTGTGTTAGTTCTCAGTTTTCTGAGTTATGGATAACTCAGGCGCTCTTTTTATGAACCGATTGCTGGTATGGTGATAAATTGGGTGCTCTTTGTGTTATTTTGGGGGTTTGTTGATATTCGGAATTTTGGATAACTAACCACTCCTGTTATTTTGGGATTTGGTCGATTTTGGGTAAAATTAGGCGCCTAAAACTAGAGATTTGAAACTCAGAACAACTACGTTTTGTAAATTGGGTACTTTCCAAAACACACGCCTCCCCTGTGCTTTCCAAAAATAAGCAAAAGAGAATTCTTTCTCTGAAATGATCACAAATACGTACCCCTCAATGGAGATTGGAGAGTTTCAATGGTATAAATGAACAATTTCTTGCCTCTTTCGGGTCTGAACTTGACAAAAAATGGCTTCCCAAATTGAATTTGTGGGTCGCACTTCGACTTCGAATCAGAGAGAGATCACAACACTCCTAAGCAAATCTGATCTTCTCAATGGAGAGCTAATATATAGAAGAGGTAAAATGGGTCAAGTAGGAAGCTTGAAAGGGATTTAATATAAAAAAAAAATAGAAAGGACAAAGCGGGTAGGGTAGAAATTAGGAAATAGGAATGGAGGTGCGCGGATCGAATCGGCATGGGATGGGATGGGACTCGGGAGACGGATAAGGAGGGAGGAAGGAAAGGTGACGCAACCGACTATTACTGGCCTGGGTTTGTTACTGTGTATATAAGTCTGTAACCTTTATATAGCAGGTCATTTAAAGAGTAATTGTAAAGGATAATTCGTAATCAGCATACGGATGTACCATAGAAAATCGATCCCGATTTGAGCGGATTTTAAATCCAATTGGGTCTCGCCCATTTAAGTCAGAGAAGTAACTATTTCTTGGACCCGGACTTTCGTTGTTGTGGTACGCCGATGATATGATCAAATCAGTCTTAAATCAAAATATATAATTGGAATTATTGATATATCTATTAAAAAATATGAAGAGTCGCGCTATTAATAGAATTCAGTTTTCTATATATCTAAAATACATAATTGATATAATTAAGATTAGTGGTGCGAGTATTAACATTCTTTTATGCATTGCTTCATGAGAAATTAAAATTCTACTCAATCTAATAATCGTTATAATTTATCATTTATCCACAATAATTTAGGCTATTTAGCACTTAAAATATTGGGTTCGATTTTATTTCTATTAAAATTAGATTAATTATCTCTTATTTAGTTATTAAGGATTAAAAATTATTAAGAGAAAACTTACGATATATGGATATCTTTTTCAATATTGAGAATTTCAAATAATTATAATTTAAAACTACGAACTCGTTTTATGAACCTAGTACATGTTAATAACAATTGGTTTTAAAAAATAATCATTTTAACTTTTGGATTTATATAAATTTGTGGTTTCCCATATTGAAAAATGAAAATATATAGAGCACTAGCATGTTTGGTTCATCATTAGTTATGAACCAGGTGTTTTCAGTTTTCTTCCGGGAAATTGGTAACTGATAAAGTCCTAACTCCTAAGAGCGCGCCGCATGCGTTGGAACTTGGAAAAAGTAAGAAGATATATATGGGCCGTTTGGATCTCAGGGGGATTTTGAAGAATTTCATCTTCCTACTATAAATTTATTATAAACAATTCAAATTTTTCACAAAATTATACACTTTTCAATAAATTTATTCGCAACTTTCTCAAATTCTTCAACTTCCTAAGCGATCCAAACGGCCCCTATAAATGGTTGGGATGTGAGATCAGCTGTTTGTTTAACCGATGAGGCGATGACCAACAGTCATGTACTTCTCCCACGAGGAGGTTTTTTCAAAAAAAATAAAAAAACAGTCATGTACTTCCTTTATTATTTAAATATAAGTTTATCTACGTCACTCTTCCGTGTAACTTACCTTGTTGCTTATCGTTCTAACTAGTTACTGATGGGCTTACTGAGAAGGGTAGTGGCAATTTAATGTCTACTAAGACTACTAAAGAATTATTAGTACGCTAATTATTTTTAGAAAATTAAAAGAAAGCATATTTCTTGCATTTGTTTAAAAGATAGAAGAAATCAAGAAATTGAAAGAGAATACAGGAAGAAGAAATATTTCATTGAATTGATTTTGTGTTCTTGTTCTCTTACAACTCTCTTGATTACAGTATATATCTGAGTCCTCGACTCAGCTGAGAGAACTGAAAGTAGTTACAATGTATCTCCTGATTCTATACAACAGACCTATGTGACCAAATGTGTAGCTTTTGTAAACAGTTATAATGTGTGAGTGATCCTATACAGCTCAACTATGTAACTAAATGTGTCACTTATCATTGTTCCATGAAAATTTGAAATTTAATTTAGTCTCAAGCTATTTATTATATTGAGTATAATTATGGTAAGTTTGTTATATAATACTGAAGTACCTAAATAATATATTAAACTTTCTAATGGCACGTGGATACACGAAAGAATATAATAATGATAAAATACACGCATTAACCATCATTTGTAATCTATTCTATATTTTAAGTAAGAATTATGATGAATATTTATACTTATGATTACTACAAAAAAAGCGGCACTAAGATTAAGAACATGGAACCTCTACAACCCAGATAACAGACGGCATCTATACGATAGTATGGATATAAAAATATAATATCATGGCCAGAACTATAGAGGGTCCAAGAGGCCAGCTGGACTTCCCGTAAATTTGAATTTTGTTTTTAAAAAGATATATTAATTAACTTAATTTTGATATGATCTGCATAAAAAATAAATAAATTTTTGTTCTTTCTAAATCTAAGAATTTAAAATAAGTACCCATTTTTTTTTCTGGTTATACTTCTGTTACTATAATATCATATGTATATGATAAAAATGTAAACACATTAGAAAATCAGTAATAAGATATATATTTTTATCTATATTTTACATAATGATTATTATTATTCTTGCATATATAGATAATAATTTTTTTTGCATAAAGTGTGACGTATCTCCCTTTAAGTCTTTAACATATAATAATGCATCATCTAAAAATAAATTGTATATTTAGTAAAAAAAAACATTCACATGACATATTAAAGGTTAATAAGGATTTATTAGAAGTACACACAAAATTAAATATAATTGAATTCTTCATACATTAAATGCGGACATACCCTGCATAAAAAATATTTAAAATACATAATATTGTTTATTTTTTATTCTTCAAATGTAATACAAGTCTACGTATAAGATTCTTGATACGTGTATGATACGGATAGAATTGAGGTTAGGTAGGTAGGCGGCTAGGCGCAGAAGAACCACACGCCAAACATATAACTGCTACCCGGGAGAGATGGGAGTCGGATCCTCTGGTCGTTTTTTTCAAACGACCACCTGGTCGTTTTCGATCTGGACCGTCTGATTTAATCTCGACGGTTAACATTTTTTCGGGCCTATCAATCGTGGTACTAGCACGGGGCATCTATAGCCATTAAGATTAAATCAGACGGTCCAGATCTAAAAACGACCAGAGAATTTCTCTGGTCGGCAGACCAGAGGATCTGGTTCCGGGAGAGATGGACCGAACCATCTGCATCGCTCCCAGTTTCTGTACAATTTCAATTTAAAATTTAAAAGAGAAGGGAAAAAATGTTCTTTTTTTTTTATATATAAAATGGGCTGAACAATTAGTCATCTTGTTGTACAGTGGCGGTCTTCTCTGTGGCCTTACATACGTAGTTCATTGAAAACCATACAAATGTTTGAGAAAGATTAGTAAATAGCAGACTTGGTGTGCCACAGTTGACAGACATATTGAAAATTAATAACTTTTGTTTTTGTTATTTTGTAATTAAATTTAGCGATAGACTTGTATTGTGCATTGTTTTGGTTAGTGGCGGATTTAGGAAAAATATTTAGGTGGGACTGAGTTTATAAGAACATTATATTGGACCAACATAAATTCATCATATATCCATCTCATACAATACTAAAGATATAATTTAAAGCCATATTATAAAAAAAATAGATGAATCATTCAAAATACATCAAAAGAAAAATTGCAATTTGAATTTATTCATAGCTCATATATATATATAATTATATATATATAAACCATGGTAGTTGCCCAGCCGTTCCAGTGGTAGATCCGCCTCTGGTTTTGGTCCGTGATTACAACTTAGCCACACAGTTTGATAGTTCGTACATGACACAGATAATCTACATTCTATCTACTCTTTTTTTTTTTTTTGAGGCTATATCTACTTGCTTGAGTAACATGCTGGATAAGCGAATAAAAAAAAGAATTAACAACGTTATGTTCTTTCAAGCAAGCGAAAGACAAGATTATTTTGTAGAAAGAGGAAATGAAGAACAAAAAGAAATTTTTTTCAAGTTTGAATTAACAAATTGAAACATCAAAGAATTTTGTGAGAAGTTACATATGCATATACTGTTCTGGAAAAGAAAGAAGCAAACTGAACTAGCTTTTCTACAGTTATTTATTAAATTTTTTCGCAAGTCAGTTTTTACATCGACGATTCGACATTACTCTTTATATATTTTCTTCTTTTGCATCTCCAATAGTCTTCTAGAAATCACCTGAGGTGTATTCAAATCTCCATTGTTCTCTCCTCCTAAATACCAATTCATACTATCATATTCATATCTTATTCTTTAATATGATTGCACTTCTTTATTCCTAAAGAACATATTATTTTAAGAACTGTACTTTGTTTACGAAAATATTTAAGGCAAGAGTATGGGAGGCTTCAGTTACTCATCTCAATGAAAGTGAAGTACAGAAAAATTCTGGGCGAATCATAATTGACATCAAGGTGGGACATATCACCCCATTTTTATATGTAAATTAGAGTATATATATAAGAACCAATACAGCTGTAGGAATTGAAATTAGGGATTATACTATTTCAGCCTATTCTATATTCGAATGGATTTTCAAAAATAAATTTGAGTGTCTTAATTTGTTCTTCTATTAATCTATTGCGTCAAATTTCGCAACAACAGAAACCGTAACTAAACTATAATGAGTCTATGACTGCTGTATAAGATGGACTAATAGACTATAGGCTCCGTTTGGATGCGTTGAGAATAAGATAGGAAGAAGGAAGAATGAAAGAAATTTATTGGGAAGGGGTAAATTTATTGGGAAGTGTGTAACTTTTGTGAAGAGTTTGGATGGTTAGAAATAAATTTATTGGTAAAAAGTGGTTATTCCTTATTCCTTATTCCGGGAAGAAGCCATCCAAACGGAGCCATATTGTTCAAGTCGCTGGTTTTCAGACTTTATTACAATCGTTTTTTTGAAGGTCAATTATTACAATCGTTAACAGTAATTAATGGGTTTTGGGCTTTCATATTTTGGTCCAACTTCAAAACAGAGTTGTTCGGATTTCCATTTTCTGTGAGGGATCATCCAAAAAAAAACATTCACATCATCCACGATACATTTTTTCGCACCCATCCCTTTCCGCGCGCTCCCTCTCTCTCCTTCCTTCCCCTCTGCGCGCTCCCTCCCTCTAACACCTGGAATCTCTCCCTCCCTCTCTTTCTCTTCCCCTCCGCACCCTCCATCTACTCTTGGCGTCTCTTCCTCCCTCCCTTTCCCTTCCTCTCCGCGCGCTCTCTTTCTCTACATCCTCCCTCTACTCCTGGCGTCTCTCCCTTCATCTTCTCTTTCCTAATTTCTTTATTTGCAACTATTTTATAAGGTTAACACTTACAAATAACAAATCGAACACTTACGACAACAAAGCGAAGGGAAACAAATATTAGTTAAACAAAGAAATAAAATGAACATATATTGTAAATAAATAGAACATATATAACAACTAATTGAACATATAAGACAGACAAATGAACTCAGAGAAAAGATGAAAATGAACTTATATACATAAACAAAGTGAATATATAACACAAATAAATTGAACAAATATATCAAGTAAATTGAACAGATATAACTCATAAATTGAACATATATTACATTTGAACTCTTTTAAAAAAATAAAGGTGAACATATATACAACAAATATAACAAACAAATTGAACATATATAACAAATAAATATAACAGATATGACAAACAAATTGAACAGATATGACAAACAAATTGAACTCAGACAAAAGATAAAAATGAACTTATATACATAAACAAAGCGAACATATAACAAAAATAAATTGAACATATATATCAAATAAATTGAACAGATATAACAATGAATTGTACAGATATAACAAACACCATGAACTCATAAAAAAATGAACATAAAAAAATTGAACATATGTAGCAAATAAGTTTAACAGATATTACAAACAATTTGAACTCATACAAAAAAATAATAAAGGTGAACATATATAAAATAGATATAACAAACAATTTGAACATATATAATAAATAAATTTAATAGATATAACAAATAAATTTATGAAGTAGACGAAACAGAGAAAAAAGAAGAAAGAGCCCGTGAGAAAGGAAAATAAATAAATAAAGGAAAAAACAAAGAAAAGAAGAAGGGATAAGAAAGAAGGGAATTGAGGGAGGGAGGGAAAACTCACCAAGAAAGAGATAGAAGAAAGAGGAGACATTGAAGGGAGGGGAGAGGCGCGCCTCAAAGTGAAGGGAGGGAGTAGAACACGTGGGAGAGAGAGATGAATGCGATTTACTTGAAGGGAAGGGAGGGGAACATGCAGAGAGAAAGAGAGCGCTCTGTGAATGGCGCTAATGACATTTTGATAAATGGTAAGTAATAATTACCTTTTTTCTGTGTAAGTGGCTACGTGCCTACGTGCTACGTCGGATATGGCTAGATTTTGAAGGCTTTGGTCCTTGGATCTACTACTCTACTTTCTATTTAACTTGTTTTGCCTTTTATTTTATTATAATTATTTTATTTGTCGATATCTTTAATTTTTTTAAGAGGCTTATGAATATTAGTACACAAATCAATTTGAAGTTTAAGCTTAATTACATACTCTTTTATTTTTTTAAATTAATTTCATTGTTACACCAATCATATATGATATTCACCCATTGCCCTTGTTTTTCAACAAGAGAGAGAGAATCAATTTTGAATTAATTTCAAAAGTTTTAGAATGTGATTTGTGCGGTTTAGCGTTTGGATAGTGATTTAGCGTTTATTGACAATAAAACAATTGTGCGGTGATAAGACAACGACAAAGTAGTTGTGCGGTATGAACCAAAACCTAAAACAAACAGCAATAAAATGAATAAAACATATTTTTTTAATTGATAGCATAAATCTAATTTTGTTATCTAGTGATGGCATAATAATAATTTATGATTTTGTTATCTCTAATTTCTAATTTTTAGTTTTTACATGGCATAAATCTAAATCACTCTAAAAAAAATATAGGCCGCCCAATGTGAGATGCCCCACTAGTTATCTTTTGATTTTTTTTTTCCCATCTCGTAGAAAACACGCGTATTTCTTTACGTGGTTGACATGGTATCCAATTTTTCAAGATTACCAACTTAAAAATTTAAACTCAAACTCTATTTCCCGTTTTCTGCTATCAGAATTCAGAGGTATTATAATAAATAGTTAGTTGTTTTTTTTATGCTTCAATGTATGGATTGAATAACAACTTCGTCCACAAGAAACAGTTTCTTTTCTAAATTTCCAGTGACCATATAAAAAAATTTGGAATATAAAATTAACCCAATTTTACGCCTCGACCGAAGAGTAAGCCTCTATTATCAAGTATATCCCTAGAAAAAAAAATAGTGTATACAATTCCCGCCTTATAATACTGGTAATACATTAGAAGTCTTCTATGAATATAAATATATTGGCAATTGTAATACCCGAAAATAGTTATAAATAAAATAGAAATATTTTTTTCTCTTAAGAAAAATAAAAAGTTGTGCACCAAATTTAGCAAAATTTAAAAATTGTTTATCGATAAATTGGAGATAAGAATGATTTGTTAGCCAATCGATTTTCAAATTGTACCAAATTTGTTATGAACTGGGCAACCGGAATTTTTCTTGGAGCAACATATCTTTTTTCTAAATGTCTAAATTGCCCTTAGTTAATATTTAACTAAGATATATTACCTAATTTATTCCTTCATAGTTCCTTTAATTTATTTCCTTAGCTGCATTTTTTTGCCTTTAATGACATCTTACATGTTGCTATTTTAAAAAATTTGCATTCGCAAATCACTTGTGCAAATAATTCCAAATCCAAATAATCCGAGTTCGTGTGGTCATAAGTAATATTTTTTTTTAAATGCACTTTTTTGAATCCTAGTACAGCAATGATAAGTATACGCAAAGAAAAGAAGAAAAAAAAATAAATTGATTCATAGTATTGTATTATAGTTATTAAATTTTTTTTTGTTATACTCAAAGCATAGAAACAAAACATATCCAATAAATTACCAATAGTTGTTGCATACACACATTCCCAAAACTTTTATCTAAAAATAATGAGCAGCTTCTTTAAAAAATGAAGAGTAAAATTTTGGCCTATTAAAAATTATTTTAAGCTATGAACTCACATAAAACAGAAGGAATAAACAGTGAAAATCAAACTAAAATTATTGTGCACATAGCCATTAAGACAATGTTTATATTTATATTTGACAGCAATTGCTGTTATGTTATTTAAGGAAGAAAAATGAAAAAGGAGCGTAATTAATTAGGAAAAGATTTTAGAGGCAATAGATCTTGATTGATATCAAGGATAATTTAGACATTTAGAAAATATATATGTTGCTCCAAGAAAAAATTCAGTTGCCCGAAGCACCTCTCCATCTAATTTTATTTTTATTCAAATAATAATATAATAGGTTAGAAGTGTTTTTAAATGAATTTACTGTAAATATTATAATGCATTCCTGCTTAAATCGTCATTCTTTTGCACTTAATGGTAGCACATCAATTCCCTTTTCATTTGCCATTCTCCATCTTTATATAGGCTCCGTTTGGATGAGGTGTGGGAATAAGAGAATAAGAGAATAAGAAAATAAATTTATTATAAATAATCCAAACTCTTCACAAAGTTGCACATTTTCTAATACTTCTTCCCACTTCTTCTCTTATTCTTCTTATTTCCCACCATCCAAACGGAACCATAAGTTAGAAAATATGGATATTGCCTGTATAATAAAGAATTAAACATGGCATGTGTTATGTATGGGTTACATAATTACATCACGAATAAATGTCACGGTAAGTGGTAATCATACTACGGCATATATGAAGCGGCTGTATTGAGGAAAAAATCAAATCCATATGTCATGTCATATGTAATTATCTTGTTACAGTCACGGTACGGCACATCAAATCAAATAACATACATTTTACTTGATTAATCAATCGCGCGTTACAGCTGTACAGCACATGTCACTACTCTCTGCCTCGTTTTTAGTCTTTCTCTCTTCCTGATCCTCCCTCTCTTCACTCTGGTTTGTTTTCTCTAAAAACCACTTAGAATTATAAATATTAATTTAGCTATCTCAGAACGGTACATATATACACGAAGGAAGAGAGAGAGAGAAGAAATTCAGAGAATGGAGAGCAGAAGAAAGGAGGAGAGATGGAGTTTGGAGGGAAAAACAGCCTTGGTCACTGGTGGCACCAAAGGAATTGGGTATCTCTTATTTTATTCTTTTTTGCTCCTTTCAGCAAATATGTTATTAAGTTCATAATTTTTTTAAAATAAATTTGTAAATTATTCCACTGAACAACAATACACCTCGAATGTGTTATAACTAACTGAAATAATTTAGAATTGTGACCGACAAATAAACACATTTGAGTAACGAAAGCATTGTACAGAACCTTAAATTTGAATTATCAACATATATATAGTTGCAAGTTCTTGGATAATTAAAGAATAATATCTTAATGGCAACAATATTCTCAGATCAGGACATCTCCAATTTGTAGCTTTTTACTGTTTAATTCTACCATAATTGACGAACAACAAATGATCTGGCTAACGTTAAAAGTTAAAATATTCTTCTGGCTAGCGTTGTTGAACAGGCTACAGACTAGAGATAATTTGTTCAAAAAAGGATGGATAGCAGATAGGGCATGTGCTATTTGCCACAATGCGATGGAAACAACGGTCCATTTATTGACTGCATGCCCTCTTGCCTATAATATATGGGACGGTCTTACACAACCGGGTATTACTATCGCAATGAAGGACGACCTGGGAATTTTTTGGCTACATAATAGGCAGTCGCTGCAAATGGCGTACAATGGAAATTGGGATTCGGCATGGATGGCAGGAATGTGGAACATCTGGAAGGCACGTTGTCGACTAATTTTCGAAGGTACAACGATAAATGACAACGATATAATTCGAAAGACAATGCAGGACGCCTCAGCCTGGATTGCTAATTGCTAATTCCACCTTCTTATAGATAATCCGAAATTGATAGGTTATTGTTTGTGTATAGGCGAGATGTAAAGTTTTGTTGTTGCTCTCTTTTTCTTTTCTTTACTTGTAACTATTTTTAATGGTTCAATGAAATTGTAGGAAGACTTTTGGTCTTCTTACCTTCAAAAAAAAAAAAAACAAATGATCTGTAAATTGATCTGGAGGACTTCAAATTATGCAGTCCATTAAAATGGTCAAAATCTGGACTTCGATAAAGGATGTAATGGAAATGAAAATTGCGATAACTATATATGCTCATGGACAATCCCTGAAAAAGCATAATTATTATTATTATTTTTAATTTCCAAACAATAATTCTGTGGCAGATTGACAATGAACTTAGTATTTTTCTCAATTTACTTTTACCAAAATTCATTGTAACACATAATACAAGTAGTAAAGGACATGCTAGTTAAGGCACATTAATTGTTTATTTGTTCAACTTTTTGTTTCCAAGGTCTTGTTTATTCTAACCATTTAACATGCTTGCTTGTAGTCGAGGAATAGTAGAAGAGTTGGCTGGATTTGGAGTTAGAGTTCATACATGCACAAACGAACATAATTTGAAAAATTTAGTAAATGAATGGAGAAGCCAGAATTTGCTAGTGACAGGTATAGTTTGTGATGTCACAAGCCGCACTGATAGAGAAAAACTCATGGAAGAAGTCGGCGTAATTTTTGAAGGAAAATTAGATATTCTGGTAAGATAAACGATGCAATTGAAGCAGACCAAATTAATTTGGACTCATCTCCAAATTTCATCAATCTATTATTAACTTTCACTCCACTGTAGCTCATGATATGTCACTTTGTGACAGAAAATATTATGATTTCTTCAATTGTAGGTTAACAATGTAGGTGGCAGTGGTGCTAAACCAGCAATAGAAATTACAGCTAAAGATTACTCCTCTTCCATGGCATTAAATTTTGAAGCATGCTTCCATTTGAGCCAGCTCGCTTATCCTCTTTTAAAGGCATCGGGAAGAGGCAATGTTATTTCCATTTCTTCCATTGCTGGTATAGGAGGCATACCTGGTTTTGCTCACTATGGTTCTGCCAAAAGTACTTCTCTACAAATTTGGCCGTCACAATACACTGATTAGTTCTCTTACATCAGTTTTTTAGTTTCACTTGATAGGCAATCTATAAATTTGTTGACTTTTTCTTTTCACAAAATGTAATGAATAATATATATAGCTTAACTACTATTATATGCTCATTCTTATTAGGGGCTGTGATCCAGCTTTCAAAAACTCTGGCTTGTGAGTGGGCAAAAGATATGATTCGGGTCAACTGCATTGCACCCAGGGCAATTAATACTCCTTTGGCACAATGGGTGAGCAACTTATTAATGACCAGTGATTCACATATGCACAGCTTTGAAAGTTCAATAAATAGTTTATAATCTTTAGTGTGGGCTTCACATATGATCGATGTTTTACATAACACGCGTTAATTTTGTGATGATGTGCATATAGATTGTTAATGATAAAGAACTGTCGGCCAAAGTGCTAGAGCATGTTCCCCTGAAACGTTTTGGGGAACCAGATGAAGTGGCAGCCGTCGTAGCGTTTATGTGCATGCCTGCTGCTTCCTTTGTTACCGGCCAAGTTATCTGCGTTGACAGCGGCAGAGCAATCAATCTAGGATAAACAAGAACTCGTGCAGATTACATTAAATAAATATCGTAAAAGATATGATAATATTGAGATGTGCCTGTTGAATATTATTTTTATTTCAGTTTGAATGTTTCTGATGTGCTTATAGACGGTTAATGATAAAGAATCATTGACCGAAAACCCTGAAAAGGATCCGGGATGGGGAACCAGATGAAGCGCCAGCCGTCGTAGCGTTTCTGTGCATGCCTGCTGCTTCCTTTGTCACTGGCCAAGTCATCTGCGTTGAAGGTGGCAGATCAGTCAACCTAGGATAATCAAGAACTCGTGCAGATTACATGAAAACGATTTTATATTATTGATGTGCCTGCTGAATATAATTGTTATTTCAGTTTGAATATTTGATAACGGAAATAGTGATGATCTCTTCATCTCGTGGAAGTCGTAGCTTCTCTTCGCTATATTTTTTTTAGATGAGCGAGGAAAAAAATGAAGAAAAACAAAATTGCGAAAGGAAGTTACTGGAAAAAAAGGAGATCAAACCTTGAAGAGATTTCATATTAAGAGGCTTAATCTCCATTTGTTACTATCTGAAATTTGAGAATATCAAATTATTTCATGGATCACTTTGATTAAACAGATTAGAAAATGATAATTCCTATCCAAACCCCATTTGGGTGTTCTATTTGATCGCATATGGATACAATAAAGCCTAAACCTGAGAGGTATCAAATACTTGGGAACTATATCAGCAAGTAAAAAATGCAAGTAAAAAATATTTATTCCTCATTTAACTTGTGAGTGATGCATGGGATACTTGCAAGCTACTTGTCTCTACATTTCCTCTTATAGGATGGAAAACCTAAAATGTATATTGTTGAGAAAATTAAAAATTAAATATTTCGATTGATCACTCAATTGGCTGTCACTTCAACATTTCATAAATTTGTTTGAAACATAGGTAGCAGGTGGTTGTTAGAGAGTAGCCATGATTGAAAAGGAATTAACAGTAAAATTAGAAAGGACATGTACCTATCTAAATTCTCTCTTCATTTGCCTTGCCCAATTTGCCAGTAAGCTAAAAAGTGTAGTAATAAGTCCTATTTGGTTCACTAGATAGTCGCTATCTAGGATATCTAAAAAGTCCTATTTGGATTATGATAAAGACTTCATTAGACATTAATTACCAACGTATAGCCAACTATATATAGATTCAATATCTCTTATATTGTGTAGCGAATTATTTATAGCAAGATAAATCACACATTTGGAATCAGAGTTCAAATTTTTTATATTTGAAAATAGACATTCAGAGAAAATTGGTGTAGTTCTTTAATGGTTTTTAGATGACTTTTTATAAGGTTTTAGACCATAAACATTTGAGAGTCATCTGCTGGTATGTAGTTCTGGAATTAAAATTCTGTCTGATTTTAAAAAATTGTAGTAATTAATCTGTAAGTCCGAACTTATGAAAATTTTACAGAATATGTGTTTGACCATAAAGTATCTACAGTTAAAATTTTATTCAATTCTGTTTAACCATTGAAAAAATAAAAATTATTTAGTAAAATGTCAAAAATACCCTTTTGCTGATCAAAAGAAAGATTGTATTAAATTAAAATATCAGCAAAAAAAAATTAATCTATAACTGTATAGTGAACATAACTTCTTATTATAATGAACTTAAGATGCTCAACACTAACATACATCTTAATTCTTGTAAACAAACCAAAATAAAATAATTAGACGTACAATTAAAAGACAAAACTGCAAGAGGCCATGAGAAGAATATGAAGCTCTTTTCATATTGCCATGTTTTCTACTATTTACAAAATCTTACATCATATATTGAAGTGCCTTTATTCCTGTATCCTAAGTTGCATAAGCTATCAACATTATTTTTCTTTCTAACTTTACATTTCCAAGATAAAAACGTGACCTGTGTTAAATATTCAATTGAATAAACTATTATCATGATATAAATTAGATAATGGAAGGAGTAAAACTTTTGAACCATGTCTACAATATAGAGTTTCTTACTTCTTTTTATTTTTGTAACCTCTGTTGACATAACTGATCAAGTCTCATCTAGTAGCACAACCTGTTGTTGCTCAGCCCATAGATCGGATAAAATGTGAACCCACCTCCATTGAAGTTCGATAATTTCTTTTCTAAAGCGAAATGTGTTCCTATATTTAAGAGATGATTACTTTTCATAAGAAAAAGTTTGAGAATCGTTTGCAGCATAAACATTGAGTAGCTTAATCAGAGATGAAAAATAGCTAAATTTGTTTATCAAGAGGATACAACACCAGAAACTTGAAATTAAAATTCTTAGTCATTAAAGAGCAAAACACTCCCGTCTACTCACTCAACAAAATCTTATCATCAGGGGCTGGCCTACTTCATCTTCTTGTCTCAGCTGTAATATTGGTCTAGTGGAATGTCAGTTCTTGCAATGTCAGTTCGCTGTTAATGTTTGGTCTTTGGTTCAGTTTCGTTTCAGACTTCCTATCCTGAACCTCTCCCTTAGTTGTTTAGACTTTTGACTTACTAATAGGGATTTGAGATTAAACAACTGGGATATCATCTGGGCAACAACCTCTTGGAACATTTGGAAAGCGCGGAATAAACGTATCTTCACAAGCGTGGACACTTCCGCTAGATCTTTGCTCATTACAATTTTTGATGATGTCGATCTCTGGACCAAGCATGCATAGCATTTAGGATTTTTGGTTTTTCTTTTTTTACTCTATTGTACAGTTTTCTTTTCTATTTTTTAATTACGGTTTTATTGTAAATATTTTTCTTATCAATAAAATCTGTCGGTGCGGTGATTGCCACTTGACCATAAAAAAAAAGCGCAAAACACTCTTTAGCGCTTTTTATTTTTTTATTTTCGGTCTTTTTATTTCTGCTTTTTCCCTTTTTGGTTCTTGTTTCTACTAGTCAGTCACGGACCAGTTTATCCAAAAAAAAAAAAAAGCGCAAAACACTCAAAGAGGATACATGGTAAAAAAAATTGAAAATAAAATTCTATTAGCTATTAAAGAGCAATGCCAGTTAGTTTAATCAAAATTAGTACGGAATTGAAGAGCTCAAGCGAATCAGAAGGAAAGGTCGTAGTTGTCTTGCTGGCATACTTCGCCCTTGAGCCCATGATTGTGGATTTGGCAATCGCCTTAATTCTTCATAGGAGGCGACAGAGAGAAGAAAATGAGAGTCAGGGGTTGAGGCGGTGTTGGCGGAGAAGGAGGCGACAAAAAGAGGGATGAGGGGCTGGTGGAGGAGGTGGGGTTTGCGGAGGAGGAGAAGAGAGAGGCGATCAAGAGAGAAACCGGAAGAAGGGACAGATCGATCAGCAAAAAAATAGAGGGCTATGATGCCGTGTCCGAAGATGGGATAAATAGAGGAGAACGACACGCATGGATTTTAATTAATAATAATAAATAAAATACTTGTAGAATGTAGATGGCGTACTTTTTATGCTTGGCATGCCTATTTCTAGAAACATCTAAATATTTCAGGTCACATTACGTGAATCTTTTTAATTGTCTAATCTCATTTCATTTTTTTTTATTATTATTATTTTTTTGAATATCGTGTTTCCAGTTTAACACAAAAGAAACGTTTCATGGGAAATGAGGATGCGGTCTCTAAGGTACGACACACTGGTAAATAAAACAGGGGCAGAAATCCTCCATTTGAAATTCTAGAGAGGAAATAAGGAGCTACATGTGCACATCCGCATTTCAAATATTATTAATTAATTCATTAATAAATGATATATTCTCCCGGTAAAGCTGATTTTCCTGGAAAGCAAGGATACATACACCGAGTCAAATATATAAAAATGCAGATGCACAAAGAAAATCCGATCTCAAAAACTAATAAAAAAGCCAAAAGATGCAAAGATCAAATATAAAATTGATAAAGAAACAAAAGAGATAAAAGAAAGAAACATTCAATTCATATGCCAGCATATTTTATAATCTAAAACGGTTGGACAAATTGTATACATACAAACGAAAATTTTTTAAATACCAAATTATCCAATGCAAACACATATTTCATAGGCTTATAAAACAAAGTAAGTATTCTCATATAACCCCACAAAACCAAGAAAAATGAGTTCCCATTCTTCTAAACCATAAGCTGTAACAATTCAACTAAGCTTGTCCATTTTCTCTCCACAAGGGTTGCTTCCTGTATGTACAGAAAAATGGTCCAAAGATAACTTTTCTTCTTTTTTTTTTGGCACTAATATCAAAGATAATTTGCTTGGATTCAGTAATATTTCTCTCTTAACAGGGTTATAGAGAAATAATTCAAAGTTTGCAAGGATAGAAAAAGATATTCCAAGAGATCAAACACAGTTGACCCAACAACATATATAAGCTGAGCCTGCTGAGGATAGAGAAACGTGTCTACCAATTTGACCCTCATTTCTCTTCAAAGCTCCAAAGCTCCTCAGACAAACATCAACTCATTTGCAACTGAAAGGACAATCATATGTAAGTCGACCTGAGCAGGCTCAAGATGATCCGGGGGCGGTCACCAATGAAGATCAAACCACAAACAGAGTCAGGGAGAGCGAGCTCACTCCCTGGAATTGGTACTGGCCGCTCTGGACACATACGAAACAATTCAATTAGCAGGATGGAAGGTGATTTTAGTACCAGAAACTTGCAAACACGAAGTTCAGATGCTAGGGAGGATCAATTACAAGTAAGCCTCATTGCTTTCTTTTACCAAAATTCAGAAGCATTATCGTTTTTTCTCCTTTCCTCTAGGAACTTAACATTCAGAAATAATTCCAAATTTCCAATACTTAAAATTCTGGCATAGAAAATCATTAGAAGAAACCAGTATGAATAATCCCAATACATTATGGAGAGACCTTGATATTTGGTTTCAGGCTAGTCAACGAAGATCGTAAAGGTATTTCTAAACTTTTAAAGCACATATGTGCAAAATTATTGCAGCTGTAGCTATTGATGTCTAAATATAAATAAAAACTTAGGGACGCACTAAAGCTATTGAAGATATAGAAAGAAAAGACTTATTAACTTTTCAGTAAAATGATGGCAGAACAATGTTACTTAAATCATATTTTTTTAATACCAAAGTAAAGAAACAAACAATTGCATGACAGAATAATTCAAGGATGCTAAGACCTAACAATTCCGAACAAAACAGTTTTCTTAAGTAATGATAATATATGATAAATCATAAGATATCAGGATGTTACTTTTTCTTTTCTTTCTCTCTATTCATGGACTTTTTCTTTATAATTAATGAAATTTTTCGGTTGGCTTTGAGCCAGTTGGCCTTAAAAAAAATGGAAAATTCTGGATGGTTGTGCATTCTCAATTATTCCAGAATACACCATTCTTAAATGAAACATTCTATCCATCCGTATTGGAGTAATTATCATAGTTAAATCAAACCAATTTCTCTCACTGAAGTACCATATAAAGAAGAACGGACAATAGCAACTTAACAATAAGAAGCACAAAAGAAGCAAGTTAGCTGACCTAGTTGATTAAAGACGGTTGTACATTAATAAATTCTAGAACTGGATAGTTCCACAATGCTACTGTTAAAATGAAACTATTCAATTTCATCCATTTCTACTTCCACATCTGTTACAATGGTTAAATCAAACCTACTTTATATCAAGTACAAAATAAAAGAAAACCAAAATTGGAAACACAGACTTGCAACTTAACAATAATGAAGCACAAATCCATGACAACTTAGTTGGCCTAATATGCACATGACAGCACCATACCACTAAGGATTGTATGCCAAAAAACAAAGCATTCCCTCTCCTCCTGTGCTCTTTTACTGTTTTACATCTACCATCCGAGTTCTAATATTTTTTGCTTTCGAATGACAGATAACAACTAAAAGGACCCATGCACTAACAAGGAGCAGTTCGACTAGGCAGGACACAACAAAAATTAGCGATCTGAACAAAAAGAAGCCAGAAGCACACTACATGAAGACGACAAAGTGCTTCAATGCAAAGAGTCAGGTCAAAATTCTACAAAATCAAAGTATCTAATTCCAATATCGAGACAAGGATTGCAAACTTTGATTTATTGATTTACTAGGAAACATGCTGGTCAAACCTGGTATCTCATACAAATTTGTACATTTCAGGCTTCTGGTTTTTTTTTTTTTTTTGTTGTGTGTGTGGGGGGGGGGGGGGGTGGGTCAATAAGTTTTCCATAGTTTAACTGAAATACAAATTTTCAGTGTCATTTATCTAGGCATTCCACACTATCAGGTCCCACTACCAGCATGTCCTCTTATATTATGCACAGGCACCCTTTTTATACCATCTAATTTTAATTTTGCTATTATTCTCTACTAGCTTTTTACATCTAACATACAGATTATTTGTACAGCGACCAATCGATCTGGATGATTCAAAAATAAAGAAGAAAATGGACCCAGACTTGCATGGGTTAAGACGCAGATCTGAGGATATACATGGCTTCCGGCATCATAAGCTGGCTGAACCCATCTATCCGTATTTAAAGGCAAGCAGCCGATCTTCTTCGATTGATTCTCGAAGTACCCCTACATTGAAAAGGTTGCCTTCTCTAAATTCTTTACGAGTACTGAGACAAAACCAGGAGGATACTACGAAGCCAACTAGTAAGAAGAAGACCAGTACTAAAGGAGAAACTGAGGTTGGAAGGTTTACAGGACATCATTTGAGTTATGCTGAAAAAGGTGAGAGTGTTGTAAAAGAGATAATTAAAGATGAAAGTTCAAATTCACATTCGTTAGAATTCGAGGGAACTAAAATCGAAATGGATATTTGTAAAACTAGCATTAAAGTCGAGATTGAAATTTCTGAAGAAACTGGGGATTTTGAACTTTCACTTAACCATGAGTTGACAAGTGGACATGACAATTCAGAGAAACTCGAGGTAATTAGTGAAAACATATCAGAAATTAAATTAGAAGAACCCTACATGGAAGATTCACAAACAAATGCAGATTTCAATCTTGAACTCGAGGTAATTCGTGAAAACATATCAGAAATTAAATTAGAAGAACCCTACATGGAAGATTCACAAACTCATGTAGATTGCAATCTTGAGGACACAGCAGAAAATAGTAGTATGGAAAAACACGAGGTTACAGAGGAAATAAGCAATGAAAAGGATAATGATTGCGTGAAGCATGAGGTCATAGATATGAAGTATGATGAAATAGATGAGTTATGCGTTCTCTCCAGTTCGAATGATGAGACAGAAGATCTCCATGAGATGTCAATTGAAGAGGAACTATCAAAAATCATGAGAACAGACAACACTAATTGCATCAAAACTCACTGTATTGAACAAGAACAGAATGTCCTTTCTATCAACATTGTGTCAATCATAGAAGAGATAGCAAATGAGCTGGAGGGAAAGGAGAAAGATTCAGCTGGAGACGAACGTGATGATATGCACCCAACATGGAGGCTCAAGAAATGGAAGGTTGACTTTGTGGTACAAAGGCTTGTCCAAAAGTTGGAGTCTACAGATAAGAATAAGGTGTCAATGCTAATTCAAGCTTATGAAAGTGTAATTCCACTAATGATGCGCCGCATGGCTACACCACATCAGGTTTCCAGTCAATAACACAGAAAGAAAGCATGTGATTTTGCATGATTGTGTGAAAAATGTATGCGGGAATTGTTTGATTGACATTATTTTAATTTGTATTGGTAATTACATATGAGTTTGATATTGTACAGTACTAAACTTGTTGTTTGAGCCAGTTGGTAACTTGGTATGGATTATTGTTTGTATTATATAGACAATAGTTTCTCTTGTATAACTTTTGTTTATATGTTTACATAATTTAAAATGAAGCATTGCAATCTGATACCATGTTAACATTGTTCAGGTAATTAAACCAACATCAACTCCACATCTGTTCCTCTCATAAAGGGAAAATCAATTCTAATTACGACTCACTTAATTGAATGTCATTGGCAAAACCCTCGATAAAATCCTTCGGCTCTTTTGCACGAGATTCGTAAGAGTCACCTTGATCATGCCAGTTTGAGAGGTGCTAGCCTAGCCACATCGAATCCCACCTTCTCTTCTCACAGTCACAGGTGAGTAGGTGACGCCGCCGCTTCAATCTCCGCCGTTGCTTCTTCTCACCTTCTGACAGTTTGCACCCGATTAATTTGGTGATTTTTGTCCGTCCGATTTAGATCGAACAGTGCATTCCCTTTAAGAAATGTAATGTCCCAAAATTTGGATGGGCTGGCGGTTTTGATGCTAGAGGTCCACTAAAAAGTCCAGTGTCAGCCTAATAAAGCCCATCTTTATCTACAGTTCTCTTAGCGAGCTGATTGGCTGATTCTAACTCAATTACTCAAGTTTGATTTGAAAATCATTTTTTGTACAATCGTGCCCTGCACAAACTCAATCATTATATTTTCTTTTAAATATTTCATATTTTTCAAGTAAAGTGCAAAATAATTAGCAATTATATGTTTGAAAGAGCGTTAATTTGTACTACTCGAAACAGCGCAATCGTTACTTGTTGTAAAAATTGAAATATTTCTGACACTAATTCACCTATCAAATATTGTGCGGACTCGATGATATTTCAAAGATAAATTAAATGCATTAAAATGATAATAACAATTTATTTTGAAAAAATGTACTATTTCCTTAACCCAAAACATATTCTAAAGAACGATTCAATGTCAATAGCTTTGACGAAGAATATACCAGATGATCAACATGTAACGCTCCATGGCTTTAAATGAAGCGGAGGCCAGTATTTTGTTGTAACCCAATTATAAAATATCCGGTCCATTTTTTGACAACTAATTTCACACCAAAAGTTTTATTTTCTGGTCTAAAATGAGGAGCCTCTAGAGTGTGCTTGATCAGTCAATATTACAATATGTCCTTTAGCGTGGATTTCGTTTTCAAAAGTGGCCACACTCACATATTCTATGGTCATCAGCTACAAGAATTCATTTATCAAGCCACGCGTCGCATAAACCAGTAATGTCAATGCTTTATTCTTCTTCTTCTTCTTCTTCCTCTTCATTTTTTTTTTAAAACTCGGGTGTAAGTTTCTAGTTTTTTTTTTTTCCTCCTTATTTTTCTGAAAAGACAAAAGAGAGAGTCCTTTCTAAAGATGTGGGCAGAAAATACTGGAGACAGCTTAGTAAATGAGCTTGATTTTTTGTTTTAAAAATAAATAAATAGGTAGTTAAAAACCAACCAATAGTCTCATGTAGAATTTTGACTACTGTACCGTTCCAGACTTCCCAGTCGGTATTTCAAGTAAAACTGAAAATTGAAACAGGCAATATTCGGGATCCGATAAAATGAGGGACCATGAAAAAAAAAAAAAATCAGATTTCCATTGCAGGTCGGTATAAATTCTTATACGTTATTTAAAATATTGTTTTGATGACAAAATTTAACATACATTGAGTGAATGTTGCAGGTTCAAAATCTGGCTAGAAAATTTTTTATGAATTTTTTAATTTATATAAATTAAAAGACTTGATCTCATTTATTAAAAAATAATAATAAAAAGGAAGGGTAAGAAAAAAAAAAGGACTTAGCTTGCTTTGTTTTGCACGCATTTTATTGAATCTGGAGGCCATATCTGTGGAATCAGTGGAAGCGAAATCAATATCTTGGAGTGCACCCTGTGCACAAGCAAAGAGAGGGCCTGCCACGAGTTGAGTCCTTCAGAACCACGCGATCGTTAAAGCAGGGTCATGATAATTTACACGCAGACGGGTCTTTTGAAATCCTTGGTGAGATATTATGTAATAAAACTATAAAAGATTTAAGTATGTATATAATTATAGTTATTACATATTAAAACAATGGGGCGAATTCTATGATGGACCCTTTTTTATATAGATTTTTTTCCTTTTTTTTTTTTTAAAAAAAAACAACACTCTCTTCGTAGCAAAATACTGGTCATATTTGACTGCAGTTCATATTGGCAATTCATCATATTACTTGCTTGGGGTACATGTAATAAAACCTGTTAAAAATTTATTCTCATTTTGCTTTATTCAAATATATCTTTCTTTGGAGATCACCAAATATTCCTAAACATCACTGTTAATTTGTTCATGGGCATTTGAATTTTTATTTGTTACAATAGATTCATTTTGCTTTTTTTTTGGGTCAAATTTAACAAAATTTTGATGTAACTTGTCTGCATTAGCAAAAATACATATAATTTAGAACTAAATCATTTATTGGAGTAGGTACAATGAGCATTTCAATCGAAACAAATTTAATGTTCGTTCACTATGACTCTATGAGTTAGCATTATTATTGAATTAGTACCGTGCTCGTTAATCTGGCCTTTCATCTAACATTATGTTAACTAATGTTTCTTTCATTCTAGCAAAACGAAAATAACGTTTCCTTCATTCTTTTCATTAATAGTCGTTGGCTCCGTTTGGATGGTTGAGAATAAGGTAGGAAGAAGGAAGAAGGGAAGAAATTTATTGGGAATGGGTAATTTATCGGGAAGTGTTTAACTTTTGTGAAGAGTTTGGATGGTTAGAAATAAATTTATTGATAAAAAGTGATTATTCCTTATTCCTTATTCCGGAAAGAAGCCATCCAAACGGAGCCGTTATGTTTTCCACGTCACACTTCTTAGGCAAAATCATCTATCAGCCAAGTATCTTTCATGGTTTGATATAAATCGACCAAGTATCTTTCACAAGAGTGTCGCCAGATTCTGTAAATCCTAATTACATTTATATAAATCGACCAAGTATCTTTCACAAGAGTGTCGCCAGATTCTGTAAATCAAATTTATAACAAGTGGTGCAAACAAAAGTGTGTCGCTTTCTTCCCCAATTCCTTCTCTGAACTTCCTTAAGCCTCCGTTTAAATGAGAGAAGAAGAAGGAGGAAGAAGGAAGAAGGAAGAAGGAAAAAAAAATTATAAACAATCCAAACTCTTCACAAAGTTACACACTTCTCAATACTTCTTCCCGATTATTCCCTTCTTTTCTTCTTCCCACACCTAACCAAACGGAAACTGAATTGGGAACGTAATCACTATCATATCATCACAGAAAACAGAACTTTAGCATATTCCCTCCTTTAAGTTCCCACATCCAGTTTTTCTGCCAGGAAAAAAATGTTTCGCAGTACTCCGTTATTTATATGTATTCAAATTCTAAAAGCAACTATTTTACGACTGATATCTACTAGTCAAAATAAAAGTCCCAAATCTTTTTTTCTCTTCTTGAGATAATTAAAAGTGCCATGTTTTTCAGGAACAAGTCCTTTTGTATAATTCATCACGATATTTTACATATTGTTTCATTTTATCAATTATTCACATTTGATCTAGAGCAAGAATATAGTAATATCTAAAACTGATCTTATTTAATTTTCTCCTCTTTTTGGCTGTACAAAGTCACTTTATTTTCCCTCTGCTTTATGCTTCCTTATTATTTTCAAATAATATTTGCCTCTATAATTTACCTTTTACTATACATATGCCATACCTTACAATTGAATTCCAAATATTTTTATTCTCTTAATCACCAGATTCTGTAAATCCTAATTACATTTATCAAGGACTTTCGATTGTTATTGTTCTTGGCTGAAAATAATAAAAAATTGTGAACGTATGAGATTTGAAAAGCGCCACTGCTTTCAAATATATTTATTTTACGAATTGGGATTTAACGATTTATGTGCACTTTTATGCGTTTGTACTCATGGCACATTCATGTGCACTTATATATGAAGGCCAAATCTTTAATTGTTAGTTTTTCAAGTGTATAATGTAGACTCAAATTTTAATTCAAGAGCTTTTATAAATAAAAAAAATGTAAATATGGTAGGCTTTCGCGTCTTTATCTAAATCTAAAAAAAAACGTGCCTGATTGTAAATTTGTCCTGCGCATCCTGTGGATGCGAGTTGTGTAAGAAGTTGGTGCTACATAACAATTAGGTAATCTCAGATTGCACGAAAGTTGTAGTGTATCTTTTTTTGAAGGCAAAAATGTTGTAGTTAATGAATCATCCAAGGAAAGTAGTGACTCCTATAATAAGCGAGTATATATCAAAGATCTTTTGAAAACCTTTGCTCTCTCTGTCTCATCCCTCAAATGGATCTTTGGAAGTTGCTCTTCCTCTCTTCCCTCCTCTCCTCTCTGGTTTTTGCATCTCCTCTATACCATGACTACCTTAAGCACCATGAAGGTGTATCGAAATTTCGGTTAATCAACCGAAGATCACTCATCGATTGCCCGGGGAATAACCCATATATCTCTATGAATGTAAGTACGACTTCTCCATTACCGAATGAATCGTTCATCACTGTAACTGTGGACGGTATATTGCACCCAGATAAATTGCAGTGGATTGCCATGATTTCTCCTTCTAATGTCAGGTAACATATGTAAGATATCTATTCTATACTTGATGATGAATATTATTAATTGTTTCTAACCTGGATCTCATCTTTCTCACTAATAGTGTCTCGGGCTGTCCTTTGAGTTCTTTCAATTATATACAAACTGGGGATCTGAGCAGATTGCCTCTTCTCTGCCATTATCCTGTCAAGGTACGAAATCTTGTTTTATAAATTTACTAACTCATTAGATGAACATAGACAAAGCTTATCAGTTATCACTTGGAGACCCTCTGGATCATGTGAGCTCTCCTAGTTTGAAGGATCAAGAGCTTCATCAACTTTTAACTTTTTTCTCTCTATAAACGAAGGTCTCCAATTTTAGTTGCACTAGAGTTGGAATGTGTACCCTGGTCCACCTGGCGTGACAATTACACAACCAGTTCTATTTTTTGTTCGGAGGAATCAAATAATGAATTAAAAGCTCAACATTTAAGCCCAATTTGGCCCATTAAAATTTTGGGATTTAATCGGGCCGACTTTGCCAAACTACTGATACATTGGAGAGTGGAGGCAATTATTCAATAAAAAAAAAAAAGTGGAGGCAATTGACCATGTCTCCATTTCTTTTCCCATTTTTGCCTCCCCAACTCCAGTACTCCTCTATTCAGCTTGAGAGAAAGAAATAATGGTTTTGGTTTTTAGAAGAAAAAAAAACAAACCTGAGCAATTTGAAAATTTGAAGACCTCAAACTTAAGCAATACGAAACCATAAGCAAATGCACATGAAGCAAATCAGACACCTTGGTTTGTTTATTTCACTGCAATAATTTCCTCTGAAATATGCTTATTTTTCTAGTATGTAGTTTCAGGTTTTGCTCCTCAAACTTAATTTCATAATTGCAGGCCCAATTCCTGAGCAAGGATCCCCTCTACCTAAATTGCACAAAAAAGACATGCCAAAAAAAGTTAGGAAATGACTGCATAATACACACCTGTGGTGGCTCAGTCAACTTCCATGTCATCAACATTCGTACTGAGATCGAGTTTGTGCTCTTCAGTGGTGGATTCGAAGCACCATGCGTGCTCAAACGAACTAGCCCAATTAGGTTTGCAAACCCTTCTGCACCACTCTATGGCCATTTATCAAGTATTGATTCATCCGGCACATCGGTATGTAGATAAATATTCCTTTGTAAATGGATTAGATAATTCAATTAGTACTTAGTTAGAAGGTAAAATACTCCTCAATTTATTTCATCCTATATATACAAAACACATTAGTATTACATGCCTGGTTCAAAACATATCTGTTATAAATTTATGATGTTCCATTACTTGGACACATGATGTACCTGTACTGGTATGTAAATATGTAATGCCAGTTCAGTATTATTAGCAGGAGTATGGTAATGGTGACAAATATTTGGTATGGATAGGGTTGCCACTAATGGAATTGTGCATTTCAAAAGTTCAATGTAAAAGAGAAGAAAACCCTACTAACAAGTAACAACAATGGCATATTGGTACGTATAATACTGTAAATGAGAAAGTGGGTTTGTGTTCTAAACTTATAATTAATGGAAGGATTAAGCTGCAATTCGGATATGTTATCATGAGAAAAATTTGGAGGAGTTGGTTAAGTAAAATGATAAGAAATTGCAAATTGAGTACTGGATTCTATGCCAAATACTTGTAATGATTTTCATTCATTGAGTTTCCTCAATGATTCTTTTAAATAGCTAATATGTTTATGTCTGTATTAGATGAGGTTGACATGGGTTAGTGGAGATAAGAGGCCACAACAGGTGCAATATGGGGATGGAAAATCTTCTCCTTCTGTTGTGACGACTTTCACAAAAGAGGATATGTGCAGTAAGTACATTAAAGCCCTTCTATTTCTACTTAAATAGCCTCATTCAAAGTTATGACATAAAACACATTGCAAAGGTTTCGGACAAGTACAGAGCCCAGCACAGGATTTTGGGTGGCATGACCCAGGATATATACATTCGGCTATAATGACCGGCCTCCAACCATCCAGTAGCTACTCATACCGCTACGGAAGGTGTAATGCTATTTGTTATCTAAGTGTTTGTAGCATTTAATTACACATTTATATTGAAAATTATGTTTGGTGCAGTGATTTGGTTGGTTGGAGCAACATGACCCAATTTAAAACACCACCAGCTAGTGGATCTGATGAGTTGCGCTTTATTGTATATGGTGACATGGGAAAAGCTCCACTTGACCCATCAGTAGAGCATTATATCCAGGTATTTACCATCTATTGCAAGTTTTCTAAAAATTGGGCTACCAGCACTTTAAGAATCTCTTGAAAAACAAACACAGTTAAGTGATCGTATAAAGTAGAAAAAAAAAAAAACTTGGATTAAAAAGAAGGAGAACTTTGAGTATGGCATTTATCATGCCTGACTAATATTCATCAAATATTTTAAATCCTTGATTTGCAGCCAGGATCAATCTCTGTGACTTCAGCAATAAACAAAGTTCTCGCTGTGAACAATATAGATTCAGTATTCCATATAGGGGACATTAGCTACGCCACAGGATTTCTTGCTCAATGGGAATATTTTCTAGACCTAATAGAACCATTTGCTTCTCGTATTTCATACATGACAGCAATAGGTAACCATGAAAGGTAATTTGCATTGTTAATTATTTTTTATCATTCACCTTAGTTGTAGTACTTTACATTTTTTTTTGAACTTGCTTGTGCATGTATAACCATCCATACTACAAACTGAGGTGAACGTCTGTCAAAATCTTACTGAACGTCTCTTAAAAGGTATCCGCATCTACTGCATAATTGGACCGATCTGACCTAAAGCAGATGGGACCAAAAAAAACTCGTGGCTCGTTTGAGGTCGATTTGACTTTTATTCGAAATTGGCTTGCTTGATTTGGGCTCGAAGCTAATAAGAATTACTCGAATTAAACTAGAAAATGGCTCAATATAATTTTGTTTACTAATTTATAATATTTTAGTACCTAGCTCTGTCACTGGGTAACTGTACTGCCATTTAGATGGGTCCTGATTTAGATAAGATAAATAAATTAACATCATATACTACCACATTGCCACTTACAGTGTTGGTCCTG
Source organism: Rhynchospora pubera (assembly GCA_028095005.1). Taxonomy (NCBI): domain Eukaryota; kingdom Viridiplantae; phylum Streptophyta; class Magnoliopsida; order Poales; family Cyperaceae; genus Rhynchospora; species Rhynchospora pubera. The sequence goes on along the minus strand of CM051462.1, from coordinate 205,829,319 downwards.
GACTCCTGGGTCGAATTTGATTCGGGCAGAGAAATATTTAATTCTGTAACTGTAACCATAACGGAACCACAAATATTCTTGTGGTCATTTCCTGCCCATTTTGACAGATCCCAGATTGTATTCGGATTTGTATCTAGACCAGGACAGCATCAGGATCTGATAATCAGATAAATGTAGCACCTCTATATGACGATAATAGGCCTCCATATATAACATCAACACTGTTTATTTTAAACCGGTTAAAATGTCAGACCAAATCGAATGACTCATAAACCCTCCCACCCTAGCTAGCTGAGGAATGAAATTAAAGCAGCTGAAAAGACTTCCCTTGAAGGTGAATGTATTACAATAGGTCTAGCTAAGATTAATTTATTGTTTTCTATATTTAATTCTGCACTTTTTACATAAGACCTTGCAATTTATATCACATGGACTAGATCACATTCCTAGATTAAAAGTAAGTTGCATATAATGCAGCTTCAAGTTTTCACAAGAGCCTTTACACAGAAACATGCTTAAAAGTATATTTCTCAATTTTATAATTAATATAATATTACACAGGGATTATGCTAAGTCCGGATCAGTATATCAAACACCCGACTCAGGTGGTGAGTGTGGGGTACCCTATGAGGCATATTTTCAAATGCCCATACCTAGAAAAGACGAACCTTGGTACTCCATTGAAAAAGGACCTGTACACTTCACCGTTATATCAACTGAGCATTCGTGGTCTCCAAATTCCACCCAGGTAACTGTTCTAATCTTCTTATTTTGACTTATTGAATTTTTTTTTTTTGCCTTCATATAATTTTGATAAATTACATTTCGTGCTTTCTTAACAGTATAAATGGATAGAAGCAGATTTACAGTCGGTAAACCGAACAAGGACACCTTGGTTGATTTTTGCTGGGTAACTTGAATTTTTTTATTTGTTAACAATTTTCAAAATTAATTCTGACATCTATTTATGTCTGCATTTAACTTGTTGATATAATTGAATTCAAGTTTATTTATTATACTTTTTGCAGGCATAGGCCTATGTATTCATCTGTGCATAGTTTGATTCCTAGTGTTGACAACAAATTTCGTGAGTCTGTAGAACCTCTCTTACTAAAATATAAGGTATTTGATTGCTCACTGTTTTTCTTTTATTCAAATTCCTTGGGAATATTCATTTATTTTGAATAAATACATCATAAAAAAACAATAATCAATTATTTTAAAATTTTGTATGCATTTGGTGAATTCTTACTTATTATTTATTTTTTAAGAAAAAGAGCTCATTGTTATTGTATTTGGTACATTCACGTTCAGTTGCTCCTTATTAAAAGTTAAAACAATAGTAAGAGGACCATAACGAATTTAATTTCTTTTAAATTGATACATAGGTGGACTTAGTGTTATTTGGCCATGTGCATAACTATGAAAGAACGTGTGCTATACACCAAGATCAGTGCAAAAGCGTGCCGAGAAAGGGCAAAGGTGGAATTGACACTTACAATAACAGTAATTATACAGCACCTGTTCATGTCATAGTAGGAATGGCAGGATTTTCCTTGGATAAATTTCCAAGCAATGTGAGTCTTTTTTATGCTGTGTTATTCTTCTTTTGGTCACTTTACTATTATTGCTTGGGAATATGAGAGAATTATGAATTGATAAATAAACATTATATATATATTTAATCAGGTAAAGGGCTGGAGTTTGGCAAGATATGCTGAATTTGGTTTTGCGCGTGCGAGTGCAACAAGAAATAACCTACAATTTGAGGTTCCTATTGATATTTGAATTGGCTGCTATCATGGTCTATTGTGACACCAGACCAGTACAATATGAATATATGATCTAGTACTGAAGTAGATTAGAATTGGCTCCCCACCAGCTTGGTACAATTTTGGTACATGTATGCATACCAGAATACTAATAAAGAACCCTGAGATCTCACCTATAGAAGAAACTTAACTGTTTACCTGGTGTTGACTATTGTAATTAGTGTTTTATTGAACATTCTCTTCCTGTTTTATTCAATTTACAGCTTGTGAATTCAACCACATTGGAAGTTCGCGACAAATTTCGGATCACAAAATAGTTGGGTAGAGTGAAATTGCTGTATGAAATACTATAAGAGAGCAACTAACATCTTTTGTTACCTTTCTTTTTTTCTATAGTGAATGTAATTTTTTATAGACATAGCTTCTGACCACCAGTTTTCATGAATATCTAGCATAGACTATTTACACAGTATTCATGGACACAGATCACTTCCTGTTATATCCATAACTTATTTCACGTATTTCAAATAGACAAATACTTTTTTAACAACCCTCATCTTAAAAAAATTGTATAAAAATTAGAGGACCTATGTATTATATGGAATTATGGACCCTCTGCTTGAAGATTGAGGTGCTTCTCAGCCATAGGATTTTAACCACTTCTTTTAGTTGGGGGCAAGTATTTCTATATTTCTATCTGTGAAGCTTTCGTATTGAAGCGGTGATTTGTTGCTTTTTTCGTGTGCCTCATATGACTTCTGTTTATCTGTGCTTCTATCTGGAGCCTATGAAGCACGGGTATTATCACAATGAAAAATAAACTTAATTATCTTATTAGTTATTTCTTCATACAGATTAAGATTAAAGACAGCAACAAGCGGAGAATAATCTCCAACATTATTATTTTTGACATTAAATTTGACAGCAAGTGCCAGCTGTCTTCGCAATGCATAAACTTCCTTAATTTCTTATTGGATGGATCAAGGATTTCATTGAACGAGATTTTGGATCCGTTACTACTTACTAGGCTCGCAGTATTTGTTTAATTTTTGTTTTGAACCAGTCAATTACATTTACATAACATCCCACGTTCCCACCGCCGTTGAAAACCGACAACTGGGGTTCTGGGAATCAAGCCAAAAACTATGCCTGAGTGGATGGTGGGTCCCACAAATGCAGGCAGTTTTGTCCTCGTGCCGCTTGGTGCCAGATGGTATTTAAGTGAATCTTACAAAAAAATAAGTTGCACGAATTTAATTGAAGAAACACTCAGCTTCGATCGAAATACTTTTGATGCGACATTTCATTTTATTAGAATTAATTTTGCAGAAATTTGTTGGTCTAATATCAAAGAAATTCTAATCAAATGATATCAAATAAAACCCGGTGTTAAAAAATAATTTTAAATTTCAAGAAAGCTAGATGACAAAGATCTAAATTTTTAGACATGTTTGGTAGAGGAGTAAACTGTGAATTAGTTTAAGGAAGAGTAAATAGTTAATTCATCTTACTCCTCTAATTTTAGATCATGTTTGGTACGAAAAGATGAAGTAAAAATGGAATAAGAGTAAATAAATAATATGAATCATCTCTTAATCATGTGGAGTAACCTTACTCCACCTAAAATAGTAAAATAATTTACTCCTCCTTACTCCACACTAATTCACCAAATTTAAATCATATTTGAAGGAATAAAAGTGAATTAAATGAGTTACTCCACCTTTATAATCCTATAACAAACATGACCTTATAGAGGAGCGACGGTTGAATTCCTCTTGAGAGGGAGGGACAGAAAGTCCGACTACATGCGATTGTGGTGAGAATAAGACCTTGAATCTAAAAAGAAAAAAAAAGGGAAAAGGGAAAAAAACTGACAAGAAGTGTTTTTGGACAAACAAATTGATCAACCACTTATCACGTTGTAGATCAATGCATCTTAAAGAAAGAAACACAATTGCACTAATGGTCCTTTTTGTGAACCATTCCTAATTAGCTCGAGAAAGGAATTTAAAAGTTTTTTTATTAGACAGTTCATTAGTACAAGAATACCAAGCACAAAGAACAAGTAGGCTTCTTTTTTTTTTTGTTTTGGAGAGAAACCAAGTAGGCTAGTACGAAGAAAATGGAGAAAAAGACTTAAAAAGGTAAACAATATATTAAAGTAGTCTCCCTTTTCTTCTAAATTTTAGTCAAATTGCTTCATTTTTTTTTATATCGGAGGAACCTGATAACCTGAAACCAAAAAAAAAAATGGCAGAAATTAGAAAATTACATTTTTGAGCATTCAAATTGGCAGATTATTAACCGTCAATTAATACTACGTATGTGCAAATTAGCTGATCTCTTAGTTCCACATTTGCTTCCTTTGACAAGAGGCCGACCACACGAATTGGCGACATACACGACCTTCTCCATGCAGATCAACTTCTCAATCTCCTTGGTAATGTGATCACAAATACACTTCATGTCACATTTCTGCACTACCCCGCAACATTCTTTCGAAGGAGCGATTTTCGGGTTCGGAGGATATGTCACATAGGGCATGCATTTCGTCGCAAGGTTCTTCATGTCGTTCGTGCAATCTCTATCGGCTGTTGTCAGACCAGCCATGGAACTCACACCTAGGATTATTGCAAGACTCAAGAGACCAAAACAAATGAGTGCTTTTGCCATGCCTCCTCTTTTCTACTTGCTACTTGTTGGTATTTGTTGCGACTTGTGAGTTGTGAGGGCTAGGGGTGAGTGTGAATTTATAGAGAGGGATAGAATCGTTTGTCCATTTATTTAATTATTTTTCACAAATGGAGAAAGTTTCGCTATACTGATTTTATTATTTTTTTCGTGATTACAAATTAGATTTGGAGGATTATTTTTTAAATCCGAATGCATGCGCCTTTCTGTTTAAAGGGTGCGTTTGGATCGTTGAAAGAAAGAAGAAGAAGAAGGAAGAAGAAGAAAAAAAATTATAAACAATTCAAACTCTTCACAAAGTTACACACTTTCTAATACTTCTTCCCACTTCTTCCCTTCTTCCATTCTTCCCACACCTATCCAAACGGAGCCAAAGAAAGAAAAAACTATGGACCTTGCGAAGCAGATTCAGTATTCCAAGTGTCAGTGATAATCATAGCTTACTCCGAGTTTACCAGGTTAACTATGGTTCAATAATTTTGAACATATACATTACATTGCTTTGATATAGTCATACAGTAGATTTTATGCTTTATTTATCAAATTCTTAAAGTGTTGGATATAAAAAAATTAAATATGAATTCAATAAGATAGATTTTCTTTAAGATTGCGAATTAATTATGTAATTATACATTTTAGTATTGATAATTTATCTATTGATCAGATGAGATAGACTGGCAAACGGAATTTTGAATTAAAATTAGGGTTGTAAACAAAATACATTCGACACAGAATACTTAATTTTGGATTTACCAATATACATTGTTATCACAGGTACTAAACTAGAAAATTCAACATGAATTTCTGTTTTCTGGAGACTGGAAATGGGATTATTTATGAAGAGCTTACGCAATAACATTTAGTTGAAGCATTTAATGCAATGGTATTTGTATTCAATTTTCAGTCAATTGATTTGATTTTACTTTCTAAGTATGATCGAATTCATTTAATTACCATCCAAAATTGTAGCAAAGTGCTTTGAAAGAGATAAAGACATTTAACGGGTCTATTTCACATCCACCCACTCGGCCTTTGACTATAATAAATACTTCATAATATTTCTAATATATCTAATTTTAAAATATTCTAGGATCTCTGCTTTAAATTTTTTTTTGGGATTCAGAGTCTTTGCTTGTTGCTTTTTATTTTCGAAAAGTTTGGAATATTATAGTGATCTTAGTCCTAATCCCAAAATTCCCTCATTAATTTCGGTTACGCTTCAAATGTCAAAAGAATAAATTAGACATGTTTTAAACAAGTCTTCATTTTGGTTCTGATAAATGTCTATTAATTTCTCTTCAAACAAGTGTTTAATTTATTCCCTTCAAGCAACTGTTCATTTCGATTGAAATTATTGTATTAAAGTGATTCAAACAATGAATTTTAAAAGTTGAACACAATTAAAATTTATTCAATTTAGGCAAACCATCCTTTTTTTTCCCATTTGAAATAACTGTTCCACTTATTCTATAAAAATTCAGAGAATATATTTGAAAATTGTTGTCAACAACCAACATTTATTAGTGAATTGCAGGTCCTTCCAAAACTCGAGAAATCAAATTCATAGTATGCAGAATTAGTTTCAGTTGTTCTTTTTCTATTAAATATAAACCTCATTAAAATTTTAAATTTATATATAATTGACACTGACATAAATAAAACTAGTACAAGTTGGCTACGAAGCCGAAGAAGCAGAGCATGCGGCGAATAAAAGCTAGCATTCGTTGTTATTTATATGCTAACTAGGGTTGGGCATCGAGCTTCGCTCGAGAAGTTCGCAATTTTTTTTTAGTTTTAGTCTTTTTCAAAATTATATACTTATGGTAAGGAGTTTTTTTTAGATAAAGTAGTTAATTGTTATTTTTAAATTTGAAATTAAATATGATGGGGGAAATTTTTTTCTGGGTAAAACAAATTTTATAAATCAACAGTGCTGAGGTAATATCCATGAATTCCTATGGATATTAGAAATATTAGTAATTTCAATGTACCATCATAGAGGTTATGGTATGTTTTTTATTTAGATGTTAATTCAAAGAAGAATATATATTGAAATGATTTCGATAAACCGGGCTTCGATCAAGGAGGCTTGACGTGCGTTGGATGAAATCATGAAAGTGAAATATTATTTAAGCAAACCTCCCAAAAAGAAAATTCAAAAGTTCAACAGTTGGTCCTCTTGTATAAATTATATTCCAATTGCCATATACATTAGTGCCTTTTTAATTTTTCTTAATCTGGTAGAAGCTTATTCGGTGAGTCATCGGAGAAATGGGTACTTTCTTATTTCATAATTTGAGAAACCAATTTTGAGCTCAAATTCATAATAGAACAACAACTTTGCTAGATTGAATTGTATATTAACCAACAGGATTACCGACCAACAACGGAGGACTATGTAATTTGAAGTGCTTAATGTCGATAACAATATTCAATTTATTGACAGTGTAATATATAACAGAACAAACCTTCCCTGATTGAATTATTCATACAAAAATTCTATATCAGCGTGATAACATCAACAATTCCCTCGAGCTTGCAATAACAGTAGCATGTGCCAGGGCAAGAAGCCCCACCGTCCTCGAGGAGATTAGGAGCAGTGCAACCTCGGTCTGATCTAATGAAGTTACCTTGATCAAGGCATCCTCACAATCATCTTGTGAGGCTCCATATTCCAATAGCATGTCAAGGATATCGACCTGACCATCACGTGCAGCACCAGTACTTGCATATCTTTTGATACTTTTCTGTTCGCATTAGCCTAGCATCCTGATTATAATCAAAGAGAAGTTTACTGATTAGAAATAATATGTATTATGTGGAGCATGTCATATTAATTAAAAATATGCCCTTGTAAATTCTAATGGTTGTTATTTTTCATTTTAAGTTTTTTCAAATTCTGAAATGCCACTTTACAGTTTTACAGAAACAACCTTAAAATGAGTATCAAAAGGTACGATTAAGAAGTTCATGTTAATTCCACTAAAGGCTAGTACGTCAATATTAGCTGATTTTATAACTCCTTGCTAACCTTGTCCCTGACTCTTCTGCCACTTGAGTTTCCAATTAAACATGAAGCTTGCCAAATATAGATAATTTATATAACAAATTGATTAAAAGGTAGAAAATCATGTGTAACGTGTAGTATTTTGATTTATTTGCAAATGAGGTAATTTGGGTAGATTGGTGCAATGGTGCTACACACCTTTTTCTAAAATGCTAAAAAGTAATGACCGAAAAAAGGATAAAAAACTGTATTTATTTAGATACTGATGGTGCTAGTAAAAGAAGAAACAGAATAGGCACTTCCTAATTATATCATTCACTAATTGCAAAAATTGATGAAAGTGACTATATAATAGGTACAATAAATCGAAATTCAATTGTGAAATCAACAATGAGCTCTTGTTTTGTTGACAGAATCACTGAAGGTGATCATCACATACCAATTATGTATGAATCAGTCAGATTCAACAATTATGTACCAATTATCCCATGAGGAAACAACATACAAAAGCAATATGCATAAGAAAATCAATTTATGGAACACAAAATAACTCCTACTTTGGACCATAACAATAATTAATTCAACAATTGGAAAGGCAATGAGAAAAAGGAAGAACATATGTACAACCGACAGGATGAGATCATTAAAGAAAAACTCCTATTGAATCAAATGTTAAGGTAAGATTAATAGCAGCAATGAACACAAATTGAATTACCTTTGTTTCAGTTCGATCTTTTAGAATGACAGAAGAAGGGAGAATAAAGAGGACGCCAATAGCCACCTCTTTCCTTCATGGTTGATCAAAAATTTGTCAAGAGCCAAAACCTGAATGGAAAGGAAAAAAAAAAGATTTTTTAAATATTGATAATAGAAATGTAAGAAGGAATGAGATCTATTTGTATCTGAATCCACACACATATAACAAAATTGAGAATGCAAACGTAAGGGCCATTGGGTTCCAAAATTTATTAATTAAATCGAGATTAAAGGGCAATAATTAACTCAATAAATGTGAGGAACCAACATTTATTAAGCACAATTGAAACGCCAGCAATAATAATTAAAGAAAAATTGATGAGCAAATTAAAAGAAAACTAAATCTGAAGTCCCACAAATTCCATCTAGTTAGCAGTACAACAAACAATATATCTATATTGGAACATGGAAGGATACAAATAATAATAGAATAAAAAAAATACATGCCACCAATAGCCCCCAAATCAACATCAACATTCTAATATAAAGAGGAGAAATCAACGTGCTTAAAAGGGAAAAATGGTCCTTTAGAAAATGCGAAAAAAAAAATGAGAGTGATCATAAAACATATATTTGTTAAAAATGAGAGATTACTGTGTAGCAAAAATGATAAATTGCACAATCAAAAAATTAGAACCAAACACAAAGATGACGCCAACTGTTAATAATTGCCAAGAGTATCCATCTCGTTCCATAGTCCCCATAATTTGTAGCAAAACTTAAATACCTTAGTAATAATGTTGGAGTGGTGTATGGAGACTGAATCTCTCCTTCAACTCATTCTTATTTTTTTTCGTAAGTTGGGTTTTGTCTTATATCTACAATAAAGTTGAATTTCCTTTGAATAAACAATTAGAGACAATAGGGAAAGGGCATGGTGAGGTTGCTTCCTTTTTCCCCGGTACAGGAGAAGTAGGCGAGTGAGAGGAGATCAAAGGAGAGCGGCTATGGAGACCCTAGAGGCGGACAAACCAAAAGAGAACCTATGGAAAAAACAAAATATGCAGTGATAAGCACACAGAAAAATGTAACGGGTCAGTTTTGGGAGGAATAGAAAGAAATATACTCGGTACATTGTCCTACATAGACGTCGTCATGCTATTTATGCCTTTTAAAAAGGGAAAAAATCGCTGAATAAAACATACGGTCGAGATCGAAGCGAACGAAGAGCTTTAAAATCCGCGCAAAAATTCACGCAAATTATATTATACTATATAGATGGGTTGCATGAACTTGTCATTAATTTCTATTTAGAATCAACATTAGATGTTCCCACTACGTCGTTCCATTTAATTTCCCCCATTTCTTATGCTTGGTGGGGATCGCTTTTGCATGGAACCCACAACCCAGAGTGACGGAGAAAATTAGAGGACATAGTAGGGACTAGGGAGCACTGTATATATGTTTTTTTTTTTCCCTATAGAAATAATAATATATGATAATATGAATATTAATATAAGATAGACTCCGCCGGAGAAGTTGTTGTACTACATTGGACAACACATACAGGAAATCTAGACAATATCCATTACAAGGGAAAGCACATACTCATACAATGACATACATGCAAACAGAAAATGAAAGAAAAGCCATGAAAACACAGTTATTAAGTTCTCCTCTCTTCGCAATTCCTTTCTAAACCAAATTGACAGCTTTAGGAATCTGATAACCTGAAACCATTAAAAAAAAAAATCAGAATCCATTTCATTTAAAACTCTCTGATCTATAGAGATAGATATGAAAAAAAATAAAAATAATTTTCTCAGTGACAGATCTTACTTCCACACTTGCTTCCTTTGGCGAGGGGCCGGCCGCACTTAGCCGCAACATACACAACCTTTTCCATGGAAATAATCTTCTCTATCTCCTTCGTCACATGGCCGCATACACACTTAATGTTACTCTTTTGCACAACATCACAGCACTCCTTTGATGGATCGATCTTCGGGTTTGCCGGGTATTTCACGTACTGCTTGCACGTTGTGCTAAGTTTTGAAAGGTCGTTCGAGCACTCCTCGCTTGTCACCGAACGGACCGTCAGAGTGAGCAACAAGGTGAGAGTTAGACTTAGAGACAAGGAGAAACAATTAGCAAGTGATCTAGCCATGTGTGTGATCTTCTCAGTTCTCCCTTAGTTTTTACAGGTGTTGCTTTTTTTTTTTTTTCTATCTGGTGCGAGTAGAATGTTGGAATGAGGCGCTTACTAATAGAAGCTAGGGAATAGAGGATGGGTCATGGGAGTGTGGGATATAAATTTGCCATTAATGGAAGCACTAAGGAATTTTGGACTGTGTCACTATGGGCCATGGTTTAATTTGAAAATTTGAACAGGTCAGTAAAATCAGAATTGACTGAAATTAAGTATAAAAATAAGCCTAATTGGATCCGAAACTAGATTAAAATAAAAATTGTTTTTTATTAAAAAATATAAGAAATTGTCTTTCGAAATTTACGTCAAGACAAAAACTCTTAAACAAGTTGTATTTTAATGTCTACAATCCAAGCATACAAAAAAATAATAATAATAATAACAACAGAGCATTATTATTGTTGAAATAAGTTGTTTTATTTTAATGTTAAAATGACTTCATTAATGCCATTTGACTGCATTAAGTTTGCATATTGAAAATTTGAAACAAGTAGCTGATAATACGTATGCCTGTCAACGAATTTTTTGTGTTGCGTTAAAAATTAATGAAACGAATAACGATAAATAATTTCGTTGCGTTTCGGTAAACAGAACGAAAATGAAATGCGAAATGAAACGAAATATTACATGTTGTTTATCGAAATCGCATATTTTGTACATGCCGTTTATACATTTTGCTAAACGAACGATTAACGAAACAACGAAAACGTACCATTATCTTAATGAAACGGTAAACGAAATTGTCTATTTTGTTACCGTTAACCACGTTTGACACCTCTATAATAATATGGAAGTTTCCCGCGAATCATACCATTGAATTAGTCAATCCTCAATCGCCAATTCGCCAGAGCCATTAACGTTTCACGTTAAGAATGAGACCCGATTGCCCGTCACCAGTTTTAAATTTACTGCATTACGATTTGCACAACGGTCCAGAAAAGTATTAAATGCAAGTGTTGCTATTCAGATCGAATTTCTTTGGATGTTTTCGGCCTAATAAACAACACGGTTGTACTTGTGTACATCTACTCACGGTCAGGAAACGCGGGTGAATATTGACAACCGAGTTTTCTAAACAGAATCGGCCGATCCAAATTATCATCAACCGAGTTTTCAAAACATGTTGCGTTGGAACTTGGTCTTTTCCCATGAAGTTACTGCGTCATGAAGTCCTTGTTTTCAGAACAAACTTCTATCTCCCGTTTAGATGACAAATAGACCTGTAAAACGTTAATGGTGGAAGCGGAAACCACCATTTCCGTTTTCCATTCTATTTCAGTAACGGAACGAAAATGTTATTTCATTTCTGTTCTGTTTCGACAAACGAAACATATTTTTTTTCGTTTAATGTTTCGTCTTTCATTTTCTATTGATTTCAGCCAATTTTTGTATTGCGTTTACGTTCCGTTTGTTTCCTTCATTTTCGTTTTTGTTCCATTTTCAGAAACGAAATAAATTTTGTGTTTCGTTTAACGTTCCGTTCGAACGGAATGGAACGGAAACGTTCCACTTTTGACAAGGCTAATGACAAAGGAGGATTTTATCGAGAAGTGCAAAATGCACCTAGTATTTTTCTTTTTTTTTTTTATTTTTTCCGAAATCTTGAGAGCAGCTGTCAACTAGAACACCCTAGGATTTTTTTTTTTTTTTTGCGAACCTTTGTCATATCATTATATATTTTTTCTTTCAAAATTTTAAATCTAAGTTTATTTATTGAAGTACAATAGTTACATATAAACTCTTTCGTTGCCATTATGCACACATGTTAAAATTCTAATTTTTTGTTTGGATGGTGTGGGAATAAGAGGAATAAGGGAAAAAGTATTGGGAAGTGTGTAATTTTGTGAAGAGTTTGGATTGTTTATATTAAATTTGGGAGTAGAAAGAAGCTATTTTCTTATTCCTGCACCCATCCAAACGGAGCCTTAGTTATTTTGTATCAGCATCAAGAGATATTCTATTGATTTTCAGGTTCGTAAATATATCAAAGCACAGTTGAATTATCATAATTTTTTTTAGCATGTAGACTAACTAATATTTATATCATGAGGATTGCTAAAATGTTATGCATAACACGGATGTCTTTCGTGCTACGGATTCGTTCTTGAATTTCATGCTTCAAAAAACCGATCTAAATCATTCATTATTTTCTTCATATTGAAATCTCATTAGAAACCAAATTTTACATTTTTTTGAATTTTTTTACTATTTTTTTCAGATTTTTAAAAATACTTAATCTAATAAATTTTGGACCCTTCAATAACAGTGATTTTCAAAAATCTGAGAAAAATAGTAAAAAAATGTAAAATTTGGTTTCTAATAAGATTTGAACATGTAGAAGATAATTAATGGTTTGGATCGGTTGTTTGAAATATGAAATGCAAGAACGAATCCGTAGCACGAAGGTCATCCGTGCTATGCATAGCATTTTAGCAATCCTCTTTATATCATATCTTATGGTTTTGTTTTTCTCTTTTAGTTAAGTTTGTGTTTTGTTAAGAATTTTAAAAGCCAAGATATGAGATTTTAAATATATACTGCGTTGAATGAGTTTAGAGCTTGTCACACTATTATTTAGGACATGAAACAGAATTAGTTTTGTCACACTATTTCCAGTTCATACATACAAAAGAGAATGAATTATGAAAAATAACAAGTATATAAGATCCATAATTATGAAAATAAAATTGTTAGAAGATATATTTATACAATTGAAATCTACATTAAGATATTAGAGGAAAACCAAAAAACAAGGTATTTTTTCTATTTAATTTTTCAAATGTAAATATTTGTATGGTTATATGTCTTGAGACTAGTACAATGTAAATATTACAAGAGAACACAAGTTTTCTATGATTGGATCACTAAAATTTTTATTATGTTAATAATTATGGTCGAATTTGAAAATAGTGGTACGTTACATATATAGAAGTATACTTTATATTAGTTTGATTTTGCATATGCAATGTGATTCATTTTTCTTTGATATTAAAATATAAGTTTTTCTAGTTTTTTTCTGGTTTATATATTTTTTATTTATTAGTTTTGTATCGTAAAGGAGCAACCCAATCTGAACTTTGTTATTTTCCAGCTTACCAATATATAGTTCTAACAGCTACCAAGGACATTAGTTGACGCACAAATCTTGTAAATATTTCCTCATTATCATAAAAACTAGTTCTTTATCTTTTTGTTCCTTTAAATAAAAGTTTTTAAAATATGCACGAAGAACATATATACCAACAGACAACAAAATTTATTGGGTTGTAAATTTATATGCAATCTTTTCTCAAAAATATAATCTTAACTTTAACAAAAAAAAAAAGAATTCGTCCAACAATAGAGTTTATATATCTTTTCAAACTTTTTCAAGCAATTCATAATCAAAAACCAAACTTAGTTCTTATATGTATATATAGTACATTATTCATAGGTTATGACTTAATTTCAAGCCTGCTTTGACTAATGATTTTATTTTCCAGAATATTCAGAGGAATAGCAACATCACATATCTAAATTGTTACGAAGGATGATTCAATCTTCCAAAAATAATCAAAGCAACATCAGTATCGCATAATACCGAGAGCTCATATGTCTTAACATAAGGTCATTACGCTGCTTCAAAAAATACAATCGGTCCAGCAGCTCTGGAATCTTTTCAAGATGAACTCTGTCTCTTACCAGGTTGTACAGAATAGATCGCTGGACAGCTCCAGCAAATTGGAAAAAAATAGCAGCTTAGATAATTAATAGTTTGTTGGATTAGTTAATCTCTGTAGTCTGTCTGTAGTTAGTAACAGAAACAGTGAAAAAAATGCTAGTTATATATAGTTTCAATTGTACATTGTAATACAGAGGTAAAATGAATAAAATTCATATTTTGTGTCTTTCTCTCTCTTTTGAATAATTATATGATATCGGAACCAAAATTAGAGCAAATGCTCCCAAATTCCTCTCAAATTTCAGATCTAATATTCAAACTAGAAAAATGTCTACTACCTCTTCTCTACCTATCTCCTCTCGATCTGAACAACCAGTTCAGTTCTCACATCAAATTCATATAATCTTGACTCACGACACAACTATTTGATGTGGAACTCACAAGTTCTCTTCCTATTTTTCGTGGTTATGACCTATTCGGCTTCATTGATGGCTCAAAGTAGAATCTAGCTGTAACACTCTCTGACAACAATGATGTTTTGACAACAAATCCAGCTTTTCTTAATGACAACAGCTAGATCAGCTGATTCTTGCATGACACTTTGTGCTAAGCTTTGAGATGTCGTTCGAGCACTTCTCGCTTGTCATCGAACGGACCGTCAGAGTGAACAACAAGGTAAGAGTTAGAAAAGGAGAAACAATAAGCAAGTGATCTATCCATGCGTCTGATCTTCTCACTTGCTCAATTCTACTGGTGTTAGTCTTTTTCATTTAAATTTTATTATTCACACAACTATAATCGATGCATACAAAAAATTACAACAGAGCATTATTGTTGAAATAAGTTGTTTCATTTAAATTTCGAAATGACTTAACTTATGTCATTTTTAACTGCGTTAAGTTTGCATATATATTGAAACATGTAGCTGATAGTACGGAAGTTCCCCATGAACCATAAAGTCAATCGCCGCAGCTATTAACTTTTCACGTTAAACTTAGAAATGAGACCCCAATTGCCCGTCACCAGTTTTAAATTTACTGCATAACGATTTGCACAACAGTCCAAAAAAGTATTAAATGCAACAGTCCAATATAATTTTCTTATTTAAATCTTCTTCCAGATCAAATTTTTTATATATTTTTTTTAATTTGTAAGTATTTTTTTAGGATTTTTAAAAACTGTGATTTTTGAATGGTTTAAAACTAATTAGATTAACGATTTTTTAAAATTTGAAAAAAATATTTAAAAATTCTGAAAAAAAAATATATAATTTGGTATGCATGGAGATTTCAATATGAAGATCATATTGGACATTTTGGATCGATCATCTTAAAGCACATCCGGAAATTTTGATCGCAAATCACAGAGGACATTTTGTGATGCATCTCATCATATCTTATGGTTTTGTTTTGCACTTTTAGTTTAGCATTCGTGTTTAAGAATATATGAGATTTTTTTTTAAAAAAAAAATTAACATGCGGCTTTGAATGAGTTTACAGTTTGTCACACAATTATTTAGGATGAAACGAAGTTAGTTTTGTCACACTATTTTCAAGTTCATAGGTACAAAATAGAATGAATTATGAATAATGACCAGCATATAAGACCACAACAATGAAAACAAATTGTTAGAAGATGTATCTGTACAACTGAAATTTAATTAAGATATTGGAAGAAAACCAAAAAACAAGGTATTCTTACTATTTTAGTTTTTGAATTAAAATTTAACATTAAATTGTTCATATTTGTAAGGTTATATGTCTTCAGACTTAGTACAACTGTACAATTTAAATTACTAGAGAAGACAAGGTTTCTTCGATCGTAAAAATACGAGTTTTATTATGTTAATAATTATGGTCGAATTTGAAATGTTTACTGGTATGTTACATATATAGAAGTATACTTTTTATTAATTGGGTTTTAGAAATAAGTTCCTCCTAGTTTTTTGCTGGTTATATATTTTATATATTCATTGCGAACCGTAAAGGAGCAGACCCAATCTGAACTTTGTTCTTTTCCAGCTTACCAATATTTAGTTCTAACAGCTACCAAGACATAAGTTTTTTTTTAAAATATATACTAGATAGAGGCTATGGCTACCAAGGACATGGACATTAGTTGACCCATGAATCTTGTAAAAACTGTAATCAAAGAACCTAGTTCTTCATCTTTTATTACTTCAAGTAAAAGTTTTTAAAATATGCACGAAGAATATACCAACAAAACAAGATTATTTTATTGGGCTGTAAATTTAAATGCAATCTTATTCAAATATAATTTTAATTTTAATAACAAAAATTAAAATCCATTTTATAATAGCGATTGTGTCTCTTGAAGTTCTGCAAGCAATTCATAATCAATGCAATGTTCTTATGTACATGTAGTATATTATACATATATAATATCTAACTTGCTATGACGAATGATTCAATTTTCCAGAAATATCAATGCAACATGAGTACAGCATATCTAACCTGCACTGACAAATGCTTAAATCGTTCGAAGTACTCGAAGCAACGTCAGTGTCGCACAGCACAGACACGTCATATGCTTGAGTCATTACGCTTCAAAAAGTAACAAGCGGTGAAGCAATTTTGAAATCTTTTCAAGATGAATTCCTACATGGCCTTGTTAATTTATAGGAAAACAAAACTATCGGATGTAAACAAAGTTGGATATTTGGATATTTGGATGGCCTTGTTAATTTTTGTGTGAAAGTATTGGAGAAGAAAATTTCCAAAAATTAGGATATTTGGATAAAAATAAGCATTGCATAAGAAAATTTCCAAAGTTGTTCATGGAGAGGCTGGAGAGCGATGTTTATATTTTGTACCATGTGCTTGTAAGAAAAGTAAAAATATAATTCCCTTTTTTTTTATTCTTCAACAATTATACAAACCTGGCTATTATAATGAGCAGAGGTAGTAATATGATGTCTGGAGATAAAATTTCATTTTGGGCTATTAATGATTTCAAAAACCTGTTTTTAAGTCTTTTCATTGATAAGAAAAACTAGGCCCAAAACTAAGTACACTTTTTTTTTTTACTTTTTTCTTCTTTGGTTTTCTGTTTGGCGCAGAAATCTAATTTTGGAAGTGAACTTTGCGAACTAATAACAGATTCGAAACCAACTGCCACAAAAAGGAACAGAGAAAAAAAATAAATATGAAGATGGCTGAAATTCCTTCCAGATTCGGGAGGAAACGCCATGAAGATAAGCATGGACAAATAAGCTATTGGGCCATTGCATTTCATAAATTAATAAATGGGACCTTGAAAACGAAACTTCCGCAATGTAACCAAAACCTCGACCTTTCGAAAGTGAAAACTCGATAATATAGTTCCTACTCTTTATAAAGAAAAAAATTTTGAAGATAAATTGGAGATCTAAGTCATCCAACTTATTTTTAAATTAAATGTCTATGAAAGACCTCACAGCCGGGTTTCGAGCCTACTCTTTATGAAATTTATAAAAGCAACTTAATAATATATATGCAACTTCTAGATATCAACTCTTGAATAAATTTATATAATGTGAAATTTACCTATTTTATTTAAATTGTGTCATAGTTTAAAATTTTATTACTATTAACTCAAACTTCAAATGGAAAACGCTACTTTCTGATTGAATAACAATTGTGTGAAATATAATAATATTTTTAGTTTTTACATGCCTTTACTTGTCAATAGAGGATGAGTCAACGAATTAATATGGTTGTACATCAGGTTGACAGGCCATACTATTCTATGTCACAGACTCACAGCATCTGTTCTTTAGAGGAGAAGGAAAAAGTTTAAACGTCCCGCGGCACCATGTTCCTAGCTCCTGGTATTTCCACGTCGTCACGCACTGACACGTGTCATCACGTGGTAAATTCCTCCCTAAATCTGGTCTACCATCTCTTGATGCTTTGATACAATCATGCAATGCAAGTATAAGTATGCATCGCTTTGACCGCTATAAATCCTGGTGCACACGGAACATACTTGATACGTTTCTTCTAATCAAGTATCAACTCTTTAATTTCCTTCCTAATTCCGATCTTCGAAACGCAACTAGGTTCCTTTCTTCTTCCCCAGAAAAGAAATCAAGGAACAGAAAGAGAATAGAATGAAACCAGAGAGACCGAAAACACCTCCATGGGAGGTGTTGCTTCTAATATCTCATTTCCTCCAGCCAAAAACCCTTGCGAAAGCTTCATGCGTGTGCAAATCCTGGCGTGAAGTTTTCTCCTCCGACCATCTATGGCGTCCCATTTGTCTCGCCTCTTACCCTTGTTCTTCTCACCTTCTCGTTTCAGGCCTCTCTCCATACCACCTGTTCTCTCTCTTCTTCTCGGCCTCTAAACGAAGGTACAACCACCCTTCTCCTCTTGACCTCTCTCTCAACCAACTATTCTTCACTGTGGAAATATTCCATGGCGAAGAGAGCCTTGTCTCAGTTCTGAAACCTGGCGAAGGAGCCGTTCCGAAGGACGACTGTACATTCCGGTTTGAAATTGATCTGACGGCTGACAATGTGACTCTAGTAGGTGGGATCGGGGAATTGACGGTTGGATGGATGGTTGTGATGAAAGGGGTTGATGGAGCATTTGCCATGATGGAGAGAGAAGGGAAAGGGAGAACGGTCGGCGGGGATCAAACCAAACTCTGGTTCAATGAGAAATTGCCGGTGCCGGGTTGTTGCAAGGGGTTGATGCATGACGGCACCGGTATTGAGGCGGAGATGGTTGTGGAAATTGGCGAAGGAGATAATGGGAAGAAAATGGTGGAGAGGGTTGGTCTGGGATTGATGAGTGGTTGTAGGTATGTGGCATTGGAGGATGGATTGAGATATTTGCAATATTTTCTCTTAGGCAATGAGAAAACGGGAACCCGGAACTCGGTAGCATCCATTGCAACTGGATGGGACCTTTGATTGAATGGCACACTCAGCTTATTTCTTCTATCAGAATGGCAATGGTATATTAGTGTATCCTCTTTTTCTTTTTTATGTTTTGTAATATTATGATGAAGCGAAATCTTCTCTTCTATCTTTTTTTTTTTTATTTTTCTTAAGAGCTTGTAATTTAGTTGCCTGCCTGGTAATGATGCTTTTGTAATTTATTCCTTGTGTTTGGTAAACGGAGGCTGTCTGATATTGATTTTAATTTTTTTATATCTATTATTTGCTTAATTTTGTTTTTAAAATAAAAAAAAAAATGAACAACCAATTAATTAAGGAAGAGGGGAAGATTATATATCGGGCCAGGAATAGATAGAAACCTACAAATGAAGATTTGGATTCAAGAATTTGTTTTATCTAAGGAAAGCATAATTACACGGATTGTCACTAATAAATATTTATGTGACGGATTCCGAATCTTATTGATCTCCTGCCCCATTGATATTCGGATATGTTACTCTGTTTTTGATATTCGGATATCTTGTATGATGAATTCCAAATCTTTCCTTTCGATCATTCTAAATTTATCGAATTTTTTCTACAATTAAAACCTTCCATTTTAACACTTACAAAGTAAATATATTTACTCTGAAAGAAAAGAAGAAAGTAACATTTAGCATTAGTACGATGCAAAGTGGGGCTGCTGTAGTCCTGTTCGCGTGCCACGTGTGCGTGTTGGTGACTTGGTGTGGTTCACTAATCACACATCACAATGCTAACTTTGCCAAACGGTAAGGCCTACAAGGCTACAACACACTATTTATGGGCCGGGCCAATATTGTTAAGTCCGGTCCGCATTAAGGATAGAAAGTCTAAATGGGTCGCAAGTCGCAACCTAGTAGTCGAGTTTTAAAAACAATTTCGACTGATCACGGAGCACAGTTGCCGTACGCCAAACTGAAAAGATAAGTAGATAACTCATCGTCACCACTAATGCTCCAGGCGTAGGAACCGTTTCTCTTCGCTGACACTGAACAGACTCCGCCGAAATGCCAAATTCCCATTTTACCCCCGCAATGTTCCCCCGCCAGGCCTTACTCTTCCAGTTCCAGTTCTCCGATGCCACTACTGCGCGCCTCTTTTTCGCTCCTCCTCCTCAGGTGCTTTTCTTTTTTCCCATTTTACCCTTGTGTTTTCTTCTTCTTTACATTTCCTTTTCTCCTTTCTTTTTATTTCCTATTCTCATCTCTGGTTGTGTGTCCCTTTTACGCGTATACCCTTGTAAAAGATTGTAGTTTCGTTTAAGCCCTCTAAAGATTGCATTTACATCTTCAAAAAGTGTTTCTCGTTTGTAGTGACCAAAACTCGTGTTGTTTCACTGCGATTTCAGTAATCATCGGCTACTACATTGGAATTCACGAGGTGGTGCCTCAGTTGTAGTTAGGAATATTGAGAAGATGAAACCACAACCTCGTTCTTCCTACTCATCTAGGTCGGGTTCCAGAGTCACTGTTACGAAGCAAGCTCAGAAATCAAATGAGGCTTGTGTTGAATCTGTTCTCAAGGTTTGTTGCGACCAATGGTTGTGATAATCAGTTCATTTTATTTTAGATAATTTAATATTCGTTTCTTTTTTATATATGTAGGAGGATACAATTTCAATCTCTTCTGAGATTGAGCAAGTCAGGAGTGACCCTGATAAGCTCCAGTCGATGACCGTCAGAGAATTGAGGGAAATCACTAGGTGCTGGTTTGAATTGATTTGATTGTATTTTATTTTCTTTATACATTTAATTTTATTATCATGTCACATCTCATTAATTTTGTAATCTTTGGTAACAAAAGGAGGGTTGGAATATCGACTAAGGGTACTAAAAAGGAGCTGGTCTTGGCACTGTTGACCTCTGCAAATGCAACCAATAATGGTACAGTTCTATTATGTTTCGAAAAATATTATGTGTAAAGCTAACATGAGCTTCAGCTCGCTAAAATATTCTTGACCTTATTCCTAAAATATATTGGGTTGGCTTTAAATGATGAATCTAAATTGTAACATTTGCTGATGTCAATTATAGAATTTTGCGTTGATTCTGTATAAAGTCTAGCGGACAAAGAATGGAGAAAAATGAACACATTAATTAACTTGTGAACCTTCATTTCTGACTGCTTCACTTTATAATAATTGATCTTGAAAATTGCAATGAAATGAATGAAAAATAATGAAAAACTTTTCTTTTGAACTTGCGCAGGAAATGATTCATCTTCATCAGCCATACAAAATATACCATCAAAAAGGAAAGAAAGTTACAGTGCAATTGAAGAAACAGTAGAAGATGCCGCGATAATCTCCAAGTCAACTATCAAGCAAAAGAAAAGTAGAAACAAAGAGAACTTGGTTCAATCTACTGTCATCAAAGCCAATTCTGTAACTGAAAATACCCAGCTAGAGTTATCTACTGACTTACAAGATCCCCTCGGTATTTTATTTTAATTTTTATTTATTTTTTCTTTTGCAATTTATTAAGGCTTTTGACATGAAAACCGAGTATCTAATGAAGAACAGCAGACTTACAATAAAACAAATTGTGATTTCAAGTAAGCTGAGTATCACATGAAAACTTTGCAAATCAATTAATCTGAGAACATTGTATTAAATAGCAGTAATTTATTCAACTTTTATTTTCACTTAGTCTTGCTTTAAGTCTGCTGTTCTTCAAATAACAAAAATCAGAATGATGTTGGTTGTCATTTACAAATGTGATAATGTCTGTTGATTTTGTAACAAGATGAAAAAACCCTGTTGTAATTGTTCAATTTGTTTTCCTTTGACTGAAGTTGGCCAGGTAGAGCCATGGACTATATTGACACATAAAAATCCAAAGCCTGAGTGGATCCCATACAACCCAAGAAGTATGAGACCACCTCCACTTTGCAGAGATAATATAAAGTTTGTGAAGCTTCTCTCTTGGAATGTAAATGGGTTACGTGCTTTGTTGAAATCAAAGGGCTTTTCTGCAATTCAGCTTGCTCAGAGGGAGGATTTTGATGTCTTGTGCCTCCAAGAGACCAAAATTCAGGCAAGTGATTAGATAACCTCTCTGTCTTAAAAATAGTGTAATGGATCACAATAGAATGGCTCACTTGGCGAATTTGTTACCGTGAAACTGCATTTGGGAATGCAAACATTTGACAAAAGAAGTTGTGTTCCATTTCATTTGCGATTGCTTTTTGGCTTGTAAGGTTATTGCATAATAAAAGTCACTGATGCAGTTATTCTGTTTTTTGGTTTAAACAGGAGAAAGATGTAGAAGACTTAAAAGAGCTGATTGAAGGGTATACCAACAGCTTTTGGACATGCAGTGTTTCCAAGCTCGGTTACTCTGGGACTGCTATTATCTCACGTGTATTTTTCTTAATTATGTCCATGGAATACTGCTGAGACACATAATTGTTAATAGAAAATACAAAAAGAAGTCTAACAGCGGACTCTCAGTAGATGCTAGTCCTTTAGTACTTTACATCATATTTAAGTCTTGAATAAGCAATAACAAAAAAAAAATCATGGTAATTACTATTATTTTTGTCTTTGGCAGATAAAGCCAATCTCCATCTCATATGGACTTGGTGTACCTGATCATGACTCTGAGGGACGCCTTGTAACAGTGGAATTTGATAATTTCTATCTGTTATGCAGCTATGTACCTAATTCTGGTGATGGACTTAAAAGATTGGTATCCCCCCCCCCCCCCCAACCCACCCAAAATTATAAAATGAGAGATTTTATTCAAGAACTTGGCAGCTTAACTTTATGATTCTGCCTTTTCTTTTTTTGACAGAACTATAGAGTCACAGAATGGGATCCAAGTCTCAGCAACTACATGAAGGTACTGTCACTTCTTGCCTGATTGGCACAGTTTTTATGGGAGTGTGTAATATTTGTCCTTGCAGAGTAAAAGAAATTTCATAATTTTTAATGATATATCATCTACCCATCTTCTATCTCTATATTCTAAAAATATATATACTCAAAGCTACCCTCTTCTATTCCACTCGCATATGTGGAGTATAAAGACTTGGATAGTTTTGTCATTTCTGAAGAAATAGGTTTGATCTGATGTGTACGTTCTGTGTCGAGTCTGCATTGTATAGTGATATTACAATTGCAAGGTTTTTATGTTTCATTTTGAGGTCCACAGATACAACTGTAACCTCTTTACTTGTGTCAAAACATCAACGATCAAAATTTGATCATAATTTAGTATCCAATTCAGAAGCAACAGATAGAAGAGATAGATGAATATTAACAAAGAATAAAGAGTCTTGAGTTAATAAACTAATAAAGAATTAACTCAAGAATAAATTTTGGAAATCTCCACTGTGGGAATGATAGAACCAGTGAAATTATTGGATTCATAAAACAAATTGTAATAATTCATTATTGAGGGTTGGCAGAGACGAACCAAGAATAGTTCAATTATACTGCAAGTCGTGAATTTAGCTTCCTACATCAACTGAAGGAGCTCAAATAGATCTTTATTAAAATAGTAGTAGTCAGAAGATAACGATTTTGAACTGATAATGATGGTTGTTTGCAGGAGTTGGAAAAATCTAAGCCTGTAATTCTAACTGGGGACCTGAATTGTGCTCATCAAGAAATTGACATCTTCAACCCTGCAGTTAGTTTTCTGTTATTTACTTACATTAGTATTTGAACACTATATTTGTTTTTAATTATATATCTAACTCTATGATAATAGGGAAATAAAAGAAGTGCTGGATTTACAATTGAAGAGAGAGAATCATTCGAGAAATGCTATTTATCTAGAGGTTTTGTAGATACCTTTAGGAAACAACATCCTAATGTGGTGGGGTATACTTACTGGGGTTATCGGCATGGGGGTCGCAAAACCAACAAAGGTACTGTTATTTTTCATTGTTTTACAAATAACAAATATTTATATTTATTAACAAATGAGAGCCAGCATTTCTTGCGTACTTATGCTAAAAAACCGAGTCATTACATAACAATGGTGACAATGGGACAGCCATTTTTGGAAAAGAAGAAAAATTATTATTTTGTCTGTGCTTTTTAAGGAATGAGGAACCTTTTTCGTGCGTAAGAATACAACTTAAATTGAGCAAAGCCTTCTTTTTATTTTGGTTATAGACTCATAAAAGTAGATATGGAGATCTCTCGAGGAAAATAGGAAATCCTTTGTCAATAATGTGGAATAGTGCTAGAAGAGTGGTAATAGGAAGAGTATACTATAAGAGTGCTATTATGTGTATACTTGGGTGTGTTCAATGGAAAATGAAATAGCACAGTGAGGAGTATCATTTTCTTGTTGAGTGCTATTCTAACACTTCAAGCAGAAACTGTGTTTGAGAACCACCTTTGTGTGGTTAGCACCTGTAGCAAAATAGGGCTAGAACTAGAATAAGAGTGTAGTCAGATGGCCTGACTAGTCTTTTATTGTTTCTGTATTTCTTTTTTAATTATGAGAGAAATCTGAAGTATTCTCATATCTTTCAGGTTGGCGGTTAGACTATTTCCTGGTGTCAGATTCAATAGCAGATAAGGTCTATGATTCTTATATTTTACCAGATATTGCAGGTAGCGATCACTGCCCAATTGGTGTCGTGTTAAAGTTATAGATCTCATCTAACATTTATGTTAGCTTGCTTAATTTATATAGAAATCTAATGTACTAGATTTAAGCCAAGAGAATTACCCAATGCGTGTCTTTTGGCAGGGTTTTGTTCTCTTTGTAGGTTCTAATCATACTAATGTTGATGTAATGTTAGAAACTGTTTTAATGACATTCGCTTTTGTTAAAATTGGACCCTTGCTGTTCCACTAGCTTATGTATTATGTTTCTCCGAGGCCACTAATTTGGTTTTTTCTGATTATAGTAAGATGTTGGTTATCATCTGCTGGCATCCTTTCTGCAGGCAGTTGCGTATCAGATGCAAAACAAGCTGTCCTCTTTCTCTCTTCTCTATTTTTTTTTTTAAAAAAAAAATAGGGATACCTCACAAAAATATACCAAAGTAACAGTGCGGACGTCAAAGGTTTTTATGATAAAAATTGAATGTCTGGATGAAAACATTATTTGAAACCGATCACGAGTAGATGGCAAACTAATTTTGATGAAATCAAGGAAGTAAAAACTTCGTCAATGGTTATATTTGACTTGATAAAAAAATCATTTTCAAATATAACTCGACAATGACATTTAGATGTCTAACTGTTCTAAATAATCGTCTGTAATGTCATTTCAATCAAACTAATTTCGCTATCTTTGGCTCCGTTTGGATGCGTTGAGAATAAGGTAGGAAGAAGGAAGAAGGGAAGAAATTTATTGAGAAGGGGTAAATTTATTGGGAAGTGTGTAACTTTTGTGAAGAGTTTAGATGGTTAGAAATAAATTTATTGGTAAAAAGTGGTTATTTCTTATTCCTTATTCCGAGAAGAAGTCATCCAAACGGAGCCTTTATATCCAACTACACCATCCAAAAGTACCCCTAGTGAAGGGTTACATGCTAACAGACACCAACCAAAATCCAAACGTATTGTCCTACTAGCTTATACCCTTTGGGGCTGTTTGGATTCCCCAAGGAATTTGGAAAATTTCATCTTCCTATCATAAATTTATTATAAACAATCCAAACTCTTCACAAAGTTACACACTTCCCAATAAATTTATTCTTAGGAATTGCAACTTTCCCAAATTACTCAAATTCCTAAGCGATCCAAACGGCCCCATTTGTGAAGGGTTTTACATGTAACCATCCATACATACCCCAATAACGCTAACGGAAAAAATTAATACTAACTATACTGTTTAATCAAATTTCGATAATAACAATTAAAAATTCAAAATTTAAAAACTAACGTTGTTGGATCGTCATTCCAATTGACGAAAGCCCAAAACGCTTTGTCGTCATTCCGGATGACGATCCAAGAATCGACCCTCTATATAAGCTACAGCGACCCCTCACCCACTCCCCACTCCTCTCTCTCTCTCTCTCTCTCACGCGCGCTCGAGAGCCAGAAGAGCTCCAAGTATGTTTTTTTTCATATTTATTTTATTTAATTAGTTTAATAATAGAAAAAAAATATAATACATATTGAAAAAATAATAAAAATTTAGTATCAAAATAAATATAAATAATTATAATATGTAATTTGAAAATTTTTTAGAATTATTTGTACATTTTATAAGGATGAATAATTTAATTATAAATTAAAGAAAGTAAATAAAAAATTGATAGAATAGATTTTTAATTGTAGGACGATAACCAACTATGGTGGGATGAACTTCTACAACATGTAGATAGTCAAGATATCTAAGTATTTATTTATTTTTAATATTTATGTGTTTTTTATGTATTTTGTTTTTAAGTAACAACTAAGTGGAATGTTTTTAGGTAGTTTTTTTCTTTTTTTTTTAATTGAGTGTGCTAATTTATATTATGGTTTTTTTTATGTAGTTTTTTCTTTTTTTAATTAAGTGTGCTAATTTATATTATGGTTATAAAATTTAGTTGTTCTTCTAATGGTGTGTATTTTATATTATGAATTTCTTTTGCATATTAATTGTGAAGACGAATCATAAAAAATTAAATAAAAGAACATGAACAAAATAACATATTTCAATAGTATAAGCCAAACATTACAAGTGACGACTGTCACACAAACTTATTTCACAAATAAAGATTATAAATAAGATACCGATGACAGAAACATAATACTACTTCA
This sequence comes from Rhynchospora pubera, assembly GCA_028095005.1. Lineage (NCBI taxonomy): Eukaryota > Viridiplantae > Streptophyta > Magnoliopsida > Poales > Cyperaceae > Rhynchospora > Rhynchospora pubera. Next base: position 205,802,636 of record CM051462.1, on the reverse strand, counting down.
TTTAGCGGAGATGGATAATATTTCAGTTGCGGGATGATTTTCAAAATCATGTGGAACTGCTAGCTGGTGACGCAACCACGACCCTCCAAGATCAAAACCTCCGTTCCTCTCCACCAAATCTGCAAAAAATTTGGGGCCCCTAACATGATATTCATTTCCTTCTAATTTTTTAACTTTAAATTTTTATCCATGATATTGAAACATCAATGCAGGAAGCAATCGTCCCCTCATCTCCGACTAAAATAACACCGGAAAAGACGCATCTTGGCTTAGGACCCATTTGCTTAAAATTTCAAAATTAAAACTCCATTAGCAAATCAAATCAAATAATTTTAACATTATTACCTACGAAGAAGTGATGTTGCCAATAAAAACTGATGAGGACAAAGTTTATCAATTTCAGACTAACGAAAAATAATTAGCTGGAGAACAATAAATTATGACAAGTGAGTTTATATAGAGAATTTTAAATAGAAAAAGACAAAAAAAAATATTAGTGCAGGAGTAATAATAAGAGGAGGAAGCAAATTGAGCGATGAAAAATGAGTTGACAAAGAATCGTCGTTTGGAACAACAATCTAATCCTAGATCGTCAATTAGAATGACAATTCAAGCTTGGATCGTCGTTTCGAATGATCCAAGGATTTTTTTTATTTTCGTTAATTGGAATGACGATCGAACAATATTAGTTTTAAAATTTCTAATTTTCAATTATTATTGAATTATTTTCGAAATTCAAGTCAACAGTAAAGTTAGTATTAATTTTTTCGATAACGCTAATGATGTTAACATACAGTTAGTAGCATTGAGCGGTTCAAGTTTGCAATTATCGGACTACATTGTATATTATTAATAATACAAATTTTATTTCTTTAACTAAAACCCAGTCGTAAGATATAAAAATTACGAAAACATAACAAACAAACCGTAATAAAGTTCACCAATAAAGCCTTCTTATTGCTAAAAGAAATATAAATGAAAACTAAAGCAAGACCTCCATAAACTAATGTAAAAAACTAGAGGATCTCCTACAAATTACAATCACATCTTCCAGCAAGGTTAAAAAAAAAAAAAAATCTATTTATCACTGGAGGGTCCAGTCCAACCAATCCCCGGCCTAAAAGCCTCACCCTCCCTGCTGCCTTCCTCTTCAAACCCGCGCGCATCTAAAAGCGATTCCTCCAAATCTGTCGCATCGATCGTGGCTGGAAGGAGGCTGCTGATGTCATCTCTCGCGCCAAATCCACCGGCCTTTTCGACATCTTCAGGTGTAATTTCTGCTTCCATTTCTATATCTCCTATTGTGTGATCTTTTTGCAAGCAACCTTTGTTTGAATTGCCATTTTCTTCGTTTTGTTCCTTGGATTTTCCTACTTGGTTCTTGGAATCTTTTGGTTCAGTTTCTGTTATCTTCCCTATATTTGGATCCATTGAAGTATGAAATAGCGTCCCTCTCACTTTTTGCTCTCAGCAAAACAATAGAAATAATAGATATCTAGCCAAATCCAACAAACTAAACTTAAAAAGATTCTCTCTTATGATTAGCTCTCCCCTTGTTTTGATTACTGCTTGAGAATTTTACTCTGTATTTGTAACACTGCTCCGGACTATCTGACGATGACACGTGTATTTTCTACATCTTTCTAGTGGCTATTAGTTATTAGTTTATTTTTACTTTTGGTTTGTTTTCTCGCAGTTGCCTCAGAAAAGAAAAATATGGTTACGGTATTTCATTTTAGGCCCGTTAAGGCCTGTTTAAAAAGGCCATATCAGTTGTCTTTTCCTAAACCTTTTTTATCCGAATATAATTGTCGTCTTAACAAAAGGTATAGTGCAAACAAAAAAATGCGAGAAAAAAAAATATTAAAACAAAAAAAGGCATTTACTAACAGAACAAGCATTACACAATGAACACAAACATGTCGTACATTTGCTCAAATATATCTGTAATTACTCCAATCACAAATGAATACAAAAAGAACTAAACGAACAGCAAAACAACTGCAAGTAATAAAAAAGGAAAAAAAAAAAAACCTTCTCCTCCTCCTGACCTCCCTGATTAAATTTACACAAAAATTAAGAGAAATCGACATGGTACACCTCAGTCATATCTGGCCTATATAAACCAAAATGTTGTTCAACACCTTCTGGCTTCTGATTTTCATTGAACATAGCAAATAAATAAGTCTCCAGCTCCTTTCCTGGCCTTCTTGGTGTACCTCTCTTCACATGAGCGACCACATTATTGTTATAAATCATTGCATTTTCGATCGTTGCACCGGGAGCACCGCCGCCTGATGGCCAACCCGTCTCTGACACCACCACATCTACACTGGGCCCACCTGACTTCTCTAATGCCGCATAGACCGAGTCCACAATAGCATCAAAGAGGTTGCTGTATTGAACACCACCATCTAGCACCACAGTTTGATGTGCATTGAAAAGCGCGTAGTCGAGATGCACCTCTTTGGTATCTGAGGTGTAAGAGAAGTAAGGGTATACATTTACAAGTAAAGGATAGCCTTTGGATTCCAAGAATGTAGCGATTGGTGCCATGTAGGATGAGGCAGAATCAGAGAAAGTGCCTTGCGATGGTGGGTATGAATCGCCTAATACCTAGAGAGAAAGAAATATGTAATTAGCTAGGTATCGGTGTTTAGAAAAAGCAATTGGCAGTAACATAGCTTTGCAAACATATATATTTTTGTAAATATACTTTAACCATTTAATTAATTAACAGCAATTTTATAACTTGATTATAATTTCAAATTTTATTTTAGATAGTTTTCTTAATTAATTGAGTGGTACTGCATATCAGGATCATTGTTACTAATTGAAACATAAATAATCACAATTTTCTGACCAAGGAACTTATCATAATAAAAGAACTGAAATAGGCTCAATTAGCAAACCTGAGTTGACACAGCAGTAGTAACTGGAATACTATATCCTGCATCGTTCAATGCGGCATCCAAATTCTGCATCGCTGGCAACACATACGTCGCCAAATCACCCGGGATTACCTCATTCCCGGCATCAATGCACTTGAAATGTACCGACCCTGCAAAAGGAGCCACATTGGTCTGGACCCATGTGGCAGCGTATGATTGGCTCGAGGCGAGCTGCTGGAGGTCCTCATTGAGTGTGCCCAGGATTACAGAGATGTCAGATCCTTTGAGGGCATGCAGGGCATTTTGGTCAGGGTTAAAGAGGCGTAGGCTTTGAATGCCTCGAGATTTGTAAAGGGAGATCACCTTGTCCGGTGAAGGGAGGTTGTCGCCCAACAATCCGTAGTTCACACCTATCGCTTCAACTCCTGGAAGGGATTATATGAGGTATGGAGTAGTTAGAAATTTAGTTCAGGTTATCATGAATCTTCTTAGGTCAATAAATTTAATCCTTTAGATTTTAATTGTTTTGAGTCATTGGCTCTTGGGGGGGGGGGGGGGGGGGGGGGGATAATGGATTATCAACTGTCAGTTTTAATTTTAGAAAAAAATAAATAACAATCCATGTTAATTATGACTTCTAATTAGAAATTAATTGTTAATAAATTTTTTACTTTATTATTATTATTATTACTATTTTTTATTATTTTGTTTGATTTGTTTATCGTGGAGTTGGTGTTAAGCTCAACGACAAACATAGTACGTGTGTAATATTTGAGGTCTGATATTTTACAAATTTGACTAAAATGACTATGTACTTCTGCTTGGAAGTTTGAAATTACCCGTTAGACAATAGTGGTTGCAACTGTTTCATGGAAATTATGAGACTTCTTCCCAACAAGCTATGTTACAGACCAGTTAGGACTAATTAATCACACTGGGACCACTTCTCTCTTTTTGGATTCTAAAGTTATTTCTTTTTTCAACTCTACTCTATTTTATATCCAAAAAATTGAACTTCTCTGTACTGGCTGCTATATAGATGTGGAGTTGTCTCTTTTAACTTCAAATCTTCTTAAATATTTCTTCCTAAAGAAGACTACTTTGATATCTAAATTAATTTGAAATCCAAATTTTATTTAATTAATACATCGGTACAGCTTCTACAAACAAAAGTAAGTTCTCGGAGAAGCAGATTAGAAAACAGATATCTTAAAATAATGATGTCAACTTGCTAAGGATCTAAGATTTGATAGGAAAAATATTTTCCAATTTTTCTTAATAAATAAAGAGAAAAACTTTATTGATTCTCATCCACACAAAAAGTTGATAAACGATTGTTGATCTTTGTTAGTATGCTAGTATCTTTTTTAACTCATTTAAAAATTAAAAATAAAAACGCCATTATCTACAACTTGTGACTGCACTAGTAAATTTATTATCATCAGATTTTAGATCACCACGGGGAAATAAATTGAAAAGAAGAAAGCTTCAATGCAAAAGTTCATTATTGATAAAATATTGAAGAATATATATATATTTTTTTTGTTTCAGTGATATTATTCTAAGTTAACTCTAAATGTTCCTTAAAATTGAAAAAAAAATAAACGACTTGAAAGAGAATCTGCTAGTTGATTCTTATTTAATCTAGTCTTTTATTACTTTGCACAGACGAAATAACTAAACTAAGCATAACGTATGATACATTTATGCATTTAGAGAACCACAAATTAAATTGGAAATAAAAGAAAAGGCGTTGAACAGATTACCAAAATGGCTCAATTAATATAATATTTAAGAATAAATATACCTGCGAAAATGGTGAAGCTTGAACAAAGAAACCATATCGCAATCTCACAAATTCTGCATCTACTTCGAACCATCCTCTCTCTCTCTCTCTCTCTCTCTCTCTCTCTCTCTCTCTCTCTCACTCAGAGAAATTGAATTTTGTTGTTGAGTATTAGGCGAAGAGCCTTCTAAATTCTCTCTCAGAATTTATTTCAGCGAACTATTTCTGTTTCTCCAGCCCTGGAACTATCAACTTATGAAATGTTCTTCTTGTCAAGTGGTGAAGACAAATTAATAAAGAGAGGAAGTGTTGACAGAAGCGAGAATAACTGCACACACCAAGAGAACTAGAGACCTAATTGTCGCTCTCTCTTGCTTCACAAAAAGGTGTGCACTTGTATCATACAAAGATATGCAACCTTTCTTGCATATATATTTGTAAATGAGCGGGGGTTGATGCGTGGGTCCCGCTACAATTTCGTGAAATTATGGCACGCGCGTCGTCAGGACTCAGGGTCAAATTCACCTAATTATGTTGGCCGAATCCCAATTACACTGCTGACGTTGCTACGGTAACCATAAGTAATATGATTATTTATTTAGATCGAACACATTAAATTTAAATTTATTATGAATCTTTTAGTGTATGTTTGTTTAGATTTAGTATAAAATCAGACTTCACGTTGCAAATCGTGTTCTAAAACTATTACAATCATGATTTTGCAGACAAAAATTCACATTAGTTAATACAATGATTTTTTTTATTTAAACGTGGAACATCATATATTATGTTTAAGAAATATGTTTTGTCAATATTGTTATTATAGGTGCAAATATTGTGACAACACAAATAATGTTTATATTTTTTTCCTAACGATCAAAAGTTAATTTTGGTTTTGAAATCTGATATTTAGATAATGATATATATATCTATCAACTATATATCGTGCACATTAAAAAAAATAATGAATTTTGATTTTGCAATAGTTCACAATTTTGCGGCATTGGTGAAATACGAAATGTATTTAAATTAAATAAAATTAGATATTCAACCAATAATTTTTACCTAGGCATTTTCTATTTCAAAAAATATTTTAATTACTTAAATTAAAAGTTCCCATCGATCATAATTTAAATTTATATAGAATTAAAATTATCTTTATATCGTCGAATCTCATATATATTTTAAAGTAGATTGACCATTTATTTAAAAAACTGAAATTTTTGAATCAAAATATAAATGGATTTATATCAAGAAATATCATTATTATAGGGGTATTTCATATTTCGAAGATTGCAAGGTTATTCGGATGAACAAAATTTGAGGGGATTATATCTATTTTTCTAAAAACCAATGACCATTAGCCAGGATGTATACCAAATAATGTACATAAAACTTTAATGTAAATCACATTTGTTCTTATTAAAACAAATAATATTTAGACAATTATTCGCTTTCGAACCATTCATATCTATGACTGCTTATTTTCCAATTTCAGGTTGCGTTTGTCTTTGGAAAATGAATGACAAATCGAAACGCATCTGAGCCCAATATTTTTCTTGTTTCAAACAATTAGAATTTGATAAGTATTTGCAATTCTTGCGATCGTGTCTTTATTTCATATCATTGCAATATTTAGTAAATAGCGCGATGAAAAAATTAAGAACATTCAGTTCACATTCCAATAAATGGTTCATTCAACCAAACCACTGGTTACGTATACTCTATCTTGCTTAAATTTCATTCGTTGCAAAAGGATGTGGGAACTACTTTTTCTGAACTTCTCATACCAATCTAGTACTTGTAACAATTGACTTTTCCAACTACGTCAAACGTCGGCACATATTTAAGAATATTTCTGTCTGTTGGTTTGGTGACTGCATTGTCCGTGATGAGAAAAGGAAAACCAACTTTCATGAGCTAACTTAATGATGTTGATAATTGAAAAGGTCAAAGAGACTCCTCTTAATAGACCATAAACTACTAAACAAGAAACAGATGTACGTACCATCAAGGAAAGAAGCAACCTTACCAAGAAAATCAAAGAATGGTGTGTTCTAGCCACTCTATAGATAGTCCAAGATGTTATTTATCCCCAATGAGAAATACAAGTTAGTCGTAGACGTTACACCAAACTTAAAATGTAAACTAGTATTTATGACTTAAGGCAACGATAAAATAACAAGTATCGACATATTCAGTATGATGATATTATGTGCTGAAAATTCTTCAAGCAAGAAGCCATAACACATTTGTGCATTAAGAATGAACGCATAATTTATTTTGAAGCGATCTGAGCCTGCAAAAAGAGTGGTCTGTTTGCGAGAATGAACGCATAATTTACACTGGAGTGAGCAGAATACAATAAAAAAAAGAAAGGTTCACAAATTTGTACTGTTAACTAACATTTTCTTTAAAAAAAAAAAGAAAATTAGAGAGACATTTTTATACATCTTGTAACGAGGCATTGATCTAGTAATGAGGCAAGATAAAGAATCATTGAATCCAACCCTCCAGAAAAAAAAAAAGAGAATTGCTATTAATTAATCCCCCCCCCCCCCCCCCCTCTATTACCAATAAGCGCCGACAATAACTTCATCAATCATGATATCGTACCTGCATACATATGTCTATTATCGTTCTTCTCATTACCAATTCTCATAATACATGAAGCACCATTTGCGGCAAAAGTACGGTTATCAAATAAATATCAGATCACAACTGAAAATATGAATCACATAGAAGAGACATTACCTCAGTGACAAATCTTACCTGAGCTTAACAGCGGTACAGCTGTTACACTTGAAATTAAATCAGGAACAGAATGCCATTTCTCCAGTTAATCAAACCAACTAGTAATCAACTCATGTTTACTGATTTCTTCAGAAATCACCTGAGAGTGCTTCCTTCACAAAGGTACCTTCTTTTGGGCAGATGCTTTATATGCCACAAGGGATTTCTTACCAGAAATAAGTGATGTCATACGAATTATACTAGAAACAATAGTATGTAGTTCTTTCATCTACAATAAAGCCTCAATAAAGCACACAAAAATATCCTAACAAAAAAACCCTCTAAAAAACAAAAAATATCATTAAAGTACACTTCTGTACCCACACTGATCAGTACTGAACAAGTAACCTGTGGTGCAAACACATCACTAGTTAATTCATTTGGGAAATCAGCAGCAGGGGCACTACAGTAAACAAGGTATTTCTGAAAACACAATTACATTTACCATTGACAAGAAGTGCACATAAATTCTGAAAAGAATTATCCTAACAAAAGCTAATCTCCCCTTGAAGAAAAAGAAAGAGAGTATGCCCAAACTCACTCTAAACTATAAACTAAGGTGCCTAACAATTCATTTTCTATCCATCTCACAATTGTGCAAGCTCGTTCGGCTTCTCCATCGATTCCTTCAGTATCATTTCAGCCCTCCTCTTCTTGCTATCCATTTCTTCTTCTTTCACTGTCCATAAATCCTCCTTCATACCAGTGTCTCTTAGAGACAGCATCTTCGACATAGATTTCGTGCCAACCCCAATCCTAAACCGAACAGCTGGCCTTTTGCTAGAAATGACACCTCTTTCTTCAACTATCTCTCCTCCAGAGGCCTCAATTACAGGTGCAAAGGTCTCAAAGACTGAAACAGCTTTTCTTTCACTGGGTATTGTCATATCTGACACTTGCCTTTCCCTATGAGGCAGGGGTGGAACCAGATACGGGTTTCTCTGAACCATTTCATTCTCTCTTTCTACATTGGTATTCCCACTTGGAGCGAGCCCATCTGACCCATTCACAGAAAAGAATTTTCGAAAGCTAAAATGAGGCCTTTCCATTTGTTTCCTAGGGACAGAACTTTCATTACTAACAGAATTGTTGGTGTATGTACTTGGGTCAGGAAAAGATGGTAACCAATCTGGTATATGACCCCATTCTACTTCATTTTCAGTATCTTGGGAAGTTTCAACCTGTCTGCTGCGTGTAACAGGAAACCTAGCGATTGAACCAGCGAAAGGGACCTCCCTTTCTTTCCCAACAACTCTCCAGAGGTCAAGCACTACACCGGAGCTGCTTAAACTATGGTTAGGATCAGACTGACCAGCAAACCCATGAACCGATGCAATCTCCTCCAGTGCAAGAATAACATCAAAGACATTGCACTGGATTCGACCCGACATATTGGCGTAAGAGACAGACAATTTGCCGACATGAGAAATGTACCGGAGCAACACATCAGCAAGGGCATCAATAGGGCGGCGATAGGAGTGCTCGAAGCCGGTGGCTTCCAGGATTTGTGTTACAGAAATTCTCGATACGGCATGGCCGAATTGGTTAGTGGTAGTAGAAATTCTGGGTTTGAGGGTATTTTGGGAATCAAGTTGGGGCTCCCTAGCAGCATCCCCTCCTCCATAGGTCATGTTCTTTCACTAACATATCACTGGTGATTCGAAACCCTAGATTCTGGTACCAATTCAAGGAGGAAATAGAGGGAGGAGAATTTGAGAGCGTCGGTGCGTAGAAGTAGAGAACTCACCGTTGTGGTATTGAAGTGGAGACAATGAGGAATCTTGGGATTCCACGAACCGAGAAGCTCCAGGAGAGAAATCGAGAAGGAAGTAGGGTTGAACTTGGTTGATCTTGCTAGGCTAGGAAGTCGGAAGAAGGAGAGCTCGACTTTAGTCGCTATTTCACAGCTCAAAAGAACAAGAACGAGGTGAAAGGGGAGAGAGAGAGAGAGAGATTGATTTCGACTTCGATTTCGATTTCGATTTCCAGGCGAGCTTCGATTCACAACGGAGAGAGCAGTTTGATTCCGAGGAACGATTGTACCTTGTAGCATCCCCTCAAGTTTCAAAATTAATGGATACGTCCAGTTTCAATCGCTAGAGCTTTTTAGTGCCAAGGGCCAAGGCTAGGGACCCGAATCCCGTGTAGCGCGGGACACCGTGTAGCGCGCGTACGGGCCGTCTGATCTTGATCGGACGGTTTATCTTTTACGGGCCTATCAATCTAGGTTACATGCACGGGGCTCCTTTGTCCATTGGATCTTGATCAGACGGCTACGATGCCGCGCTACACGGTGTGCCGCGCGGCACCAGATCTGAGCATTTCAGTTCGATAAAACTCAAAAAAGTTCAAACATTATTTGATAGATTGATTTTTCCTGAGGCTTGAAATTTTTTTTAAGCATCATTAACTAGATTTATTTTCTCATTTCAATTAAACTAAATATCAGTTAACGTTCAAAATAAATTATCATTTTCATTGAAAATAAATTCACAAGAATTCATCTTTTTTTTTCAACACGAATCTTCCATTCCGATAAATATTTATAAACTACTGCATTATTTTTTATATGAATAAGAATATTTATATTTACCCATAGCAATGCATGATTACAAAACGTTGATGTCGGAATGAGATGATAAAATATTTCATAAATAGAGGAACTTACTAAACATATTGTTGAATCAAAATTTTAGAAATATACATACATGCAACTCAATTCATCCATTCTATTCCATCAATGATATACCTTGAATCAAAATTTATAACGATTTCATTGCTATAGTCAATGTTATTCTCGCATTTTGGTCCTCGCACGTTCATAAATTGGAAATTAATTCTTTAAATCCTACAATCCCACGTATTAAGAATAGATTTGGCAGAGATAACATAGTGAAACTTCCACCTCATTAAAATCCATGGTCCCAACGGCACCTTGCTTTTTCAAGTTGAGATAATACCGGAATCGCCACATTTTTGTGGTATCTACCTCCCCTAAACAAGACATTTTCACATGGTTATAAAGCAACAATAAGCACAAACATTAATTTATTTACAAAACAGACAACGTCATGGAAAACCAAGCAAAAAAAACTCTCATGCAACGGATCTACTCTCTCTCGCCGAAGGATTTACATCAAAAGTAAAATATCTAATGAACAAACAACATTCCACCAATGATTTTAATCCCTAACAACGAACGAAACAATTGCAAACACGAATCCTAAATGAAACACTACCCTGGTAATTTGATGCATCAGTGAGGGCAAAGCAAAGTGGGTCGATAAAGCGAATGGCTCTGTGCAATTTCGATTCTCTCGCGCGGATCATACATCGACTCATCTCTTATCGCCTGAAGAATTGCTTCTGTCGAAAGCTCCCTGAAAATCCATGACAGAAGAAATGGTCCATTAATTTGGCATTTAAATTCATTAAAGACAACAATTTTGCTGTAATAGAAAATCCTACATTCTAATGCTAAAACATTTTTTCGGATTATTGGTGTATCAACTATCAAGTCAATGATGAAACACCAAATGAAAAATTGAGTAAATATCAGTGTCTCGCCAATGATAAAGCAAAAGTATTAACATAGCAATTTCTACTGAAATCTGAAGAACCATATTTCATTATTTCAAACTGTCTCTGTTTTGATCCTAAATTTAATTTGCACCCCTTTTTTTTCAAAATTAATGTGCATGCTGAATTAAAGGACAAAATGCCTCATACAGGAATCATTAAGCTGTCAAATTTACTGTTTAGTTACCTCTTGATCAAGATTTTGTGAAGAGTTTTAAGGATGGGGCATAGTTCGACTGGTGCAACAGGTTTTTTTGCCTCTGGATGGATAACACTTAGGCTGTCTTGACTGAGAAGCTCATAAAATGCATTTACAGCAGATACCCCCTATACAATCAGAAAAGGAGAACATCAATGAATTATTACCTTAGTTGTTGTTTCTTTCTTTTTACGGCAACCTATAATTATTATTGTATTGAAACAAAATTTTCAACACAGAAGCAATTTAAGACAAATTTACCTAAATTAACCAGTACTGTTTAATTATGTCCCAAATAAAGCCCAAGTCTGAGCCTAATTTGGCCTCAATTTACCTTTAACCAGAAAACAGCAATCAAGACCAGAACACTCAAGAGGTTTCAAAAAGAGGGTACATATTTGAGAGTTGAGACCAAGGCAACTCTTCACTAGTATCAAGAAACCTGCCTATATTATTCCAATTGACACCATCACATACAAACAAAAGATAAGAGTTGGTCAAACCTGAATTGTTCCTTTTCCTTTTATACTGTCACCCATTTCTAGACTCAGCTCCCCTTTGGCAAGCTTGTGACCATACCAGGCATTTCGGCCTTTGAGTAGCGTCACATAAGTGTCAGCAAGAAGCGGGCCTGCAAGCTTCTCAGGCTCTTCAGCCAACAGATGAGTTATGTAGATCATTTCTGAGGTGCAAAGTGCAAAATAGACCGACTTACTGGTTGCACTCTCATTGGTCAACGCTGCAACCATACCTAAAAAGAATCCAATGTGTATTTTTTGTTAAAGAATACATTAAAATCGATGACTAAGGCAGTCATCAGCACTGAGTAGTATAGATTGAGTGTAGAGGGGGATAACACATCCGATCCATAATAACACATTAGAAGGAATCCAATTATGGAAAATTTGCACAACTCCCTTCTAAACTTTTTCCCCCCCTTAATAATAAAACACCTATCCATAATGTACCAGAAAGGTGGTACAATTGGTTCTATGTAGTCACAACTTAACATAAAAATAAAATTTACAGAACTAATATTACATGTCACTTCTTGCTGCATGGTATGGACTATGGACGAAACACTGAATTTCCCAAAAATAAATTTAGCACAATGCCTTTTCCATCTCAGAAAGAAAATTCACCTGCACCGATGGCATAGACATTCTTCAAACCTCCCATAACCTCATGTGTAATAAGGTCACCATTGTCCCAAACTATAAAATGGGGCTGCCTCAGAAATTTTGCAAGGTGCTTCCGCCACTTGTCGGAGCCACAAATTCGTGCATTTGCATATTCTTTGTTGTAGATCTCTGATGCGATGTTAGGCCCACCGAGATATAGAATGTCCTCAATAGGAATGCCAGCTGCATAGAATATATCATTTCAGAATGCATTATAATTAGGAAAATATCTACAAATATCCTGACTGGAAACCAATAGAAAGATATCCAGCAGGCAGTGTCTTTTTCTACCAAGTTGTATTTTTTTAATTTCTTTTTCTGTTTTCCATTTTCCTTCCTTTCCTTTTTTGTGACTGAGGAGCTCATTACTCACATTTTGACTAAATACAACTATCTATGACATCTTATAAGAAGATTTACATGTACTTTTATTCTACTTATTTTTATTTATCCTCTTTTTTAGTTTTCATTTTCCCTTTTTTGTTGGCGACTGAGGACTTCATCAAAATATTGACTAAGTATACCTATCTATGACATCCTATAAGAAGATTTTACATAATTTCTTCAAAACAACCAAAATTTGAAGCAACTTAATAGTATCAAAAGGGGGGAAAAAAAGCTTAGATAAACACATGAAAGAGATAAAATAAGAAAAAAAGGTGATCAAATTGATTCTTACTCGCATTGCTAATCATCTGAGTAGGAGTAATGATTCTTGGCACTGGGTCCAGGGATGCCTCAATCCCCTTTGCTAGAGAAATTATCACTGGTTGCCCGATCCTCTCCTTCCAATACTTGCTAATCTCCTCAAACACCTCCCGGGTCTCAGTCGACGGCAACCCGTTAATAACAAGATCTGCATCCCACACCGCTTCCTGCAGGTTTGTAACAACCTTCAATGGGCACAGAGGTGTGTCAATCATATTCAAACAGAACCCATCCCTCAATATCTCATCTGCGTACAAAGTTCGGTCCCCCAGCCGCCCCTCGACATACTTCAAGTATGCGCATCTCCGAATAAGCCTACGCAAAACATCCTCCCGGGAGTTTATGACCTCAAACAGATGCTCAGCTGTGGCACGATCAACCGCACGGCCGGGCCGGCGCCAGATGCGAATCTGGACCTTATCCCGAAGGTGACCATAAGCATCTTGCAAAAGAGCACAAAAGACGCTGCCCCATGCGCCAGCACCGACTCCCACAATTTTCAATGGGTTGCCATCAGTTTTGCCAAGGAGGGCCCGCAATTCATCAAGCTTTTCTTCGACGGTGGCACCATTTGTGTGGTGGGGAAGGGACCCATTGATGTAAGTTGTGGTGGTGTCTACAGGTGCTTCAATTGTACCCACCATTTTGCTGAATTCTTTTATGAGAGAAAAGGGGTTTATTCGATCAGAGAAAATTGAGAAATTGAGCAAGGAAAGGAGGTACTACGATCTTTGATGAATTCAAATTAACTAATTGAGACACCTGAATTCTGGGTTTTTTTTTTTGGGTTTGAAAGGGAACGAACAAACAAAGAGATTCGAGTTACAGGATCTTAAGCTTGGAGTTCCAATTTGAAATCTAAGCGTCTAATGCTGAAATTGGAAGTAGAAAGAGCCCAATTTATTACAGTAGGTTTGGAAACGAAGATACAGGAAGAAATAATAACTTTAATTGAGAACAGTCAACTAATTCAGACCAAATGACAACGAATCAACCGACCTAGGAAGGAAGGAGCATTTAAAACACTGGCATAAACGAAAAGCACCACAAAATTTGTGGGTTAATTTTTATTGACGAAATATTTGTCTTTTTCGCGCGGAGAATCGGAGATTAGGTCGCCAACCCAACAAAGAAGGAAACGAAATGAAGTGGAATAGGTAAACGTGTAGGCAAGCCCAAGGCCAAAGCTCTGACCTTGTATTAAATTGTGTGAGTAGATGAAAGCGCTCTTTATCTGAATTCGTCGGCTCGTCGCGTGTTACTTCGATCTTTTCGCCAGCATGGCACGAAAGCGAAACGAGGAAGATAGAGATTGGAGCGAGAGAAGGAGATGAGAGAAATGGGAAAAAAGAACAAGGAAAATAGGGAAGGAATAGCTGAATAGGTGGTTTCAAGAAGGGACCGGGACGTTTCGAGTCTTATTAGTCAGACTCGACCGAGTTGGAACGAATCTATGGCAAGTAAGAGATATGTTGCATTTTTTTTCTGGGTTGGTTTTGGTTGGAGGTTGCCCCGTTCAAATTTGTGTGTTTTTCCTTTCTAAAAAAAAAATAAAATAAAAGTGTCTACCCGTTTTTGTAAAATTAAAAAAAAAAAAAACGTATGTTGCGTAAGTCAAGTTCAAGGTTCTGTTGCATTATTATACTAATATAGTCCACTGAATTTTGGGACTTTTCATTTAAACTTTTTGACCAACTAGTGAGGCACCCTTTCCTAAAATATTAAAATTAAAGAGCACTGAGGCACTAAGGCTGTGCTCCAGATAGCTTGGACGGAGAGGAATTCGCATCCTCTGGATGGCCATCCAGTGGATGGTTCGATCTCAGCCGTCTAATTTAATCTCAATGGCTATAAATACCTCGTGCATGATACTAAGATTGATAGGCCCGAAAAAATCTAACCGTTTAGATTAAATCAGACGGCTCGTATCGAAAGACGTCCACTGGATGGTTGAATAACAACCATCCAGAGGATACGCTCCCGGACGGAGAGGAGGAGAGCTTGGGGAGCTTAGATTAGGTGAACCCAGTCTGTTAATTTTTCAGTTACTTGCTCCATAATTGAGATGAGAGGGGATTAAAGGAGGGCTACGGGGATGAGATAAGGGAGACTTTTCAATAAAGCACCCCAAATCATTAATCTCCGATTTGGAGGTGATAAATTTCCGAACACCCCTCACCCTCTTTTAATCCCCTCTGAAACAAGGCTCTGCTCCAAATTTGGGAAAAGAAAAGGGAAAGAATGGGAAGAGAAGATGAGTAGTCTCCAAATTTAGATGTCAAGTGTCCTTTTCACATTTTTATAGAAGAGATCAACCTCATTCTCTCTCATTATCCTTGATTCTCCTTCAAATATCAGTTTCTGGAGCAGAGTAATAAGTTTGGGCAGGAATTGATCAGCTACCCTTCTCTTTCACTCTCCTCCATTCACCTCTTCTGGAGCAGAGCCTAACTGGAGCACAACCTAAGTGGATTTTTTTTTCCTTTTAGAGAAAACAGAGAATCACAATTCAGTGACCATCATTCTGACCTTTTTTTTTTAGATTTCTATTATTACTTCTAAGTTCCAACACATCATTTGATTCTACATTTAATCTATATTAGAGTGAATTTTGTTTGAAATTCAAATTTGCGTAAAGTTTGTAGTTGTTAAAAATATCTATATAAAATCCATATTTTTGTCTGTGGAAAAAGGTTTGTAGTTGCTAACTAGAGTTCACATATAGCTCTCTGAAAGTAGACTGTACAGGGATCTGTACAATAGCTCTCTAAAAGTATAGACTATATATCTGTATTGTATAGTATCATTGCGATTATGAGCAAGATTTTGATGTCACATTTATCGGTGCCACACTTTTTTTATTTTTATTTAAAAATTTAAAATTTAATCTTCTAATTCAAACTGCATCTTGTTTGTTTAAATGACTGATCTGTTGTCATAAATATTATAATTTTTTAAGCTCATTTGATACTTGATCTAGAGGTCGAAAAATGTGACACCAGAACCTTACTCTACTATTATTGTCTTGGAAAATTTAGTTTTACGTCACAATAATGTTTATCAATTTAGAAAATGCCATCCTTAAAACATAATATCTGATTTATATCTGAATTATAAATTTTAGAGCTAGTCAAATTATTTTTAAAATTTTCCATTTGTTATTATGATTGAAAATAATGAATAAGGCCACGACGAAAATGTATTGAGAGGTAAGATTTTCTTTTTTCCCAAAAAAAGGCCAGAAGAGCATTATAATTTTCTGGCTCTGCGAAAGGAAATTAATTTTTGATCAAATCATATGCTTGTGCTTAGCACATTGGATGATTTCTCTAGATTCATGGCATCTCACATGAAACATGTTTCTCTATTAGAGGATAAACACCTATACTTTGTCCTGAGCATCAAATTCCCGGTATGATATGCGGTGCGCCTTTCAATATATGGACCACTTTTTCAGAAATCATAATTGGGTTACTGGCCAATTTGACAATTAGAAGTGCCTTTGAAGGCAAATATAAATTTCATGAACTCACAGATTAAAAAAAAAAGATAAAGTGAAATTAAAGCCATCTTAAGCTTGCCCAATTAAGTTTCGCTTTCAAATAAATCATAGTTTCTCCCGCTCTTTCAAATTTTGAATTCGTTTATAATTTACAGGATACACAATTAAATATACAGGGTAAAAAATTTATCAATATACACCATGGAAAAACATGATTCAAACTTGACCAAGTGGAAGAATATACAACATCAGAAGCAACATTTGTGCAAAAAGAATACAACACTGGTGAAATTTTTCTAAATCCCAAAAAGCAATTATCAATGATTCAGGCTTCTTTTGATGATTCTCAAACAAATATAATGAACCTCAAACCCCATCAGGCCCAGCAGGTAGCGGTTCATAACCTTTTGGTACAACTATGCTTTGTAGGACAGCTTCAACTGGTATTTGTTTCAAAATAACTGCTATAATCATGCTTATGGATCCCAGAACAATACTTAGGAGCCAGAATTGCCAGCTCAGAGGCACAGTGTTTGCAAAAGTGCCAAGAAATTCAACAATTATCACCTGAAAAAATACAGTACCAGCAATTATGCCCATGAATATCCAGTTGCCGAGCATTCCTTCAAAGACATTGATCTTCTCCATCTCTCTGCTGTTTATCTCGTTAAAAACCTAAAGAAGAAACATCATTGCTCTTAATATCATCACATTGGTTTGGTATGGGATGCTAAAGTTAACATACCTGACAAAACACGAAAGAATTGAAAATGAGTGTGTTCAAAGTCGCATCTGCATCAACACCAGAAAGATTGAAAATCTTCTTGCCTTGAAACACAAGTATACCCAACACAACCAGCTGGTACAAGCTTTGGCCAATGATATTGCGCCACATTGTCATAGTAATCAAACTGTCCTCCTTTCTGACAGGCGGCCTCTTCATGAGATCGTCATGCGGTGGCTCAGTTGCAAGTGCCAATGCTCCGAGTGTATCCATTATCATGTTGACCCAGAGAAGCTGCACTGCCGTCAGTGGTGCAGTCCCTACATGTCATAGAAGAGATCACCATCTTTCAACAAAAGAGATGCAAAATCAAAATCACTTTCTAGAAACAAATTGAACATACGTCTTTAGATGTCGATGTCTCCTACTAGTGCTGGGATTTTGATAAATTTTTGTTGTGCTATATTAACAGAAAAAGAAAAAGATAAAGTGGAGTTTACCAATGATGCATGCAGAGAAAAAATTGACGATCAGTGCAACAATATTTACAGTAAGTTGAAATTGCACAAACTTCTGGATGTTTATGTAAACAGAACGGCCCCACTTCGCCACAACCACTATCGTTGAGAAGTTGTCATCAAGAACTATCACATCTGCGCTCTCTTTTGCCACCTACATTTCAAAACCAAGATTCAATCAATTATTTGCAATTATATGTTACAATTTGAATAGGATTTTTATCGTGATTTTGATGTTATAGCTTATAGACTGTCTCAGTACAAATAATGTAATTGGTTTGTAAATAGAGAGTTTAATCAAGCTTTATGGATTTGTTCATTGAGTCATTCAAAATTGTGTAAACTAACATTGTAATACCTCTGTACCAGAAATGCCCATAGCAACGCCAATATCTGCTCTGTTCAAGGCTGGAGCATCATTTGTACCATCACCAGTCACAGCAACAACTACATTAAACATATCTTTCCATGCCTCAACGAACTTTAATTTATCTAGCGGTGAGGATCTTGCCATTACCTAAAAGAAATATAAATAAACAAATAGAAGATACTTCGTCGAAAACAAGATATGGGTATTTAATGAAGGGGAAGCCAAATGAAGTTTAAAAGGGATGTAACAGATATTCTAGCAAAACTCCATGGAACATTTAAAAGATAAATCCAGTGTGT
Source organism: Rhynchospora pubera (assembly GCA_028095005.1). Taxonomy (NCBI): domain Eukaryota; kingdom Viridiplantae; phylum Streptophyta; class Magnoliopsida; order Poales; family Cyperaceae; genus Rhynchospora; species Rhynchospora pubera. Next base: position 205,784,086 of record CM051462.1, on the reverse strand, counting down.
ATCTAAATTTTTATATGCATCATTTCTTAATGTACATCATGAATCTAAAATCTGAACTTTAGAGAGTTAAAATATTTTCTTTTATATTTATAAAAAGTTAATTTTGCTTATTAATTTCTTACTAGATGAAAAAAAAATAGTTTACATTAAATATACATATCTTGAGCTGAAATGATTTTCCTTATGAAAAAAAATACTCAATTTAATAGTGTAATTGAGAAATGGATTCTTGATCATTCAAAATCAACATATATTATTTAGGATAAATGCTAAAATCAGATGTATATAAAAAGTATTTTGCTGCACGCTTAAAAAAGAGAACTTGGATTAATCCATTATATAGAACATAACATATTATGTGAAACCTGAATTTTAGGTATTAGCTCCTTCAACTCTTCTGGTCTCTTAGTCCGGAAGACAGGTCCCTCAATGGCAATACCGTCATCAGTCAAAATCCCACATTCCTTCGCAATAGCCTTGGCTGTGTTAATGTTGTCTCCAGTGACCATGTGTACCATAACACCAGCATCCATGCATGTCTTAACTGACTCCTTCACTCCAGGACGTACTGGGTCCTTAATCCCCACAATTGCAATAAAGGTGTACCTGCTTTTTGGTATCGCTTCCTTGCTATCAAATTCATCCAAATCTCTAAATGCCACAGAAATTGTTCTCAAAGCCTCAGATGCAAATCCATTTATAATAGCCAAGATGTCCTTAGCTTGGTTTCGTGACATTGGAATGACATTTCCTTCTTTATCAAGTAATTTATCACACATATCTAAAATGATCTCCGATGCACCTTTACAGAAGAGACGATAACCTCCCGGTACGGATATGACCACTGACATCATCTTTTTTTCAGAATTGAAGGGTTCTATTTTTACCATTTCATGTTTATCATATTGGAGCCCACCAATTGTTTCTAGTTCAACCGCAAATTCTAGTAAGGCAATCTCAGTCGGTGTGCCCAATATGGTGTTTTTACCGTCTTTGCCCCTGACCACCTCTGAACTGGTATTTTCGAAAATACATTGCAGTAGAACACTTAATGCATTTTTTGGTATCACACTGTATAGATCTTTGACGGTATCATTGGTATAGCTCAAAGACTTTGTCATATCACACATCCAAATTTTATTAACCACCATGTGGTTCGTGGTCAGCGTACCAGTCTTGTCGGTACAAATGTGACCAGCAGAACCCATGGTCTCACATGCTGAGAGATGCCTAACAAGGGCTTGACTATCCATCAACTTTTTCATGGCAAATGCAAGACTGAGAGTTACGGCTAATGGTAAACCTTCAGGTACTGCCACAACTATTATGGTGACAGCAATTGCGAAATAGTTAACTATTATTGAAGCATCTTCTGTGGACCAGGCCGTCCCATTAATGTACTTTGCCACACAGAACCTACTTAGAAGCACCAAAAATGTCAAAGTGGCAAATGCTAAACCAATTTGACCTATTAAAGCTGCAACATCATTCAACTTGACTTGTAGAGGTGTCTCATCTTCTCCCCCATGGCTAAGCGTGCTCATTAATTTTCCCCACTCGGTGTTCATTCCTACAGCTGTGACAAGCATTTTGGCTGAACCATCAACCACTTTAGTCCCAGATCTTAGAAAGGGTTTTTTATGAGAAATATGCACATGCTCACTTTCACCGGTTAGACTCGACTCATCTATCATTAGTGAATAACCTGATACAAATAACCCATCAGCTGGTACCTGGTCTCCAAGTGAGAGGTGTACAACATCTCCAACCACTAAATCATAAATCAACATTTTTTGTCGAATCCCATCTCTCGTGACATGTACATAAATCTTTTTCTTTTCGTTATCTAATTCAATGAATTGTAGTGATTGTCTGTAGTCGCTGACGGATGTTACAATCACCACCAACAAAATACTAAGTATAATACCAATACCATCATACATTCCTTTTGGAAAACCTTCGGTGAATAGGCCAACTATCACTGAAATAACAGCACACACCATAAGTATAATTAGGGTCAGATCATGCAAAGCATCCCACACGAAATTCCAGAATCTTTTAGAAGGTTTCTCATCATGCTTGTTGGTACCGTATATGTCCTTTCTTACTTCTATTGTGTCTTCTTTGATGCCTTCTTTCAACGAGACTTGAAGTTTGTTCGATATTCCTCCAACACCGCCATGATGGTTTAGACGCAACAATCGATGGTTGCTAGCAATTACCGCAAGTTCCTCAGGACTTATGCCAAAACCAGCTTCCCTTACTGCCTCAGGAACAGGCCATACAATTCCACCTAATTGAAGTTGTTACAAGCAAAGAAAAAGTTATAGAGTGTTCAAAGCAAGTCACTAAATTTAACTAAATTACCAAATTCCTATAATCAACTCATGGTCATATCTTCGTATATGCATTATAAAACTTGCTTTGGTACCCGCTTGAAGCATCCTCATTTGGTCTGGTATGAATAAATCTTAAAATGTTTGTTCTGTCGTTGCTGGTTTTTTCCTGCTTATTTTGGATTATGTTACTCAAGGACCAAAATAAAATTGTAACAATATTATAATAATTAAGAGCACACATAATCACAGAGATCAACATGTTTGCACTCCAACATTAATGATTAGCAGTTAAACTCAAATCTTTTAACCGTTAGATGCAATTTAACAAAGATCAGTAGTAACATGGATATCATACTGTCAAGAAAACGCTCTGCAGCCATTCCTATTTTGATAGCCACCCGAATTCTATCCTGACAAAATGACAAATATCGAAAAAAAAAAAATAATATGTTAATCAAAATTGCTATGTTAGGGACACTGCCTGCATCATCTAAATCAGTGGTTTCTTATGTAAGAGTTTAATTGGTATTATGCCCCATTATATATGCTTTTCACCTTTTTATGTTAAATCTTTTTATACGGATTACTTTTTATGTCCAGTTTTCCAGTAAAGCACAGATATCATTAATTAAGAATTTGCTAATATACTTCTAATTAAGCTTGTTTTCCCGGACATCGACTGCATGTAGAATTATAAAGTTCCAGACATGCATGTAAAAATGCGTACATTTAGAGGAAAAAATTTATCACACCTAGACTTGATATTTCAACTACTGCTAAGTTTCTCTTTGTTTTACTATTTAATTAATTAATTTTTTTAGTTCGTTAGTCTTGGTACATTCCCGCAGGGACTGCTAAATATAGTCTATAGGAACGACGTTGCACTTGTATTTTATTTTAATTTATTTAATACTATTTACAGTTCTTGTCATGTTCGAAGTTATTAATTATATCCATGTGAGTCGTTGGTGGTATCGAAAGCTCAACAATTAGAGCTTTAATGCAACTTGGTGACGTCAGTCCATTTTATTTTAATTAGTATGAAAACAATTGCAGCTGATCCCATATTTACAGAACTGGAGGTATCCCTTCCATGTTACTACATATCTTGAAATGAAAACGGACACGTCCTGCTTAACTAAACTAGAGATTTGGACATTCGAGGGAATTAGGACCTGTCAATTTGGACAAATGTAGAGATAAACTATTGCTTCTTAAAATATGTATCTTATGCGCACTTGTCCACTAATAACTGTTGCTGGAAAAAATATATATATAATTCAAAATTCAACTGTTCTTAACATCTTTGCCCTTAACAGAACTATATATAAATATAATTTTTGTCATCTTTCACCAAACTAGTTAATACAATTCTTACTTAGTGATGAAAGAAGACTAAGCATTAAAAAAAAATGACTGCGAATAGAATATATGAAAATCTTAACAAATGGAAGTTTCATGGAAAGTCACCTGACGACCACGTCGTTGACACAATATGTGCAATACTTTTAATTTCCAAAATATTACTTTAAAAAAATTGGAATAAAACAAAAAAGAAGAACTTTCTTTGTAACTTCCTAAACATTTACGACAAATGACCAAGACAGGCTGAAAATGAACCTTTTTCACATTACCTTGCATTTTACATATTCGTGGTAATAATAGTCACGTCATGATGTTCACATTATTAAGAAGATGCCATTGGAGATCTCATTCCTACAATGCTTCTACGTACGCCAAAAATATGCCAAAATGCAAATTCACACTTATGATTTTATTATTTTTGTTCCTTTCACTTTTTATTGTAGAACTTAGAATCTGAAATTTAATTTAGTTATTGAAGAAACCAATTGAATGAATTATAAAAAAAAATGCACATTACTCTACATGATTTTTCTTTTCATGCGAGTGCATATATTTTGCATTTATCAAGCAACTTCAATTGCTGAATGATCCATGATTTAAGTCAACAAATGAAATGCCAACTGCAAATCTGTAATCCATTATATACGAAAGAGAGAGAGAGAGAGGTGTTACTATGATCCGGTTGTTTTGTTGGATGATTTCAGGCTTGGAGCTGTGGCGGCGGAGGCGCCTGGGGTTCTTTATGAATTGTCCTTGGAGAAAGCGCCATTTGCGCCGACCCATGCTCTCATTTCCGTAGCTGGTATCCATCTCCAAACGCCTCCACAACTAGCTAGGAATTGCGCTAAAATCAGTCGATGGCTACTGCGCTTTCTCCCTGGCTTCTTCCTGAGAGCGACCAAGCTGAGAGGAAGCAGGGTGAATTAATGCTCTTTTTTCTTATTGTATTCATGTGTTATGGAGGCGAGAACAACGAACAATGCAAATATGCAATGGTTGTTATTATTGGAGAAAATAAAATAAAAGTCAAGTCTCATGCATGACTCATGAAATGCGCCGCATGTTTTGGGGCTGCTTCAACCATAGGTTTTCACGCGCTAAGGTGCAGTTTAAAGGTCAAGCCAAATAATTCACGTGTGTTACTAGTGTGCGTTTTTATTATATAAGGGAATGGATCTATTGACAAAGAACAGTGTACAGTGCCTTCAATACCGTACCGATGTTGATATTATCTTTGAAATTAAAGTACATGCTCGTCAATGTAACAGGAGGATTAGATCGATGACACCACATATTTATCAAACGAAGCAAGTATCAAGGGGATTGCTTCATACTCTCTCCGGTTTGGAGATCCACTCCTTTTTTTTTTTTTTTTTAAAATGCCCCTCGCGTTTCAAAATGGAGTGTGAATTTAGAGTTCTAAATTGAAAGATTGCGATGGGTATTTTAGTCCACAAAGGAGTGGATCGATCTCCAAATTGGAAGAGTGCGTCAAGCAATTCCCAAGTATTAAGCTCATCTCTCAACAAATTAAAATTATGGAATTGATTTCAAATGATGGTTCAATTTTATTTACTTGACGATTTGACATTTTATTTTTCAAACTTGACTTTCTAGGACATATTTTCTATTAGATCCACTAATTATAATTTATTGACAAATAAATGTGGCCGATATAATTTTTTTTTTCAATTTCTTGATCTTGTTTAGAATGGAAACACTTTGTCATCTTGATCAGGATTAATTGTTCAAATTTGTCGTTGGAAGTCAATTTGATGGGTCCTTAATTAATTAAGTTAAACTTACTAAATCTCTTTGGGTGCGTTAGATGGATTGAGAATAAAATTAGAATTAGTCATTTAGAGTAAAAATTAATCCTAATTTTATTCTTAGGCCATCCAAACGCATCCTTGGTAAATTCAAACTTATGCTAGATTTACTCTACACTGATCATGCATACTGACAAATAAATTTATTTAATAATCATAATAATAATAAATAATAAATAATAAATTACTTATCAAAACAAAAGGACAAGCATTTACATTTCTGCGCATTTGATGCTATTTGAATATCACATAATCATCAATCGAGTGCAATAGAAAGAAAAACGTAAATTTTCCAAATCACTCGATGATCAGTTGGATATCAAATTATTCTAACTGTTGTTTACGTGGCCTCTCTAAATTATACTAAACACATTACAATCTTGAGTTTTTCTTGTTTTGATATTCATTTTATTTTCTTATTTGTATATTTTTTTCGAGTAAAAGGAAATTTTTTTTAAAAAAAAAAAACGCCCCATACTTCCATACCCAATTGAGAGATCTTGAAAATGCAGAAGGGGTTAACAACTGAATGGCTAAACCAAAGAGAAGTTATTGTTATATGTCGACTCGCTATTTGTAAAATTATCAAATAGTACAGAAAATCTGGTATCCGGCAGTACAATAGTGCGTCACGGGTATTGGTTACTAGCATATATAGTACGCATTATATATTGTAAAAAATATATATATATACACATCCTGCATGGCGTGGTACACGGCTACACGCCGGTGAGTTTGGAAAATATCAGATGTATAGAATTTTTCACTTAATGCGTTGCACGCTTTGTCCGCCAATAATGTTATACCAGCGAATAAAATAAAAATATATGAAAAAATGTTTTTCCATTATTTGTTTTTTCTTTCTAATATTCTTTTCAAATTTTTATATGAACTAAAATGGTTGTATGTGGTGGCTGGGGGTCCTCCCAGACTAGAAAAAATTGTATAAAACTGATATTTTATTTGTTGTTCCCTTCAAAGTCAAAACATCCATCTGGTAATTAAGAAAAAGAAAAATAAGATTTGACTTATCATAATAATCTATCAACTAGAAATAGAGATTTATCAGGCTAACATCAGCTCTTTAAGTAGGCCCGTGATAGTCTAGTATAATATAAATTATCAAAGTACAATCAGTCTCCCCTTCCCGTATATAAATATGCAAGCAGCAGTAATCTGTAATTTATCTGACATTTTGAACATCCGACTTATTTATCTGTATTGCAGTCTGCCAACTCCTTGACATGAAAGACATCCAAATCCCAAAGCAAAACATGTTCAGTCACCCTTTTATTTCTAGTATAAACAGTCTCCCTTTTGTTGGATAATCCATTGAAGCAGATAATATAGGACGCCGCGGCTTTATTTCTAAAACTATCATATCAGTATAGCCCTATCCAAAGTCCGACATATATCTTTTATACTTATACCATAAAAAACAACCAAAAAGGAACAAATATCTAAAAAGATAACTCTCTCAGGAAGCACGGCAGCACAAAGTCTCAGCTTAGGGGAAGGTTATAAAGAACCCCTTCCATGCCAGTAGTTGCTTTGGAAGGGGTTGCCTTAGGCCTTCCCTTTGATTTTTTTTCTGCTTTTATTAAACAAGTAGAGTAATCAAATAGTCACCTAACTTTGCACATACTTGTTCAACCTGGGCTACACAATTCTCACTCCACAGGTATAACTAATAATTTCCGCATGCTTCCCAAACAACAAAAATCACCAACACTCATCTCAAGCTAAGGACAACTTCTATTTCACTTTCCGAGTTTATTGCTCAAAGAATAATAGTTTCAGCTATATAAGTAAATAACCAGACAGGAAAAAAAAAAAAGGAAGGATAAAAGCATCACACCCGGTTGAGTGTTGTCAAACCAGGTAAAGAAACAGAAAAAGGCAAAAAAAAAAAAAAAAATTGAGTGTTGTCAAACCAGGTAAAGAATCAGAAAAAGGCAAAAAAAAAAAAAAGGAACATAGAAAAGAAATAGCTTTACCAAAAATTCATTGCTTCTAGATTACACCTTATTTCTGCTCCTAAAAAGAGCAAAATGCATCCAATCTAAGCTAGCCAGTGCTAAAACATTCAATACAGATGAAACCTTGAGATTTAAAAATTTAACTTTTCAAAGCTAAAAATTTCGAAGATGCAAACCTTGACACAAGAAAACAAAGTTGCATGCTTATTTGAAAGGAGCAATAATTCGTCTGCGCATCTTAGGTTTTTCCCTCTTCAGATACATCTTCTCCATGTCATTCAATGAACGACTTGACCCGTCAGGTAGACTGACAAACTTCCATCCACCTCCATGACCACGCTTGTCACGCTGACCCAGCTTCTCTACTGTAAAGTTCCATCCTTCATCAGGCCGCCTCCTGCTATACTTGTGGCACTTCACCTCCCCTGCCACCTGTAAAAGCATTAACATGCAAATCATAAAGCATTAGATGCATTGATGCGATCCCCTTAGCAAAAGAAGATACAGACAAAGGTTAAACCTTTTATTTTTTAATGAATTAGCAAATGATACAGGAGGTTCATGTTTTCAAACAAATGAGATAGTGGTAAGTTCACCCTTTTTCAGAAAACTTGCTGCTCCAAAATATTGTCCCTTGATAGATTATCACTTTACATTTCTTTTCTAAATTGTGAAAACTTCCCTTTTAAGTGCATATAACCAAACTATAACTTCTCCATGAAAATTCAATTATGAAAAGGAAGCAGAAGTGTTTGCCTTCTTTTTGTTGAACTCAAGTCGTTGCACGAACTCTTCATAGAGCATCTGATCTTCTTTCATCGAGATTTCATAGAGAACCTCGTCAGGGTCTCTGGCGGTCCCATCCCAGCCTTCTGGCATGACCTTAAAATCGGGTTTGTAAGGTAGAGATGCCACATGGAACTCTCTATCATGAGAATTAAAGAACCTAGAAGAGAATAAGCGAGGGGGAAAAAAAGTTGAATAAAAACAAGACACATGTACCAAGAAAAAATAAAAACATAACATGGCTATTACAATGTCAGTGCTGACTGTCAACCAACATAGCAAACCATGACAACAATAACAACAATACCACTAAAGAAAAGAGACAATTCCGCTAGTACTGATGTATAACTAAGACAGAAAACCATGAAAATAATAACAACATTGCCAATAAATGGAATCCACAATTACTTGACAGCTGCTGTAATGGTTTCAAAAATAAATAAATAAATAAATAAATGGATTCCACAAGCACCGCAGTACAACCAATAAATAGCATATATAGACTCTTCAAACAAGGTTTTGTCCAAAATAACCCTATAAAGCACAGAAGATATGACAGATATCCTGCACGCCACCACCTCTTTACCTACTACAAGGGCTCCTAGTCCTAGGATTGCAGTTGATGGAGGGAAACTACTGCAGTTATAGTACTACAGCAATTCAAACAATTAGAACTACAGCAGTACTGTAATCCTAGGATTGCAGACTTACAGTAGATGGAGGGAACTACCGCAGTTGTAATACTAATCAACTTAAACAATCAAAACTAGAGCATTATGGTATTTCCAGATTCCGACTTCACACAAATGCCCTTTATAAGATGCCTAACAACAGCTCTTTTCTCAGTGTTTCTTGCTCTATAAATAACCATGGGAATATAAAAATGGATAGATAATTCAGGTACTTTATGAACAATCTGTCAAAGGAGATGTTTAGCAAATTTCAGAGGGATTACAAAGTTGTTTTTTGGGGATCCAGTTAATATTTTGATATTCTTTCAGGAAAAATAAAATAAAATAAAATCATTACTGCTGAAAAGTACGATAGAACCTACTCGGGAAAGTTATCAAGCAAAATCTCAACAGAGTCATCCAATGGCTTCCCCAGTTTCTTCTCTTCTTCTTCTTCCATTTCCTTAAGCCATAGAATGGCATGAACTCTCTGACGCATGATACGATAATCCTTCGCTAGGCGCTCAACTGTGTACACTTCGGGGTTCTCCTTGTGAAGCCGGTACATCTCCTGCTTCTCTGAGTCCTTTAGATAGCTCCCTCTTGAACCTGGCTCTCTCACCTAAAAAAGAAAAATTAATAATAAATAAATAAATAATAAAATAAAAATATCATCATCAGACATCAATAGTTCCAATTATTTTTACGCACAGCTGTCTGTTATTCCCACACTGTACGACGAAGATGATGTATGGATTAGTAACTTAGCCATTAATCGCACCTTGCCTTCAAACTTTTAAATTACTCAAACCAATTTATTATCACTGTCAACTGTACAGGATTTTGCTTTCAGAGATTACTTATTTCAATATATACCGTTACTATATCAAGAATAAAAACCATATCAATCTCATAAATGACCACAATGTACAGATAATACCAGACCAGGTGCATAATGGGCACTCAATTGTAGCCAAAGAAGTTGTGTAGTTACAATTAGATGCTTTTTCAGTGAAAAGTCTTTCAAATTTTACAATCAAGGGTTCAATTCAGTGCACTACATTTAAAAAAGAAAAAAGAAAAGCAATGATCTAACAAAGAGTAACCTGCTTGAGAAGAGCACAAGTCTGGGCAAATCGATCTTCCAAGCTATCAACATACTTCAGATCGGCAACATTATCCCGTTCAACAGCTCTCAATATCTCCTCCTCGTCGTCCATGGCGCGCACAGTCGCAAGCGCGTCGCTATAAGCGCCGTCGAAGTGGTCCTTGGTGGACCCGCTGGACCAGGACGGCGCATCGCCCCAGTCGACCCCGGAACTGGAGGGTCCAGTGCTCGACGGGGGTTGAGGCGGCGGTTGGGAGGAGGAGGAGGAGGACAAGTCCCACTCGTCGTTCGAGGAATCACCGCCTCCAGCGCCGGAGGTGGAGGAGAGGAGGCGGAGGGAGGCGGGAAGGAGAGATCGCGGCGGAGTGAGGTGGCGCGATTGGAGAAGAGATCGGATCGCGTGCATTTTGGGGTTTTGGTGGGGGGCACTTGTGTTGTGTTACGTTCAATTTGTGTGTAAGGTTTGGAGAGAAGGGTTTTTCGCCTTCGTTCCTTTTCCTTTTCAGGCGAGGCGACTAATTCATTACGGATTGTTTTGTCCGTAAAAATTAAAACTAACGTTACTGTTCACTCGAATTTCGATAATAACAGTTAAAAATTCGAAATTTTAAAAATAACATCGTTGGATCGTCATTCAAATTGACGAAATCACAAAACTCTTGAATCGTCATTCCAGATGACGATCCAACCTTGGATTGTCAAATGGAATGACGATCCAAAGTGCAAACCCAAAAAAATTCGCCGTCCTTTTAACATTTTGTCGTTTACATTAAAAAGACGACCAATTACAGCTTTCACTTACAATTAAGGCCAGTCATATTACACCAAAATACCAATATCTAGGTAAAAAAATATCAATTACAGAAATATGGGAAGAAATGTCCCTGCTTTGCCCCTATTTAATTTGTCCTGGAGTTGGAACTCTTTTTTATTTCGTAAAATTGGAAAAAATATTTAAAAATATTGCCATTATATTGGTTTTCATGTAGACATTTGTGCTTCAATGTAAAACGTTGTAAAATTATTGTCAGGTATTACAAAGATTTTCAGTTATGTTAACAATAGTTCAATTAGTAACCGTGACGACCTTTATATTTGTAAAATTATCGATTGATCATCTTGAAATATATAAAATTTATTTTATTGATATTTATCAGTGAAAAAAATTCCAAATAATTCAAATTTATTACTTATTATTTTCTATTAGTATGTCTAAACTATAAGAATATGCATGTTGAAATTTTATTTCAGTCCACATATTAAAACCACGTTACCAAGACTCCTAAAGCAGTTTGCTATGTATAAACAGGCCACCGAAAACTTTGACGGTGCACTAATTCATGTTACGATTTTACTTTTAAAACACGTTGCTACATAGTTGTGTTTATTATCACACTAGCAGAAGATGTCCTCATATTTTGGCAACTAAAGAAACAAAACAATATTAAACAACAAAAATATGTTTCTTAATTTACCAGCGATATAAATAGATGTGCTATTCAATTTATTTCTATATTAGATGGAAAACCAATCAATAGTGTTGCTTCGTCTAGCGATTAATATTCAGCCACAAATCAAACTAATCGAATGGCAGAAATATCTGTTTACGTCCTAGACCTAGCGTGTTACACCTCTTCGTATGCGTGCTTTAATATGTATAGTATAGATAAGGTCAGACTTGCAAAATTATCTCTCAGTCTGAAATTTATTAGAATGCTCTCCAATTATAAAGATTTATTGGATTATGGAGAGATTTCTTCCATCTATATGGAATTCATACTTTTTCCAATCAAATATATTTTTATATATTTCATAGTAGTACATGTTAGAGATATGTCCTAGAAGCCAATCATATTTGGCTACTTTTATGGTTTTATGTTATGGATGATTTTATATCATTTGTTCTTTGATTTATGTGTTGACAGTTCATTCAGGTTGAGGATCTGAATTATAGATCACTGTGTTTCATTTAATAGTAAATGACAACAATAAATCTAAAGCGTCCATAATCTTGATAATTAACAAGGAACATTAATTATCAATAAGATTAGTATGCAAGTTAAGTGATGATTAAGTTCTATAAATCACAGGTTAAGAGTAACCAACTTAATTGCATATGTTTATGTTAATTGAACATAGTACAGGACATGACCCAACGAAATAAATATATGGATTGTGTTATGTGTCATTATTTATTTCGTTATGATTTTTATTCTAAGTTTGAGATGTTTATCTTTTCCACATGAGGATAGGTTCAATAAATATCGTCTACCGCTGATTCCCGATAAGGGCTGCTATACGGACGTTATTTATGTTCTCTTGAATTGTGCGGGGAAAAGCTAAATTATCAAGAAAACCGTATGTCCCTCATTAATTCATTTAGTGAGTGACGATATATGTTTGGGCCCCTTGATTGAGATAGATTGTTTGCTAGCAACTTATACAATTATCTCTAGATCAAGAAACGTATAATCTGCAAGAATGACACATTCCTATCTTGGATTATACGGTGATATCGTGTGACATAAGAATCAAAATAGAGATATACTTTTATTCTCTCATGCAGGATTGAAATATTGTAGTTGTACACTATTTATGCGAATTGGGAATCATAACGTGTTGCTAGATACCGCTTATGATTATTGGAATTAAATAGCGATTTAACTCCATGTCCAACGTAGCATAAATCCTCAAAGGGTCACACAAAATTGGTGTTTTAACCATGCGTGCATTATTTATTTATTTGCAATAATTGGTATTGCAAAATATGATAAGTTGATTAATTAATTAAATAGCGTTATAGACCGTTATAATTAATTAAATCAAAGGGATCAAATAGAAATAAATTAATGCATTTTCTAATCCCTAAATAATTATTATTAAGTTAATAATTATTTATTTCAACACATATGCATATTATAGGGCTTTAATTAAATAGTTAATTAAAGGCCCAATAGGGAACCAAATTGAGAGCAACAAAAGGGGCCATTTAATGATTGATTGAGTGGACCCATGAGGCAAAGCAAATAGCCCATAAAGGCCCTTATTGTGGCCGGCCATACTAGTGGTAGGTGGGGTGGCAATCTTGTAAATAGTTGGTGTGAGGTAGGTAGGATTTGCACACTATATAAAGGGTTGTATGGTTGCAAATTCCCCCATCTCTCTCTCTCCCACATAACCTAGCCGCCCCCCCCCCCCCTTTGTGGTAGGCGCCTCCCCCTCTCTTCTCTCCCTATTGCTCATGTGTTGAGCCCCATTCTTCCACAAATTGATTAGTTGATTTGCTAGAAGAACGGGAAAGCTAGGAATTAGTCATATCCTCCAAGTTACTAGCATAGCTTGTTGAGGATTTGGTTAATACCAAGTGGACTCGAGGAGCTTTCGACAAGGAGGCCGAAAGAGAAAGCACCACCTTCATCCTAGCCGCGGTTCAAATCCTCTTGGTTACGATATCAAGGGAGGTACATCTTTGAACCCTTTCTCTTGTGTGAATGGCTTAGTACTAGTTCCTATGTGTGTGCATGCTTAATTATGGGTAATTAATAATAATTATCTTTGAAAAATTAAAATTGTGCACTTAACTAACAGTGGTATCAGAGCACATGGTCGTACTTAAGCTATTTTGACACTTAATTAAGAGAAATTGGCTAATTAACGGATTAGTAGAGATGATGCGTTTGTTTGCTGTCTGGAAATGGTATTTCCTGTGTTGTTTCGCGTTTTTCGCTTTGATAATTTCTCTGAAAATTTTTTCCATCTACATGAAAGTTGTAGATATGTGAATTGTGATTTTGTTGGCATTAGATTCACATTTTTCTGAATTATTATGGATTTATTGTGAATAAAATGGCGACAGTGCGCAGAACCAGTTTCTGCTCGTACTGTCCTATTTGAATGGCTTGAAAGATTTATATTTTGAATATAAGTATCAGTGTTCTATGGCTAGATTTAAAGAGGACTTGAATCTCTTTCTGAGCATGTATAAATTGTTGCATGACTTGAATTAATTTGTGGGTTTTCAAGTATGAAAAGGAAGATCTCGTCAGATCCAGTTTGTTGAGCAAATCGATTGTTCTAATAAACTGTACCAACTGAGAACTCCTTTAAAATTTCTGTTTAAATGGAGTTGTTCTATTTTGAGTTAGAATTCCAGGAAAATTAATTTCATAATTTTTCGTGGAAGTTTGGACCTTCAACTAGGTTAGAACATTTCGATCGACAGTCTGTTCCAGTACAGAATTTGTTGATTGTTTAGTATGTAACTCGAACTTTTTGAACTGAACTTGGTGGTTTTCTTTTCATGGATAGTTAGCCTATAGACTAAACTAGTTTTTCTATGTATATTGTATATATAAAAACTGATTAGAAGGTGGTCTAACAGACCAATGGTTGAGAGGATAAGCTGAAAGTCTCATAACGGTGTTTTCGTGCACTTGTAAGAGATTTGTCATTTTTTATTCTCCCAGATGGTTTAAGATCTCTTCTTGAATTTTTTACTGGTATTCACAACTATGATAAGGAGCTTAAGTAATTTATTTGAGAATTTTTGGATACCTAAAACCTTTGTTTTTATTGGATTCCATTAGTTACGTTTTTTAATAAATTACTGTTTTTCTAAGTATTCAAATTAGTTGAAAACAATTAGAAAACTCCTTGTTTGATCTCCTTTCAGTTATGGGATGTTGAAAGAACTTTCTAAATGAATTTAAATAAGTTTTGTTGTTTAAAATTGAGGATTTGTACACGGAATTTACTTATGGCAAACGATACGCAAAGATGCTTGAAAATCTTTAATTGGAAACAAAGTGCTTGTATGTGCTAACTTTGTTTTGTAGGTGGATAGTGGGTTATGTATGGCTCAAGACTCAATGCCTTGTGGTTGTAATTTGAATGCATGTGTGAATGCTTGTAATGCGGCCTTTGGTGCCATTAATTAATTAATTTGTTGATTAATTTTTGATGTAACTTGTGAGGCTTGCATGCCCCTAAGGTTAGGATGGGAATAGGATGTTTTCACATGTATTTTGCACCTTTATTTTATATAGGATTTAGATCCTTATAGAATTTAGTGGGGGGACAAGTATTAGATTAGTTTTGCTCCATGGACGATGTGGCGAAACTAATGCAAGCGGGAGCCATACAAACCCACAACTATGAGATGCTTATGTGATTACTTTTGTTAGGTTAGGTATGGGTGTATGCTTACACGACCACCAAACAAAGTGTCATATGAATTGTTTGTCCCAAACTAAAACGAATAAGTTAAATCGCCCTCCTTCTCTCTATCCCCTTCACGTCGATTGTCACTCATGGCGCGGTCCGTCCAAGCGGACGTCATGATTGCCAATTCGGTAGTCGGGGTGCAAATAGCTAAGATTTGCAAGGAGCAAATAGTGAGAAGTGACTTTTCGATGGACCCAACTAGAGTTTGGACATCGGGGCGAAGTTCGCTTATGCGAACCAAGAGTCATGGTAAGATGATTGGTTGTAGAACCTACCTTATCTAATCATTTTGGATGACGTGCCATAGCAGGTCCATTTTGATGAAAATAGGGGTCTTGGAAATCACTATACTTAGGGACTTTTAAAAGTGTAGTGAAAGTTTTACTTTTGTTAAAACTAAAAACATAAAACTAATTGACCTTTAAATTCGATTATTGTTGTAGATGTCTTCCTCCTCTTTAACGCTTCGTTCTCTTCTTGAGAAAGAGAAACTCGCCTTTAACGGTGCTAATTTCTTGGATTGGCACCGCAACTTCAGGCTTGCCCTTAGGTTTGAGAAAAGGGAGTACCTCCTCACCACTCCGATTCCCTCCGCTCCTAAGGACACCGATCCAAAGGATAAGCAAGAGGAATATGAGAAGCACGTCAATGACGACATGGAGATGTCGGTCTTGATGGTTGCGGTCATGGAATCGGAACTCCAAAAGGAGTTCATGGATAGTGGTTATGGAGTGTTTGAAATGATCACTCGTCTCAAGAACATGTTCCAAACCAAGGCCCGCACCGAAAGAGCCCGTCTCATCAAGGCCGTCGCCAACACTCGCTTGGCGGAGGGTCATGAAGTCGGGCCACACGTCATGAAAATGGCGGGGTTGTTTCGGCAGCTTGAAAAGCTTGATACGCCCTTTCCTTCGGGTGCGATTCAAGACTTCATTCTCAACTCCCTCCCTCCAAGCTTCACCGGTTTTGTTGTGAACTACCGGATGAATGGCATGGACAAGAGCATGGATGATCTCCAAAACATGCTCGTTGAAACGGAGGATAGTCTCAAGAAGGAGAAGGGCCCAAAGAATGTTCTTGCCGTGAGTGACAAGAGCAAGAAGATCAAGAAGCGAGGCCGTAAAGCCAAGAAGGGCAAAGGCCCGGTGACGCCCCAAGGTCCGGCCAAGGGTGCTCCCGTGGGTTCCAAGAAGAAGAACCCGGCCACTCCCGAGACCGTTTGCTACTATTGTAGCAACAAGGGTCATTGGAGGAGAAACTGCCCCAAGTACCTTGCCGACAAGAAGGCGGGAACCGTCCAACCTTCTTCTTCAGGTATATTTGTCATCGAAACATTCTCGCTACCTCTAACACCGATTGGGTATTCGATACCGGTTCGTGTGCTCACATTTGTCGAAATGTGCAGGTCCTAAAGAATAGGAGGCGGCTCGAGAAAGGTGAAGTTCAACTCCGCGTCGGGAATGGCACGTGCATCTCCGCTATGGCCATTGGGAGCGTGGATTTAACTTTACCTTCTGGTTTTGTGTTGGAACTAAAGGATGTATTTTTGGTTCCCTCTATCACTCGAAACATTATCTCTATCTCTTGTTTGGACATGGATGGTTTTGATGTTGTAATAAAGAACAAGTTGTTGACATTGTTTCGAAATGAAGTTTGTTTTTGTGATGCGCATTTATTGAATGGTCTTTATGTGCTTGATTCTAGCGGACTTATCTTGAGTGTTGAGAATGACAATAGGAAACATAAGATTTCACATGAGAATGCAACTTTGATGTGGCATTGCCGCTTAGGTCATATCAATGAGAAACGCATCAAGAGATTACAAACCGTTGGTCTCTTGGATCAATTCGCTTTCGAGCCAATTGACACATGCGAATCTTATTTGATGGGAAAGATGACCAAAGCACCTTTTCCCAACAAAGGGACAAGGGCAAATGACTTATTAGACATTATACATACCGATGTATGTGGACCTATGAGCATTTGTGCACGTGGTGGTTATTCATATTTCATCACATTCACCGACGATCATAGTAGATACGGGTATATCTACTTGATGCGTCACAAATCCGAATCCTTTGACAAATTCAAAGAATTTAAGAATGAAGTTGAAAACCAACTTGGTCGAAAGATCAAGGTCTTACGATCCGATCGAGGTGGTGAGTACTTGAGCCATGAGTTTGGCAACTATCTAAAGGAGTGTGGAATCGTTCCACAACTCACTCCATCCGGAACACCTCAATGGAATGGTGTATCCGAAAGGAGGAATCGAACTTTGCTTGACATGGTTCGATCAATGATGAGCCAAGCCGATTTGCCTATGTCCTTTTGGGGATACGCCCTTGAAACCGCAACTTTTACATTAAACCGTGTTCCATCAAAGTCCGTTGAGAAGACGCCCTATGAGCTTTGATTTAAGAAGAAACCAAGCATATCGTTTCTCAAGATTTGGGGTTGTGAAGCTTATTTGAAAAGGCTAGTGAGCGATAAGCTTGGACCCAAATCGGACAAATGTCATTTCGTAGGATACCCTAAGGAAACGAAGGGTTACTACTTCTATAACCGCAACGAGAACAAAATAGTTGTTGCTCGTTATGGTATGTTCTTGGAGAAAGAATTTCTCTCAAGAAGAAGTAGTGGGAGCAACGTGGTGATTGAAGAAATTCAAGAACCGCAACAACAAAGCATGCCTCAAGTAGGCAATGTAGTTGTTCCCGATATGGTGCCAAATGAGGTTGCACAAAATGTGGATGCACCGAATGAGATTGTAGCCGAACCCATTCCACAAGTTGTTGTGGAAGAAGAGATTCACGAACAAGCTCCCTCAAATGAAAACTCAAACATATCGCGAGTCGATGATGTTGAGGAAGCACCTTCACTTGAAGTTCAAGAACAAAGTCCACAAACTGTTGTGGAACAAGTTCAAGAACCTCAAGCGTCTACTCTACGAAGATCGGCAAGGCCAAGTCGTCCACCTATAAGATATTTAGGTTTGCACGACGTTCTCGTCATGGAGAACGATGAGCCTTTGACCATTGATGACATGAGAAAGAAACCCGACTCCAAGGAATGGCTAAAATCCATGGAATCCGAAATGCAATCCATGTATGACAACAAGGTATGGACCTTGGTTAATCTTCCCAACGGAGTAAAACCCGTTGAGAACAAATGGATCTTTAAGAGAAAGGTCGACATGGATGGCAACTTGACCATTTACAAAGCACGACTTGTAGCGAAAGGTTACAAGCAAATTCATGGTATTGACTATGAAGAAACCTTCTCGCCCGTCGTCATGTTCAAGTCAATTCGGATTATGTTAGCAATTGCCGCATTCTATGATTATGAGATTTGGCAAATGGATGTCAAAACCGCCTTCCTAAATGGAAATTTGGAAGAGGATGTGTATATGACACAACCCGAGTGTTTTGTGGATCCAAAGAATGCTAACAAAAATGCAAGCTTCAACGATCAATTTATGGATTGAAGCAAGCATCAAGGAGTTGGAACAAGCGCTTTGATGAGGAAGTCAAGAAATTGAACTTCTCTCAAAGTGAAAAGGAACCTTGTGTCTACAAGAGGTTTAGTGGGAGCGTGGTTGTGTTTCTTGTTCTATATGTTGACGATATACTCTTGATCGGGAATGATATTCCCGAATTGAATGCAGTCAAGGATTCATTGAAGAAAGTGTTCTCAATGAAAGACTTGCGCGAAGCCGCCTACATCCTAGGAATCAAGATCTATAGAGATATATCAAAAAGGATGTTAGGTTTGAGCCAAGATGCATATATTGACAAGGTGTTGCAAAAACACAATATGGCGAATTCCAAGAAGGGATTCTTGCCTATGTCACATGGCATTTACTTGAGCAAGACTCAAGGTCCGACAACGGAGACAGATCGGGAATACATGAAGCGATTCAAGTATCCATCTGTAGTCGGATCGATTATGTATGCCATGTTATGCACTCGCCCCGATGTGGCACATCCGATTAGCGTGACTAGTCGATATCAAGCCAACCCAGGCATGCCACACTGGACCGCAGTCAAGAATATCCTCAAGTATCTCAAGAGAACCAATGAGAGCATTCTCGTATACAGTGGAGACCAAGAGCTCGTTGTAACTGGTTACACCGATGCTAGTTTCCAAACCGATCGAGATGACTCCAAATCACAGTCCGGCTTTGTATTTCTACTTAATGGTGGTGCCGTAAGTTGGAAGAGTTCCAAGCAAGATACAACAGCCGATACCGTCACCGAAGCAGAATACTTAGCGGCTGGCGAAGCAGCAAAAAAGCCGTATGGATCAAGGAGTTCTTGACCGAGCTAGAGGTGGTTCCAAGCATCTCGGGTCCAGTGGATATCTACTGCGACAATACGGGAGCCATAGCTCAGTCCAAGGAGCCTAGGTCTCACCAGAAGACTAGGCACATTCTACGACGATTCCATCTCATCCGTCAGTTGGTCAATGACGGTTGGGTCAAGGTCAAGAAGGTGGGCGGTGCCGCGAACACAGCGGACCCTCTGACAAAGCCTTTGTCTCGAGAAGCGCATGAGTTGCATGTTGCATCCATGG
This sequence comes from Rhynchospora pubera, assembly GCA_028095005.1. Taxonomy (NCBI): domain Eukaryota; kingdom Viridiplantae; phylum Streptophyta; class Magnoliopsida; order Poales; family Cyperaceae; genus Rhynchospora; species Rhynchospora pubera. Next base: position 205,764,214 of record CM051462.1, on the reverse strand, counting down.
GGATTAGGCGTATGCCTGATTGGCTTTGAGTTGTATCTTTTATTTAGGCGTTAGTATGTGACATGTATATTTGGATATTACATTGAGTACTATACACTGGCTAGAAGTCACTATTGATTGACTCTAGGCCAAGTGGGAGATTGTTAGAGATATGTCCTAGAAGCCAATCATATTTGGCTACTTCTATGGTTTTATGTTATGGATGATTTTATATCATTTGTTCCTTGATTTATGTGTTGACAGTTCATTCAGGTTGAGGATCTGAATTATAGATCACTGTGTTTCATTTAATAGTAAATGACAACAATAAATCTAAAGCGTCCATAATCTTGATAATTAACAAGGAACATTAATTACCAATAAGATTAGTATGCAAGTTAAGTGATGATTAAGTTCTATAAATCACAGGTTAAGAGTAACCAACTTAATTGCATATGTTTATGTTAATTGAACATAGTACAGGACATGACCCAACGAAATAAATATATGGATTGTGTTATGTGTCATTATTTATTTCGTTATGATTTTGATTCTAAGTTTGAGATGTTTATCTTTTCCACATGAGGATAGGTTCAATAAATATCGTCTACCGCTGATTTCCGATAAGGGCTGCTATACGGATGATATCTCATATTTATACTGATATTTTGGCCAGACTTTACATCGAAATTGTGACTAAAACCGTGATATTATCTTGTTTTTCTGTTTGTTTGGCAAGATTGGATACTGCCGTGGAATTTGACTTGTCTTGTAGGAATTTGGTGAATCACGCATAATCATTGCATAAAATGATAGATTTAAGAGAATCAAATGGCTAAATGGAAGCAATAGCATTGTGGAGCTCATTGTAAGCTTTCCGTCGATCTTTGAATCACCTCAATCGAAGCCCGGATGAAGAAATTATGCTCAAAATACTATTGGTGCGCAATGCTGGCACAAGAATTCGGACCGAATTAGCATCAATTCGGACCGAATTGCGTCATAGAAAATTACAGAGAAGCTAATTCGGACCGAATTGTCTGGAATTCGGTCCGAATTGCTATATACGGAAATGTTTCTGGCTGCGTACTGAAGGCGTTTTCTCCATTAGGAAGGCTATTTTTCCGCCCAAAATGAAGGAAAATCACGTCCCAGCTGTCCAGGAGAGGGGAGAGGAGTAATATAAGGATATTCCATCTTTGGAAGAGCAATCTTTCATTCCACTTTTGATCTTTCTCTCTCAGCCAGATCCAGATCTGGTTTTGGGGACAATTCTTCTTCTCTTTTGCGACTTGGACAGAGGTGGGAAGCCGGATTAGAGCTATTCCTTGCTGCTACAACGAGTATCGAAGATCTCAAGGTGTTTTCTAGTGCGACGGCAACAGTGGACAACCTTAGAAACTTGGCTATTTGTTGTATCGAACCAATTCTTTCTCTATTTTCTGGATTTATGGCTTGTTTAGACTTATCTACTGTTATTTGCATGATTTCTCTTAGTATGTTAGGCTAAAAACTTGTTGCTTTAGGGATAGATGTAGCTTAGATTTTGGTTTTGCTTGGTTTGCTTATTTTGTTGATGGACGAAGCTAATTACCCTTGGGGTTTTTATTGAAATTGCTTGTGTTTGGTCCAGTTATTACTTGTATCGCTCGACTTTTGTACGCGTGCAATTGTTGGGAACTTCTTTACATTATATTAATCAAGTCCTGTACGAGTATTTCGAGGTAGGTCAAAGGCGAAAGTCGACCAATTAATAACCAAAAGTGAACGTTTCTAGTTAGGCGAAAATCTAACTAGATACCTCGTAGAAAATCATTGGTAAACTCGAGTAAGTCCACCGAACAACGAAAGTTGGGGGTGCAATACACTCGATGAAGGTTGTTTAACACTATATCCCATTCCAAATACCGTACCCAATAGGCGAAAGCGGAGGGTTAGGGAGTTAGGTTTGGCTAGATGGACCTTTGGCTTGAATAAATCAACAAAAGAGTAAACCACAGCATTTACACAGTGGAATTCGGTCCGGAATTCAGACTGGATTAGCAAGGCCGAATACGACAGTGCTAGGTCTTGCGACTCTGTGGCCAGTTCTAAGTGAAATCGAACCCTAAGGCACATTTACCATCTTATTTCAAACCGTTAGAAAACCCCAAAAATATTTATCTCAATTATTTTGCATAATCTTTATTACTTGCGATTGCATTCCTTTGTTTTCCTTTAATTTGTTCTATTCGTGACACCGATCCTTTTCTACTTTATTTTTATCGTCTAGCTTTAACGGAATAATAAGAATAATATTCATATCCATCTCTGTGGGTTCGACACCTTTACTCTACTACGAACGACTAGTCGAGTACAAGGTTTATTTGTTTGACTTTGGTTCACACCCTCGATCAACGGACGTTATTTATGTTCTCTTGAATTGTGCGGGGAAAAACTAAATTATCAAGAAAACCGTATGTCCCTCATTAATTCATTTAGTGAGTGACGATATCTGTTTGGGCCCCTTGATGGAGATAGATTGTTTGCTAGCAACTGATACAATTATCTCTAGATCAAGAAATGTATAATCTGCAAGAATGACACATTCCTATCTTGGATTATACGGTGATATCGTGTGACATAAGAATCAAAATAGAGATATACTTTTATTCTCTCATGCAGGATTGAAATATTGTGGTTGTACACTATTTATGCGAATTGGGAATCATAACGTGTTGCTAGATACCGCTTATGATTATTGGAATTAAATAGCGATTTAACTCCATGTCCAACGTAGCATAAATCCTCAAAGGGTCACACAAAATTGGTGTTTTAACCATGCGTGCATTATTTATTTATTTGCAATAATTGGTATTGCAAAATATGATAAGTTGATTACTTAATTAAATAGCGTTATAGACCGTTATAATTAATTAAATCAAAGGGATCAAATAGAAATAAATTAATGCATTTTCTAATCCCTAAATAATTATTATTAAGTTAATAATTATTTATTTCAACACACATGCATATTATAGGGCTTTAATTAAATAGTTAATTAAAGGCCCAATAAGGAACCAAATTGAGAGCAACAAAAGGGGCCATTTAATGATTGATTGAGTGGACCCATGAGGCAAAGCAAATAGCCCATAAAGGCCCTTATTGTGGCCGGCCATACTAGTGGTAGATGGGGTGGCAATCTTGTAAATAGTTGGTGTGAGGTAGGTAGGATTTGCACACTATATAAAGGGTTGTATGGTTGCAAATTCCCCCATCTCTCTCTCTCTCCCACATAACCTAGCCGCCCCCCCTTTTGTGGTAGGCGCCTCCCCCTCTCTTCTCTCCCTATTGCTCATGTGTTGAGCCCCATTCTTCCACAAATTGATTAGTTGATTTGCTAGAAGAACGGGAAAGCTAGGAATTAGTCATATCCTCCAAGTTACTAGCATAGCTTGTTGAGGATTTGGTTAATACCAAGTGGACTCGAGGAGCTTTCGACAAGGAGGCCGAAAGAGAAAGCACCACCTTCATCCTAGCCGCGGTTCAAATCCTCTTGGTTACGATATCAAGGGAGGTACATCTTTGAACCCTTTCTCTTGTGTGAATGGCTTAGTACTAGTTCCTATGTGTGTGCATGCTTAATTATGGGTAATTAATAGTAATTATCTTGGAAAAATTAAAATTGTGCACTTAACTAATAGTACAGACAATTTTTTTAAGAAATTTGCATTTCATCCCTATGATAACAATTTCGTTTGTTCACCCTCATATTGTTTCTTGATGTAAGAATTATATTGATATTGATATAAAAGTCATTTAGTTAATTTTTATTTATTTTTGTGACTCTATTGGAATATTTTCTAACTCCGTCATAATTTCAGATAATGGTATCGATTAACTTCCATTAGTACGTCCGTTTCTGCCTATTTGATTGTTAAATTTTAGTATAAACCATCTACTTTATAATGGACAATTCTGATTTTTTTTAAAATATTCCAAAGAATGCCCTATAATGGAATATTTTTCTATTGGAATAAATTTTATATATTTCAATAAAATAAATTTTATATGTTTCAATAAAATAAATTTTATATATTTCAATAAAATAAATTTTATATATTTCAAGATGATCAATCGATAATTTTACAAATATAAAGATCGTCACGGTTACTAATTGAAATTACTGTTAACATAACTTAAAATCTTTGTAATACTTGACAATAATTTTACAACGTTTTACATTGAAGCACAAATGTCTACATGAAAACCAATATAATGGCGATAATATTAAATATTTTTTTCAATTTTTCGAAATAAAAAAGAGTTCCAACTCCAGGACAAATTAAATAGGGACAAAGCAGGGACATTTCTTGCCATATTTCTGTAATTGATATTTTTTTACGTAGATATTGGTCTTTTGGCGTAATATGACTGGCCTTAATTGTAAGTGAAAGCTGCGCCACAAGTTAGCTTGGGTCCGGTCTAGTATAATAAAAGCGTAATTCATTTTTTTAATGTAAACGACAAAATGTTAAAAGGACGGTGGAATTTTTTGGGTTTGGACTTTGGATCGTCATTCCATTTGACGATCCAAGGTTGGATCGTCATTCGGAATGACGATCCAAGCGTTTTGTGATTTCGTCAATTCAAATGACGATCCAACAATATTATTTTTTAATTTTTAAATATTTAGCTGTTATTATCGAAATTCCAGTAAACAATAACGTTAGTTTTAATTTTTACGGTTGTTTTGTTTTGTTTGAAGTTAGTAGGCTTTTTAGCGAACAAATTTTGCCCAAGAACTTCACGGATCCAGTCAAATTGTTTTGGGCCATACTTGTTTCGATTGAATGAACCCAGAGCCCAAAATTAAGGGTCTGACGTAGGCCTGGCAAACGTTCCAAACGCTCACGGAAAATCATATTTCCGTTTTCGTGCCGTTTCAGAAATGGAATCAAAATAACTGTTTCGTTTCCGTTCTGTTTTCGAAATGATAGTGAAAATTGGTGTCACATTCCGTTTCGTTTATGTTTTCCACTATAATTTCTTATTTCCCTGTTCTATTTCAGTAAAACGATATAATTATCTGTTATGTTTCCGTTTAGTTTTTTTGAAACGACAACGAAATTGATGCCACATTCTGTTCCTGAAAATGAAACGACACCACGTTTTTATTTTCCGTTTTGACAGGCCTAGTCTGACGCTTTCCCATATTTCATGGCCCATTTTAGCAATATTTAAGGAACTGTTAGTAAGATGGTGCATGCCATCCGTGCATCATGGATTCATGGAGGTGCAATTAGAAGAGATAGAAGAGAGTATATAAACAAAATATTAGTGTAATATATGTCTAGTCAAACATTGGTGACATCAAAATACATTAACGAGATATTTAAATAATCTACGCCTTAAATATATGAGCAGATCAAGATGCAAAAATGAAAAATTAAAATTTATTGTATCATTGTATGTATATTGAAACGGACGATTGAAGGCATAAGAGCAATAGTACACTAACAGTGATAGGTGTTACTTAAGTCTAAACCTCTAAATATAATTTTCAATAACCATTTTTCATTTCATAGTAAATAAATAAGGTGGGACCCAAATCAAGCTAGCTATCTCCGTTTCTTAACTGCATAGTAAAAAAAAGTAAAAAAAACTGAAACAAAAAAAAGAAGGGCAAAAGAAAATAGGGCACTAACCGACCAGAAACGGTAGAAACAGAAAATACCCAAAAGGTTCCAAATTGAGGAGCATGCCTGAATTCAATAAAAAAAAAAAGGAGCATGCCTGAATTGTTGCGTTATTTCATTGACAAAACCAGTTGCAGGAAAAAGAAATGCAGCTTTAAAGCCTGAGAATAACAGAAAGAAAGGAGCTTTTGTGGACAGTGATACTGAAAAGGAACCATTGGCAATGGAATCAATCTTTCCTTTTTATCTACTACAGTCTTTTTACATAACGTCAACACCGCTTCTTTTTCGTCTGTCCTGAATTGCGGCCTGATGCAATTCATTGTCTTCCGTCGAATATTATTTAAATAAATAAGCTGGAAAAAAAATTAAAACTATATACGACAAAATTTCCATACTCCTGTAGTTTTTTTTTTTTTTTTTGGGGGGTGGGGGGGGAGGGTTCTATCTATTATTAAAAGTTGAAAACTGTAAATCAGGACGGGACAGAATTGTCACGTGGGAGAGGTTAGGGATACAAATACGATTTAACAACATGCAGTTCAACAAGTAAATTAAAAATGATAAATTAATTGAGTGCATTTGCTAAGGTTGCTGGAATAGGGAAAAAAGAAAGAGAACTACATTATTTTAAATTATAATTTGTTAATTCATCATGGAAAAACCTTACGTTTGTTGCATTAAAAAAAATAAAAAGATTTCAGCAATCAAACTCAAATTAGATAAGCATAACAATCCTGTGTTAAATTAAGTAAAGAATATTAGCGATTGTGCCCTGAACTGAAAAGTTATGTGCCCTGAACTTCACAAACTTTCACAAAAATTTTTAAGTTCTCCTTAAAGCTCCGTAAAGCTAGTTGTTGTTGCTCATAAATTTGTTGTCAAAAGCAACAAAAATGATCTTTACAAAAAATTTTCAAAGTTTTTTTTTTTGTGTTAACATCCACCAACAATTATCGCTGTTCAATATTTAATAATTTCTCTATTGCCGAGTTAATGAAAGGGACGGCGAAGACATTAGATAGAGGAATTAATATAGGCTTAATAAGAGATCAAATCCTATTGATTTGTGAGCTTATCAGCCTTGATTATAAATAAAGTACTAAACTAATCGCTTGAAATGTTCTGACTGGCTGTTACGGCAACAACTACTGGTCTGGAGTGTAGTTTGGGACGATTTCAGCGAGGCAGCGTGAATTTCCACATAGGTGTGTAATTTTTTTTTAATCCAGTTAATAGCCTACATTATGATTATAGGGTGCGTTTGGATCGTTGGAAGAAAGAAAACGAAGAAAGAAGAAGAAAAAAATTATAAACAATCCAAACTCTTCACAAAATTACACACTTCCCAATACTTCTTCTCACTTCTTTCCTTCTTCCCTTCTTCCCACACCTATCCAAACGCACCCATAGTAAGGTTATAATTCTACAAAAATTGTTGTCATATAGTACCGCAATCTCATTTTTTTTTTATATTTCATAATCTAATGCCAAATTTAAACTATGGAAATTATTTATTTTCACAAAACGCGTCCATAATTTTGTTGCTGTTCTTTAAAATGCAGTAAAATTTTGTTAAATTTTTTCGCTATAGACTAAAATATCAAAGTTTATGAAATTCGAGAGCTATATGATAATCTATTATTTTCTATCTTTATAGTCTGCTAGATGTCGTTAAAGGTGAAATTACTATAAAGTTATTTAATAAATAATAAAATTTGCATTACTTTTTATCATCTTTTATAAACAAAAATATACGAGGATCCTACATATAATGTTAATAAAAATTATTTTACGAAATATTTTCTTATCCAAATCTTAAAACCAACATACTATTGGGCTTGTTTGGATGGTATGGAAATTTGAAAAGTTTTTAATTTCTAGACATAAATTTATTATAAACAATCCAAACTCTTCACAAAGTTACACATTTTCCAATAAATTTATGTCTAGAAATTAGAAATTTTTTAAATTCCCAAATTCCTAAGCTATCCAAACGGTCCCATCGTGTGATTAATATCCCCGCCCCCTCCCCCCCCAAAAAAAAAAAAAAATGTGATTGACCGATTGCAGAGGTCATAAAATCCTCCTCAGACTTATTTTCTCTTCGGTGGATTCTGTTCTCCACAAACCACAATAGCGTGAAACTTTTCTTTTAAAAATAAATAATAAAAAAGTTTAAAAAGCATGGGAATGGAAGACCTATATTTTTGAAAGGCGTAAAACAACAATCTGAATCTGCTGTTGCGCGACAAATTGTGTAGCGCAGAAAATCGAACCGTCGACTGAATCTAATGGTGTGAGAAAGGATTGCTATGTTATTGGTTATAATCCCATCTTATCGGATCGGATACGATAGATCCGGATTGAATAATAAAAAAAAAGAAAGAAGCGCTGGCTTATTCTGTCTCTTCTCTTTCGAATAACTTCTCTCTCTAGTGATCGTGGAGGCGAAGGTGTAGGCGATCGTAGAAGCGAACAATTAGACAACTGATCGAGCAAGAGAGAACAAACTATTAGCGATCGTGGAGACAAAGGCGAAGCAGATGCTGATTCCGATCTAGGGTTTCGGAAAAACCTAGGGCTGCGACTAGACGGTAAGTTTCGCATCTGGTCGAAAAATTGCCGTGTAGGAGAGCATACATCTGAAACAATTATACTTTCGATTCTGTTGGTAATAATTTGTCGTTGGGGATGGAGCTTTTTTATTTTTTTTTTGTCCCCAAAAATCTGTGACGAGCCTGGAAATTTTCGTTCTTATAATTTTTCCTGGAATTTTTTGTTCTTACAATCTTTCGTGTAAAGTTTTAATTTTTGTGATGAGAAAAAAGATTTAATGTTTGCCATCTATATCAATTTTTGGAAAATAAGAATCAATTTTGATTAGTTGTAAAGTGTTACCTGATTAGTTGTAACTGTTTGAGCCGAATTTAAAATTCAATTTTGACGTGAGAAAATGGAAAACAAGAAAATGTTTGATGCACTTTGTATTGTGTTATATTAACTTAATTCTTTTGGGAAAGCAACACTTACAGTACCAATTGGTTTTGAATTTACTTTCTTTCTTTCTGTCAGATCTCACTGACAAAAAAACTCTGGTTGCATGCAAACATATAAATGTTCCATGCCAACTTGGATAAATTTACTAACCTTTACTGCAAGCAGTATAATTGTCTGTCTATACTGTCACACAACTTGTCATTTTTTTTTTCCTTTAGGTTCACCGAAGGAATTAAAGCGGCGTCAAGAAGCAATTAAAGATAAGGAAAAATGTCGGGATGAAAATTTATTTTGAAGGGTATAATCGCAGGATTTGCAATAGTCTTATGTCTTATTGTAATCTTGCTTTGCATAGTAATTGCAACGGTTATAAAATTATGGTAGTTATGTAATATGCTTCTTAATTATGGATTGTTTATTATGCTTAATCTAATGCTTGTAAATGTGCTTCAGTTGATTTGGAGACCTGTTTGTACCAATTTCTTATCTATTATTATTAAGTGTTACTATGAATTTAGTGTAATGCCTTATCTACTGGTTGTACCAATTGCTTGTATCTATGTTTGTACCTAATGGCTGTAATGCCTTATCTAATGTTTGTACCTGTTTTCACTTCCTTAAAAAGAGTATGTAGTGTTACAATGAATTAAGTGTTGCGTATATGCCCACTGGTACAGAGCCATGGTACCAACCCACGGTACCAACTCGTGCAGCTTCAATTGATGTGGCCATAGCTTTCATGTGACGGTCCACTATATTAAATTAAAATAAGAACTTTGAGGGTGTTTGTGTTCTTAAGTCTAAATTATGCCTCTTTTCAAACAAAGCTGCAGTCCATGTATTATGCAAATGTATTATGTCCAAATGATTAATCTTAGAAATAGAGAACAGTATTACAGTTGCTAAAGAAGAAACATGTAAAACAAATTGATGGTAGAGACAACAAATTGACAGCGGAGACAAAACAAGAATAAGAAAGAGAGGTGGTACCAAGATATTCACCAGATATTCATTAATGTGGCCATATTAACAAGATATTCAAACATGTAACCTTCAATTAAATCATTCACAAAATAAAAGCTTTTTCTTTAAAAGCTATACTAAATCATTTCCTGCATATGGATTCCAGAATTGCCCCGTTTGTTCTTCTATTTGAAATTCTATTTTCAATTGAGAAATCCAATCGTTGTCCCCATATGGTTGTTGCTGAAATTGCAAATGAAAAGATCTCTCAGTAATTGGTTAGCATAAAACGAATAGAAATGTATCAGTAAGGACTAAGGATTGTCTACCACATGGTATTGTAGAACTTTCGCAATAATTCAGCTAGCCTAGTACCTGAGGAAACAAAACCCTAAATTGGAAATACATATAGAGCATGTACCACACCCTAAACTGGAAATACATATGGAGCATGTACCACACCCATAGCTGGTACAGAAATTTTATAAAAAAACCCTTAAAGAAACTACAAGCTATCTGAACTTCTCATGTTCTTGTTTGATTTTGGCATAGGAACCAAATTCAAGTAGGGCTCTTTCTAGTAAAACAAAGAAATGAAAAAGGAAAAGGAAAAGAAAAAGAAATAAGAAATAAGCAAAAAATGAAAGGAAACGATAATGAGTAACTCAGTAAACTAGTACAACACTCGGCAACTAGGATTGGAGCCATGACTTTGTACTGTTCCAACAAAATGGTCTGAGAATTGCAGCACTCGACAACCAAATTACAAGAGGCGTGCATAAAAAACCCAACGTTAGTGGATCATGACTTTGTACTGTTCTCTGACAATTCCGACTGAGACTATTACAAGAGACAATCAATTTCTTACATATGTGCATCAAATTACAAGAGACGATTAATACTATTGCTATTTGCTATTTGCAGGAAAAATTACAGGAGAAGATTAACTCGTTTATACTAGTGCTATTTGTCTATTAATTCTGAGATGTGGAACCCACATACCAGGATTTAGTACCACAAAAAAAAAAGAACTAACCTGAACAGGAGACGTTGGACTGGCCATGGAACTTATATGGCAAGGAGATATTTACACATGTGAAAGAACACTACGCACTACATGCCGATTCTCTTGCCGTACGAGAACGGAGGATCAGGTTCACAACGATCTCAAGGGAAGAGAAATTTGAATATGGTTTAGGACGAGAAAGAAGGAAATCGCTGCTCGCTGACTCCCTTCTAATTTGGGTCGAGAAATTTGAAATGAAATCGCAGGAATACAAGAACGGAGATGTGGTTTCCCTGCAAATCGAGACACAGAAGTCTTTCAGACATGCGGATCCAATATGGGAAGAGAGTGGAGAGGAAATAATGCAGATCCGATAAGATGGATTATCCAATAAGATAGCGATTCTTTCTCACACCGTTTGATTCAATCGACGGTTCGATTTCTGCGCGACACAGCTTGTCGCGCAACACTAGATTCGAATTCGTAAAACAATTTAAAAATTTTAAAAAAAGGAGCGATGACGCGAAGCGATAAAAGCTCACTCTCTCTCTCTCTCTCTTTTCGCGAGCCTTGGCTCGGTCTTGGTTGCTTCTTCTATTAGCTCTTAAAATTTCTTAACAATCCGGATTCGCTGTTGCGCTACACCGCGTGTCGCGCACTACGAGCCGTCTGATCTTGATCGGACGGTTCATTTTTTACGGGCCTACCAATCTAGGTTACATGCACGGGGCTCCCTTGTCCATTGGATCTTAATCGAACGGCCAGCATACCGCGCGACACGCTGTGTCGCGCGGCAGCGAATCTCAATTTCTTAAAATTTCTCCTCTCTTTCTCTCATGGCGACCTGAGAACTTGTGATAAGGCAAAATAAGTCAATCCTTTTTCCTCGACGAAAGTCTTGTGTTGGCACTGATTTCAACACCTGTGGCTATTTTCCCTTCTAGGTACGCTTTAATTTTGTTGGGATACTTTCAAGTGTTTTGATTTTTTTTTTCAAACTGCCAATTATTCGTTAAAGTTGGGCGCATCCGTTTTCGAATTTTTGGGTTGTTTTTTTTTTATTGGAATTTGCTAGATTTCTGTACCTTGTAGAACCGTCTCTCGTTTGAGAGAGTAAAGGCATTGGTTTGTACCAAATTCGGACAATGAATCAGATTGATTTTGGTACCGTTGAAGTCAAACGATACTAATTTTATCTTTAATTTGGATCCTCGGTACAATTTGCCAGGTTCTTAGCTAACCGAGCTTTGGGTGTGAAGAACAACTCATGCTTTAACGGCCTATCAGGTGTTCGACAAAATTTCCAGCTGACCTAGTTGATATGTACGATAAAATGGATGATGGAGAGCTAGACCTTTCGAGCCAGTTACTATTACCCAATCCTGAAACGTCGAATACCTTCGAAGAATTTATGAAGAACACTCGAACCTCTTGCACGCACACTCACACGTGCAACCCTCCAGGCCCAGCTGCAACTTCACATACCCACACATGCCACCATACACATACCCAAGTGTTTGCTTCTTTAGATGAAACACACCTGGATGATGAGCCCAATTCCAGTCAAAAAAAGACACGCCGGCCATTGGGCAACCGTGAAGCAGTGCGCAAGTACAGGGAGAAGAAGAAAGCCCATACGGCTTTCTTAGAAGAGGAGGTGAAGAAACTCAGGTTAAGCAACCAACAACTTTTGAAAAGGTTGCAAGGTCAGGTGGCACTTGAGGCAGAGGTAGTAAGGCTGAGAGCTTTACTAATGGATTTCAAAACTAAAATAGATTCTGAAATTGGGAACTTCCCATTTCAGAAACAGTGTGAGATTGGAGGCTTCAAATGTTATGACATGGAGGTATCAGCATGGGAGGAGAGCTGTGGTCCTGTCGTGGTTGATTGTCAGACAAGCCAGAAAGATGATGTGTAATTTCAAGATCTGATCTGATCTTCTTTTTGTTTTTCTATATTGAAAAACATTTGTAGAGTTATGTAGTTGTAACTTATCAGGCAATATGCATGGGTGTTCCTTTTATTGTATGATTAATACAGAAACAGGGTTGTATAGGCAGTTCAACAGCCTTTGGTACTGCCATGTATGGAAAAATAGTACAGAAAAATGTAGCGGAAACAACAGTTATGCCTGAGAGGCTGAAAACAGTTGTTTGTAAATTGTAAATATGATGAGTTTGGCTACTTTTTTGCCAGATGTAGAATTATCGGTAATATAATGAAAGCTTTACATTTTCAATTGTCTATTTCATTGCATTGTCTGAGTTCTGTCATCTTTGTATCATTGCAAAAACTATTAACAATTTCTTTGATTTTCTTATTTTAGATACTTAATCAGATGTCAGGAAATGTAATGTTTTCCTGCTTAGGAGACGATAAAAGGAAAGTTTAATTCCTTCTAACCTCAATTAGACACCCAGCTACAAGTGGATACCGGACCTATAATGGGATGCTACTAACATACCAGTTAGATTGCTATTATTTTGAAACCCAATTAAACCTCAGGTTACTGCTGATTTTGTTTTTAAGTAGAAGCATTTTCTTATTTGGGCTTGTAGCAAGTTATTGTACTTCTGCCTTGTTTATATGTCAAGATTCTGTTATTGCAAATGTAAAATTAGATTGTGCCAAAGTTGTGTGTTTTACTTTTGACATTCTTATGGAAGTATAAAGGACAGAATAAATGACCCACATCCACATGGAGATAAGCTAGATACTGAACGCAACTTAGATTCATTATTATTTTTTTTTATGATACATAATCGATTTTCAACAATATTTTTTATGGTTGTCAAAGCGTAATAATTATTACGACTCAAGCGTACGATCAACTGATAAAGTACTCAACCACAAAGAGAAACAAAGAACCACTCCTTAACTACAATTAGCTAGACTAAATCAAATTTTGATAGTGCAATGAAAAATTATAAATCCTAGGGCTCTTTACCTCTAGTATTGGATTAATTATATGAATCTAATTGTATTATTTTTTACGGAACTTTTGCATTAGTTAAGGGATCTTTGTTTTAGAAAGTTGGGCTGAGGCTACCAAACGAATAAATCAAGGGATCTTATCCCAAGATAAGACAGTTTTGTGGCTTACCATCCTATTCCTAACACAAACATATTATGTGATAAGACGTTTTTTTAAGGCTTTAAACTATTGAATGACTGAAATTCCCAAATTTACTCTATGTTAGTCCAATCTTTTTTTAATATTTCACTCCATCTCTTAACTACCTAATTTTTAATGAATAAGGAGCCAAACATATTTAAAGTAATTAAACATGTATAGAACAAATAATTCACACAAAATTGCAAGTACAATCTAGTACATAAATTAAGTACAATCTAGTACAGAAATTATATAATCCAAGCACTATGGTATAACCAATATCATAAAAGAGAAAACTAGACTCTCATTGAAAAACTACAAACGATTGTGACTTTTTTTTTTAATAACCTTGACATTGTCACATTGGTTGTTAAGAAAGTACCATAAAGTTAACTGGGGCTGTTTGGATTCATGGAGGAATTTGAGGAATTTCATCTTTCTAGCATAAATTTATTATAAACAATCCAAACTCTTCATAAAGTTACACACTTCTTAATAAATTTATGTTTAGAAATTGGAAATTTCCCAAATTCCTAAGCGATCTCATATGTCGTATGCGTGCTTGAATTCCCTCATGTCTATAGTCTTCTTCTTCAATCCTTAGTTTTTTTTTTTTTTAATGGCTGGGCAGCGGCTGCCAAGCTTATCAATCCTTGAAGTGCTTGATTTGTTAAGCAATCGGAGAAACTACAGTTCTGCTTTTAATTCATATAAAAAGGAGAAGACTAGGATAGTTGACTTTGTTTAGAAATAATTGAGAAATTGATGCGAACTATAAATTGCGCATCCTACATCCAAATCCATCCAAATCCAAACATATATTAATCCGCACAATTGAATCCGAATCCGAATACTGTTTGCGAACAGTTCTTCGCACAGTGAAAAACGCTGGATCTTTTGTTGCAACAGCTGAAAATGAGGCGGTTCATATTTTGTGTTATTCAATTTGCTTCTTATCTGCTACACGGTGACCATACGCAGTACGAACATAAAAAAATCTACTTAATTGTTTTCCCTCTACACACCACATGGGTGTCGATGATGATCTCATGCGTACACCCATAGGTAGCCTTTGTGAAACGGGTCTTTTACAATTTGTTTAACCCGTTGCACAATATATTCGAGTATGTTCCGAAATCCCAATCTGTTTTTTTATTTATGTGCTATGGCTATGGCCGACATCTATTGGACTGCAAATGCATCTCTGGACCGAATTATTTGTTGCAATAACTAAAGGTGTGGCTATATAATCGAGCATGGACAATTGAGAATGGTCATAGAGGATACGCCAATATCCATGTGGAGGATAAATTTGGCTGGGTTCCCATGAGCATGGGACCCGAATCCCGTGTAGCGCGGGACACCGTGTAGCGCGCGTACGGGCCGTCTGATTTTGATCGGACGGTTCATCTTTTACGGGCCTATCAATCTAGGTTACATGCACGGGGCTCTCTTGTTCATTGGATCTTAATCAGACGGCTACGATGCCGCGCAACACGGTGTGCCGCGCGGCACCAGATCTGAACTCATGAGCATGAGCCTTCATTCACCATTCTCGGCTTTCTATTTTTCATTAATAAATTTATTTGGATTTTCTATGGTCGTCAAATTAAAACTCAAGTACAACTGAAAAATAGTTGTCACAGAAAATCCTATATCTGAATCCAATCACATGTGGGACAGTGGATGTAATTATGTGCAGAAACTTTTTTTTTTTCCGTTTGTTTCCTCTGGAGATGAGATGAGGAAATGACATTTATTTTGCTGATTTTTAGGTCCCTTTTTTTATTTTGCCGCTTTTTTTTATATGGTTCATGTTGTGTCTTTTCTTTGTTTAATCCTAAGCGATCAATTTAAAAAAATAAACAACAACGAAAAGAGTTCACGCCAATTTTCATCTTCACAACATATCCTTAATCCAAATATTTTTCTCCGTTTATTTGATACAATACTATATTTGCAATTATCGTTATATTTAAAAATATGTGCAACATTGATTCAGTATGTTTGTATGATAATATTTATGGTATATTATATTCTGATTCTTCACATATCGATTTTTTTAAAATTGCTGTAATATTATGATATGATATTAAACTTATGAATCATGTTTAAAAAGAAATATTGCATAATATTAGAGATTCAAATTTATGGTTTGTACTTATGGAAAAACGACAAAAAAATATATTTTCTAAAATATTAGGTGAATGTTAAATTATACGTTTTGAAAATCACAATGACGAGATGGATACAAAATAAATACTTTAGATAGTCTTTTCTATTCGATGTTAAAAGTATCATATGTGTTAATATTTTAGATAAGATATGTTGATAATTAAAAAGAAATCAATAATTGATATAATAATTTTTTTTCTGTTTTTTCTATGTTTTATCACCTCATCTAAAAATATTATTTTTAAAATTTATTTTTTTCAGACACAATTATCTTATATAACAAAATTTACTTCTATTATAAGAGACATGTTCACGATATCTACATGTGGTAAAAATAGGTCGCGCAACGCCCGACGCCCCCACTAGTTCAGTTTGAATAGAGAATCAGATCAAGGACCTTTCATGAATTATATAAAATTTACTTCAAGAATAGTTCATTCTAGCTATGTCATTTAACGGTACGAAAAACAATAAATAATCCAACAATAACTTGTTCGAATAATAGGCTGAGTAGGTAAGAACCTAATCTGAGATTTAATTGGCGCGCCAACTTCCATCAATTTAATTTGTTTGTTAGCCAGATATCGTGATTAACGGTTCATTCTATTTCCAACTATCATTCACGCCATCACCTAGGAGTCTATGAACTCTGAGCAGAAAATGAAGCTCGTCTTAAATCAAATAATACATATTTCAATATTTTTCTTTAAAAAAATCAATGAGAAATTAAAGTTTCGAATCGGACATAATGAGAAAGTCATAATAATATGTCAATAAATTTTTTTCTAAACCTTTAATTATAATCATACTTTTTATTAGACTAGCAAACGAGCCCACCCGATTGTGTGGCAATAAGAAAGAAAATTTGAGACAATTTTGTTAGATGGCGATTTTGGTATGATGAGAGAGGGTTGATTTATTTTTTCTCTTTTCTTTACTATGCGCACAAATTAAGAAAGAATAAAAAAGGAAACAACCATCTGAGCAGATGTTAACACGGTCTAAACGAAAGGTTTAAATCTTTTATCTCATTATTAAATCTATACCACTGATATGATCAAATCGCAAAAATAAACGGTCCATATTGCATTGGGTAAACAATTGTTTGCTCCTTTGAGTTCAAATTTTGGATAGACCTTTGGATTGGTGCTTTTATAAGTAGTAAAGATATATTTTCTTATATTTTATAATAGTTGTACTTTTTTATGGATAGATCTCTTTATAAACTGATGAATGCACATTAAGTAACTTGTGGGTTCACGAAAAGATTAAAAAAATATTTAATGCGACTTTTGTAAAATATTACTAAGGTTCAAGTCATTAGCAGGATCATATTACTAAAAGGACATACAATTTATAAAGAAAATATTATATTATTTCTAAAGTTATCACCACTTAGATATACAACTTTTGTTGCCAACTTTCGACAAAAATCTAAATATAAGTGTGCATCGTGTAGTATTAAAATGTACATTACATATTAGTCAAATATGTTATATGTAGTTATGGGTGGTTTAGATATGATCAATGAAGTTTAAAGTAGCAAATTTTATTTTCTACAATTGAAAATGTGTAAACTGACATAACCAAGTATGCATTATTTAGTACCCAACTGTCTATTTCAGAGGTTTTGAAAAAATAAATAAATAAAAAGTTTAAGGTACTTATCGATAACTGAGTGACTGTCATTAACACACATCTAAGTTGAAATGAAATAGATAAATTTGCATTGCAAATACCAAAATTTGAGCTTACAAGTTCAATTAAAACAGGTTAACGTACACGTCTAAATTGAAATAGATAGATGCTATTATGTATCATTACAATTTACAAGGTACGTACAACAAAGTTAGGTGATTAGAACGTGAGTTCATAGGAGGAAGTACTTATTCAGGCCAATCTATCAGAAACGTCAAGCTTTACAATAAGTTGAATAAAAAAAAAAGTAAAATTGATATTGGAAAGCTACCTGGACTTTTATGTACTCAATGTTGACTTTATATAATTTTCTGTAAAATTTAATCTAAATCTTGCGGCATTGAACTTGAAATAACAGACTTTTCGGATTTAATAGTGGTTTCAGCAATTGATGAGAGCTTGAACAATAAAACCATATTGAGCTAAAAGTAACTGCCTTTTTTTTTTCTTATTTAAAGCGAGAGACATCCCACAAACAGATTTGCTCCAAATTGGACACTCCCAAAAAATCCCCCATGCTGTTCACTTGTAACGAGCAGTCTCATAAACAAACTTTTAATTCGGCATCCTTACCATAACACTATATTACAATATATTAAAAGAGCATACCCTTTATTTGAAAACGAGTTTGCATCCATGACGGCATTGGACATGCATGTCCCGTTGCGACCTTCATTGGTATAATTTTTAATAGGAGTTAAGCTGACATAAAATTAGGAACAGTACGAATCCTAATACTATAACAACCACTACTGAGTTTACTTGACGGCCACTGGAAAGTGATCTAATTTAAAAGAAAACTACAACCACTGACATTTTTCAATCCTGTCGACAATGTTGCCAAAATGTCCCAATCTTTAGCCATCTTATTATGGGTATAAGACGTTCTCTTATGTTTTAGTACTGACATGTTGGTTAAGTATTTTAAAGACCGTAAAAAAAGCATGTTTTTCTCCAGAATTGTCCCAAAATGGAGAGGAAACTTTGAATAGGACTGAGCCAACGTGCCACAAGAGGCGAATGCCTTCCCGGGTTCCCCCAAAGAAGTTCAAAATAAGCTGGCATTCGCAATGATTTTTTCTTTTAGAAAAAAAAGTAAACAACAATCAAAATTTAGACCACGATCTAGTGCCGCAAAAAAGTCACAAAAGAAAATTGGGAAAAAAAAAAGCAGGGTTATAGTAGTCAACTCTTTTTACAAGTGCTGAGTTCTCCAGTCGACTGCAAAATCTTCACCATCATCATTGGAAGAATCATCACTGGATGACTCTTCTGAGTCAAATGCCGGCTTTGGTTAACCCTGGCAAGATGTGATGCCTTGGTTTCAGCCAGCTTCTGCTTTACCAAATCAACATTTTCTCTATACTCCCTGTATCACAAAACCATATAAGAGGAGAATATTACACCTACACATAACTTGCTTGTTTTGCAAAATATAGAAATATAAAAGGAATAGAAGAGCCTTTTTTATGTCACCTTTGCTCTAAGGTCAAAAACTCTTCATGTTCCTCTCCAGCATCAATCTGAAATTACAAAAGCAAGTCAAGTTCTCAGCATAATATCTACTGCAAATTATAACATCTACAAGTATATTCGAGAATACCAGTAGTTAGCTATTATCAACTGCAAATGCTAGCAACTAGTACCAGGCAACCATTACCAAGTCATTCAACAATAATTGCAATACCAGTTATGGTAACAGGCTTGTAAAATTTCTCACATATATACAATGAAAAATTATAAATACTAGGGCTCTTTACGACTTTGCCTCCTCTGGTATTGGATTTAGTACTCCTCTGGTATTGGATATAGTACTCAACAATGAAAAATTATTAGACCTCCAATTTATCTTCAAAAAAAAACAATGAAAAATTATAAATACTAGGGCTCTTTACAACAATGAAAAATTATAAATTCTGGTATTGGATTATATGAATGATGAATCTAATTGTATTATTCTTTTTTTACGAAACTTTTGTATTAATCAAAGGATCTTTTTTTTTTTTTTTGACAAGTTGGGCAGAAGCTGCCAAACGAATAAATCAAGGGATAATTACAGTTTCGTGGAGAGGTAGTACCTGTTGTTTTAATTGATAATTCTCTTATTTTTGTGGGTTACCATCCTATTCCTAACACAAACACATTGCGTTCTGTGATAAGACGTTATTAAGGCTGTAAACTATTTAATGACTTAAATTCCCAAACTTACTCTATGTTAGTCCGATTTTTTTTTCTAACATTTGACTCCATCTCTTAACTACCTGATTTTTTTTATATAAATAATGAGGCAAACATATCTCTAAAGTAATTAAACATGCATAGAACAAATAAAATCACACAAAATTGCGAGTACAAGCTAGTACATAAATCATACAATCCATGTACTATGGTATAACCAATTATATTTTAGAATGATATGCAGAAACGATTTAAATTCTCAAATGATACTCAGAATATGCATTTTATTCAATTCAATAGGCATAATAACTATAAATAACCCAATCTTTTTGAATAAGTAAAATCTGAATAGCATTATAGATCATATATATATATATATATATATATATATATATATATATATATTAAATATAGATTATTGTAATGAAATAACTAGAAATAAATTCAGAAACGGTTGAAATGCTCAAAATTATACTCAGAATATGCATTATTTGCACTTTATAGCAGTAATAATTATGTATAATCAAATCCTTTTGAATAAATAAGATTTGAAACATATTCATGACCGTATAGAGAATTTAAATGTTGATTGTGGTGATAAAAATGACTTACAATGAATGCATAAACGATTGAAATGCTCAAATGATACTCAAAATAAGCATTATATTCACTTTATAGGAGTAATAACTATGTATAATTCAATTTTTTTGAATAAGTAGAATCTGAATCATATTCTACACCATACGAAGAGTTTAAGTAAAGATTATTGTGACGAAATAAATTGAAATAAATTCAGAAATAGTTCAAATGCTCAAATTATACTCAGAATGTGCATTATTTGTACTTTATAGACGTAATAACTACGTATAATCAAATATTTTTGAATAAGTATATAAGATCTGAAACATATTCTTGACCGTATTAAGAGTTTAAATGTTGATTATGGTGATGAAATGACTTAAAATAAATGAAGAAACAATTAAAATGCTCAAATGATACTCAGAATATGCATTTTACTCACTTTATAGCCGTAATAACTATATATAATCCAATCTTTTTGAATAAGTAAAATCTGAATCATATTATAGATCATATATATAGTTTAAATATAAATTATTTTGATAAAATAACTTGAAATGAATCCAAAAACGATTGAAATGCTCAAATAATACTCAGAATATGCATTATTTGCACTTTACATGCATAACAATTAGGTAAAATCAAATCTTTTTGAATAAGTAAGATCTGAAATATATTCATGACCATATTAAAAGTTTAAATATAGATTGTGGTGATGAAAATGACTTAGAATGAATGCATAAACGATTGAAATCCTCAAATGATACTCAGAATAAGCATTATATTCACATTATAGGAGAAATAACTATGTATAATTCAATCATTTTGAATAAATAGTGTCTGAACCATATTCTAGACCGTATGAAGAGTTTAAATGAAAATTATTGTGATGAAATGAATTCAAAAACGGTTGAAATGCTCAAATTATACTCAAAATATCCATTATTTGCACTTTATAGACATAATTACTACGTATAATCAAATATTTTTGAATAAGTAAGATCTGAAGTATTTTCTAGATCATATAAAGTGTTTAAATATAGATTATTGTGCTGAAATGACTTAGAATGAATGCAGAAAGGATTGAAATGCTCAAATGATACTCATAATAAGCGTTGTGCACTTTATATTAGTCATTGCTATGTATAATGCAATCTTTTTGAATAAGTAAGATCTGACTCATATTCTAGACCATATAAAGTGTTTAAATATAGATTATTGGGTTGAAATGACTTAGAATGAATGCATAAACGGTTGAAATGCTCAAATGATACTAAGAATAATTATTGTGCATTTTATATAAGTAATTGCTATAGATAATGCAATCATTTTGAATAAGTAAGATCAAAATCAAATTATAGACCGTATAAAGAGTTTACATATATATTTAATAATTGTGTCGAAAAGACATAGAATGAATGCATAAACGTTTGAACTTCTCAAATGATACTAAGAATAAGTATTGTGCATTTTATATAAGTAATTGCTATGGATAATGCAATCATTTTGAATAAGTAAGATCTGAATCAAATTATAGACCGTATAAAGAGTATAAATATATATTATTGTGTTGAAATGACATAGAATAAATGCATAAACATTTGAAAAGCTCAAATGATACTCAGATAAGCATTATGCACGCTTTATATGCGTAATTACCATCTATAATCCAATCTTTCTGAATAAAAAAGATATGAAACATATTCTAGATAGTATAAAGAGGTTAAATGTAGATTATTGCGATGAAATAACCAAGAATCAACCCAGAAACGATTGAAATGCTCAGAATTGCATTATTTACAATTTATATGCGTTACCATCTATAATCCAATCTTTTTGAATAAATAAGATATGAATAATATTCTAGACAGTTAAAGAGTTTAAATATAGATTATGGTGATGAAATGACTTAGAAAGAATCAGAAACGATTGAAATGCTCAGGATTGCATTATTTATAATTTATATGCATAATTACCATGTATAATCCAATATTTTTGAATAAATAATATATAAATCATTTTCTAGACTGTATAAAGAGTATAAATGTATTTATTGTGATGAAATGATTTAGAATGAATCCAGAAACGATTGAAATACACAAATGATGCTCAGAATTACATTATTTGCACTTTATAAGTGTAATTACCATTTATAATTCGATCTTTTTGAATAAATAAGATATGAATCATATTCAAGACAGTATAAAGAGTTTCAATGTAGATTATTGTGATGATATGACTTATATTTAACCCAGAAACGATATAAACGCTCAAATGATACTCAGAATGGCATTATTCGCACTTTTTATGTGTAATTACCATGTATAATCCAATTTTTGATATAAATGAAATATGAATCATATTCTAGACAGTACAAAGAATATAAATGTAGATTATTGCGATGAAATGACATAGAATGAATCCAGAAACGATTGAAATGCTCAAATGATGCTCAGAATTGCATTATTTGCACTTTATATGAGTAAAATTACCATGTATAATCCAATCTTATTGAATAAACATGAAATGAATCATATTCTAGATAGTTGATAAGGGAATTAAAACCTAGGTCAAATGAATTTATAACCTTGTTCTACCTTACTAATCGTTCTGGTAAAGCTAAGGGTCGAACCCAAGGGACGGTAAAAATGAGTACCGGACTTAGTTTTTCTTAAAAGCTAGACAAATAAAAAAACGTGAGGTTTTAATTTAAAAGAAACTACCAAATAATAATTGAGAATTAATAAAATAATTTTAAATATTTTTGGGTTGATTATTGTGTTTTTAGATGTTCAAATAAATGCAAGCGATGTCCTAGGTGTTTAGCGTTCAATTGATTTGGCTCTAAAGCACCTCAGTCCTCGATTTTCATCTAGACAGAGGCTAATTTCGGTCCGAAATGTAAGGATTTCGGTCCGAAATTCTTACTGTTTTGGTCCGAAATTGCTTCAGAGTGAATGTTTCGACTTGATATTTCTACACGATGCTATGTGAAGGGTACTTAACAACCAGACCTAAGTTATAACCTCAGCTTTTGCGATTTCGATTCTAACTTGGTTTGGAACTTGGTTTTCGCCTCATAAACAATCAAACATATACTTTCGTCCTAATCCAATTGTTTAAGTGAGTTAAGTTGGAGTTCTAGAAATATTTAAGGTCCTATCGGATCAATAAAAGTTGCACCTATCGGTCACAACTAACCTCCTCTTTCATGTGATTGGTTTATTTCATATACTCAACTATTCAATTAATTGTTCTTGTCTAATGCCCTAACTGTGCTGCAGACATCATTAAGTAGACAATAAAGCAAGTAATCAAACTAACTAAGCAAGTGATCAATCTCAACAAAACTCATCATAAATGATCAAGTCATCACATAATACCAAATTAATCTACTAGCTATCCCTAGAACATCATAAAAGGGTCTAGCCTAACATGGTCATAACAGAAATAACAAGTATAATGCAAATAAGTAAGATACAAGCCATAAAACAATGAAACATAAGCATAAAAGAGTAAACCGAGATATCCAATGCAAATACTCGCTGTCCTAAGGCCAAGGAATCGATGTGGAGATGCAAGATCGCTGCTGTCGCACACAAACACTGCTGCTCCTCAAGAAAACCCGTCAAAAGAGCCAAAAACGCCTAGAAAACAATGGTTTATGGAGGAGAAAATCAAAAGTGGAAGAAGAGAGCCCCTCTGGTCGAGAACATGCGCCTATATACTCCCCCTGGTCGGTCAAGGGGCGGCTAGGGTAAGAAAATCGCTTTCCATTCTTAAAACTTGCTAAAATGTACTTTCCATAACCTGATTTCGGACCGAAATCAGAACATTTCGGACCGAAATCGAAAGCATGTGGGGTGAAATGGGCTGAAACCAGGGCCTATGATCTATCTCGGCCCACGATGATATAGTCTAGGTCTAGGCATGCATGTGTGAGCCAGGGATGAGTCGTCTGGCTGAGGGTTGGGCTCCACTCTCCATGTCTGAGGCGTCTTGTCTTCAATTTCCACAGGAATTCTACAAAATAGAGATAGAAGCGACGGAAGTACAAAATCCTGGAAAACACAATTAATAATGAGACATTTATAATGGTTTGAGTGCTATTTTGGTGCTAAGTTTGGCCAAAAATATGTATATAAATATGAGATATCAATAGTATAAAAAATTTAATGCAGAATATTGGGATGAAATGACCTAGAATGAATCCAGAAACGATTGAATTGCTTAAATGATGCTCAATTGCATTATTTGCAATATATATGCGTAATTACCGTGAACAATCCGATCTTTGTCAAAAAATGACATATGAATCATATTCTAGACAGTATAAAGAGTTTAAATGTAGATTATTGTGATGATATGACTTATATTCAACCCAGAAATGATATAAATACTCAAATGATACTCAAAATTGCATTATTCGCACTTTCTATGAGTAATTACCATGTATAATCCAATCTTTTAGAATAAATAAAATATGAATCATATTCTAGACAGTATAAAGAGTTTAAATGTAGATTATTGCGATGAAATGACTAAGAATGAATTCAGAAACGATTAAAATGCACAAATGATGCTCAAAATTGCATTATTTGCAATTTATATGCTTAATTACTACGTACAATCCAATCTTTTTGAATAAATAAGGTAGAATCAAATTCTAAACATTATAAAGAGTTTAAATGCAGATTATTTTGATAAAATGACTCATAATGAATCCAGAAATGATTGAAATGCTCAAGTGATGCTCCTAATTGTATTATTTGCACTTTATATGCCCAATTACCACGTATAGTGCAATCTTTTTTTAAAAAAAATAATAAGATATGAATCATATTATAGACAGTATAAAGAGTTTAAATGTAGATTATAGTGATGAAATGACTTAGAATGAATCTAGAACGATTGAAATGCCCAAATGATACTTATCATTGCAATTTTTTCCCCATTATTATGCGTAATTAGAATGTTCAATCCAATATTTTTTAATAAATAAGGTAGAATCAAATTCTAGACAGTATAAAGAGTTTAAATATAGGTTATTGAGATGAAATGACTCAGAATAAATTCAGAAACGATTGAAATGTTCAAGTGATGTTCAGAATTGCATTATTTGCACTTTATATACGTAATTACCATGTATAATTCAATTTTTTTCGAATAAATAAGATATTAACCATATTCTAGATATTATAAAGAGTTTAAATGTAGATTATTGAGATGAAATGACTTAAAATGAATCCAAGAACGATTGAAATGCTAAAATGATGCTCAAAATTGCATTATTTGCACTTTATATGCATAATTACCATGTATAATCCTATCTTTTTGAATAAATAAGATTTGAATCATATTATAGAAAGTATAAAGATTTTAATTGTAGATTATTGTGATGAAATGACTTAGAATGAATGCTGAAACGGTTGAAATGCTCAGAATTGCATTATTTTCAATTTACATTCTTAATTACCATGTATAAACAAATCTTCTTGAATAATAAGATATGAATCATATTCTAGACAATATAAAGTAATGCATATTATTGTGATGAAATGATTTTGAATGAATACAAGAACGATTGAAAATCTCTAATGATGCTAAGAATTGCATTGTTTGCAATTTATATGAGTAATTCACATGTAAAAACCAATATTTTTCAATAAATAAGATATGAATCATATTCTAGACAATATAAAAAAGTATAAATGTTGATTATTGTGATGAAATGACTTAGAAGTAATAATGAATACAAAAATGATTGAAATGCTCAAATGATGCTGAGAATTTCATTATTTGCATTTATATGCATAATTACCATGTATAATCCAATCTTTTTGAATAAATAAGATATGAATTATATTCAAGACAATATAAAGTGTTGAAATGCAAATTATTGTGATGAATTTATTTACAATGAATCTAAGAACGATTGAAAATCTCAAATGATGCTAAGAATTGCGCACTTTATATGCGTCATTACCATGTATAATCCAATCTTTTTGAGTAATTGAGATACTAATAATATTCTAGATAGCATAAAGATGTTAAATGTAGATTAATGTGATGAAATGACTTAGAATAAATCAAGAAACATTTCAAAATGCTTAAATGATGCTCAAAATTGCAATATTTGCATTTTATATGTGTAATTGCAATGTAAAATCCAATCTTTTTTAATAAATAAGTTATGTATCATATTCAATACAGAAACAATTGAAATGACCTGGAATGAATACAGAAACGATTGAAATGACCTTGAAATGTTCATTATTGCGATGAAATGACCTTGAATGAATACAAAAATGATTGAAATACTCAAATAATGCTCAGAATTGCATTATGTGCACTTTATATACATAATTACCATGTATAATAAAATATTTTCGAATAAATAAGATAGTAATCATATTCTATACAGTATAAAGAGTTTAAATGTAGATTATTATGATGAAATGAGTTAGAATGAATCCAGAAACGAGTGAAATGCTCAGAATTGAATTATTTGTAACTTGTATGCGTCATTCCCATGTATAATCCAATCTTTTTTAATAAATAAGATATGGATCATATTCTAGACATTATAAAGAGTATAAATGTAGATAATTGGGATGAATGACTTGGAATTAATCCAGAAATGAATGAAATGCTTAAATGATGCTCAAAATTGCATTATGTGCACTTAATATGAGTAATTGCCATGTATAGTCGAATATTTTTTTAATAAATAAGATATGAATCATATTCTAGACAGTATAAAGAGTTTAAATGTTGACTATTATAATGAAATGACTTAGAATGAATCCAGAAACGATAAAAATGCTCAAATGATGCTCAGAATTGAATTATTTGCACTTTATATTCGTAATTACCATGTGTAATCCAATCTTTCGGAACAAATAAGATGTGAATAATATTCTAGACAGTATAAAGAGTTTAAATGTAAGTTATTTTGAGTAAATGACTTAGAATGAATCCAGAAATGATTGAAATACTCAAATAATACTCAAAATTACATTATTTGCATTTTATAGGCATTATTCCCATGTATAATCCAATATTTTGAGTAAATAAGAGATGAATCATATTCAAGACAGTATAAAGATTATAATTGTAGATTATTGCGATGAAATGACTTAGAATGAATCCTGAAACGATTGAAATACTCAAATGAGGATCAGAATTGCATTATTTGCAATTTATATGCGTAATTACCATATATAATAATATTCTTATAAACATATAAGATATGAATCATATTATATACAGTACAAAGAGTTTAAATGTAGATTATTGTGATGAAATGACTTAGAATGAATCCAGAAACAATCAAAATGCTCAAATGATGCTCAGAATTCCATTGTTTGCATTTTGTATGCGTAATTACAATGCAAAATCCAATCTTTTTGAATAAATAAGACATCAACCATATTCTAGACAGTATAAAGAGTTTAAATGTAGAATATTGTGATGAAATGAATCCAAAAACAATCGAAATGCTTAAATGATTCTCAGAATTGCATTATTTGCACTTCATATGAGGAATGACCATGTATAGTACAATCTTCTTGAATAAATAAGATATGAAGCATATTCTAGACAGTATAAAGAGTTTAAATGTAGAATATTATGATGAAATGACTTAAAATGAAACCAGAAACGAATGAAATACTCAGAATTGCATTATTTGCACCTTATATGTGTAATTACCATGTATAATACAATCTTTTTGAATAAATAAGATATTAATCATATTCTAGACATTATGAAGAGTTTAAATATTGATTATTATAAGGAAATGACTTAGAATAAATCCAGAAACAATTAAAATGTTCAAATAATGCTCATAATTGCATTATTTGCTATTTATATGAGCAATTACCATCAAATGTTTTTGAATAAATAAGATAGAAATCATATTCTAGACAGTATAAGGAGTTTAAATGTGGATTATTATAATGAAATGACTTATAATGAATCCAGAAACGATTGAAATGCTCAAATGATGCTCAGAATTGCATTAATTGCAATTTTTTTTGCGTCATTACCATGTATAGTACAATCTTTTGGAACAAATAAGATATTAATCATATTCTAGACAGCATAAAGAGTTTAAATGTACATTATTGCAATGAAATGACCTAGAATAAATCCAGAAACGATTAAAATACTCAAATGATTCTCAGAATTCCATTCTTAGCAATTTGTATGCTTAATTACCATGTATAATCCAATCTTTTTGAATAAATAAGATACGAATCATATTCTAGACAGTATAAGGAGTTAAAATGTAGATTGTTTTGATGAAATGAATTAGAAATAACCCATAAATGATAAAAAAATGTCAAATGATACTCAGAATTGCATTATTTGCATTATATATGCGTAATTACCATGTATAATCCATTTTTTTTTAATAAATAAAGATATGAATCATATTCTAGACAGCATAAAAAGTTTAAATATGGATTATTATTACGAAATGACATAGAATGAATTCAGAAATCGTTGAAATGCTCAAATGATGCCCAGAATTGCGTTACTTGCATTTTATATGCGTAATCTCCATATATAAATCCTATCTTTTGGAACAAATAAGATATGAACCATATTCTAGACTACACAAAGAGTTTAAATGTAGGTTATTTTGAGTAAATGACTTAGAATGAATCCATAAACGATTAAAATGATCAAATGATACTCAGAATTGCATTAATTTCATTTGATATGCATAATTACCATGTATAATCTAATATTTTTGAATAAATAAGATTTGAATCATATTCTAGATAGTATAAAGATGTTAATTGTAGAATATTGTGATGAAATTACTTAGAATGAATCCTGAAACGATTGAAATGTTAAAATGATGCTCAGAATTGCATTATTTGCACTTTATATGCGTAATTGCCATGTATAATCCAATCTTTTTTAATATATAATATGAATCATATTCTAGACAGTACAAAGAGTTTAAAAGTATATTATTGTGATGAAATGACTTAGTATAAATCCAGAAATGATCGAAATGCTCAAATGATGCTCAGAATTGCATTATTTGCATTTTATATGCGTAATTACAATGTAAAATCCAATATTTTTTAATAAATAAGATATCAATCAAATTCTAAAAATTATAAAAAGTTTAAATGTAGATTATTGTGATGAAATGACATAGAACGAATCCAGAAATGATTAAAATGCTCAATTTATGCACAGAATTGCATTATTTTCACTTTAGATGCTTAATTACCTTGTATAATCCAATCTTCTGAAATAAATAAGATATGAATCATATTGTAGACTGTATAAAGAGTTTAAATGTAGGTTATTGTGATGAACTGACTTAGAATGAATCCAAAAACGATCGAAATGCTCAGAATTGTCTTTTTTGCACTTTTTGTGAGGAATTACTAGGTATAATACAATATTCTTGAATAAATAAGATATGAAGCATATTCTGGACAGTATAAAGAGTTTAATTGTAGATTATTATAATGAAATAACTTAGAATGAATCCAGAAACGAGTGAAATGCTCAGAATTTCATTATTTGCACCTTATGGCTATGTTTGGTAGCATGGAGAACACCTAGTTCGCGAATACCCTCTTATTCGCGCGAACCAAATATACGAGGCAAACAAGAGAACTTCAGAATATGCGTTGTTCCTGAGTTCTCACTTTTTGGAGAACTTCCGAACAAGCAGTGCCGAAGAGTTTAAAATATATGCTTATTCACAAGTGAATCAATGTTCCTGGGTTTGTGCATGTGGTGCCAAACATGGCCAATAATTTCTATATATAATACAATCTTTTTGAATAAATAAGATATGAATTATATTCTAGACAGTATGAAGAGTTTAAATGTTGATTATTGCGATGAAAGACTTAGAATAAATCCAGAAACGATTGAAATGGTCCATGATAGTCGAATATTTTTTAATAAATAAGATATGAATCATATTCTAGATAGTATGAAGAGTTTAAATGTGGATTATTATAATGAAATGACTTAGAATGAATCCAGAAATGATTGAAATGCTCAAATGATACTTAGAATTGCATTATTTGTAATTTATTTGCGTAATTACCATGTATAATCCAATCTTAGGAACAAATAAGATATGAATCATATTCTAGACAGCATAAAGAGTTTAAATGTACATTATTGCGATGAAATGACCTAGAATGAATCCAGAAACAATTGAAATGATCAAATGATTCTCAGAATTGTATACTAATTCCCATGCATAATCCAATCTTTTTGAATAAATAAGATATGAATCATATTCTATACATGACTTAGAATTAACCCAGAAATGATAGAAACGCTCAAATGATACTCAGAATTGCATTATTTGCATTTTATATGCGTAATTACCGTGTATAATCCAATCTTTTTTGAATAAATAAGATAAATCATATTCTAGACAGACAGTATAAAGAATTTAAATATAGATTATTATTAATATTATAATGAAATGACTTAGAATGAATTCAGAAATGGTTGAAATGCTAAAATTATGCCTTGAATTGCATTATTTACATTTTATATGCGTAATCACCATATATAATCCAATCTTTTGGAACAAATAAGATCTGAATCATATTCTGGACTGTATAAGAGTTTAAATGTAGGTTATTTTGAGTAAATAAATTAGAATGAATCCAGAAACGATTGAAATGCTCAAATGATGCTAAGAATTGCATTATTTGCATTTTATACGCGTAATTACCATGTATATTCCAATCTATTTTCATATACTAGACAGTACAAAGAGTTTAAATGTAGATTATTGTGATAAAATGATTTAGAATGAATCCAGAAACGATTGAAATGCTCAAATGATGCTAAGAATTGCATTATTTGCACCATATATGCGTAATTACCATGTATAGTCCAATCTTTATGAATAAATAAGATATGAGTCATATTCTAGACAGCATAAAGAGTTTAAATGTATATTATTGTGATGAAATGTCTTAGAATTAACCCATAAAAGATAGAAACTCTCAATTGATACTCAGAATTGCATTGTTTGAATTTTATATGCGTAATTACCGTGTATAATACAATTTTTTTGAATAAATAAGATATGGATCATATTCTAGACAGTATAAGGAGTTAAAATATATGAATCATATTCTAGAATGTACAAAGAGTTGAAATGTAGGTTTTTGTGGTTAAATGACTTAGAATGAATCCGGAAACGATGGAAATGATCAAATGATTCTCAGAATTGCAGTATTTGCAATTTTTATGAGTAATCACCATGTATAATCAAATATTTTTGAACAAATAAGATATGAATTATATTCTTGACAGTATAAAGATTTGAAATATAGAGTATTGTGATAAAATAACTTAGAATGAATCTAGAAATGATTGAAAATCTCAAATGATACTCAGAATTGCATTATTTGCATTTTATATGCGTAATTACGTTGTATAATCAAATATTTTTGAATAAATAAGATATGAATTATATTCTTGACAGTATAAAGATTTAAACGTAAAGTATTTTGATAAAATGACTTAGAATGAATCTAGAAACGATTGAAAAGCTCAAATGATACTCAGAATTACATTATTTGCATTTTAATTACGTTGTATAATCAAATATTTTTTAATAAATAAAGTATGAATTATATTCTTGACAGCAGAAAGATTTTGAACATAGAGTATTGTGATAAAATGACTTAGAATGAATCTAGAAACTATTGAGATGCTCAAATGATACTCAAAATTGCATTATTTGCATTTTATATGAGTAATTACCATGTATAATCCAATATTTATGAATAAATAAGATATGAATCATATTCTATACAATAAAAAAAATTTAAAAATTGATTATAGTGATTAAATGACTTAGAATGTATCCTGAAACGATTGAAATGCTCAAATGATACACAGAATTGCAGTATTTGCAATTTAAATGCGTAATTTTCAAGTATAATCCAATATTTTTTAATATATAATATATGAATCATATTCTAGACAGAACAAAGAGTTTAAATGTAGATTATTGTGATGAAATGACTTAGAACGAATCCAAAAAAGATCGAAATGCTCAGAATTGCATTATTTGCACTTATTTGTGTAATTACAATGAAAAATTCAATATTTTGGAATAAATAAGATATGAATCATATTCTATACAGTATAAAGACTTTAACTTTAGATTATTGTGTTGAAATGACTTAGAATTAACCCAGTAACGATAGAAACGCTCAAATGATACTCAGAATTGCATTATTTGCATTTTATATGGGCAATTACCGTGTATAATTTAATCTTTTGAATAAATAAGATATAAATTATATTCTAGACAAAATAAGGAGTTTAAATACAGATAATTGTAATGAAATGACTTTGAATAAATTCAGAAACGGTTGAAATGCTCAAATGATGCCTGGAATTACATTATTTGCATTTTATATGTTTAATTACCATATATAATCTAATCTTTTGGAACAAATAAGATATGAATCATATTCTCGAATGTACAAAGAGTTGAAATGTTGCTTTTTGTGATTAAATGACTTAGAATGAATATAGAAACGATTGAAATGATCAAATGATACTCTGAATTGCATTATATGCATTTTATATGCGTAATCACCATGTATAATCAAATATTTTTGAATAAATAAGATATGAATTATATTCTTCACAGTATAAAGATTTGAAATGTAGATTATTGTGATAAAATAACTTAGAATGAATCTAGAAATGATTGAAATGCACAAATGATACTCAGAATTGCATTATTTGCATTTCATATGCGTAATTACGTTGTATAATCAAATATTTTTGAATAAATAAGATATGAGTTATATTCTTGACAGTATAACGATTTTAAAAGTAGAGTATTGTGATAAAATGACTTAGAATGAATCTAGGAACGATTGAAATGCTCAAATGATACTCAGAACTGAATTATTTGCATTTTATATGCGTAATTACCATGTATAATCCAATATTTATGAATGAATAACATATGAATCATATTCTATACAGTATAAAAGATTTTCAATATAGATTCTAGTGATTAAATTACTTAGAATGTATCCTGAAATGATTAAATGCTCAAATAATGCACAGAATTGCATTATTTGCAATTTATATGCATAATTATCAAGTATAATCCAATCTTTTTTAATATATAATATATGATATCATATTCTAGACAGTACAAATAGCTTAAATGTAGATTATTGTGATGAAATGACTTAGAATGAATGCAAAAAAGATCGAAATGCTCAAATGATTCTCAGAATTGCATTATTTGCATTTCAAATGCGTAATTACGTTGTATAATCAAATATTTTTTTAATAAATAAGATATGAGTTATATTCTTGACAGTATAACGATTTTAAAAGTAGAGTATTATGATAAAATGACTTAGAATGAATCTAGAAACGATTGAAATGCTCAAATGATACTCAGAACTGCGTTATTTGCATTTTATATGGGCAATTACCATGTATAATCCAATCTTTCTGAATAAATAAGATATGAATCATATTCTAGACAATATAAGGAGTTTAAATACAGATTATTGTAATGAAATCACTTAGAATAAATTCAGAAACGGTTGAAATGCTCAAATGATGCCTAGAATTGCATTATTT
Source organism: Rhynchospora pubera (assembly GCA_028095005.1). NCBI lineage: Eukaryota > Viridiplantae > Streptophyta > Magnoliopsida > Poales > Cyperaceae > Rhynchospora > Rhynchospora pubera. Next base: position 205,730,202 of record CM051462.1, on the reverse strand, counting down.
GCATTTTATATGCATAATTACCATATATAATCTAATCTTTTGGAACAAATAAGATATGAGTCATATGCTAGACTGTATAAAGAGTTTTAGTGTAGGTTATTTTGAGTAAATGATTTATAATGAATCCAGAAACGATTGAAATGCTCAAATGATGAGCAGAATTGAATTATTTGTTGTTTATATGCATAATTACCATGTAAAATCCAATCTTTTGGTACAAATAAGATATGAATCATATTTTAACAGAACAGCGAGTTTAAATGTACATTATTGTGATGAAACGACCTTGTATAAAGCCAGAAACGATTGAAATGCTCAAATGATGCTCAGAATTGCATTATTTGCATTTTATATGCGTAATTACAATGTAAATTCAATCTTTTTGAATAAATAAGATATCAATCAAATTCTAGACAGTATAAAGAGTTTAAATGTAGATTATTGTGATGAAATGACTTAGAATGAACCAGAAATGATCAAAATGCTCAAATGATACTCAGAATTGCATTATTTTCATTTTATATGCGTAGTTACCATATATAATCCAATCTTGCGAAATAAATAAGATATGAATCATATTGTAGACTGTATAAAGAATTTTAAATGTGCATTATTGTGTTGAAATGACTTAGAATGAACCCAGAAACGATCGAAATGCTCAAATGATGCTCAAAATTGCATTATATGAGGAATTACCATATATAATATAATCTTCATAAATAAATAAGATATGAAACATATTATAGACAGTATAAAGAATTTAAATGTAGATTATTATGATGAAATGACTTAGAATGAATACAGAAACGAGTGAAATGCTCAGAATTGCATTATTGCAACTTATATGCGTAATTACCGTGCATAATCCAATCTTCTTGAATAAATAAGATATGAATCATATTCTAGACAGTATGAAGAGTTTAAAATGTTGATTATTGTGATGAAATGACTTAGAATAAATCCAGATACGATTGAAATGGTCAAATAATGCTCAGAATTGCATTATTTCCACTTTATATGAGTAATTACCAAGTATAGTCCAATCTTTTTGAATAAATAAGATATGAATTATATTCTAGATAGTATAAAGAGTTTAAATGTGGATTATTATAATGAAATGACATAGAATGAATTCAGAAACGATTGAAATGCCAAAATGATGCTCAGTATTGCATTATTTGTTGTTTATATGCATAATTACCATGTATAATCCAATCTTTTGGAACAAATAAGATATGAATCATATTATAGACAGTACAAAGAGTTTAAATGTACATTATTGTGATGAAATGACTTAGAATGAATCCAGAAACGATCAAAATAATCAAATGATGCTCAGGATTGTATTATTTGCACTTTATATGCGTAATTAGCATGTATAATCCAATATGTTTTTAATAAATAAGATATGAATCATATTCTAGGCAGTATAAAGAGTTTAAATGTTGATTATTGTGATGAAATGACTTAGAATGAATCAAGAAATGATTGAAATGCTCAAGTGATACTCAGAATTGCATTATTTGCACTTTATATGCGTAATTACTATGCATATACTAATCTTTTTGAATAAATAAGATATGAATCATATTTTAGATAGAATAAATAGTTTAAATGATCATTATTGTGATAAAAATGACTTATAATTTATCCACAAATGATTGAAATGCTCAAATGTTACTCAGAATTGTATTATTTGCACTTTATATGCATAATTACTATGTATAATCCAATATTTTGAATAAATAAGATACTAATCTTAGTGTGGACAGAATAAAAAGTTTAATTATAGATTATTGTCATGAGATGACTTAAAACGAATCCATAAACGATTGAAATGCTAAAATGATATTCAGAATTGAATTATGTGCACTTTATATGCATAATTACTATGTGTAATCCAATATTTTTTTAATAAGAAAAATCTGAATCATATTATAGATAGTATATAGAGTTTAAATATAGATTATTATGATGAAATAGCTTGAAATGAATTCAAAAGTGGTTGAAATACTCAAATTATACTTAAAATATGCAATATTTGCACTTTACATGCGTACTAACTATGGATAATCAAATCTTTTTGAATAAATAAGATCTGAAACATATTATTGACCGTATTGAGAGTTTAAATGTTGATTATGGTGATAAAATAACTTAGAATGAATGCAGTAATTATTGAAATGCTCAGATGATACTCCGACTAAGCATTATTTGCACTTTATAGGCGTAATAACAATGTATAATCCAATCTTTGTGAAGAAATAAAATCTGAATCATATTCTAGACCGTTTGAACAGTTTAAATGAAGATTATTGTGATGAAATGACTTGAAATGAATTCAGAAACGGTTGAAATGCTCAAATGATACTCAGAATATGCGTTATTTGCACTTTATATGCGTAATTACTATATATAATCCAATCTTTTTGTATAAATAAGATATGAATCATATTCTAGACTGTATATAGAGTTTAAATGTAGATTATTGTCATGAAATGATATAAAATGAATGCAGAAGCGGTTGAAATGCTCAAATGATACTCATAATATGCTTTATTTGAACTTTATATGCGTAATTACTTAGTATAATCCAATATTTTTAAAATGTAAGATCCAAATCATATTCTAGTCCTTATAGAGAGTTTTAATATGGATAATTGAGATGAAATGACTAAGAATGGATTCAGAAACAAATCAAATGCTCATATCATACTCAGAATGTGTGTTATTTGCACTTTACATGCGTAATTAGGTATAATCCAATCTTTTATAAGTAAGATCTAAATCATATTATGAGTAATTATATGGTATAATCCATTATTTTTAATATATAACACCTGAATCATATTATAGAGAGAGAGTTTTAAGATTATTGTGATGAAATGACTAAGAATGAGTTCATAAATGGTTGAAATGCTCAAATTATACTCAGAATAAGATCTGAAAAATATTCAAAACTTTTTTCATAAGAAAGATCTAAAAAAACATTTTTGACTGTATTGAGAGTTTAAATGTTGATTATGGCGGTGAAATGACTTAGAATGGTTGCAGAAACGATTGAATTGCTCAAATGATATTCAGAATAACCATTATTTGCAATTTATAGGAGTAATAATGATATCATGCATTTATATATACATTTTGGCCGGACTGTGCACCTAAATCACTACTCAATTCATATAATTCACAGCGTTTTTGCTAGGATTTGGTACTGCCGCTGCTTTTCATTGATTTCGTAGGTACTTGGTGGAAACAGTGCAACAATTGGACCTTTTTGGACAAATCACGCGAAGAAATCACTTGGATGCATGGAGACAGACCCCAATTGGCGTGCCCCAGCCTATTACAAGCCAGATGGCTCATTCCTGGCCTGCATGACTCTCAGCCCGCACTGTTTACAGGCCATTCGGCCTACCATTCGGCTGGCCTTGGCCGAATGCCTGGCCGAACACCTCTATTTTGGTAAGTTTCTGCTATGGAAACTCGCCTCCTCTGCCCTAGCCGCCTATAGACTGCCATATATTCTTCTCCCCTACCAGAGGAAAGGATCCCACTTTTTCCCACCATAGAACCACCTTTTGAAGCCCTTTCCACCACCGTTCTCGCGCCGAAAGGCGCGGGATTGCATGTTTCCAACCTCACACAGCGAAGTAAGTCCATAGCAGCGACCTTGAGGAGTAGTTGTGCAGCGAAAGCAGTACGATTGATCTTCTCCACGATTTCACGAGTTCGAGCCATCGAAACGGAGGTTTATCTGGTGTATTCTTCCCTTTTTATGTTCTATTCTAAACTCATGGAATTTGTATCTTTTATTACAGTATTTATTATGTGTTTTACGACTATGTTAGGCTAGTTTATTCATATGCCTTAGGGATATAGTAGTAATCTATTAATTAGGGGTGTTGTAGACTTGATTTATGATTAGTATCATTATGATTTGTTTGTTGGCATGAGTACTTGTTATTGTTTGCTTGTTGATCACTATACACGACTTGGTGAATGCGCACGTCTAGTTGGGATAATTAAATATTGAATTAATAAGTTAAACAATGGCAATATCACGAGATAGGTTAAAATCGAAAGATGACCAATCGAGTTGTATGACTAGATTTCTAATTAACGAACCATTAATTAGATGTCTCAATGAACTGTAACAAACGGACTTGGTTATTTGACCAACGAAAGTTAGGTTAGCAATCCAAGAGGCGTTAGGTTAGTATGGTATCAAACCCTAATCCAAGGTGAAAATCATAGGTTAGTGAGTTTAGTTACTGTCACCCAACCCTTCACAACACGTGATATTAAGTATGGATCAAGAATATGGCACTTATGTTGAGTACGCGACGTCTAGAGCAGCCATTCGGCCTGTGCGGTGGTTCTATGTGCCGCGTAAGTCGAGTCCAGCGACGAAAGTTGGCGGTTTGACACTCCATGACCTAATTATAGATGAAACTAATTTCCTAAGACATTAATTTGCATATTTTATCATCAAAACACCCAAAAACACGTTACTTTATTGCATTTAGTTAGTTGTCTGCATTTATTCCAAAAACACTAAAATTGCTTGTCTAGCTTTCGTGACGAAATAAAGTCTAGTAATCAATTGTAACGTCCCTGTAGATTCGACTCTCAAGCTGTACCACAAACGATTAGATCGGTAGACTCGAGGTTTTATACGATCAAATAACTATCTACAATCCAATCTTTTTTAATAAGTAGAATTTGAATCACATTTTAGACCTTATAGAGAGTTTATATTTAGATTATTGTGATGAAATAATTTAGAGTGAATGCAGAAATAGATGGATTGCTCAAATGATACTCAAAATAAGCATTCTTATCACTTCATGTGCGTAATTACTACGTATAGTCCGATCTTTTTGAAGAAGTAAGATTATATCATATTATGGACCGTATGGAGAGTTTAAATATTGTGATGAAATGATTTAGAATGAATTCATAAATGGTTGAAATGCTCATATGATACTCAAAATATGCGTTATATTTTCTTTTTATGCCTAATAACTATGTATAATCCAATATTTTTGAATAACTAAAATCTGAATCATATTCTAGACCGTATAGAAAGTTTAAATATGGATTATTTTGATGAAATGACTTAAAATGAATGCAGAAACGATTTAAATGCTCAAATGACACTCAGAATATGCATTATTTGTACTTGATATGCGTAAATATCATGTATAATCCAATCTTTTTTTTAATAAATAAGATATGAATCATATTGTAGACCATATATTGAGGTTAACTGAATACTATTGTGATGAAATGACTTATAATGAATGTAGAAACGGTAAAAATGCTCAAATGATAATCAGAATATGCATTATTTGCATTTTATATGCATAATTACTTAGAATAGTCCAATATTTTTAAATATGTAAGATCTAAATCATATTCTAGACCGTATAGAGAGTTCAAATGTAGATTATTTTGTTGAAATGACTTAGAATGGATTCAGAAATAATTGAAATATTCAAATTATACTCAAAATATGCATTATATTCACTTTATATACGTAATTACTTGGTATAATCTAATTTTTTTTAATATGTAAGATCTTATTATATTCTAGATCGTATAGAGAGTTTAAAGGTAGATTATTGTGATGAAATGACTTAAAATCAATTCAGAAACGGATAAAATGCTCAAATGATACTCACAATGAGCTTTATTTCCTCTTTATACGTGTAAGTGCTAGGTATAATCCAATCTTTTTGAATAAGTAATATCTAAATCATATTCTAGACCGTATAGAGGGTTCAAATATAGATTATTGTGTCGAAGTGACTAAGAATGAATTCATAAACGGATGAAATGCTTAAATGATATTCATAATAAGCGTTATTTACATTTTACATGCGTAATTAGTAGGTACAATCGAAATTTTTTTAATAAATAAGATTTGAATCATATTCAAGACAAATGTGAAGAGTTTAAATAAAGATTATTGTGATGAAATGACTTGAAATGGATTCAGAAACGGTTGAAATGCTCAAATGATATTCAGAATATGCATTATTTTCCCTTTATATGTGTGATTACTATGTATAGTGTAATTTTTTTGAATAAATAAGATATGAATCATAAATAAATATGTATTACACAATATCAAAATTTGAGTTTACAAGTTCAAAACAGGTTTACGTACACGTCTAAATTGAAATAGATAGATGTTATTACGTATCATTACAAGGTATGCACAAAGTTAGGATAGGTGATTAGAACGTGAGTTCATAGGAAGTACTTATTCAGTCCGTATAAAAAAAAAAAAGTTGTTCTAAATTTCCCTATCGAAAACGTCAAGTTTCATAATAAGTTATCTAAAAACAAAATAGAATTGATAATGGAACGGTAGCTGGCCATTTAGGTGCTCATGTTGACTTTGTATAATTTTCTGAAAAATTTAATTTAAATCTTGCGGCGTTGAAACTGAAATAACAGACTTTTCCGGTTTATAGTGGTTTCAGCAATTGATGAGAGCTTGAACAATAAAACCACATTGAGCTAAAGTAACTTCCTTTTTTTTTGTGTTGTCTTATTTAAAATGAGGGACATCCCACAAACAGATTTGCTCCAAATCAGACACTCCCAAAAAAAATCCCCCATACTTTTCACTTGTACCGAGCAATCTCATAAACAAACTTTTATTTCGGTATCCTTACCATGACACCGCGTATTACAATATATTAAAAAGAACATACCCATTATTTGAAAACGAGTTTGCATCCATGACGGCATTGGACATGTCCAGTTTCGATCTTCATTGGAGGGGGGGGGCGTTTGGACGCTCAGAAATTTGGAAAATAATCTATTTTTAGGTATAAAGTATTGGGAAGTGTGTAACTTTGTGAAGAATTTGAATTGTTTATAATAAATTTATATCTAGAGAATAAAAAATTATCCAAATTCCCGCTTCATCCAAACGGCCCTGATAGATTTTTTAATAGGACTTAAGCTGACATATAGGTACAGTACGAATCCTAGTGCTATAACAACCACGGTATATTTTTTAATAGAAATTAAGTTGACATAAAATTAGGGACAGTACGAATCCCAATGCTATAACCACTGTGTTTACTTGACGGCTGCTGGAAAGTGATCTAATTTAAAAGAAAACTACAACCGCTGACATATTTCAATCCTGTCGACAATGTTGCCAAAATGTCCCAATCTTTAGCCATCTTATTATGGGTATAAGATGTTCTCTTATGTTTTAGTACTGACATGTTGGTTAAGTATTTTAAAGAACATAAAAACAATGTCACTCTCCAGAACTCTACCAAAATGGAGAGGAAACTTTGAATAGGGCTGAGCCAGCATACCACAAGAGGCGAACGCCTCCGCACAACAAAGAAGTTCACAATAATCTGACATTCGCAATGATTTTTTTTCTTTTACAAAAAAGTAAACAAAAATCAAAATTCAGACCATAATCTAGTGCCGCAAAAAAGTCACAAAAACAAATTGGAAAAAGAAAACAGAATTATATAAACTCTTTTTACAAGTGCTGAGCTCTCCAGTCGACTGCAAAATCTTCACCATCATCACTGGAAGAATCATCACTGGATGACTCTTTTGAGTCAAATGCCGGCTTTTGGTTAACCCTAGCAAGCCGTGATGCCTTGGTTTCAACTAGCTTCTGCTTGACCAAATCGACCTTTTCTCTATACTCCCTGTAGCACAAACCATTAACAGATATTACACCTACAAATAACTTGCCTGTTTTGCAAAATATAGAAATGTTAAAGGAATAGAAGAGCTCATTTTATGTCACCTTTGCTCTAAGGTCAAAAACTCTTCTTGTTCCTCTGCAGCATCAATCTGAAATTAAAAAAGCAAGTCAGGTTCTCAGCATAATGTCTACTGCAAATTATAACATCTACAAGTATAAAAAATACCAGTGGTTAGCTATTATCAACTGCAAATACTGGTACCAGACAACAATTACCAAGTCGTTCAACAATAATTGCAATACCAGTTAATGGTAACAGGCTTGTAAAATTTCTCACATTCATTATTTAGCTTTTCTAACTTTATCTCTTTTTTTATTGTCAAATATCAAAGAATAGTAGAATAGAGAATATAATTTCCATCTTTTAGAGCATAATATAAGAGTAAACCTCTTCTTCCTCAAGGCGGTTATCAACTTCTTGCAAGTCATCTTGAATTTCCTTCTCGAATTCTTTGTACGCATCACTAGAAAATTAAGTTTCCGTTAAATAAGAATCAAAGCATATGTGCTAATTAATTTTTCATTAGCAAAGGGAAGGATATGCATGTACTTGATATCGACTTTCACTGGTTGGATGCCACGGGCACGCAGATCTGCATCCTTGTTATCAAAAAAACCTTCAGGCAAGGCACCCTTTTCAGGTTTGTCTGGTTGGTTGACTTGGTTTGACTCAGCCAACTTGGCTTCCTCTGGGATATCATCATAAAAGTCATCAGGTCGAGCTCTCTTAGCTGGCACAACGTTCTTAGGTATCTTAAATTCTGAATTTTCAGCCTTTTTATCTGTTTTCTTATTGGAAGACACTGGGACTGATACATGCATTGGCTCATCAAAAGAACTTGAAGCTTTCACAGATTCACCATTAATATCTGCAGTTTTAATGACAAAGATAGAAGAATCATAAGGTGGAAGTAAATTGCATCGCATATAGTTCTATTTTTGGCTGGGAATAAAAAACCCAATACTCTATTGCGCTTACCAGACCTTGAGTGTTTTGTATTCAAAACTGACAACCAACATTTATGGATGATTTTCATACAGCGACCTACTGTTCATGTCTCTGCTGTCCAACAAAAAGAATTGAATAAAAAAAAAAAGTCTAAAGTCTAAGCCTTTTATCCCAAACAAATTGGGGTAGGCTAGAAATGACACCCCGACCCTGGTCATTTCTTGTATATATGGCTGAGTTTTTACGCTGGCTTGCCAAGCCTATCGCAAGCATGCGGGCTTGAACCCTCGACCTCTTAGAAGAGAGCCAAGTGCTCTTACCACCTGAGCTACTAGACCACAAAAAGAATTGAATAACCAGAGTATTCATGTTAAGTCAGATAAATTGGCCCAGAACAAACACATGCAAATTAGATTATAGCAGTCAAATATGGTTCGCTAGAATGCATTTTGGATTGAGCTCATGAGAATACAGAATCCTGATTATAGGCATAACAAAGTTGCCAACATTCAGAAAAATATACCTCTGTACATAACTACATATTAAACATTTGGATGTGTAGAAATTTTTCAGAAAATGTTAGCGTTAATTGCAAGTACAAGATTAAAAAAACAGTGTGAGTGATTTAAATATCGCAAATTAGTCGAGCAAACACCTACCACTCTGTTGTCTGTTTGCCTGCTTGGTTTCAAAAAAGTTTGCTGGTAGAGAAGAAGACGCTTGTGATTTCTGAGCAATCTTTGGCTGTTGTCCATTGTTCAAACTTTTACCATTCTTTGCTTCAGAAGCAGCTGCTTTTAGATTTTCTATAGCCTACAGAAAATATAATTTGCTCTTCAATTAGTCAAAGCTAGCTGTGGTATACTATGTGAAAAAGAATATAACCAGATACTCCATTGTAAAACCTTATACCTCATGATGTTTACGAGAAACTTGATGTGCCGGCCAAAGAGAGTCTGATTTTAATGTAATATTGCATACTTTGCAAATAGGCTGGCCATGCTCATTATACCTGCAGTATCATTGTTTCCGAATTAGCACTGATTGCATATGAATACTTAACTATTCTAGCTGAAAGTTCCTAACTAAATCCCGACTAGAATTAAACCATACCCGGCTCATGTTTCCCTTGCACCCTAGTAAACCCTAGTTTGTGCAAGCCTAATAATTATATTTATGGCAGCAGATAATAAATATAGATGGAGTTTCAGTGTTAAAGTAAGGGCAAAAGCAGGTTACTTGGACTAAAACCATACCAGTTGGTAGCATATAATACCAATTTCATGGTTGGATTAGGATTTACAATTGAACAAGCTGTTCGTGCTACTAAACTAACGCAATAACAATCAAGTTCAGTTTCAGAATGTACACAACTAAATGTCACAAAAAAAGCCAAAGGACTGAAATTAAAAAAATGGTCAATTTTTAAGGGAACGGTTCAGTAATCAGTACAAAGAAAATCGAGCTCTAAACAGTGCTCATCTGGAGTACCTTACTAGAGGAGAATCGATGCGCTTGTCCTTCTTCTGCTCCGACTCTCTCAGCTTCGAGCGAAATAGCGCCTTTCTCTGATCCATCTCAAAACAGTATTTGCTTACAACAATTGCGGTTTTGATACTAGTGTAGTTCGACGAAGAGAAGGTCAGAATTTGCTATCAGTCTTAAGATCGACACTGTGATTCAGATATTCAGAAAAAAAAAGGTCAGAATTACAAGTAAAATGACCAATACAAATGCAAATTGTGCAAAAAGACCCAGGTTCAGATACCAGAGGACAGCCGCTTGCTTCAGGGTGAGAGAGAAGCTGGGTTCAGATCGGAGCTCACATCGGAATGAAGTTGAGAGATTGAACTATCAAAGTTGAAGCTATCGGATGCTAAGCAGAGAGAGAGAGAGATCGTGCCAGGAAGTGAGCGGAGAGAAAGGGTTTATGCGATAGAGAAGAAAGAGGATTAGGGTTCATCTGAGTAAGCGAGAGACGAGGAATTCACATCCTCTGCCGCGCGCTGCTGGCCGCACTTTTTATCTCAACCGTCTGATCTAATCTAAATGGTCCCTAGAAAATACCGGATTGATAGGCTCGAAAAAACTGAACAGTCCAGATCAGATCTGACGGCTCGTATGAAAAGTGCGGCTGTGCCGCGCGGCAGAGGATACGGATGAGACAAGAGAGGAGAGATTTAATCGTCTGGGTTCGATTCATCCACATCGACTGTGTTTAGATCCGAATCGAACCCAATCGACTGGGTGGGTCTGAGGGTATTTTGGTCTGGTTTTTTAATTTCTATTATTTTAATGTTCAATAATTTCAAAAAGGTAAAAAATTTTCTATATCCCTTATTAGTGAAAAAACGGAGGATTTCCAATCCCAACGCTCCAATGTAAATCTCTTGATTTTACCCTTCAAATTGAGACCTCTTCTGTATTTGCCCCTTTCTCATATTTTTATGTCAAAAATATTGATTAAATAATAAAAACAAACATTTGTGACAACTATACCCCTAGTCGAATCTAACTATTGAGCTCGCTCACCAAATCCATTCCGAGGAACCCATTCGAACATAGTCGTCCTCCTCTCTGGTGCGCACAAAGCAGGAGAAAACCCTCTCGTAGATTTCACCAAGTCACATAAACCCTTTCCTCTCCTCTCTCGCACGATCCAGTCCACCTTACTCGCAGATTCTCATCTCTCACTGTCAATCGATGGATGAACCCTAAACCTTCTCTCCTTAGTCCCTCCCGATTCACAAGATTAGATCTACACCAAACTTCTCTCTAGCACAAATCGCTAGTTTTTTTCTCTCTCGTACGAATCGTTGCTCTCCCCTCGCATGGAACGTCTAATTGCTTAGTATTTCAGCAATTAGTGAAAAAATCGCTGGTTTTTCTCATTCAAAATAGTAAGCTTCTCTATTTCAATGCATTTTTTTCCCTTTGGAAATATTTTACTTTGTTCTATTTTATTTTTTTAAGATCAATTTATTTTCACTCGATGCTAGTATTGTCCATAATTTCACACATGATGCAAGTGCCATGATTTACAGACCTGAAATATTTTAGCTTCATAATGTTAGACATTATTTTAGCTTCAAGATATATGCTAGGACATGTCCATAATTTATCAATTTCACAAATGATGTCTAACATTTTATGATATTTACAGAATAGAAGTCCAATTTTTATCTTAATAAATAGTTTTGTTTTATTAGGTCTTGAATGTGATTAATCTGTAATGGATAAAATTGCAAACTAGAGTGGTGCAGTTTACAAAATGCAGTGGCAGTCAATAGGAACTGGGGATACTGGATACTGTATTTTTTAATGGAATTTGGTCTAATTTCTTTTTTTTTTTTGGAAAGAATGTGGTGTAATTTTTTGGAACCAATGAACTGGTGCTACTCAGACAAGCGAATATATTGCTGTTAATTTTTTGAAAACTGTTATTATGGATATAGATAATGAGGAATGCTTTCTTTGACATTTGTTCACAATTTCTTTGGAAACTGTTTCATTGCACCAGTTTGTGCCTTAATTATTGCCGATCCATGTATTTGCCAACAAGCATGCATTGGTACACATGCTTATATACACATACAGAGTGTTTTTAGGTCGAACCAACACCAACTCAATACACATTGTATACACATGCAGAGTGGCCTCAATATGAAATGGTGTACAATGTTTCAGATTCCTCCAGTATTAGGTGCATGCATTGGTATAATTGGTATTAGGTAGGGTACCATTTGTTTACAATTTTTGTGTCTATCTCTTGGTGACGAGGTGCAGAACTAAGAGAAAAGACATATACAATACAATAAACATGCTTCTATCATATCCAACAATTAATTGAACAATATATAAATTAATGGTACATGATCAATACAATATAAATTAATAAAAGACAATGTAACCAATACAACAGAAATTGCTCTCTTACCAAAAGAAATTTGAATGGCAGTACCAAATTGATGAAAGAGTACTTGGTATTATAACAGATATAAAAGAATACTTACAACATTACAAATTTTTAAAAGAGTACTTAGCATTACTAATCTAATCTACTACATGATTCATCCATCAACTAATCTAATCTACAACATTACTAGTGAATTCTTCCAACACCACTACAATTAAAAAGATATTGCAAAAACTTAAGCATTTGATGTTCCCTCAAAAATTAACATCTTTAACAAATCAAGAGTGAGATGTAATTTATAGTTTATACTTGAGCATGGAGTTTGTTATGTGATGCATGAAACACCTCAAACCCTATTTCAACAAGCTCTTGCACATTTTCTGAAGACAAGTCATACTTTGCCTTGATAAACCTATAAAACAATATCCAATCAGTAGTCAGTTATGTCTCCAAAAGCAACATTTCAGTTAATGTACTGTAATGGTAAACTAATATCGTAGAGATCAGGTTCCTGCACCAATCATTAACAATTGAAATGGAACCTGAATCTGACAAGTTTGTACTGTTCAAACTTATATTTCTACCTTCTGTTGACCCTAAAAATTAAACCCTCAAAACCAAATTGCGAAAACCAGAAGTCAAACCAGCGAAAAAAAAATTTCCAAATTGCCAAAAATCAAAATCAAATTACGAATAATACCAAACAAACTCCAAAAATCACCAAAAAATACCCACAAATTCCCTAAGAATTATGATTAATCATCATAATTTTTAAATCCCAAAAATAGCAACACAAACTCCAAAATTTGCAAACAAACCCAAAAACTCCACAAAATTACCAAAATAAACCTATGAGGATTTTATCAAATCCAGTTAAATCATTAAATTCCTCATATTTTTTTGAGCTTCCCCATAAAATTTCACCCAAAAATACCCAAGAGAAGGCCTTGAAATAATTTATTTTGGATCAGCATTGAAGAATAAATGTTAAATCAATGAAAATCAAATGGAAATCCCAGAAAAATTGAAATGTTTGGCGCGTGCATACAATTGGAGGGGATCCAGGGGAATGAAGGAGGGCGCTACCTTATTCGAATATTGAATGTGTCAGTTGTTGGTGAACCGTGCACAGAAATTAAAAATTGTTCAACTGGCTCACCATGAACCCAGCGTCTCCAACTTTCGCTCCCTCATTAAATCCGACAGATGGACCCCATCTGTAAGGGTCGCCTTCCCCAAAGTAAAAAAGAACAGAAAGAGTGAATTTCCGTTTCTTACCGTGCGACGCCGGGTGAAAAACGGAGGAGAGGAAGAGAGGCGTCTACGTGGCTCCTCTCCATCCACCAACTCGAAACCAGAAACCTCGCACACGGTTTTGCGAAACCAGAACCCTAGGCGCAGCTGACTGAAGGCCACTGGATCAAGATCAGAAGGTGGAGATCAAGTCGGCTCAAAACCTAAACCCTAGGTTCTCTGCCTATAAAAGGCCCCCAAATCGAGAAGGAAAAAGAGGGGGAGAGGAGAGAAGAGGCCGCCACACTTGGGTTAGGTTTAGACAGTCAATTGTAAATTTCAAAGTTAGATTGAGGTTAGACATTACATCAAACACTCGGGAAAGAGAAAGAGAGAGGTGAAATTGAGAGTCTCCATCTTGTAATTGCTTGGTTTTGGAATAAAGAAAGCTAATTTGAAGGTCAATTCGTTGTTTTGTTGCTTATTCTTCTCTAGCTCAGCCACCAATCAATGGTGTGCTTGAGCCGTATGAAAACAATCTCCATGAGCCATGGTCTGAAGCATAGCATCAGTCATGGCCATGAGAGAGGTCCCATTAGAGATGTCCATGAAGGTTTGGAGCCTAGCTCCTCGCTTCATGTGACATTCTCATACCACAAGTGAAATCGGCCATGGCTGCCATGAGAGGTCTTTAGCATAGCTTTAGTCTCTCATGGTGGTCTCAACTTGACATGGTGTTGTGTCAGAGCGTGGCTCTGGCCTTGCCATGTTCAAGGTGCTAAAATCGAACTAAAATCGGTATCTTTCTCTATACCTCTTTCGGTACCAAACCTGTGCTCACCGTACCAGCTGGTGGCTCGACTATCAAATTAGGTCGACGCAACTCAAACCAAGGGTACCCTTGTACTCTCCATGCTCCCCTGATTCTAACGGACATGGTCGCCTGCGCTGTGTCGGCTTAGGTCGCCGGAAAATTTAAATCAGAAATTGCAGGGATCAAATTGAATAAGAAGTTTGCACATCCGAAATAAATTTGTAATTTCCTACCTAAATTAAAGCGACGTGATATGAACGGAGGCCACCGATGAGTTCTCCTCAACCTCACGAATCCATCAAGCTCAAATTCACCGTCAATGGTGGCGTCGATCGTCCGGGAAGGCTTTCAGAAGGGCTCGGCCGGAAATAAAATAACACAAGGGGCCTCTCTGTAAAATGTCTTTCTCCTTCAAAACCTCTGCGCCAAACTTTCTCTGCTCTTCTGTGGCCAAATTGAGTGAGACGGGTCGCTGACACGACAGTGACTCGCTACACCAAACGTCCTGAGATTAAAAACAAACCTTACATGTGGGGCCCACTGTCATAAAATAAAATAAATAACTGCCATGTCAGCAGCCTCGTCATGGTCGCGCCAGACGCCAACTCAGTGCCACTTCAGCCTCTTTTGATGACGTGGACCAATCAGGAACTTCCAAATCAACAGAAATCTTTAGAAATTCATTAAAAATAGTAGGAAACTCATAAAAATTCAAATAAAATATCCATAAAATCCTAAAAATCCAAATAAACTAAATTTACTGATATTTTGATATAAAAATCTGTCAAATTATTGGTCTTTTCTATTTTTGAAGTATTTTCAATATTAAATAAATTTTATAAAATTCTAAAAAGATGTTAAATCAATTTATAAAAATTCTAGAATAATCTTAAAACTCAATTAAATTGTCTTAACAAATTTTCATAAATAAAGATTGAGAATTTAAAAGGAATATATTAAATAACAAATATTTTTGAAAATAAACATATAAAAAGATATTTCAAAAGTCTAAAATTAAAAATAAAAAAATAAAAGGGAATTGTGAAAATGGTAAAATCCAAAGAGAAACTTAAGAAACTAAAAGTGCAAACACGAAACCTGAAATCGAAACCGAAACCTCTCCACTTCAAGAACGAAAACTCTTCAGCAGATCAAAATGTCCTCAATTGGGTCCCGTCAACTAAGTCTGGTACACCAATCGAGTCCGGTTCAAACCAAAAGAAATAAACCCAAAATAAACATAAAACAAACGATTCCCTAGCCTTTATATATAATTCTTCAGATCCCTTAATCAGAGGTTCTCGTGAGCGATCACGGGGTAATTAACAGTAGGGGCTTGCGCCTACTGGAAAGAAAGGACCCACGAAATCAACAAACCTCTTTAAGAAGCGACTCGTGTTTTGGTTCTCTTGTCTCTAAGAGATACTCGAACTGAGATCGAACCTTAAGGGGGGTGAATCCAAGGCTATGTTCCCATTTCTCGAGGAAGACCAGATTCCATTTCTTCGAGGGAATGACGAAAAAGCCGCGACAGATTCTCTGGCACGCCCGGTGGGACATCTTTCTCCTCTCATCTTTGGGATTTAAAGGATATAATGTAAAGCTAGGGAAAATCATCCAAAATTTTTTAAGTACTAATAATTTTCTGTGGAGTTTTATTCTTTGCAGGAAAAATGATCAAAATCGAGTTGTCGCTGCACACTGGGGCAGTTCTTTGGGAGCAACCACCACATGGCCTAAAGCGTGGTGAAAACAAAAAATGATGAGTGATGACATCCTCTCAAATAATTGGTCGCCGCATTCACTGGGGCAGTTATTGGGGCAAAGGCCATATCTTCAAAAGGCGGATAAAAAATGATGAATAAAAGGAAAGAAATAAAGTGGAGAGGAAATAAAATGAAGAAGAAAGAAGAAGGAAGGAAAAGTAAAAAAAGGGAGAAATAAAGCGAAATAAAAATGGAGAAGGATAGAATAAAGGAGCAAAAGTCTCGAAACCGAAATCGGAAAACTAAGTCAAAAAAAAATGGAAGGAGAAAACAAAGGAGGAAGAAAGTGAAATAAAAAAAGGATGAAGAAAGGAAGAAAGTCCCGAAACCGAAATCGGGAAATTAAGAAGTGAAAAAAAAAAGAAAGAAGAAAGAAGAAGGAAGGAAAAGAAAAAGAAGGAAGAAGGCGAAATAAAGAAGGAAGATGACGAAAGAAAGAAAGTTTTGAAACCGAAATCGGAAAACTAAGAAAAAAAAAGAAGAAGAAAGAAAAGAAGATAGAAGGAAAGAAATAAAGTGGGGAGGAAAATAAAATGAAGAAGGAAGGAAAAGAAAAGGAGAAAGAAAGTGAAATAAAAAAGGAGCAAAGATAGAATAAAGGAATAAAGTCCCGAAACCGAAGTCGGGAAACTAAATTGAAAATTTGCAAAGAAATAAAAAGACGGGGAAAGGAAAAGAAAATAAAAAAAAGGGAAAACGAAATGAAGAAGAAAGTGAAAATGAAATGAAGAAGAAAGTGAAAGACAAAAATCTGAAATTACCAAAACCGTGCATTTTTGAAAGTATGCATCAAAACTCCAACTTGAAAGTGAAGGAAACATCCAGCTTGAAAGTGAA
Organism: Rhynchospora pubera; assembly: GCA_028095005.1. NCBI lineage: Eukaryota > Viridiplantae > Streptophyta > Magnoliopsida > Poales > Cyperaceae > Rhynchospora > Rhynchospora pubera. The sequence goes on along the minus strand of CM051462.1, from coordinate 205,712,928 downwards.
GGAAACTCTAGCTTGAAAGTGAAGGACAAAATCCAAAGTTCTCAAAACCGCGCGCTTTGGAAAGTGTGCACCAAAATCCCAAATTTGAAAGTGAAAAACAAAGACAAGCCGTGCTCTATCACGCAACTCCGCGATCAACGCGACAAGCCGTGCTCCATCACGCAACTCCGCGATCAACGCGACAAGACGTGCTCCATCACGCAACTCCGCGATCAACGCGACAAGCCGTGCTCCATCACGCAACTCCGCGACCAACGCGACAAGCCGTGCTCCATCACGCAACTCCGCGACCAACGCGATAAGCCGTGCTCCATCACGCACCCTTGTGAATTCGACATGACAAACCCATGTCTAAAACTCCAAATTCCAAAATCCAAAACCCCATGCCTAAAACTCCAAAACCAAAATCCAAAATTTCAAAACCAAAATTCCAAAACCAAACTTCCAAAATCCAAAATTCCAAAATCACAAATTCCAATAAAATAAACCCAAAGCAACCAAAACCTATCAAACAAAATATAGGTAGAAAGTCTAATAAAGTCTTGAACAAGATCCTCAAATAACCAAAATTTAAGAAATAGGTTTTAAGTCCCATCGGGCTAAACCTTGAAAGGGTATTTTTAAACGAATTTTGAATTCATGGCAACATTCTGAAATCAGATTCCTGAGGCAGACAGACTTCACTGCAGTTTTTTATTTTTATTCAATCTATGTTTGCCGCTGTGACTTGAAACTTTTAGATTTGAAAATAGACATGCAGATGTAGTTTTTGTAATTTTTACAAATTTTTTAGGGACTTATTTCAACGGTTTTAAAGTATGAACTGTCAGACATATTTACTGGCACAATTTGCTAACAATTTTCTGAAACTCAATTTCTGTCTGATTTCAAAAATTCATTATAATTAATCTATCGATCCAAAAATTCTGAAACTTTTACAAAAGATGTGTCCCATCGTTTCATCCATAGTTAAAATTTCATTTGATTCCATTCAACCGTTCATGAAATTAAAAAAGTTTTGCAAACTATCCAGAATGCTTTTTGCTGGTGTCAGAAAATAATCAAGAATATTTTTAGATTTAACTTATGCAAGAAATATAAAATGAAACATGACTTCTCTATATAAATTTCGGCAGCATAAAGACATATTTGCATGAAATTTTGATCTTTGTTGTTCAAACAATCTAAATCGAATGGACCGAGCATGCTACATATCCAATTTAATTAGGTACGTACCATCTCCATAGGGACTGAGACATGCTGCAGACCCTATGAAGCGGTTTTCTCTTAATGCTTAAGTCACGATTCACGACTGAGCATGCTGCAGATTGTGACATAAACAAATAAGTTTTGATCAAAGTAGTTGCGCTGGATCAAAATACCCTACAAAGAGTCGTGCTGCACAACAAGGATAAGTAAAAGAAAGTTCATTTTGATGTTTTCCTTTGAGGTTGCATTGCACAAGTAATTCATTCTTCCTATATAAACAGTAAATCAAAGTTTCGTATGTAAAATTTTTGAAAGGATAGTCCTTATGTTTATATGCACAATTCAACACATGGTACAGAAGATGAATGAAAGATAAGAAAATAAATATGAATGTTAGAAGATAATCACGGTAGTTTATTTCAACCAAAGATTTACTTTTTGTTACAAATCTTTTTCTCTTTCTTTTGCCAAACTATATTTCTTGCTTACAAAATTTTTTTTTGTAGAAAATAGATAGATTAAAAATCCTTCCTTACACAATCTCTCAATATACATTTCCTTCCACCGAAGAATATGTTTCTCTTTTGTCTTTAACACCAATTGAATTCTAACTCAATCTCCACTAAATCAATGAATGCATCCATTTGTAATGTACTTTTTTTTTTTGAAAAAAATACGATCAACATCTATACGTTGAGTTTCATCAACATAGATCCATTTGTAATTTACTTGTTTTTTATCACTACATACGTGTCACGCTTAAATTTCTATTTGAGAGTGATGCAGTATCTATTATATTTACCATTTTGTAAATAAAAAATAGTTGATGAAAACTTCAATAAGGAAGATACTGTAGATAGATAATATGTTGGCACATTTGGTAGAGAATGCATCCTCTCGATTGCATCGTTTGACGATACATCTCTTAAATGACACCCTATAAAATATATGTTAAAAATATGAACCTTTTTAAATATCCAAAATTTTAATTACAACTAATATCTTTTAACAATTGAAAAATTTTAAATGTTACAAAAAAATTTCGTAGTAAAATGATAAATATTATAGTAATATCATTGTTCTTATTAACTTCTGTCATAGTACACATTTATTATAGATTTTTTTAATTTTTTAATTGAACTATCTATTTTGACAAATCCTATTAATTGGTATCAGAGCTTTTTCAAATCATTGGTATCAGAGTTTTCTAAAATTTGCAAGTAAAAACTCCATTCAAAATTCATATATGGTATCAGAGATTTTCAACGAGCACATGCTCAAGCTCAAACGTTTTTCATATTGATATAAAACTTGGCTTTAGCATTTTGATAATAACAGAAAGTTTGTATTAATGTGAAACTTTCATATTATATATAATGTATTGTACAATAGTCCCAACGTGGCTGTAAAAACTTCAAACCACACAAAGTTTCACGAAGTCTGCTTCAGCACAAATCCATCTACCAAAAGACAGACACCAATCTCGATGCAGCGTTTATGATATGTACTAAATATTTTACCTGTTGAATGTGATTTTCCACAAATAAAATAAGAACGAATGCAATTATTAGCAAGCAATTAAACTAACAATTACAAATATTCAATCCAACATGACCTACCAATGATGAAATTAATACCTTTACATGCTTGAATTCCAGTAAACATGGGAGTCGAATGAAGCAGCAACAAGAAATACTAGTACACTAGTTTCTAGTTTTGTCCATTCTCATACAGAGTATTTATTTGTTTCAAGCAATACAAATACTTCTAGAAACAACAAGGTTAAGGGCGGAACAAAGGGGGGTGGCCATAGGCTAGACATACTCCAATTTTTTGATTTGTTAGATATTGTGTATGAAAATTTCACATGATCATACTCTAATAAGGTCTCCCTCAAAAAATTAAAAGACTAATATTCTTAAGAATAAAATCCATTTTCTATCTAATAATAAAGAGTAAAACTCACTTGATTTGGTCCCCTTTTCTCCTCTGTCATCAAACAATTCATGAATTAAAAAAGAAAAAAGACATCGCTATTTCTCCTTCAGCATTAGACAATTGATAATAGAAATTTGATGTATTTTTATATTCTTTATTATTAATATTGTTAGTAAGTAATTTGTTTTAGTATATTAACAAATATAATTTTTTATCGAACAACTTGGAGTTCAACTGCGCCCCCTATTTTTCAATTCTAGTTTCGTTCCTGAGCGAGGTATAACTCACCATAAAGTTCAGAAAATTGCAATAACTCTGTGACATATTCTCCGTGACATAAAAAAGGACTAACATCCTTCAACAATGGAAAAAAATGCCAAGTAAGACAAGTAAGACTAAATTGCATAATAAAATAAAATGACAAATCTTTAGTGAAGTACTTAAAATTTCCAACTTCCAACCACTATCTATGAATTAATATTAATATCCAATAATTTATTATTACTCCAATACGCTATAACGAATTATGAATATAGATTAAAGGCGGATCCAAAAAGACCCTATAAAAGCTTTTGAGTCATTAAATTTCAAAAAATACAATTCAAGCTGTACTTTTTAGGCCCAACAAAAATTGTGATAAGCTTGATTTGAGTCATGACATGGGCTTAAGTAGCATTTGGTGCTTTTTTTTTTTTGTGACTCCTCTGCCGTCCTCTTTTTCTCTTAATTTGTTCTCTCTATCTCTCTTAGACTTTCACATGGGCCAGTATACTCGTAGGAACTGAACTTAAAAAGCTTCTATAATTTTACCCAAATTCAAATATATTTTTTTTGATAAAAAATGTGTTTGTTGTAATGCATTAAACCACTACGTTTTTTTTTCTTTTTAATGAAATGAAGTAAGCTATTTTGCACAGTAAATGTTTATAAAATAGTTTAGTTTAACCCTCAACGAATTGTGGTCTTTTATTATTTTTTTTTGTTTTTGTGTGTTTTTTTCCAATAACGAGCTATTAGTGTTCTGAAAAGTGCAGCCTAATTATTCGTTTATAAAACGCGTTAGAGAGGAGAGAGAGAGAGAACATTTTTTTATAAACGGATTATAACTTTCTCCTTATTAAAAAAAAATTAATTCTTTCTATTGAAATTTTAGAGGTATAAATTTTTATATAAAATAATTTGGGTACTAAATGTTTGATATGTTGCGAATCTCAATTACTACCAAAATAATTCTCAACACAAAAAAGTAAATCATAGATAATTTAGCATGGAGAAAGTATTTTTTTTATCCATGAAAATGATTTTATAACTGATCGAATGTTATTGAAATTAAATCTTTAAATTTTAAAATTTTGAACGAGTTCGCTGTGAATGTTACAACGCAAGATTTGATTGCACACAATGATACAAGGCGCATGATCACAGCGTTCCCTGATAACAGGATCCAGTCGATTAATTTTTGTACGGGAGTGGAACAGTGGATCCATTATTTCAGCACACAAGGAACTTTTCTGAATCTTTCCAAATTTTTTCTTTTTTTTAACATGGTTTTCAATACCCTACCGGCATCCATACCGGTCAATGACCGAAATCTAGTATTTTTCCGAAATTTTCTGGTATTTTCTCTCTAAATATCGAATACCGCCATTTCTGTCACCGTTCCGGTATCCGGTATTACCGAAATTTTTCGGTAAGCGGTAGGATATTGAAAACAGGTGGGTCCCAAACCCAATTGCCGAGATCCCTGGCACAAAAATGGAAGAACCGTAACAAACACCGAAGTAACTTCGCCATTAAACAAATCAACTAACCATTTCAGCCACATCTTATGGTGCGCTGGGACCATCTCCGGTCGCTTCATCTACCTGTCTATTACTATATGCATCAGTAACTTAATTTAAACCGTCCGATTAAAACCTAACGGTTGTTCTAAAGAGGTAATTTCGTAGTTATACGCTGTAAAAGTCGGATTGAGCGGTCCGATTTACATCTAACGGTCGAAACACCTTTGGATGGATCGCAACGTGTCGGGAGAAGCGTTCCTTTCTAGAAAGCTCCGTTGCTCCATTCATGCGCATAGCATTCTCTCATATAATGATATAAATAAGTGGAAAAAGACAAAATTCATTTTCAATAAATTGTTCTATTCCCTGCTTCGTTCCCGCTAGTTTCTTGCACGGAGTGGGAGACAGATACACGTGGAGAGTTTCAGATGGGAATTGAAGAGAGTTTGTAAACATCCGTAGAAATATCGGGTGAGTGAAAAAGATGTATCAATTATTCTCTCGCTTCGCATCCCCTTATCTGCTCTCTCTTCCTTTGCACACTTCGGAACTGAGATTTGGTGCCTTCCTTCTCGTCTTCGAATTCTGCTAAGGTTTCTCTCTCTTGCAATCCTTCTAATTACTTCTTCTTCAATTTCAAATTGTATTTACATGGTTTTTGGTCGGCATAATTAAGGTCTCTGGTAGTTTTGTTCCTGAATCAAGTATTAGTTAATACTTTTATTCCTTGAATATTGGATTTAGCATTTTATGATGTCAGGAAGCAACAATTCAACCATTTTTATATGAAAGTGTGGCATCTATGGGCTGGCATGAAGGGTTTGAACCTGGAAATTTGGAAAGGTGGTTAGTTATTGTTTAATCAAACTCTGGAAAATTGTTACAATTAAAGAGAATTGTCTATTTCCAAAGAACATACTTTGGTTCGGTTTTAAATTATGTCTAGGTGAAATCCTCTACTGAGTCAGTGAGCTTGCCTGTCTTAAAATATGCCCAAGTTCTGAACTTGACAACTTAAATAATAATTGAAGCTTTCCACAATTGGAAAGTTGGAAGTATTATGGTTATTTCTCCAAGGCTAAGTTGTTGGCCGTGAAGTCCGTACAAACAGAAAACCTTAGTTTTGGTGTGGGCTTTAAATTTTGTCATGGATGAATATGATCTACAAATTAATTGTTTGATTACTGTGATCCTTTCATTTCCTACCACATTTATTAATGTACTTATATTTTTGTGAAGGGAGGGAGCTGAAGATAACAAGGTTTGATTTTGGGCTTCTGTAGAGTTAGACATATTTATAAGCAGTTTCACAAATGTCAAGTAGAAATACGCATTGGTGTTATGTGTGCAGTCAGGCAATCCAGCCTGATCATGGACAAGGTCCCACCTGCCCTACTTGCAACCAAGGGTTCATCCAGGAGCTAAGTGAAATTGGGCCGATCGATGACCCGTTTGACCTGATCCAACCTGAATCAATCTCATACCCTAATACCAACTCTCCATTTGGTTTCATGGAGGTGTTTTCGGCCTTAATGAGACAACGTGTTGGTGGGATGCACCGTGACTTTGATATCCGTGCCAGACCAGCTGTTGATGCCCCGTTTGTTGTCTATGGTGTAGGTCCACGGCGCACCAATATAGGCGATAGCTTATCTGGACCCAGTCTGGAACAACTGTTTGAGCAGCTCTTAATAAACAATGACAGACGAGGTCCTGCACCGGCTTCACGCTCTGCAATTGATGCAATGCCTATGGTCAGAATAAATAATAGGCATTTGCGTGGAGAGTCGCACTGTGCGGTTTGTATGGAGAAATTTGAATTGGGAACTGAGGTAAGGGAAATGCCATGTAAGCATTTGTATCATTCTGATTGTATTGTACCTTGGTTGGTTCGGCATAATTCATGCCCAGTTTGTCGCAAGGAACTGCCTGCACGGGCCCCAACTGGAAGCAGCAGCAGCAGCAGTTACCGTAATTTTAGTAGTAGTATTGGTAATAGTGGAAATAGTGGGGAGAATCAAACAAGGCGCAGCACATGGTCGTTTCTCTGGCCTTTCAGGGCATCCAGTTCTGGTTCTGGTTCTGGTTCTGGTTCGGATTCAGGCTCTGACCCAAACAGGTTGGTGCGAAGTGGATCTTATTCAGTGTATGAAGACCCAAACCGAACTGGTAATTCACAATGGTCGTACAGCTGGTGATATATTTTTGGGGGCGTGCTCCCTGTATGAGACACTGGTTAATGTTTTGAAGATCTATTATCTTATAGTTTGAGGTGAAAGTATTATCTCAATATCTTTTGATGAATGCTTCCTGTGTTGTGTTATGCTGTGCATTGACTTTAGTTTGAGATATTATATGAATGATGGAAATTATTCAGAACATTATTTCATGATAAGCTATTTTGTGATTTGAGACTTTGCAGCTTTCGATAGAGACATTGTTTCTTTGCTCTTTGTGAGAAAAGATAACATTTGCAAATAGTTAGGTACACTATCTTTTTTAAATTCCAAATCTTTCGTGTTGGTTTGCAACTCTGCCATCGGCTAGAATGAATAGCAAGGGACAATATACTTGCTTATCAACCAGGATGATTCAGATTGGACGAAGATTGGTGAAGTACTGTTATGAATTGAAACAGCACTGTACTAATTTGACTAGCTAAGAAGGAATGTGTGTGTTTTTGGTTGGCTGGCAAAACTCAAAACAAACTTATACAAACGCTTTGGTTTATTTTGTTTCACCTTCTTAAATGAAATGCGATGTTTTTCCTTCCGGCGGGACTCAGAACAGTCTTAGACAAAACTTCTAAACTTTCTATTGAAATACGATTCTTAATATTAACCAAATACATACATAATATGTGTCGAACATCGATACGATACAATTATGTCTGTACTACTTTTGATTGCAACTATTGTGTCTTTGTGTTTTCAAACAAAAGGGATGGCACCCTATTTTTCCAAATAAGCATACTTCTAAACATTTGTCTTAGATCAAACATTTTAGATTAAAAGGACATGCCTCTTATCTTTCATGTATATAATGGCCTAACATGAAACTCTGCCAGTTTTGTCAAACTTCTAAATGGTGCTTTGATCATTGAAGTAAGGGTTTTTATTTGAGCTCTGCCTAAAAAAATTTCTATTGGAAGAAGTAAATTGTTTTTAGTTGAGAGAATTTTTATTATAAAGTAAATATTTTATTCAGCAATTTTTTATAAGAAAATTAGTCGGTATATCGTAGCGTTTCACCAGTCGCAATGTCAGCAAAACACTATGCATAATGGATATATAATGCATAATGCATTCCGTACTGGCCTGACGAAATCCAAAAATTTTATAATTCCGTAATTCATCTTATTAAAATTTGATTGAAACATTGACCTCAAAGTTCCAAATTCACGGCCATTTTAATTAGTACAACTGTACAATGTCAAGTCTGCTGCATATTATGGTTAGCCCCACTAGTCAGTCTCAGTCAGTTACTACTGACACAAATTTGCCATATTTTTAATAGGTTTTGAGGCCTCTGGTCAAAGTCGGAGAGTAGAATTCAAGGCCACACCAACCCAACCCAGTGCCCAACTCAACTCAAACGCTACTAAACAAAAAGATTTTCAACTGTCAAAAATGGAGCAAACCCAAGTTCTGTATTTTATCAAAAATGGCTTCTTCTCATCTCCTCTCTCACCATCTCTTCCCCTCTCCCCTCCAGACCTCCACAAACCGTTTCAATTTGCCTAACGGGCGTGTCTTACTGCGCCCGTGTACCCGTTTTAGAAAGAACCCATCTCTCAGAATCGCTGCATCTGGGTCGGGAAGAAAGCAAGTCGAGGTACCCAGTCTAATTTTAGGGAAAAAAAACATTGGTTGTTTTTTGTATCTTTTCTGCTCTGGTTGTTGTTAGCTTTCTTTTCGTTCTTGTATTGACTTATTTTTCGTGTAGTATGTATATAATCTAGAGGATAAGCTCAATAAATTAGCTGATGAGGTGGATAAAGAAGCTGGGCTCTCAAGGCTTACTCTTTTCTCGCCTTGCAAGGTAAGAGATAATTAATTTTTATTAGATAATCAACTAATTATTACATAATTTTCAATTGGTTAGATAGTTACTAGATAACTTGGTTTGCCTGGCTTAAGAATAGCAAGGGAAGTTGGAAGCCATAGGTTGTGTTTCAGATTTAGTTCTAACTCCAGTAACAGTTTCGAATTGAGGATGTGTATGTAATCCAGATAAAAGTTAGTATGTGAATTGAAAATTTGAAATATATCTTTTCTTTGTAGATCAATGTATTTTTGAGGATAACAGGCAAGAGAGAAGATGGTTATCATGACTTGGCTTCCCTTTTTCATGTAAGCAATTGTTTTATGTCCAGTAATAATGCAATTCACATTGATTGAAGTGTTTGTTCTGGAATTTTGCCACAACTTGTTCATTGGTTACGGGTGTGCATTTTTTGTTCTTGCTATTACATATACTCTGAGATGTTTTCAAATATTGATTAATCAAAGGTTTATAATTTCCTTCAATTAACATTTATTTTCACAATGAACCCTGAAATGGGTGGGGTCGTTTCTGCCATAATTGACCTCCAACACTGCAATCGTGCCCCAATATAGTTAATGTAGCCTATAAAGTAAAAAAGCAAACATTGAAACTGAATTATTGATTTCCCAGTACCAAAACTGAATCATTTTCATTTGTATGGACCTTCTTATTCCATTTGTGGAAATTTGATTATTGATATAGAACTTTCCTTAGTCAACTGAAGGTAATCAGAATTCATGATTCAGTAAGTTGTTTCAGTTTTTCTGTTTTAAGTTATGCACTTTCATCATTTTAGGTAATTAGTTTAGGAGATACCATCAAGTTCTCTTTATCTCCGACCAAGACTAAGGATCGTCTATCTACAAATGTGCCGGGTGTTCCACTAGATGAGAGAAATTTGGTAAACTATTCTTTTTCACATATTTTCGTATTGTTTTTTCCCCCTCAATATTTTTCACATGTACACTCTTCTTTGTTATACTTCTTCTGGATATGCAGATAATCAAGGCACTGAATCTCTATCGCAAGAAAACCGGGACAGATAATTTTTTCTGGGTAAGATGACTTGCTATTGAATTGTTTGTATCAATGAGTTATATTGGTTCATATTGACAATGATCTCTTGACATAATCAGAGCATTATTTCTTTTTACGCTAATCAATGTTTCGAGGGATTTTCACAGCTTATCTTTAATTATTCAGCTAATGACTAAAAGGTCAAAATGGGAAAATATGAGACGAGAATATTTCAATTTGATTGAAATTTAAAATGTTTTATTGACATATTTACTTTAAATTATTGTATATAGATTCATCTCGATAAAAAGGTACCAACTGGTGCGGGTCTTGGAGGTGGGAGTAGCAATGCTGCAACTGCACTTTGGGCAGCTAACCAGTTTAGTGGCTGCATTGCCTCAGAAGATGACTTACAAGAATGGTCTGCTGAAATTGGGTCTGATATTCCCTTTTTCTTTTCCCATGGAGCTGCCTACTGCACTGGACGTGGAGAGGTAGTTCATCTCTTCTTGTAAGTATAAGAATGTAGTATCCTGTATATTTAGGAAGGTATTTTTGGTATTTCACTTTTGTGATGGATGAGTGAGACCATAAATATGCACCCCAAAGCAGGCAAAAGTACTCAGTTTGATACATGGCAAGGAAAAAACAAAAAACCTAGTAGCTTTTGATTTTTTATAGAACTGTAGTAGGACATTAAATTGTAATGCTACTAAAATAAGGAAGGGTACTTTGGTATTCCTTCTGTTAGGTTGTTGAAGACATTCCACGTGCCTTGCCACCTAACCTCCCTATGGTTCTTGTAAAGCCGAAAGAGGAATGCTCGACTGCTGAAGTTTACAAGGTAATGGAATAGTTTGGCATTGTACTCTTGCTAATCTGCCCTTGCAAAATTTTTAATTTTGGAAGAACTAATATATTGTGCAGCGCTTTCGGTTAGAGCAAACAAGTTCCACTGACCCATCAATGTTACTTAAACAAATTACTGAGAATGGGATTTCTCAAGATGTATGCATCAATGACCTAGGTACGAAACTTAATACCAACATCACTCCTCAGATCATGTCAATTTTGTATATAGTATTGATTCATATCCCATCTTTCAGAGCCTCCGGCTTTTGAGGTATTGCCGTCTCTGAAAAGGTTGAAAAAGCGCATAATTGCAGCTAGTAGGGGTGATTACCAAGCTGTTTTCATGTCGGGAAGGTACTAGTAACCCCAATTTGGAGATTCCATTTGCACTTTCTTAGCTAAATTTCACTTCTGATTGGGTTGTATGGAAAATGCAGTGGTAGCACAATTGTAGGAGTTGGCGCTCCTGATCCTCCTGCATTTATCTATGACGAAGACGATTACAAGGATGTCTTTGTATCAGGTAACAAACATTGGAGGCCTTTTTTGTTTTATTATTTGAAATGAGTTGTCACGTTTTTTGCATTTATGTTATTTTAGATGCTTGCTTCCTCACACGCGAAGAAAATGAATGGTACAAAGAGCCCGTTTCTCAAGCTGGAGTCTCTTTCAGCGAAGAAGACACAACAGATGAATCTCCATACATCTCTTGATTTACCTGCGATTTTGACGTTTTCTAGATCTTTTTGAAGAAATGTGCACATGAAATAAAGTTCATATATGCAAAGTTTGTGTAGAGTTAATTTATTGGTTTGATAAGCACGCTTTAAAATAAGGCTACATTGCTTCTGGTTTATTTCAATAATTTAATTTTTACCTGTTTTTCTTTAAATGGGCTAGAGCCATGATGAAAGAACTTTATATATAAATAAAATATTATAATGCAAATTTTATACTTAATATTGTGCAACTTAATATAATGTGTTCCGTATTATTACTGGTATACCATTAGTTAACGCACAATAAGGAATTTTAGCTTAGTTATCACTAGGCGACATGTGGATTGAGACAAATTTCATAAAAATAGACAAGACAAAATTCAACAATATCACATGAACATCAATTTTTATTAAATTTATCTTACTTCTAATTAATCATACATCCATACAAAAATTACTGAGAGAGAGAAGGGGGAAAAAAAAAAAAGAGAAACCAGACTAGCTCAACTCTGAGTTCACTCTTCAGTCAAAACATGGTCATTTTGTCATCCAATCCAATCTCAACCTACTCCTGAATAGTAAAAAGTAAAACCACAGTCGATTTACTGATTTACTCCGCCTCGCTACATCGTGAATTTCCATTTTTACCCGCAGAATCGCCTTCTCTTTCCTCTCCCTCCGCCACGGCCTCCGCTTCCACCACCGTCTCCGCCTCAACTTCAGTCCCGGCTTCCGCCTGAGATACATCCGGTACCTTCTCCGGAGGCGGCGCCTCTTCCGAGGCCACGATCGGCGACTCCAATGAGAGAACGGGATTGAAAGAACCGAACTTGGGGGTAGTTTCGATCGGAGCAATGCTTCTCGCCTCGAAAGAAAACGAATCCAAGCTACAATCTTTCTCCGTCTCTAGACTCTCGAGCGTCTCCACGCACGTGCGCCGGCGTTTCGTGTCGCGTGACTGCTTCTCTTCCTCAACGTCGTCAGGCGACGCTCTCCGTAGCATCGGCGCGGTGGGCGGAGACGGATCGGCGGCGGTGGCGAGAGGTTTCTCCGCCCGAGCCGCCATGGAAGTGGCAAAATTCGATCAGGTCCTTGAACTTTCCCTTTTTGTTTCTGTTTTTCTTTTATAGAGTTTTGGGAATTCGATGTCACCTGAGACGGAGGAAGGAAGTGTCTTGGAATTGTAATGGGAAAGGGAAGATGGAATCTGTGGATCTATTGCTTTCTGACAGGTGGTCCCCTAAGATGGATTTAGATCCAGGATCCATCTTCTACTTCCACTGGTGTGCTCATTAGTTAGGAGCGGAGATGAGATTTCAATTTTATTTGTTCACGGAGCATCAACGAATGAGCTCGTTGAATGAGACTGTATTGTGGGACCCAGATATATGGACCTCATAGTCCATTGATGTCTGGTGTTCACGGTGCAGGGGTTTCTCACTGGACCCCACTTTTCGGAGAGAGCGGGGGAATGATAATAAAACATTATAAACATGTTTCAGCTCACTTGATATTTGGGATCTTTTACGGCGTCCGATGTTTACATTTGCTGTCACTCTTCTATCAATAGCATCCATTGACCTGTGTAACAAAGTCAATGGCTAGGAAGCGCTTCCTAAAAACAGGATCCTGCCTTCTGAAAATCCAGTGCGAGATCCTGACTCTTGATTTATTAGAGAACTCTTTTGAGATTTGAACTAACACGAATCACCATAAAAATTAAGGATTCGGATTCCTTGCTCGACGTATTAGAGGAGGCAGAATTTAGTCCCTCACAACATTATCCAAACAATTAAGAGGAACCTTTGCTGGACTTATTTGAACAAAAATGTCCTAGGTTAAATTCGACCGAATAATAACGTGTTAATAGCAAAGAATAGGCCACTTGGGCCTATCAAGCAGGTTGCTAATGGACGAGTTCCAATTTACGTCCACCCCAGTCCAATAATAAAGGGTTAGTGTCTATGACCAAATCATGTCCATAGCAAACATTAATACACCGTCCTTGTCCAGATCATGTATTGGTCAATTGCATTCCACTATTCGTCCAAGATTTATCCATTTGGACTAGGGCTGCAAAACGGCGTCAACCGTTTCGTTTCGTTTGACGAAACATATTTTTAATTGCGTCGATTGTTTCGTCTGGACGAAACGATCGAAATTGATGAAATTTTTGTGATTTACACATGGACGAAACCGTTTCATTGTTTCGTTAATCGTTTCGTCCAACCAAACGAAATCGTTTTGTTGTTTCGTTAACCGTTTCGTCCAGATGAAACGAAACAGAAAACGGTTAAAATAGCTTCCATTTTCAGCTCTAATTTGGACGAACATATATAAATTCCATGAATTACCATTTTAGCCGCTTGTCATGCAATAGTTGTATGAACCATTCGTATACTTCAATATTTGTCCTAACAGCATATGCACCATAGGGAAGTAACTGGAACAAATTAAAATTAGTAGAAAAGCTTATAGTTAGTAAATTGCAGGAAAAGTTGGTGAATAATCACACAGATATGTATATAGCATGAACAGATTTTCACAATATTCTCTTACGGTTATGGGTATCGGGAAATATATATTTGAAAGGATATTAAATAGAAGAAGACCTATGGGAATAGAGGTAGTAATTATTTGATCGAATGTGATGTGCAGTGATATAATTCATGGAACTTATACATGTATGTAAAATAATTTCAACCTTCAAATTTAAATTTTCAAAATTTGAAATTTATTTTGAAATTTCAAATTTTGAATTTTTTAATTTTAAATTTTGAATTCAAAATTTTATAATTCAAAAATTCAAAATTTCAAAATTTTAAATCTGAAATTTCAAAATTTTGAATTTAAATTTTTTTCAAAATTTGAAATTTTTTAATTTTAAACATAAATTTTGAAATTTCGATATTTGAAAAATTTAACAAAATTAACAACCATTAAGAAACATATAAGTTTCACAATCAAACCATAGTTATATATGCATCGAACAATCACATTCATTCAAATTAAATCTATTTATACTTAAAGTCAGCATTTGCCCATAATTCGTCCAGATAAGACTTAACAATTGAATTTGGAATGGACTTCATCTAGACCAAACGTAGTCCAACCGAAAAATGTCTAGCATTGTCAAATTTATATTGTCCATGGACGGTCCAGTCCATTAGCAGCCTAGTATCAGCATCTCATAGTACAAATATTAATTCTTCATTTATTTATTTCAATTTTAGGCTAGCTATGTTTACAAGCACAACTACATTTACGTAAAACAAATAATAATTTGAAAAATAGAAGTTGTCTAATTGATGAGGCGTTCATAATTAAGGAGCGCAATTGATTTCATCCATCATTTTTTTTTTTTGAAGAAAATTAGGGGTCAAGACCCACATAACTTTGAATTGAACAAGTAATGAAGTGATTTCATCCGTCATGTTAAGCACTTCCTCAAAGTCCTGTCACAATGTAGTATATGATGGCGAATGGTAGTGATACGAAGTTACCAATGATTATCCTGAGAATGTTAAATCATCAAATTAGTTTAATTGACCTTAAGTAAAATTATTTTTCGATGATTGCATGTAACTATAAGTTAATTAAAGAATAAAGATATACCCTATGCTCATGATATCTGCATGCACCTTGTATTCTTCTGCATAAACAAAAGAAGCAACAGCGAGGGGCAGAGCAGACTGAAAATACAGAGATCTTAAATTAGGACAAAACATGAACCACAAATTTCAGAAATTTAATAAAATGAAATATTATGTACTTAATTATATATTCTTACCTGCACAATGGCGATATGAAGGAGGGTACCACGTAAGCCCACAGCGAAAGATGTTAGTGCCATTAAGAGGGGTCCTATGATAAATCTTATCAGTATTGAGAGTATAGCCTTCAAGTAACCACATGGGATGAGTTGAGTTTGTCGCGCTAAGAATGCACCTGCCAAAATATAATATAATTATTCATTAGCGTACTCTTAGAAGTTAGAACAAAACAGGAAGGAAAGATTATTAGCTAGTACGTAGCATATATTGAACAGTTATAGCAAAAAATAATGTTGAAAAAAATTATGCACCTGCCGTGAACATGCTTAACCAGTGATTTAAATAGCGGTATTTAGCGGCGCAATAGCGGTTTTGATTTCCAAACGCTATGCTGCTATTTGAAATATGTATATTTAGCTTTTTTGACGATAGCGGTTCATTAGCGGTATTTATCGGTTATATAGCGGGTATTAACGGTATATAGCGGATGTTTAGCACAAAACTAAAATTCTGCATATAGTGGGCTGCTTTATGAGAAGTTATGGATTTTATTTAACCCTTATAGGCTGGGCCCAATATAGATTGACCTGCCTCCCTCAATTGCCTCAATGAAAATTGGAAACATACCCTTCTTAAACCTAACCATTATCTAGAATTTAATCTTCATTTTTCTTTTTTCTGTCGGCGCAACTGTCAATTCTCAAAATCGGAGAAGAAATCTCACTATATTTCAATCGCAATTGCTATCTTCTTTATCAGGTAACCTCCGCCTTTGTCCTTTATTAATTAGATTCTGGAAAATTTCATTTCTAGAGTTCTGGATTTCATAGAAAATTAAGAATCCTAAAAGCCTAAAACTGAAAATATAACAAAAAACTAGCGAATAGAAATTCATTAGTTGTAAATTTGATAATATCTTGACGTCTTTTGTTTTGTTTAAATTTGATAATATCAATGATGGAACTCAGAGTCATGTTAGTTACAGTATGTGTTTTGTATTAAAATCGTCAATTGCAAGGTTTTTATATCTTGAATTTAAGTATGCAAGTTAGAGTATATGTTTTGTTTAAATTTAAGGCTGTAACCAAGATTGATTATTATTTTCGGTCAATATAATGTTTAATTAAACTCATGCTATAGTATAGCAGTATGATATATATGATGTTTATCTTGGATTAAAATATGTATATAATCTGCATATTTTGGATTCATATTTTCAATCCGCTATGATCCGATAGCGGCCGCAAAATAACCGCTATCCGCTATCCGCTATGACAGAAGCCTATCCGCGATGGAACCGCTATCCGCTATTTAAATCATTGTGCTTAACCCAACAGCTGTGGTAGCAACGATGTTCAATGAATCATCTACAATTTCTGGCAATTTAATACCGACCCTGAAAATAGAATGGATCACATGTTCTCATCAGATTCCTAGATTAGTAAAGTAAGTAATAAAAAGAATCTTAGCTAAGCTGACTTCGTATATATTTTATTTGTGAAATTTATTATATTATTGCTAGTCTTTTTTTTCTATATTTTAAATAAATTTGCCTGATGGTGGTCGCGGCCATCCTGCATTCCTGTCTTCAAAAAAAAAAAAAAAGGAAAAAAAAGAAAAAAAAAGAGACAATAATGCAAACTTCAGTAATGCTTAACCTTTTTGCTTTAGTTTACAAGCCATATATTTGATTTTTTTTTTCTATCACAAAATTGTGGTGTCAGACATCTTTAACTTTTGATTTTAAGTTTAAGACGATGAATTCAAACTAGACCCATATGTTTTACACCATCTCAATAAATAATTTCGTGAATATAACTATAATGTGAGGTTCTTTGGAAAGTCCACATAAGGAATGTATGCAAGCTTTTTTTGCACACACGAATACACGATAGAGAATATATGCATGACCTTTCACTTGTTATGACCCTAAAACTTTACCGTTAGCAGTTTTTATATATATATAACAATTGGTAGTGAATCTATAATGAGTGCGTCAATGAAATATGTTTACCAATTTATTCTATCCATATCGTTATTTTCGTTATATTAACGGGTGAAATTTTTTTTTTCGTTGACTTATTAAGTACGAA
This sequence comes from Rhynchospora pubera, assembly GCA_028095005.1. Taxonomy (NCBI): domain Eukaryota; kingdom Viridiplantae; phylum Streptophyta; class Magnoliopsida; order Poales; family Cyperaceae; genus Rhynchospora; species Rhynchospora pubera. The sequence continues at coordinate 205,695,496 of CM051462.1, read as the reverse complement.
TACAAGTAATTAAGGGCTATTTTGTACACATTATCTAAAGGATAAAATTTTACAAATATATATGCAAATATAATCATGTAATTATAATATTTCGTAAGATATATTATTAGTTCCAATCCACATCCAAATTTATTTATGTTGATGAAAAATTAATTTGCACTCTATGATATTATAATTTATAATTAGTTATATAAATTTCAGAAAATTTCATTGATATGAGAATAAATTTCATGATTTTTGTTATATCTACAGTATTATATAAATGTTATATATACTTTATCTATATATTTATTTGATATTATTTATTTAGCACACTATGCATTTTACATTGAATTGATAATATTATTGTTATCCATTATGTATCGTTATTCTACCTTTATCGTTAATTTTTAACGGGTACAAATGTAATTAAGGTATGAGCAAAGTCATTTTTTAATGGATACGAATAGCTAGGATATGGATAAAAAAAAATTTAATAGATGCGGGCACGAAAATATCTTCTACTGTATCCATTGACAACTCTAATTACTGCAGACGAAACGAGTCGTATATATATATTGCAATTTAATACCTTAAGTTCTAACTTTTCAGAGGAACCAACTTAAACTTGCTTTCGCACAGAGTGAAAATAGTAATCATACTTACTTGAAAGCCATGAGAGACCAGAAAAGGCCAAGAAAGCCTGCATGTGTGTTTGGTATCTTCAAAAGCTTTTTCATTGCCTTGATCGCCACCACCTTTACAGACACCATTGGTTCAGGCAGCTGTTCTGGTACATGTTGGTCAAGTACTTTCTCTGTGATGGGGAAACCTATCTTAGGAATCTCGGATGTTTCAGATTGATCAGAGGTATCCACTTCAGCAGCTTCTATAATGGATACATAAACTACGTGCTGAGGTTCGGTGCCCTTAGTCGAGTTCTCTTCCTCTTGCATTTCCACTTCAGTCGTATCAACCCTTTCGGTCACCAGTTCTGGTAGAATTTGGTTGCCCTTAGCTAGGACAGCTGCTTTCGCAGCCATATACTCGTAGAGAAAAATAACAAGGTTGTACCAGCACTACGGGAAAAAGGACCTTCTGTAACGGCACTTCTGTAACGGTTATTGAAATAACCGTTACAGAATAGTGAGGCATTTGGCGAGAAAAATGGCGCCACAAATCTGTAACGGTTATTATGAAACAACCGTAATAACATTTCCGTCATGGTCAGGGAAAAAAATGCATCAACCTTCTGTAACGGTTGTTGGATAATAACCGTTACAGATTTATTATATTCTGTAACGGTTATTATCCAACAACCGTTACATAGAGGCAAATAATTTTGTTTTTATTTTTTTAGTGATTATGTAACGGTTATTTGGAAATAACCGTTACAGAATGGTTATGTATAAATAAAATATCATCCTCACTCATCTAACTCTCAGTCGCGCGCACTTTTCAACATTCAAACAGATCAGAAGTTCAAAGTATATTTTTATGAACTCCTCTTTATTTAAATTATTTTGCATTTCGTTAATAATTTGCATATATATAGGCATGAATTTCGTGTTGTCATATAGTAAACGTCATCAAGTAGTAGCTAGCAATAATACATAGATCAGGTGAGAAAAGGAAGAGAGTGAAGGCAAAGTAAAGAAGAATGCTCTTTGTTGATATTCCAAGAAGAAAATTTAAGGATTACAGCCATAAAGCATACAGAGCTAAACAAAAAATTTAAGGATTAGAGAAGAAACACTTAGAACTACTGTACATTAAAGGAGGCATTAATAGCATTAAAGAACCAAGGCAGAAAACTTGAAGAGGCAATAGCTAAAAAGGGATCACCAGTAGCACAATGTACTGGTAAGGAGACACCAGAAGCTGATCCAGTAGGAGGAGCAACAGAAGCTGATTCAGTAGAAGTTGAATCGGTGTCAGTCGATGGTGGTGGAGGAGGTGGTGGAGGAGGTGGAGGAGGCACCCAAGGCCTGCCGGGGCCTACAAAAGGTGGTTCAGTGGGCCCTCCAACTTGTTCAAAACCTTCAATATGTACCCTAGCTCTTGCAGCTCGAGGGTCTGCAGAGATAACCAAATGATGAGGGATCTCTGAGGGATGAGCTCCTTTAATAAGCAAACGCAAATGAAGGAAGATCCCATCAGAGAAGTGAGGAGCAGTGAAAATTGGATAACCAAACCCAGACACCAGCATGTTAATGGCACTTCTATTCCAGAGATGAAGAGGGGGACCAGTAATTCTGATTCTGGTACGATAAAGAGGAGGTTCATAAACTGTACCAGCACGCTCAGTCCACCTTGTTAGGACCAATCTAACATTCTGCAGGTAAATGACACCTAGGCTGCAGATTTCATTCCTGACCCCTTGATTTGGGCAAACCAGAAGAAAATCTCCAGAGGTTGGGTGCACTGGAGAGAGACGATACTGGTGAACTGCAAAACCAAACTGACGTGCAAGTCTGAATCCCAAGCGGTGCTCAAGATCAGGCGGAAGTAATCCTTCTGCTTGGAATGTAACAATCGCCGCTCTGTGCAGAACTTCATTTTCAGGGTAAAGATCTTGTATAGGAGAGTAAAACACATTTAAATGATCAGGTCTGAGATCTTCAAACTTAGCAGCACTGTTCATAGGCACAAATTGCCAATCATGAAGGTTTGCCATATCTGAAGAAAGAACTAAAAAGGAGGAGAAGTGGAAGAGGCAGCAAGAGGGGATTGAGTATTAATAGATGGGGGAGGGAGAGGAGAAGGCAAAGAGATTAAAGGAATAATTGAAGAAGTTCTCTGACAATTATGACCAAATTTAAGACAAACCAAGCACCTCTTCGGAGGACTACAACTTGATTCAGGTGTTCTGATATTGAGATTCTGATATTGATGATTCAGGTACGTTCTGACCAAATTTAAGACAAACCAAGCACTTCTATCTAAGCTATTAAGGATATTGAGATTCTGATTTGATTGATACTTGTGAGGCAAACTAAATACTTTGTTTATTGTTTGTGTAATATGCATGATTATATATATGTTTGATATATGTGTGATATGCTGCATGTGTTTAATGTAAATTGGGTACCAATCTGGTACCAATTCGGCTAGCAAATTGGGCTAGCCAATCAAACAGGCGAAACACAAAAAAAGGACCTTCTGTAACGGTTATTAAGGAATAACCGTTACAGAATATTATAATTTCATTTTTTTTATTATAAACATTATCTGTATCGGTTATTACCTAATAACCGTTTCAGAATATTATAATTTCATTTTTTTTATTATAAACATTATCTGTATCGGTTATTACCTAATAACCGTTACAGAATATTATAATTTCATTTTTTTATTATAAACATTATCTGTATCGGTTATTACGTAATAACTGTTACAGAAGCCAGTCTTCTGTAACGGTTTGTTTAAATAACCGTTACAGAAAGGTTATGTATTTAGGTTAAGTCTTCCCAGCCGCATTCATTTCTTTCTTATTTTCATTTTATTCAAAGAAATACCTCTCTTATTCCTTCTGTTTCACTCCAAAAAATAGCAAAAAATTTATAAAAATTCTGAAAAAAAGAGAACAAGAAGGAGAGCAGATTTGAGGTAAAAAAACAAAAAATTTGAATCGTATTTTTTCATATTTTTTCCTTATTTATTTCGGTTTTTTCATGAGAACGAGAGCAGATTCAACGGATCGATCGAAAGAACGAGAAGGAGAGCAGATTCAACGGATCGATCGAAAGAACGACAAGGAGAAGGAGAGCAGATTCAACGAATCGATCGATCGAAAACTGGATAATTTTATATTTCTTCGGTACTTTCATAAACTCCTCTTTTTTCATATATATGCGATTTAGGGTTAACTGTTTTTTTTCCTTTTGCTTTTAAGTTGTAATTGACAAATAATTGAGCTAAATAATTGAGCTAAATTACGGTTGACAAACAATGCAATTTACATAGGCTGACAAACAATGCTATGGTCAATAGTGTCTGCCAATTGCATACCAGAGGTGTATATGAAGGAATTTTGTGTGTTAAGTTTTGAATTTCTCCTTGCATATGTATTATTGACCTCTGGTATGCGCATGAATCAAATTGCCTGTTGGCCACAAATGTCAAATGTCAATAGAAACCTTTCCACTCAAGAGCAATTTATATTGTTTCAAGCTTGATTCTGTATCTAAACATCACAAACATACATCTAAACATCACACAATTCACACAATTCTTGCCATTAACAGTACAGTACAACAATAAATAACTGAGAAGTAAAAAAAAAGGGCAGCATCTAGGTAGAGGATGTGTCATCAGTGGAGCCATTGCTCTTCTTTGCTGCTTCCTGCTTCTTTGCCAAATCCATGAAGGTTTTTTCCATGTCTGTTTTCAAGTCAGTGCAATTATTGAAAAAGTTAAATGTATATTTATGTAGAGCTATTCTCTAAACTAGAATTTATGTATTCTCTAAACTAGGATTTATGTATTCTCTAAACTATAGAAGTTATTTAGGGCTTTTGAACATATTGTCTAGAAAGAAGCTATTCTTTAAGCTATTTAGGACTTCTGCACATATTGTTACTAGAAAGAAATGTAGAGTTACCTTCTGTGGAGAATGACATCTTGCTGGGCTCCTCTGAGGGTGTCTTCATGAGTTCATCGACTGATTGGTCCTCAGTAGGGGTTGTATTGTCACTCTCTGTGTCAGTTTTTTCATCCTCATCAGTATCAGTCTCCTGAGAATTTAGGTTGAACCCAGGGGGTACACTGGGCCCACTGGTGTGCCCTGGGCCCTCATGTTGAGCTCTGTGGCTCTCTTTCCTAGCCTGTTTCATCTCCTTCCTGAACTTTGCCTCAAGATCTTCTTGTACTCCTTTTCCTTTAGAACTAGAGCTTGTAGGTTTGATTACCCTGGTGTCTCCAATGAGAACTCCTGTCTCCTTAGTTCTGCTTCCTCCCTTGGTTTGTGATCTAGTAATCATTGAGGGGATGACCTCATCTATCTTCCTTTTTTTTGCTTGAGTATTATTGGGGGTTGTGGTTTTTGCAGCCTTTTTCTTTGCTTTTCTCTTGCTCTGTCGCATGGTTGTAGTACTGCCAGAATCAACCCTATCAGGTGGATTGATACTTTGCAGTCTTGCCTCATCAGCAGGGGACCATTCAATCCTAGGCAAAACTTTGATGTATTCATGACGTGGGTTTCTGATTTGTGGTTCCTCAACTACGTACTGAACCCGAAGTAGGTCAATTTTTCCATTTCTTCTGTGTAATTCAAATGCACGAGAGGCTGGTATTCTATCCCTATGTTCAACCAATACTTCTACTCTAGCAAATCTGGCATCTATACCCATGTATGTTGGTGCATCAGCATGTAAAACTGTACCAAAAGGGAAAAAGATGTTTGCTCCATACCATGAGCACCATCCAAATGGAAGATCAGCAATTCTTACCCATAGCCTCACACTGTCTGCTCTGGGGTCTAGTTCCCTTGGAGGATCAATGAGGATGGGAAATGGCCGCCTCATGTTGTTTCCATATGTGATTTCAATAGTGCCTTTTCTAAACATCTCATCGCGCCATTGCTCAGAGGGGCCGATGATGAGAAATCGATTTTCTAGGAGTGTTGTCACTCTGTGTTGTCCTGCAGGGAGGCGTATTCTCATCTCTATCATGACATCAAGCAAAGTTACACCTTCCATGGTTTGGATGACAATAGATTTGGTGATCTCTGCACTGGCCGGAGCAGTGATGTCGTCTTCATTAACTCTGATGGGATCAAGGTTTTCCATGGTTGGTTTTTGAGTAGAGAGATAGGAGGGAGAAGTGAGAAATTAGTTTGAAACTGAAAAGGCGTGGGGTTCTACAGTTTGGTCATTTATAGTACAAATGAGTTTAAAACTGAAAATATGAAGAGTTGCGTGCTTTAATTTTTGAATTGTTAATCATATGAAGAGTTGCGTGCTTTAATGAGTGTTCAGATAAGCATCTCTTGGAGTACTGGATTGTAACAGTATGCTGCATGTGTTATCTAATGTATAAATTGGGTACCAATTTGGTACCAATTCGGCTAGCAAATTGGGCTAGCCAAATAAAAAAAACGAAACAAAAAAAGGACCTTCTGTAACGGTTATTAAGGAATAACCGTTACAGAATATTATAATTTCATTTTTTTTATTATAAACATTATCTGTAACGGTTATTAGAGAATAACCGTTACACATGTTCTCCAAAAAGCTGTACCAGATTTCACTTGCATAATACCATAACGGTTATTAGATAATAACCGTTACAGAAGAGGGGGCTACTATAACGGTTATTGTCTAATAACCGTTATAGATCTGTAACGGTTATTAGACATTCTGTAACGGGGGCTACAGTAACGTTTCATATACCGTTACAGAAGTTTTTTATTAACCGTTACAGAAGCCAAAATTTCGCGTAGTGCAGATACAGAGTTGAAGCACCATAATTTGAACGATCGGGCCTGCTGACATGCTACCATACATGCCACCAAGAAGGGCCACACCCATGACAATCGTGTTCGGTAAGGATGCAAGTGAGAATATCGTCACGACCCACTCGATAGATGATGAGCAAGCTGAAGGAGACTTCTTCTTCTGGCGTCTATTGGCTAAGTAGGCCCAACCGAAGAGTACTACAAGAAGGATGATTTTCTGAAGGGCGTCGGCAGCAAATAGTCGGCCCGACATGGCATATGGATTGGTTATGGCGACCATGCGAAAGATCAAGAGAGGAAGTGCATAGAATGCAACAAAATGGTTGATACCTCGGCATTGGTCAGGCGTGAATGCACGTAGGTACTTGACTGAGACGTAGCCGAGTGCTATGGCTGTGTATAGTGGCGCCATGGCCTTGGCTACTGCGTAAAAATTCCCCCCGGATATCGATCATCTCCCTACTGTTTTCTTCCTTTTCCTGTCCTTTTGTGGAATGTTACTGTTTTCTCTTTCTAGCTCTGTGTATAATTGATGGCTTTGTAGGTTTGTGAGTGCGGAAAATGTACGGAGGCGGGATATATATCCGCGCAAGGAAGTTATGTGATTGCCTGGTGCTTTCCGGGCGATGACGATCGACATGCAATATAAGGCATGTGCATGTCAATAAAAATTAAAAAATAAAAGAATAAATTATTTTTAAAAATTTGAATGTGTATGGCAGTGAGCCGGTGATGCAAGTACCAAGTACAATAAATACGATCCCTCTTTCTCTGCTCGTGTCTTTTAATATAATAAAAAAATGATTAATTTCTCTGCTCTCTGCAATATTGGAATCACAAAATGAATTCTACTAGCACTACAACTACAAGAAAAGGGGTCTATGCACTATGCATAGATTTTTTTAACAGACTTTTTGCTTAGTCTAGTAATTAGATGTACTACAAGATTCTCTTGCAAGACTTTTGATTTCTTAACCATAAAAAGTTGCGACTAGAATTTGACTAGACTTACGCTTTGTTTTTTCAATTTTATTACTTTGCAACGGTACTGGACAAGAGATGCAGAAGCCAACAGGTATAGTAAATTTTTTGCCTACGGGCTTTTAGTTGCCAAAACAAAATATTTTTAGCCTCTATTAAAAAAAAATTATGATATTCCCTGTTATTTTTTCTCTCACCCGTTCACCTTCCTTCCCCGGCCGATCTCTGTTTCCCTCCATTTCTCTCGGTCTCTTCTCTCTCTTCCTCTTCTAGGTTTTGTTCCATCTCCGCCATGTCGAGAATCGTCAGTGCTCCCAAGCTCCACGCCTGCCATGCACCTTCCTCTCTTCCTCTTTTGGTCCCCTAAGATGGATTTAGATCCAGGATCCATCTTCTACTTCTACTGGTGTGCTCAGTAGTTAGACATTAGTTAGGAGCGGAGATGAGTCTTCAATTTTATTTGTTCACGGAGCATCAACGAATGAGCTCGTTGAATGAGACTGTATCGTGGGACCCAGATATATGGACCTCATAGTCCATTGATGTCTGGTGTTTACGGTGCACGGGTTTCTCACTGGACCCCACTTTTCGGAGAGAGCGGGGGAATGATAATAAAACATTATAAACATGTTGCAACTAGGCCTGCCGATGATATACTGTTTTGCCATTACGTTCCGTCTAAACAAAATGGCTAACGGGTATGAAATTTCATTACATAATTTCAGGGACGAAACGATTAAACTAAACGCGTTTCGTCATTTGTTTGGGTGAAATACAGTGCAAATATACACGTTCCACGGTTAACGAAACGCTCGGTATTTTTCGTTGTCCAAACAGAACGGTTAATGGAAACGTCTCATTCTGTCGCCGTTATCAACGTGAAATTAACATGCCTAGTTGCAACTCGCTTGATATTTGGTATCTTTTACGGCATCCGATGTTTACATTTTTGGAAAATTGTAAATATGACAACATTCCAAAAATAGCATGTTTTAAAAAATTCAAAAAAATAGTAATAAAATCTAAAAAATTGTAAATTTTGGTTTGGCCATTTTTAGTTTGGTATGAGATTTCAATATGTAAATTAGATTGGTTAAATTAGATTTGTCAATTTACAAAAATATTTTCGAAAAAGTCCGCGGTGCACGGAATGCCCTATGCACTATGGTGCATATTAAACTTTCTCCCTAAAATATTATGGGTCAGCGGCCTTCAAATGTGTTTTTGGGCTTTGAGACTAATATTGATGGTCCATCATCCAACAGAAGCTTTTGTTAGGTGCATTTTTTCATGGAAATTGATTACTGTCATCTGTAGTTTTGCCATTCCTGCCATCGCTAAATATAAAGTGAACATATACAGTAAACAAAGTGAACATATAGACGATCTAACTGAACACATACAAACAAATAAGTTCAATGAAAATAAGTTGAATATGCATGTAAAATTCTGAACAAGTGATGACAACACTTATTTATTTGTAAGTGTTCACTTAGATCATTTATATGTTCACCTTATTTTGCTATATATGTTCATTTTGTATTTAGCGATGGCAGGGATGACAAAACTGCAGATGGCAGTTATCATTCCTGTTTTTTCATTATTATTATTATTGAAATAGAGGCAAACAATGTATTCATAATCTTGTATTTGTACTAGTAGCCTCGTACACATCATTGAGGGGGGGGGGGGAAGACAATTAATATATTCTACATTTGCAGAAGCAAAGAACGTGGCCACTTGGCCTATTTGCATCTGTTTGGACTAAAGTCTAACATACATTAATTCTTCAGTTATTTCAATTTCGGCTAGCTATATGTTTGTAAGCACCTATAAACTTATGTAAAAAAATCATAATCTGAAAAGTAAAAATTGTATAGTTCATTAGGGGTGCGTTTGGATGAGAGAAGAAGAAGAGGAAGAAGGAAGATGGGAAGAAAAAAAAATTATAAACAATTCAAACTCTTCACAAAGTTACACACTTCCCAATACTTCTTCCCACTTCTTTCCTTCTTTCCTTCTTCCTACACCTATCCAAACGCACCCTAGGTGTTCATAAGGAGCTCTGATTTTATCCATCATGTTTAAGCATTTGTTTATAGTCCTGTCAAAATGTAGTACATGATGGTGAACGGTAGCGATACGAAGTTCCCAATGATTATCCTGAAAATATAAATCACCAAATTAATTTTATGGACCCTGAAAAGAATTGTTAATTTGATATTAGGATGTAACTATATTAATAAATTAAAGAGATACCCTGTGCTCATAATATCTGCATGCAACTTGTATTCTTCTGCATAAACAAAAGAACTTACAGCCAGGGGTAGAGCAGCCTGGAGATGATTATAGAGAAATCTCAAATCAGGACCAAACATGAACTTCATAAATTAATAAATTAAATAAAATGAGATATTTCTTAATTATTCTTACCTGGACAATGGCGATATGAAGCAGAGTACCATGTAAGCCCATAGCGAAAGATGTTATTGCCATTAGTAGGGGTCCTATGATAAATCTTATTAGTATTGAGAGGATAGCTTTGGAATAACCACATGGGATGAATTGGGTTTGTCTCGCTAAGAATGTACCTGTGCCAGAAAGCAAAATAAAATTGTACAGGAAAGAACTTGAGTTAATTTTTCTAGGAGCATTTATAGTCAAAAGTAAACAATAATTACTGTTGAACAAATTACGCACCAGCTGTGAACATGCTTAATCCAACAGCTGTGGTAGAAACGATGGCCAATGAATCGTCTACAATCTCTGGCAGTCTAATACCGACCCTGCAAATAATATCATTTACATCAGGTTTGTGTTAGTAAATTATAAACTTAGCTAAGCTCGCTATATATACTTTTATTTTGATTTTATATAAAATAATTCATGAAATTAAATTTTAAATATTACTAGATATAATAATCCACATTTCTTTGTTATCTTTCCGAGGAGATCCTCTTTTGCATTAATTAGTATGTAAATTGTAAGCTATTTCATTTCATTCTATCACAAAAATGTGGTCCTATATGATGGTGTTAACTTTAAATTCAAGTTTTAAGACAGCTTGTAAACGCATATGTTCTACATCATCTCAATAAGTACGCGAGTATAAACTATTATGTGGTGCTTATATATAGAAAGTGACACAGGGAATATATGCAAGATTTGGCACACATAATATACATAGAACATGCATAAAAATTTTACTATTTTAATAATTTTAACATATAAAGATATTATTGTTACTTGATTTTTTTTTTAATATTGATGATACATAGTTTGATATTAAAAACTGAATCTTTTGAGGAGTATGAGTTATTGCAAACTGAATCTTTTGTATGTACTTCGGTCAAATGGTAGTATTTATTTTACAATTTATTACCTTTTAAATGGAACCAACTAATAGTTAACTTGCTTTCACACTAAGTGAGATTAATAAATGGATAGTAATCATATAACTTACTTGGAAGCCATGAGAGACCAGAGCAGGCCGAGAAAGCTTGCATATGTGTTTGGTATCTTCAAAAGTTTCTTCATTGCCATGCTCACCACCACCTTCACAGCCACAGTTGGCTCGGGCGTCTCTTCGTGTACACGTTGATCAGGTACTTTTGCTGTGAATTGGATACCTGTCTTTGGAATTTCGGGTTCACTTGTTTCATCCTCAGATGTTTCAGACTGATCAGATGTGGCCAATTCAGCGGCTTCTATAATGGTAACACAAACTTCGTTCTGTGTTTGCGTTGCCTCAGTCGAACTCTCTTTCTCTTGCATTGCCACTTCACTCTTACTGATCTGTTCAGTCACCCGTACTGCTGGTAGCACTTGGTGGCCCTTAGCAAGGACAGCTCTTTTTGCAGCCATGTACTCGTAGAGAAAAATAACCAGGTTGTACCAGATGCAGAATTGGAGCACCACAATTTGTACCATCAGGCCTGCTGACATGCTACCATACATGCCTCCAAGAAGAGGCACGCCCATGATAATCGTGTTCGGTAAAGATGCAAGTGAAAATATCGTCACGACCCACTGGAGAGGGGTGGATGAGGAAGCCGAAGGAGGTGACTTCTTCTGTCGTTTATTGGCCCAGTAAGCCCATGCAAAAAGTATTGCGAGGAGGATGATTTTCTGAAGGGTGTCGGCCGCAAGTAGTCGACCCGACATGGTGTATGGGTTGTTTGAGGCGACCATGCGAAATATCAAGAGAGGAAGTGCATAAAGTGCCACAAAATGGTTGATACCTGCACACTGGTCTGGCGTAAATGCTCGTAGGTACTTGACCGAGATGTAGCCGAGGGCCATGGCCGTGTATAGCGGTGCCATGGCTTTGGCCACTGCATAAAGATTTCCCCCCGATATCATCTCTCTAGTGTTTTTCTTTTCTTTTTGGGGTCTGTCTTTAGCTAGTGTTCTCTCTTTCTAGCTCTGTGCTTGTGTTTGATGGCTTGGTAAATTGTAATTGGTTTGTATAATTGTGAGAATATATGGAGGCAGGGTATATATACGCACAGGGAAAGGATGTGATTGGCTGGTGCTTTCGTGGTGATGGCGATATACAATATGCGCAATTGCATTTGCATGGCAGTGATGCAAAGTACTCAGGTACAATATAATCCCTCTTTCTCTGCTCTTGTGCCATTTAATTTATGGAAAAAAAAAATCTAATTACAGAATTTTGTAAAAGACGCATGGTGACGCAATAATGGAACCGGAATGAATTCTACTAACACTACTAGAATGTCAATTATTCGCTTCCCAAAAAGACGTCCCTATTCCGACACGAAAAGCTATCTGCGTCCACCTAAAGACGCTAGCTAAGCGACCCCGATATTCTAGCCGCTAATAATAAACATCTGCGTCGCGAAGACGCGGATAACTTAACGCGTCTCTATATCTGCGACGGGATAACGACGCATACCATGTTCTCTGATCGCTTATTCAAACAGTAAACGCGTCTCTATTTAGACGTTACTATGTCGGTATACCGACGCCTTTATTAAACGACCCAGATAATATATTGTCAGAATTTATCGGGGCCCACAAATTATATTTGTCGAAATACCGACACCTTTAATCAGCGACACAGATAATATATTGTCAGAATTTAACGGGCCCACAATTTATAATAGTCGTTATACGGACGCCTTTGATTAGCGACACAGATAATTTATTGTCAGTATTTAGCTGGGCCCACAACCTATTAGAGTCGATATAGCGACGCCTTTGCTCACCGACCTAAAAAATTTATTGTCAAAATTTAGCGGGGCCCACTGTATTCGTGTATTTCCATGTTGCTGTATATTAAATCAAAGACGTCAATATACTGATGCAAATGTTTATAGACACATCAATTACATTTATACAGCCATTCAATTCTTCCCGGTACTAATTTGGTACCACACTATTTAATTCATATGATTTTAATTAGTCACAACTATTTTGAAATTCTCAACCATACACATTATTCACATTGAATCAAACAAAAATCACACAAATATCTATAATGTATTGAATTGCAAATCATCATCCAATAGAAATAACAAAAAATATTCATATGTTTAGATACAAACCAGAATTCAAAGTTTAATAGTCTATCCATATCCAGGCACATAAACATGCTCAACTTTCTTGCGTGAATTATTAACAAGTAGCATTATGTATTCCCCAATAACATTTGACGTGCTTGTAGATGATGCATTTAAGCCTTCTTCATGTGTTGCCCATTAGTGGTATGGCCAAACTTTTGAGTTACTGAAAAATTAACCAAATCATAAAACCAAGCAAGCACATTAATAAAGTTAAACAAAACTAATAACTAAACAAGCACATTAAAAAAATAACTAAACCAGACCCTATACAAGATCATCTAAGTGTTTATCCTTGTCATTTTGGTGAGTCTTTCATTACAGGAGGTGACAAAAGCAGCATTTTCAACTTAAGGCTGACCAAATGTCATTAGTTGTACATCTTTTTCCTTAGAATTTATCTATAAACAATAAGTAATGATTTTTTCGATTATCTTTCATTCTTCATCGTAGAAAAAATGTATGTACCAAGCCAAGATGTACCTTCTAATGGTATTGTCTAGCTTTTGCGTCAGGCCAGTAAGTTCGAGGTAGTCAATAGTCATGCAGTATTGAACACAATGGGTGATCTTGTACAGTACCTGATTAGTACAGTACTGAATTAAATGGAACCATGTCATTCAGGTCAAGTACACGGCTTACTAATATCAAGGGTACAATATGATACAAGGATTGAATGGTGAGTAGTGAAGCTCTAAAAATAGAAGAATACCACAAGATCTAGGACAAAATGATGTCAGATCCCCTACGAGCAAGTGCCTTGTAACATTTATACTAATATTCCGACATGTATATTTTTAACTTTTAGAACTGCACCGACTATCACAAGTCATAAACATGTGTTGAGATATGCTGTGTATAGAATTCTAAATGCAAAAGATAGAGGAAACTTTATATTAGAGACAAAAGTAATCTTCGCCTGCAGAACAAGACTAAAGTCACCACACAACTGAAAAGTAATTTACAAGAAACTTTCATTGAATTTAATAGCAGAAGAGTTTGCCAACTATTTCTATTTTCATAATAGTCTTGGTCAAACTACATGTCAACCCATCTACATAAGTATTATTAGCAACCGATGGTGTGGAGTTGATTTGCAATTTTCTTTCATCAAAATGATGAAAATAGAGTATCTCCTATATATGGATTCTGCAATCTGAAACACTTTTGTTTTTAATATGGACTTACATTTTTAGTATGAAGAAACATTGACATAAAATGAGTATGATAAAATTACCTTTGTACCTGGCATGTCGAGTAGTCAAGATCAAGTTTTATCAACAATAGATCTTCAATCCAAAAACCTTATGCTAAATTATAAAAAAAAATCAAGAAAAATCAAATAAATTAAATACTACTTTGATCGAGTGAACTCTGTCGAGCTATTGATACGTTAGCATTTGAGTGCCTCCAAAATGCAATTATTATTGCGTTCAGGTTGTGCTCTACTCCAACAAAAGTCTGTGCGACAAAAAGAAAAAAGTGGCACGTTATACATTTAAAAAAAATAATAATTATTATAAATTATTACATTTTGAAAGTGACGCCTAAATCTTCAAATCAATTAGTAATCAATAATTAAACAAGAATATTCAACATTTTAGATTAAAGTAACAATATATATCTCAATGAAAATAAAATATAGAAATGTCAAAAACACATTGTCAAAGTATATGCACTTAAGGTTATGCTCCAGGATTAGGTTTTGAGTGGAATGGAAAGGAAGGTAGCGGAACAAACTAAAAAGGTGGGCTGACCGAGCTTGTTTACTCGCTCCAGGAAGAAAGAGACATGAGAGAAAGTAACAGATGAAGGAGTAACGATAGAGAGAAAATTGTGAAGCGGTTACTCTAGATCTCTACCCCCGGATCGTCACTCCCTCCTTCCCTTTTCGTTCCTCTCCTCTAACGAAAGGGTTCTGGAGCAGACCTAATGCATCTACTTTTATTCGCTTTCCTTTTCATTTATTTACCCAAGAAAGCGTTTGCTTATTACTTATATATTCATATTCATTCCCAAATGAACTAATTATTTCACCAACATCATGTTTGTCAATCGTCGAGAGAGATCCCGGTCCCTTCGCTGAGCCCATCGTGCACCACAAACCAGAATCAGAATCAGAATCAGAATAGATAGGAATGAGTTCAATGAATGTACCTGGAGGGAGGCGTCGCAGTGACGGCCGTAGAAGCATGACTTGTGCACAATGCTGTCGCCGACGCCGTCCCGTACACCGTCTTCCCACACGCCCAAGACGAACAGGCCAGGTCAGATCAGGGGCAGCCGCAAGACGACTTCTGATTTCGAATTCTTTAGAGGAGTTTTCGTGAATAGAAAATTGAGGGGCGTGGGGAACACAGGGAAAATTGAAAAAATAAGGACTTAGCACGGGCAAATGAAAGAGGCTAATAAAATTTAGAAAGGCGGCTAGGGTTTGCAAAGAAACTTCAGACGCGAGGGAAATTAAAATTTTGGAGTGAGCACAATTTGGCTTGGGGAGAGCGAGATAGGTACGAGTTAAATTTGGAAATAAGAATATGTAGTAGGTTCATATGAATTTTATCACCTAAAAATATACTATCAGGCATCAATTAGTAACATATCATAAGTTTTTTTTTTCTACCTCATGAATAATTTACATTTGCGTGCATCCTTTTATATTCGAAATTTTAATTTCCTTTTTTTCATTGTATAGTTCTTTTACTTGATATCATTTTAATTAAGCAATTACTATTTTGAATATGCAATTAATAATTTAATTGGCATTATGCTCTGTCTTTTTAATTAAATATTTTTGTAAAAAAATATTTCTTAAGCAAAACTTTTATTTAGCTAGTGTTTTCCAAAATGACACGACACGATCGTGTTGGCACGATACGACACGAATACAAAATTGACACGACACTATCGTGTCGTGTTGGAACATTACAAAGTTTGACACGATTCAACACGACACGATTCGACACGCAACACGACACGAACACGAATTAACACGACACCTCAACATAAATTTAATTATTAATGTTGATTATTTAAGCAAAATTAATAATTTAATTTCAATTTATAATACTTTATCATATTATTTACCATCATTTAAATCATAATAGTTTCCTAATCTAATTATTATTTTTTATAAAAATATTAATAAAAAGATTAAACTTAATTAAATAATAAATTATTATGTTTAGTAATTTCTCTTACATTTAAATTTTTTTATAATTTTTAAATTTAATAAAATAATAAAACAATATGACACGATTTGACACGACTAACACGACGTGTCAACATGACACGACACGATCGTGCCAGTCGTGTCGTGTCAGAATGTGTGTCATGTTGCCTCTTCTCACTACTAAGCACGACACGACACGACACGAGACTCTAACACGATCGTATTTGACACGACACGACACAACACGCACGATTGGAGAACACTATATTTAGCAATGAAGTCGTGTTTGATTAAGTCATTGACAAATTAAATCTCAATGTATGATGAATGACCACAAATATAACACGTTATTTTATCATATACACAAAAACTAAACACGTCCCAATATTATAATTACAACATATTAACATCGACCACAATTATTAATAATCGGACATAGTAATATGTAAATAAGAGTAGGATTCTAGTGCCGCACTTTCATATATAAACATATTAGTTAATACTTATATCTTTTCATGATGAATATCGATTCATATATTTATTATTTCAGTCCAGTGTGATAAATTAGCATGCTAATAATACAAATTAATTTTATTTATAAATATTCATATTCATTTTACATTGTCATAAACTCAATATGCATGTGATGATTCGTATATTTTGCGTGTAAAGGTTGTGTAATTAACATTTTGCTTTTACTTTTGGCAATTAATACTAAAGGAAATTGCGTAGAGTAGTAATTATAATGATGTTTTATACCATCTATTAGATTTGAATTGACGATCCAGATGATAAACAAGTCATCAATCCGTGGACTCCATATGGAAAAACACAAAAAGAACCAATCCATGGGCTCCCTTAACCGTTGAGATTAGATCTAACGATTTAGATCGGAAGTTGTCACTCTAAAAGGTCGGTAGAGGATGTGATTCCCTTTCTAGTGTGTCTGGGCCCCATGGTTTCGTCTTCGCTGTGATATTATGCTGCAGCACAAGTCAAATATGTTTGTGGCATGTTTAAATAGACTGAATTAGATCCACAAAATATTAAACTAGGAGGGAATTCGCGCGTTGCGCGATCTATTTCTTTATTTACTGGTTAATATAATATTTTCGTTGAAATCTGCAATACATATCTTGTTTTTACCCTTTTTTATTCCTGCACTATCGTTGAAAAGTCAAATCCATCACAACTATACTTAATCCAGACTCTGTAAAATGAATGTTCCGTCCAAGGGTCCCGTATTGTGCAGCAATAAAATTGACACAAACATAAAAGCCATGATGTATAAGTATATAACAGTTCTTGCCAAGTAAACGTGAAAGAAAAATCACAATTTACACAAAAAATTAGTAAGTGCAAGTAAAAATGTCCATTCTTACGACATACATTGAGGAGATTGTTTACACATCACACAAATACGTTGGATTTTTATACATCACCAGTGCAGTAATAACAAAAAATATAGCAATTCACAATCAATAGGTATTGAGATGGCAAAATATGGCACGAAAACTGGATAAAAGTGAAATGCAATGTTTTCCACCATAATTGTTGTACCAATCCCTCGCTTACTTTTTAGATATGTGCATTCTGCACCTCGTGTGTTGCACCTTATGTTTCCTTTACTATTTTGCTTGGTAAGCATCAATTGATCGAACAGTTATAATGCACAGGAATCCAGCCAGAAACAAATTAAATGAAATCAGTGTGAAGGGAGGGTGAAAGCTGACCTAAATGAAACCTAGCGCAACAAAACGAAGGGAATAACAGCAGCAACAGTTGAATATGCGCAGACAAATCCTGCAATAGACAAAAGGGGACAAAAACACCAAGGTCAGCAAAGTCACTCATATATCATTTTCATTTTTTCTTCCTCATGCGTTATTATTTCTGTAAAATGAAATGCATTAGAACCATATATTTACGATAACTGATTCTAGTAAAAAAAAAATTTATATTGATGGCTGCTATCCTAATAAGACTTGGTCTTTTGTTATCACTATCAGCAGTTTATTTTTTGTACTATTTTTTTTTTGCATCTGCCATTTTCCTATTTACCTTATTTTACTGTTTATAAAGCTGAAATTCTTCACAATATATATATTAAAATGCGAAATCCAAACTGAACTTAGCTATGGCACCATAGGTACAGAAAACAAAATGACCTTTTCAGCATACTTGAATTAAAAATATTAATCTTTGAAAATCCAAATACCATAAAAGCAATGTAGTGGAGCAATTGTTATAATAGAGAAAACAAAATTTAAATTAAAGAAATTTCCTGAATTGTTCAATTAAAATCTAAACTAAAGACAATTTTCCTAACCATTCCGATAGAGAAGAACAAACCTGAATATATTTCTTGCATGCAAACCCTCATCTTTGGCGGCATTTGCATGCCCACTGCTGACCTCCATCTGATTATGTATTGAGCAACCTAAGATTCCTTATATGCAAGGATGTTTTTACTGTACTGAGGAACCTAAGCAATAAGGGTAAAAAAGTTGGATCGAAATTGTAGAAAGGAAAGATTGCAAAAAAAAAAAAAATCAAAATAGGTAATAGATTTGAAGATGAAACCAAATAGATCATAAGCCACCACCTTGCTGCATGAGAGAGAGAGAGAGAAATTCAGTGTCGGCAAGGAACAATGCTCCTATTTCTCTCATGAGTGTATGTCGACTGGAAGAGCTAACATGCCACATGACACCCTAAAAGGAATATTCATTATTTTAATCTCATGGCAGAAAATGATTTTGAAAAATGTAACATGATCGAAGAGTCATTACATGATCTTTCCCTGGTATTGAGAATAAAGCTCCAAATGACGCAACTGGCACAGGAGGTAGACATCAACTTCAGGCATGCATCTAACCTCATACACAGCAGGTACAAACACAGGTGCATTCCTGCTTGTACATGAGACGATCAACCATCTCCATGGTTTGACCATGTGATTGTTAAAAATAAGATATCAGTCTATTAAATTTGATTTCAATTTCTGCCTATCAATAATAGAGATAATTTCAAATAAGCACCAATAATTTACTTACCAGTCAATAGACCTGTAGACCCCACTGCACACCCAATTTTCATTTGTAAAGGAAACAAAGAAAAAATTATAACAGCATATTCATCGCGAGTTCGCGACATATGCAATACAACATTATATTATATAAACTGACAATAAGAAAATAAAAGAACGAACATAAATTATTTTAGTCATTCAGCAGAACAAAGTTCATTCCATTATGCAAATATACATAGAAACGATCGTTATTAGTATACGTCAATCTAGCTGCTTTAAATGAAATTAACTTACCTAAATTATCAAATACCAAAATACTTTGTAAATTTTGCTATAATGGCAGATGCAAACTTTAACTCAGCATATTATATGCATAACGAAAATAAAGTAATTTTATGCACAGAAAACACAGAAGTAGAGGGGTAAAACTGAAAATTCAAAGAAAGAACTTATTTATCTGATATTTGATTAATTTCAATCTAAAAATGAAGGGTTATAAGTGTGATCATCATGTAGCACAATGAATGATAGCTTCATTTTTTTTTAGTATTGAAATTAGGCAATGATGATAGAAATGCAATTGAGCATTTTTTTCAAGTATAAAACTCATGTAGCCCTATTAACTGGTCACAGAAAACATAATGTTCTTCCAGTAATAGAAACAATTGACTGTCATACAGTTCCGCATCCATACAAATTTACAAACAAAGATGTATGGAATTTGGCCTAAATACATCACCCGACAACTGGAGAGTCTTGACGGTTGGAACCAACCCATTTTCAAATGGCTTGTTTGATTTTCACATGAAAGACGATTCCAGAAATTGCATAAAAATTGCTGAAAAAGAATGAATAGACAATTCTTTAGTAAAAACTATTCCTTTATGTTATTTTAAGAAGAAAAATTACAAATGATATAGAATGGCTATATACTTATATCTCGAGGCTACTTGCACTTCCACATGTTGCTTGCATTAAGTCTAGCAAGGAAAAGAAACAAATGTATTATTTGAAGGAAATTACGATACAAAAATGGAAGAAAAATAGAGCAAATAAAATCTGTAATTCTGACCCTATGATTGAGAAAAAAGGGGCAACAAAAGATGAGCGGATGAGCAACATAACAATTGTATAGCTTCCTGTAAACCAACAAAAATAAGGAAAAAAAATGAAGACAAAAGAAAGAGAGAAACAAATGACTATGAATTGCTAGCAAATCAAACGAAATAGAGAAGAACTCACCAGGAAAAAGAACATATGACCATAACAGCCGCATAATCAAGTTTGCAAGGCGACTTGACAGGCTGCAATTTCATTTTCGTTGTTAAGATTCAGAAGGAGAAAAAACAATGAGCTCAAGAAAGAACTGAAAGCGAAAACAATTCATCCGAAAAATACTAAACAACAAAAAATTCGCTCAACCAAACAACAGTAGCTAGTCATGCGGTCCAAGTGACCACCACGCAACACCAGCAGGGCAATAAAATTTGATGTGTTAATATTAAAGCTGTCAAAAAAATTAAGAATGTCTTCATTTGGGCTACACAAATAAAAAAGTTGAAGATCACATACCAGTTGGCCATGGAAATCGTATCTAACTGTGTTTTGGCAGCAAGAACAACATGCGAGCACAACAAATTGACAATAGTAGAGGGAGCCATAAGGAGGTGGTAATTTCTTGACCTGAAATGAAGAAATAGTAGCAATAAGTACAAAATCGGAGCTCAGAGAGTAGAAAGATGGGTAAATCTTATTAGCTGTGGCTGAACAGATCCGATACTGTGGCTAAACCAGCACAAAATCTTATTAGTGTTGCCATTTTATCTAGCAACCTATCAAGGGTTTATGAGAGAGTAGAAAGAGGGTAAATCGGTACTCATCTGAAAGTGGAAGAGTCCAGGGTTCCATCTCTGTAGATCGGGCCGCGAGGCTAAGTCGGAGATCACCAGGAGCCAAGAAGAAACACGGAGATGAGTATGCTGCGAGGCTAGGGTTTTTCTCTTTCCCCAATGATACTGGTGCGAGAAAAAATGAAGATCGGAACAGACAGGAAATGAGAGAAAAATCTGAAATAGCGTACGGAGTCACATGGGATGAGAACCCTCTGGAAGAAGGAGATCAGAAAGAATGAATCGCATGGTGAGGATCGGAGACAACTAAACGAATGACTCAGATTGAAATACTGTTCCAAACACTGTACGCGAACAGTAACTTCGGAGTCGGATATTAAACTGCCGAATAATATATGTTTTGATGGCTTGTCAATATGTTATTCAAAGTGTTTCTAAATAATGGCATAAAAGAAAACGTCACAACGGGTTTAAATAAAATGAAAAATTGTATATGTTATCTACTGGTTACATAATAGGATATTGTAAACGTGTCGTGTCATGTCGTGTCACACACGTGTTAGAGCTCGTGTTGTGTTGTGTTCTGTCGTGTCACGTGTCGTGTTAGAGCTCGTGCTAAAGCACATATGATTTAAAAAGTATAATATTCTTTCTCGGAAATATTATTACATGAATATATTTAATAATATTATTTTTCTTTATATCAATATGATGAATTTATATAGTAATAATATATGAGTCAATCAATGACGGAAAGTTTCATCAAATATATTAATTTTGGCGGTAAAAATTGGCGCCAGAAAAGAGATTCATTTGGAAAAATTAGAGCCATCTGTAAAATATATATATATATATATATATTTGGCAACCAAGTTTGGCGCCATCTGTAAAAAGAAAAAATTGCCGCCACCTCTTTTTGATTGACAGATCTAAAATAAATTCTTTGCTCGAATCAACATATCTCCATGTTGCATTGTCATAAACTCAATATGTATGTGAAGATTCGTATATTTTGCTTTTCCTTTTGGCAATTCATACTAAAGGAAATTGCATAGAGTAATAATTACAATTATGTTTTATACCAACCGTTGGATTTGAATCAACGATTCAGATGATAAACAAGTCACCGATCTGTGAACTCCATCCATGAAAGCACTAAAAGGACCAATCTGGGAACGCCGGTGGCAGCCCCGTATAAAATGGTTTGTCAATATATGTTATTAAAAGAATTTCTAAATTATGACACAAAAAGCTAACGGTTTTAAATAATGTGAAAAATTGCATATGTTACATACTGGTTATATCATATGCCTTTGTTTGGATGAGATTGGAAGAAGAAAGAAGGAAGAAGGAAGAAGGAAGAAGGCCAAAAAAATATTATAAACAATCCAAACTCTTTACAAAGTTACACACTTCCCAATACTTCTTCCCACTTCTTCCTTTCTTCCCTTCTTCCCACACCTATCCAAACACACCCTATGAGATTGTAAACTTCCCGTGTCGTGTCGTGTCGTGTTGATACGAGTTAATATTTTTAACGTGTTGTGTCATGTAGTGTCAAATGAAAAAATGATTAACACGACACACGTTATGACATGTCGAACCATTTTATAATTTATTCAATAAAAATTTGTTAAAAAGTACTTAGATAATATTTAAAATAGAAAGATATAATAAATGATTGAAAATCACGTTATATCGTATCGTGACGGGTCAGATGTTAACTCGTATCACGTTAAGACGTGTCAATGTCTGAAAATCTCCAACACTACATGCTTCGACACGACACGTTGACACTAACTACATTGAACATGAAAAAAAAAATTGTATTGATTAGGTTCACTTGCACTTCTCAAAATTATTATTTTAAATCCTAATGATACATGAGGATTTATAAAAATATGATCGGAAATATTTTAAATAAAAATGTAAATTTTTTTACAACAAAAATATTATAAAAATATATAGATGATAAAAGTAATAGATGTGTTAAATGTGTTAAGCCATATTATAATTTATTCAATAAAAAAATATTAAAAATATTTAAATATTTTTTAAAATAAATAATATAATAAATTATTGAAATTTCATATATTAAATTAAAATCGCTGATTGAATGAAAAGATTATGAATCAAAAGTTATTAAATTTACGATATAAACTCAATATATTTTAATAAATTCTCAATAATAATAATTCTCGTCGTGTCACATGTTATGTTGTGTTGTATCACGTGTCAACTTGTGTCGTGTTAAGACGCATCAATGTTTGAAAATCTCCAACACGATACGTTGATACGCACATGTCATGCCAACTCCATAAATGTACCATGTCGTGCCAAGACGCGTGTGTTTCGTACGAACACGCTCGTATCATGTCATTTTGGAGAACACTCTTGTCATGTTCCTTGTAATAATTCTCATATTAGTAACACAATAATTTATCTTAATAGCCCGTTTTGTAATATCTTATTATTACCAAGAAAAGTTTTTATTTTGAACAATTGATGCCAACCACCAATATATATGAAAAAATATTAAATACAAAAATGTCATTTTTTACGGGAGCAGAAAAAAATGACCCTTTCATCCATGTTATGAAAAAGAGAAAAATATTTTATCAAATTCTTCTTGATAGAAAAAATATTGGGTAACAAATTTTGGCGCTAAAATTTGGCGCCATGTATAAAAAAAGTTATGAGGTAATTTGGCGCTATGTATAGCAAAAAAAAAACAATATAGGTCGCATGAATTAATTGGACAAAAATGGATTAAAGTGGGCTATTGTCCTTTGTTCTTTTCTTATTTCTTTTACCATTTTTTATTATATTTATTTTTCAAATATTATATTTATTTCTATAAGCATATAAATTACATGATCAACGAAATAATTTTGATGTATTCATTTTGGCCCGCCACTTTTGATTTTCTTTTTTCGGCGCCAATATTGGTGAAAATGAACTTAAATAATAACTACTTATCGGGGCCTTTTGGATGGAAATGGAAATTTGAGGAATTTCCTATTCCTAGGCATAAATTTAGAGAATTGCTAGTGTCCTATATATAGGACGGATGGGTCCGTCCAATACGATCGTTTTCACGTTCTTAAATTTCAAATGACCAATCCGAACCGTTCAATATGTTCTCCATATTGAAAACTTGCAATAAACCAATTTTTACATTTTGTCGAATTTTTTTACTATTTTTTTAGTATTTTTGAAAATTCATGATATAAACATTATGGATCGTCCAATAACAACGATTTTCTAAAATACCAAAAAAATAGTAAAAAATTTCGAAAAAATGTAAAAATTGGTTTCTTATATGTTTTCAATAAGGAGAACATATTGAACGGTTCGGATCGGTTATTTGAAATTTAAAAATGTGAAAACGATCGTATTGGACGGAGTGCATCCGTCCAATATATTGGACTCTAGCATTTCTCATAAATTTATTATAAACAATCCAAACTCTTAACAAAGTTACACAATTCTCAATAAATTTATGCCTAGAAATATGAAATTCCCCAAATTACCCAAATTTTCAAAATTCCTAAGCGTCCAATATGAAATCCCCATCAATATTTCGAATAGTATCTGTAGCCCAGCTGGCCCGCTAGGGACGTAACGATTCACAGCCTGATTCTTGAGTTCGATTCCTGGTCCCAGCAATTTATTTGTTTTTTAAATTCTGAAATTCCATTTGGTTTCATGCATATTTTGAAACATCATAACTCTCTCATTTGAAATTCGATTTTAGCAAACTTTATTTCATTCGAAAGGTTGTAAAATGTTCTACAACTCTATTATAATTTTATGAGTCAATATGTGTCATTTTAATTTTGAAAATCAAAGAATTTAATGATGTGTTATTCAAACTAATCATGTTTCTTATTTTTAAATATTCATTCTTTTCATTAGTATTTTATTTTGAGTAAAGTTGTCATTAGAAATTTTTCGGAATTGATTTCAACCATGTTACTTACATTTATAAAAAAATAAAATTGATGAATTGGTGGTTATTATTATTTTTTGATAAAGTAGTAATTATTTACATAGTGGTGGGAAGTTATTTCTTTTTATGCTTATTTTTTTCTAGTTTTTATTGAGATTTACTTCCTTTAATTGGTACGATAAAAATTAGGTAACTAATTTTGGCGAAAAATTTTGGTGCTATCTAAAAAACGTTCTCTGAAATATTTGACGCCATTTAAGAAAATAATTTAATCATTAATGGAAAATTTTGGCGCTATCTAAAGCCTCTCTTAAATATTAGTGTTCATGTTTATGTGTCGGCATACCGACGTCAATTATACTAAGGATATTCGTGTCCATGTACAAAACTTGACATCGTCTCAGTTTAAAATATTTATGCGTCCTAACTAATCTGTGTCGGCCTACCGACACCTATTAAATGTTCTCCCGCCCGCTTTTTTTTTTCTGCGTCGCTATTTGATTTAGCGACTCTAATATGTCGGGGCTCCGACACAGATAAACGAAATTCTAGTAGTGTAAGGTAGGACTTTGAAGACAAGTTAATACTTATATAGTTAATATATACCAATATTGTATCCTGGTGTCCTGAAATAGAAAGCATCCAACTGCTGCTGCTATTGCTTTCAATAAATAAAAAACAAAGAAACCACCTGCTATGTATAGTAACAAATTTATATTATAGACAAGGCAAAGTGGTTCCTTTAGTCTCCAATTGTGGAGACCTAGCTGTCAATATAATTCGGAGCTCTAGCATTTACAGCTGGGGCCGGCAAAAGTGTGCCGTTTCGTACATTTTCGTTTCTTTCGTTCTAACGGAACAACTAACGGAAGGATTTTCAGTTTCATTTTTGAAAACATAACGGAAACGAAACGAATACTGGTAAATGTTAGTGTTTCATTTATCGAAATATTAGCAGAAATCAATAGAAAATGGACTGAAATCAATAGAAAATGATGAACGGAACAACTAACGAAATGAAAAATTATTCTGTTTTACGAAACAGAACGGAAACGAAATAGAATTTAGTTACATTAGTTGGAATGAAACAGAAACGAAACATACCAGCTCCGCTTCCGTTTCGCACGTTTGACACCCTATTTACAGCAGAGAGTTTAACATTG
Source organism: Rhynchospora pubera (assembly GCA_028095005.1). Taxonomy (NCBI): domain Eukaryota; kingdom Viridiplantae; phylum Streptophyta; class Magnoliopsida; order Poales; family Cyperaceae; genus Rhynchospora; species Rhynchospora pubera. Next base: position 205,669,326 of record CM051462.1, on the reverse strand, counting down.
TACATTCTTGTTAATTATAGTTTTTGTGCAATTAAGTGAGATATATGGACTTTTTATCTGATTCGGAAAACTTGGATTGACCAAAGATGCTCAATAACCAATGTCACTTGAGAAGAAATTTAGCATGCCAAAATGGAGATAATTAGCACATATTTCTTGTTGCAACCTGTCTTGGGCTTAAAAAAAATTTAGTTGGTAAAGCTGTTCTCAAAATGTATGCATATCTGTATATATATATATTAAATAGCTAGGCAAGTAAATGGAAGTGACTACTAATCATTTCAAACGCGTATAAAATTTTGACACGCAACTAAATTTTTGAGCAGTGACCTTTTAAAATTACATGAGCAGAAAAAATCATCAATTTTAGGGAGTTCGTTTCCAAAAATGTATATGTCATGCATGATTAATTTGGGTACTGAATTGATACAAGGAGTTGTAATACTAACGAACATCCCTTTTTTTTCTCCAGTATCATGAACCAAATGGAGATGGACGCATGGCAATTGAAACATTTGTTTAACATTATTCTTTTTATTTTAAGGCAGGACCTTCTAAACTACATCCAAGCATTTCAGCTTTTTGACTTTTTAAATCAAAAGTGTTTTAGGAAATAATTTGAATAGTTTTGAGAGGGTATAGTAAAACTTAAAGCGAGAGAAATAAAAACGAAACAAAGATAAGCTTGTTTCCTTTTGGACAGGAGTATTATTTTGACCATATTTTAGAGTAACTAGTATTTTTTTTTTCTTTCAAAAGTGTACCTAGTAATTGATGGCAGAAAGTTGATATAATCTTTGGTTGTATCAGTTTGATTGTTGATTGTTGATCAAGATTTTTCATAAAAAGTGATGAGTGTACAAAACATAAATTTTAAACTAATTATTCTTGTACAAGACATCTTGAAACTATAAAATAGACCACGATTAGTTGAAGACAATTGCAGATCTGTGATATCAGTATTTTAGAATTTTAATTTTTGCATGTTTGATTATTTTGGTTGCATATAAAGTTATTTTAAAAGATTTCATGTTGAGTATAAATTTTCTGTTATTTAAATTAGATCTAAACTTATTGAAATTGTGCTTAAATTTGAAATTTTAAAAAATAAGTAATTTTAGAGAAAATAAGGGACTACTTTGTAAACTTATGATTGATACGTCTTGCGGGTGCACAGGTGGTAGCGTGCGTTCGCGACGACTGCCGCATCTCCGATTTTGGGGTGTCAGAAGATCTAAGAAAGCTATCTCTTCTATCAAATTATGAAAAAGTTGGTACATAGTACTAGAAGGGAATATTCACTTTTAGAAGGACAAAACCTACGCAAAATCTGTGGTCGTCCTAAAGTCTAAATTATAATATTTCAAAACTTCTATATTTAAGATTATTTCCATGAATCAAATGTATCATTGATTTGTTTTTTTCCCTATACTTTCTGGAACCAGATCTGAGGTGCAACAGAGTACTTTTCACTTCAATTAAAAAACTTGAAAGGAGCCAACTCACTTTCAGCCGCATTATGCCTTTATACAGTTATACTTGGCTCTAGCATTGAAAAATTAACTACACAACTATTAACTAATAAATAGTTAGCCATCGCTATTGACAGAAGCACTCAATTCTAACCTTTATGATTCTCAAATTTTTATATCCCAAAATATGTGCAAGTTGTTAATTTCGACAAGCATCAACAAAACGTGTCCCCAGGGCTGTGCATCGACTTTCCAAAATAAACACAAATATAAGGATGCAACTAAATCCTTATTTTCTTGTTAACAATACCTCATTTAATAGTTAATATAATTCACATCACCGCAATTACGCAAACTCATCTTTGATGTTACTTCAAGTTTTCCTTTTCTATTTTTCGAACATTCCACTATAGGCTAGTTTTTTTGGATCCGACTTAAGTAATGTTTTTGTTCTTATCAATCGCAATTATTCATAACTTTAATACAAAAACGGTCTTCTCTTATTGAAGCCCATATAAAATTTGGTCCATGTAAATTTCTCTCTCCATAGAAGTTCAATTGGTCTATAATATTGAACTTTTTAATTACTTTTGGAACGAGAAAACTTGTATTGGTTGTGTCTAAAGATGGTTTGTTGGTTGGTTTTTTGTGTAGTTCTCAATCTGATTCATAATAATCTGCTCACAAACTTTTTAAGTTTAGTTAACCAATTCCAATTTGAAAGTCATCTTATTAATGGCTCCGTTTGGATAGGTGTGGGAAGAAGGGAAGAATGGAAGAAGTATTGGGAAGTGTGTAACTTTGTGAAGAATTTTGAATTGTTTATAATTTATTTCTTTTCTTCTTCCTTCTTCCTACCTTCTTCTCAACGTATCCAAACGGTGCCAATGCTTATTTTTTTAACGGGCATAAATTTACGAGTTTGCTGAATTAATTAGACTTTAGAAACGGATATAAAAAAGAATAACAACGAGTTATTACCTCTTCTACATTTCTGTTGCATAATAGCCCCATTTTTTTATAACAAAAATTACCCCATTTTATTTTATTAATATCAATAAACCCATCGCTGTTGAATCATTCCCTACCCATCCACGAAAGAAGAAAAAAAAATCTAAGAGATCACTTTGGTTTCATTTTTTATTTTCAATTTTGGCATCTAAATTATAGCTTATCGTTGCATCAATGGAACTATCCGATTTTTTTAGGATACAGATAGGGTGTAAACTGAATTATTCATCCTGCTGTGTCTTTGTACAAATATATATATTTTTTGTATTTATAACCAAAGTATGCATATTTAATAGGGTATTCCACAAATAAAAATATATTATTTGTATTTATAACCAAATTTTGTATATTTAAGAACTCAATCTAATTACATAACCCACGATCAAATCACGTAATGATTTATACGAAATGAGCTTTATTTTAATTAGGAACAAAATAATATAATTTGTAAAGTTCGATAAATATATGCATAAACATATTACAACTAAAAATAATAATGTTCAATTATAATCGTTTTTTATAACAATTTTGTGTGACCATGTGCAAAAAGTGCATTAGGCACGACGACAACCAACCGATGGTTAGTCCAATTGGTATGGCATCTCGGAGCGTCAATGGTCTGTCATTTCGACCATTTTTGTTTCGTTCTTTTTGAAACGGAATAAAAATGAAATGGCAAATGAGTTTCCTTTTCAGAAACGGAACAACGTTTCGAAAAATGAAACGTCCAAATCCGAAATTAATTTACAATGGAAAATGAACGTGGAATCGAAACGGAACGTTAATTTCGTTCCGTTTAACGGAAACGAAACTGCTCCTTTTGTTTCGTTAACTAGAACGGAACGAAAACGAAACTGCTCCTTTTGTTTCGTTAACTAGAACGGAACGAAAACGAAACTGATATATTTCGTTTTGTTTCAGCACGTTTGACACCCCTAACGGCATCTCTCTTACTAGGGGAAGAGCTGGGATTGAGGTCCAATGTTGGGGATGTGGGCTGAAAAGTTTGTACGCATGGGGTGCGGACGCCTACGAACCGTGGTAAATAATAATAGAGAAAGTTTAATATGCACTATAGTGCATAGGGCATTCCGTACACCGCAGATTTTTTCAGAGGTTTTTTTATAAATTGACAAATCTAATCTACATATTGAAATCTCATAAAAAACCAAATTTTATAATTTTTTAAATTTTATTACTATTTTTTTCGAATTTTTTAAGACATGTCATTTTTGGAAAATTGTAAATAGTACAACATTCCAAAAATGGCATGTTTTAAAAAATTCGAAAAAAAAATAATAAAATCTAAAAAATTGTAAATTTTGGTTTGATATGAGATTTAAATATGTAAATTAGATTTGTCAATTTACAAAAATATTCTCGAAAAAATCCATAGTTTACGGAATGCCCTTATGCACTGCATATTAAACTTTCTCATAATAATAATAATAATAATAATAATAATAATAATAATAATAATAATAATAATAATAATAATAATAATAATAATAATAATAATAATAATAATAATAGTAAATAAATAAATAAATAAATAAATAAACAAAAAGACACAGTGACAGAGTGTAGAAATTCGTACAATTGTACACATGTGGCTTCATGTGAACAAATTTTAATGAAAAATTATTTTCTATAGTTTATTTATCTTATCATGATGCAATCGCGTAATATAGTCAAATTTGTTTTTGTTGGTTAAACATTTTCTCTCGATTTGCCGATTTGCAAAATAACACCGAAACCCTTAAACTAACATCTCTTTTTAGTGCTCTATAGCTAGATTTTTTTGAAGAATGGATTAAAGCAAGTGTGGCGCATAGTTTGGAGCTTCAAGAGATTGCTTTGGACTAGTTAGAATCCTTAGTTAAGGTTTAATTAAACTCTAAACTAATCTCAATCAATTTGCTGGTAAAATGCTCAATCCTTAGTTTGGAGCTTCTGTCCGCGTCATACAACGCTGGACAGCGTTGTGCAACGACAACGTTGTGTGACGCCCTACAGCGTTACACAACGTTAGTCTGAGTCATGCACCTAAACTTCGCTCAGACATCGCTCAGTTGCTCTGTCCGCGTCATACAACGCTGAAAAGCGTTGTGCAACGGCCACGTTGTGTGACGCCAGTCAGGGTCGTATGACGTTCTGACAATATTGTTTGAGTTTGTCAGTTCTGCCTTGATTCTTTTCTTGACTTCGTTGTGCAACGCTACCAAGCGTTACACAACGCTCTGACAAGTTCCAACGGAACTGTCGAGCTTCTGCTTTGGATTTTTGCTGAAGCGTTGTGCAACGCTATACAACGTTACACAACGCTCTGACAACTCACAACGTTATTGTCTGTGACCGTTTGATTTTTCAACAGCTATTTCGGCGTTGTACAACGCCATACAGCGTTGTATAACGGTAGAGTCTGTCTTGACTGGTTTTTGGAGCTGGTTGCGCCCTCTATATATATGAGGCCTCTTGGAACTGTTTAGACACTTTTGAAACCTTTGAAATTCCTTCCTTTTGAGCTCCAACCAGTTAGACATTACTCTCTCTTGTGTTTGAGCATTAATTTAGCAAAATCATTGAGATTAGAGTGTGCAAACCAATCCACTAGTGTTGGGTGATTTGGTTAGAGCCTCAATCCCTTGAGTGTTTGAGCTTGTTTAATTGAGTTAGGCCAATCCACCTTGAGAGTGATTGTAACAAGGTGATTTGGTTCGAATTTGTAGTCCCGTTCGTTGTGGAATTGAACGGAGCGCGCCCATTTCGAGGTTGCGGAACTCCCGGAGACGTACGACTAAGGCTAGCACTTCCTAGCGGGTCGGAACTCCGTAATACATCGCGTGTCACTTCTTTTCTTCTCTCTTTACTTTCCTTGCATTGTGAATTGCTTGTGTCTTGTTGTTTTTGTTAGACCAAGTTTGAATTGAACCAAATATTGAACATACCGGTTTAGAACTTTGCTTTTGTGCCTATTCACCCCCCTCTAGGCCTTTAAATTAGGGACAACAAAGTGGTATCAGAGCGGGGGTTATCTTTTGACCATCTTGTTAGGTAGATAACCTCGATTCATGGCTTCTAGGGTGATAGAAAAACCGGACAAGTTTGGTTCCACTTGCAAGAACTTCCGTTATTGGAAGAGATGTATGGTTGTATACCTCAACTTGATTGATCTTTGGGAGGTTGTTGATAAGCCATATACACCAATAGTTGATAGTGAAGGTAGAGAAATCCATGCCTCTAAGACCATTAGGACCAAGAATGATAATGCCGTGAATGTCTTGCTAAATTCGGTACATGAGTCCATAGCGGCTATTTTTGGTAGCTCTACTAGTGCACATGAAATGTGGGTTTTTCTCTTGAACCGTTATGAGGGAAATTCTCTAATCAAAAGCTCTCGAAAATTTGAGTTAGAGTCTAGATTGGATAATTTTCGCATACGGGAAGGTGAATGCATCGAGGAGATGTATACTCGGTTTATACAATTGCTCGATGAATTCACCAACATAGGAGAGACCCTATCTAATAGTCGTGTTATAGGAAGATTGCTTAGGGCTTTGGTGGGAAGACCTCAATTCGACACTCTCATCTCGACTCTTGAGACACAACAAAGGTCCCACAACAACCTCACACCGGAGATCATCTATACTCATTATCGGTGCGTGGAAGAGAAGTTCAAGCAACTTGGAGAGTTGAAGTATGAGCCCAAAACCGTGGCATTGGCGGCAAGTGACAACAAGGCATCCCCCTCCAAAAACCGCCACAATGACAACCACCAAGGGAGACACCGCCACTCAAGTGACAAGGCCAAAGGCATCATCGACCTTGATGAGGACAAGTAAGGAGCCGTTCTCTCAAAGATGTTTCGAGCTATCATGATCTTTGAGGGAAAGTTCAACAAAGAAAGACTTGAGAACGACGAAAGAGCTCTTTGCTTCGTGTGCCAAAAAGAAGGTCATACCATGTACTCTTGTTTCAAGCTCTTCCCTCACTTAAAGAAGGACAAGGAAGATGATGGCAAGAGAAGGGGTGATGACCGGTTCAAGTCCAAGAAGGGACACTACAAGAGCAAGAAGAAGGGTGAGAAAGCCATGCAAGCAACTTGGGACAATGATTCCGATTCGAGCTCATCCTCTCAATCCGATTCGGAATCCGAGTGCGATTTTGACAACCTTGCTCTTGTGGCTCAAGTGAATGATGTGGTGATGCCGGTGGATGACGACCTAGATGACTTGGTGAAGGAGGTCTTCAACGAGTTCAACCGAGGGAACATCTATGTGCATCCATTGAGTAAAGCTAGCCTTGATGAAGCATCATCCTCTACATCGACTTTCACACAAGCTCCAACGACTATCCAAGAGGAACCATCCACAATTGCCATTGAAATGTCTAAGGTCACAAATGATGTATTTCTAAACTCATTCTCTAGTAGTGATAGCGATTGTGATAGTGAGAATGACTTGAGCTTGAATGATGATACAAACTTGCAATTTGATAGGTTGAATGATTATCTTGATGAGTCTCTTAAGACTATTGCTAGTCAAAAAAAGCAAATTAGTCTTTTGACGACTAAGGTGCATGATCTTGAATCTTTGGTGACAAGGTATAAGGGTATGATTGAAAGTTTTGAAAAACCAAGTATTTGTGAAAAATGTCAAACTCCTTTGAGTGAGACAAACGTTTTGAAAAATGAAAGGGCTTCAAGTTCGTCTAGTGCTTCTCATAGCACCAAGATGAATCTTGATAAAATGTTTGCGGGACAAAAACCCAATGACAAAACGGGTCTTGGCTTCAAAAAGAGAAATCAATCCTTTTCTAGACCAAGAACTATGTCAAGCCCAACACAAAATGAGAGACTTTATCACAAGAGCACCAATGGTAGGAACACTCACGGGCAAGGGGAAAAGAATTTTGTTGGTTCTCAAAAGAGTTTTGGTAGGAATAGAAATGGATCTCAAAGATCTTAAAAGAACTTCCAAAACAATCGGGGCCCAAGCAACTTGTATTTCAAGGGACCCGATGGGTGTTTTCATCCTTTTCAAAACAATGGTGGGAATAGGAATAGAACACACACTAGACCTCAAACCAATGGGGGAAATCAAAAAGTCTCTCAACAAAACAAAAAGAATTTTCGAAAATCAAATGTGAGAAACTTTCAATCATACACTTTCTCTAAGGATCCAAAGATTAGGGCCATGGAGCTTAGGCGTCATTTTGAAACCCATTTTGTTAGAGAAAGTTCACAAGTGAACAAGCCAACTTGTGCTTGTTGCAACTATTGTGGTAAGAATGGCCATGTCACACTAGAATGCAAAGTTAGGAAAGCAAATCATACATCCGGTTCAATTAACATGATTTGGGTTCCTAAAGTCACTTCCATATCCGTTTTGATTGGTGGAAGTGGTTCGAGTGTGGCTTAGTTAGCCATCTTCTTTCCCCAAGGGTATTCTTGTCAAATCTTAAGGGGGAGAGATTACAAGAATAATATATTAGTTGTTTGTTTCTAACTAATATGTATTCTTGTAGGTTTGTTTGTTATCATCATTCAAGAGAAGTGTTTGGATCATAGATAGTGGATGTTCACATCACATGACGGGTGATGAATCTTGTTTCAAGACACTTGAACCTTTTGATGGTGGTGAGGTTACTTTTGGTAATAATCTTAGGAAGAGCTCTATTATTGGTATAGGCTCGGTTGGAAACCAAAATCTAACGGTTTTTAATGTTTACCTTGTGGATGGTCTCAACTAAAACCTTTTAAGTGTGAGCCAACTATGTGATGCGGGGTATTATTTGAAGTTTGATCACTCCTCTTGTTGTGTGCATCAAATTTCGGATAATTCTCTTGTTTACACGGGACAAAGAAAAAAGGATGTCTATTACTTAAACTTTGATCACTTCACAAATGGTGAACAATGCTTTAGTGCCATAGCTACCGGTTCATGGTTATGGCATAGAAGACTTGGTCATGTTTCCCTAGACTCCATTAAGAAACTTGTGAAATTGAAACTTGTCCGTGGTCTTCCATCACATAAACTTGACTTAAATGGGTTGTGTGAAGCTTGCATGAAAGGCAAGCAAACCAAGTCTAGTTTCAAAACCAAAGAGATCATCTCAACCACTCAACCTTTGCAATTGCTTCATATGGATTTGTTTGGACCAATCAATGTCTTGAGTATAAGTAAGAAAAGGTATGTCTTTGTGGTGGTAGATGACTATAGTCGCTTTACTTGGGTTTTCTTTCTTGCTCACAAGGAAGAAGCATTTGACCATTTTGTTAAATTTAGCAATCGGGTTGAAAACGAAAAAGGGTTGAAAATCTCTAGAATTCGTAGTGACCATGGAAGGGAATTTGAAAATGCTAAATTTGATGAATTGTGCATAGAAAAAGGATATAAACAAGAGTTTTCCGCTCCACGCACCCCTCAACAAAACGGTGTAGTGGAGAGGAAGAACCGTACCTTACAAGAATTAGCACGCACCATGCTACATGAATTTGCCGTACCCAAATTTCTTTGGGCCGAAGCGGTAAATACGGCATGTCATGTAGTAAATCGTACATGTATTTGTTCTCAACTCAAGAAAACTCCTTTTGAATTATGGTTCGGTCATACTCCTAATATATCCTATTTCCGTATTTTTGGCTCCAAATGTTTTGTCCTTGATGAGTCTCCTAAAGTAACCAAGTTTGATGCCAAGTCTTTACCCGGTATTTTTGTTGGTTACTCAAACACAAGCAAAGCGTATAGAGTCTATTTGCCAAACTCAAAAGTAGTTATTGAGTCTATTAATGTCAAATTTGATGAAAAAGTCCTTGAGGAATCCAAGGAAGGTAATTCTATTGTAGGTACACAAGTGGAAGAAACTACACAAGAAATCGAGTTACAACCTCAAGCACAACCACCGGTGATCATTGAGGAGCTTTTGAACCGAGTTGATGACATTTTGATAGGGGGAGAGACTCATGAGGAGGGTATCTTAGACACAACTCAAAATGAAACGCCTCATGATGATACTCAACCTCAACCGTCTCCCCAACCGGTTCATGAGCCTCCCGAAATGTTTAGAGAAGTTTCCTCTCATCCTCTTACTAATGTCATAGGTGACCCTAGGGAAGGTGTTAGGACTAGGTCTAGTTTGCACCAAACTATTGGTCATTGTGCCTTTGTTTCTCAACTTGAACCAAAATCCTTCAAAGATGCCAATGTTGACCCAAATTGGATTGTTGCCATGCAAGAAGAGTTGAACCAATTTGAAAGAAATCAAGTTTGGGAACTTGTACCCTTACCAAAGGGTAAGCAAGTTATTGGTACCAAATGGGTCTATAGAAACAAGCTTAGTGAGGATGGTATTGTGGTTAGAAACAAAGCTCGTTTGGTTGCACAAGGTTTCAAGCAACAAGAAGGTATTGATTTTGAGGAGACCTTTGCACCGGTTGCTCGTCTTGAATCCATTAGAATGCTCTTGGCTTATGCCGCTAACAAAGGCTTTACCCTATTTCAAATGGATGTCAAAAGTTCTTTTCTAAATGGTTGGATAGATGAGGAAGTTTATGTCCAACAACAATCCGGTTTTGTTGACCATTTCAATCCGGACCATGTGTATAAGCTTCACAAAGTTTTGTATGGTTTGAAGCAAGCTCCTAGAGCTTGGTATGGTAGACTTTGTACCTTTCTTCTAGACAATGGTTTTAGTAGGGGCAAAATGGATACAACTCTTTTCACTAAGAAAAGAGATGACCATTTGCTACTTATGCAAATTTATGTGGATGATATTATTTTTGGCTCCACTAATGCAACTCTTGCCCAAGAGTTTTCTTCTTTGATGAGTAGTGAATTTGAGATGAGCATGATGGGAGAACTCACCTTCTTCTTGGGGTTTCAAATCAAACAACTCAAAGATGGTATCTTTGTGAACCAAGTCAAATATGCCAAGGAATTAGTGAAGAAATTTGGTATTGAAGATAGCAAGAGTTTAGACACACCCATGGGCAAAAGTGCGAATATCGATGCGGATGAGAAAGGCAAGCCTATGGACATAACTCTCTATCGGGGCATGATCGGTAGCCTACTCTATCTCACGGCTAGTAGGCCGGATATTATGTATGCCGTATGTCTATGTGCTAGGTACCAAGCCAATCCTAAGGAATCTCACCACAAAGCGGTAAAACGTATCTTGCGATACGTCAAGGGTACTCAAAACCTAGGTCTTTGGTATGGTAGACAAACCGAACTAGACTTATTAGGTTATACCGATGCCGATTTTGCCGGTGACCGTATGGACCGCAAAAGTACTAGTGGAACTTGCCAATTTCTTGGTGGTTCACTTGTATCTTGGTCTAGTCGCAAGCAAACTTCGGTTGCTCTCTCCACCGCGGAAGCGGAATATGTAGCGGCCGGTAGTTGTTGTACCCAACTTCTTTGGATGATGCAAACCCTTAGGGATTTTGAGTTAGATTTCCAAAAGGTACCAATCTTGTGTGACAATACTAGTGCCATCCTTATATCCAAAAATCCGGTATTGCACTCTAGAACCAAGCACATAGAGATACGACATCATTTTATCCGTGATCATGTTGAGAAAGGTGATGTGGAATTGGTCTACATCGACACGAAGGAGCAAATTGCCGATATTTTCACCAAACCTCTTCCAACACAACAACATCTTGAACTTAGGTTCAAGCTCGGTATGCTTGAACTCAAAGATTAATTTATGCATATCATGTTGTTGCCGTTATTGTTTGGAGCTCATTTCAGTTTAAATTGGGTATTATTTCTTTTAAAAACCATGAAAAATCAGTTTTTAACTTTTCGGTCTTAATTTTCGGAATTTTCTGGTTTTCTATTGACTCTGACGTTACACAACGCCATTCAACGTCGTGCAACGCAAGAGTAACGTTAGTTTACAATGAATTTTTGCTGAATTTCAAAATCTGTCGCGTTCAACGTTATACAACGTTTTCTACCCGTTGTACAACGCCAGTCTGTTGTTTTTATTTAACGTTGTACAACGCTGTCCATCGTTGTAAGACATTTCTTTATTTCTTTGTTTTTATTTTTTTTTTTTGATTTGTTTGGCTTTAGTGTTGTACAACGCCCTTTAACGTTGCACAACGCTGGGTTGTAGCGTTACCCATCGCTACTTAGCGTTGCACAACGGAGCAGACAGTCTCTGCTCAAATTTTCGCTGTTTTGACTCCTGCGTTGTACAACGCCCTTTGGCGTTATGTAACGGTGGACGCGATTTTAACAGACGCGACCCCACCTTTTTCTCTTCCTCTTCTTCTTCCTTTTCAAACCCGACCCTTCCTCCATTTCTCTCTCTTTCTCTCTACTCACACCCTCTCAAACTCTCTCTCTCAATACTCTCTCTACTCTTACTCTCCACTCAAATCAAAACCACCCACAAACTCTCCTCGCTCTCATCTCCACCCTCATACCCTCAATTCACTCTCTCTCTCTCTCTCTATCTCTCAATCTACCGAAACCCTAGCCACCGCCATCACCGTCAATTCCGGCGATCCGACCGTCGGATTTTCGATCGGGTTCGGTTTTGTGCTCTCCAAGGTCATCTCATCCTCTCCCGCTCTTCATTTTCAAGGTCTAACTTCATTCTCTTTTTCTCAATTCTCCATGTCACCAAAAACCGCCACCGATAAACGGACTAAGCGCAACCCCAAGGGTGCCTCCTTATCCGACCCACCGGTTCAAACCGACCAACCGATCCCAATGGAAATACCACCCGTTCCTGTGGATTGGACCCTCTCCTCGTCCAACAACTTTCTATTCAAAGACTCGGCCTCCTTCATGCACTTTTGCCAATACCGTGAGGCCAATCGCGAGTGCACCGATTGCTTCTTTTTCACCCACCCGCATGGAGTCTATCATATCACACCGCGGGAACTCAATTGGATCAAGGAGCGAATTGAGTATTGGAACATGTCGGGCCTTCTCTCTCACTCCCAACCATATAACCCGACATTGGTGAAACTTTTCTACGCCAATCTCACCATGCAATGGACCGAGGGACAACCATCCGCTCATTCCTATGTGCTCGGCCGCCATATTGTCATCACCAAGGAGCGCTTGGCCAATTTTCTAGGCATCGACAATGACCATTTGGAAATCTACATTCATGCGAATTGGCCCCGCGAATTACCTCCTTATGACGAATACCACCGCTTCTTCTATTGTTGACGCAACTATACCGTTCGCCAATTCACCGCCACCAAGCTACCGGCCTTGCATCGCCTTCTTTTTCTCTTCATCAACAACATCATCACTCCCAAGGCCACCATCAAAACCAATGTGGAGCAATTCGCCGTGTTTCTCCTTCGCTCCCTCCTTGAAATGAATCAAAAGGTCAATCTCCCTTTCATTATTCTTGCTCACATGACACGGGCCGATCACTCTCCTCGGTTCTCTCTTCCTTATGGCCATATCATTCAATCCTTCCTCATTGAAGATGGTATTCCTCTTGACACTCCGGTTTGGGGCGAACCCGTGTCCGAAGATGCAATTGCTCAACCGGAAAATTTAATGGCCCATCTCACCGGAACCGGGTGGACACTTCAAAACGACGATGAGATAGTGCCCGGGCCATTCCATCGCAATGCCTATCTCTTTCGGCCTACGGCAACCATCAACCAATACGAGGAAATTGGGAATGAGCCGTTGCACGTGCCCGGTGGAAGGGCGGAAGGTCAAGGCACACCACATGACTTCAACACCTATCTTAATGCCAAGTTTGCCGCCTTGACTACACACATTGATACGCGGTTTAACACCATTGAAGAAAACATGACCGCCTATCAAGCCAAGACCGATGCCTCAATCACGAATCTCAAGGATGAAATGATCAAGCTTTGGGGCAAGATGGAGCTTCATCTCCAACGTGGATCCGGTAGTGGCGAGGGTGATGATGATGAGGAGTGATCATGGCCGAAACCGTCTCCAAGCCTTAGCCATCTCCTTTTCTCTTTATTTTGATTTTTCGTAGTTTCTTTGCCTTTCGTTTCTCTTTTGTGTTTTTTCGTTGTTTTGAGTGACTAAGTGGTGCTAAATGGCTTTTGTTTTGTTGTATGGATATGGCATAAATTATGTTATTTTTCAATTAATTATGATTGTGCTAAATGGCTTTGTTTTTCTTTATGGTAATTAGCTCCTTCTTTTTTAATATGCATGCATGGTCTATAATTGTTAGTCTTTACCTTTGTTGCACCTTGTTAGATACCCCTAATCACACAAACTTAACTGCCAAATTCTTTTCGGAAGGGGGAGGATCTTTATGGTTTATAACCAAGGGCGTTTTGGGTATTCTTTTCCCTATTTGCAAAAAGGGGGAGAATTAGGTAATTTGTGGTATTCCGCCTTGTTGTATCAAGTCCCAAATTTACCTTAGGTGTTGTTTTGCAACTCGGCAAAAGAGGGAGATTGTTGGTTAAACATTTTCTCTCGATTTGTCGATTTGCAAAACAACACCGAAACCCTTAAACTAACATATCTTTTTAGTGCTCTATAGCTAGATTTTTTTGAAGAATGGATTAAAGCAAGTGTGGCGCATAGTTTGGAGCTTCAAGAGATTGCTTTGGACTAGTTAGAATCCTTAGTTAAGGTTTAATTAAACTCTAAACTAATCTCAATCAATTTGCTGGTAAAATGCTCAATCCTTAGTTTGAAGCTTCTGTCCGCGTCATACAACGCTGGACAGCGTTGTGCAACGACAACGTTGTGTGACGCCCTACAGCGTTACACAACGTTAGTCTGAGTCATGCACCTAAACTTCGCTCAGACATCGCTCAGTTGCTCTGTCCGCGTCATACAACGCTGAAAAGCGTTGTGCAACGGCCACGTTGTGTGACGCCAGTCAGCGTCGTATGACGTTCTGACAATATTGTTTGAGTTTGTCAGTTCTGCCTTGATTCTTTTCTTGACTTCGTTGTGCAACGCTACCAAGCGTTACACAACGCTCTGACAAGTTCCAACGGAACTGTCGAGCTTCTGCTTTGGATTTTTGCTGAAGCGTTGTGCAACGCTATACAACGTTACACAACGCTCTGACAACTCACAACGTTATTGTCTGTGACCGTTTGATTTTTCAACGGCTATTTCGGCGTTGTACAACGTCATACAGCGTTGTATAACGGTAGAGTCTGTCTTGACTGGTTTTTGGAGCTGTTGGCGCCCTCTATATATATGAGGCCTCTTGGAACTGTTTAGACACTTTTGAAACCTTTGAAATTCCTTCCTTTTGAGCTCCAACCAGTTAGACATTACTCTCTCTTGTGTTTGAGCATTAATTTAGCAAAATCATTGAGATTAGAGTGTGCAAACCAATCCACTAGTGTTAATTGCTAGATTTGTTGAGTGATTTGGTTAGAGCCTCAATCCCTTGAGTGTTTGAGCTTGTTTAATTGAGTTAGGCCAATCCACCTTGAGAGTGATTGTAACAAGGTGATTTGGTTCGAATTTGTAGTCCCGTTCGTTGTGGAATTGAACGGAGCGCGTCCATTTCGAGGTTGCGGAACTCCCGGAGACGTACGACTAAGGCTAGCACTTCCTAGCGGGTCGGAACTCCGTAATACATCGCGTGTCACTTCTTTTCTTCTCTCTTTACTTTCCTTGCATTGTGAATTGCTTGTGTCTTGTTGTTTTTGTTAGACCAAGTTTGAATTGAACCAAATATTGAACATACCGGTTTAGAACTTTGCTTTTGTGCCTATTCACTCCCCTCTAGGCCTTTAAATTAGGGACAACAGTTTTCTATAAGAATCTATCAGATGTAATACCTATTAATCAATGAATTATGGTCTTCTATGAAAAATCATTGAATATATATATATTTCAATCGTCACCTCGTAACTTTAATATTGATAGACAATATAATGGAGCATGATCCGTTAATTCGTGAATTTATTTGCTGATACTAAATGATTCGGAAATAGTAAGGACTACAAAATTTTCCTTAATTTTCAGGCATTTTCCTGGAAACCCTTTTATCAGCTGACATGATTGAGTGCTTTATTCTGAAAAAGAAGGATAGAGACAACTCAGACAAGATAGAATTCTAATTCTAATTATACAGGCAAATAGGAACAGTTGGGCATCAATTAGTGTTCTAAAAAAAAATACGGCGTTTCTAAATACGACACGATACGGCACAATACAGAGGTGGCACAACACGAGAACTTATGCGTGCCGTATTTTTAGACGTGTTGTGTACGACTTTGATGGTATGGACACGGCACAACACGACACACGAATTGTCTAGACACGACATGACACGGCACCAGACACGCAAGACACAACTCAAGAGACATAACAAATTTATGGTGTTTGGATACATTGGGAATAAGGAATAAGCCCCTTATTCCTTATTCCGGTGAAAACCAAACAACGAAGGAATAAGGAATTTTGACTTATTCCGGCCCTTATTCATATTCTAACAAAACCTTGGTATTTGAATAAGGAATAAGGAATAAGCTTATCTCTATTCCTATTCCTTATTCCCAATGTATCCAAACACACCTAATGAGGATTAAGATGATAAATTTTACAAAATAATAAGAAAAATCATTATGTTGTCTGTTTTTTAAGGATAATTTCATAGTTTGAATGTCCAATCCATCCATAAACATAAGTATATAACTATATTTTATGAAATTCAAATGTGTTCAATGACGACACGACACGACACGTTAAAAAAAAATCACAGCACGACACTGCACGAGGACACGAGGCGTGTTGTGTCTATCTCTTGAAATTTAGACACGACACGGCACAACATGTGAAGAATTTAGACACGACACGATAAATGATTCGGACACGACATGTTTGACACGGCTCGATACGTGTTTAGAACACTATGGAATCAATTATGCATACCATAAAATTTATGGGTTCTTATGTAGTATTTCAGATACATTGTTTTGTGTAGCAGTTTAATAAAGAATCTCAAATTAATCATACCATAGAATTGATCCATTGTTTAACTTCACTACACTGACTGGAAACAGTAAAAATAGACATACTATAATTCATGAACATGCAAAAGGTACTTTCCATATTTTTCTCTCTTTTATTTGATCTGGGTGCGGGAACAGCTTGCCTGCCACATTCTAGTGCGCTATATTATAAAAATCTTGTTGAATTTAAAAGTTTAATCTTTTTTCTTAACGGGTTCAATTGGCTCTACGCCTCTACCCATCCAACCACATTGAAGGAGATTTCTGTGTTTTTTTGTTGCATAATCTTTGAATATAATTTTATTTTCAGCACCACATTTGTAAGAAAAATGTTAAAAAAAACTTTGTTTATTTATTTTTCTTTTTTTCTTGTCATTATTGGATTCATATAAATGTACCATTTAAACTAGTTGCACTATTTTTTCTGACAACCAAGACATTGAGTCAAAAATCTAACTGAACAATTGGTACAACTACCTTACGATATAGGATTAATAATTTCGTTCATGTGCATAGTGCCTCTGCCACATCATACCAAGTAAAATTAAAGTCCAAGTCTCTTTAGATTCTTAGTATGCGTACCTAAATTCCGCATTATCGAACACTTTGAATTTGAAATTAAAGGAAATGCAATCCGCGTCAGTCAAATTACAAAACCAGAGGCGGGAGGTAGAATGCTGTATATATAGTTTTGCTTAGACACTGCTTGATTTAGTGGAGAGTACCCAAAACAAAAATAAAAAAAACAATGATCAAGCAGTTGAACATGTTTCTGATGGTTTTGTTTGTATCAAGATTCATGTTTTATGTTTATTGTTGTTTTATCAATGCTGGATTTAAATGATGAATTCAAACCATTCAAAGCGATTAATTTCATGCCAGAACCGGTACTCAGGTTCCATGTGGATTCAATCTTTAGTTTTACACCAACGATTAGTTAGATAAACAAAATATTTATTTGAACTTGGACTTTGCCTCGATCAAATTGACACCATTACCGGAGATGGCAACTGATACTAGTTCTTACCTTATTAACAAGTCTAGATTGTTCTAACTTGTGTCTTTCTTCTCTTTATTGCAAGTAAATTAGATCCTTTATTTGTCAATTATTAAGCCTAAAACACAAAAAATCAACCATCTAGCTTTTGAGAAATGGTTAGAACTAGTACTCAAATTCCGTCACTGTGAATTCGATCATTTTCTTTACTCTGATGACTAGTCGTATAAACAAGATTTTTATTTGAACTTAGACTTTGCCTCGATCACATAATAAAATATAAATTAGAGTATTTTTTTTTTTGCGCATCTGCGGACATATTCCATATTCATTACTAAAAAAAAGGTGTAGTAACAACAGAATTTGAACAAAGTCGAAAAAATGGTATCTGTAAAGGAAAGAAAAATAAAATCTCCAGCTGCATGGTGTTTAACAGATTCGAAAGTCTGTATAGGCCTATGTTTTGTGATTTGCCGATTTGTTTGCCTAAGGTAATACCCAAGAAATAAACAAAATTTATCAAGGCTTGTGTAAGCACTTAAAATATATAATCACAAAGGAACATAGACTTTTTTTTCAACTCTTTGTTGCATATTAAAAATAGATAATAAAAGGATAAGTTGTTTATCTCCGCTTGATTATAAAAAGGTTACAGTCAACAAGGAAATGTCACCATATTCGTGTATATCTAACAGCTTTGTCTAGCCAGGCAACAGAGTCGAGTTACACGGTGCATCATGTTTCTATTCAACAACTATTATTGATTTAATTATTTCCTTGCGTTAACAAACTTCTGCTCTGTCATATTTAGATTAACTATATTGTGATTAGGTTTTGATTATCAGATTATTTCCGGGCGATTGGTATTATGGATTTTTATGCGTTTTGTCCTCTTAATCTTTTTTTATATATTTTTTTGTCCTCTTAATCATGCTGGCGTGTGCTTCATTCAGGCGGCTGCTGTTGGGTCAAAGTGACCGTACAAAAAGTTGGTCGAATTTCTCCCGAGTCAAGACTTTATGGTGCATTAATTTGTTTTCTATTATTATTAATTGCGGGTTGATCTGAATCTGACTTCAGAACTCTCTTGTTTCTTAGTCGGCGCAGTTTTGGGTCATTGCTCGTGTCATGTTGATAGTTTCGATCATGTACTTAAAATTTCAGTGCTCTTAAGTTTTGGACATTATCTTACTACAGGAGTAGCACATTGTATTAGTATTTAACGTTTGAAAATTATATTTTGTCATTTTAAAAGGATAGAAGTCAAAAGTCAAGAGGCATGTGGTAAACATTTATGGTGCCCATACTCATCAACGTAATACAGCAAGATATATAAAACGTGGATATTGTACCCGTACGTATAAATTTCAAACATAAATAAGATAGATCCAAATCATCACATTTAGATGAAATAATTCTGAATCTAAAGAATATGATAAATACTTAATTCAGTTGTATTCAATTGTTCTTCATTTTAATGAATAAAATTTGTTATCTTTTTTGTTCGATTAACTTGTTGATGTTTGAGATGAAATAATTAATTAACTACACATACCTAGAAAACTAAATGCATAGATATTTTTTCATTATTATTATTCTACCTAATATAGTGTAAATAATAATAGTTGTTCTATTTCTTAATGTTATAATAAAACTTTTACTGAATATTTCGAGTAGCTTCTCCGTTTGGATGATGTGAGAATAAGAAGAATAAGAAAAGAAGTATGGAAGAAGTATTGGTAAGTGTGTAACTTTGTGAAGAGTTTGGATTGTTTATAATAAATTTACTTATTCTCTTATTTCCTAATTCCTAGGACTCGTCCAAACGGAGCCATAATTATCTGAACCACAAGTTGTAAAACTTCTCATATCATATTTCATTTCGGAGTTTGTAACTATACTGCCATATAAAAAGCTTACTACCATATCTGTTATTTTATAGACGTAATTAATCATATATACCAGTGAAATACGAATTATCTACAAGCAGTTTTCCTGTAACTGTAAAACGTAAATAAATAAATGCATCTTTTATTGGATAATATAATACAATTGTAACTTATTTTCTCGATTGAATTTTTACCGTTGTGAGGTCACATTAAACACATTTTATTTTTTCCCTTCGTTTTTCCCCGTCTGTTTGTCTTTATGTATATTGTTTCAACGTGAATGCTTAAAATCAATCTGTAGATAACATCGCTGAAAATGTCATACAAGTACAACTAGAGCTGCAAACGAAACCGTTTTTTTCGTGTAATTAACCGTTTCATTTCGCCCTAACGAAACAAAATTTTGTTTCGTTCTATTAATTTAGATAAACAATTAATAACGAAGTACTGAAAAGCGGCGAAATTATGTGAATTTCGCAAAAATCACAAAAATTACTTACATTCATTTCGACCGTTTATTCACTTATTCACTGTGAAATGTTTAACAAAACACAAGCCAGTTTCGTCACGGAGCGTTCGATCTAATCTCGACAATTAAAATTTTTCAGACCTATCAATCTGGTATTATGTACGGAGCTCCTTTTAACCGTTAAGATTAGATCTAACAGTCCATATCAAAGGTTGGCACAGGATATGATTTGCCCCTGCTGCCCTACATACAACCGCAGACTACATGCCGACATGGCGACATCCGTTGCAATATTTTTTATTTTTAAATGTTAAAGAAGGCCCAATTCCCTTGTCAAATGCTTTTTAAGGCCTAGCCTGTTAACCTCTTTCCTTCTCTAACCCAATTACCCAAATAAAGACTGACGCCTTTGCCTTTTATTTAGGGCTGAAAACGGTAGCCGTTTCAACCGTTCTTTCATTTCGTTTCGTCCAGAACTGAACGATAATAGATAAGGATTTGAGTTTCGTTTAAGGAACGGAACAACCTACGCAAATAGAAATATTATTTCGTCTCAGAACGAAACGATTAGTGAAACTGGTACGTTTCGTGGTCGTTTATTTCGCGCATTTCGTCTAGAAATTTTTTTATGGTTTTATTATTAGATTGCAGAGGACCTCAGCAGAGAGATCGAGGGAGAAATGAGTAAAATTAGATTTCTGCAGCGTCGCTCCGTCATTTCTCCGCCGAACACAGTCACATCTATCTCTCTCGCCTCTGCACCACCGAGTACAATCGCCGTCGAGAGCAAGAGGTGATTATAGTGCCTCCTCCCCATTTTCCGCGTGACCTAACCTGTCATTTCTCTATCTCTGTTTCATACAAAATGCAGAATAGTTTATTTTCTTACATCTTAATAAAATGCAAAACAATTAGGTAGTCAAAGACGGTTATAACCGTTTTGATCGTTCCCATCAACGGAACAATCAACGCAACATGTGTTAAACAGATGCAACAATCAACGCAATAAGTATAAAAATTTCGTGCATCAATGCAACGGTTAACGAAAATGACCACTTTCGTGGTCGTTTTCCACGTTATGCACCCTACTTTTATTCGGGTAATTACTATATACCATCCATCGATAAAACATCCAGCGGAGCGACACATGTGACCTCTTCACATCTCTTCACACGCGACACGTGATTTCACTCTCTTCTATTTTATTTTCTATTCGAAAATTCAGATTTAGATTCAGATCTCTCTCCTCCTCTCTCTTCTCTCTCCGACCAGATCTCCTCTCCATCCATCGCTTCTCCTCTCCATGATTTCTTGCGATCCATCGCTTCTCCTCTCCTCCCGCCTCCGTCGCAACCAACCAGATAAGATCAGATCGGCTCTGTCGCCGCCAACCAGGTAAGATCCATAGTCTCATCTCCCGCCTCTGACCATATCAAACGCTAGTCACATCCTCTCATGTCCTATTTGATCAGATCGCATGAAATCCTAGTCGCGTTCAACCAGATCGCCGAGAGAAGAAGGAGATCTATGTAGAGAAGAGAAAAGAGAAGAGAACAGATGGTGCAATTCTAAGAAATTTAGATAAAATTCTGCAATTGATAGAGATTTCATTGAATCTAAGTGAGTATCTAATTTTTATTTCAACATGATTGTGTTTATTGATGATTTCAATAATTAGTGCATTTACATATATGTATAGTCACGTTCTATCTTGACGTAGTTTTGAGTTTTGATATATACTGGTATTTACTGGTACAAGTAGCATGAAGATCTTGCTTTCTAAGTGTTCAGTTAGCAAATTAACTCATCTCTTGACGCAACTAACTGAAAAAAAAAATTCATTCATTTGATGACGTCAGCGTGCAAAAAAAAATTTTAATTTTTTTCCAAAATTTTTTTGATGACATCAGCTATAAATTGATGAGGTCATCACGCGGATTGATGACGTCATCACGCGAAAAATTAGAGAGGGAAGGCGCTGGATTGTGGTTGGATGTTTGGATAATTTTTTGTTGGATGGTGTATATCACACCCGATTCATTCGTCTAATTAATTCGAATTAAAGCCATTTAAATTTCTCTCTCCCCGACCTCTCTCCATTTCTCCCCCTCTCAAGTCTCAAAACACTCCATGACTCCAAACTAGAATTAGATTACGTTCCCTCTCGGATGATCGATAGTTTTTTTGTTACATCATCAAGACTTTTGTTAGCTTCTTTCGATCAGATCTCATGAGTTGTTTCCTGAATTCATGTCGTGCTATCGAAGGTGGGATCGAAATCAGGTGTTTTGATCAATATCCTGTACGTGGTTGCTACAGTTGGGATTCTTACTATGACTTACTTAGCATCTTTCTTTCTTTTTTTTAATCTTTTTGGCTTGTACGTATCAGTTGATCAACAAAGATGCGATTTTTATCTAGAATTGATGACTTCTTTTTGTGATATTTCTATTGCAGGAGAGTCTACGGGAGCTAATGGTAGTAGAGAACCTGTTAGGATTTTTCTTTCTTAATGGCGAACAAAGTGCTACCTTTTTCTATAAGCATACCACAAGTTTTAAAGTTTTAATGTGAATTTTGAAATTATCTTTGTTGTACAAATTTCTGATTTATGTTCTCGCTTCTGTCAGATATGAGGATGATCTTGGTCATCCTTGTACATTGGACGAGGAACTTACGCTAGAGGTATGTCTAAAACTTTTGATTTGGACTTCTTTTGTGAAGTATTGTTCATCATGAAGTATGTTTAATTTTAAACTTATTGATGCAGTAATGTTGGAGTTCCAGTTTTCCATAGTGTTGAAATTCAACAAGTTATACACTGCGCTTGTAAAGTAAACAAGTTATACATTTGTGCTTGTAAAGAACATATTGCAACCCAAAAAGCCATAAATATCAACCCGAACAATGAATTTCAACAAAGAAAAAGACAATATTTTACCAGCAACATGCCGAAGCATTTCGTGGTACTGCCATTGGTATTAGGTCTTGTCATTAAATTGAAGCAAGAGTGATAAAAATAGTTATTTGAATTTATGCAAAAATAGGCCAAGAACTTGAAGCTATGTGGTGCCATACTGAAGACCCCCATGGAAATTTTCCCTCGGAGCAAAAGATCAGCTTTTATGGAGCTTACTGGGTCAGATCAGTCACCAGTCTTTGTCCATACCTCATCTAATAAGAAAGATTATAAGTTGGGTACGTAATGTTAGCAAGGAAGCAGCCCTGGTCAAGCAATAAAGGGTACACCGGGTCTGGGAAAGGATAACTCAATTTCTTGCCAGAACACAGCTGGGACTGGAAGGTATGAAATGGTGATGAATGCAATAGTACTGGTTTTGTGTGGATTACTGCATATCAACTTCTTAAATTTCCATACAAGAGTACCATGTCAGTTTTTAATTGTGTGAATACTGATTTAAATGGTGATGGGTACAGCTTTTCTTAATGGAAAGTGGTGGCGTATGCCACTTGTTTTCAAAAAGAAAAAAAATTAATACTGATTTAAATGGAGCATTTTTTAGAAGAAAAACAGTCATACAATTATCGACTGAAACAGAAGTATTGGAATAGTCTCATGATTCGATGTTATATCCGGATGTCTCAAAGTATGTTAGGTGCCAGTCATTTCTACTTTTGATTTAATGTGCAAACACGGCAAGTTATTAGCCAAAGCAAGTGAAAAAAGAATTTATTGATTTTCTTGTTCAGTTATTGTAACAGCTCCGAAGAGATATAAGTTGGTAAGTTAGATCTAACACCAGTTAGGCATGGCATGGGATTTCAATCTTCAGATCCCAATTTACCATTTTCGACTCCTCCGACTCTCACTGTTGAAATGCAAACACCATGAACCATTTACTCTTTGTACCAGGATATTGCTGTATCTGGCAAGTGGGCTCGTATCTGGACATTTACTCTTTCAATAAAAATCTAGTGTACGTTGATCAGAACAACTGATATGGTAATCCTGGTACAATCCTAGTGTTCCATATTTGAGCATCTCTGAGGTTTCCAATAAAAAATCTAGTGTTTTTCTTAACATTGTTGGAGGCCTTACATATGCAAAATGTATCAGGATCACGGGTAAAACTGCATGCTACCCATTTGAAGAGAGACTTGAGGGGGTTTTATCAGATAGGAAAACGCCTTCTCCAAGTCGGTGTCAATGAATCTTCATCTTTCTAAGAGGATGAAAAGATATTGTTCACGTTGAATGTACAAATTTATATAAAATTTTTTTTATTAATTATTGGGATTATTATATAAATTTATTTATGTAAATATACTTAATTATTATTGTTCTTGTTATTGTTGCTGCTGCTGCTTCTTATTATTAGTGCCACTGTACTACTACTGCTACTAACTATTATACTAAATGAATCTTAAAATTTTAATGTACGTTTAAAATTACAAAAAAAAAATAGAAAAAGAAAAGGGCAAAAACAAAGGAACATGCATCTCAGGTGTAGCACTTGTGCTGTGCAAGAACTAAAAACAAAGCCAATTAATAGATGGCAAATTTTGACAACATACTGTTTCTAAATTAGAACATAATAACAAATACTGTATAAGTAGAACAAGTTTCATATGGGTTACAGGTATTGTACCAAATAAGTCCTAACTTAAGATAAAAATTTATTCAATGCATCTCCTGTTCATGCAAACGTAAGAAATTAATCTTTTTCTGACTAGAACACATGAGGGGAAAAATGGTCCCCTTAAAACAAAGATAGCTAGAAATAATTCCTTAAGAAATACTAATTAATACATTGTTTATTGTATTTTATATGAATTGAACAAATATGAAATCAAACAAAATTTTCTAATTCTTCTTTACAACAGAATTGTAATGAATTTGCGGCTTCACAAAATATATATTAAATTGTTAAAAGAAGATCCCATTAAATATGACAAAAACAACTACGACAAGATTAAGATTTTTGATTGAAGGTGCCCTCAGAACAATGGTAAATGAAATTAGTAGGATGTAACTCTAACCAGCTAAATAAAATTAAACTTGATTTTCACTTTTCTTGTCACCATCTAGCAAAGCACCACTTTCTTCGTCCTGTTGTTGCGCCTTCTTTTGCATCTCCTTCACTTTGAGCGCCTGCAACTTGGCATGGTTGTAAAATGCAACTCCAAGAAACGCAATACCATATCCAATTAAGTTCAATGGTGTAATCGTATCCCTTATCACCGACCAAGAGAAAGCAATGAGCAACCAATCCTTCACCACTCCCGCCACGTTCATTGTCAATGCCGATGTCTTTCCCACTAGCAAAAATACTGCAAGGTTTAATGCAAATGCACAGATTGAATTGGTTCCAAATATCACCAGATCAGGCTGGAAGCTAGCGGCTGATCGGAGCCTTGGAAACTCAACAAACCACCATGGCACTATAAGGAATGCTAAACAGCAAGGTGCCACATAGTAGAGGGAAGTTATGGGGTTAAGAGAGATTCCCTTAGAAGTTAACAGGATTTGAATTAGCACTAACCGAGTTGCCTCGAAAGCAACAGCTGCCAACTGGAGACTGACACCTGTGACATTGAATCTCGCCTCACCATAAGCTGCAATTGCAACACCAAAGGAGATCGAGAGCATGTTCAACATGGTCGAGGAATTAAATGTCTCTTTCTTGAACATAATTCCAATTGAGTATACAGCAACAGGCATTAGTGCTTTGAGCATTTGAATAAATGAGACAGAAAGGTACATGTATGCTGAATTGGAGAACCAGAGGGATAGCGAATACAAGGCACCTATTGGTACCACTGATGAGACATACAAATCACCATTCATAGAGGAAGGAAGCTCGATGAAGCGAAAAACATGAATCGCTATAAAGGCGAGGAAGGAACAGAAGGCCATGTGTATTATGGTGAGGGAAATTGGGAATGGCCAATTGTACATTTTCGGGTCAAGAATATATTTGTTGTAGACAATGACAGAGAATGAGAGGAAGATCCATATTGCAACGTAGAAGTACGAGATGAGCACTTTCCGGATGACACTGTCGCTAACCCCGCCATTGCTTTCTTTCATCATTGCAACCTTTTGTTAATAAATCACTATTTCTCTCCAAAGAAGCAAGTTGATGTAGGTTAAGATGAAACGATGATGGTGAAGAGATGAGTTGTGTGCTATGTAAATTTGGTTCTGAATTCTAGCGGTGGATGCGTTTCAGCTTCTCTTATTTTTATTTTTTTGCAGGGAATGGAACATGAGAGAGATGGAAATGTACTGTGTAATTATAGCGACAACACTAAATTTAGTGAGTGAATATGCGATGTACTCTTCTTGATTTAGTGTTGAAAATAGAGATATCCTTCACGAAATATAATTTTGGTACTATAAAATATGAAGGTTGGATGGCCAGGAATGTGGACCATAGAAAAATATGCTTATTAGTTATTACTAAAAGAACTCCAAAACAGGGAAAACGTGCTAAGAGCCTAAGAGAAAAACATTCTTCATAGTTTTATTTCGGAGTTACATGTATGGCTTTAAAGTTCAAATAAACCAAGTTGGAAGCAACCAAAGTGTTTAATGCTTTGGATGATGACTGGTCGTAGGCATCTTATTTTTCCTTTCGGCAATTTCTAAAATGCTTTGGAAAACCGACGGTTTGCGGTGTGGCATTAAAAGAATTAAGGCGGGCTCTGTAGTATGTAGTTTTAAGCCCAATATATATTTTAATTTCTTTGTGGGTAGCCCATTTAATCAGCCCATGTAAATAACTTTAATTTAATAGATTTATCAATCAACCGAAAAAATTAATAATGACGTTACTGTTCATTATAATTTTGATAATAACAAAAAAAATTTAAAATTTTATTAGTAACGTTGCTGGATCGTCGTTTGGAACGACGAAAGCCCAGAACCACTGGATCGTCATCCAGAATGACAATCCAAGCTTGGATCGTCATCCCAAACGACGATCCAAATATATTCTGCAAAAGTATAAATATTAAAATATTAAAAATTATTAAAATATTAAATAATAATAAAAAAATATTTTGGTTTGCTTTGGATCGTCAATTGGATTGACGATCCAAACAAAAAAGGCAGCACAAATTTTAATATTTTTTTAATTTACAATTTTGCTTTTTAGTCCTCAAAATTTTTGTTATTACGAAATATATATAATTTGTGATTACAATTTAAATATAATTTAAACATCTATTATAAAAATATAAGTATATAATTAAATCATATGCATGTTAAATATATAATATTGTATATGTGTATAATACTTATTTTATACATATATATAATAATATATGTATTATATATTTTATGAGAAAATTTAATATGCACCATAGTCCGCGGTGCACGGAATGTCCTATGCACTATAGTGCATATTAAAGTTTCTCTATATTTTATATATTAAATATATATTGTTGTTGTATATGATTAAAATAAATGATACATAATATATATGTATAAAATTATTCAGCATGCATAATTTAAGATATACATATATATATATATGATTTTTTATATACATATGGTGCATACTAATGTACGGAAGTTTCGGTGCATACCGATCATAACTCTTAGATCGGTCATTTTGAAACAAATCCAAGAGTTTGGATCAGTATGCACCGAAACTTCCGTACATTAGTATGCACCATATGTTTCTCTGCAAATATATATAATTATAAATATAATATTTATATAAAATTAAATATAATTTATAGTATGACATGTTTAATATTTTTATTTGTATTTAATTTTACACATACATATTTGTATGTATATAAAAATCTTATATATATATATATATATAGAGTTTAGCTACGGTGAGTCGCGACTCACGGACGCTCCGGTGAGTCGCGACCAAAATTCCTAGATCTAGATCAAAATGACCGATCCAAACCGTCCAATATGATCTCCCTATTGAAATCACCATGCAAACCAAATTTTTTATTTTTTCGAAATTTTTAAATATTTTTTTCGGATTTTTAAAAACTGATGTTTTTTAATGGTTCAGAACCAATTAGATTAACGATTTTCTAAAATTTCAAAAAAATACTTAAAAATTTCAAAAAAATAAAAAATTCGGTCTATATGGAGATTTCAATAGAGAGATCATATTGGACGGTTTGGATCGGTCATTTTGATCTAGATCTAGGAGTTTTGGTCGCGACTCACCGTAGCTAAACTATATATATATATATAGAGAGTTTAGCTACGGTGAGTCGCGACTCACGGACCCTCCGGTGAGTCGCGACCAATACTCCTAGATCTAGATCAAAATGACCGATCCAAACCGTCCAATATGATCTCCCTATTGAAATCTCCGTGCAAACCAAATTTTTTATTTTTTCGAAATTTTTAAGTATTTTTTTCGGATTTTTAAAAACTGATGTTTTTGAATGGTTCAGAACCAATTAGATTAACGATTTTCTAAAATTTCAAAAAAATACTTAAAAATTTCGAAAAAATGAAAAATTTGGTCTACATGGAGATTTTAATAGGGAGATCATATTGGACGGTTTGGATCGGTCATTTTGATCTAGATCTAGGAGTATTGGTCGCGACTCACCGGAGGGTCCGTGAGTCGCGACTCACCGTAGCTAAACTCTCTCTCTATATATATATATATATATATATATATATATATATATATATATATATATATATATATGTGTGTGTGTGTGTGTGTGTGTGTGTGTGTGTATCTTAAATTATGCATGTTGAATAGTTGTATACATATATATTATGCTATGAATCGCAATAGCCCCACTATAGCGGTATGACTTGATAGACCGCTACGGTGCTAAATTAAAAATGCCGCTATAGCGGTCTTCATTGTATTTAACATGCATAATTTAATTATATACATATATTTTTATAATAGATGTTTAAATTATATTTAAATTGTAATCACAAATTATATATATTTTGTAATAACAAAAAGTTTGAGGACTAAAAAGCAAAATTATAAATTAAAAAATATTAAAATTTGTGCTGCCATTTTTGTTTGGATCGTCAATCCAATTGACGATCCAAGCAAATCAAAATATTTTTTTAATATTATTTAATATTTTAATAATTTTTAATATTTTAATATTTATATTTTTGTAGAATATATTTGGATCGTCGTTTGGGATGACGATCCAAGTTTGGATCGTCGTTCTGGATGACGATCCAGTGGTTCTGAGCTTTCGTCGTTCCAAACGACGATCCAGCAACGTTACTATTAAATTTTAGAATTTTTTCTGTTATTATCAAAATTATAATGAACAGTAACGTCATTATTAATTTTTTCGGTATCAATCCATACCTCAGTAATAGTAAACTCTGATTTTGCGGGAAAAATTTTATGAAAGACAAACGTACCCCTAATAATTTTAAAAAAGACATAGGAGTACCATTTTTTTTAATAATAGCACAGCTATAGCGGCACTAACATTACCGCTATAGCGCAGCTGGATTTTTTTTTCATTTTAGTTTGCCTACAGCGGCAATACTTATGCCGCTATAAGACTTTCCCTTTTTTTTCCGTTTTATTTGCATTTAATTTCTTTTCTTTTTTCATCTTATTTTATTTTTGTTTATTACAAGAAAAAAATTAATGTAGTTTTACGTAATTTATATTTTTAAATTGTTCAATATTTTTAAATTGTTCAATTTTATTTGTATGTAGTTTTTTTCAAAATGACACGACACGACATGTGGACATGCTTGTTGGCACGACCGGCACGAGTACGAAATTAGCACGACACAATCGTATTGGTAATCTTAAAAAATTAACACGATTTAACACGACACGACTAACACGCAACACGATACGAATTTAATTTTTAACATTATCAAAAATAGCATCATATACATACTTTTTTAAAATTATTTTTCTAAAAAATTATTTAAATTGATTTTATATTAAAATTCAAATTATAACCGTACTTTTTTCTAACTATATTTACTTTTTTAAAATATTTTATTTTTTTAATATGTACAAACAATAAAGAAAAGAGCCACCAAAAAAATAAAATATTTTTAGAAAAGTAAATAGACATTAAAGTACAGTTACAATTTGAATTTTAATATAAAATCAATTTAAATAATTTTTTAGAAAAACAATTTAAAAAAAAGTATGTTTGTGATGTATTTTTTATAATGTTAAAAATTAAATATGCATTGTCGTATCATGTTAGTTCGTGTTCGTGTCGTATACTCGTATTGCGTGTTATTCGTGTCGTGTCAAATATTGTTATATTTTCAAGATTGCCAACATGACACGACACGTAACACGATCGTGTCGTGCTAATTCCGTACTCGTATTGTGTTGCGTCATGCCAATATGTATGTCTCGTCGTGCCAACGTCGTGTCAACATGTATTGATAATTTTATTTTTTTGGCAGCTCTTTACTTTAATGTTTGAACATATTAAAAAAATAAAATATTTTAAAAAAGTAAATATAGTTAAAAAAAAAGTACGGTTATAATTTGAATTTTAATATAAAATCAATTTAAATAATTTTTTAGAAAAATAATTTTAAAAAAGTATGTATATGATGTTATTTTTGATAATGTTAAAAATTAAATTTGTATTGTGTTGCGTGTTAGTCGTGTCGTGTCAAATCGTGTTAATTTTTTAAGATTACCAACACGATCGTGTCGTGCCAATTTCGTACTCGTGTCGTGTTGTGCCAACAGGCATGTCCACATGTCGTGTCGTGTCATTTTGAAAACAACTACATACAAATAAAATTGAACAATTTAAAAATATTAATTTATATATATATATATATATATATATATATAAATTATGTAAAACTACATTACAATTTTTTCTTGTAATAAACAAAAATAAAGTAAAAAATAAAATAAGACGTAAAAAAGAAAAGAAATTAAATGCAAATAAAAAGGCAAAAAAAAAAGGGAAAGTCTTATAGCGGCATAAGTATTGCCGCTATAGGCAAATTAAAATGAAAAAAAAAATAAATCCAGCTGCGCTATAGCGGCAATGCTAGTGCCGCTATAGCTGTGCTATTATTAAAAAAAAATGGCACTTCTTTGTCCTTTTTAAAATTATTAGGGGTACGTTTGTCTTTCATAAAATTTTTCCGATTTTGCGTAACCCAACTCTTTTACTCAAGCATTTTCAACCTCTTTTCACCAGTAGCATCTCTCTAGGTTATGATGTTATAATGACAGTATTTATTTACCCTATTTATGTCCTGGTAGTTGAATGAAATAATAACCGTCTGTATTAGAAATTTATTGGTTAAACCAGTGTACCACATGGATAGAAAGAGTGGTAGTGGGGTACCGGAATACTGGTACAACATGAGGTCCATCCGGACCATATCTTAGCAAGTACCTAGTACAGCCAATAATTTCTCAATCAATGAACTTCAGTCTTAAATCAGATGGGAATAAAGAGTACACCATCCAAAGAAAATGATGCCTTAACAACTTTTAATGTGCAAAAAATGACTACCAATACTACCAAGCCTCTTTATTTCAATTAAAAGTAGCATCATTTGATGAACTTAATAATTATACGTATCTCAACCTGTTAATATGATATGTTTGCCTGTGGAAGAAATAGATTGTATTGAAACATGACAATAGATTCTTGTCGGCATAGCTCTAAAAATTCTTTAGGTGCAACCCTTTAGAAAATTTAAAACACTAAAATTTACAGAAAATGGACAAGACTCTGTTTACCAATTGCCTGATTCCTCGATAAATTAAATTTGCGGTATGAATGTGCTTATATTGATCATACAATCATATCTGTCGAACAAAATGACCTTGAACATGAAGAACATCAAATGCATTGATAACACGCACCCTTTTGTTCATGCTAAATAATGAACACGGACCTAAAAGGTGTTATTTAAGGTTGAAGTACAATGCTTTCACTCAAAAGTAATTTGCTACGTCTCATCATAGACATTCTAACCTATATTAGGAACTGAAAAAGCATGCACAAAGGCTTTCTAATTAGGAAAAATAACACCAGGCATCCCAGGGTACATTCCACCAACTAAATAGACCTTACAGAAACAACTATCTAATTGATGGAATATGCAAACCTATGAAACAGACAAAAGAAAAATAAAGAGACGCAAGCATAGATTTCTTTCAACTTGTTGTACAAAATATAATATCCATTTAAACAAGAAATTTTGTTTCCTCGACAGGTGCTTAAACATAAAATTAGAGAATTAAAAGAAGGAGAAGCAATGTTTTCTTGATATAGAAACACAGGAAATGAGAGCAGGAAGAAGAATTAACAGTACTAAAATTATGTTGAACTTTTCTTTTCGTTCTGTTTGACTTAAAGCCATAGTTTTATTACTGTAATAAACATAATCAAGGTCAAATATTTAGTAAACAAAATGGTCTTATTTTTGTTGTTTCTGGCTGGGCAACACGCATTCCTTATTGTTGATCAAGGCTTTTGTAAACTGCCTGCTAAAATATACCAAACTTTTTTTTTTTTGAAGAAAAATAGGGGTGAAGCCCCTATCTTAAATAATTAAATTAAACAAAGTTAAAAGGTACATGATTTTAGCAAGATGATAAAGTTTAACAAAAAACCAAAAAAACCCAAAAGAAGAAACAAAGAAAAAAGCTAAGAGGAATGAACTGAACCAAAAGGAAATAGTAAACTCAAAAAGGAGTAGACATTGGAGTTTTCCTAAGAAAATTCCACTCCAACAGAATTTCTTGCAGGATGACAAAAAACGCAATTGCAAAGAGGTCCTTAATAGTTTCCAGAATTGCAGGATTATGCAAAATTGCCGTGTGCTGGACAGGAAAAGAAGAAGGGGATGTGGCTAAGAGTGCAAGAACATCTTGACAGCTGAGCATCAACTGCCTAAGATGGCTGAAGAAGTTACAAGAGTTGAAGATGTGGTGGACTGATTCACCATCCGAGCAGCAGAGTATACACATGTTTGTCAAGTTCCAACCTCTCCTTTGAAGATTGTCAAGTGTAGCAATTCTGTTTTGATACATTAACCAAAGGAAAACTTTGAACCTTGGAGGAATTTTCATCTTCCAAATTTTATATAGGTCAGAGGAGTAACAAGGATTACAAGTAATTAATAAAGTAAGTCCAACACGATTCAATCACTATACTTTGAGGTACCATGTCCTCACTATCATTTTTAAGGTACATTGTCATCTCTCACTCGATTTTGGGAAAGTAAAGATGCAACATAAGATGTTGACTATACCCAGACCTGTGGGTAAATGGGTCGGGTCTAGAAGTTTCGATCCGTTTATTAAATAGATCAGGATGGATCATAATTTGTTTATCCGTCCAGCGACTAGTTTATTGTTTTTCTATTTTTTTAAGCATATTTTAATTATTTCGTTATCCTTTCTGTGTAAAGTATGATGGTTAAAAAGAGAAACTTTGAGCACGAATAAACTTTGGGCAATTTACCATGAAAGTAACATAGTTACTAGTTACTCTACTTTTTTATCTTAATACTTTTACAAAAAAAAATTGAAATAATTTTGTATGTAAACAGGAGACCTGTTTACTGCCGAATCGGGTAAAGGTATGAAGTTATTTTCCACTTTATTTATATGAAATAATATAGAATAATCCCTACCTGACCAGTACTCGACCCATTCCGAACAATTGACATCTTAAAACATACTCACTACTTGAATAAAAATAAATAAAACCATCTTACATCATAAGTAATACCCTTCTATCTCATTTCTGAAATAAGACAGTGGAGGGGTCAGTGAGAATACCATCTGTTTATCTTCTCATTTTCTGGAAGATGAAGTCCACAAAATTGGGAGCAATCGAGCATTATTTTGTTTTCTGCTTCTTTTCTTTGGATTTCTTAATTGCATTGATCAGAGAATGATGTAATGGGGGTCTAATTAAGTACAACTGAGCTTTATAAGGTCCTCAACCAAAATATTATTTAAATGTGTTTTACATTAATACAAAGTACTACAATCCAAATTTCGTGCAAATGTCTGATAACAGATTTGGTAACAAACAAATGAGCCCTTTTCAATTCATTGAGCTATGACAGATATTGTAGCAATTTAAAAGTCTTTTTCAATTGAAGAAATTGGTTGGCTATTAGGTAAATTTAAGGGAAATATCAATCTTGTTGCTAATTAAGTAGGTTTAATGTCATTAATCTGTTGCCAATTTTCTAGCATCACCTGCCTTGTATTCCACTTACAATGCACCTACATGTGCTAGACTGATATGTATCAGACGACCAACTCTGAGCTAATTCACATCTTGCAATGAGAAAAACCATTTGGAATTATATAGAACTTGAGGTGATTTAAAAAATAATTAATGCTTAATTCTCCAGTGCCAGAGGGTGGCTAACGAACCATCCAACAAACTATCAATTTGTTATGTTGAATGAATCGACAGTCGGCTGCACACGCAATGGAAAGGACCACTGTTTCAGTATGAACTAGACTATAAGATGTAGAGAGTGACATTAGAAATAGTACAACAGAGCGGTCGTGCGCCCGTTAAGGTTTCATTGTCAGCTAACCACTCTCTTCATTAATGACTCAAGGATTGAGATAATTTTCTGCATATAGCACTAGATTGCTTGTTCGCTGATTTTCCTCCTGCTGCTTTCATTTTGACTTGTATTGGTTGAGAGAGCCAGTTTGCTGATTGCTGTCAGTATCTCTATGGATCGATTTTGCCAGTAAGTACAGTTGGTTGGGAAGAAAAATTCTGTAGGAAAGAGTTTGAAAATAACTTTATGCTTGAAAGAGAGTTCATCTTATGTTTAGTTGCGCAAATATTCATTCTTCCAAACTGGTAGTAGGGGTACACATTGAAGATTAATTTAGTTTATTACACTAAAATGCTTACTGAGCTATCTACATATTATTTTAAGTGGTTATTCAATGTGGAAGTTTCAGTACAAATGATTAATTAATTTTAACTATTTAAGACGCTGATTCAATCAATGCTTCTACCTAACTAGCTACGGAGCAGTAAATCTGGATTTTTGTGAACCTGTTTTTACTGGAAACTTCTTTACCTTCTATTATTGGTGACAGATTTTTTTAAGTAATTCATGATAACTGTAGCTACATAATGCAAATATTTATGTGCTGGTAGTAGTAGAATAATAAAACAATCATCGGTAAAAGAAATATAATGGTTGAACCTGTATACTACATGGAAATATAGATTCAACAGTTGTATGGTACCTGCGCACCGGTACAGAAAAAGGTCCATATCTTAACATGTGATACATTGCTAGCCTAGTAGAGCCAATGACACCTTCATCAATGAACTTCAGAATACATCACATGGAAGTGATGGAAGGGGTGCCCCATACGTAGAAAAAAGATGCCTTAACAAACTTTTTTAATATGCCGAAAATAGACTACCAAACCTCTTTACAACAGAAAAACTCCTTTATTTATTCCTTTATCTACCGAACCTCATTGCAACAATTAAAACTCGTTTTTTTTATTCCTTTTTCTACTTGTCGGTTTGAATTTGTATGTCAGGAAATCAATCAAATAGCTTTGAATGAAATCATGTTGTCAATGCATGCATGACACATATCAAATCCTGTGTAGAGTCCTTGCAGATATCTGAATAATTGGAATTATTGACTGAAAATGCACAACAGTCTGATTCGGTGAAAACAAAGAATAATGTATGCACTATTGTAGTATACACATTAATCAAATATTGTGTATATTATACCGAAAAGAGGAATTATAGGATTAACATCAAATCTACAAGCAAATTCTCTACGTGTAATAAAGCCTTGCTTATAGCCTAAACATTAATCAAATATTGTATATATTTTTCCTAGAAAGAGAAATTATAGGATCAACATCAAATCTGCAAGCAAAGTTTCAGCGTGTAGGACTGCTTTTGAGTAGCTGCACTTTCTTTAGAAGCCATTGACCATATTAATTAGTCGCATAATAACAAGACTAGGCCCCGAGAGCAACGTGCAAAACGACTCAAATTGTAAACAATTAATCACGCCCCAATTGTGAAATATTAAACTCCAGCTACTAAATCGATCTTACCAGTTTCATGTACCTAATTGATGGCACATGAGTACTTCAGGAACCAACATTAGTGCCTACAGCCAAAATCCATACAACACAAAAAGGAAACAGAAACAAGCTTAAATGACTATAAACTAATTATACATAAGAAACAGTCATCAAAACAAGAAATTTTGGTATCCTGACGGGTGCTAAAACAAATAAATCGAAGGAACAAGAAGGGCCAGAATTGCAATAATACTGTTTTCATCATATAGAAACGAGGGAAATGAAAAATGAGAAAAACAGTAGTAATTAAGGTGCTTAAAGTAGACTACAAGTAACAAAAAATCCTAAAATAATAACCATATAGTGACAAATCTTCATCTTTTATCCCGGATTGAACCAATCTGATGAAGACAGAAAATGTCCATATCAGCTACTCTTTCAGAAAGGCACATTGCAATGTATTTCCTGCTTAAGCAAAAACCAGAAATTGGTAAATATTTCACTAAACAACTGATGGTTAGAAACAGTAATGATTCTCATATTTTTTTTCTATTTAAAGAAGACCATTGTTCCAACAGTCCATCTTAATCATTCTTATGGTATTTCAAGTATCCAAGTTGATTTATTTAGACTTTCTCAGTTTAATTAGTTCAATTACATTGCAATTTATGGTATCTCATGTAACCAAGTTGATATATTTAGACTTCAGTTTAATTAGTTCAATTACATTGCAATTTATGGTATTTCAAGTAACCAAGTTGATATATTTAGACTTCTCAGTTTAATTAGCTGAATTACATTGAAATGTACTGGGTCGCAACACTCATCACAATGAAATTTAGGGAAAAGATGCATCATGCATGATTAAATTCTTGATCAAATTAGGTCAACTGATCTTTCAATAAGTTTGAAGTCAACCATACTGCATGTTAGTTAATTATATTACAGAACAAGATAGTCGAAAGCATAATCAAGTAAATTTTGTTTGGAAACCAATCTTATCCTAAAGTTGCAGATATGAGATCAAGCATTCAGAGCAAGCAACTAGCATTTAAGATAAATTTCGCTCTGCACTTCAGCCTAGACCAATGTGTAGTTGATTTTCCCTACATATGACCAACCCTCCGATCCATGCAAAACACATCCCAAAGGAAAGTTGCATGCAATAAAAAAATAGATCTACTGATCCATTCGAACAGATAGACAGAGCAATAATCAGGTAAATAAAATTTCCAAAATGTGCCATAGTTTATCTTAAAATTCTGGGAAAATCCCCATCAAATTTAATAAAAATTCATCTTTACTAACAGATCAACAATCACTTAGAGGTACATTAGCAAATCACATTTCCAAAACCCCAATTTTACTCAGATTTGCCAGAAAACAACCAAATCACATAAAAGAACTAAACTTTAACAGACCAAGACAGAAACTAACCAATCAGAACAGATCAAGCCTGTGAATCTGACTTCCTATCACCATCCCTCTCTTGCAAGAGGGCCCCGGCCTCCTCATCCGCCTGTTGTGCCTTCTTCTGTGCCTCCTTTGCCTTGAGTGCCTGAAGCTTGACATGATTGTAATACGCCACCCCGAGGAATGCAATCCCATACCCGAAGAGGTTCACCGGGGTAACAGTATCCCTAATCACTGACCATGAGAAGGCAATCAAGAGCCAATCCTTCACCACACCGGCTACATTCATGGTCAAAGCTGATGTCTTCCCAACCAGCAAAAACACAGCAAGATTCAACGCAAATGCACAAAGTGAATTGGTCCCAAAGATCAACACGTTGGGATTGAAGCTCGCAGCCTCACGGAGTCTCGGCAACTCGACAAATGACCACGGCACCAGCAAGAACATAAAGCAGCACGGCGCAACGTAGTAGAGAGAGGTAATGGGGTTGAGAGAAATGCCCTTGGAGGTAAGGAGGATCTGAATGAGAACAAGCCGGGTGGCCTCAAAGGCAACAGCGGCGAGCTGTAGAGTAACACCCCAACCGTCGAACCGGGCCTCACCGTAGGCAGCAATAGCCACACCAAAAGAAATAGAGAGCATGTTGAGCATAGAGGCAGTCTTGAAAGTCTCCTTCTTGAACATAATTCCGATCGAGTACACAGCAACCGGCATGAGAGCCTTGAGCATCTGAATGAAGGAGACAGAGAGGTAGATGTAGGCGGAATTGGAGAACCAGAGGGAGAGGGAGTAGAGAGCGCCGATGGGGAGAACGGAGGAGGCGTAGAGCTCGCGGGTCATGGCGGGGGAGGAAGGCGGCTCGACAAGGCGAAAGACGCGAATGATGAGGATGGCGAGGGTGGAGCAGAAGCCCATGTGGATCATGGTGAGAGAGATGGGGAAAGGCCAGTTGTACATCTTGGGGTCGAGGATGTACTTGTTGTAGACGATGACGGAGAAGGAGAGGAAGATCCAGATCGCCACGTAGGTGTACGAGAGAAGGATCTTGCGCAGTACGCCGTCCGACATGGCGCCGCCGTTCTCTCGCCCCATTGCAACCGGAATTGGGTTGGATTGGATCGAATTGGGTTCTCGCTTCTCTCTCTCTCTTTGGTTGTTGAGAGGTGAGAGAGAGAGGAGATCTGGGGTGAGAGAGGTGTGGATCTAAATTGTGAGAGAAGGAAAGAAGACAGAAGACTTGTGTTGTGCTGTGTTGCGTTGTGTTGGGGTTTGGAGAGTGGAGGAGCTTTTTGTTTTGATTTGGGAGGAGAGTTACCTCAGTAAAGATGAGGAAAGAACGAAAGAGGCACAATTGAGTGCGAGGTTAATTTTCTTTTTTCAGATTCTCTGTGGCGGGAGAATAAGAGTGAACTGTGTAACTTAGTTCTGACAGGTAAAGGTATGTGATTTGAATCGTTTGATTCTTTCGGTTGGTGGGGTCATGTCAGTGTGATGCCGCACGAAAAAGTATGATCTTGCAACGATGTGCTCAACTTGGAAGTGGTCTTTCTCATGCGAAATTGTGGATACGGTCCGACTTTCTTCTCCGTGAACCCGGAGCAGAATTTAATGAACAATCCACAGAGCAACTGACTTAAATGAAGGGGGATTCATTCAAGTGTATCCTCACCCTGTACGGTGTACACCGATTTTGTAGAAGGTTGGGACTAGGGGTTTGGATCCCGACCGACAAAACGTGTCCGACTGTCCGGGTCCGTTACGGTGAGATTGCGAGGGATGGAAAATTGAGGTGAGGCGACGCGTGTTTTCTGAATGGTTCAAACAATCTCCTGTCCGATTAATGAAATAGACTAATTAGAAGACGTCGACATGAACTTAATTAGAGGAGAGATTTTCTTTTTTCTTCGTCTTATTTTGAATTTTGATTAAACAAGTCTGCTGAACCGGTGAACCTTCTCGCCTACTCTACTCGCCGAATAAGTCTACAAAATGTCAAAATCTATTGATTCCGCGTCCGGTCGATTTTTCTTGTACGTGAACCGATTAATGAATCTGGGCCGTTGATATATACTAGAGATGGACCAAAATTTAGCGAAGCTTTTAATATTTATTACTGTAGATGTACTGTGAAAGAAATAGTAAACAGTGAAATGCCTATTAGACAATAGGATAGACATAAGACTCAAAAAAAAAAGACAATAGGATAGACATTTTAAGATGATGACGACGGGAATATTTAGCTTTAAAAGCAACATAATTAGTGATAGAGCTACATGCTAGTTTATGGAATAAAGTGATCTCGCTGACGATTACAATTTTTATCTTACAAACAAATATATATAATTTTATTTTTATTTTCGCAAAACTTCCACAGAATTAATACATGTATTGACTTCACCAGAAAGCTTCTTTTATTTTTATTATTTTTCGCAAAACTTAATTTTATTCTTTTCGCATGCCCTTGCTTATATAATAAATTAATAATTGATAAATTATTCTAAGCCAAGATTATCTGGATACAGTAATACGCATTTCAACTTTATCATTTGATATATTAAAAAAATTCTGTGAGTAATCCAATATCGTAATAACTTTTGAGATACAAAAGCCATAAAATCTATTACATTTTATTTCAAATAAATTCCAACTCATGTTTCTTTTCCCTCTTCGTGGCATGCACCCGGACTTCCAACACCGATGAATAAGAAAGAATTTATAAGAAAATTCACAAATTATATCGAAAATTAATTATTACGGGTCAACTGCGATGAATTTGTCAAACAAATTGTTTCCATTGGTCGTGGAAAAGGTCCTAGCTCAAATGAGCGGCGTCGACAGAGAACGTAATTAGACCAAGTAAAAAAATTAGGAGTCAGGATACAAATCAACCACCAAATTTATGCAAACATTAGACACTGAATTAATCGGTTATTTTGTGAGCTTATTGGGAAAATATGTTGCCTAATAATTTAAATTTGCAATGGCAAAATCAATTCCCCCATAATAATATATGATATAATATGAATAATTGGATAAGTACGATTATAACTTTTAATGCCTCGTCATACGTCCGTTAATTTAAATTCCAAATTTGACATAAGACGTTACCATAACTGGATTGAAAATATTATATTATATAGAAAGATTGCTACACCTACAACAATCGGAAAATATTGTACTGAAAAATAAAAATGAACAAGCAGCTAATTATTATGACGTCTGTAATATAATCCTTTTACTTTTCCATTACTCAACCGTACTCCGTACACAATTAGTTGCTCTCCTGCTCTTAATTTAAGAAAGGTAATTCAGGGAACATCAATTTTCATGATGTAGTCATTTTCAAAGTTTATTACGTAACATCATAATTATTTTACTTCGAATAAAATTAATTACAATATTTATACGTGTTTGTCGTTATTTTTATACGTTACTTATGAGATTGGTGTATTTTAAAAAATTTATCTACCTTATTTTAGGAGGAATTTAAGAGAAAATATAAAACTTTTCAATCATCTAATTTCGATTTTAGATCAAATTTCAATACAAAATTCAATTATATGATCTATATTTCTAATTTCCATTTTCAGAAATGATAACAACAATCTGCAGTTTTGTCATCGTTTCAACAAAGTAAACATATAAAATAGATAAAGTGAATATTTAAATAATCAAAGTGAACATATACAAACAATCAAGTTCAATAAAAATAAGTTTAATATGCATATAAAAATATGACAACAATAAAAAAAATCTAACTCATAATTGAATAACGTGAACACAAAAATAAACAAACTGGACATATAAATGAATAAAGCGAACAAATGCAAACACGATGACACATGATGGCTGGTGGAGAGATGGTAGATAGCAATTGCTATTTTAATTTGCTAATAATCTTATCCGAAAGTAAATTGTCGTATTATAAAATAAATAAAAAAAATAATTTAGGCTACTCTCACACAAATTCGGTTCACAAGAGATTAAAAAAGAAGAAGAAAAAGGTCGAGAATACGAACATGTGGAAATAAATAGTAATGTCATATTTTTCATTATTATTATTAAGATACAATAATATTAGATGATGCTTTGTTTTATGAGAATAATCTTTATTTTGGTTAATAAATAAATAAAAACACTATTTGGTATTTAGATGGGCGGACAAATGTGCGTTCATCCTGATATTTTATTATTCTAGAGAGTCGCTTAGTTAAAGATACTTAATAAAATAATACGATTAAGCTTATTAAGGTTGCACTATATTAATGTAATATATTTATAATCAAATTAATACAAAAATTAATTGCCTTTTGCCTCTCTCTCTCAATCTCTCTCTAAAACATAAGACAACACCAGATCAAGACGCAATAACCAAAGTCCAAAGTACATGAAAATTTGGTGAATGTTTCTTTCCCTATATTTTTATTTTATAAAAAACCGGGAGGTGGAGCCCAATAATTTGCACGGTGGGTCACATTTGACTAGTTACCCGTTCTTTATGGCAGATAGGGCTGTCAAACGGATACCGTTTCAACGTTTTCCGTTCCGTTCCGTCCGAAACGGAACAGAAACGGAATGGTAAATGACTTACGTTTTCAGAGACGGAACGGAAACGGAACGGGTTGAAATGCACGTTAGTGTTCCGTTTCATAAAAAAATGACTGAAATTAATGAAAAATATGCTGAAATCAGTGTAAAATAAGTAGCGGAACAGTTAACGAAACGGAAAAGTGTTCCGTTTTACGAAACGGAACAGAAACGGAATGGTTTTTTATTACGTTACCAGAAACGGAACGGAAACGAAACTGGCATGTACCGTTCCGTTTCTAAACGTTTGACAGCCCTGATGGCAGACGTAATGCTCAACTACCAAGCCCCATTTCTCTGCGGCAGTTTTAAATCACCATACAAGCTAGTGGTTTACTGACAGGCGGGAACCACATTTCACATTAAGCATTTATTTATTATGGTCTCAAATTCCTCTGAATTGATACAACTTGTTTCACAATATGACTCCGTAAGGTTCTCTGGAAATCCGAATTGAAAACACATGCCATATTCTATTAGGAGGATGTTTGAATCGGAAGATGGTTTGACAAGTCTCACCAACCATTTCAGGATTAATTAATTTAAACTAATGGTTCCAGTCGTTTACATACCGAACCGGTTTCACAAAATGGATCCAATTAACATGGTATTTACTTCAAGTGCGGAAGCATGATCCTTTATCCTTGGGACAGACAGATGTACCACTCCATAACACAATGTCAGTGAGACAATGACAGGTGTGCCCAATGTACGGTGGAGGGTTTTATTATTAACAAAAATAAC
Source organism: Rhynchospora pubera (assembly GCA_028095005.1). Taxonomy (NCBI): domain Eukaryota; kingdom Viridiplantae; phylum Streptophyta; class Magnoliopsida; order Poales; family Cyperaceae; genus Rhynchospora; species Rhynchospora pubera. The sequence continues at coordinate 205,626,767 of CM051462.1, read as the reverse complement.
GAAGTTCAAATTTAAAAAGTGAAATTCGTTCAAAGTAGAAAATTAAAAATTGTCAATTAAAAGTCTGACTATGTCTGGAAACTACGACTGAATATATGGACGGGGTTGAGAGTATTATTTTTTATAGGGATCGATAAATAAAATTTGAAAAAAATATTTATATGCATTTTAAAAACTGATCTGTACTACATATAGTTTTATCAAAGTAGGATTTGTTTTTAATTCTAATATAAAAAATCTCTACAGTGTATGGCATTTAGCTTATTCAAAAATATTAACCGATGATTCCTTATAATCAATTATTTTTTTATTTAATACAAATTGTACTAATTATCCATCCATAAAATGTCTTTGAAAACTACGAAACCCTCAATTTTTTACGCTAGACCATAAGCATATTATACGCGATATATTAATGCCATTATCATTATCACGACTTGCGCGCATTTAAATTTGTATACAGAAATTTTACTTTGTTTCCTGCATCATCAAAAAATCTTAGAAAGACAACATCAAATTAATTACAAAATTTAATCTTAAATAAAAGTTTTGAAATATGTCGAATATATTCACATCATCGCACGTTACTTCATGAATCGTGATGTTGATCGAAATTTATGACTTAGACTCAGTATTTCAATGAATACATTATAAGCATTAAATCTATTTAACATGAGTGATATCTATTTATTATAATTAAGAAGAAAAAAATTAAAAATATTTGTTTTATAGTTCAGATAGATTGTGTATCCAATTATGGTGTAATTTGTGATTTTTTTTTCTTTTTTAAGTTTCCAAGAATTTATCGGTTTAGTTACAGGCGCTTGATCGCTCATCAAATAATTTTCAAATTACATCAAAATTTGCATACGTCAGATATAAAATATAAAAAAATATGACTTTATATTTAGGCTTCTTAATAACCAATTTATCAAATATTATGGATATTATAACAGTTTTAATTTGACTGTCAATATATATTATTCTTTTTTAAATTTGAAAACAATAAAATTCATATACAGAGTTGAAACGTGTTACATAAAAAAAAAAATGCAATGTAAAATATTTCTCTAAAGGACAATAATACATTTCGCGATGTTGAAGTAATTGTACTTAAAAAATGGTAATCATCAGAGGTCACGCATCTGAGTACTATGCTACAAAAAGTTTGAGGTTTAGCTAATGTTACGTGTTAGCGGGAGCAAACTAAAAAGTTAGCGTTGTATTAACTAAGTGCGACTGACGCTGACTTGTGGGACCTGACCCCACGCCACAAAACCGATTAACAAAATAATTATGAAGACTAAATAATAGCGAATGAGTTCGTATATAGTTACGAGAAATATTACAAGATAATATAATAGTCGCGTACTCGCGTCAATGACAGAATTCATTTCAATTTAAACACATTTATAATTCGTTTTAAAAGTTAAAATATTTATCTTAATTACTTGAATAATTTTTATCTAAAGTGGAATAAACAAATAAACGGCGGAGTCAAAAATCGAGATTGAATTGAACCGAACTAGTCTACGACGTAAGAGTGTAACATAATAATTTTAAAGTAAACCATAATTTTCTAAACTAAATTTCAATTTTCAAGGTATCTTTAGTTTGTCCGGATTCCGGAACCACCTCATGACTCATTAATATTAAAAATTTTCGATTTTTAAATCTACTCTTTCTTAAATTAAAAGAAAAATGTTCCAATAAGATGGTTACTTGAGTTTTTTACTTTGATGATTTATGACCGTATTTAATGGCTAATTGTGCGGCGATGGTAATTAGCTAGAATTCAAATCCTTATATTTAGTTGTACTTTCAGCATTATCTGAATCTTTTTTTTTTTTGTTAAAGTACACATTGTCTCTACTCAATTTATCATTTTATGAAGCCTTCTGCAAAAATGGTCTCTAGGTTCATTTTTCATTGTTGTGGTAGAATTTTTTTTCTTCGTTGTTGAGGAAATTCTAGATACAGCTTTAAGCATAACTACTTAATTAATCTGAAGAAATAAATGGGATGCTTTTTATTGAATATTAAATAATTCTTCTACTTTGAACACCATATAACTAGTTATTAGTTAATACATGCAATGAGGATATTTGAAACAAATAAATAAATTAATAGTTTAAGCTAACGTGGGTGCATGTGGGATTGCAAAAGAGCAGAGAGGTTCTTTAGATGTTGCTTTCCAATATTCTCGTATTTCTTTATGAGACCCGAGGTGGAGCAGTTATTCTCACGAATGCATTTTTTTTTTCTACTGCCTTCTTAGTCCTTACATTTACTGCCGTGCTACTACAGGAACAATTGTTTTTCCTCTTTCATTCTTTATTATTTTTATTTAATAATTGAACCGACGAGTGATCTGTGCATTGCAGCATTTTTTATTGGGGACGACGTAATTGATGTGGTAACAGTGTAATAAAGAATCAGTGGTAAACGAAGGATCCTAATTTAATGAAGACATTAGTGCTTGAACAGTACTAGATGTTTCTTTTACAAATTTACAATCTCAAATGGATAGGGTTTCTCACTGATCTAATCGGCGAATGGCCAGGTGTCGGTTTTAGGTATCAGTATAAATTATTTATTCTACTATTCGAACTTTATTTTACTCATTTACTGAGATCAATCGTACTTACTATTTAATGAACATTTTGGTTTATCTTATTAGATAGAAATATTAATAAAAGAAATCTTAATATTAACTCGTCAGATCATAAAACATATTTTTTTATCCCATCTATTTATAGATAGTATAGTTAACAAATAACAACTTGAGAACCAGTTCTTGATCAAGTGGCAAAGAGTAATGTTCCTTGACTCCTTGAGTGATGAGTGAAATGTTGCAGATTCGAAACCCGATTGGGGGGTCTTTCATAGACATTTAATTTAAAAATAAGTTGGATGGCTTAGACCTCAAATTTATCTTCAAAAAAGCAAATAACAACTCCGAAATAACATATTCTTTTTTTAATCATTCACTTAATTACATTTTATTTATGATTACGTTGAAATCGATTTATGAAATACTTAATAACATTTTGTTTAATAAATAATTTAGTTTGTTTGAAACTGACGGCACTAATAAATATATATTTATTCTAATGACAATAATATATATTTTTAAAAGGTTTTTTTATTCATTTACTATTTATTAGGATTAAAATATACATAAATTCTAATTTCAACCGGTAAGTATCTATTAATTATTAATTTTAATGGATAACGATCATTATTATGAATAAGATAAGACTAAATCTCAAAGAATATGATGGATATCGATATGAACATATCAACATTGGATCAACTGAAATCCTAGACGGTCATCTCTTACAATGGATCCGGATCTGAACCGTGCCATAATATGCAATAACATCTGGTCAATAAATAGAAAGAAATATATTCTGTTTTATACTAATTATTTCCATCTATTAATTGAAAAAGGTGAACAACCAACAAACTCCTCAAACTTTTAAAGATACTTTCTAAAATTGCAGAATGAGAATTACTGATTTTAGATAGAATCACACTTTACTAATTGGAATAGATCAAGTCCGGACTCTAAAAGTATGAAATAACACTTGGCGGGTGTAGATATTATCCTATCCAAAAGTTAGGTGAGAAATGAGAAGATTTCATTTTCCAGCTAGGCAGCTAGTGCTAAATTGAGCGTGAGGCGTGGCCCATAAGAAAAAAAAAATGAGATGATTAAGGGAAGGGACGAGGTGCAAATTAGTCAACTTTTGGCTTGATTGGAAGCATCTTCCGATTTGTTCAATACAGACAGTCATGCTGATCCAGCTAACATTCTCACCTCATTTTTCAGGTGAGAATAATAATGTTATAGGTTTTAATATGTATTAATAATGTTATTATACAGTTTGCTACCTCTAATCTCTCGCAATGTACACTTCCTTTATTGGCTTTGACAGATGTGATACCTTTATTAGGATACACATTTGTTGGCTATTTGCCTCTTTTATTTTTCTATCTTTGTTTCACTATAAATCCTGCACTACTTTGTTTATAAAATTTTCATCTAATTTTGGGCCTTAATAATATTTCTAGTTCGGCAGTCGGCCTTTGTCCAAAAAGCCTTAAAAAATTATATAGCATACTCTTTCTCTAATTAATTTGGGCCTGTTCATTTATTCGAATCACAAAGATATATTTTTCTTTTGCCTTTCTTTTAAATAAAAAAATTGAAATGGCAATGCACAACCAAGCTTCAAAAGAAAAAAAAAATACATTTTCTCTAATCGAGTAAAGAAAAGAAAGTAGAGACACTGCCTAGCGCCGTAGCCAGTGACAAAAGTAGACAGTTTTTACTTTTTAGTGCATGTAACTATGTAAGAACTCCTGTTTTTCGAAATGCTAGGTAGAGACTACAAAGAAGTGCATGTGAGAACTTAACAAGAGTCTAGTATGTGAATTTTTAAGTCCAGTATCAATACCTAATTGGGCTTAAAAGGTTAGAGCAGATCTCTAAGGAAAAGTAACCTAATTGGGTTTAAAAGGGCAAAAGACATACATTTACAAGGAAATCTTTGTGCATGTGAGAACTTAACAAGAGCCCTGTATGGCGGTATGGCAACTCCATCCCGAAAATTTTTAAAATAGTATTAAATTAATATAATATATTAAAAATAATATCAATATAATAAGTTTAATATAAATAGTATCACGAGATCGGAATCCCGGATTCCGAACGTTAGATCGGAATCCAGGATTCCGATCTAAGCTTTGATCGGATTCTGAGTTTCCGATCTAAGCTTAGATCGGAATCCGAGATTCCGATCTAAGCTTTTTAATTTTTTTATATATTATTTATTTATTTATTTAATTTATTAATTAGTTAAATAATTAAAAAATAGATAATATATTGTAAAAATATTGAAAAAATATGGAAAAAATTAGGAATAATTAAATTAAATTTTATATGTAATTTAGTATTTTTTGGGAAATTAAATTTATTTTCATTTTAATTAATTTATTTAATTAAAATATAAATTTTTATAAATTATTTAATTAAAATATAAATTTTTATAACTTATTTAATTAAATGAATTGTACCATTTAAAAAGGATTATAAATTTTCAGAATTTGCAGGGATACAAAGGCATAATCCTTTCAGAATGTCCAAAGTTTTATTAATTCTTTCTGCATTTGCAGGGCTTAAAACTTTAAACAGGCTTAACTTTTGATAGGAAGGTCCGATTGGGGCGATCGAGGACATTCCGGAAAGCTGGCGACGAGATCTACGCATTTTACCGGGGTGAAACCTTGTAACGACCATTTTCGAGGCCAAAAAACGCTCTCTGGACCTCCAAAATCCACTTTGAAAGTTTGCAAATCTAAAAACCACTCTAAACTACTAAAAATGTTTTTAAAATCATAAATTAATCATTAAAAAGAGAAATGCAGTAAATCAAGTGAATTTAGTCTTTCTTCTCCGTCTCAGTAAAACATCAATCTCGTGTGATTCCTTTCTAACGCAATCCAGAAAGTGCTTCCTTGATCACGAGACTCGATATGATTGTTTAATATATAATATGAAAATAATATATACAGAGGACAACATCCGGGACGCATATCAAATGGTTGTTTAAATTAATTAAAAATTTATACTTAATTATTCATTTTTTAATTAAATAAATTAATTAAAAGGAAAATAAATTTAATTTTCCAAAAAAAATACTAAATTACATATAAATTTTTTTAAATTATTCCTGATTTTTTTATATTTTTTCAATATTTTTAGAATATATTATTTATTTTTCTAATTAATTAACTAATTAATAAACTAATAAAAGGAAAAAAATTTTAATTTTCCCAAAAAATACTAAATTACATATAAAATTTAGTTTAATTATTTCTGATTTTTTTCCATATTTTTTCAATATTTTTACAATATATTATCTATTTTTCTAATTATTTAACTAATTAATAAATTAAATAAATAATATATAAAAAAATTAAAAAAATTAGATCGGAATTTCGGATTCCGATCTAAGCTTTGATCGGAAACTCGGAATCCGATCAAAGCTTAGATCGGAATCCTAGATTCCGATCTAACGTTCGGAATCCAGGATTCCGATCTCGTGATACTATTTATATTAAACTTATTATATTGATATTATTTTTAATATATTATATTAATTTAATACTATTTTTTAAAATTTCAGAACTCCATCTCCATCAATGCCGAATTGGGCTTAATTAATTATTGTCATATGCAAGTTTACCTTCATTTGAATAAAATGAAAACATAAAAAAATAAGATGAACATATAATTGATTAAAGAGTAAGATTTCATTATCAACATTTTTGTTGTCCCCAAATATCAGCATTTTACTATTAAGTTATTTAATCAAATTTTAAAATTCAAGCGTTAAATCTAAAAAGTTGATTTTATTTACTCCTCTTACTTTTGACTGGTCGGTGACAAAAAAAAATGAATTAATCACCATCACACCATGAGTCCAAATTTCACTGCTCCGTTTGGATTAGTGTGGGAAGAAGGGAAGAAGGGAAGAAGTATTGGAAAGTGTGTAACTTTGTGAATAGTTTGGATTGTTTATAATTTTTTTTTCTTCTCTTCTTCCTTCTTTCTACTTCTTCTCAACGCGTCCAAACGGAGACAAATCGGATGAATCTTACGAAATCTGTGATAAACTGAAAATAAAATAAAACTGAATTACTAGTAGTGTTTTTCAATTGTGTGTGTCGTGTCGTGTCGTGTCAAACACGATCGTGTTAGAGTCTCGTGTTGACACGAACTATTTTTTTTAATCGTGTGGTGTCGTGTCGTGCCTACTGGTGAGAAGAGGCAACATGACACGACTGACACGATCGTGTCATATCGTGTTGACACGTCGTGTTAATCGTGTCAAATTATTTTATTATTTTTTAAATTTAAAAAATTAAAAGTAAGAAAAAAATTACTAACCTGTCATAATTTATTATTTGATTAAGTTTAAATATTTTATTAATATTTTTTATATAAAATAATAACTAGATTAAAACAATATTATGATTTAAATGATGGTAAATAATATGATGTAATATTATAAATTGAAATTAAATTATTAATTTTTTTTAAATAATCAATATTAATAATTAAATTTGTGTTGAGGTATCGTGTTAATTTGTGTTCGTACCGTGTTCGTGTCATGTTGAATCGTGTCAAACTTTCTAATGTCCCAACACGACACGATAACATGATCATTTCGTGCTAATTTTGTATTTGTGTCGTTTCGTATCGTGTCAACATGCACATAGTATCGTACTAATACAATCGTGTCGTATCATTTTGAAAAACACTAATTACTAGTGATCTGGCTTACCTATGGCTCCGTTTGGATTGGTGTGGGAAGAAGGGAAGAAGTGAGAAGAAGTATTGGAAAGTGTGTAACTTTGTGAAGAGTTTGGATTGTTTATAATATTTTTTCTTTCCTTCTTCTTTCTTCTTACTTCTTCTCGACATATCCAAACAGAGGCATATATATGCGAAAATTTTATTGGACATAGGAATAATGTAAACGGAGCTTGGGCTCTGGAGACTGGAGTAATTGGAGTCGGCACGGTTGGATATATATATATACATCTCTCTCTATATATATATATTTTATGAGAGGAAAGTAGGAAACGCCCGTGGGCTAGCACGGTTGGATATTTGGATGGTGGAGAAATCCAAATCAGGTGGCGCGTTATATGGGTGTCGCGCTGCTCACAGGCCGTCAGATTCAAATCGGATGGCCTCTATTTTAACTCGGAGTGTAAGGTCTGAAAAAAATTAACCGTCAGATTCAAATAGAACAGCTCGTGGGTGCGCTACATCTGGTGGCGCGCGACACCAGAATTGGATTGGATGGTGGAGACTGGAGACAAAGGAAGATTGCTTTCAAGAGCGGGAAAAAAAATTCAGGCAAGGCAAAACAAGATATTTTTCAAATTCTCCTTAGCAATTTGTAAAATATAATTTTAGTGCAATGACGAGCACGTTGTTCCAAGTTTAGCACGTATTCACGAAATGTGGATGTTAGATTGCTAAACATATTGATCAACTACTAATTGGCTATGAATTATTCAAAAATGGAGTTTGTTTTAAGGAACACAAAATTTAATTGGCTATGATGCCAGATCAACTGGCTGTTCCCAGCTTAACAGGAAAACTTAAAAGAAAACAACTTTTTTTTTAATGAAGAAGTGAGCTTTTCTATGGATGCATATCCGAATCATAAAATTCTTATGCATTTGTTAAGGTTGGTTTTGAAAGGATCTTTTGCAATTCGATCATTTTTATAATTTGGTTAAAATTTAAATTCAAGATTAAAACATTAGATATATAGAGAATGGCTAACGTGCCATCGATGGCACGGAGGGTCCCGTGCCATCAAGTCATTTTTCGAGATCTAAAATTCAAACGGTTAATCCAAACCGTTCAAGTTGTTCTCCATATTGAAATATCTTTGGAGACCAAATTTTATATTTTTTCGAATTTTTTTACTATTTATTATGATATTTTTAAAAACATTATGATTAGAGTATTTCAGGCCCTCTAATTTAAAAATATATTCGAAATAATGTAAAATTTGGTCTCCAAAGGTATTTCAATATTTTGATCAACTTGAACGGTTTGGATCGACCGTTTGACTTTTGAATTTTGAAAAACGAGCCGATAGAAAATTGATGGCACGTGCCATCGATGGCGCGTTAGCCATTCTCAGATAGATATTATATTATTTTTTTACAGACGTGTTAAAAATTGTAACATTTTGATATGTTTGAAACTTTGAATTGACATCAAGAACTTAAAAAAGTTCAATAATGTTGATTATTTTCTCGTCTAAGAAGTTAAATGCTATGATATTTCTTTTGTTTCGTTGAGATTTATCAATTAATGCATATCACATATTATTATTATAAATACAAAAGCACACTAACAATTGAAACTTCATCATATGCTATTTAAAGAAACAACATAAATATCTACGTTCTCATTGCCATCGAAGATCTTTAATAGTTTGATTACTTATTCGTTAAGAATATTTTTCAATAACTTAATTATCCATTTTTCTTCTCATTGCCATCACGGACCTTCTATTCTATTGCTTATCTATTAAGAAATATTTTTGCAAATTATATTCCAGATCCTATTTTTAAGTTAATTTGTGATGGGTCCAAACAGGGAACTGTTTCTTATTAAGGCAGAACGGAATGAACGGATAGAGAACTAATTATTTAAGGGAAGTCCTTGTTCTTTTGTAAAATGTTTGTACAACTTATTATGCTTGAAAAAAAGAATGATCTCTAGTGACCTGTAACAGCATGCAAAACAACTTGCTAGAAATGCGCTTCAAATCTAATTTGGTCTTTTCATTGTAGACCTCTTTTGCTAATACTAGCGGGTCTCGCGCGTTGCGCGATCTATTTTGCATTTTTTATATTTTTCTACATTGTATCGATTCGAGAAATCATATCAATTGGTTGTGTTACGTGATATTTTTAAACATTATATATATAATAGTATACAATCTCTTAAGCATGCACTTCAATTTGAAACAAAATATAATAATTAATTTTTTTGCAAGATAGTATGTGTACGATATTTGAAAGCCTGTCATAATACGTACGGCATTTAAATTTTCATTGATTATGCATGATCTATATATTTTTTTTTTCAAATTTTCCTTACGAAGGATCATAAAGAAATACAATTACAAATTTTTTCTTAATCGGTGTTATTAAATTTTTTATAAGCTTTTAAAGGATACACGTAAATTTCGAAAAAACAAAATAGGATGGGATTGAAACAATTTAAAAACTAAATAAAGTATTTCTAATGACATAAATAAGATAACATGATTAAAACAGTACTATCAAAATTTAAAATCTCAAACAGGAAATTTATATTTTTATTTTTATCGAACAATAATTATTTGTGCACAATATTTATATCAACATATAGGCACTAATAACCAAATATATTGTACTTAAAAATAATTGATATAATAAGATTCCCTGAAAATGTTGGTACCCAAATAATATGCTAAACAGATAGAAAAATTACCTGAAACTTAATCATTTGTAAGAATTAAATAATATTCATTTAGCATTAATTATAATTAGAATATCTTATTTTTTTATCTGCGCCAAAAACTCAAGACTTAATTTTTAATCAAAACTATGTAATCATCATATGCGAGGACCTGTTGGCTGTAGCCTATGGGCATTCAACTTTTCAAAAAAAAAGGGACATGTTGGCTGTTGCACGTCGGAAAAAACAAAAAAAAATTATCGATCTCCGTGAGCAGCAGCAAAAACATGTGACAGGAAAATTCAACCAATACATTATACACATCTCCAAACCGTGTGGGGCCATGTGCCCATGTGCTAATATTTTTTTCTAAATTGTAACCGTCGGATGAATCAAAATAAAACATCAATGGATAGATGAATGGTCACGTGGCAATAGAAGAGAAGCCGACGATTGAGCGGAGAGAGTGTGCACGTGGGAATCAGATCCGCATCCGATAAATGGCAATGGGACCCACCTGTCAGCCACACTGTTAACCAACAGTGCTTAGCTACAGTGTTCGGATCCGGATCATATACCCATGATTAATATATGTATTGATTGATTGATGTCATGTTATTGTATCAATTACTAAAATCTGTTTAAAATTACAAAAAAGAGAAAAAATGTGATATTTTTATATTTTGGACTGTTTACTAAAAGAATTATCCAAAGGCATGAAACAAAGGTAAATGTAAAATGAATTAGAGATCTACTAACTATCATGTATCATAATTTTGTCATGACTCACCCACGATTTCTATTGTGTCACGTCACATCTAAATCTACATTTATAAATTTTAGTTACATAAATTTAAATTATATAATTTTGTTTGCAGTTAGTAGTAGTTTGATGCTAGTACATGCTAGGATATAAACTTTGTTAGGAGTTTATATTTTCTTTTTGTTATTCATATCGGTTTTGTAAAACACGCAAGGCCATAGAATTTGGCAGAAAATTCGATGCAAAATTGCAAGGACAAACTAGATATTGTTTCGAACAATTAATAATATAAGTAAAGGGGGTATTTTGTAAACCTTTCAAAGAATAAAACGAGAATAACGCGGATAAGGGTCCACCTGTTCTCTTTTAGGGCTGTCAATGAAACCCGTTTACCCAATCCGTACCGTACCGTATAAAACGGGTATGGGTAAAGTTTTATTTTCGTTAAGTTAACGGGTACGGGTACGGGTAAGGAAATTTTTTCGTTAATTTAACGGGTACAGGTAAAAACTATTTCGTATCGTTTTCATATCGGGTAATTGTCACAATTAAAAAGAAACAATTACATGATACATATGGCATCTTATATTGCATGATTGGTAAAAAAATATTGCTAGATTTTATTTAAGATTTATAATTCTTTCCATTCAGTGTACGAAAAAATAAAAAAGCATAAACTTAAAATATTCGCCACCATTTTTGCACTTTATTAATATACTTATTGGTATAATTTATTTATACAGAGTGTACAAATTTTATTATTATTATATTCATTTTTTACTGTTACCGTATCCGTACCGTTAATTCTTAACGGGTACGGGTAAGGTACGGATAAAGTTATTTTTAACGGGTACGGGTAGGGTACGGGTAAAGAAAATTTTAATGGGTACGGTAATGAAAATACTTTCTACCGTACCGTACCGTACCCATTGACAGCCCTATTCTCTTTTTATATTCTTTAGCACTTAAAAAAAGCACACATCGATCGGATAAACAAATCCAACAAAAGATCGTGCGATCGCTTCCTTTTCTCTATTTATTTGACATCTGCTGTTTTGCGGATCAGATTCTATTTCTCAAAACAATAGAAAAAAAAAGAGAGAAAGACTTATTAAGCGAGAAAGAAGAAATGGCAATGCCAGGAGGAGTTAGAGACGTGGCGGGAGCAGAGAACGATCTCGAGACCATCAACCTCGCTCGCTTTGCCATCGATGAACACAACAAGAAATCTGTGAGCTTTATTTGCAATTAATTATTCTCTATTTTCTGTGTATTTTTTGTTTCGGGAATTGATTCATGGATCTAACCCCAAGTTGGGTTTTCTGAGTTCACCATTAGCATACAGTTTAGCTTCCAAAATTATCTCCAATTTGGGTAAACATCCAGGATGGACTCAAATCAAGCCTGTAATTAATAGTGAAAGTATGTGTTTTTGAAGAAAAAAATGTAGACTGAAAGATAAGAACGAGCGATCATGACACATATGTTTTGTTATATCTAAATTTTTTGGGTTTATGATTGTATGAAAACTTTTGCATAAAAGAGAGGTAGTATATAAAGTAAAGATCAAACTTCCATGGGACCAATTTCTTGTTATATATAAAAGTTTAAGGATCATATTTGTAAACAATTATAAGGTTTAGATGACTTATGCCTACAGACAAGGGCGGATCCAGGATTGGAGGACATGGTAGGCCGAATTGTCGTGGTCGACTTCAACTAGATATTAGTAACTTGAAATTTCAATAGTAGAGTAGGCCAGATACATTAGATAACCAAATTACCACTGTATTTTTAACATTTTAACACTAAAAATAATTTTCGCAGCGTAGGCCAGGCCTATGCCTGCCCCTGCCTGTATCCGCCCCTGCCTACAGAACTCCAAAATCCAAAATGGAAGTGTTTCCTTTATGATACAATTCTTTGTTTACCAGTTCCTGATTCTACTACTGGAAATCTATTAAAACTTCTACTCTCCTTGCAGAATGCTGGTCTGGAGTTTTCGCGTGTGGTCAAGGTACAAAAACAAGTGGTATCTGGTACAATGCACCACCTGACAATTGAGGCTGTTGATACGGGCAAGAAGAAGTCACTTCTAGAAGCAAAGGTGTGGGAGAAACCATGGGAGAATTTCAGATCCCTTCATGAGATTAAGCACCTGGGCGACTCAACTAGCGCATGAGGTACCTCCTCTTTTTTTTTTTTTTAACCCCCTATTCGTCCCAAAAAATTGGATATAACTCGCTGAATCTTCTTGATTTGGAAATAACCCCTTGAATCCTTCAAGCTAGAAATCTAAAATTGCATGTATATTTACAAAATCTTAACACATTATGAACACTACAAAATGGGAATTGCATGAATATATTTTCAATCCTCACATTGCCTATAATTTAAGACAATTTAGTGTTGAACCCAAGGAAATCCTAACATACCATGTACACTACAAATTGAAATAGTCTGAATATCTTCCCTACATATACCTCACATTACCATTTGTTATTTGTTTTCATAAGAATCCCAAATCTCTCTTTCATTTATGAGTGGACTGTTGGGTATATTATAGTTTATAGGGGCATGAAGAAAATTCCTTTCTTTGTTGGTTCATGCTTTGAAAATTTAGGACCTTTATGGGTTATGTTGAGGACACATTTTTCTTCCAAAATCTTGACCCTTGTCTATAAGAGAAACTTCAAGTACAGTTTGTTGTTTATTGGCGGTAAAACTAGTATGGTATTGAACTGGTTTGTGTAGAAGTACAATTACTTGCAAAGTTGCAATTGGAAATTCTTTTCAATATTTCTTATATTTTGTCTCCCCTTTTTATCTTCAATTATTCAGGCGCACAGGAATCACATATATATGATGAAGGTGTGAAGGCGTCTATAATAATCGTACTGGGATCCCAATCCTGGTGCATCTTGGTATTTGTTTCGTATTATGAATTTGGCCACTGTGTTGCACAATAGAGTTATGTACTTCATTGTCGTGGGATTGTTATCTAGAAGATTGAAATATAATTTGTATTTTCTTTTGTGGCTTGTTCATGCTTTTTAAGTCGAGCTTCTCAGATCAGTTTAATGAGAAAAATATTGCTGGTGTAATTCATCCAAGTGAGTAACCTAAGAGGAACCTATATTTAGTTGGGTTGGTAAAATGATATGCAAATTGCTAGTATCTGAGCTCACTACTTTTTTCCTGTTGTGATACTAGGCCTTCAATTTCGGTACGCAAATTTTGTTACCAGCTGATGTTACAGTTGGTACCAGTTACTCCCGATCTAAAGCAATTTAATTGTTTTTTCGTTGTTTTTCTAAATAGATTTTTTTTTTCTTTGGGTTAAATAAATTGATTTATATACAGCTTGGACTGAACGAATCATAGTGCAGAAATGCAGCCTTTGGTTGATCAGAGTTCCTTTAGTCATAAAAAATAAGCGAGAAAAGATTTTATGTTCAAATTTTTTGGCAATTCCGCAACTTAAATACATTGGTTTTAATGAAAAACTAAAATTGAACGAAAGGATAGTTCACTGCTTACAGATTTTCATGTTTAATATTTTTGGAAATACGTGCAAAGTGCAGATTCAGAAAGGTTGGAATTAAAAAAATATATATAGCTTGTTCTCAATGCTCGTCGCTTCATTGACATTTGACAGATATATGATACATATTCTAAAGGATTCAAATGGAAGAAAAGGTCACTGGTAATATAAATGTCAGATATGTGATAGAACAAGGTCGCTGCCAATATAATATAGGTTCAATACAGCTATTTTGAATTTAAGCTCACAAGTTAGTTGATGCCTTAACTCTTAAATTTATTGATCTACTTAAACGGACATATCAAATTAATAAAATTTTTTAGTTCATTTGGCATGGTTAACAGGTCAAAAAATGAAGAAAATTGGATGCATCAAAATAAACTTTTTAAGAATCTTGAGTTTGTGCTAATCTTTTTGGCCACATGAATTTGTAATAAACAAATGGGAGTGTACAATTTTCATATGGAAAATAATACTATTAAAGTGGGTCGGTTTCAACGATTTAAACACGTCATTTTAATATGATTCAATGTGTCCAATATGATCGTTTTCATGCATCATATTTTGAACGTCTGATTTGAACCATTCAATTTGTTCTTTCTATTGAGAACATATAAGAAATCAAATTTTATATTTTTCAAATTTTTTGTTATTTTTTCAGTGTTTTTCAAAATCATTGCCATTGGAGGTCCATAATATTTTTATCCTGGATGTAGTTTGAAATTGTGGTAAATTTTCTGATACCTGTTGACCTGCTGTGAAAATAAGCCCTATCCCTTATCTTTCTTCGATCCTTGATAGCTAGAGAGAAAAGGGTAAAATATTCAAAATGGAAGATAATGCCTGCTGTTTCCTGTGTGTTGACTCACATGCAACATACTTGTGGTGTTGTCTTATTTTAGTGAAGGTAAACATTGGTTGAGAATAATAGAGCTCTGATTATCAATAGAACATTACAAGTGAAGTTCGTTGATAGTTAGCATGACAAAGCTTGGTGCGATGAACTTGATTGGTTCTCATCTATCAGTACTGGTCTCAGCCAGTGAAGTACTGGGCACTGGGCAGATATTTCTGGATGTACTTCTTGGCTCAGCTGAACTTTCTGCGTCTATTTTATCCTTTTTCTCAGGTACTTCTTAAATGGCAAGTGCCAGACAAATACCCCAGGCCACTGATAGTTTTCCAGGCAAAAATTATCATGCAATCCACACTCAGTACTCACCTTCCTTGTCTGTGTTACGGTAATCCCATCAATCGTCATCCATTGTTTGGGATTTGAATTGTAAAGCTAAAGCTAAAGCAGATGCTAGCCATATTTGTTTTCACTTTTTTTAAATGACAACTGATTATTTTATCTTATAATATGTAATTGACTTGTTGAACTTCAGAGTTGAATGTGATAAGAGAAAATTAATTGGGCCCACATTTTTCTTGGTTGATTTATTGCCTGCTTAGGGATTCAGAATTTTAGTTCCCTCCAGTACCTGATGATGCAGTAGATTTATTAACCGCTGATTTCTGGTGACATTTGTTGAGATCTGTGCGGCAATAGTCGGCTACTTTCTTATCAGCTAAATAACAAATTGTATGAGCTATTTATACTGTAGAGATTTGACCTTAAAATTGAAAATAGCCATCATAATTCGTAGCTATCTGATGAACACATGCACTGTCAATACTAGTGCTGCTTTATGCTTCATATATTATTTACCTAATTGAAGCCCACAATTCAATGTGCCGACATCATTGAATTCCGTAACATGTTTGCTGAGCCCAGATTTAAGATAAGAAAAAAAAAACACAAATCATCAAAAAAGAAACACAGAAAGAGCCCAAGATATTCCATCACATCTCGACAGCCACACGCTTGTGCAAAATGAGGTCATCCAACCTTGGAGTGGCCACAGCCTTAAGAGGTGTTTGCATAAAGGTAACAATTCCCGGCGACTCGCTCATATCCACATCCTTAGGCCTAACACCTGAAGGCAAACTCCACTTGAAATGGTGCAATAAATGCCGCAACATAGAGGTCACTAAGTTTATCCCCAGCTGGGTTCCAGGACAGACTCTGCGGCCAGCCCCAAACGGCAAAATCCTAAAATCTACACCTTTGATATTTATGCCCTCTTCGATGAATCGCTCAGGACGGTACTCCAACGGATTTCTCCATACCTTCGGGTCTCTTGCAAGGACCCACACATTGACCATGGCATTTGTCCCTTTTGGTATGTCGTATTTACCGAGTTTCACATGGGTCCTGGTTTTGTGTGGGACCATCAGCGGGGCCAGGGGATGGAGGCGAAGAGACTCTCCTTGACAACGGCTTGGAGGTAAGGGAGTTTTGAGATGTCAGTCTCGTTCATGATCCGGTTGCATCCTAAGACATGGTCGAGTTCTTCTTGGACCTTGGCTTGTACATGCAGGTTTCTCACTAGCTCTGACATGGCCCACTCGACAGATATAACCGTGGTGTCCATTCCAGCAGTGATCATGTCCTAAATAAAGAAAATTAATAAGACTTGCAATTGGCTAATGCCAGTTAGTTTCAAAATATGACTAGCAGCAATTTACGAATGTTATTATAAGTAAATATAATGAGATGGACAGTCCACATGTTATGTTTTTACTTTCTAGTCGGAAAT
Source organism: Rhynchospora pubera (assembly GCA_028095005.1). Lineage (NCBI taxonomy): Eukaryota > Viridiplantae > Streptophyta > Magnoliopsida > Poales > Cyperaceae > Rhynchospora > Rhynchospora pubera. Next base: position 205,609,770 of record CM051462.1, on the reverse strand, counting down.
ACATCACATTTTAGTCTATTCATATTTATTAGGTAAGGTTCTCTATAGCCTCTGTGATCGGTGAAAATGGTTTACAACCACTTTTTAAAACAATAATGAAACTCCTAGATATTCCAAGTAAAACTGGGCAGTGAAATCACCAATTGTCACTAATTCCCCTCAGAAAACCCAAGATGATAACAACCTACCACCAAGTTAAATTTGAGATAAAAGTTCTATGGCTTAAATTTGTACCACATGGTATATTTGGTCCCTAGTTTCTATTTCCTATGACAAAGCAATACCTGATAAAGTCAAAAGTATATACTCACCCAAAGATGGCCAAAGACGGTGTCGTCACTTAAATCATACTGTTTCTTCAAGGTAAGCAAAGCATCCACAAAAGTGCTGCTTTGTTTGGCTAGTTTTCTGGCGAGCCTGTGTGTGCTCCTCCAAAATCTTCATTGTCAGGCGGTCATGCTGCTCATTGTGGCTCCTGTAGAGTTCCTCGTTGAGAGGGCATAGGCACCTCAACCAGCTGATGTGTTCGGCAATTGACAGTGATAACAGGTCAAAAAATGAAGAAAATTGGATGCATCAAAATACACTTACAATTTCAAACTACGAGCAGCTACAGATAATATTTGAAGAGACATGCTAGAGTCCAATATATAGGATGGATGGAGTCCGTCCAATATCATCGTTCTCACGTTTCAAATTTCAAATGATCGAACTGAACCATTCAATTTCTCCATATTTTATCCCTAATCTTTCTTCGATCCTTGATAGAGAGGGAAGGGTAAAATATTCAAAATGGAAGACAATGCCTGCTGTTTCCTGTGTGTTGACTCACATGCATCATACTTGTAGTGTTGTGTTATTTTAGTGAAGGTAAACATTGGTTGAGAATAATAGAGCTCTGATTATCAAATATCAATAGAACATTACAAGTGAAGTTTGTTGATAGTTAGCATGACAAAGCTTGGTGCGATGAACTTGATTAGTTCTCATCTATCAGTACTGGTCTCATCCAGTTGAAGTACTGGACAGATATTTCTGGATGTACTTCTTGGCTCAGCTGAACTTTCTGAGTGTATTTTATCCTTTTCCTCAGGCACTCTTAAATGGCAAGCGCCACTGTGCCAGACAAATACTGCAGGCCACTCTGTGTTACGGTAATCCCGTCATGCACTGTTTGGATTTGAATTGTAAAGCTAAAGCAGATGCTAGCCATATTTGTTTTCTTTTTTCTTAAATGACAAGTGATTAATTTTTCTTATACAATGTAATTGACTTATTGAACTTCAGAGTTGAATGTGATAAGAGAAGATTAATTGGTTATCAACTAAGTCCAATTAACCACCAGGGCGCACATTTTTCTTTGTTGATTTATTGCCTGCTTAGGGATTCAGAATTTGAGATCCCTCTGGTACCTGATGATATAGTAGATTTATTAACAGCTGATTTCTGGTGACATTTGTTGAGATCTGTGCGGCACTAGTCGTCTACTTGTCGGCTAAATAACAAATTGTATGAGCTATTTATATTGTATAGATTTGACCATAAAATTGAAAATAGCCATCATAATTCGTGGATATCTGATGAACACAAGCACTGTCATTACTAGTGCTGCTTTATGCGTCATATATTATTTAGCTAATTGAAGCCCACAATTGAATCTTCCAACATCATTAGACTCCGAAACATGTTTGCTGAGTCCAGATTTAAGATAAGAATTAAAAAAACACAAATCATCAAAAAAGAAACACAGAAAGAGCCCAAGATATTCCATCACATCTCGACAGCCACACGCTTGTACAAAATGAGGTCATCTAACCTTGGAGTGGCCACAGCCTTAAGAGGTGTTTGCATAAAGGTAACAATTCCCGGCGACTCGCTCATATCCACATCCTCAGGCCTAACACCTGAAGGCAAACTCCACTTGAAATGGTGCAATAAATGCCCCAACATAGAGGTCACTAAGTTTATCCCCAGCTGGGTTCCTGGACAGACTCTGCGGCCAGCCCCAAACGGCAAAATCCTAAAATCTGCACCTTTGATATTTATGTCCTCTTCGATGAATCGCTCAGGACAGTACTCCAACGGATTTCTCCATACCTTTGGGTCTCTTGCAAGAGCCCACACATTGACCATGACATTTGTCCCTCTTGGTATGTCGTATCCACCAAGTTTGACATGTGTCCTGGCTTTGTGCGGGACCATCAGCGGGGTTGGGGGATGGAGGCGAAGAGACTCCTTGACAACGGCTTGGAGGTAAGGGAGTTTTGAGATGTCTGCCTCGTTCATGATCCGGTTGCATCCTAAGACCTGGTCGAGTTCTTTTTGGACCTGGGCTTGTACATGCGGGTTCCTCACGAGCTCTGACATGGCCCACTCGACAGATATGACAGTGGTGTCCATTCCAGCAGTGATCATGTCCTAAATAAAGAAAATTAATACGAATTGCAACTGGTCAATGCCAGATAGTTTCAAACTATGACTAGCAGCAATTTACGAATGTTATAAGTAAATATAATGAGATGGACAGTCCATATGTTATGTTTCTACTTTCTAGTCGGAAATACATCACACTTTAGTCTATTCATGTTTATTAGGTAAGGTTCTCTATAGCCTGTGTGATCGGTTAAAATGGTTTACAACCACTTTTCAAAGCAATAATGAAACTCCTAGATATTTCAAGTAAAACTGGGCAGTGAAATCACCAATTGTCACTAATTTCCCTCAGAAAACCCAAGATGATAACAACCTACCACCAAGTTAAATTTGAGATAAAAATTCTATATATATATCAACGAACCAATAAAAAAGTGTTGAGTCCTTTTAATTTGTAATGTTTTGCGATTTGTACCACTACCACATGGTATATTTGGTCCCTAGTTCCTATTTCCTATGACAAAGCAATACCTGATAAAGTCAAAAGTATACTCACCCAAAGAAGGCCAAAGACGGTGTCGTCACTTAAATCATACTGTTTCTTCAAGGTAAGCAAAGCATCCACAAAGTGCTGCTTTGTTTGGCCAGTTTTCTGGCGAGCCTGTGTGTGCTCCTCCAAAATCTTCACCGTCAGGCGGTCACGCCGCTCATTGTGGCTCCTGTAGAGTTCCTCGTTGAGAGGGCATAGGCACCTTAACCAGCTGATGTGTTCGGCAATTGACAGTGAAGCACCAAGTTTAATTCCTGATAATGCTTAATGTTAATGGGGTAAGTGCAATTTCAACCTACCAATACTATGAAACTTTTGAATTGAAGAATCCAGAATTTGAAAGGACTTTTAAATTACCATTAGAAACGATGGCCTTGAACTCCTTGCCTTGCTCGTCTATCATACCATTAGCATCCATGAAGCGCTTACCAAAGACTAGTCTGGTAATGTTATTAAAGGCCACACTGAAGATGTGATCCCTCGCTACGAGGCTCTTTCCCTCCTTACCTGAAAATCATAATAGAACACTACATCAGCTGTTTGATTAATTTACAATTATGTTTGGGATGAAGTTTCTTCTTTCTTATTAATTATTTTCCCTTTTTTTTTACAGTGGACATAGTACATGTGGTGAACTTTCTAAATTTCTTTAATTCAGCTAATATAACATAATCAATAACAAGCACAAAAGCTAAATTCTGATAGTACTTAAAATACTTAGCGGTATAATGAAAATAACTCAAAACATATCACCTTGAGAACAAGCTGATGATGACATATGAAACGCGCATATCTTTATTTCAGTTGTTGTTGCAACGTACTAAGAACCAACATTGTTTAATAGGTTGATTTTTTTTCATCAATATTAAGTGGTAGGCAGAGAGTGGGAAGTTTACTTTCAAAACAGATCCCTTGTGGACGAAGCAAGTAATTTACTCAATGAAATTGGAGCCATCATTCCATCAAGTGACATAACAATGGGGTGGATAAAATAAAACCCATTGTCCCTCTTTTATTGCACTCGAATTTTTTACTTGTTCCTTTCGAAAATTATATGTATATTTTTTAACATAAATTCTCTTCTTTTGTATTTGTCACGATGTTCTAGCATTATATATAAATCCATTGTTCTATCCAACTGTCAAAATGGGACGTCTACGTCTCAAAATTTTGAAAGGTCAAAGTTTAGTATATTGCTACATATTACATCTCTTGATCCATAATCTTGCAAACCCCTAAAAAGTTTGCACGTAGTATTGACAGTTTGACACCACACTTATTTTCTCATGCTGCTACCCTGCCATTGTGTTAATCTAAGCCAGTGGTTATTCTAAATCTTTCAAACACATTATTTGCAAGACAGCTTCAACATTATTTCTACCAATATTAAAGCATTATTTAATAAGAATTCTTACTATGTTGGAAATGTCTATACAGCAATTCAATCGGCTGTCAACATTGCATAAGCATTTTTTAATTTACAGAGGTACGTGTTACTTAATAGGGAAAATTGGGTGTATACCTTCCAATCTTCTCCAATTACAAAGAAAGATACCTCTCTAATCTTTATTATCGGATATTTACCTCTCTAATCATGCTAATAATGGATATATACCCTTATTGACATATTTATTACTGGTTTTTTAAATCATATAAATCAATTTTAAATGAATTGGATGAAAATGCCATCGTCTCCTATATATCTCATTCGCCATGGAGTAACATGAAATCATATTTGACAGTTTTATTTCAATTCTTCTCAAGATTACTTAGGTTAGGTTTTCTCTCTGTCAAAAAAAAAAAAAAAACTAGAGATCTTGATGCTAAATTAGGATTATCGAGAAATATGATTTTTGTTACCTTTCTACTTTCTTGTTCTCTGAAGTGCAACATCATTTCTCACCAAAATGTTGAACATTATCAAAATTGGGATATCATTTGGGCGGCGACCTCTTGAAACTTGTGGAAGGCGCAGAATAAACTTATCTTCACAGGCGAGGACACTTGTGCGTATTTAATACTCAATACAATTTTGGATGATATCAACTTCTGGACAAAGCATGCTTAGGAGCCTTTAATTTTAATTTTTCCTTTTCTTTTACTCTTCTGTACAGTTTTTACTTTTTTTTTTTCTTTAAACTTGTAGGGGCTATTTGGATCCCACCGGAATTTGGAGAATTTCATATTCTAGGCATAAATTTATTATAAACAATTCAAACTCTTCACAAAGTTACACACTTCCCAATAAATTTATATCTAGGAATAGAAAATTCTCCAAATTTTCCAAATTCCTAAGCGATCCAAACGGCCCCGTAATTATTTTTTTATTATTAATAAAATTTGTCGGTGTGGTGATTGCCACCTGACCCTCAAAAAAAAAAAATCAAAGTTCCTCTTACAATCACTTTTAAGTCATCCTCTATAAATTACTATGACATAATTTTAATACTGAAATTTTTTTCTAGAAAAAAAAAAAACAACATTGAATTAGAGATCAGTCGGACTATCTTGAAAAAAAAAAAAAAAAGATCAGTCGGTCTATACTTTTCCTTTTTTTTTTTAAGTTTCTTTGGATCAAGTATTGTTGTATAGATGTATATTTTTGGGAACCGAAGGATCATATCGACAAGAAAAAGAATATGGTCTTGTGAAGCATGATAGTATATTGTCTATTTATCTCATGTTGAACATTATCTGAGACAATCTCTGTTGCTATTTTACATGATATCTAGGGAATAGGAGACGGGGGCAAGTATAATTTCCTGTTTGTATTGAAGCCAAAATCCTATATGAGAGATGACAATGAAAATTGAAAAGACATGACAATCTCTTTTCTGGTATAATTCTCTGAGACAATCTCTGTTGCTTTTTTACATGATATCTAGGGAATAGGAGACGGGGGCAAGTATTAATTTCCTGTTTGTATTGAAGCCGAAAATCCTATATGAGAGATGACAATGAAAATTGAAAAGACATGACAATCTCTTTTCTGGTATAATTCTCTGAGACAATCTCTGTTGCTTTTTTACATGATATCTAGGGAATAGGAGACGGGGGCAAGTATTAATTTCCTGTTTGTATTGAAGCCGAAAATCCTATATGAGAGATGACAATGAAAATTGAAAAGACATGACAATCTCTTTTCTGGTATAATTCTTTATTTAAGTTCATGTTAAGATGTGTCAATGTCGGAAAATTTCCAACACGGCACGATACGCACGTGTTGTGCTAATTCCATAAACGTGTCATGTCATGTCGTGTCGTGTCAACACGTGTGCGTGTTGTACCAGCACACTCGTATCGTGTCATTTTGAAGAACAATAAGACGGGAGACGGAGGCATTTTCGATCAATTTATTTAAAATTAATTTTTATGATTTAAAAGACCAGTAAAAATGTCAATAAGACTATATATCTATTATTAGCATGATTAGAGGGTAAATATCTAATGTTAAAGATTAGAGTGGTATATTTCCAATTAGAAAAGATTAAGGATATACATCCAATTTTTCCTACTTAAGGGATAATTATACTTAATAAACATTTCTCAATTTACTAAGGAGTTATATGTAAAGTAACATTGCCTACCTTAATAAATTTGGAACAGCTGGCCTCCACAGAGCCTTTACCTTAACGCGGACTTTCGGAGCAGGTTGCAAGATACCACTTGAATCAGACGAATAGGATGAAGACGAAGAAAAAGATCGAGCAAGTACAAAAAATGCACAAAATGTTTCAAATAATAATCTTTTCGAGTTTTAGTAAACAGATCACATAACGTCTGATGCGAAATCTGATATTTTAATATAACTTTATCCCGTAAAGTTTGTTACAGTGCGCATGCAGCCCATATTAGCTATCTTAATTTGAATCGATAAAAAGTCATCCACGTCAAAATTCTCTCTATATTTATTTATAAAAGTATTTAAATTACTTTCTGATTTTTTTTTCAGACTAGCTAATTAAGTCGGCAATAAAAAAAAAAACTGTTTATGTAATCGTTCGTTATCTTCTGAAAAATCACATTATTTTTTTTTATAGTTGTTCTTACTAAAGAAAGTTGGCACTAGTACTCGTTGTCTCATAGCATACCAGGTTTAGTGCAAGCTCTAAAGATGGATTCTACCATGGCAGTGACCTCGTCCTCTCGAATCGGCCTGAGTAGCTCCAGCCTCCTAGGCGAGAACAGCTCCAGATTGCACAACTTTCTCACCTTGACATAGTGAGGCCCGTAGTCGGCCCAGATCAGATCCTTCCCTCCACGGCTGAACCAGACTGTGGATCGGTTCCTTGGTCGATCTGCCAGCTGCAGATCGTGCTCTTTCAAGACCTCCTTAGCGAGGCTGGAGGTTGAGATGATGACAGCTAGAGATGTGCCGAACCAGACTGACATGATAGGACCGTACTTCTCTGCCCACTCTGCAAAGCACCTGAACTGCACCGGCTTGATGTCATAGAGGTTTCCGACCACGGGCCAGGGTCGCGGGCCAGGTGGGAGCTTGAACCGTAGCAGACTAAGGAGGAAGTAGGAGAGGACCGCCAGAAAGAGACCTAATACAATGGGGAACAGCGATGGATCCATTTCTGTAGAGAGAATGAGAGAAGATAGAAGAACAGGTTACAGACTTGCAGCTTACAGGGATGCTTTGTATTTGTATATAATATATACACAAAAAAATGGAGAACCAACTCCTACGCTTTCTTTCCGCCACCTAATTCCCTGTACTTCAACAGAGAATGAAATTAGCGCCAAAATATTGAAATGTCTCCTATGGTTAATACCTCAAATTTGAAATAATCTGCAATATGCAACTACTTGTCTGAAATTGTGCCCTTGTCATTTGATTTAATAATGTCAGTATGCCATATCGTTAATTCGTTAATATATGTGTATATCTCAAATATGATCAACCTAGGTCCAGGGGTGTTAATTATTTAAAAATAGAAAAGGCCGAATAATCTACGACATATACAGCTTAATTAGTTTTTTATAAAATAAATTAATGAAGATTTCCAACTTTAAAAGTCTATAAAAATTCTTCTAGGGCCGTTTGGATCTCTTAGGAATTTAGGGAATTTGGAAAAGTTGCAATTTCTAAAAATAAATTTATTGGGAAGTGTGTAATTTTATGAAAAGTTTGGATTGTTTATAATAAATTTATGATAAGAAGATGAAATTTCTCAAATTCTTTGGGATCCAAACAGCCCCCTAATTAAATTTCCGACAGATCAATATGAAGACAAGTAAATAAATTATATTTGATCACATCAATTAGTTTCTGACAGAACTTCTTTTTTATTTGTTCACTACTTTGTCTGAACCGAAAAAAAATTCAATAAATCGGAAAACAAAGAATTTTTGTTTCAATACAAAATGACAGAGTACAAAATATTTTTTTTCTTGTTCCTGTCAAATCGAAAATTAAAAAGATAAGTAATCCCCTTCCGCCCACAAGGAGTCACTTTTATTAATGTGGCAGCACGTGTGAAACGGACGCGAAATATGTTATTTCGTTTGTCGTTCTGTACTTGTAATACTACACGTCGGAATTTTCGTTAGTCGTTTCGTTTCGACTGACGGAACGTCTAAATGTGAACTGTATTTCACCTAACGTATGACGAAATGTACTTTGTTTACCATTCCGTTTTTTAAACGGAATAAAATTCTGTTACATTATATATACCGTTTGCACGGAATGAAACGGCGAAACGGTTATATTTGGAACAGGGACCCACCTGAAGTTATCAACTGTTCTCTGGATTTTCTGTGACGGTTCATTCGTGGTTCTTACGAAGCAAGTCATTTGCTATTATATTTTATGTTCCAGGAGCCTATGATTGGGACGGCGTAATCGGGCGTATGAACCTACAGAGGTATATCGAGTTATCGACTACTTCCATGGGATGGGACCCTATCGACAGGACCGTGATGAGACGACGTATGGGCACCACGTGGGCTGCTTGATTTCTCATTGTGGACTTAGAGTGAGTTAGAGAAAACTACAAATCCAGATCATACAGTCATGCAGCCCAAATTTCAGTCATCGTCTCCATTGCGCCATTAGTGGATGAATGTATTTATCGATTTTCAGAAAGAAAAAAAAAACATTTTAATTTTTTTAATTAGTTGGCCTAAACTCATTTTGGCATAAAATTTTATATTCTCACAACAATATAAAAATTTGTAAAAAAAAAATTTCTCATTTGAAAGTTTCAAAATATTTTATATAATTTTTAACATCATCATAATTTATTTATATAATTAAAAAATATATTTAGATTTTTAGTTGTTTGAGGGCTTTACCAGATTTGTTTTTGCACGAAATCATATGCACATACTCACAAGATTATGGATCTAATAATGTAAAATATTTAATTATGGATTTTTAAAATATTTTACATGAAAGTTTTATATTTAGAAATTATACATTTTCTTTTAATAATTGTATGAAGGGTTTTCTAAATTCAATTTTGTACTAAATTTTATACGGATGCTCAAACTATAGTGAAAAGGCTGAGGCTCTTCGGAGTTTTTACGATGTTCCAATCAATGGGTAATTTGATCTGCCCACATTATGTTCATCTCTGCTTCAAAGAAGCAGCAGTTACAAAGAAATTCCTGTTTCAACTCTGTATATCTCGACAGAACTGATTACCAATACCAATCAGCAAAGGCTTTTCGTGACTGCTGCTTTGATCTGTTAGGACTTCGGATTACAATTAGCACAACTTCTCTTTTCAAAAGTCTCCGTCCTGTCTTTAGCTATTATATTACGAGTTATCTAAAGAAGCACAGCCCAATCAATAAAATATTTTCTTTTGTCGCATCCTGTAGGAATAGGATTGATGAACTGATCAATTGTATTACACTCCCGTATTAAGGCACCGTTTGAATGCGTTGAGAAGAAGCTAGGAAGAAAAAAAAATTTATTATAAACAATCTAAACTCTTCACAAAGTTACACATTTTCCAATACTTTTTATTCTCACTTTGTTCCTTCTTCCCACACCTATTCAAATGGAGCCTAAGCTCTCATAGTTAGGGGTGTCAAACGTTAACAACATGCACGGAAGCAGTCACTTCCGTTTATGTTACGTTGTACTTAACGTAATAATATTCATTTACGTTTATGTTACGTTATTTAAACGTAAGTATAATTTGTGCCGTTTTCTGTTACGTTTTTTTAAACGTAACAAACGTTAAACACGTTAAATTTTTATACCGTTTAAAAGGATAATGATTTTTTAAGTTTCCAACAGAAATCCTAATAATTTTACAAATTCATAACATAACATAACATAATAATTTATATATAAGTTGACAACACAACCACAAATTAAAGTAACAAATCCAACATAGAGATCAGAAATCATAAGTTCATAACTCACAACTCACAACTGCATATAGAAATATAGGCTACAAATCCAAAACTTACAAATCAGAAAATAAAGAACCTACATGAAGTTGAAACCCATAGTACCAGCAACAAACTCAACCTAGTCTCAAGCTATCTTCTCAGTAACCTTTCTCAGCCATGGACTAAAAATAAAACTTACTACGAAGCCAATAAAACACATACAACATCATCGAAAAATCACGGCTTGAGACTAAGGAGCCCAAGAGCTGAAAACTCCAGGCTTCAACTTACAACTACTTGATCTTACTTGCAACTTACAAGCAACAACATGCACTGCTTGATCTCACTGACAAGAGATAAACTGCAAAACAAAAGTTGTCAGGACAGTAAAAAGGTAAAAGCCAAAAAGCACAAAATAATTTTCACAAAATAACGAGTAATTCAAGCAACTAAGCAGTAAATAATTTTCACAAAATAATTTTCACATAATTTTCAGTTCAAATAATTAAGCCAATAGCAATGTCAAGCAATTTCAGTTCACAATAAGAAAAAAAAGGATAAAATAACATACTCGTACTCATCCTCATCTGAAATATCAGGCTCAGATTCACCCCTTGTCGCTACTGTTTCTGGATCAGCAATTAAAGATAGCCAAACAAATCACAAATTTGAGACTGCAAAAAAAACAGATTGGAAATAATCAATAAAAAATTAAAGAGAAGAAAAGGAAAAAAATCATTCAAAAATAGATAGCGAAAATCAAAATTACACTGAGTTTATCTTATTTCTCTTTGTGCTTCCCTCTTTGAAAGACTGAAAACGCTCATGTTCGAGAGTCGAAGCCAGGCACTATAGAAGACGATTTTTTAGGAATTCAAATTCAATCTCACAGATCGGTTAATATAGATCGATAAAGAGGAATAGTCACACCACTCACAACTCACAAGTACTCTTAGATCACCAGAAAGGAAATGAGAGAGAGGCAATTGAGAAGAAATGAGCGGACAGAAAAGAGATGCAATCGAGAAGACAGAAAAGAGAGAGAGCGGCGGATTTTAGGGTTTGCACGCATCTAAACCTTTACTTCTCCGCCTCAATAGCTCATCTCCCCTCTACAATTTCCTTTATTTCAAACACCAAAAATTTGGGCTGCAGATTTGTTAATGGGCCGACGGAAAACGTGGAATCACGGAACGTAAGAGGTCCATTCCGTTTATGTTTCATTTATACCAACGTTACCAATTTCGTTTCCGTTTCTGTTCCGCTGAGTGAAACGTAACCAAAAACCATTCCGTTTCCGCTCCGTTTCGGACGGAACGGAACGGAAACGTGCGAAACGGTACGAAATTGACACCCCTACTCATAGTTGCGCAACTGAGCTCACACAAACAATATTGAAGTTTTCGCATGTGCTTGTTGTTACTTTATATACTAATTATTACTGAGTCATTAACTAATCTCCTCCAATAATTTGATTAGAGAATATTACTTCAAATGTGCCAGTCGCCATACAGCAACCCACCTGTGCCACAGACCAATATCCTCCGTAGTGGACTTGGTCCGCTAACACCGATTTTTGTCAGTCTGATCTAATTTCGACGAGCAAATTTTTACGAGTCACACGAATTTCGACAGACTTGATATTAATTACAGGACACCCATCATCCATCGAACCGAAAAAAATTAGTCTGCTACCATTTAACGGCTACAGAGAATTTCGTCCCCTGTGCGGCTGTGCCACCACCCCGACATAGGGCTGAAAATGGTAGTTGTTTCGATCGTTATTTCGTTTCGTTTCATCCGAAATGGAACGGTAGCGGATAAAAATTTCGATTTCGTTTAAGGAACGGAACAACTAACGCAAATAGAAATATTGTTTCGTCTCAGAACGGAACAGCTAGTGAAACTGGTACGTTTCGTGGTCGTTTATTTCGTCCTAAAATTCTACCCTGCTACTATTATTTAATTGTAGAGAGTGAGGCGGAGAGAACGATGAAGAAGGAATTAGGTTTTTGCGCCGCTTAACTCTCACCTCTCTATCTCTTCTTCCTCTCTCTCTCTATCTGCCTCACATCTAGGGCTGTATACGAGCTGAGTTCGAGCGAGTTGAGCATAACTCGAACTCGAACTCGTTACAACTCGAGTCAACTCGTGACTCGTTCGGAAGGCAGTTCCGAACTATCCAAGCTAACTCGAACTCGTCATTTTGTAACTCGAGTCAACTCGTGACTCGGTATTCAACTCGTGAATATAGTGAATAGATGAAATAATTATTTATGAGTATTACAATAATATAAAAAAATAAAATTTATTGTCAATTTTATTCTTTTCCATTGATTTAAAGCAAATATGTCTTGAAACTCAATATTAATACTTATAGATCATGGTGATGATCTCCAAAAAAATTAAAATTTATTACGCCACGAGTCAGCTCATGAGTCAACGAGCCGAGTTGAGCCTAACTCAAACTCGACTCGTTTATTAACCGAGTTGGTTCAACTCGAGTTATGCCAACTCGAGTTCTTTTAGCTCGAGTTATAATCGAGTTTTTCACGAGTCGAGTTCAAGTAACTCACGAGTTACGAGCTTTTTGCTCACCCCTACTCACATCTCTCTTTTCTGTCTCTCTCTCTGGTAATACCCAGACGGAGACCCTCTCTGAATCTCTTCTCCGATCAGACCACAACACCACGGAGATCCTCTCTTCTCCGATCGACAGCACCATGAACCACAACACCTCTCTCACCTCTCTTCTCCGATCGACAGCACCTCGCACCACAGCACCACAGCACCACAACACCTCCACCTTAGGTAGCCGCCATGGCTAACCTCGAAATCCATATTCCTCTCTTTTAGGTCGATCGCACCACTCTTACTTTTCTTTCGCTTCACTGCATCCCACTGCTACACTCTCTCTTAAGTTGAACTTGGTTGACATTGACAAAGGCTGACGGCTGGTGGGGCTTGGTGGTGGCCGACAGAAGCAATTGATTTCTTCTGTGAGAGCAAATATTCCTCTCTTATCTCCAATAGCAGATAAGGTCTCTCAACTTCCTTCCTTCCTTCAGGTACTGTTTTTCACCATCTCTCAACATCTCTCTTTCTATCTCTCTCATGTTTCATACTTCGTCTCTTTTTTCTTTTGTAAAATGATTTGAAAATGACTTTGCAATTCAATCTTGAAATTTCTTATTTTGTATTTCACAATAGTTAATTTTATTTTTCACCTCTTTGTGATTCTTTTTTTTAAAGTATTTTTATTTTATTGTTCTTCTTTTGAATTAATACGTGATTTTCAAATTAGAAATATGACGAAACAGTATAATTTGTTTGAAAACAATTATTTTTCACAAATTATACTTGAATCGCTAAAACTAAGTTTATTAAAGGTTTGAAATTATTAAAATATTGAAGACTAATGAGGTGTTTGTGCTGGTGCAAGCTTTACTTTTGTGCTAGTTAGCGGATTGGTTCAAGACTGATAAGGTGCTGTCTTGAAGACTGATAATCAAGTTAGTTAGTGTTGTGTTAGTTAACAGTTGCTTGTAAAATTGAAAATCAGGCTTTAGCTTGAAGAATGGAATTGTTTTCAGGTACTATTTTTGACTTGGTAAGAAGAGTTGCCTGTAAGAATAGTTATTTGTGTATGTTATTTCTTGTTATCTCATTGCTTTGGTTTTCTCTATATTGCTTATGGAAGTTTTAATCTCCATTTTACTAGATTGACAAGCTTGTAAAGTTATGCATTTCTGTCGCCTCTGTTTAATAAGAATGGAGGACGGTTAAACAGTCAAAAATAATTTTAACCGTGTTGATCGTTCTGGTGAACGAAATGATCAACGCCAAGTGTTTTAAACGGATGAAACAATTAACGCAAGAAATACTGAATTTTTGTTTACCAATGCAACGATTAACGCAATTTGTCAATTTCATAGTCGTTTAAGATGTTATGCACCCCTACCCCGGCACCCCCCTTCTTTCCAGCATAAGTTTTGGGGAGGCTGAGTTAATTCAATTGAAATGTTTCACGGGAGGCCTATAAGTGATTTGGGCCGTTTTGGTCTCTCTGAGAGCTGATGCTGGAAAAGTCGGAATTAATTAAACATCTTGCACCAAAGATATTGCGTGTGCACATAACATATCTTCATTTATCTAAAATAATGTGAATAAACTAGTACCCCTTTACACCAGGGGATGCTCGCTGGTGTTGCATAATAATCCCAATTTAAAATGAATAACCACGAATGTTACTTCTATAATATTTCATGAAAACCGTGGTATTAAAAAGAAAAAAAGGTGAAGTGAAATAATGAAAAGTCATGACTAATAAAACATATTAAAAAGAAAAAAAAGGTAGAGTGGAATAATGAAAAGTCAGGACTAATAAACGTACAATTGCACATAGTTATACAATAAATTATTATTAAAATTGCTTCTGTCATTAATTCCAAATGAATTTATTACTTTATCCTCATGTAACATGTCAAGACATTACCCGAGCCTTCTAAGAGTAAGATGTCTTCAGACTTGATCTTTTTCTACAATTCTCTGTCAAGCGGCCTAAAGAATCTTTTTCTCAATTAAAAATTTAAAATATTGTGGGTGTTGAGTATTTATTTTATGTCGATAGGACAGACAAAGTCGTTCACCTGTATTTTTTTATTTATGTGTCGTCATAATTTATTTTTCACAGTCTATTGCTTATCGATAACAAAATGTAAATATTCAAAGCCGACTTTTCAATTTGATGAAGGCAAAAGTAATTGATAGGTAAATTGCGTCCACATCCTCCCCATTATTTGTAAAACTAGATCCTCCGTTTTAACAAAAAAATATCAAAACAAGAGAAAAATAAATTTTATACAATAGATCATTTTATTTAAAAGTAATCAAAATAAATAATGGAAGCCTTGTAGCGTTCATTTTACTAGATATATTTCATGTCACGTTACCAGCTGATCCCCATGGTGATTTACGAAAGCTTAAACTACAAGTTACAACATCTATTAATATACGCCTCAAAATAGGTCAATTACCGTCCAAAATCAAGAACATATTTCAGCAAACTCGTTCTGTACTTGTATTTGAGAGAGGGAAAAAAAGAAAGACAGAGATTCAGTAATCTGGTAACATGAGGCAGTCGGTCGTTATAGCATGGTTGGTATGCATGGTGGCTGTGTATGGCAGCATGGCTGTTATGGCAGTAAGAGACTCGGCCGTCATGAGACTAGGAGGGATTGTGCAGAGCATTCCAGATGTCACGGACAACACTGAAATGGAGGCGCTTGCTCGCTTCGCCGTCAGTGAATACAACAACAATAAGGTTCCCTATGTATTGGGTCTGCTTGTTTGTGGCGAGTTCGTTCTGTTTTTTGTCAGTTCTGATTTATTTTGATTTTTTCTTTTTTTCTCCAGAATTCCTTGCTAGAGTTTGTACGTGTTGTGAAGGCGACACAGCAAGTTGTTGCTGGTCTGAAGTATTACCTGACAATCGAAGCGAAAGACGGTACAACAGTGAATTTGTACGAAGCGAAAATCTGGCTCCAGCCATGGTCGAACTTTCAAAAACTTGAGGAATTCAAGTTGGCTGATCTCAATTGAGATTTGAGGGTTCTCAATTGCCTAGTTTCTGTTTCGCAGTTGCCCCTTTATGAATGAAATTAATGTACATAAATGGTGTCACTATGCAACTAGGCAGGTTGTTATACGCATCTGATATTTGTATTGTGTATACCTTGTGTGGTGTAGCCGAATAAGCTGTCAATTTTTCATTTAGGTTTTAACTGTTGTATTTTTTAGCATTTGGTTTATTATATTTGTGTGCTTCTTATGTGTGAAAGAGTTGCTTCGAATTGTAATTTGAAATATACAAATTGAACCTCATGTCTGATCTTTCACCCATTTCTTTAATAAAATTTAAAGCTATCTACTCCTAAGAATAATGATTCATATATTAATTATTCGGACCCAAATGCTGAAAACCAAACAGCGCCGTTCAATTGATTTCACCATGACCAACGTCATAAACTTTAAATAGAAGTATTTGCTAGCAAAGCCAGATTTATATTTATAACCAACCGAAGGAAAAAATAACCATATCATTCTCTAACTAGAACGCTAATTGAAGTACACTATTGAAACATAGGCTGTGCCAACATAATGAATTCCGTAACGTGTTTGCTGAGCGTAGATTTAAACATGATATATCAGTTGGATTCTTCCACCCAAACCCAGCCCAACTCCTAGACCTCTAACTTACACCACACTTCATTTTACAGTAAAAACTGGGACATACCTCAATTAAGGGGGAAAAACATATCATCAAAAAAGGAAACAGAGGAAGACCCCTATACATACCATTACATCTCGACTGCCACACGCTTGTACAAATTTGGGTCATCCAACCTAGGTGTGGCCACAGCCTTGAGCGGTGTTTGCATAAACGTGACCATTCCTGGTGACTCCCTCATATCTACATCCTCAGGCCTAACACCTGAAGGCAAACTCCACTTAAAATGGTGCAATAAATGCCCCAACATAGAAGCCACCAAGTTTATTCCCAGCTGGGCCCCTGGACAGACTCTGCGGCCAGCACCAAATGGCAAAATTCTAAAATCGGCACCTTTGATATCTATGTCCTCTTCGATAAACCGCTCGGGCCGGTACTCTAATGGATTTTTCCATACCTTAGGGTCTCTTGCTATAGCCCACACATTGACCAAGACATTTGACCCTTTTGGTACGTCATATCCACCGAGTTTGACATGGGCGCTGGCTTTATGTGGAAGCATCAGTGGGGTTGGTGGGTGGAGGCGAAGAGATTCCTTGACCACTGCTTGGAGGTAAGGGAGTTTCGAGAAATCGGTCTCATTCATGACCCGGTCACGGCCCACAACCCGGTCGAGTTCCTCTTGGACCTTGGCTTGCACATGTGGGTTTCTCACGAGCTCTGACATGGCCCACTCGACAGATATGACAGTTGTGTCCATTCCAGCAGTGATCATGTCCTAAATAAAGAAGACAACACAAATGGCAATTGGTCAGATTAGTTTCAGCCTATGACTAGTAAGTGATTAAGAATCTTGTAAGAAAAATAGTAGGGAGTATAGCTATTTGTAATTTTTTAGTTGGAATACAACAAATTTTAGTCTTTTTGTGTTTTTATTAGGTAAGGTTCACTACAGCCGTCTCTAGTAGTTGGTGAACTTTCTGTCACATCCCACTATTCAAAACATTAAACCCTACATATTACTAGCTGGAACTAAATAATGGAATTAACATTTTCCAAATCTCACCAATCAACCTCACCAAACCAAAGATAGCAACCTTCCACCAAATTTAATTTGAGATATAACTTTCCTTAAGTTGGTATATTAACAAATGGAAAAACAACCAAGACCTATAGGCAAACTTTTAAAAATAATCATGTATTTAATGTACTTCAACGTCTAAACATGTTAAATATTAACTTTCTGTCACATCCCACTATCTGAAACATAACACCCTACTTAATACCAGTTGGAACTGGACAATGAAATTAACAATTTCCAAATCTCACCAATCCCCCTCACCAAATCTTTCACCAAATTTAATTTGAGATAAAACCTCCCTTAAAGTGGTTTACTAACAAACAAAAAAAAAACCAAAACTAATCAACAAGCCATTAAAAATAATAATGCATTTAATGTACTTTAAACATGTTATATTGGTTGATTGGTTCTAGTTCCTATGATGAAACACCACCGGATAATGTCAATGATATACTCACCCAAAGAAGGCCAAAGACAGTGTCATCACTTAAATCGTACTGGTCCTTCAAGGTAAGCAAAGCATCCACAAAGTGCTGCTTCGTTTGGCCAGATTTCTGGCGGGCTTTTGTGTGTTCCTCCAAGATCTTCACTGTCAAGCGGTCTCGCCGTTCATTGTGGCTCCTGTAGAGTTCCTCGTCAAGGGGGCATAGCCACCTCAACCAGCTGATGAATTCGGCAATAGATAGTGACGCACCAATTTTGATACCTAATAATGTTTACAACTTCAACCTATAAATATTTGTGCAATTTTGGAATTGAAGGGCCCACAATTCGAAAGGAGTTAAAAATTACCATTGGAGACGATGGCCTTGAACTCCTTGCCTTGCTCGTCTATCACACCATTAGCATCCATAAAGCGTTTACCAAAGGCTAGTCTGGTAATGTTATTAAAGGCCACACCAGAGATGTGATCCCTCACTATAAGGCTCTTACCCTCATCTGAAATAACAGGACACTATATTGATCAGCAATGAGTTTCTTCTTTCTTTTTTTTTTCTTTTTTTTTCTTGTGAAGATAATGGACATAGTCACATAGTCCATGAGATAAGTTTCTAAAATGTTTTTGTTCAGATAACACAACATAATCAATAATGAGACAAAAGATAAATGCTGTTAGCTATGCATATAGTTCATGTTATAATAAAACATGTTTGACAAATCACCTCTAGAACAGGCTACAAGGCCTACATTTTTTCATAGAATCCAAAATTGCTTTCTCTCAGTAGTTCCCATTGTTGTTTAAATTACTATAAACCAACTTTGTTTGAGGGGTTTGTAATATACATCAATGTCAAGGGCAGTAGATTTAGTTTCAAGACAGGTCCCTTTGGGACGAAGCAGGTACCATATTAGTAAAGGCTACTTATCGCAATTGGAGCCACCATTATTGAAAAAAAAAATAGAATCCTATATATTCAGTCATCTTTTGTCTTTCTTCTCTAATTTGCTTTGGAAATTTATATCCCATGTACATCTAGTAACCACAATGCTCACGTAGATAAAATAAACCATCTTACCCTCTTTTGTTTTTCCCCCCCACACTTAATTTTTAAATATGTTAGGTATTTCTATAACATCAACTCTCTGTCACTAAGTGACTCCTACGTCCCTACATTTCTTTTTAAACAACCATGAGTAATTTCCATTCACATTTAGCATCACCATTGTTTGCAACTTTGCATACTACACTTACTTTCTCAGACTATTACTCTGAACCTAACTTGGGTGCAGGGGCGGATCTACCACCGGGGCGGGTGGGGCTAGAGCCCCACCTCACGCCGTCGAGCCCTTGGAGCCCTCCTTTAGCCCCAGCTAAGTTTTTTTGCCATTGGAGCACTCAAAAGTGGGGCTGAAGATTTAAACAGAGGTTGTCAGACCCACCTAAATATTTTTTCTAGATCTGCCACTGCTTGGGTTGGGTGGTTAGCCTAATCCATCAAACACATTACTGCCAGGTCAGCTTCCACCTAATTCCCACCAAGATTACACATTAATTCATATATGCACCTTCGTAAATTCAGAAATGCCAATCCACCCCCACCCTCCACATAATTTTAATATTTTAATTATAAAGGAAGACCTGACGATCCGCCCACTAACCTGAGTGGCAGCCAATTAGCCAGCAAGGTAACACCAGGACCCGCAGCTAATTTTATCTAAGTATGTCCCACTGTCAGAGACCGATGGTTTCCCAGCATTTTTCTTTTTACAGGTCAAAGAAGAATCAGAAAATGAAGGCAAAAAAAAGAAAAAGAAAGAACACTTGAAGGGAGGTAAGCATACCGGGTTGAGTGCAAGCTCTGAAGATAGACTCAACCATGGCGGTGACCTCATCCTCTCGAATGGGCCTGAGTAGCTCCAGTCTCTTAGGCGAGAACAACTCGATATTACACAACTTCCTCACCTTGACATAGTGGGGCCCATAGTCAGCCCAGATCAGATCCTTGCCTCCGCGGCTGAATCGAACGGTGGATCTGTTCCTGGGCCGATCCGCCAGCTGTTGGTCGTTCTCCTTCAAGACCTCCTTGGCGAGGTCGGAGGTGGTGACGATGACGGTGAGAGTGGAGCCGAACCAGACCGACATGATCGGGCCGTACTTCTCGGCCCACTCGGCGAAGCATCGGAACCGGACCGGCTTGATGTCGTAGAGGTTCCCGACGACGGGCTTGGGCCTTGGGCCGGGTGGGAGCTTGAATCGGAGCCGATTGAGGAGGAAGTAGGAGGCCACCGCTAGGAAGAGACCTATTGCAATGGGGAACAGAGAGAGATCCATTTTTGCGGAGAGAAGAGAACAGAAGCCTTTGATCTGATATCTGGAGGTGGAGAATGGTTCAGCTGTGTATATGCTGATGGAGAAAAGAGGGAGACCTGGAGCGCGGTAGGTGAGTGAGGTTGTTTGTAATTTTTTTGGATTTTAAGGACTTTGGTGCAAAGTTTCAATATTGAAAATTATTGTTTTCTGAGTTCATTTATTTTAGATGCGACTTTACTGCTTCTTAGCATATATTGCGACAACCATGCTAATGCACTTTAATGACTGAAAGTGGGACCCATCGAAACTTCGCTTTTATATTATTTGGATTTGGATGAAACTTGATTAGGACTTGGTTAAGCGGGCCTGTGGTGTTGGAGAACCGAGAAGAAATTGACTTCCTTGGTAAAATGTAAAAACAAACTCCAATGCTTTTCTTTATTCCCACTTTTCTTATACTTTGGTTTGATAGAGGTGGAAACTAATAAAGGTGTAAAAAATGTCTTTTTTATAAAATAATCTGTAATTATTCAACTAATGTGCTGAAATTACGGTAATGTTATCTGACCGAAAAAATTAAAACTAACGTAATTGTTCACTCGAATTTCGTTAATAAAAGTCATAATTTTGAAATTTAAAAAATAATATCGTTGGATCCTCACAAAATCCTTGGATCGTCATCCCGAATGACGATCCAAATTTGGATCAGAAATTCAATTGACGACCCAAGCAAAAAAAAAAAAATTATGGCAACATTAAAAAAAATTTCAGACTTATTTTTTAATTTGAAATTTGTTTTTTAGCCCCCAAAATTTTTATTATTACAAAATATATAATTTGTGATTAAACATAATTAAAATATCTATTATAAAAATATAAGTATATAATTAAATTATGCATGTTAAATACATAATATTATATATGCTTATAATACTTATTTATACATTAAATGTAAATATAACTATATAAAAGATTTTTTTATATATATTAAATATACATACAAATATTGTATATGTGTATAATACTTATTTATACATATATATATATATATAATGCATCATATATTTTATATATTAAATACATATTATTGTATATAATTAAAATATATGATACATATTATTATGTACATTTATTTCTATGTATATTTATTTCTACATTAAAAAAATTATATATTAATATCTACATTTAATGTATTACGAATTTTTTTATTGGACTGTTATGTAAAAAAAATAAATTTTAGGGTCATCAGCGTATAAATTCAATAAAAATATATTCAATTTTTTTTGCTAATGACTCTAAAATTATTATTTTTACAATATGTAAAATTATGTAAAATTGTATGTATATTTAATGTATATAAAAAATCTTTTATATATTTTTATTTACATTTAATGTATAACAAAATTCTTCTATATATTTATATTTACATCTAATGTTTAAATAAGTATTATAAAGGTATACAATATTATGTATTTAACATGCATAATTTAATTACATACTTATATTTTTATAATATATATTTTAATTATGTTTAATTTTTAATCACAAATTATATATTTTGTAATAATAAAAAATTTGGGGGCTAAAAACAAATTTCAGACTTATTATATTATCGGCAATTGGGATGCTGATCCAAACAAAAAATTTCAGACTTATTTTTTTAATGTTGCCAAAATTTTGTTTTTTGCTGGGGTCGTCATTTCGGATGACGATCCAAGCTCAATTGGATTTCTGATCCAAGCTTGGATCGTCATTCGGGATGATGATCCAAGCGTTTTGTGATTTCGTCAATACATATGACGATCCAAAAATATTATTTTTAAAATTTCAAATTTTATATAGTTATTATCGAAATTCGAGTGAACAATAACATTAGTTTTAATTTTTTCGATTATTTGATGTTAGTCAAAAGTAGTAGTGAACTCTCAGGTCCAGGGTGTTATCTGAAACAAAAATCAGATTTATCTAAAAATTATAATATTTATTATGCGCTTTGGAAATAAACGGAATAAAAAATTTCAACTTTAAATATATTTAAGGGGCCGTTTGGATCGCTTAGGAATTTGGGGAAGTTGCAATTCCTAGGAATAAATTTATTGGGAAGCGTGTAATTTTGTGAAGAGTTTGGATTGTTTATAATAAATTTATGGTAGGAAGATGAAATTCTTCAAAATCCCATGGGAATCCAAACAACCCCTAAAATATATTTTTTGAATCAATACATTGTCCATAATACGTTGAAACAATGTACTTTTTTCTTTGGCAGTTAGGAAACAATGGTTTTGAGAACTGTCAGATGTAACCTAAATGGCTTTGACTATGTAAGATGCACAGCTTTGATAAAGTTCCATTTTAGTACTCTACGGATTGTTGCAACTTGCAAAGTAATCAGAAGCCACCTGCTTAACAATGTTTGGTGGTGGTTACTGGTTTGAGATTTGAGAAGAACGCAATCCCAATCCACTTGAGGAACCGAGCGAAACAATGGATCATTCGTGTGCATCTGTGGGCCTCTCTCTTTAATTTCTGGTGGGAAACCACGTCTGACGTCTCATAAACCTGTGCTGCTGCTTGTAGTCACTTAGTTTTGTTTTTAAGCACATAATAAAATACAATACATGAGTACATGGCCATACTATTCATACGCATCGTCAGCCTGACCACAGGAAATTGAAAAATGGATTAATTCATGGCCTCTCGTAGTGGCAACTTGCAACTTGGATCGGAGTAGGTCGCTGGTCCGTAGTGTACTTGTATAATAATGAAAATTGCTCCGCTGTACTAAGTTTTTGTCGAATGTTTTTATATTCATTCAATCAGATAGTTGTATTTTGAATTGAGATTTCAAAATCAAATAATATATAAATAACGAGTTTTGTTACGGTGAGATACATCACAATCTCCGCGAGTCGCGATCCAAATTCTTGAATCTGTTTCAAAATGACCGATTCAAACTATTCAATATAATTTTTATATTGAAATCTCATTGAAGATCAAATTTATATTTTGTTCAACCTAGTGGATTGACTCTATTTCGTCAACCAAGTAGTCCTTGATTCGATCCACATAAAGTATTTATTTTCAAATTTCTTGTAACAAAAGTTAGTTTCAAACCAACCTTCAAAAAAGTTTGTACAAAATCATCATTCTAATTTGTTCTAAACCTTCAAAAAGCAGCAATTATTAAAAATTTTAAATAAATGATACTAAAAAAATTTTAAAAAATGAAAAATTTAGTTTTCACTAAGATTTCAATAGGAAGACCATATTGGATAGTTTGAATTGGTCATTTTGAACCAAATCGAGGAGTTTTGATCAAGACTTATGGATGGATTTTTTTTTGTGATGCATCTCACCATAGCCAAATTCATAATGTGTTTTGCTATAGTTAGGCTATAATTCGTATTTTTTTAATAAACATTTTATGTCAGAAAATTAAAATGAGTATGAACTGGAAAAAAAAAATTTCCCATCGACATCAGATGCATATATATTCCTGAGAATGTCTGCATTTGAATATTAAAAAATTTGAACATTTAACCTCGAATTAAGGAGAAACAATCTTTTCCTACGGACACCTTCTATTATCTCTTATTAAAGTTATGATGTAAGTTCATATAATTTGTTTTTAGGAACTTTCGTGATGAAATTGTATACGTGCAGCATTCCAATAAAATGGGAATCACACATGAAACGACAAAATTTGAATATTATTTGTTTTAAATTAACATATATATTGTAAGGGGAAATTATCGTATACGACTCAATAAATCTGAAATTTACTTCATTAAATTAAAATAATAAATACTGTCTCCAAATTCACGTCCGCGGTAAATTTTATTGGAAAAATTAGATTTTTACCACTACCAAAATTTATCAATTAGAGATATGACATTGTTAGATTGATAATTAGAGAAATGTCACTATAAATTTACGAAAAAATAGTCTTATATATCATTATTTTTTTCAAAATCATAATACGTTATAAAATATGCTACTCTCACTATCGTCATTAGAAATCTAGATCATACCAGAAAGGAAAAAAAGATGAATTAAAATCAGACCATATGCGTCTAGATTCTAGAGCGTATACATAACCGTTTCATTCCACTATAATGAACATATGATAATCAGAATCCTTTTTTTTAACCAAATTTTATTCAATAAAATATTGCATGAAACATTGTTTGCAAGACCCTTGTGTAGGGTGTCCAAATTTTGAAGAACGTCTATACAAAGTTTTCAAATATTTGAAAAATCAACATTCAAAAAAATATTCCATATATACTCATTAAATTCATTAGTAAAACAGTAGCCTCTGCTCCTAGTTTCACTTATTTTCACATCTTAATTAATAACCATACATTCCCATGAAAATTTTCTGTGTTTTCATCTATTCTGAACGTTCGTCTTTTTCTCATGGATGAAAGCTGCGTAACTTGATTAGGTAACAAACAACGTGTTGGTATTTATTTATTTTTATTAATATAAACGAGTCAGTATCTCGGCCTAGTTTTGCTTTTTCAATGAAAAGTGGGACCGCGAATTGGTAGTGGAAATGTACGAGACATAGAGTTGGTTTAGGGTAGGTGAGGGGAAAATAAAATAAAAATTTAAGACCTTTTTTTTTTTTTTCCTCTTGAGTCTTGACAATGGAATCTGGTACTTTATCCAGGGAGAAATGAGGAAGCCAATGGTTTGCACTTTTCCGGTTTCTAGTTACAACAACCGCTGTGATGATAAAATGACGTTTAATCTCACACTTTTTTTTTTTGTCTGTAAAAAGTTTACTTTTCCTGCTTGCATTAAATTTTTTTTTCTCTTCAATGTTAATTTTAATGATGTTTTATTCTATTTTTTAGTATTCAGACTGAATTGTTATTTTTTATATCGAAAACTAATGATACAATTCACAATTACATAAAAGAAATTTTGTTGCATTAAAAAAAGTTTACTATGACTGAATGTTTATTTTTCTTGAAAAAACAAAACAATATGCAATTGACAATGACCAAAAAGAAAAATTGTTAGTAATAGGTTTATTGAAACCGCAAATTTGACTACAGGCTCCAACTACCAAGAAATAATAATGAAAAAAGGAATTTCAAATTTCACAGATGTGCTGCACGTAACGTACACACCTTTTTTGTGGCTAATCGTGAAATGATTTCCAATGAGCAAAATTTGGAAAAAAATTGAGCCCCTAGTAGTTGCTCTTCTGATATTGAATAACAGAATTTTGTGGATTGATAAAGCTGTTAGCAAGGGCTGGAAAACATTTTCTGCATGTCTAAAATGCAAGCTGAGTCAGTGCAGCACCTCTTCGATGTTCGATCTGTGTACATTCCAGCTCACGGTACCAACTCGTCTTCTACTGGCTTTCCATTTCCATATAATTGTATTTCAGAAATCAATACAGGGTTCTATATTATATTCTTTCTTTATATTTATTTTTTGTGTTTTCATCGTGGTCTTATATAATTGGGTGCGTTTGGATAGGTGTGGGAAGAAGGGAAGAAGGGAAGAAGTGGGAAGAAGTATTGGGAAGTGTGTAACTTTGTGAAAAGTTTGGATTGTTTATAATTTTTTTTCTTCCCATCTTCCTTCTTCCTCTTCTTCTTCTCTCATCCAAACGCACCCATTGTGAGGACTTTCGGACCAATTTGAACAATGTGGTTAGACCTGTTTAACGTTTCAAACGGAAACGGAATGACTTGTTTCGTTTGTTGTTCCGTTTCTCGTAACGGTATGTACCAGACGATTCGTTAACCGTTCCGTTTGTATGGAACGTGTATATTTACACTGTATTTCACCCAAACGAATGACGAAACACATTCTGCTTATTGTTCCGTCCCTGAAATGGATTAAAATTTCATACTCTTTTACCATTTCGTTTGGACGGAACGTGCACGACAAACGGTACACGGTATACCGTTTGCACCCCTAATTGTGGTTAGTAATTCTTATGACCTTATGGCCATATGTACTTTTTAAATATTTTTTAACTGAATTCTTAATTTATGCAATTATGCTGTCTTTATGCTATTTTCATGCCTCCAAACATATTCTCATGGACTAGATTATTCATCTTTTGTTCAAATACCCAACATTTTTTCATAACTAATTAGTATGCATGCTCCAAAGATCTACCCAAGCATCTTGGTCAACACAAGGAATAAAATATTTTCAGAACCCGACAGAATATCTCGATCTTATACTCTTCTTGTAAATAATGATTTCCTTTTGGTTGTAGTAATAATTAATCAAATAAACATGAGTGTGAGGCTAATAACTCGTTTGTACCAGTGTGGAAATTTTTTTTTTTTGAAAATGAATCTTTTCTACCATTTTTCCCCACGAGCAATTAATTGATAATCGAAGAGAATTCTATATAAGTCATACCTTGAGGTTATGTTGGATAGAAAATCAAATTAGTTAAATGAAATATTTTTAATTTTCTTATAGTGATGATAATATTGATTTTATTTTAATTTGTCCTTCTGTCAAAATGCAGTCTAGTATACATAATTAAGCAAACATAATTCGCAACAAAATGTACAGCTCACTATAATTTTTAATTTTGTACAGAGAAAGACGCATTGTGTAATCACATTGACATGTGCATTGGATCCAGATCCATGAAGGCAGATCTACATTAAATTAATCGGGAAAAATAAAAAGACAGTCTGTTTCTCGAAAAACACAAGTCAAAGGAGATCTGAATTAGATTAATCCAGAGACAAAAAAAAAAAGAGTCAAGTTTTACAAAAAAAAAAAAGAAAAAAAACAAAAAAATTGTCCAATAAGAATTATGAAATGATAGGTTTCCCGTACACCAGGAGGATTCCTATCTGCGGATAAAATCCTGACAAGTCCGCTCGCTGAAAATTTCATCAGTCCGATCTAATCTCAACCGATAGATTTTCACAAGCCGTACTAATCTCAACGGACTTAATGTTAATCACGATCAGTCATTATTGATCGAACGGCCCATACACAGTCTGCTGCCATGCAGGTGCCACAAGTAGACCTGCCAAACTTCGAAAATGGAAGTGGAAATAGCTTATTCCGCTTTCGTTCCGTTTTGGTAACAGATCGAAATTGTGGTTTCGTTTCCGTTCCATTTCGTCAAACAAAACAAATTTTTGTTCCATTTAATGTTCTGTCCTCATTTCCTAATGATTTCAGCCCATTTTTTATGTTCTGTTTCGATTATGTTTACAAATTTTAGTTTCATTTCGTTCCATTTCCAGAAACAAAATTGATTTTCTTTTTCGTTTAACATTCCATTTGAATGAAACGGAACGAAAACGTTCGAAACATGATGAAATTGATAGGCCTAGCCACAAGGACGTGGTTTGCATCTCTGCAAGCCTTATTTGCCTTTAAAGGGCATGGTCACGAATCAGGATCACGCCCTTGTTTGTCGGGGTTATTTGGGTTTTGACTTTTGGACTGCCCCTCGTAAATTTGGGCCTGTTTGGATGGCATTTGGAATTTGGAAAATTTCAAATTCCAAGCATAAATTTATTATAAACAATCCAAATTCTTTACAAAGTTTTATACTTCCCAATAAATTTATGCCTAGGAATAGAAAATTCCCCAAATTCTCTAAGGGGCCGTTTGGATCGCTTAGGAATTTGAGGAATTTGAGGATTTTCATATTCCTAGGAATAAATTTATTGGGAAGTGTATAACTTTGTGAAGAGTTTGGATTGTTTATAATAAATTTATGTCTAGGAATAGAAAATTCCCCAAATTCCTCAAATTCCAACTTCCATCCAAACGGCCCCTAAATTCCTAAGCGATCCAAACGGCCCATAAGTCATAACCCATAAAGCTAACTTCAAAATTCAACTCCACAGGCCACAGCGGGCAGCAGGGCAGTGTAAAAAAAACTGAGTTCATTGTTCCCAGCAACTACAAGCCAAGATTTTTCTAATTGAAGTTTGAGTTATTTATATCTGAAATTTTATTGATTGTAAATTTTTTCCTTTTTTTTTTGGGTACATTTAATGCTGAAACTGATTTTCTGAATTTTGGACATACTTTCTGTTGCCCAGCTGACGATCTCTGTTTAGTACTAAGCAATGCATCAGGCGACATAGCACATGGAGGAATTTATTCATATACCTATTTTTTTTTTATTTATTTTTATCTATATACACTTAGAATGCTTTAGTGTTAATAAGTTATCTCCATACTTGATTTATAAAAAAAAAAAAAAGGTTCAGGATCTACTACGAATGGGTTGGCCAACGCTAAACATTTCAAACTTTTGAGCCTTTTTAGCATTTTATTAAAGGGTGCGTTTGGATAGGTGTGGGAAGAAGGGAAGAAGGGAAGAAGTGGGAAGAAGTATTGGGAAGTGTGTAACTTTGTGAAGAGTTTGGATTGTTTATAATTTTTTTTCTTCCCATCTTCCTTCTTCCTCTTCTTCTTCTCTCATCCAAACGCACCCAAAGGTATCACTGATCTAAACATCCTTTAACCATAGTTAACTTGATAATTTTTTAACAATTCATGGTAAATTTTCTTTCCCCCGGTAAACTTGTACCACTGATCTAAATTAGTTTCTTTTGCATTAGTTTCTGTGAATTGAATTGAACTCTTACACTGTGTTTGGATATCATGAAGGGACTGAAACAGAAAGGTAAATCTAGGAAGGAAAGAAATGGGATGGAATGGAATAGAAAATTATTTACATTCTCGTGTTTGGATGATTAATAAAAGGAACGAAATTTTTTTTCCCTTTTCCTTCTTAGTCAAACTAGTCTTTTCTTCTACTTCCACTTTGCAATGCGTTTCTTTACAAAATCATCGTACCTCGTTTTCTTATAGGGAAAATCAGATATAAACCCCTCTAAGTTTTCATATTATTATTATTATTATTAATAATAATAAGTTATCATCATTATTATTATATCTGGATCATAATTCATATCTTACAAGTTACAAGTTTTCTTATATGGACCAAAATTAAGTTGGGCTCGAATTGTGCACGTACTCAAATTACCTGCAACCTTCTATAGTTCCTCATATGGCCCGAAAACAAGATAAACTGTTGACATTCTGTGAAATTTTAAATTCCAATTTAACGAGCAAATGTTGACTTAAAATGATTAATATTTTCAAACATATCCAGTTTCTCAATTCAAGCTGTTCAATAGTAATATTCTTTATACCCAGGACAAATAAAGAACTACAGCTTAGAATCTTTTTAGATGATTCGATCGGTCAGATTTGACAATCAGCAAAAAGCCCACTATCAGAAGCAAGATATAAAGAATCAGGTCACTCTCCGCTAAAAGCAAGGGTGCTGTTTCATACTGGAAATTTGATAATTTAAATATTTCTAATAACTTGTCCTTAACTCATATATAGTAGTTGACGGCTTGATGCTGTCAATATTCTATCATATACATACTTGTCACCATGTCATGTACTCAGAAAGTGATATATTAGTTATCACGCTGTAATTAACATTATCAAGGAGCTGTCAAAAGGTAAATATATAACACAAAGAAAGAATGAAACAAAATATACAATCTAATCAAAGTGACTGTTGACATTAAGACCTGACAAATTACATTTACCAGTATACAACAAAATATTGTTCAAATTAAAACTTTTGACAAATTACACTTGATAGGAAATAACAGGTACACTTCAAAACATTGTTCCAATTCTAAAATAACAACACATAAGCTAGTGTATCAGCTCCAGAATCAACATGTTAATCACTAAAATTCTTGAGCCTTCTTCTATGTTCTCATCTTCTTTGTTTCTCTTTTCCTACAAGTAAGAAAGAAGTCAATATATTAGCATCTTTGAATTTTCGAGCATGGTTCCATCTTTCGAGCATAGTTCTCATCTCAATTCTCAAATGTTGAAAAGTATAGGTTAGGACTAACCAAATAGTGAATGAATATTTGCGACCGCCACTCAAATGTAAAATTCCAAAAATAGCCCCAGAAGTAAGTACACTTTTTCAGTCTAAACCAAAAATTTGCATAAGACCGCGAAACAAGAATTCCTAAAACATTACCAGAAAACCACTAATTATTTTCTCATCATATGAAAGGCAAAGATTAAAGTTGTCAAAAAAAGCATGACTGGTAGTATTAACTAGTAGCCCGAATAAAGAGACATAAATTATTTATCTGAAGAAAAAAATTAATTAAGATTGATGATCGAAATAATTCTTAGTAAATTGACGCCTTTAAATTTAACATTAACACTTAGGGTCTGCTCCATAATATGGTGGGAAAAGGAAAGAGAAGGGGCGGAAAGTGAAGAGGAGCACACTTCAAATTTGAGTGTAATCACAAGTGCACCTCTTTTATTGTTTTTACATAAGAGTTAAACTCCATTCTCCCTCATTATCCTAGACTTTCTTCAAATTTAAGTTTCTGAAACAGAATAATGGTCTCAGACAGAAAAAGGACAGTTCATCTTCTTCCTCACTATCTCCAATTCATTCTTTCTGGAGCAAACCCTTAGTCACCAAAAAGTGCATACTCAGCTAATACGAACAAACTTGAAAGAAAACTTGTAATTTTTTTTAATTTCTAAATGGTATGCAGCAGTTTGCAAGAAAAGTAATTTTAAATTTATTATATTCAAAGGATAAGAATTAAAATGAACAAAGTTTTTTATACTGTACCTCACTAATTCCAGGGAGGAATGCAACCAGAACAAGAGAATTGATTACAAGCTTTAATTGGTTTTGAGTAAATAGCATTTTGAAGTTTCAACGTGCATAGTACAACAGAATTGATTGAATAAATAGCTTCCATTGAGTCTGAATAAATAGCATCCATTTACATGGCAAGAATTAGAGGAAGGCTAGGGTTGCTTCGCAGCGGAGATGATGATCTGGATGCTTCGAGAGGAGATGGAGCCATGGAGGCGCTGATTGGATCAGTTTTTCTTCCCGGAACACTTCTTCCAGCCATACCCTGGAATAAGGAATCTCGGAAGAAAATTATGATTAAAATATATTATTTTTGATGACTCCTTTCAATAAAATATAGTAACTTATTAGAGCCTTATCTCTTCTCAATTGTTATTATTATTATTTTTGAAACAGTTGCAGAATCTGTCAACTAAATCTTTCCTCAATTATTGCTGTCCATTACTCCAACTCCTCAACTACGCTCTGCAACTCTGGTTCTCTCCTCTATTCGATATATTTCCGAAAAAAAAAAAATTCGCATGGCAAATCGGTGGTGCTTATAGTTTTCTGGAAAAATTGAAAGTTCGCTTGTGCTCAACTGATTTTTTCTGTCAGGTTTTTTTTTATTGATCTGCTCTTGATTTGTAGCGATTTGAAGTAATTTCCTAAATAATTTGTATTCTGTAGCGATTTAAAGAAATTTCGTAAATAATTTGTTGCGATTATTTTTTTTATTGATCTGCTCTTGTAATCTGGCAAAAGGAGGATGTGGTGAGAATTAAGTCATACTGCTCTCGTAATCTGGTACATGGGTTTAGATACATGCCTACATGTTGCTGGTACATGGGTTGAGGTACATAGGCTGTGGTATTTTAGTTTAGTACATGATGTTGCTAAATTGTTTGTTCGTATGACATATACTAACTATACTACTCTTCAATTTTTATGGATTTGGATTGTAAAAACAGTAGATGTAATTGTTGTTTTTAATGTTAATAGAAACGGGCCTTTTTGGAGCCTCTTTTCAAAAAAAAAAAAAAAAAAAAAAAGACTCTTCATTTTCGGCTAATGCATGTTATGGCCGAATTCCAATTTATAGTAATGAAAAATTCGTGTCAAATAAACTACATCTCGTTAGTGCTAAACATAATACAAATGAAAAATAACAACTTAAGAAATAAAAGTTGAAAACAAAGACAAATTAATATTTTATTTCTTTCTTCTATTTTTCTTCTCAAGTCACCATCCAAACAATATTTCTTATTTTCAGAATAACACTCTTTCCATTCTTTCCGAACTAACACTCTTTCTAATTTTTCTTCCTGAAAGAGTTCTCACTTGCTTATTTCCAAACCATCCAAATACTAGAGAAGGGTATTTCAGTTCTAGGCTTCTAGCATTAAAGATTCAGATTATTTCTTTTAATTTATGAATAAAAACAGTGAAAAGGGTCTCCAAACAAATTAGAATTAGAGGGGTTTATATTCAATTTTAAAGATTAGAGGAGTTTATTTCTAGATAAGTAAGATTATAAGGGTTTATATCCGATTTTGCCTTTAATAGAATGAAAAATTGGAGTATTTCGCTAATTGTAGGCGTGCAAAAAGTAATTCCCTCGTTGGCGTTTGCAGCTAAAAATGGTAGGAGTTCGGGTGCTTGAAGTGTCCCGGGTGGCAGTCCAGCCGGGCCCATATCCACCTCCCGGCGAAACCGTACAATTGTCCTTCTTTGACTCGATCTGGGTCAGCTCACCTCATGTCCAACGTCTCTTTCTCTACCCCAACACAGCCTATGTCTCTTTTCCTGGGATTGTTGGATCCCTCAAATCGTCCCTTACAAGGGTCCTGCCATTCTTTCATCCGTTTGCCGGTAAACTCACTTACATTCCTTCTGCTGCTAGAGCAACTATCGACTGCTCGTTATCAGGAATCTGCGAAGGCGTCACCTTTATAGAGGCAGAGTCTGATCTCAACATACACTGTATTGCCACAAATGAAGTACACGACCTCGAGTCCTTTGTGCAACTCGTGCCAAACATAACCGTGTCAGAGCTTCCAACAGAAGTTCTTGGAGTGCAGATTACAAGTTTTCTCAGTGGTGGCGTAGCACTCGGTATTGCCATGCACCATGCAGTTGCTGATGGGAAAGGGCTGTGGCAGTTTATCGAGGCTTGGGCTACCATATGTCGTACTGAAAGCGTGCCATCAGGCCTTTCACCGGTGCATGACCGGGCATTGATCAAGTATCCTGGAGGTGATAAGATTGCAGTAGAGTTTACAAGGAAAATGTCTCATGCTTTTCCTAAGGTATGTCAAACCAATTTGAAGACAATTAAACGAATGAGAATGCATTCTTGTATAGATCCATTTGTTGTATTTAGAATGGGCTTAACTTGTTTTCCTAGTTAATTGCCCCATCTACTATCGCTATCTCTAAAATTGTTTATATTTATTCTTAAACCAGACAAAAGTACCGAGCTATTCAATTCAAGAAAGAAAGCGCCTGACTCGAAGGACTTTTTTTTCTAGACGCATCAACAATCAAATCCTGGAAGGAACATGCCATCCATGAGAGTCCTTCAACATTTGTATCCATATCAGCACGAGTACTGGTGACTATTGCGAGGGTGCGTGGACTCGCTGATGACAA
The DNA here is from genome assembly GCA_028095005.1 of Rhynchospora pubera. Taxonomy (NCBI): domain Eukaryota; kingdom Viridiplantae; phylum Streptophyta; class Magnoliopsida; order Poales; family Cyperaceae; genus Rhynchospora; species Rhynchospora pubera. Next base: position 205,576,102 of record CM051462.1, on the reverse strand, counting down.
TGGCCCCTTCATTGCTGCATTTCTCACTGATTGCCGTCCTCGCTTGGACCATCCGATTAGTAATGGTTACACCGGGAATTGCGTCTCACATTGCTTTGCCTGGATGACTGCATCAGATGTTGCCAGACCTGGCGGATTTGTGCGGGCTTGTGCAGCTTTGAAAGAGGTTAGGTTTGATGCATAGTTCATAATTTTGAAGTTAATTGATGAGCTAATACAAGCCATATTATTTCTTAACTTACCTCTCTGTTTGAGAAGACCTTTCCTATATAATAATCTGTTCGCAAGCAAAAATTTAATACTCTGAGACTCTCAGTCCACTAATGTACAACTGAAGTGTTATGGAAGAAAAATAAATTTCTTAATGCCAGCATTATTTAGCCATCTCTGGAATATTAAGTTTTTTTTTATTTTGAGTCGACTAAGTTGGGATAGTGTTACCTATGACCGTGCACCCTTTTTTTTTTTTTTTTTTTGAGGGTCGGGTGGCAAATGCACCCTTTTCTTATATTGCATAATAAAAGATAATATTTTTTTTTTGTTGGTGACTCGTAAATTTTTGTAGCCATTATTCATGTAAGTCGCAGAAATTCTTTATTTGATGAGTGATGACCTTGATGTTGGTTTGAAGTTAATTATAACACAAAAGATATCTAAAAATGATCAAGAGTAATTTATTTCCAACGGGCCTATCAGATTACTGATTTATATGTTTTCATCAACATTTCTGAAACACAAAAAAGGGAAAAATTATAGTTAATTGTCGATCCGAGTTAGTCATAAATTTAAATGAATCTTAAATACATCAGCAAAACAAGAGGTCGCAGTATGTACACACAGGTTTTCATAGTAATTAGCATATTATTGAAAAATCAGGTAGCAAGCTTCTTTGGTTTTGTGACAGGCTATTAGAAAAGCAACTGAAGCACCACTGGCCGGGTGTGAAGGTTGGGCTGATGAGTTTTTGAAACTCCCCGCTGGACGAGCGGTGTACTTGGCTGGGTCACCACGGTTCAATGCCTACGACACAGATTTCGGATGGGGCAAACCTGACCGGGTTGAGTTGGCATCAATGAAGCTTGACGGGGAGGTGGTGATGGTCAGGGGAAAAGAAGAAGGGACGGTTCAAGTATCAGTGGCACTGCATGCACAGCATATGGATGCTTTTGCTCAGAGGATTCTTTCTTAATATTACTACTGCTATGTATCAATTGATTACGACATATATGTATTTTATATAGAATTGTTCTTGTGTGGTCTTGGAAGCAACAAATTTGGTGATTAGAGGATTGATTTGTGTTTTGCGTTGCAGGATCTTGTCATGTTTATTAATTTTTTTTTTTGGGGAAATTGGACGTATACCCCTCTAATCTTCTTTAATTGGAAATACACCCTTCTATTCTTTGAATTTGGATATTTACCTCTCAAATCATGTTGATTATAGACATTTACCCTTATTAATATTTTTACCAATTTTTTAAATACGAAAAATCATTTTTAAAACATTCAGACAAAAATACCCTTATCTCCTCGGACCTTTCTTGTTCTAGTACGTCTCCATTGCGAGTTTAATTTATAAAATATGATTTCACAACAAAGAAGTAAAGGAAAAAGCGTAGTGCATAAATATCCTTTTCATGGGAATGATGCACAGCACACTCGAACATCCAATTGACGAAGAGATTCAGCAGTTGAAAGTCTCTCCAAGAAAGAATTCCTACACCTATTCGGCAGTCAGAGACGGGCTATTTTAAGGTTCTTCCTTTGTGTTCGGAGACCAATCAATGGTATACAAGCTACCAATTTTGCAGTATAGTATTTTGGTAAAAGAAAAGAATCTAAAAATTAACGGACTTGGTAAAATTATCACTCGAATCTTCAACGGGGCTTGAGTTATATCTAGATGCACTGTTAAACACCAAGATATATTGGCGACAGATTCTAAGTACAAACTCAAATATCCTCAACTTACGATTTCATCCAATCCATGCTTTATTTCGATCAATAGAGCTAACGAGATTAGGAATTTGATAGTGGTTACTAGACAATCGAAAAGAAAAGAAAAGAAAATGGAAGGTCGGAGATAGAGAGAGATACATAAGGGCATAGTTGTCTGAAATTTTGAAAAATGAATTTTCGTATTTAAAAATAGCAGAAAGATTGATAAGGGTAAATATCCATAATCAATATGATTTGAGGGGTAAATATTCAAATTCAAAGATTAAAGGGGTATATTTCCAATTAAAGAAGATTAGAGGGGTATACGTCCAATTTACCCTTTTTTTTGAAGGTTCATTTTTTGAAACCAATAATTTTTTTTAATTAAGAAATTTGGAAATAAATGTTCTAATAACTACTTGATTGATGGAATAGAGTCAAATCACTGGCCAAATAAATGTTCGTTTTTATAGTCAATTATTTAAAAGGAATTTATTTGTCTATAATAATAATAATAATAATTTGGTGTGGGGTTTTAATTGAGGTTGTGAAAGTCGCCGTTCATCGTAGATTTTGTGAGTGATAGGCTGGTAACTTGTCTGATCAGAACGCGTGCGCCATACTGCCTGCCATAAATTGTACCAGCGTGGAATGCTTTTCTACTATTTTCTCCATGAGCAATTAATAAGAAATTGAAGGTGTCGAATTTTAACCATACAAAGATGTTGGATTGAAAAAAAGAAATAGTTAAATTAAAGATAATTTTTATTTTTTAAGTGATGATAAAATCAATTTAGTTTTATTCTATCCTTCTGTTGAAATGTAGTCTGGTAAACATAATTAAGTAAACTTAGCTCGCAACATAATGTACAGCTCACTAATAGAATTTTTAACTTTGTATAGAGAGAGACATTGTGTAATCAAACGGGATGTGTATTGGATCCAGATCCACGAAGGCAGATCTGCATTAAATCTATCGAAAAGAAGAGTGTTTCTCAAAAAACCCATGTCGAAGGGGAACGAAATAATTTTAAAATTAATTTAAACCGTTCACCTTGTTAATTTTACGAACGATGCGTTTTAATATAAATTTTATAAAATTTAGAGTCGAATTAAGTGATCAAACGATGAACGCATAAGAACTAATCAGTAATAGTTAATCTGATTCATTCATTTGTTGATCACTTGATCAAGTATTAAATCAACTCTAAAATTTATAAAAATTATATAGAAAACATCACTTGTTAAATTGAACAAGATCAACTATTTGGATTTGGATTAGATATTTGAATTTTAAAAGTGGGACTGGGAAGAGGACAAAGGCCGCGCACAGATCAGAAACACCCATCAGAATGACCTCCGTACGCTGCCACATGCGCAAGCCCATCTGCCCGGCCCGTCGAAAGCATATGTTAATGTGAGAGAGTAAGAGGGACAGAGAGAGAGAAAAAGAGTAAAGGGAGACAGACTATCGAGGTGAGCGATACCATCGAACGGAGAAGGCTAAGATACGCAGAAGGAGATGAACAGCGGCTATGATTTATTACTGTGCACCAACTCTGCTAACGAATAGTGCCTCAGTGGAGCCAATATTAATATATGTTTCTATAATTCTATTTCGATTTTCCACCAGATTGCATCAAGTTGTAGTTGTCGGATCCCCAAATCACTTGCAAACCAATCAGACCAACGGCCCACAAAAATCGATCCATTAACAGCTCAATATATCACTCTGGGCCCACTTGGCAGCTGAAGTCGCTCTTTGATCTGAGTTCAACCGGATGACTTGTTGCGGCTCTATCAACCACTGCCGAAATTATTTTATTTAAGATTTTTGACACAAAAAATTTTAATACACAGAATTAATATATTTTTTTTAATAAGAAAAAAGTTCGAGCGCGGTTTATGAAAGCGTATAGCATCTCTCCTTCGTACGCGTTTATAAAACGCGCTCCAGGGCTTCGAACGCGTTTTATAAACGCGTACGAAGTGGGGAATAAATTCACCACTTTTGTTACGCCTTTTGAGAATTCAGGCCTTCGTACACGTTTATGAAACGCGCTCGGAGCTCTGGAGCGCGTTTTATAAACGCGTACGAAGGTCATCTCTTTCAAAATGGAGTTATAGCCGTTTCATTTTTTTTCACGGAGTTTTCGACAGAGTCGACAGAGAAGCCAGAGAAAGAGAGAAGGAGAGAAGGAGAGAAGGAGAGAAAGAAAGAAGAAAAGAAAGAGAGAAGAAAAGAGAAAGAGAAGAGGGAATCCAGGCCAGCAGCAGCGAGAGAAAGAGAAGCGGCAACGAGAGAAAGAGAAGCGGCAGCGGAAGCGGTGAACTTGCAGCGGTAAATTTGCGGCAGCGGCGAACTTGCGACAGCGAGGTTTTTTCGAAAACTATTTTGTATTTTTTATTTCAAATAGTGATAATTGTTGATAATTAGGGGTTTAGTGATTTGGGGGTTAGGGTTTAGTGATAATTGTTGATAAATAGTGATGATAATTTGTGGGAATGGATGATTGATGACAATTTGTGGAAATGGATGTAAATTGAATTAGTGATAATTTGCGCAAATTGTCCATATGGATTTAAATTGAAATAGTGATGATAGTTAAAATTGAAATGATTAAAATTGTGGAAATTGTGAAAATGATGCATGATGATAATTAGCGATATTGTGGAAATTGTGGAAATTGTGGAAATTGTGATAATTAGTGAAATTGTGGAATTGTGGAAATTGTAGAAATTGTAGAAATTGTTATAATTTGTTAAATTACTTATGGATATCGATGTAAATTTTAGTTTGTAATTATTGTGAAAATTATGTATAAATGGTGCAAATTAACATAGTTTCAAATAACTGGAATTGTTTATTGAAAATTATGTATAAATTTATTGGTGCAAATTATGGTGCATGAAAAATTTTACCTTATTATGATAAAATTATTCGATTATTAATCAGTAATTATTGTGAAAATGTCAATTACATAGAAAAATAATTTTTGTTTTGTTCGTTTTGATTATTGAAAAAAATATTAAATTAATTGTTGTTCTTATATTATTTGAATCAGATGAGTTCAGCAGAAGATGAGGCTGGTCCTTCTGGTGCTTCACCACCTCCCACCGAAGCACCCTCCACCCAGCCTCGGCCAAAAAGACGTAGGCGTCGCGCAGCCCGTCCGAGCGCGCAAAATGTCAATCCACCTGTGCAACCAGCCAACGTAGAAAACCAACATGTTTTGTTTGTTACGGATAACGAGCATCTCGTTGGTTTGTCTTTTGAGGAGGTAATAGACTGTTTTATGTTAATTTAGATTTTTTTGCTTATTATAAATTGTATTATAAAAATAATTGAAAATGAGATTTATTATAATTTTTTTTTTCAATCTAATAAATTGTATTTAATGCTTGTACTTTTTTCCTAAAAATTAAATAATAATGGTAATAATCCCCTTCGTACGCGTTTATAAAACGCGCTCCAGAGCATCGAACGCGTTTTATAAACGGCTACGAAGCTCTGACAACCTCAAAAGGAGTGAGGGGAGAGTGCACTGTATCTCTCCTACGTACGCGTTTATAAAACGCGTTCGGATCCTTAGAGCGCGTTTTATAAACGCGTACAAAGGGAGATGTTGTACGCTTTTATAAAACGGGTACGAACTTTCTCCTTATTAAAAAAAAATATATATTAATTCTGTGTATTAAAATTTTTGGTGTCAAAAATCTTATATAAAATAATTTCGGCAACCACTGTCCACTGAATGTCAACCGTGTGTAACGGCCTCCACCCAAGCCTATTGATCAATCATGTTAATGACATTTTAGTTGATCCATCAAATTTTAAAATGTCTAAACTTGAGTGGTACTAGTCAATAACGACAATGATAGTTTGAACATTTTACTATGAATTTAATCTCATACATAGTTTGCAAGTTCAATTGTGGAAATTGAACTTTCTGGTCCTTCATGCATCCTCTTATTTAAATCATATACATCATCATAAATGCAGAAAAATATAAGAAAACACAGAGAGTACGCTATTGCCAGAAGAAACGACGCCGGAAGCGAGGAACTTAATTGCATGAATAAAAACGTTTCCAAAACGCATGCGAGCAGTGTGATAGTGCATGCCAACAGAAACGCATACCATGCCTCTTTTCTGGGATTGATCTCATGAGTTGCCCGCCACCACCACCAAAAGTGCAACACTCCCAAAATTGAAGGAAAACACCGGCAAGCTATCAAAATCCACGACTCGTGCTTGGAGAGATATATTATTATAGGAATGGAAACAATGCTCAATATACAAATGATTGATACCCAAATAGAGAAAACAATTTTGCCAGTGCAACAGCATCGCCGTTTAGTATCAACTTCATCCTCTGTAGAATCTTCAAAATGATAAAAAATTTTTTTGAAGGAATCATTACTGCTGCTAGATAATACAACTAATTACTTAAATCCCTAGGTTAATTTGTTTTTATACTTTTGATATAATAAGCAAACAAATACCCACATCTTATGCGATTTTTTTAGGCGACTACATTCTTGTAATTAGCTATTAGTTAAGTGAATTCAACTATCTAATAAGTTGAGATAAACGAACAATATATAACACCACACAATAATTAGAGAGAGCAAGAGAACAAAAATAAATTACTAGAATTGTGGAAAACAAACAGATGGTAAAAAATCGTAAATCTTGCCTGCTAACTAATAACAGAAGGAAAAAAAAATTACATTTCAAGCTTGACTAATTTTCTATATAATCTGGAACAATTTGGAGCGAAGAAACCTAATTAATGCAAATATAGCGTAAAATAATTTTTTTTGTGCCAGAATCATAGGGAAGCAATACAATAAGGTGATTTCCATTCGATAATATCAATAAGTCATAGGGAGGTAATACAAAGTTAAAGTTGGTTTCAATAAAATATCAAGTGGAACATATTTATGTTGTCACTAAAAAAAAATATTAACTTGTTTTGCAACCGAAGAAGACCAATAAACTGGATGAATATCTGGAAGAAAAAAGGATATAGATATTGCACCTTTACTTGGTTTTCTCGACGAGTCTGTTTCATCATCAGTTTCATTTGTAGGCATGGCATTGGCTTCAAAATGGAGTCTATTAAGAATACATTGTTAAGGCACATTCAAATAAGATTATATATGTGGACAATATATAGACGTGGTTACATATTTTGTTGGCTAACGATCGAGAACTAAACATTTTATCATTATATCAAACTTAGATAATTTATAATATGGATCAGCCATATGTCAAAGCTGCTCAATTTGTTTCGGGACATCATTAAATTTTAATTATTGATGCGTTTATATTAAATAATAAAGCTTACTATGTAGCCCTTCATCATAAAACCTGTGTATTTGCAAATTTTACTCTTAATACTTACTTTTTTTTTTATTTGCTTGACGTACACCAGTTGTCAAATTGAGTAAAAAAAAAAAAAAAAACAAAAATACGAACAATCCAAAAAATAATGACCATAGCTAATTGAATTAACCTAAAATCAAATCAAACGAACTGAATAAAAGAATGCCATGGATTCAATAATGATCATATCAGCTACGTACAACTCTACAAGTCAGCTCAATAGGTATGTTCACACAAGATTAATCATAAATCAAGAGCAAAAAAATTACGAAACCTCTCTGTCATTGCTCGTCCACGATAAACAAAGTCAAGAACCTTCGCAGGAGCATCACAAACTATATTAGGCAACGACATGCTTGTAAGGTAATGCATAACTGCCAAAAAGGATAAGCAAAATTGAAGTGAAAAACAGTACATAGTCGTTTCTTACATTGTAGAAGAACATGTACACAAGAGATTGAATTAAAGTAAAACAAAAGAGCTCACATCTAGAGAAAATAGACTTTGAGAATTGAGATAAAATAATTATACATGTAGAAGAGTATAAAACATAAAGAATTTATATGTATGCCTTGAGGAAACATTAAGTAAACCAATGAAATGATGATTACTCACCTCTGGAAGCTTGAGATCCCATGTTTTACAGTCGGTCTTATTTTATATTGGCTCTTTGATTTATTTAGTACAATATTAGTAATAAGTGTTCCTGAAAGGTGTTTTCAGCTAGAATTCATAATCTAAATTTAGTTAGCTCTTTCTTGTTGATCTGTTTTCTATTGAGATAAGAAAATATCATATATTTTGCAAAAAGTGTCAAAGTGATAGGATTTTATTCAAAATAATAATAATCATAAAATATTTTTCGTGTCCTATATCTGGCCCTGAGATTTGCAAATTTAACAAAAGTGTATTTTTGAATTTACTTAAATAAGATAATGTCCAAAAATTTAGTAAAATTTATATTAAGAATATTCTTAATGGTCTACAATTGGAAAATTGTATATCATTCAAATTTCTTACTAATTTATTACGTTTCAATGCAAGGTTTCACGGAAAAATTCCTTTCGGAATTTCAGCAGTACTCGGCTTAGAGAATGATTTACAGATTTGGAAAACGACGCAAAAATGAGTTAGGCCCAACAATATATTTGACCAAGCCGATTAAATTTTCTGTCCAAACAAAAGAAAAAAAGAAAAAAAAAACTAGTAATTCTGTTGGTTCTCGCCCGAAATAATATAAAGATAGTGAAAAAAAAAATACGGGCTCCGTTTGGATGCGTTGAGAATAAGGTAGGTTAAAGAAAGAAGGGAAGAAATTTATTGAGAAATGGTAAATTTATTGAGAAGTGTGTAACTTTTGTGAAGAGTTTGGATGGTTAGGAATAAATTTATTAATAAAAGCTCCGTTTGGATGCGTTGAGAATAAGGTAGGAAGAAGAAAGAAGGGAATAAATTTATTGGGAAGGGGTAAATTTATTGGAAAGTGTGTAACTTTTGTGAAGAGTTTAGATGGTTAGAAATAAATTTATTGGTAAAAAGTGGTTATTCCTTATTCCTTATTTCGGGAAGAAGTCATCCAAACGGAGCCATAAAGTGGTTATTCCTTATTCCTTATTCCAGGAAGAAGCCATCCAAATGGAGCCGATAAAAAGAGATTTTTTATTCAGAGATCATATGGATTATCAATTTTTTTTAAGAAAATTGTATTCTCAAAACATAACTAAGTGTCCAAAAGACACGACAACTGTCTTAAATAAGCAAATACAAATCCTAAAAGACAAAATATATAAAATTGCTAAAATAATCCTAAAAGATTAAAATGTATAAAGAAAGGATCAAAAGTCCACCAAGAAAGACTTGGATCGCAAATCTGAGCTCACGATTTGGCAAAGCGAAACTTTCTTTTTGGGTCGGGACATTGGGTTATGAATTACCATTCAAAATTTCAGCCAAATTCGACGATCGCTTCGAATCAAAAGTTATACCTCTTTTTGTGAAGTGTTCGTGTAACCATATTGCAACATAATATATGTGGGATATGTATATACGATAAATTTATACAATGTTGTCGTCAAATCCTAGATTGAACAGGGCTAGGTGGCTAACTACGCCATATATATATATATATATATATATATATAGAGTTTAGCTACGGTGAGTCGCGACCAATACTCCTAGATCTAGATCAAAATGATCGATCCAAACCGTCTAATATGATCTCCCTATTGAAATCTCCGTGCAAATCAAATTTTTTATTTTTTTCGAAATTTTTAAGTATTTTTTTCGAATTTTTAAAAACTGATGTTTTTGAATGATTCAGAACCAATTAGATTAACGATTTTCTAAAATTTCAAAAAAATACTTAAAAATTTCGAAAAAATGAAAAATGTGGTCTACATGAAGATTTCAATAGGGAGATCATATTGGACGGTTTGGATCGGTCATTTTGATCTAGATCTAGGAGTATTGGTAGTGACTCACCGGAGGGTCCGTGAGTCGCGACTCACCGTAGCTAAACTCTATGGGGATGTTTGGAACTCTTGGAATAAGGCCTTATTCGAAATTGCTATTTCTAGAGGTTGTCAAACTTCATTTAGAGCAAGCAAAATAGCTTATTCGGGTCCTTATTCTTGTTCCAACAAAATGTTGGAACTAGAATGGAATAAGCTAACCATCCAACAACAAATCATTATTTTAATATTTTTTCTTGTTCTTATTCTTAACTAACCACCCAAACAACATCTCTTAATCTAAGAATAAGCAATTATTTAACATTTCTTATTCACCACTCTTGTTCTAAAATATGTTATTCTATTCTTATTCACCACACTTCCAAACACACCCTATATATATATATATATATAGTTTAGCTACGGTGAGTCGCGATCAAAACTCCTAGATCTAGATTAACATGACCGATCCAAACTGTCCAAAATGATCTCCCTATTGAAATCTCTGTGCAAACCAAATTTTTTATTTTTTCAAAATTTTTAAGTATTTTTTTCGGATTTTTAAAAACTGGTGTTTTTGAATGGTTCAGAAACAATTAGATTAACATTTTTTTAAAATTTCAAAAAAATACTTAAAAATTTCGAAAAAATGAAAAATTTGGTCTACAAGGAGATTTCAATAGGAAGATCATATTGGACGTTTGGATCGGTCATTTTGATCTAGATTTAGAAGTTTTTGTCGTGACTCACCGTAGCTAAACTCTCTCTCTCTCTCTCTATATATATATATATATATAATTATATATATATAGAGAGAGAGATGGAATCACATCCTCTACCGACCTTTTAAGGTTGGTAGAGTGACAACTTTCGATCTAAATCGTTAGATCTAATCTCAACGGTTAAGGGAGCCCCGTGCATGTAACTGAGATTGATAGGCCCGAAAAATCTTAACCGTCGAGATTAGATCAAACGGCTCGGATCAAGAGTTGGCCCTCTACCAACCTCAAAAGGTTGGCAAAGGATACCTTCTTAGAGAGAGATAGGCTAAATTAGACTCCAGCCTATAGGAGGTCTATGTACTGAAGTTTTTCATCCGTCTGATTTTAAATCCAACTGTCCAGATTGAAGCGTTGAAGACATAACAGAAGTCCCGTTTTCTCATTTAGGGTGTGTTTGGATGACTAAGGAATAGGGTATAAGAATAAGAATTTTTTATTTGCGTGCTTATTCTTATTCTTGTGCAACCCAAACAACACAAAAATAAAGAATAAGGGTCCTTATTCCTATACTAACAAAACCATGATATAAGAATAAGGAATTTTAATAAGCACGCAAACCAAAAATCCTTATTCTTATATCCTATTCCTTAGTCATCCAAACACACCCTTAAAATCTCCGTTAGTCCATTTTCTTTTCGTTTGACTATTATGTCGGAAAGGACAAAAAAAAAAAAATGCATCTCTCTCTCTCTCCGTAATTCTCTATCAGGATTTAAAAAAAAAAAAACATGACTCTCTCTTTCGTTCTCCCCTCCGAGAGAAAAAGGTAATGAAACCCTAGATTGATGGTTTTGATGAACTAAGTGCTGGTGACGCAAAATCGAACATCTGAAGAAGTCCCTTCTCCTGGACATTTCGCAAACCTCTTTCTCTGTCGTTCTCCCCTATCTGATCTTCTCCGCTTTGTAAATTGAGACGAAAAATCAAATTCCTAGATTGGGGCGGATTGGCTAGAGAGATATTGACAGGTACAATAAAAACTCAGGTGATTGCTTGTACAATTATCCGATCTTCTCTCTTAGTTTCGTTTTCTGTTTAATATTTTATTTTGAGTTCTGATTTTAGTTGTGTAGCAATTATTGTCGATGGCTCGGTATAGGGACTGGAATTAGTGTACGCTCACCCTTACTTTCATTTTCTGTACAATTATTGCTCATTTTCTATTCAGTTTGTTAATTTGAGTTAGATTCTGTTCAATTTGTTAAAAGTTATATGACAGCTACCAGTGTGTCATAACAGTAAAAGTCAACAATTTTAATTAGTTTTGCCTAACTAATATAATGATTTTTAATAGTTTGGCCTATACAATTTAAATCGAGCTTGTTAATGTTGTATTGTTACTGAGCAATTTGTTAATGTTATATTGTAGGGTTGACAAGTGAAAGCAATAGCAACTACAATAGACTACCGAACCGTCTAGTAATCAATTTTTTCTTGGAATTGCACTTATAGGGAACGGCATGCCTAGTGTCACTTCTTGTAATTGATAACTTCAATGAAAAGAAGCTTGTAATTTTTCTTAATGAAATAATGTATTAGCTTTTTTTTTCTTTTGAGCAGTAGAAGAAAATTTGTAATCTTTCTTAATGAAGCAATGTATGTCTCTCTGAATTCTGTTTCTTTAAGACAGTTTATTATGTTTAGAATTTGATGATGCTTCTATGAGATGCTGGACCTAAACAAAAATTAACAAATCAGATTTTTTTTTTTAAGAAAGGACATTAAGTCATAAATATATCTCATAAACATGTGCCTGACTTTTAGTGTCTTTTCTATATTCTCGTTGGTACCAAGTTTACCTGGGCATGACTATCAAGTGTACCAAGTGTACTTGTGCTTTTATGGGTATGCTTCTCTATACTGGCCCTGGGTGTGACTATCAAGTGCTTGCTTGTTTTGGTCTTTTATATACACAAGTTTAAAGTAGAAACAATGTTAATATCCTGGCATACAAGTATTTTTAATTGAGTATTTTGAATTTCTCACTGATGTATCTGATAAGTGTCGCGGCTTTTTCGTCATTATTCTCCTCGAAGGAATTTCTCGAAGAACAATGGGAACATAGCCTTAGATTCACCTCCCTTAAGGTTTCGATCTCCATGGCGGGTATCTCTCAACACGAGAGAACCCTATAAAGAGTCGCTACTTAAAGGAGTTTCTTAATTTAGCGGGTCCTTTCTTTCCAATAGGCGCAAGCCCCTATTGTTAATTACCTCGTAGTTGCCTACGAGAACCTCTGATTAAGGGACTCAAAGGGTATTGACGTAATGGGCTAAGAAAAGAGACTTATGGAGTTCTATAATGGAGGACTTAATTGATGGTATCAAACTCAATGGACGGGACCCAATTAAGGATCAACAAAAGACTTCTAACTTGACTTAAAAAGAAGAAATTGATTTTTGGTTCGGAAGGGGTTTCTAGTTGATGAAAGGGGAAGCTTCGCTTAAGGTTGTTTCTGGTAAACTCTCGGGGCTATGACTGGCCTTCTTGTGAGAGTGAAAGGGAGTTTTACAACCTTCGGGGTCTCTTGGGCGACCTTTCGACGAAAGTTGGTTTTTTTACAACCCTAGGGACCATCTTGATCGGTCTTCTTAATAAGAGTTGGTTCTTTAACGACCCTAGGGACCATCTTAGTCGGTCTTCTTAATAAGAGTCGGTTCTCGGGACCATCTTAGTCGGTCTTCTTGTGAGAACAAAAGGAGTTTTGCAACCTTCGGGTCCTCTTTGATGGCTACTCGACGAAAGTTGGTTCTTTTGCAACCCTAGGGACCATCTTCATCGGTCTTCTTAATAAGAGTTGGTTCTTTAACGACCCTAGGGACCATCTTAGTCGGTCTTCTTAATAAGAGTCGGTTCTCGGGACCATCTTGATCGGTCTTCTTGTGAGAACGAAAGGAGTTTTGCAACCTTCGGAGCCTCTTGGGCGGCCTCGACGAAAGTTGGTTCTTTTGCAACCCTAGGGACCATCTTCATCGGTCTTCTTAATAAGAGTTGGTTCGACCCTAGGGACCATCTTAGTCGGTCTTCTTGATAAGAGTCGGTTCTCGGGACCATCTTAGTCGGTCTTCTTGTGAGAACAAAAGGGAATTCTTTGGACGAGGGGGCCCGTAAGAATTCAATTTCTAAGTCATCTAAGGTTGATCTCAACCCTAGCGAGGGACTTTTCCTCAAACGAAGAGGTTTCGGCTTTGACTTTGGGTTTCGCGTTTGGACTTTTAATTTCTTGAAGTTTCACTTGGGATATTTGATGATTTTATTCACCTTGGCCTTTGCACTTTTGATTTTAGAAATTCTTTTCCATTTCGAAAATATTTCGAAAATATTTGACTTTTGACTTTTGAAGATACTTAATTTTTAGAAAATATCATACTCGAAATCATTTAGACTTTTGAAAATATTTGTACTCAAGTAGATTTAGCTTTTTGAAAATAGAATATTTGAAATCTTTATTTTGAAAGTACTTAGCTTTAGTTTTAGAGATTTTACAAACAATATTTTACAAACAAGTTTATTAAAAAGGCCATTTACTAAGGAAATACTTCAAAAATACGAAAGGCCGCTACTTTGACATAATTTCATATCAAAGTATCAATGAAACTGGTTTATTTTGATTTTTAGGATTTTATGGATATGTCGTTTGCATTTTCTAGACTTTCTATTATTTTGGTGAATTTCTAAAGTTTCGGCTCGTTTGTCTTTTTCCTATTGGGCCACGTCATCAAGTTGGGCTGACGTGGTTGCTAACTAGGCTAGGTGAGATGGCAGGAAGGACTTCCTATTAATCGTTTATTGGGCTCGATTTTTCCTCTTCTGGGCTTTACTGAAACTTCTTCATTTTCACATTATTTGACACTCTGTCAGTCGTCAGGAGAGAATAACATGGGTTTTACGGTTGCACTTGCCACAAAAGATCAAAGAGACCCTCGCGCGTTTGAACTTCGAACGAAGATGGAAACGGGTTCGTGTGATAATGGGTTTGGATCCGACATCGTTTCAGGCGGCCGCAGCCTTTGAGGAGGGGCTCCCTGACATCGCAAAGCCGAGACGAAACCGACGGTGGCCTCCGTTTGTTGTGCGTCGCTCACGGAAATTTGTAGCAGACCTTTATTCAATTTAGACCCTGAAAGTTTTGTTTTCGTATTTCCGACGATCGTCGCCGTCTCGGCCGACGGGATCGGCCTCGTTAGAACCATGGTGAGGAGGAGAGTGTGGGAGTATACCTAATTGTCGTTGTGTTGCTCTAATTTAACAGTGGTGTTGATACGGCAAGGAAAGGGGCTGGTACCGATGGGTTTTGTTGTGAACAACTAGCAGAAAACAAATTGGTTTTCAGGGCTATACATAACGTATCTACAAGACAACTAGCATCACTTTTTATTACTTGACATTCTTGATTAATGCAAATTGGCGATGATTATACGATGGACATGCCATTTTGATTTTGCCTCCAAATCATATATGGCCTACTCATGCAAACAAGATTAGATTTTGTACTTTACTAATAGTCATGAAGTAGAAACCAGTGACACTCAATATTACACGCATAAGAAGACATCATTATTCTAGGTCGATTATTCCATAAAATATAACAACAAAGGTCAACGATTTCCAATTACATGATCATTTTTTATTCAAACATTTACACATAGTACCCTGTGGCCTAACTAATTACTATCAAAGCAAGATAAAGATCATGTATATTATTCAGACAATACTGAAAACCCAGAGTCCTTACTGGCTATGGAGATGACATCAAGAGGTATTCATTGGACAAAAGCATTTTTGTAAAACTACTTCTGAATTCTCACTTTCCCTGTAAGATGTAATCAAATGAACTTCTTTAAAGGCTCACATGTGGACTGGCCCACTTGTCATACTTGCACAAAAGGGACTCGTGCTTAGATATTGTTTATATTGTCAGAATCTGTACAGTTCTGGAATTTCTAAGAATTACCAGTTTCATTCTGCATGACTTAAGTGTAATTAGGCAAGAAGATAATAACTGAGTTCCTATTTCATAGTCAAAGGCCACCTCAATCATATCAAAATAAGGTCAACCATTACAATTCTAAAAAAGTGCTCAATGGTACTAAAATCTGTTGTCAGCCCTTAATAACCCAGAATTTCACTTAAACCCTTCATTTTTGGTGATTATACCGTTGGCATCCATTGTATAGGAGACATGGTAATACCATACAGAACCATCTTAACCTATCTTCAATGCAAACCCTTCCAAGAGCCCCCACTGAGTCATAATGCATGCTAGATAAATAAAGCTGTTACAATTTGCAGTGAGGTCCATTATTCCCTTTCTATTATCTACATGCACGGTATGCCTTAATTTGGTCAAAATATAAGATAACTCAGTGTATACTTAATCAAGCACATCACAGGCATGACTAACAGTGCCTATCATATGCTTGATTGAAGCAACACTACCTGCTTAAGTGCTCCAAAGCCAGTGCTAAGGAACGATCTTAGGCAAGTTCATCCCAAATGCATCCTTCATGCGCCGTGCGCAGTCCAATTGCAAATGAGGCACCGATTAACCCTAATTATTAATTATGGTGATTTAATTGAGGTTTCTCATGCGCTGTGCGCAATCGAAACTCAATTTCAATCTTAATGACTTAGATTCTAGGAAATCCAGTACCAAACGTCAAATCTAAAATCTAAACATGCTTAATATGAAGACAGAAGAAAGGTATCTAAGTTCATCTAACAAGGCACGATCTTGAAGTATTTGCTTTCTCTAGAACCAGACCCATTACTTTAATTGACATCAGTATCACATGATTTAAGCTAAAATTAAAACGTTTTTCAACGGTTGACAATTACAAACACTTCTCATGCGCTGTGCGCAATCGAAGACGCAACTGAGCAATCCATAGAAAATGAAGATCCTTAATTCTTATTCTTTCCTGTGCCATGTGCAATCAAGAACTATCTATGACATTAAATTACTTGATCTTTCTCTTCATGCGCCGTGCGCAATCCAATCGGATCAAGGAGATGAAAGAGACAAGCACTAAACCAAGCATATTGATCAAAAACACCATATTAGAAATCAAAAAGGTACAGATCAAGAATTGAAAGCATCAATCAAGAGATACGATTCCTAATGCAGATCAGAGAAAGAAACAAGAAAGATTCTTTGCACGAATAAGATGCTATCAGATCCAGCATACGACATCCAATCAAATTTTATCAAAATCATTCAATTCTCCATCAAAATTCTCGATTTCGAGATATAATTCGCCTCTTACCTTTATTTCCTCACCTTACCTTGGTTACAACTGTCTTGAGAAGCTTCAATTGCTCCTAACTCTTCTCTTCTAACTATCCCTCTTACCTATTCGACGAAATGCCTAACCTTTCTCTCTATTCTAACCTAGTGTGTGTGTGGTGTGTGGGTGTGCAATCTTGGATCTGGATCTTGCCAAGTGAAGATCTCCTCTCTTTTCTCTTCTCTTTATCTTCTATTTATAAGCGATGCCCCTTGCTTCGAGAGTCCAGCCCGGCAGTTACGCTCCGTCTCATCTCTAACCACTTCTGTTTGGGATCCTTTTCCTCTCTTATTTTCTCTTTTCTGGCTACACACGGCGTCTGGTACACCACGGCATGTTCTGTGGGTCCCATCACGTTTCCCTTTCTTATGTTTCATGAGTTCCACGTTCAGCCATCTCGCATGCACGAAGAGGTCAGATTTCAACTGAGATAGTATACCCAGCGATATTCTTTCAGTTTTTCCAGCGTGAGCCCGGTGCTTTGTGAGCCGTGCATAACCCCTTCGATCCATCATCTGTGGTTCTTGTAGACCGCGTGCTGCCAAGGCCTGTTCACTGTACGGAGGGAGATTTGAATTTCGTGCTTCTCTTCTCCGTTTCATCAGTGCTGGAGGGGATCGGCTAGTGCAGGAATTTTGATTTTATCTACTGTTTTGTTATATTTGTACATGGTTTCTTTATTCCATTTACCCCTTTATATATTCTTCTATGCTGTACATACCATGTAGCTGAGATCTTGCGTATATTGCATCCATACATTTTATTATAGTTCTGCTACAAGTCGTTTATAGCACCCCCTCTTTATTTTGCATCTTCTTCTCTTATTTTTTTATCATCATCATTTTTTTTTTACATCAACAATAAGATCTTCAGACCAATTGATGAAGGTCAGCTAATGGTATATGCTTATGTTTTAGGTTTCAGTTTCTATCACATTCTTTGCGCTTAGGTCAGCAGTTAATTTCTATTATCCTGTTTTCATGTTTAAAGACTAACAACATTTAAACATATTGGCCACATTTCAAATAATATTCTGACAGTTTATGGTAATGTCAAATGCGGCACGGTTCTCACATCTAACAATCCCTCGCTGGGGTTGAGATCAATTTCAAATGACTTAAATCAATTCTTATCAAGTGGCCCTCAAATGACTCAATATGAAGAGCTCTTTTTTTCAAACGAAAACCATCCCTTAAGCCAAAAGTCTTTAGAGAAGTTTAAAGGTCCTTAATTGGATCCCGACGATTGGGTTTGGTACCGTCAATTAAGTCCATCTTAAGCCAAAATAGTAGCACTCCACATCAAATTAGTTGTAAAATTGACATGAACCAAAACTCAATCAACTCAAAATAACATAAAACATGTGAAAAACCATTAAGTCCAAGCCTGAATAAACCTCAACTTTGGTTGTTACATGTCAACATCACGACCAATGACTGAAATTTTAATTGGTACCATCTCGTTAGTACATAATTTGGAACTTTCTCAATTCAATTACTGAAATCCATCGTACAATCCTTTTACTGATCAATCCCTCGGTTGACCATATCCATGTAATGTTTAAAAGATTCCTGCCTATGCAATCTCATTTCATCATTAAATTTCTCGATTAAACTCATCTTGGCCGAGCCACTGTTCTCTCTTGATCTTCTTCTCCCCTGAGCTAGCCAATGGCAAATCATCACCTCCCCTCTCATGAAATATCTCAGCACTGTGCATCATGTGGCCAGGAGGAGGCACCACATCATAACTGATATTTCGTGGGGCACATGTCTCCACCGAAGTATTTCTAACAGGAGGTGTGAGTACAAAACTATTTCGTGGTGGTTTTGCCGATGGAGAGGCCAAGAGAGGCGAGCTTATGCCGCACGATTGAGGTGGCACGGCGGACAAGAGACCCGCTTCTTCGGGAGAGAGACGAAGCGAGAGAGACAGCGGAAGATATCGGGTGTTTGCCTTGATTTTGATCGGAAACAAGGGGGAGAAGATGGCGAGTGGAGGAGAAGCTAGGTTTTTCCTCCTCGTCAGAGAGAGAGACGAAGGAGGGTTTCTTCTTTTTTTTTATTATTTCCGATATAATAGCTAACGGAGGAGAAATAACAGAGAGAAAACGGGACTTCTTTCTGATCAGCGACAGAATCTGAGCCTTCCGATTTTAGATCCGACGGCTAAAAAATTGGAGCACACAGACCTCCTGTGTGCTGGAGTCTAATTTAGCCTATCTCTCTCTCTCTCTCTATATATACACTAGTGGAGCTGTCGCGTTGCGCGTCCTATGTTTTCACTCGTTTTTTTATTGATTTTTACTATTATTATAGTATATTTTATTAGTTTATTACATCTTTTAAGCACAGTGCAAAATAGATAAATTATGAGAAAAAACAAATATAAAAATTATATTATTTTTTTATTATCAGTTGGTTGCAACAATTCAATATTCAAATCTCATTAACTGATTATCATTTGTAATGATAAATTTATTATTATACAGTGTGATCATATGGCTTTGTGTTGGAATTTTTTTACTACATTTTTATTTATTTGGGCTTTGGTTTAGGTTAAGATTTATTGACGTGAATTGACAAATTTTTTTTGTAAGTTCAGGTTTATGAAAGAATTAGACTTTGTTCATATGGAAAAATTTTCTAACTTTTTATTTTAATTCAAGAAATGTTGAGACCTTTATGTAAAACACCTTAACTAATCATGTGTCATTGGTGATTAACATTTTAATATGTGTTTGAATAAATTGCCTCACCAAAAATCATCATTCATCAATCGAAATAAAAGAATTGCATATTAATTTTTTTTTTGGGTGAAGCATTAACAAATAGAATCAAAACATAAATCGTATCAAAATAAAACTATTTGGAAATAAGTTATAGCTTATCTAGCTAAAATGATGACTTATAACATTGTTTTATTTAAAATTATTAGAAACGATTCTTATGTAATAATGACAATTAGAAATATGGATATATTACACATTCTATATTTACCAGCGGTTGCCATTGATGAAAATTTAAAATGAGAAAATTACGTTAAAGATTCAACATATCGAGTAATTGATATATGACGTTAAAGATTTAATTTAAATTAATTAAATATCATTAATTACTCATAACAGTTACTATTCTAATTGTTAATAGAGCAACAAATCGAACTTAAAAACAAAGAGAGGGACATAGAGAATAAGAGGTGAATTATGTATATTAATGCCTAATTAAAATAAACGAAATATAGTAAACTTAAAAAGTTGTATTCATTTGTGTTTGCCTTGATTTTTTTTTTGTGTGAACATGTTGTTTTATTATTTATATTCTGCCGAAATCCTTAAATAACTATTCCCTCTATGGTAACCGTTCATTTCCCAATTAATTTAATACTAGATGGGTACATCGAGCTTCGCTCGATATATGAGTTTTTATTCAATTAATTTTAATTATATTTTTATAATTAAGTTATATATAATTCAATAATGTATATATTTTTAGTTGAATAATTTAATTTTATTTAGTTGAAACATACTACAATATTTTAGAAATTTTGCAGATGGTTGTAAAACAATGACCGATGATCAAACACATGAGTCCATTCCCTGTGCTATGGTTCCACTCCTGTAATTAAGATGCCAAAAATATGGCCCATTAGTAGAGCTTTGAAAAAGAAAAAAAAATATAAGCCTAAATATTTGCTGATTAAATTAATAATAATAAAAAATAATAATATTAACATGAAGAAATGTCATTTAGTACACTAAATGTCATTCATAATATATCCTGTAATTCCCATTACAAATAGCTCCATAATAACACTACAAATCAATACGATTGAGATATAAAAGCAATAAAAATATTAAATAATCCATTTAGCCTGTCAAAAAAACAGAAGCAAATAGATATTGTTGCATAACTCGGTAGAAAATCGTAGAGAAACAAACTACACAACAAAAAGACATATCATCAAGCGTGATATTTATATATTCAAGGTGACCATTGAAAACATCATGGAATAAAGTGAGGTAAAAACAAAAAAAACGTGAACCAACATGAGTGTTCCTATTAAAATATAATTAAAAACTAAGGACAACAAATGATTGCAAATCGGTTCATATTAGTAACAGCCAACAGTTCTTAATTATACCATTTAACCCCCAAAAAAAATTGGCTTATTAGTACGTGTCTTCTTAAAAGTACTGATAGTCTGATATAGCAAATTAAAGTGAACGTCCTTTAAAGCTTAATCATGAATATACCGGAATATGGTACTGGTACTAAATTTTAACTGAAGCATCAAAACCTTTTATTGCCTGCGTTTGGATTGTTGGAAGAAAGAAGAAGAAGAAGGAAGAAGAAAAAAAAAATTATAAACAATCCAAACTATTCACAAAGTTACACACTTCCCAATACTTCTTTCCATTTCTTCCCTTTTTTCCTTCTTCCCACACCTATCCAAACGCACCCATTAATATCGCCTATGTTTAGCTCGAGTCAAATAAAAAATATAAAATGCGCGTAACATTTAGGATATATATACTCTTTGCAAACTGTACTAAAGTTGTAATAGCATAATTTAACTTTTTAACTTGTTAAACTGGAAGAAATATATGATTTGTCTCACTGTCTCTTATGCAATCATGAATTACTTTTGGAGTTTTGGTAGCATAGTTTGACTCAAGTGCTGGTTTGCATGTTCATCCATAATGTCAGCTGAATGTAAAAAAAAGAACAACAACAACAACAATAATAATAGTTAGTAAAAAATAATAATCATATGAGTAAGAATGTGATATATTTCCTTTATTTCCAAAAATACCCCGTATGCATTGCTATATATCACTTGTATTGTGCCAAGAGGGCCATTACGACATATATCAACAGCAAGCTTTTAAAAAATTCCATTTTTTTCATTTTATCGCCGTTTTATCTTAGTTCTCGTTCATACCGTACTACCGTTTTATCCGTTTTATCACCGCATAAACCCTTTTTTTACCATTTTATCACTGATAACCATTAAATCACCACCCAACCGTCAAACCGCATAAATCGCATTTTAAAACCTTGATCAACAGTCAACACCTTAATAATCTACTCCAATGAGAATTCATCTTTTTTACTGACATAGAATTATGAGCCTGCGCAAAATTAATTTTGAGCTTATCCAGCATAGAAGTAAATGTTCATTATGCATCGTATAATTCTAACTTTGCAATTTGATATCATTTGTTTACCCCAAATTAGAATATATATTTCAGCTTGTTCATAAAATTAGGACATACTTGAGTTATCCTAGAAGAGATTTTTATTTTTCACAATTATGAGTTATTGTGCCAAGTGACTTGATTAGCACAGTTCATGATTAACTAATCCTTATCTTTCGCATTACATGTCAGCTCAAACAAAAGTGAAATCTAGTCAACCTTGTGGAAAAATAGTTGTTTGCTTAGTATAAAAAAAAAATAATAATTGAGGGCAAGCTGCTCATATAAACCGTCTAGCACGCCGTGCAATAGCCTCACGGTAAAGAGCCCTTCAGAGGCCTCATGATATTATTTCCTGTATACTAAAAAGAGAAATATATCACATTCTAAAGTACTATCAGAATGTTTAGTTTGTAAACATTTAAGTTTGTTTTAAGAGAAATATATCAAGCTGATAGATACAAATAGAAACGGAAATTAATTAGCAAAAGATACAACAATTGATTTAACAATTTGACGGCACGTCGGCACATACAATGGAAATCTACAAACTTAAAAAACCTGACCTTACCACATTACTTAAATGGATTCAATCATACCTGAATTTGAGTAACCCCAAAGTAAAAAATTCGAAATTAGACATGGTATAAATAAATAAAATTCAGATTATTTTGAATAAAAGATTTTACCAATTTAGAGGCTAATTCTTTTGATTTATTAAGCATTTTTCCTGTCTGGTCCCTTTCAGAAATAGCAGTATTTATTTTTAGCTGCACCTTGTGGTTCTTTATGTCTTCCAAATAATGCCCATAGTACCTCATTTGTTTTCTAGAATTAAGCTGATGCACTTTCATTCGGTCAATCTCTTCAGTTATATACTATCCAAAAGAGAAAAATAAACATAATTAAAGTTTAGGAAAGGAACTTGAAGATGAGCCAAATTTCTCTAGAAAGGTAAATTTCCCTCACTATTTCTACCTGAGCATTTCTTCAAACACCTTCAAGGTACCACTAATTGGAATTCTGATGGTGGTATGAACACTGATATTTTCTAATTCACTACATATAAGAAAGAAATAAAACAAAATCAAAGACAAATATAACAAAACTGCTTCTTGAAGAACAAAACCATTTTTTTATTCTATGAATGGGAGAGAGAGATAAATTTTGATATAAACGAAGCTTACCGATTTCTAGGTCTTGTGGTTCCACTGTTCCGTCGGAGAAGAGGAGGAACAGAGGGAGGAGGTGGGACCAGATTGACGGGAAAGGATGGCGAGAGAATGAGTTAGATCTACCAGAGGAGCACTGAGGAGAGGAGAAAAGGAAAAGTGTAATAGGGGCTCGAAACAGCAGGAGGAACCTACGAATTATACAGGCAACGCAACAATGAAATTTTTTTTTTGCTGCCAATTAAACATGAACCGGTGAAACGGGTCAATTTTTTATGAGGATAAGAGTCAGCACAAAAATAACTACAGAGTTCCTGTTGCAAAAATCGAAAATATATGGAAAAATTGACTTGCCGTGTCGGAGCAGAGTATAACAAACCAATTTCGACTCGCACGGGTCTTTATTTATAATACTGAATACTGATACTGATTTACTAAATTCATATTTTTGCTAATCCTTTTGTCCCTAATTTAGATGGTGCATTTCCTGTGTCAAGCATAAATTAGAAGAATTTTATTTATTGTAGAAACATCATACAAATATTCACAATCAATAATATATAAATAAGCTCGTATAAGAGAAAAGAAGCACTTATTGCCAACCCAATAAGGCTTGTATATAGCTTCATATAATAACAATGTTAAAAAAAATTAATAAAAGAAAAAGAAAAAAATCCTTCCGCTTCAGTAGCTATTCCGATCTAATCTTCGTATTGATATCTTGAGATCCAACACTCTTGGGTAAGCATGTACACCACAAACAAAGGCAGTAAAATTTAAAACTCAAGAGAAGGTTAAAAAATAAAATTTGTTTTATAAACTGATTTTCTTCTAACATGTTGTTTGCTTCCTTATATTTCGAAATTAGATCCAATTTGAATTGTAAAATTGAAATGCCACATATATATGTATTTGTTGATAATGTAGTTGGAGAAGCGAATTAAGCATATACCACCAAGTTTCAGTTTACTGGCGGCACCAAATATCAACCAGACATCCAAATTTTTGTAGTTAAAAAAGCTAGAATGAGTACATTAATCTAGGTGTATCGAGCAGCATAAAATTGACAGACTGTGCAAAAAATATTTTTTTATGATAGCATAGAATTTTCCAAAATGCACCAAGGGTATAATAACAAATAACTTGGTTGCTAAAGTTAAGATTTTAGATCTCTTTACATGCTTTGATCAACTTGGACCCTTAATTTAGCTTTTGTGACATATTGTAATACCTTTGATCAATGGTTCTGTACATTGAAAAGAAAGTCATATGAAAAAAACAGCTAAACAATTATCCTTCTCTTGTCAAAATTTCTCAAAATGATCCGGCAAAAGTATCCAATTCAGCCTTAATTTTTGTCAAAAATAAAACCTTGATTTTGGAAATCAGGCTTGAACTTCAATCCTCAATTTGAACCAATGGAAGGTTGAAGCTAAGTTTCACAACAATACATCTAGGTTCAAGCAATGAGAAAGCAGTGACCAACCAAAACCTGACCTGATCAAGGAAGCCAAAATATACTAAAAACTGATAAACCGAGAACGTATTGCATTTCTTCTTTGTAGAAGCAATAAACGAAAAAATAGATTAGTGAATAATTTTGAACTTACTACAGCTCTAAAAAATCTCCATACAACCTAAGCATGAAAGAGGAGATTAGACATTGATGTTTCAATTCGACTCTGTAATACAATTTTGACCTCAGATTTGAACCAATTGCCCAATAAGAATGTGTCCTCTCAGTTGTTAAACCAAAACAACTTAAAAAAAGATGTCAAATAAAACAATACTAAAAAACATAGTTGTTTCCTTATTTAAGCATCAATAAATTCAAGGCGCATAAAATTAATAACTGCAATTATATAACAAAAGATAGTAAATTGACCCAATAAATTATAAAAGTACTAAGTTGAGCAATTAGACATGTAGAAAATAAAAAAATAACAAAAATAAAGACAAAATATCGATAAAAGGAGGAAAAGAAACAAAGAGTATACTTGAGGAGAGAGGAAACTTTCTCGGGCCTAAATCGAATGAAGCATCGATTATGAAAGCTCCTTCTTGCAACGTCTGCAGACTTTTCGAGTGGGTATGGTAGCTTTGTGGTCTTTCCATCCTTGAACAACGTATAATCTAGTACCCTCTCTGTGCATCTATTTCTTCAAGACACCACTTCATGCAACTTTCGATGCCAAAGAAACCTCTCTCTCAATTCAATTAACCTGGCATGAGTGAAACGGTAAGCATTTTTGCCTGACGGAGGGATTTTCAATCTCTGAACTTATTATTCCCAGGACCATTATGTAGTGAGCAAAAAAACATCAATTTAATTTTTGTGCGTTATGCACTAAATGGTAATTAAATTTTACTTATTAAATCGGTTAAAGAAGGAAATTAAAGATTATCTGGCACATGTTCGTTTCTCTACACGGCTCTCTTCATTGTATCAATTGCAAGTAAATGGCGTATTAAATATTTCCAATTTCTTTTGTAACTTCTGTTGGAAATAAATTATTAATTAAATATTTTCTATTTCTCCATCACGCATGTCAAATGAATGATGAATTTACTTATTCAGTTATTCCATTGAAATTCTCTTTACCAATTACCATGCACCTCTTTAATTTCTCCTCCATAACATTTGTACGAATTACCTTTTTGAGCCGATGTAACAAAAGTGTTATTAATCTAATAAAGGAGGATAGGTTTCCTGTACAAAGAGAAATTTCTTTAAAAAATAAAAAAATGGATCACCAGAGAATGTTCTAAGATCCATCAACACTAATTCAAAATTGAATGATTCTGAGAGCCATCAGTACTAATTGAGAGCTTAGTTTGCTCAAAATAATAATAATAAATAAATCTTTAATAGAAAATTTGAAATTCAAGTAAAGTACGCACTTACTCGGATAATGGGTTTTTTCTTCAGCGTGCTAGACCTTTGAAATTATTTCTTGTTCTTTCAATTTCTACACTTTATTTGAACCCTAGCTAGATCGCCAAAAATAATGGGTTGGTAGACTTTGCAGTGGCACCTATTAGTCGAATAAGAAAAGGAGGAACGAAGGGAGGAGGTTGTGCCAGATTGACGAGAAAGGAGGGACATGAGGCGAGGCAGTTCTAGGGGAGGTAGGAGGAGGAAAAGAAAGGCAGAATATGGGCTCGGACCAGTGGAGAATAGCTAGAGATGAAATTAGGTAGGGGACACTAGTATGGGAAAAAAATTACGCTGGCAGATAAACATCCAATGATGCACTGGGTCAATTTTATGAGCGATAATAGTCAACACACACATAGCTACAAAGTTCACGTTGTAAAGGTTTTAAAAAAATGAACGCACCGAGAGAAAATATTTGACGTGTCGGACTCTATTTTAACAAAACAAACAGGAAACCCACGCCTTTTTATTTATGCTATGGTGAGTCGCGACTCACATGCCCTCTGGTGAGTCGTAATCAAGACCGTCAGATTTTTTTAATGGACCGAAGAGATTTAGGCGCTGAGTTCCTCCTTCAGTTTAATATTTTCCGTTAGCACTGCTCCGTCTCCCTCTATTCTATTTACAACCTCCGTGACAATAGTGCTTTCCCTAGAAAAAAGAAAACGAGAGCTATAATGTGAAATTGAAGAGGACTCGACCTCCTCTCTCGACCATACCTCTTCTCGATGGGAAGACTCGGCAAGGCGTCTCCTTCTCTGGTCTTCTCTCTCTCAACTATCTTCGTCTACCTCTTTCTCGTGCTTCCTCCCTGGAATAATTAATCACTCTTCTGGACTCATAACCTCTCTTGGTCTCTCAGTCTCCTTGCAAAACCCTACATTCAACCGTCTCCTTGCAAAGTCAAGGTCTCTCTTCAATTTTTACCAAATTCATGTTATAAAATGTGTGTACAGGCCAGGCCGGACATAGATTAGCATCCTATTCAAGTTTTAACCGAATAGGTTGAAAGATTAGCAAATGGCGATAAATTACGAAATTGTATTTCTTCATTCTTTGATTTTTTGTAATTAGCATCCTATTGCATTTGGTGGTCTCAAGTAGCATAGGTATTTTTTTTTTTGAAGAAAAATGAGGGTCTGGCCCCCACCTTTTGTATTAAAATAAAGTTTAAATAGCATAGATATTTTTGTTTTTATTTATTTTTGAATAGCTCATCGCCAAATGTTTTGATTCTTGAATATAAATTTGTTTGTTTTTAATATTTTATTGACATTATATCATTATATTCCAAGATGAACTTTTTTTTATATATTGTTGTATGATGTTCATATTGAATTATACATCTATGCGCAAATGAAAGCATGATAGATGCATATGCAAAATTATAAGTATAGTTGAACACTTGAAGGCACGTATTGTGTCAGACTTTATAAAGCCAGTAGGCAAAATTCATTAAAGAGAAGTTCAGTTACAATTTGCCAGTAAATTCAAAACTGAACCTAGTGCCTGACTACCGTATTTCAACTAACCTAAAAACTACTGCCTAACATTAAAAACTTAGAAAAAAGTACCATCAAAACTACCGAACAAACCATACAACCATAATAAATATTTAAAATAAAAATAAAAATTACAAAGTCCTACGGTAGTCATACTCAAAGACACTCAGGTGTGTTCCATCAAACTGAAACCATCGCGGTGGATCTTGCTGTACTCTTTGGAAAAATCTATCATCGATTTGCTTCTGAATCTTTCCCTGCTGCTAGAGTGCCATATGTAGTCTCCCTTGGTATTGCATCTCCTGCCTCCTAGCGATATTGGCCAGATTAGTCGAAGATTTCGGCACCACTACTATGTACTCATTCTGGATTCATGGAAAATATATAATGATTACATTCAATCATACTACACAATTAAGTACATTCATTCTCAGATTAAGTACACAATTTGTATGGCCAATTTATGTTGTAGACCATGCGTATTGATTCAATCAAAATGTTAAGGCAAGGGCACAAGGCATATCCTACTGGAACCAGAAAGGTTCAGATTTTTACCAAAAATATTGTAATAGGTTCAGATTTTAACCAACCAGAAAAGACAAGGCATATTCAGAATTTAACCAAAAAGCGGCCTAGTCTATCATACAAATATGTCCAGAATCAGGTCTAATTAGGCCAACTCATAGAAAGGGAAATAATTGCTAATTGTAAGGAATTGAACCAACTAATTAAAGGAAACACGATGACACAAATTACCTCCATCGGATGCCAAATATATCTCAAATACATTGATTTTACAGGATGGTAAAATAGATAACTCAAAATTACATGTTAGAAGACAGAAATTGAAGGGTTTTAATGGCTTAAAATGCACAAATTCATCATAAATTGAATGAAAATTCAACTTATTAGATCTACCGTGAGAGAAGAGGTCGAGCTCTCTTCAATTTGAAAAATAATTACATTATAAGAAAGCAAAGACAAATCTAATTTGTCAGTACCTAGAAATTCGAAATCAAACCCATAAATTCAAATCTAGAAGAGTGGTTAGTTATTCTGGGTAGGAAGCCCGAGAAAGAGGGAGACGGAGATAGTTGGGACTTGAGAGAGAGACGACAAGAGAAGGAGACGCCTTATCGCGTCTTCCCGTCGAGGAGAAGTATGGTTGAGAGAGGAGGTCGAGCCTTCTTCAATTTTGCGATGTAGCTCTCGTTTTTTTTTTCCAGGAAAAACGCTACTGTGGATGTAAATAGAAAAGAGGGAGACGGAGCAGTGCTAACGGAAAACATAATGTATCTCTCTTCTTCTTTTCGTGGGTTTGGACTTTGATCAAATGAACAATTAATCTGATCTCCCTTAATCCATCCTCCCCTCATCTCCTCTCCCCTTATTCTCTTCATGACATTCTGAAGCATATCCTAAACGACACATACATGAAAATTGCTAAAGTAATTCTAAAAAGCTTAATTTTCTAAACTGTTAGTCTAGGAATTTATATTTTTTAATTGAATATTGATTGATCTATTACCAATCATATTTCTTACCAATCATTCCAAATTTAGTTAATTGAATCGAAATAGGAACTTAATTATTCCAAAACCGTCATTGTGATTCGACCTGAAATACTTAGACTATTGTTGTACGCTTGCGGCTTAATTTAGGTAGATTAGGGTATAAATTTAAGAGCGAGAAATCACACATCAGTTGACACGTGTCTACTCAAGGACAAAGATAGTATTCTCATTAAGAAACGAATATGGAGACACGGGACCTGATACATTTTCGGTCACATCTAAAGTGTGATGGTCACAAAAAGATGTGTGAAGACATGTGAATCTTCTTTGACACGACTCTTGCATAAGAAGGAACAGGTCTTTCATTTTTTTGTCTATTTATGTTTCACTTTCATGTAATTTTTAGGTAGCATGTATAAATTTTAGTTAGCCATGTTAGGTTAGTGAAACTTATTGTATGTTGTACTCGGTTATTCTCTCTTGATAATAAAACAATTTTAGTCTTGGCATATGAAATTGCACTTTTCTTCAAGACATGTATCCTCAAAACTAAACTCATTTTTTGTCACTAAAACTAATACTTTTGTGTGTTGCATGTGTTGTATAAAATTCACAAATCCTAACTCGAAAGAGTATGAAAAGTGATAAACCACTTTGGATCGACCTATATAAACAAATAATAAGGAGCTCAATATGAATTAATGGCACCTTGTTATGAAAAATCTGACATTAAAATCATATAATCCAGAATTTAACACGGCCTCAACTTTACAACTTTACAAAATACAAAATTGTAAATTCCAAGTTATATTCTCCCTACAAAATACAGTTTACTTATCACGTGTTTGACCCCAAACAAACCATGGGACATTGGCGTAAAACAAAAAGAGCAAAAAAAAAAAAAAACAATGAGACATTGGCTTATATGAACAGTCCAAATACCTAACTCCCCATGGCTCGAGCCCAATATGAGATGAGAACTGACTTCACAACTACCCAAACCTACTTACTAGAACTCCAACACTAGATTCTGGCCGTGTTCATTCCTGCCCAGGCTGACATAACAAGACTCCATAAACAACTCCATGACTTTTTCACCATTCCCATATGGCCCGAGCCCAATACAATGAACTAGGATGTAAAATCCATAGAAAACTCGAACAACTGCAATAACATATACCAACACCTAAACCAAAATTAAACAAAATATTAGTAATATACTACACATGTAACTAAAACAAAGATTATCAATTTATTAAAACTCACGAGTTCCCAAGTTCCATTTGAGTCTACCAACCAGCATAAAGTATATGTTGCTCCTAAAAATTGGTTGCACGTGTCAATCAGCTTCTAGTTACCCGAAAAAATGACCCCAACAATGAGAATAATGAATGATATGAGATTCGCAACTTTAGGAATTAGTGGAAAGAAAGATGTATGTTTTTTTATATGAAATATTAGTGGCACGAAGGGAATACACTCCACGAAAACTACAGAAATCAACATCTAACATAAAACGTTTTGATGAAATCCAAGTCGATTGTCCAGTGGTAGATCAGTGCTCATAAGCCTGGAAACCAGAAACTCGACGTCGAGGTGAATAACATGCTGACAACATTAAACCAACATTGTGTTTTGTTTTCATTATGATGATATTGGAAGAGCACAACCCTAAAAAGTTAGAAATCTAATAATAAGAGATACCTACTATATATATGAATTGAATAAATTAAAGAGGTATAAATGAAGAGAGATCGAGCAATATAAAAAAAATTATATTATTTTTAACCTGATAAGATATTGCTGATGGCAGCTAGAACAAACCCAATGATTGATATTATATTTATCAATAGCCCCATTAGATGCTTCTTCTCTGCAACTGCAAATAAAAAAAAAGTAAAGTTGACATATCGGTTCCAAGGCATTATAGAAAGGCCTTCAATCTGGCAAATACAAATAAAAAAAAATTCAAAAGTTTGAAACCTTTGTTCTAGTTATGAACAGTTATTCTTAAGACTTTGTTTTAAAGTAAATCAAGACAGATCACCAAGTGCAATTGATAAGGAACCTAGGGTAATAAACATTAAAATAAAATAAAAAACCAAGAACTGATGCCAGAGAGGTTGAAGCTTATCCACAATACACACAATCTAATCAAGTCAGCTCAATGGTGCAAGTAGTATGCATATGCTGTTATAATTAATATTATTTCTGATATAAAAAAAATTCGTTCCTATATGACATTGTTTATTTCAATTTTCAAACCTTGATGTGTACGGTAAATTCCATTAATTGCGCCTCTATAATTTGCCTTTTAGACGGTCCCACTATAAAAACTCTTACCAATGTTGGACACTTTCTTAATCTACTAGTAAGAAAACTTTTATTGGACTGTGGTGAGAAAGGACCCAAAGCTTGACTATGTCACTTATTATCCAAATTCCTTATTCTTATACCATAGTTTTGTTAGTATAGGAATAAGGGCCCAAATTCCTTATTCTTATGTTGTTTGAGTTGTACAAAAATAAGAATAAGCACGCATACCGAAATTCTGTATTCTTATTCCTTATTCCATGCTCATCCAAACACACCCTAATTGATTTCATAAACCTAGCTATATTTTTCTTTTTTTTTATATATTAAGTTGTCCGTGTTTCAATTCATTCCTTTTCATTCAGTACGGTTCCGTTTGGATGTGTTGCGAATAAGGTAGGAAGAAGGAAGAAGTGAAGAAATTTATTGGGAATGGGTAAATTTATTGGGAAGTGTGTAACTTTTGTGAAGAGTTTGGATGGTTAGAAATAAATTTATTGATAAAAAGTGGTTATTCCTTATTCCTTATTCCGGGAAGAAGCCATCCAAACGGAGCCTACAATCAATAAAAGGAAGTAATAACTAAATAAAGTGAATAAAACGGCCATTTGCGTGAAGTTCGTCTAGTTATTTCTACCACTTATAAAAAGACAACAATTTACATTAAATTCTTCCTCGAGGGTGGTCAGCAAAATTTCGCCTAATTTTTGCCATATTCAATCTAAAACAATGAAATCATCAGTTCTTTTCGGCTATTTGCCAAATTTTGTGAAAATATCTGAAGCGTGTGAATTATTTTAATTTCTTATCCTACTTTGCAATTTGACATCAATTCGAACAGATTTTAGCATCCTCATGTCTACGTAGGATTGCACTTTTACCTATTCATCAATTAAATGGTCGATTGCAGGACATAAATTCTGCTGCGGCATTTTCCAAAATACAGAAGTGGCAGTTGATGTAAATTAGTTGTTAATGCATTAGTTTCAGTGAATTGAAAATCACAGTAACAGCAGTCCTTTTTAACAAGAATTATAAGCGCCATCGGCAAATATACCATTCCAGCCATCGCTGCTATGTATTACAAATGTTCAGTTTAATAATAAGAAGTGTTCAGTTTAATAATAAGAAGTGTTCAGTTTAATGCGTCAGAATCGCCCTAGAGTCAGAGTCGCGCGTGGTCAAGAGGTGCGCTAGGAGGCAGGGGTAGAATCGGAAAAAATTTAATTTGAACCGGATCGGTTCATTTTCAATTCTAATTTTTACATGTATTTTTTTTCCGGTTCGTGACCCTTTCGCTTGGTTTTTTTTTCTTATAACAGTTGTATTTCTGTTGCAACTAACTGAACATTCTACTTATTAAACTGAACATTCGTACTTACTAAACTAAAAATTTATACTTAATAAAATAAACATGTTTGCTCATAACATTTATATTTTCTGTTGCAACTAACTGAACAGTTCTACTCAATTAACTGAACATTTGTATTGACCAAACTGAACTTTTGGCAAAAAAAATCAAAATGAACATATTTGGTCTAGCGAACACTTAAAAATAATGAACAATTCTACTACAAAGTGAACATTTGTACATATTAAAGTGAACACTTATAATAACTAACTGAACAAAAAAATATGTGCTGGATGAGTAGAGGGGTCAGAGCGCTAGTTGAGACGCTGTGCAACGCGATAACTCGGATGGCACAAATTGCGATGGCACTAATCAATTTCCCCTTTTTAATTCCACTTTCAATTCCGCTCGAACAATAATCATCGTACCTCGTTTTCTTATAAGTTATTGTTATATCTGGATCATATCTTACAAGTTTTCTTATATGGACCCAAATTTGGGCTGAGATTGTGTACTTGTTAACTATTGGTACATATAGAAACAATAAACATTCCATGTGGGCTGTGTGTTGTTCGTTTGTCTTTTAGACACAAGACTACAAGAGGTATATAAAACGAAAAGAAACTTGAAAAAGCCGAATGAAAACTTATCATGTCCAATTTCCAAACTAGCTGATTAAAACATAAGCTGATTGTAACGGATAAAACGCTATATATAGTATAATAGATATGGAATTGCACTAAGCCCATATGCCTTATGTACTTGTTTCTAGCTTCCAGCCACTTTAGGGCAATGTGTTTCGTGCACAACAGCTTTTTGTTCTACTCATCTCATATTTGGAGAGACGGTATGGGAGGCATAATTTTTTTTTTACCGAATAGCAAGCACACATTTCATTAGATTTATTCATCATCAAACGAATAAAATATAAATAAAAGAAAAATAATATTTAGCACCTCGTCGGTTACAATTACGCACTCAACACATCATTTTCATCTGGACTATAATACACAAATATTTAGGTACATTCTATATTTGACGAATGAGTAATGCTAGAGTCAAATATGTTTAACGTCAAACTTAATCCGAACCTCAATTATTGAAATTTTAAACGGTCGAATTTTTATATTTTTTCAAATTTCATAACTATTTTTTTTCGAATTTTTAGAATTTGAGGGTTAGATTGAAGAATTTATAAAATTTCCAAAAAGAATAAAAAATTAAATATTTGGTCTTCAAACCATTTTGATTATGGGGAAAAAAAATGACGGTTCAAAACTTCGAATTGATAGTTATATTATAATCTGAAAAATTGAGAGTCATTCTAGTTTGATGAACATTTCTTCAAACATGTTGGATTTTAGCATTGCTAATCTAACCTATCTCAATTTCTACATTGTTAATGTATATATATCTGGTCATTGCAAGACTAGCTCACAGTTTTGACTAAAATTAAACTTTCCTGACACTGTTCTGACAAAAAGGTGAAATTAAATCATCAAAAACCAAGATTTGAACTGGGATGTGTAGCATAAAAACCATGACTTATAGGCTCCGTTTGGATGCGTTGAGAATAAGGTAGGAAGAAGGAAGAAGGGAAGAAATTTATTGGGAAGGGATAAATTTATTGGGAAATATGTAACTTTTGTGAAGAGTTTGGATGGTTAGAAATAAATTTATTGGTAAAAAGTGGTTATTCTTTATTCCGGGAAGAAGCTATCCAAACGGAGCCATAACCACTGGGCCATATAGGTCTTTATGTTTAGCTCATAAATTATTTTATATAATTAGGAACGAATAATGATGTCATCCTGTTTTCATTAACAGGTTGAACCATCGAACGGATAGTTTTACCAGTTCGATGGCCGATCCGCTTTTCAAAACATTGGTGCCTTAAACACGACTGAAAAATCTCCTCGAAAATTTGAAGTTCAGACCCTTAATTCATACAGGTGGCCAGCTCCAGTGCAGAATTGTGCCAAGATTAACTAATCTCGTTTAATTCTTCTTTTTTTCCTCGACAACAGTCCAAAACTTTTTACGGCCCCAAATTTGTTTCATGAGAGCCTCAACCTAACTTGAGCAAATAAAAAAAAGCCCTACTTTCTAATTGGCAAAAATTCTTAGTACTTCCCATCCTGAGTCGTACGTAGAATTGTCAACAGAAAAGGAAAAAAAATTTCCACCCTGACACGTAGGGGTGAAAACGGTGAATGTTTTAACTGGTTATTCGTTTCGTTTAGCGAAAGCTTGAAACAATTTCGTTCATCTATATTTTGTGATTTTGATCGTTTCGTCCAAAATGAAACGGTTAATGTAAAAATGGTAGTTAATTTCGTATCCAAAATAAAACGGTTAACGCAACTTACCATTTTCGTAGTCGTTTTAGACATTATGCACCCCCTACTGACACACGCTCAATTCCACTAAAGACTAGTCAGGTTCCTCTTCAAATGATTAGTACTTATCACGAAAACAAACCACAAATGACTTGAGGAAAAACATGGTTTTAAGGGTGTGTTTGAAATGGAGTATACCACTATTAGTGGCAAATATGTAAAGGATTAGTTCAAAGGAGTTCTCCAGTTGAAGATTAGATCAAGATTAGTTAGAGGATTAGTTCAATGTAATTAGTCAATTAGCTCTGTATCTAACTATTATATATAACCCTGTACTTAGACAATAGGGGGACACAAAACATTTGAATTCATTTCTCTCTTCTTTACATTTCTTCTTTCTACCAGTACATGATTCTGGTTCTCTCTTCTATCAGTACACGTCTCTAGACATACTGTTACAAAATATTTGTTGAACCAGATGTAACCGCTTTCCTTTTCTGTCCTCTGTTCTCTCCCATTTAATACAGAACTGCAATTTTTCTTCTTCTTCAGAAAAAAAGAGCTGCAATTTTTTTTTAATTAATATTTCATTTTTCAAAAATGGATGAGTCAAAATCATTTTGTATGATATAAGTATCCACAATAACTTCTGACTAGATTTCGAATTCGGGATCATTACTCAAGTTATCTTGCCTTCACACTATTAGATGAAAGACTGATAATTAGAGATGCAATTGATTTTGCTTCATATTTTCCTAAACTCGATAATTTGGGAGTTATACGTACGTACTAATCATTCCCATTAATTAAAAGAACTATCTTTATTGTACTGGAAATGATACAATTTACATTTCCATGATTTTCCTAGCAGACGACATTATTTCAAGGGTCACGTTTTGTGAATGCGTATATATGATTGTTAATAACAAACTTTGATTGCAATACGATTATGATACATAAATCAAGTACTAAATAGAAGTCCATTAGTCAATTTTTATATATGCAGATGTAAAGGGACCACTTGAACACTAAAACACGTTAACAAGTTTTGGTTCGCCACATTTACCTAACTTCCCACTAGGACCTCTTATTGGTGCATGGAATTTTGCAATGCATCCAAAAAGATTCCAAAAGTTCCGGCATCTTGCTACAGCAGATATCCTCCTAAGCCCAAATATATATAGATTACTTTGGAGACTTGTCTTCCACATTCAACTAATTTTATCCGACACTAGGGTTGGACATCGAGCTTCGCTCGATCTAGTATTTACGTAAATTAAAGTTTTATAATATATAATTAAAATATATCAATATCAACATGTTTTAAGAAATGATCAAATCATTTATCACAAATAAATTAGACCAACAAAGTGTCAGCTTATCTAAGTAAGGTTCAATGAGAAACGTAAAGTTGTTTATTATTTAGGCATAAATCACTGGGATGAAAAAGAAAATATAAACAATTCAAAGACATTAGTGATACAATAAGATATATGAGTTCCTTTTAATATAGGAGAAATTCATCATTATATATGTAGCCTATATACAGATCTCCTTCATCATCAGCCAAATATCCTTCACCTTCTAATTGATAATCTTCCCCTTCAAAATCATAAAGAGAAATTAATGATAAGAATTTGGTTACAAATCGATCAATTCTAGGAAATACAGCTATGAAGCACAATTTATTATAAAAAACAACGGCAACAGTAATAAATGGACCCAAATTAAAGGAGAAATATATATAGAAATAAAATTATTGTAGAGTGTCTGTTTGGATACCATATTGATTTCTCCAAGCACACGGTAAAGGCAATAAATCAATCACTGCCATGGAAATACAGCTATGAAGCACAATTATTCAAAAATAATAACAACATCAAATGTAGAAGGTACTGCATGAGTCATCCCAAGTTGAGCGAAATTATATTATATGGTGGACAAATCTACATTTGATGTCAACTTGAATAATTATTTGCAACTTGCACAATAAATGACATCTGACTAAAATTTCATTAACACAAATAAATCTTAATATTAAAATATATAGATATTTAGGAAGTAACTAAACCAAAATTTTGAAAATAATAACTGAAATGATATAGATTGCACAGTTCATAATATATGATACTAAGGACCTGATACAGTGATACACTATCAGATTAATGATCACAACATCTAAACAACTTGTTTTATAATAGGTATGGAAAAAAAAAAACAGATGAAAGTATTTCAAAAACAGGAAAACTAAGTTCTTAATGCATAAAATTTTCACAAAATCAGTATAAAAAATTCTACAAACCTATATCTGAGTTTGCACTTTGCAATGACAGGAGAAGAGAAAGGCCTTAGAACTCCCTTCAATTTTTGCAGAATGTAGGTACTTTTTCACATAATAGATCGAGAAATTCCTTCTAATTGGATCTCTTTACTTTGCCACTAATTCGTTTAATGAAATTTCTCTATATACATGAGAGAAACAATGAATTTGGCGAACTGCTCGAGGTGAATATCTCATCTCATATGAAGTGGTTTGTCTTAACGGCAATTGGAAGAAATATAAACCTGAAGTTAGAAATCCAAATTCAATTTATAGTTGCATAATGCAAAGAATCAGACTATATTCTAGTAAATAGTAATTAAAAAGACCAACTTTTCCTTCGAAAAAAGTATATACAGAATATTTTTAGTGACTTCTGAAAAAAAATATATGACTAATAAAGAAATAAAATAAAACCAGACAGGACCAGTGTATCAAATAAAATAAAACCAATAACAAATAAAGAAATAAAATAAAACCAAACATGACCAATAAAAGTTTCCATTTTGACTATAGTACATTACCAATAACAAATTTAAGGTAACTCAACGAATAAAAAAGCCTTGATCTTAGATATTACTAATGTATTATAGCAAAATAATAATAATTATAAAAGCATATTATGTGGGGACTAAGATTTTTAGCCGGGCTTGAGCTCTGATCAATACAGTTCTTAATTTTACATGAATGTTCAGGATATCATTCGCAAAAAAAATTAAGTGACTACAGAATTAGCCATTACAAAAATAATAAATGTTATACCAGCATGAATTGGATCAGAAATAAAGTCATGACCAAGTGTGTGCATCTTCATCAAAGGCGTCAACCTAGCTGTATCCCCAAAATCATAAGCATATACCCCTTTCGTCAGAGATGGGCATGCAGCTGGTTCCACCGCCTGAAAGACTGGGTTCATCCTCCCTTCTAATTTCTCCCTGATAAAGGGAAACATCAGCCTGCCGAAATTCGACCAATAATCAAATCAGGCTTCTTATTTAATGCCTCCAGCTGCTCTATAAACTCTTCACCAATCACAGTCTGATGCAACAAAACATGGTTGAGAACACTGCTGAGGTAATACTTGGTGTTTGAATTGATGGCAGCAACTTCAACTGCCTCTGAGATCACAATGCCGAGACTTCCAGGGTTTGATGGATCGGATTCAAGGATTTCTCGGCCCGACACAGTAACAATGGAGGGCAATGGATGAATTTTTGCTCCCCGGGTTTCCATCATCAGTCTACGGTACAGTTTCTGGTCATATGAAGTTCGCACCTGCCATACCTGTTACAAAATAAAAGATTCAATGGTATTTTAAATATTTTTGTAGAGGTTTATGCTGGCTTCATATAAGATCACCAATTAACTTTGCACCTGGTACCAGTACCTAACCATGCCAACCGGTGAGGAGTTCAAAGTTTTACTAACCCTCTAAATCTGACCTATACACAGATCGACCGTCCAATTACAAAATACATAAATAAAAAAGAAAAAAGAGAGATTCATACCAAATGGCTGGCTAGAACAACTTTGGCGCCATGATCAATCAAATGCTTGGTCGTAGGCACTGACGGGAGACGGGAGAAGTTGGGTAGAGAAGCAGAAAAGGATGTACGATCTAGATGCCGCGTCGGATTGGAAACATATGGACAATGCCAAACCTAAACCAGTACCAAAGTTCCCCATCGTTGCAAATAGCCTAGTGGAGGAAAGGAGAGGGAAGGTCTGTGGGCGGGATAGACTGGCGGAGGAGGAAGCGGATCTAGCGAGCCAGAGGATGAGATCAGAGAGGTAATGAACTGGAGAGAGTGCCGATGATGAGGGGTCGGGGTGGACGGGTGGGGTGCGGTTGGAGGAGGAGGAGGAGGAGGAGGCAGAGAGGTCTTGGCAATCTGTGTGTAGCTTGCATCCCTAGAAAAACGGAATAAAATAAAATAAAGGGAAGGAGGAGGAGGAGGCTGTAAAGATGAACGGATCGATTAAAAAGCTAGAAAACAATCAACGGATACTATTTGTTTCGGAGGTTGAGCGTGAAAGTGCTTTAAAATCCGCGTAAAAAAACCACGCAGATTATATTGTACTATATAGATATCTTCTGTAATGCATTATTAACCGAACTAAAATCATTAATTCCATAAAGTGTTGTATGGCATATTCTGTAGCAAAAAACAAATTAAAAAACAGTATTTTGAAGAGCTGTAATCTTCTTAATTTCGCGAGATGCTTGTTAGCTGCATGTATTAGTAGATAAGATTAACATTCAAGAATATACTAATTAAGAAAATCACACTCGGATCTAATTTTTTAAATCTCCGCATAATTTTTTTTTCGTTCGGAAATACTTTCTTGTTGCATGCATGTGGTTGACGTGACAAAGAATTCACTAAATTAACATATTATATAGTATAATTTATCAACAAAAATTATTAACTTACAAACAAATTGTCATTTTTCTGTATATTTTTTCCCATTGAAAATTTACCGAACCATGTTGTATCTTACATGACCTCCACTAAATTATCTCATTTATTCTTTCCAAATGTTGCGACTTATACATAAGCTTTCACGTTTATTAATTAACATGAATATTAAAAAATATTGCATAGAGATAAGAAATAAGAATCTCCATCCTCCTATTAGAAAAGCATGACCTCCTATCATGTGCTGGACATGCAAAACTAACTTTTTATTACATTTTGTTTCTTCTTATTATTTTTTAAATATTTTGCTTATGTCACCAGGGGGCCTAGCTCCATTAAATATATTATGTATTAAAGTCTATATTGTGTTCTGCCTCATACGCAACTATTTGTAAGTGGAATTGGGCATGTCATTCCCTCTTTAGAGCATTAATTGGGTGATTGTGGTTGTTGCTAATCCAACACACTTAGCAACAAAAATGAATCTTCCCTTGTTTAACCTTCTCTCGGTAGCATATAAAATCTCTTTATAGGTACTCTATAGATCATATTCCAATGTTTTTGTTTGCTTTTGCATGCATGAATATCACCCGGTTTCTCAGTGGCATAAGCTTGTATAACATATCCTGTACAAATCGAGTTACCATAATGTTCCTTGCTAGCGCTGGAATATAATACTTCGACCATAATGTATAATATATGTATAGTGCTCATTGACAAGTCTCATGTTTTTAAATTCTGTTTTTGTAATTCTCATCGATCACAGAATTATCTACATTTAAATCATTTTATTTATTTTTTAAAGTCCATTGTACATATTATAGATTATCCTTGTATTCTTTTACATCCTAGAAAGCAGAGATATTACTCGATCCACCAATTTCAAAACCATTTCCTATCAAAAGAAGGTGAAAAAAAATTACAAATTTAAAACTTTAAATTGATCCGCATAGATGCATATGCATCGCAGAGAACAAAAAAGGTAAAAAAAAAAAGAAACAATCATATTTTAATTCGTGAAATTCTGAGTATACTTTGGCTCTACAAAACAAAGAGGCGAAATTATGCGCGCATACAAACACACATAAAACTTGATATATGTCAGATATGTACACTAACCAACTATGTCCTCTAGCCATATAAATTTCGTTCTTCTTAACTTTTTTTAAAAAAAAAAATATATTCAAATCAAACATTCTCTCTCTCCTTTACAGACATATAATTGGATTATTTGAACTTTTATATTTGTAGATATAAAATTATCTTATTTTAGTACAGTCTTTTGCAACTTAATTTATCAGACATGTATATATATATATATATATATATATATATATATAATTAAACTGTTAATTTTTTATTTTGGTGAGACAATATTGCAAATTATTTTTTATCACATTATTCGAGACAAACATTTCATGCAAAAAAATTGATATGTTTCATGAATAAGATTTTTGCATCACATTTTCGTAGGCAAAGCTGTATGTCCCTGATGCTAAAATTGTAGTAAATTAATTACACACCAACAACGATCGATAACGATGATGTTGTAGTAAAACGACAAGGAAAGAAGACATTCATTATAAGATCATTTGAAGTGCACTATTTTCTCTCTTTTCCTTGTTCTTAGTCATTTTTCAAATATGCCTATTCTGTAAACATGTGTAAGATTATTCTTACTTTTCTTGTTAATAAACTTAGCATAAATTCTTTCCTAATTGAGTTAGGACATACAATGTTCTAGATATTTATTTGTTCATTTTGATAAGAAGATTTAGATATGGTTTTTAACAGTAGTTCTGCATAGTACAAGGCATGCTGTCTGACCTTGTCATATACAATCTGGATAATAAACTTTTTTAAGTTGTTGGGTGACTAAATCATGAAAATAATGATACGACAAAGTGCAATCCTAGTAAGTAAGCTCGCAACAGACAACTTGAAAAATTGGGAGTTGTGGATGGCGAGGAGAGAGATACTAATTGTGCTATGTTGCACTTCAATAAAGGAGGAATTTAAAGCATATATGCATCCTTCTTTTCTCGAATCAATAAATTATTGAGTTATTTCAATTAATGTGTCACCAATTATGCTTCGATTGATAGCGACGGTCTCTATCTCCTTGTGAATGAAATGGTTTGGGCTTACCCCATAATACAAGAATAAATTCGCTCTTTTGTTTTGTTTGCTTATTCATATATGTATCAAAATTATATATATATAAATTAATATATATATATAAAAGAACTGTCTGATTACCCATACGCAAGGGAGAATACGAGAAAAGTAGTTTCGGATTGTGTGTACATATAATATGTCGATAAATCATATGAGGCGACATTTTTTATTTCCATGATAAATTAGGACGACGAAGATAACATATTTTGATCCTTCATATGCGAAAAAGTTGAAACTTAAAAATTCGTATGATGCCAATCATAGAGAGAGAACAGAAGATTTGGGGAAAAGGTGCAAATGATTTGTAATATTACTAAGTAATACACTATGAAAAGTGGGAACTTTCCTAACCAATTTTTAGTAAATAGAAAAAAAATAAAACGCTTTTATCTTTCTTGAGATAAAAAATATCTAATTTTGAATATTTATTATTTAATCATTTACTGAAAAGAATCTGTTTATATTTCAAATTCACAACCTCCAGAAAATTTTATCTTTACTTATCGTATCAAAAGCTGGTTTTGAAAATTTAAAATAACATTTGTAAATGTGGAGAATCGTTTAAGATAGGTAAATCACAAAGTTTCTCTTCTTCTCAAGAAGTGAGATGCTTATCTGAAGGGATTTTAGCTATGGGATTTTACTTTAATTTGGCTCATTTAAAGAACAATCATTAATTGGTTTCAGGATTAATGTGAACTTCAAGCAATTTTTGTATTGTAAACGTTGACTCAATTTTCTTTATACCTTCGCCTTTTCTTCTGTGACTATATCAAATCCAAATTGATAATATCTCTGTTTTGCGTACGTATATAAAATTTGCGAGTTTGCTTAACACAATCTTTTTTCATAACTTGGACACAGACATATATGCAATAGCATGATCAGGCATCTATGAATGATAATAAGTAGGTTCCAACCATCATTAATTGTTGCATAGCTAAATAAAACTGTACAAAGTCACTAATATATTCAATTAATGAAGGTTGTCTTTAATCTGTCTGTAAAAAGTCGCTAATATAGATTCAGCGTTAAGTTGAATGAAAATTATCAGGTTGAAATTGCATAAACACTACATAGATAATTGCGAACAGGGGAAACTAAAATGAAGTATATTTAGTTATAGTAAAGACTTTTGAATCTCTTCTTCTCAATTTCTCAATTCTTATAAGAATTACAAGTACAGAACTCTTCACCAGATCAAAGCAGAAAATTGAAAACACTCACTCTTTCTTATCAGCAAAACAAAAATATAAGATTGGTACAAAAACATTAAAAAAGTAAAAAAAAATAAAGGAAAAAGAACGGGTTAAAATTGAGGCAGTACAAGCAAAATTTCATTCCTTCCATGCATCTTATTCCTGTTTTATTCCCCCTTCCACCCCTTTCCGTCTTTTGTCAGAGCTGTTCCTCGACGTCGTCCTAAGAATTGTATATTAATTAGTACCAAAATGCTTTGTCAAGTTCATGCAACTTGACTTGCTACTTCTTTCGTTGCACCATTTGGTTTCTCAGAATCCATGTGTTGTTCTTCCTCTTCACTTAAATATAACGCCTGACCACTAATTCCATTATCCTTATAAGCCAGTGGGAAAGCCATGGCTTCAGCCTTCTTTGCCTCTTGGCTCTCCTTGTATTTTCCCCATAGAACAGCATAAAGACCAGCCACTATCAAAATTCCACCAAGAATACTGCAAAAAAGGGAAA
The DNA here is from genome assembly GCA_028095005.1 of Rhynchospora pubera. Lineage (NCBI taxonomy): Eukaryota > Viridiplantae > Streptophyta > Magnoliopsida > Poales > Cyperaceae > Rhynchospora > Rhynchospora pubera. The sequence goes on along the minus strand of CM051462.1, from coordinate 205,532,299 downwards.
AAAAAAGTTGATTAATGAATAATTTTCCTTTTTTTTCCATTTACATAAGTTGATGACTGTTATTTTTCATTATAAATATCGAGTCCAAACGTCACACTGATATGTAATTTTCTTTCTCTGTAAATAAGTATACCACTTTATTTTATCTGATAAATTAATTGAGTTGTGAAAGATGTATGAATATATATATAGTTTGAAGATTATACCCTCCAAGGAATATCTTTTCAGCCAGGATGAAAGAACCCATGATTGCAACTATGATCATCATAAGAGGGCTGAATGCTGAAGCAAAAACTGGACCTGTCTTTTGTATCACTAATCCTTGCACATAGTATGCTATGCTTGATGTAACTATCCCCTGAAATGTTATCACGAGAATTGGAAAATTAGCGACAGATTTATTCCAGGAACCATTCTCAGAATATTACAGACTTTATGTCAGACATGTTTGTTGTTGAGTTCTAGATCAGATAGGAACACAAGGAAGATACTTACAGCATAGGCAGCAGCAAGAAGGTTCATGTCAAAGCCAATGCTCCAAACAGAGGGTTTCCTTTCCATGACAAATGTCACAACAATGGCTTGCAGAGTGCCAACAAAGCATATAAGTGTTGTAAGAGATAGTTGTGCAGAATATTTCTTCAATGTATGTGCCTGTACATAGTAATTATATATTTATTAGTAACAATTAGTGCGATAATTGGATTCAACTACCATACCGGATAATTAAGAACTTACTTGCAGAATGAAAAGAGAAGCCCATGCCAAGGTTGCAATGATCAAGAAAATTGAACCCAAGAACCAGCTTTTGTTTGATGGGTCGGCCGCAGCAGCAGGTGAATCAGCTGGATGAGTGTGCATATGTTTGGTCCATACCATTTCCATAATTGGCCCCTTGTATAATGTCATTACCATGGCTCCTGCCACCGTGACAAGAGTTCCGATCACCTTTGCTTGGCATCTCACTTTCTTGATGTCGACTTTCTCCATCCTAGTTTTACATGCAAGTCGTTGTTAGACAATATTTATGGGCGAAAAAAATATCATGTTTTAATTTTCAATATTGTTGATAGAAAATATATATACCTAAATATCACAGCCATGACAAAGGTCATTGCTGGTAAAATGTTGCTCATGGCGCATGAGAAAGTCGGTGATGTCAACTTCAAACCCACATAGTAAAAATTTTGATCGATGACCGGTCTATAAAGGAAAAAAGGGAATTAGGATTTCAAATATTATCTTCTACGACATTGCATCTTTTGATCAAAAACATGAAAGCATCAACTAATTACCCAAGAAGTGCCAAAACAAATATTTGCCAGAAGACCGACCATGTCATTTTGGGCCTCACTTTCCTGTTATGAAAAATAAAAACATGCTCGATCAGTACAAATTTTTGTAGGAAACATTGCACAAACAAAACATTTGCCTTTTTATATGGTGCCTACCGTTCAAGAACCAGTGCGAAAGGTGCAATGGAGAGTGTTGCAAAGGCGTGACGGTATACCACAAGTACGTAATGGCTCATGCCGTGGTTTAGTGACACTTTTGTTATTACATTCATTCCTGCATATCCAAACTGTAACGAAATCATGGCTATGTATGGCTTCATCTTCTCAAACAACTCGGCGCAACCAGCCATGGTTGATTGTTGGTTTAATATCAAAAACTTAGGCTGAGAAATTTAGAAATGGTAGTGTGGAATTTGGAGGTGGTGATCTAAGAGAGAGAGCTAACACACAAGCTTGTTGTTTGTTGGCTGATGAGAAATGGTGAGTCTTACAAGTACTTATAGTGAGGGATTAGGGGCATTTAAGTAACTTTGGAAGAGTAATTTTTATATTTTAGTGCAAATTGTGTATGAGTAAGGTTTGGGTCCTTTTGGGGGCCTATAAGGGATCTGAATATCCCCTGGGAAATGGCGGGTCCACATGACGTGTTCTAGTGGGAGGCAATTCGAGGGGCACTGAACCGGCTTGTTGGCCTGGTTTGGTGCGGTGTGACAAGGCTTGGGCTCAGTTTGGGCTCAGACTGGTTTGGAATGGGGTTAATTAGTGCAAGATGAGGCGAACCGTTTTGAAATGTTTGCTATTTTAATTGAGAAGGGAACAAACGAGTTATCATGAGTAAAGATGAGGTTGGGATAAGGTTTGCCTATTGTAAGGCAAAACCATATCTTGTTTCTACTTTATACAGAAATTAAATGATTCTGTGCCCTTATATTTGATTGGCCTTTTAAGCTCCTTTTATTATTATTAATTACAAAAATAGTTGACCCGGAAATTAATATAGAAAATATGGAAAGATAAGAGTATAACATGCAATTAAGGAATATATTGACTACCATTTTGTATGACATGCTGCCGACATGTAATTTCTAAATTATCAAAAAAAAAAAAATTGTAAGTGTTCTTCGTATTATAGACTTATTATAGTAGGTTGTGTAGCAAATTTGCGACAATTTGAATTTTTGGTCACTGTCAGGTGTAATAAATTAAATTAAACAGTGAAAATTTTAAACCTTTGAAGAGTCAATTAATTAATTTCTCAAATTATACGCAAATTGATACAAAACATATTTAAACTGAAACCATACATAAAATATTTGTAACTTTACTATATTATTTAAAAACCAATTTGATCAAGTTGTCACAGTATCAAATTCATTTGTTGAAGATATATAACCTAGATAACCGATTAGTATAACTAATATACTTCTATAGCTGACATTATATATTATTTATTGTGACTAGAATTGCAGCAGTGATATATTAATTGTTATTTAATTTTGATTATATGGTAAAATTAGATAGGTCTCGCTCTTGATTATAATTGTCAGATCCTATCATTTATGTTTGTCGTCATTTGGAGGGTTGTGATGGGAAACAGATATGAAGCACTGACACGCCATAACTTGGGATTCATGTCCTCCACCGAAGAGTCAGTGAATCTAGGAAATATTCACATTTCACCACCATAGTTCTAGTTTACCACGTTTCTATCCATAATTATGTCATTTGGTTTAATCAATATAATGCATGCATGATGCATCATCCTTTTTGTGGTAATAAGGAGTCCAAAGAAGCAGGAGATTGATCTAGGAACTAGCTTAGGTTATCCAAAATAGCTAGGCTGACAGAGAAGAACTATATATATGGAGGCCTGAAAAGAAGAACAAAAGGCACTGTTGATACAAAAATAGAACCATCAAAATCTTGAGTTTTTATGTGTCTAGCTAGTATGTTGCCTTTACACACGTCAACAATCTTGCCATTTCTCTAAATTGTTGGTAATTAATTGCATCTAAAACTAGTTCACATGCACGATGGCGATTATTAATATTATGTAACATTGTTCATCGTCATGGTAAGAATTTCAACTTAAGAAAAATGAATTTCAATATCCTTCCTATCCTTACTCTTCTTCTTTTTTCTCAAGTATCAGCTGCTGTGCCGAACTAATAACGTGTTTTAATAAAAAAGAATTTACAAAAAATTGTCTACTGTCTGGTTATTCCAAAGTAAGTGTCATATTATACATGTTCCGCAAAATGAAAATACTTTCAGGTTTCTGGGCTTTTCTCCAAAATTAATATGTTTATTATAAATTGCATAATTTCTTAATTTTAAATGAAAGGACTCTTTGAGCAAAATAAGGGGCACTGCTTTAGCTTTACAATGGAAAGAAGTGGCGACGAGAAGGCCACTGAAGATAATATTGTTCAAGAATATGGATAACTTGTTGCAGATTTTGATACAGTAGTGTGTGCGGTCATTTACTGACTGCTGAAGCCAACTCAATTTGATGAGCACTAAATATAGATTCTGCAAAACGTCGAACCCGTCACATTGGATCCGGATGTGTTATGGCATCATATGTTCCATTGCAGGAGGAAATAATATTTGGGGTTTGTGGCAAGTCATTGTCCCTTTGATGGAGCCATGGAGGCATTAGTTACGGAGTCAGGCTTCCACTATCTGTTACTTTGTTGGAGTAAAACAAATTAGATAACAGTAAAAAATTGTAAATGTACCGCTAGCTTTTTCTTTGTGCCTATCAAATTTGCACTTATCTTATTATTATTATTCAATCGTAATGCTCAATCCGTTCCCTGTCACAGTATAGATATTTTTTTCGTTTTATATTATCTGTCCAAATCATCCCGTTTTATAATTTCACATTTGGACTACTCTAAGAAATTAAATAATAACAACTTAATCTTCATATATATGCCTAAATGGGATTTTCTGATCCGTTCGATTGGATTTATTCGTGCATTTGTCAGATCTAACGGTGGATCAGCGCCTCACTCTCTCCTTTTGAAAATTCAGCAACCCAAAACTTACACCTCAGTATGAAATGGGTTGATGTGCACGTTTAACGGGTAAAAATACTTGGATGAAATAGCAAGTAATATAGATGTGGATGTAAAAGATCCAGAACAGCTCCCACTTGGTGGGGACCTTGCTACGTACAAGCACGAATCAAGACTGACAGCTGTCAAACAATGTAATTATTTGATTTCCTATCGCATCTATTATGTAGTCTAGTGTGTTTTTTTGTTAATAGTATCTCCGATTTGATTGCTTAGAATGACCACCTGTAATATCTGACTACAGGGCGTCACAGCGGATCAAGTAGAAAGGTGTTCATTTAAAAGAAAAGGGCCTAATCTTTTGTGTTGCCTAATTTTGAACCGTTAGATTTAAGACTTTTTCACTCGCTCCAAGCACGTCAGATTGCCATGCGTTTCAGAGAATCAATATCAAGATCCGCATTTTTGGTATTTGGAAATCTTTTTTTGAAGCAAATTTTTTTTAAAACTATCATTTTTTATGGAGGTTTACATGCAGATGCTAGTTGGTTTTTTAAAAAATAATACTTGATATACCAGACTCCATCTTAACTATTAATAAATTGGCCATTAATAGAAACAAATTATTTAAAAATTAAATAAATTATGGACACAATCTTATTTTTTTATTTCTGAAATTAACAAAATGAAGAATGCTTATTTGATTCTATTTGAGAAAAAATAAATGTTTCAAATAAGTCGTTTGATAACATAACATAAATAAATCTTCTTTCCTTTTCTCTTTTTTTTTTTTAAACTTCAATCAAAGAAGTATACATTGATGCCGCACTACAAAATGATCCTTAGCTTTTTCATATTTTATCTATGTTTTTTTCTTATATATAAATGTATGGCAGTTAGTATTTGAAATTTCATTAGTTCAAATACACGTGCTTATATAGAGCTATTCTCAGGGATGTTGTAATTTGCAATTTCATACTAATAATAATAAAAAGATAAAAATAAAAATAAAAATATCATATTGGTAATGTAATTTGGACCAGCTGCGTAGGGTAAGTTCTATTCGCAAATCTTCTGATAATTTAGCAAGTCCGTATACTGGCTTAACAGCTTTTAGAAACTACAAAACACTTTGAACTTATTAATTTTTTTTTTTTGGAGAACCCTTTGAACTTATTAAATCATTCTTACAATATGAGAAATTTTGTTTCCGCGCATACTTCTTATATGTATATTTTTTATAATTTAATTGGGATGTATCAATTTTGACATAATTTGACAACTATTGATCATCAAGCAAGTATTTAAAAAGTCGTTAATTTTTTACACTATTTGATTGATAATTATTCATTTTTTTTTCAAATATCAAAATTTAGCATACGATCTATATATAATGAAACTTTTGGTAATTATAAAATTTTATTGATAGATATTCGACGGCTACTAAATAAGTTTATTGTAAATATAATTCATTCAACATATGATATATGAATTCTATATAAATTTAAATTACCAAATGATACGTTTCAATAGATACCACAATTATCTTATTCAATATATCCGTTTTGATAATTTGTTGATACATGTATTTTGTTACAAACAAGTGTCTAGCTAAAATAATTGGGATTAAGGTTTTATTCATTGATTTCTGGATTATTATGAGATATTTAAATTAGACTGTGCAAGTTCAAATACTAGAGACCAAGATTAATTCAGACCTGGGTATTCGCAATTTGTGTGAAAACGGAGAAGTCCAATTATAATTTTATATTGCTCAAAATTAGATTGAATGGATAAGAATTTCGAATGTGGGAGACAATTCAGGCAACCAATAGTGGAAAACAGGTCTTTCCAGGGGCGGATCTACCACCGGGGCGGGTGGGGCTAGAGCCCCACCTCACGCCGTCGAGCCCTTGGAGCCCCCTTTAGCTTCAGTTAATTTTTTCTGCCATTGAAGCACTCGAAAGTGGGGCTGAAGGCTTAAACAGAGGTTGTCAGACCCACCTAGATATTTTTTCTAGATCCGCCACTGGGTCTTTCAAATAATAGATCGCCATACTTTTGAAATACTGGAGGTGACCAGGACTTGTGTAAAGGAGTTACGTACGTGGATTGCAATAATGTTTTTATTTTTCCATGTAATTATTCAAGTGGAATGCTTTACAACTTGAGAATTATACACGTTAGTGCAGCTTCCTAAAGCTACATCTACAAAATTCTTTTAGCCTTTTTCTCTTATAATTTCTTTCATGATTTTCACTAGTCGACAAAAGCACAGTAAAGTGGGAGATGTTAGGCCGAAATTAAGCTTTTGTTAACATTCAAACTCCAAGAAAACAAAAGAAGAAAAAGCAAAATAAACGATTGGAAGCTCTTTGACAAAAAGTTTCTTCCAAGGAGAGACAGTTCTTTAATTCTGTTTGATTGTACGTGTAGTTCATGACTTCATGCTATAAAAATGTAATAAATTGCATAAATATTCATTAATGACCATCCGATTTTACCTAAATAAATTGTTTCTTCAATTTCTTGTTCTCCTTCTCGTTCAAACATTAGTGGCCACATTCAAAACACTAACAAAACAAACTTAAAATGTTGAAAACAATGCAAAGACTCTCCTGTATTCCACATTTTAAAAAATAATAATAATATTTTTTCAGTTTATGTTATAAATTTATTTTGTCTACAGTGTCATATTTAATGCTATTTTTCTTACAAAAAAAAAGTAAATCAATTTGACGAAAATCTTTCTCATATACTTGAGAAAATTTTTGTTTGCTTTTTCTATGCTTTTCCATTTAAGTTAGAGGATAAGTTAAGCCAGCTTATTTGCATCAAAAATATGATATGTTTGATAATTTAGTGAATATTGTGCGGTTAACTTCTTATATGATAATTTCTGTTCACATCACTAATTAAAATGGATTGGGGAAAGCCGGAGAGGTATGAGAGAAGGTATATAATTCAATAATTGATAATTAAAAAAAAATAAGTGAGGAAGTACTTAATTAAATTTAATGTGTGTAGAAAAGACATTAAACCTCTAGGACCGATTTGAGTGTTTTAGGGTGTTTTTTTTAAATTAATAACTTCCTCAAAAGAATGCTTATCAAAATTAAAAACTTAGTATCTGCAACAACTGATAATTCTTTAATTTTAACAAAGTTGAAGGTAAATTAATGACAAATGATAAAATAAAAAAAACCATTATAATATTTCCTGTGAAAAAGTGAAAAAAAAAATAGTAGAAAGAAGAATATGTTAAGTAGAGACGACAATCATGAATTTCCGATTTAGAAATAGCTTTCATGAACGTCATAAGTGTCCAAACACAAAACATAACATCATAAAAAAGTGAACACGGACAACTAAAGCCACATAACATATCATAAAAGTGCATATTTCAAGTTTCTACATGTAGAACGTCTTCCTTTTTGTTTTCCTACGTAGTATGGAACATATTAAGACTATTTTTTTTTGGGGGTGGGGGGGCGGACTCCAAGTGTTCAATGGCATTATGAATGTGTATACATTGTATGCATGGATGGGATAGCAATAGAGAACGGGGAGGTTGCCAACTTTTTCAGAGTGTGCTTTAGATCGTCAAAGAAATAATATAAAAAATAAGGAGAATTCTTTCGATACAATTTTTAATAGTATGAGAATAGAATGAAAATATATCAATTCAAAGATCGTAGGAATAATTCGAAAAAGTTTACTTCACTATTCTTACAAAATGTTGGGTAGCGGAATAACATTAATCCAATAAATATTTTGAAGAATAATAATATTTGAATAGCTTCCAAGCAAGAATATTATGACGATTTTTAGAATTAATGATTTTTCAGCTCATCTGAAAATATCTTTAAAGTTTTGTATTATTCGTTGTAATTTGTAAATACCAATATAATCAATACATAATTAAGGGCAATAATTAATAAATCAATTTCCCATTTTTTTTCTGAATGTTACATACAACAGATCAATTATTATAAAATTTTAGTACTGTATAGTACAGTTTCTTTGAAGACACTGGTATTATTTGGTCGCTGATTATGTTTTGCAATGTTTTACCATATCCACAAAAAGTTCGAAGGAAGTAATTAAACAAAACATCATTCGCTCAGTCTTTTTCTTACCCAAAATAAATAATATAAAATCATCACAACTTTTTCTACTAATAAGAAAGAAAGTTTATGCAAAAAATTTCACTTTTAGGTTGTATTACAAATTTACAATGCAATGTGATTCAGCAAACCGAAACTGTCAAAGAATCTTCCGAGCAATTATTTTATCTTGCACCTACCCTCATAAAATCATATTTTGACACGAGTATCCTACCACAAAAGTTTTCCAAGGCGGCTATCTTTGGGGCAAAAAAAAAATTCAATGAATGTCTCCAGTTTCCAAATTATTAATTTTGATTTAGGAACATTCAATATTCCGATATGCAGTCGCTGTGACTTTGGTTGGGAGTGCTATTTTCAGAGTAATAATTTCATAGTTGAGCGCAGAGAAAAGATATTCTCTTAATACCCAATGTTCCCTTAATAAATGTTTTGCCATCTTTATTTAAATTAAATCATGCATCTAATTAAGAAAGTTAATTAGAAGATGCCCAGTAATTCACCTTTACGCAACCCAAAAGTCATTGCATTTGATATGTTGACATTCTTTGCTCAATATAATAAGAATGTGATTTTTCGTGACATCACCATGTAGGCATAATTATGATGTAGAATCCCATGCTGACTTTGTTTCTGATATCATGTTTTGTTTTCTTACGTGTACTAATTACATCAAAGCATGCATATATTGTGGGCTTGTTTACTTTACTGGTTTTCAGGCTAATCAAGCGTAGCTCAATAAATTTAAGCCCAAAATCTTTTCGATGCTTAAGAAAATTTGCAACCAACACTTCGCTTTTTACTACCAACATTTTTGTTGCCCCCTAATACCAATATTTTATTATTAAATTATTTTTTCAAATTTTAAAATTAAAACATTAAATCCAAACCGTTGATCTTATTTAGTTTAACAAGCGATGCGTTTTCATATAAGTTATGTAAAATTTGAAATTTATTTGATACTCGATCAAAGGTTAAAACATGAACGTATTAGAACGAATCTATCACAGTAAACAAGGTTCGTTTGTTTTCTATCAATTGATAAAGTATCAAATAAATTTCAAATTTTAAAAAAAACTTATATGAAAACGCATCGCTCGTTAAACTAAATAAAATCAACGGTTTAGATTTAATGCTTGAATTATAAAATTTGATTAAATAACTTAATTGTAAAATATTGACATTTGGGGACAACAAAAATGTTAGTAGCGGAACCTTACTCAGAAAGAAAATATATCCATGATTAATACCCCTCAAATGATTATAACAGTTTCCTCTTTTTATTGATTTTACTTTAATTTAACGTGTGGATAAAAGAAGAGAATGATTTATCTTTAGGGAAAATAAAATCTACTCCTCATTCTCCGAATGTTCTTTTAGTACGAAAATAATTATTGTTCTGAAAGGTGACAAATTAATAGTCAGCTTGAATTTTGCAGCTAACTCGAAGAACGAAATTGGATATATTACATAAAAATCGAAAGTTAGTTTACCATGACATAAAAATGCAGAAGTTCCAACATATTAATACAGCCAAGTTAAAATACATAACCTTGAAATTCGACAAGCATAGAATGGGGGAAAATTATCTGTGCGTTACTGATCAATATTCTTCCTCTTTGACAGTTGAATAGGCAAACCTCCTTTCATGCGCAGTGTAAATGAAAGCAAAGTCTCTGGTGTGCCCTCCATTCCAACAACCTTAACCTTAAACCTCTCAAACACACATGCCGCAATTGATTTCATTTGTATGTATGCCATCTCTTTACCTAGACACATTCTCGGACCGCCATGAAATACCGGGTACTTGAGTGGGTTTTCTGGCTTAAATATGCCATTTTCCAACCACCTTTCCGGTTTGAACTCATTACAATCATGACCCCATATATCCTCTATCCGACCCATTGCATAAGCACAATATGAAATGAACCATCCCTTACCGACGAATGTACCGTCAGGTAAGATATCATCCTCTTTGCATGTTGCTGAATCCATGGCTACTGGTGGGTATAATCTCATTGACTCCGTAATTGCTGAATGTAGATAATTCATTTCTCTTAAATCATCATAATCAAATACCTCAGATGTAACTTGATTTTTAATCCGTACTGATTTGATTTCTTCTATTATCTTTTCCTCCACATTGGGCTGGGTTGATACAAGCCAAAAGAACCATGTCAGTGCTGAAGAAGTGGTTTCGCGGCCGGCTAGTATAAAATTTGTAACAACATCACACAAACTTTCATCACTACATTCATTGTTAGAAAAAAATCTGGACAGAAGGTCCTGCTTTTGATCTATTAAAGCTCTCTCTTTTTTTGCTTTAACAATATTCATTGTGTAACCATGCACAGTAGAGATCAATTCTTTCAACCGTCTTTCACTCCCAATGTTCAGAAACTTCTTGACCCGCCACACGAACCTCAATGGATTCATGAACCTTGCGAGGGTAATTTCTTGTGCCTCACCAAAATCTTTCATAAATTTGGATTTCTCGCCTATATATCCATCCTCAGTAAGACAAGCTGGATCTTCACCGAAAGCCACATTGCATATGTTGTCAACTGCAAATCTTTCGAGCAGGTCTTGAAGATCAATAGTTTGATTAGTTTCTTCTAATTTATTAAGGAGTGGAAGGAGGCGGTTCACAATTTCAGTTTGTACAGTGCTGACAACAAAATTGCGAAGAGAACGCTTACTGAACTCCAAGCTGGCAGCCTTGCGCTGCCACAACCACTGCTCTCCATCCGAATTGAAGATGCCATGGCCAAAAAAATCTACCAGCATGAAGATCATCAGTTCACCCTACAATCATTATTATCTGAACTTGTGATTGTAATTTCTTTAATGGGCACTATCATTGGATTAACAGATAATTTATACTCAAATATGAAATTAAAAAGTCTAATCATTTATTTTGTATTAATGAAGTTGGAATAAATCTTCTAATAAATGCTTGAACTAGAAGGCTACAGTGAAGAGCAAAACCTGAGTAAAAGAACTATTTATTTCATTAGTATACTCAACCTCTTTTTATTAATGAATTTGATCAGTAACAGTAAGCAAATACCCAGTACAAGAACAATAGCATACTAACAGCAAGAAAAGAGAGGTCTCAGGTCAAGTTCCAATTTATCAGTTATCACTTTGTAATGGCAAATGTTACCATTCAATTGATAGCTTCAATCAATTTAGCTTCAATCAATTTCCGTATTAGATTAAATTTATACTTTTTAGCCTACCATATTCAATCAAAAGAGAGTATAAGAAAACCATAAAGTAATAGAAGGATACGCTTTTTTTTTTTTTTTTGGGAAAAAAAACCTATAATAGAAGGAAGGATACTCACTTTGGGATAATTATTGAAGTTTGTCTTTACTATGTGCTCTACATTTTTTGGGTTAGCTGTGATCACGCCTCCATTTTCACCAAAGGTTGCGAAACCCATGGTGTGAGTTGGGCTTGGGATGAGGATTTCAGTACACCAGTCAAGGACTCGGTGCCGGTTTTTGATGAAATGTGGGACATAACCAAGAATTGGGTATGGTTTGATCCCATACATGGAAGATTTCTTCGTCGGATCTTCATTTTTCAAGAAGAAGAGATAGAGGAGGAGAGAGAGGCAAACTAAGAGAAAGGTTGAACTGAGAAATAAGAGTTCCATCTGATAGTGTCTTTTTGGTTGGGAAGTTTGAAAGAGTTTAGACAGAGAAAGATAGATTTCATCAATGTTTATGTCCGTGTTCGGCTCATTGGATTTGGGCCTTGATTAGATAAAACCAACTTGCATGGGCTTGGAGAAGGGGTTATGATTACTTTATTTCAAGTTGGCTTTAAATGCTTGGTTGAAAGTTTTCTGTCTAGAAAATGTTGTCCATTTATGATAGACACATGCTTGAGGATGAGATTTTTTCTTGCGCGGCACTTATCAAGAAATATATACGAGATCCTTGGTCATATTGATTTTCTGATAAATTTCATCTGGTTAATGAGCACTTCAAATATAATGATATATTTATTGTATAATTTTTTTTTGTTGTATAAAAAAGTAAATCATTTTACCAGCATATTAAAGTCAACTTAAGCACTAGACTTATTCTACCTGCCACAGAGAATCAATGCTTTCTCTATAGAGGATAGAAGCAGTCTACATTTATTTTATACCAATTCAAAGAAATTGCATCAAATTATACATTCGAACCAAATTAGATATGATATAGTTTCTTTGAGATTCTAACAAAATTTAAAATGAATAAGTTAGATTGCTCCAACATAGAAGCATTGGTCAGCGGTGTGCAGATAGTATAAGTTCAGTGTGACAGGCTGTGACCATTGCTCTCTTCATAATTAAAATTTTGGTTTGTAATTTCTCAGTTGGAAACATGCTTTTATTTGATTCCCGGTAGATATTGATTATTCATTATTCTACTCTGATAACTCCAAGGATTTGGTAACCAATGGGGGCAAAAGGACAGGTAACTAATTACCTTTATTTGGTCCCTTTTTTTTTTATAAGGCCGAGGACTCCTAACAATATTATTATTGGATAAGTGTTTGAACGGGATCCACAATTTAAGGATCGGGGACTTTATCTCACTGGCAGGAGCTACGCTTGAAAACAAACAACAAAACTAATTTTATTTCCTTCTACTTATTTGCCTTTTTGGTATTTCTATTTTGAATTTTGTTTAGCACACCACTTTTTAGTGGAAAACATTTGATTTCAGAAGGCCTACTAAACCGAGGTTGATATAAAAAGTTTAAACAATGTGGTGAGGTCAGTCCCTTTTTCATGTTTAGTTTGTTCTAGTACTTCTGTTACTATTGGAATACAAATTAAGTTTGGTATTTATGTGGAGGTTTTTGTGTTGTAAATGAACACTCCATGACCTTGATTGATAGTAATTAAAATCGGCCCCTATGAGATAGTTGTTGTATCAGTCTTGCTAATTGCTTTCAATCTCTCACTGGTACAGAATATTGTAATGGTTTATGGGTTATGACACTGATTGCTTCTAATAAGATAAGTTAATCTTTGGATCTGCACATGAGGTGTTTGACGAAATTTCCAAATTAATGTTTTGCATATCTGCATATCTGGGACCTATCGGTCAATCAGTCGCCTGGAAATTAAATTGTTTTTAGCTTACTTGAGTCCATTTCTTAAGAGTAAACATAATAAATGTACACGCTGGAACAGTGATTTACTATATAAGGACACAGACAATAAGAATCAGAGTATATATAGCATCCTATTACTATACTAGGAATTTTTATTGAGAAATCATTTTTCGTCAACAATGTTTTCTCTCCGAAAGCAAACTCAGAAAATAAATTTATTAATTATATACATAATAAATAAATAAATAAATAAATGTACTACAACAATAATGACAGACATTAGCATTTGATTACATATTTACATATTGTGTTCTCTTCTTTCGATCTTGACTGGCAACCCGCCTGTCATCTTTAGTGTCCCCCTTGCTCCATAGTTAGGTCCTCTGATAAATGGTTTTCATACTTAGTATTTCAACCATTTATAGGTCTTAATTTCTTGATTTTATGTGCTTTTTCTAATGTTTAACTGTTAATTTAGGCTAGAAGCTAGGTACTGCCATGGTTGCTTCATTTTGTATAGGATCTACGCGATGTGGCTACTCGACTCGACATTTTGAGCGATTTTCAGACTGGACCTGCGACCCACAGATCTCACCAGCGACCCACAGGGAGGCAGCGGGTAGCAGATGTTGACTGGCGAGTTAGGAGACTTCAGCGGGTCGCTAGATGCAGCAGCGGGCCGCTGGAAGATGTTAACCGACAGACAAAAATAGCCAGCCAGATTTGCTATCTTCTCCATAACTGCCTAAGCCAAATTTAGAGCCTCTACTTGCACGACCTCCACCATCAGAGAACCGCCAATGAATGTTATATAAGGAGGAAGCGTTGAAGACAGAGGGGTCGGCAATTGAGAGGAAATTTTCTGGGTGAAGGGAGAACAATTCTGCACAGGTCCAGCGGGTCGCCAGAGACATCTGCGGGCCGCTGTCGAGTAGCAGAAGACAGAAAGAAGGGATCAAGTTGCTTTTCTGTTGTAACTTTATTTCCTTTTTATGTTTTCTTTTCTCTTTTATACTTGGATGTTCTGTTTGATGATTTATCGCGAGTAGATACCTTTTTAGGGGCCATGGCAGTGAACCTTTAGTTTATGAATTGATATTATTATTTAGTTTATTTACTAGTTGCATGTTGTGTTTTATTTCCTTTCTTTAATTGCTTATCTGATTGGAATTGATTGATTAGATTAGTTTGTTTGTATCCATCAAGTATAGGCCTTGCTTGATTAGATAGATAGTTAAGTCCAAGCTTCTCTAAGAAATTAATATCAATTGTGTTAACTTGAAGGGTTATAATCGAAAGATTAAACCAAGGCTGATTAACGAGAGTTATAAGTCTTTTCTAACAGCGAAAGCGTAAGAATTCATAGGTTAGAAAGGTATAAACCCGTAGCAACTAGACCACGAAACGAAAGTTGAAGTTTAGTTCTACTTGATAGATTTGAAGTTAGTTGAATTGAATTCCAGAAACAAAAACGAGAGTTTGATCTGCAGCACTTCAACAAAAACCCAACTCTATACACAAAGCAGCATTTAAATCAACTAAGTAATAGTCTCAGCTTGACACCAGCGGGTCGTTGAGTGAAATAGCGAGGTGGTCTATGCCCGCCAAGTAGTCAGCGACCAGCTGATCTGTCAAGCGACCTGAGTCCACTTTAGCGGGCCGCTACGAAAGCCAGCGGGCCGCTAGGACTGGAATAAACTGAAAGAATTAGTATGCCTTAAGCCCCTAGCCTCTAATTAGCCAATTAATCCATCTTTTCTGCATTTTGTTTTATTTAATATTTACTTAATTAAGTTGTTAATCTTGATACAAAACTCAACAATCTTGCAACCCTCTAGTTTAGTAGATTAAGTAAAATTGAAACTTAGTTATCTAATATCCGTCCTTGTGGTTCGACCCCTAAAATACTTAGACGATTATCGTACGCTTGCGATACAAATTTGAGTAGAATAGGGTATAATTCTAAAGCAAGAAAATCACCATCAAGCTTTTTGGCGCCGTTGCCGGGGACGGTAGCGATAATTAGGTTCAAATTTTATTTTAATTTGCTAGATTTCTTTACCCTTCTTCACTATCTTTTGATTTCTTCAATTCTAGGTGAGAACACTGGCAGGAGGACGAGGAAACAAGAAGACCAACAGTGGAAGCACCCCTGGGACGAGGAAGCCAAGACTTTGTGAAGAAGGAGTCTCTCAACCTGACCAACCACCAATTTCAGCGACCCGCAGGCAACCCCAGCGAGCCGCTAAAAAGGTGACAGAGGGCAGAGAGAAGTCTGTTGCAACCACATCGAGTCAGCCACCTCTTCTCGTATACCAGAGACGAGGAGGAGGGTCGAAGAGTGATCCAGAACAGACATTCCAGCAACCAGCGGACCGCCAGATCATCCTGCGGCCCGCTGAATTTGGGTCTGATACGATTGAGGACCCGAAACCCGAAGAATCCGACTTTTCCGACGACAACAGCATGGGTGACAACGAGATTCCCTTGGCCGACCTAGAGCGTAGGGTTCGTGAAGAGCTCACAGCAAGGGAGACTGCTGCACGTAATCGGCCCTTGCGTGAGATTGGAGCACCCGCCGCGAACAACATCGGTCTAGGAGTTGACCCACCCAACCCCCAGCGAGCAAGAGACTTCGCATTCAATCCAGGGATCATAAACATGGTCCAGCAGAACATGTTTGGGGGAGACACGCATGAGGACGCTACCTTACATTTGGAGGACTTTTTACAATGTTGCATTCTCCTCAATTTCGACCAAGTTCGCGATGACACAATCCGCCTTACCCTCTTTCCATTCACTCTTCGAGGCCGAGCAAAGACTTGGCTAGCGGGTTTCAAGTCCCGACCCTTTGGGACTTGGGATGAGCTAGCTAAGGCCTTCTTGGACAAATTCTACCCTAGGGAGAAGACGGTCCAAATTGTTCGCAAGATCTATAACTTCCGACAAGAGAATGATGAGAGCCTTGGGGAAGCATGGGATAGATTTAAGGAGTTGCAAAGGATTTGTCCACATCACGATTTATCGGAATCGAAACTTATTAGCTGTTTTTATGATGGCTTAACTCACCTAACCCGTCAAAATGTGGACAATACTGCAGGTGGATCGCTTTTAAACTTGGGAAGTGCAGCGGCAATTGACTTGGTTGAGAGGATGGCTCTTGCACAAACAAACTACTCGACAAGGACTCAACATCAACCTCGTGGGATGCTCGAACTAGACAAAATAACCCATCTACAATCTCAAATCGATGCACTCACGACCTTGATGAAGAAAATGAATGACAAGAAGTCCACCCCCGTGGCTCAAGTCCATTCGTGTCAACTTTGCGATGAAGAGGGACATTTGGCTCCCCAATGCCCTCGTCTTCAACAAAATGAGCCCGTAGAAGAGGAAGTCAATGCCATTGGCAATGGGCCGTCTTACTTCCCTCCCGTTGGATACAAGGATAGGCGCAACCATCCGGGCTTCTCATACGCGAACCCAAATGGCGCGGCCAATCCGGGTGTTCATTTGAACAAAGGAGGAAATCAACCAAATCAACCATCTCCGCATCGAATTCAGGTTGACAACTTCATGCGTGATCAAGGGATATGGAACAACAAGGTTCATACCGAGCTTACGAGGATAGGCGAACTCCTAGAACAAGTGGTGCACAAACAAAACTCGGTGATTCATCAGCCGGGAAATGGAGTGATGACCAAGACAGGCATGTTTCCCAGTCAACCAGAGCCTAATCCAAAGGCTGACGTCAATGCCATCACACTCAGGAGCGGCACAAATTACAATGGACCTGAAATGCCTGAAGAACCAGCTTCAGACCCAGTATCAGCGACCCGCAGGGATGACCAGCGGCCCGCTGAACCTGAGATGAAATTGGTTTCTGAAGAAGACAGGGGATTCGTGCTGGTTGACCCAGAACCAGCGGCCCACTCAACTGACCAGCGGCCCGCTGATCCTGAGCCAGCCAAGCAACCAGACAAGGATGGAGCTGTCCATCAATTAACGCCGCGTCCCAATGTGCCTTACCCACAGAGACTAGTCAAAACCAAGGAGAACAAGGAGTTCAGTAAGTTCTTGCAGGTCCTGAAACAACTCTCCATTACCATCCCATTCACGGACGCCTTGACCCGAATGCCAACTTATGCTAAGTTTTTGAAAGATATACTTAGCAATAAGAGGAAAATTGATGAATGCCAGACGGTGGCCTTGACTGAAGAATGCAGTGCTTTGATACTCAACAAGCTGCCACCAAAGATGCAAGATCCGGGAAAGTTTGCCATTCCATGCAAGATAGGAAGGGCAAGCATTAGAAGGGCATTGTGTGACTTGGGAGCAAGTGTGAGCTTAATGCCAAAGTCAATTTTCGATAAAATTGGAGTAGGGGAATTGCAAGACACTAGGATGTCTCTACAATTGGCTGATCGATCAGTGCGTCTACCGCTTGGAGTCGTTGAAGATGTACCGCTACAAGTAGGTAATCTTTATGTCCCTTGTGATTTTGTTGTTGTAGACATGGAAGAGGACTTGGAGGTGCCGATTATTCTTGGACGACCTTTCCTGGCCACTGCTGGAGCCATGATAGATGTTAAGAATGGCAGGATGTCCCTAGCGATCGGCGAAGAGAAAGTCGAGTTCCAAATTGACAAAGCAATGAAGATGCCCTCTCAACATGACTCTATCTTCATGGTGGAAGAACTCGACGTAATGGTGGAGGAGACAGTACTCGAGCAGCTTATGAGAGTATTCAGCTTCATCTCCGACACCAGCGAAGAGATGGAAGAGGCAGACTGGATTTTCAATGAGATATTGCAAGCAATAGAGCCTCAACCACCTCTCTGGATAGATGCCAGCGGCCCGCAGGCCTCTGCGGCGGACCGCCAGGCCGTATCAGTTCAGCTTAGAACTTCAACAGGAACAGTGCTCAGCCTGGATGACACCTGCGACCCGCTGGGAACACCTGCGGCCCGCTCAGACCAGGAGCCAGAGCCACCAAATCTGGAGCTGAAACAATTGCCCGACAGCCTAAGGTATGAATACCTGGGCCCGGACCAGACCTATCCTGTGATAGTCAATGCAGAGCTTGATGAGGAACAGACAGAGAAGCTCTTGAAGGAATTAAGAGCACATAGGAGAGCAATTGGCTATTCCATCGATGATCTCAAAGGTCTCGACCCAAAGATTTGCACACATCGGATATTGCTTGAAGATGGACACAAACCCTCAGTTGAACACCAAAGAAGGCTAAATCCAAACCTGAGAGAAGTTGTCAAGAAAGAAGTGTTGAAGCTACTGGATGCGGGTATAATCTATCCAATTTCCGATAGTGAATGGGTAAGTCCGGTCCATGTTGTGCCCAAGAAAGGAGGAACCACGGTAATGAAGACCGGGAATGATGAGTTGATCCAAACACGGGTGGTGACAGGATGGAGGATGTGCATAGACTACCGCAAGCTCAACACCGCCACGCGTAAAGATCATTTTTCTTTGCCTTTTGTGGACCAATTGTTGGAACGTCTCGCCAACCACTCCTACTTTTGCTACTTGGATGGCTACTCCGGATTCTTTCAAATTCCAATCCACCCAAGTGATCAAGAAAAGACGACTTTCACGTGCCCATATGGAACCTATGCCTATAGGAGGATGCCCTTTGGACTTTGTAATGCGCCCGCTACATTTCAAAGGGCTATGATGGCTATCTTCTCCGATTTCATTGAGAAGGACATGGAGGTTTTTATGGATGACTTCTCGGTTTATGGCACCTCATTTGACCATTGCCTAGCCAATTTAGCGAAGATCTTGAAGCGATGCGAGGAGGTCAACTTGGTGCTCAATTGGGAGAAATGTCACTTCATGGTTCAAGATGGCGTGGTGCTTGGTCATAATGTCTCATCCAAAGGCATATCGGTGGACAAGGCCAAAGTGGAGGTCATAGAGAAGATGAAGAACCCAACTTGCGTGAAGGATGTGCGGAGCTTCCTTGGACACGCCGGGTTTTATCGGAGATTTATCAAAGACTTCTCTAAAATTGCAAAACCATTGACTAATTTGACAATGAAAGATGTTGATTTCGAATTTGACTCAAATTGTGTTGATGCCTTTTGTAGGTTGAAAGAAGCATTGGTCACCGCACCCATATTGCAACCACCGGATTGGAATCAGCCATTCGAGTTGATGTGTGATGCGAGCGACTATGCCGTAGGAGCGGTGCTTGGACAACGCAAGGACAAGAAACCATGTGTTATCTACTATGCGAGTAAGGTGCTAGATGAAGCTCAAATCAACTACACCACTACCGAGAAGGAGTTGCTAGCAGTGGTTTTTGCTCTGGACAAGTTTCGGCCCTACCTGGTCGGATCCAAAGTGATTGTGTATACGGATCACTCGGCTCTTAAATACCTCATGAGTAAGAAGGACGCCAAACCACGCCTCATTCGTTGGGTCCTTCTCCTACAGGAATTCGATTTAGAGATTCGCGACAAGAAGGGAACAGAGAACTCTGTGGCAGACCACCTATCCAGACTCAGATGGGATGAACCCCAATCGAAACCGATCAATGAGAGCTTCCCAGATGAGCAATTGATGGCAGTCAACCCAGTACCAGCGACCCGCAGCCTGACCCTGCGAGTTGACCAGGTGGAAGCGACCCGCCAGTCTGACCTGCGGATCACCCCAACACCTGCGACCCGCTGGGAAACCCTGCGACCCGCTAGAACTGGGCGACCCCCATGGTTTGCTGACTTTGCTAACTATTTGGCCACCGGTGTTCTACCCCCAGAGCAGACATATCAACAGAAGAAGAAGTTCCTTTCAGATGTTAAGTTCTACTTCTGGGAAGACCCAATTTTGTGGAGGCTTGGAGTAGATGGAATGTTTCGAAGATGTGTTCCCCATGAGGAGATAAGTGACATTCTTGCCCATTGTCACTCATCAAGTTATGGAGGTCATGCTTCTCACTCAAAGACGGCCACAAAGATACTTCAAGCAGGGTTCTACTGGCCCACGATCTTCAAGGACGCCCGAGCTTTTGTGCTCACATGTGATCAATGCCAAAGGATGGGTAACATTTCAAGTAGACATGAGATGCCATTGAATCCAATTTTGGAAGTGGAGGTGTTTGATGTGTGGGGGATAGATTTTATGGGGCCATTCCCTTCATCTTGTGGTTTTGAATACATCCTTGTAGCAGTAGATTATGTCTCCAAGTGGGTTGAAGCCGTAGCATGCAAGAAGGCCGATTCGGAAGCGGTGAGAAAGTTGTTCTCCAAGGTCATCTTCCCAAGATTTGGAGTTCCTAAAGCTGTGATAAGCGACGGGGGAAGGCATTTCATCAACCGCCAGTTCGAGAACTTATTGAAGAAACACGGAGTCAACCATAGGGTGGCTACCCCATACCATCCTCAAACTAGTGGGCAAGTCGAGATATCTAACCGTGAAATCAAGAACATTTTGCAGAAAACAGTTGGAAGATCAAGGAAGGATTGGGCCCTCAAGTTAGATGATGCTTTATGGGCGTACCGAACCGCTTATAAGACCCCTATTGGCATGAGCCCTTTCAAGTTGATATATGACAAAGCATGTCACTTGCCCGTTGAATTGGAGCACAAGGCATATTGGGCCACACGAGCAATTAACTTTGATTACAAGGAAGCGGGAGAGAAAAGGGTTTTGGAATTGCATGAGTTAGATGAGATCCGTTTGAATGCTTATGAGAATGCAAGAATGTACAAGGAACGAACCAAGCAATGGCATGACAAGCGCATTTTGAGGAGAGAATTCAAAGAGGGGGATTTAGTTCTTCTTTTCAACTCAAGGTTGAGGCTATTCCCAGGCAAGTTAAGGTCACGATGGTCAGGTCCGTTCAAGGTTAAGAAGGTGTATCCATTTGGAGCGGTTGAAATTTGGAGCGAGACTCATGGAAGCTTCAAGGTGAATGGCCAATGTCTCAAGCTTTATATGGACAATGTGTCGCGGAAGGACGATGCGGGAGTCATACGCTTCGTTAACCCGACACCTAGCGAGACGTAGATATGAGGGGTCGAGCTCGAGACCTTAAACGAGCGCTTCTTGGGAGGCAACCCAAGGGTTTTTCTTTTTAAAATTCATTTTATTTATTTTCAGTCAGTAAACCCAACAAAATTCAAAAAAAAATTATAAAAATAAAAACAACAAAAAAATTAGAAAAATAAAAAAATATAAAAACAAGGGAGTGAGAGTTTTCAATGTAACTTGGCTTAATTCTCAGGTTTTCTGCTCTTCTGCGACACAACCAGCGACCCGCAGGACACTGAAGCGACCCGTCAGGCGTCATGCGACCCGCTGCTCCAAGCAAGCTTGGGGGGAAGGAGGAGCGACCCGCTGACACTGCCTGCGGCCCGCTGAAACTGTCTTAAATTTCAAATCTGACGGTTATCAAGGGTGTTTCTGACTTTTCACCACTCCATCTCTTCCAACATAACAGTTTCGACCCTTACCCTCCTCTCTTGCGACCCAAGCCCTGCACCTGCGAACTCCACCGTTCTGCGCCCCGCGAGCACCACCATTTCACCGGAGCCGTCGGTGACACACCTCTCCGCCGCC
The DNA here is from genome assembly GCA_028095005.1 of Rhynchospora pubera. NCBI lineage: Eukaryota > Viridiplantae > Streptophyta > Magnoliopsida > Poales > Cyperaceae > Rhynchospora > Rhynchospora pubera. Next base: position 205,510,153 of record CM051462.1, on the reverse strand, counting down.
TCATCGCATCCACGCATCGATTCATCATCTCGATCCCACAATTCGGCGTAGTAGGGTTCATTCTCCACTAAGCTAAGGTATTAACTCATTCCAAACTCTCCAACTCAATTCAAACTGGTACAAGGACCCAAAACCCAGACCAAACGGTACCACACTGGTCCCCATCGGAAAACCCAAATTCTGGTCATCCTCAACCACCTCTCAGCCAGTACCAGCGACCCGCTGACACCACCTGCGGCCCGCTGAAAATATTCTGCCAAGCCAAAACCTCAGTTAAACCCAACACCTGCGACCCGCTGGGAAGTCCTGCGACCCGCTGATACTGGGCAAAATTGAGACAGAACCCAACCAATTCAATCGAAAACAAGCTGAAACCTCTACAGATGGCTCCTAAGGTTTTCAAGAGAGGAGCTAGAGCAGTGAGATTGTTGCTGGGAGGGTCAGGGAGTGGCTCCTCTCAACCTCCAAGGAGAGAGTCACCTCCTCCAAGAAGGGAGGAGTCACCCCCGAATTTTGAAGAAGCGGAAAGAGAAATTTTTGGAGATGAGGGGACAGAGACAGAGGAAGAGCCGGTTCAAGAGACTGTTGACAGGGGTAAAGCTCCGATGGAGGAAGAACTTGAGAGTGAGGAGAGTGAGGAAGAAGAGGATGGGAATGGAGAAGAGGAGGAGAATGATGAGAGTGAAGAAGAGGAGGAGAGTGAGAGTGACAAGGAAGGAGAAGAGGAGACTGCTTCGGGGAGTGACTTTGAAGTTGAATATAGGCAGGAGAAGAGGAGGAGGAGAGAAGAAGAAGAGGATAGAATGGAAGTGGACCCGGACGTGGTTGAAACCACTACTCGGGCAGCAAGGAAATCAAGGACAGCGGAGGAGGAACTTGGGGACAACCCGCCCCGTTTTCTTGAGGCCGAGTGCAAGGCCCCTTATGAGCGCCTCAAGATCAAGAAGATGGAGAACACTCGTTTTCTAGACCCTCGAGTGCTCAAAGATCTCGGCATAGAGGAGGACTTCTATGCTTTGACTGAAAATGCCGGGATCACGAGGGCATTTTGGGAGATAGTGGAGCCCGCCTACACCCGCCTCACTATGGAGTTCCTTTGCACACTCCGCCTCGAGTGGGATAAAGAAAGAGGGGAGTTCTTGGCCTCATGGCAATTCCATGGGGTCCGTTATGCCCGATATGAGAGCGAGATCGCCGATATCTTTGGCTTGAGGCGAGGCGGGTTGGATGTCAAGGACATTGATGAGGGATTTTGGGAGAGAATCACGGGATTGAAGGCTCCAAAAGAGAGGAAGAGTGTGGACATTCAAATGCCCGTGATCCGATTCATCCAAAGGGCTCTATCTCTCACCATCTTTGCGAGAGGAGAATCGGGAGCTAAGGCTAACGTGGGTGAGACATCGGTGCTGTGCCAAATGCTCCGCCGCGGCAACTCTCAACATCAAAACTTGGCGCGGAGCATGCTCAAGCATTGGCACGATACAATTGCCCGCAACAAACTGACGGGGCAGGGGCAGATTACGATTGGGGGCCTTGTCACGCATCTGGCCAAGAACGTAGGCGTGGCAAGCTTCCGCATGAAGCAAAGTGCCGGGCCCGAACGCCTCAACATGGAGCTCCTTGCATCCATGGGTCACGTAAAGAAAACGCCGCGGGAGACACGATATGTGGTGGGGGATTATCGCCTGGATATCCCCATTACATTCAGAATAGGCCAGATGCGCTCCGGGGACTATCTTCTAGTCCGGAGCGGAGTTTTGGCTCTGCCGGTATCAACTCCAGAGCCTCAGCCCAGGGCCAGCGGCCCACAGGAAGAACCTGCGACCCAGCATGAAGAGGCCTATTTTCACGCCAGCGGGTCGCAGACAGAACCAGCGGCCCGCACATTTGGGCCAGGAAGCCAAGCAGAGTGGGGAAGGGAGGACTTCTACCAGGGGACGGCCACACCTGATGTCCCAGGCATCGCGGATATGCTTCACGACATCCACATTGCACAGTGGAATCTCTCCGCGGACTATGAGCGCCTTGAGGCGAAGCTAGATGCCGAAATAGAAGAAGCGAGGAGTTGGAGGAATGAACAAAGGGCGATAATGCAGCGCTTCGCGGATCGTATCTTCGGAGTGCCGGAACCACCTCCACCCCCACCTCCCGAGGATTGAGCTAAGTTCGTAAGTTTTCTAATTTCCCTCTATTTTCTTTCTTTAGGTAATTAATGGCCCTAGGGACAGAGCCATGAATTAAGCTTGGGGGGGGGGGTATAGAGAGAAATTGAAAATTTATGGAAAGGATTGCTAATTAGTTAGGTTATTATAGGTTAGGAAATTGCATTCATGCATTTTAGTCTCTGTCTGCAAGGCAATCAGCGGACCGCAGTCCCTACCAGCGGGTCGCTGATGGCAGGTGGGCAGGACTTAGAGAAATTTTAAGTATAGGGATTTCAGTGGGTCGCAGGACAGACCTTTGAGCTCGCTGCTAAGGCAGCGGGTAGCAGACATCACCTGCGGACCGCTAATTTATCCAGAACTTAAGAATTTCATTGCACTTTCATATAGTTTTGTAAATAATTGCATAATTAATGTCATTTTGCATATTTAGGGAAAGTTAAGAAGTTATTCTGAGTTAACTGAACAGAGAATTGAGCAAAAGATTTTAACTGAAGAAAACAAATTGATAAAATCTTGAGGAAATATTAAAGAGTTTGCACATTATCGATCTAACTAACTCAATTGTGACTAAGATAGGAGCAATAGCTTTTCATGAAGTATCTCAACTGAACCTAAGTTTGTTAAATTAGATAGGTTAATTGGTTAGTCAAAGCAATTGAGGCGGTAGCCACCTCAAATTGATAAATTCATGAAGATCAACTTCAGTAACATAAAGGCATGACAACCAAGGAATGATCACTAGGTCTAAGGCATTTAAACCATTGTTTTAAGAATAATTAAAAGTCGAAGATGTATAAAAACATGTGTCTCATCTTGAGACAATAGGCATGAACTCACAAAAGGAAAGGGGAACTAAAAAGCGTGCAATGCCATGGACATTGCGGGAAGCTATAGATTATGGTGGATAAAAAGAACTTCCATTAATCATGAGTAAAAACAGAAAAGCTCATGACATAAAAAAAAAAAAAAAACACAAAAAAATAATAAACGAGAAAAATCTCGAAAATAAATCCACCATAATTTGGCTGACCTCTCCACCGCGGGAAGATCTCTTAGCCCCAAGAGAAAGTTAAAAGTCTAACCCAAAAACTTTGGAATAGGTTGGGTGGGGAGTTGTACCCTTATTTCCGCCCCACTTTAGACTTATTCCAATGCGTTTTTCAAAAATTGAATGGTTCAAAGGCTCAAAGACCTAGTTGTGAAATGAATTGGTTGGATTGGTTGTTTACGTTAGTAGGGTTAGATCCCGTTTCAATTGCTAGCTTAATCGATTTTAACCTTGATAAAATGATGAACTTAGGAATTGATGAGATAAGTCATGAAAAAAATTATTGCAAATATCCTAGCTGCATGAATAGTTAGTTAATGACATGAGAACAAAAGAAATTGGATTTTAGTGTTTATTAAATTGATTAAAATTGCTCAAGTCTTGTTTAGTTAGCACATGAATTGACTTCTAGCTTGTTAGGAAACATATAGTTGATTGAAATTAAGCCCTGAAAACCAGAACTTGAACGTAGGACTTTGCTTGAGGGCAAGCAAATGCTAAGCTTGGGGGGTTTGATAAATGGTTTTCATACTTAGTATTTCAACCATTTATAGGTCTTAATTTCTTGATTTTATGTGCTTTTTCTAATGTTTAACTGTTAATTTAGGCTAGAAGCTAGGTACTGCCATGGTTGCTTCATTTTGTATAGGATCTACGCGATGTGGCTACTCGACTCGACATTTTGAGCGATTTTCAGACTGGACCTGCGACCCACAGATCTCACCAGCGACCCACAGGGAGGCAGCGGGTAGCAGATGTTGACTGGCGAGTTAGGAGACTTCAGCGGGTCGCTAGATGCAGCAGCGGGCCGCTGGAAGATGTTAACCGACAGACAAAAATAGCCAGCCAGATTTGCTATCTTCTCCATAACTGCCTAAGCCAAATTTAGAGCCTCTACTTGCACGACCTCCACCATCAGAGAACCGCCAATGAATGTTATATAAGGAGGAAGCGTTGAAGACAGAGGGGTCGGCAATTGAGAGGAAATTTTCTGGGTGAAGGGAGAACAATTCTGCACAGGTCCAGCGGGTCGCCAGAGACATCTGCGGGCCGCTGTCGAGTAGCAGAAGACAGAAAGAAGGGATCAAGTTGCTTTTCTGTTGTAACTTTATTTCCTTTTTATGTTTTCTTTTCTCTTTTATACTTGGATGTTCTGTTTGATGATTTATCGCGAGTAGATACCTTTTTAGGGGCCATGGCAGTGAACCTTTAGTTTATGAATTGATATTATTATTTAGTTTATTTACTAGTTGCATGTTGTGTTTTATTTCCTTTCTTTAATTGCTTATCTGATTGGAATTGATTGATTAGATTAGTTTGTTTGTATCCATCAAGTATAGGCCTTGCTTGATTAGATAGATAGTTAAGTCCAAGCTTCTCTAAGAAATTAATATCAATTGTGTTAACTTGAAGGGTTATAATCGAAAGATTAAACCAAGGCTGATTAACGAGAGTTATAAGTCTTTTCTAACAGCGAAAGCGTAAGAATTCATAGGTTAGAAAGGTATAAACCCGTAGCAACTAGACCACGAAACGAAAGTTGAAGTTTAGTTCTACTTGATAGATTTGAAGTTAGTTGAATTGAATTCCAGAAACAAAAACGAGAGTTTGATCTGCAGCACTTCAACAAAAACCCAACTCTATACACAAAGCAGCATTTAAATCAACTAAGTAATAGTCTCAGCTTGACACCAGCGGGTCGTTGAGTGAAATAGCGAGGTGGTCTATGCCCGCCAAGTAGCCAGCGACCAGCTGATCTGTCAAGCGACCTGAGTCCACTTTAGCGGGCCGCTATGAAAGCCAGCGGGCCGCTAGGACTGGAATAAACTGAAAGAATTAGTATGCCTTAAGCCCCTAGCCTCTAATTAGCCAATTAATCCATCTTTTCTGCATTTTGTTTTATTTAATATTTACTTAATTAAGTTGTTAATCTTGATACAAAACTCAACAATCTTGCAACCCTCTAGTTTAGTAGATTAAGTAAAATTGAAACTTAGTTATCTAATATCCGTCCTTGTGGTTCGACCCCTAAAATACTTAGACGATTATCGTACGCTTGCGATACAAATTTGAGTAGAATAGGGTATAATTCTAAAGCAAGAAAATCACCATCATCCTCCATCACAACTTCAAGCTTATACCTTTCAAACAAGAATGCAGCAATTGGCTTCATTTGTACATAGGCCATTTCTTTTCCCAAACACTTTCTTGGACCGGCATGAAACACCGGGTACTTAAACGGACTTTCTGGCTTGAAAACTCCATTCTCCAACCACCTCTCAGGCTTATATTCACTGCAGTCTCTCCCCCATATGTCCTCCATTCGACCCATTGCATATGTGTGGTAACTAACTAGCCATCCCTTTTTGACAACTGTACCGTCGGGTAATGTGTCGTCTTCTTTGCAAGACAGTGTGTCAATTGCCACAGGAGGATATAATCTCATAGCTTCAGTTATGGAAGCATGTAAGTAGTTCATCTCTCTTAACTCATCATACCCAAACATTTCATTGGAGGTTTCAGTACTGTTTCTAAGCGATCTTATCTCCTGTAGAATATTTTCCTCTACATCCGGTCGGGTTGACACAAGCCAGAAAAACCAAGTCATTGCTGTTGAAGTTGTCTCTCTACCAGCAACCATGAAGTTAGTTACAGCATCTACTAAATTCTCCATAGTGTGTTGATCACTTGAGGCTATGTGAGATATGAGATCACTCTTGTTATTCGAAGGGTTTTCCATCTTCTCATGAATTATCCTTGTTACATGGCTCTTAACCTAGCTTGGCAATCAATTCTCACAACCTTCTTTCACTCCCAATATCAAGCCACTTCATAGCTCTCCACACAAATCCTACAGGAAACCTATTGACAAGCAAATCAAGTGCCTCAGCAAAAGAGCTCATTAAATCAGAACCCTCAATAGTTAGGCTTGCTGGGTCCATATCAAACACAACTCTGCAAATGTTATCGAATGCAAATCACTCTAGGACATCTTGCATGTCTATCACCTCTCCCTTCTCCCTTGTTTTTTCTTGAAGGGGAATGAGTCTGTGATTTATCTCAGAGTGAACCGTGTCAACCATAAGTCCACGTAGAGAACGGGTTGTGAAAGCTAGGCTGGCAGTTTTACGCTGCCAACGCCATTGGTCTCCATTAGAATTGAATATTCCATGACCCAACAGATCCTCTAGCATGGAAATGGTTTGGGTAGTTTTCAGATTTGGTTTTGAGGATGTATTCAACATTCTTCGGGTTGGCGGTTAGGATGCTTCCAGGAAAACCAGGGTCTTGTTGGGCCATTGTATGGGTTGGGTTATCCATGAGAATTTCAGTTGTCCAGTCAAAAATTCGGTTCCGGTTTCTAATGAGCTCAGGCAAATCACCGACGAGCGGGTAGGTTTTGCGGGTACGGGTAGTTGTTTCTTTCTTTCTGTCTTGATTGAAGTAGTAGAGTGTGAGAAGTAGAAAAATAGGGACTATAAAGGATGAGAAAAAATTAATTAGAGAAAGCTCCATGGTTGGTTTTTATGTTTCCAAATTAATGATTGGATTGCATGGGCAAAGAGTGAGCTTTGCTCGAGTTTTTGTAGTCATGATTATTAGATAGTTACTGGTCTAACTATTTTTTTTTTTTCCTTATAGTCATGATTTAAGATAGTTCCTGGTCATACTTTTGTTTTATTTCTTCGTCGTCTGAATTTGAAATTCCTAATGCTTCTTCCGCAAGACTATTGATTGCGTGGTATTCTGGGGCTTTGTAATTTTTCAAAAAATGCATAAAAGTTTTAATTTTCAATCAATCACTGCGTAGCCCTTGAATTTTTATGTAAGTACTCGACGATCAGTATGAATTTTTATGAATTTTTAAGCATATTAATTCCAAATGTTGTCCTTGCGAGTTGCGAATTATTCCAGTGTTTACATGATATTTTCTTAAGCTAAATAATATTTTCTTACTCTCAGGTGGATAATGTTGCTAGAAGAATTTAGAAAAGGAGAACATGATTTTGAATAGTCAATAGATATGGCCTTGACGCCGAACGGATCAGCATTTCATGCAATGAAATTACAAACAATCAGATACCGCACATATTCTCGCCTCCAAAACAAAGAAACTTCTACATAAATGTAAATATGTAATCCCTCAAATCTAAAGGATAAAGATGTTAACTAGTCAATTTCAATGTTATTTGCACAAGCATTTCTTTCTCTACTCGCAAGTCGCAACTAATTTTTTTTTAGAGATAAGTGGGGAGCGCCCACCACTCTTCAATGAAATGAAGAGTATCCAGCAAAATTAACCACCAAAAATCATTATTACAAATACAACATTAGATTTCTACGACTACTATCTCTAAAACAGCAAACGTACCAACCACATTTATACCACTCTGGTACCACCCCTGCATCATTGGCACTGCAATTTTGAAATGACAAATCAAGTTGGGAAATAAACCATGTATTTTGAACTTCTCGGCTTTGGGTGGGAATAAGTCAAAACAAATTAGATAGGCTTCCTCTTCGCTGCAACACCAAAAAGCAAACATACCCCATTTATCTGCACCGGTACCAACCCTCAATCTACATACCGGTGCACCCTTATTATTGTCAAGTCGCAACTAATTACAATTATGCAAACCATTCGGCATGATTATTAGTTATTACAAATCCATCAATTATGTCTAGAAGGCTAGCAGCTGGGTTTCATTTTATTGGGCCTATTAGGCCTATTGGGCTGGATAAGATCTGTCCACTGTTGTAATTACGACATCTCCTCGCAAAGTTGGAAGTCCAGTTCTCCCGAAATTTTAAAAAATAATACTAAATTAATATAATATATTAAAAATAATATCAATATAATAATATTTTTTTAAATATTATCACGAGATCGGAATCTCAGATTCCGAACCTAAGATCGGATTCCTGGATTCCGACTTTAGCTAAGATCGGAATCCGAGATTCCGATCTTAGCTTTTTAATTTTTTTATATATTATTTATTTATTTATTTTATTAATTAGTTAAATAATTAGAAAAATAGATAATATATTGTAAAAATATTGAAAAAATATGGAAAAAATCAGGAATAAATAAACTAAATTTTATATGTAATTTAGTATTTTTTGGAAAAATTAAATTTTTATTCCTTTTATTAGTTTATTAATTAGTTAATTAATTAGAAAAATAGATAATATATTCTAAAAATATTGAAAAAATCAGGAATAATTAGACAAAATTTTATATGTAATTTATTATTTTTTTGGAAAATTAAATTTATTTTCCTTTTAATTAATTTATTTAATTAATTTATTTAATTAAAAATGAATAATTAAGTATAAATTTTTAATTAATTTAAATTAAAATTATAAATTTTTAAACGACCATTTGATATGCATCCCGGATGTCGTCTTCTGTATATATTATTTTCATATTATATATTAAACAATCATATCGAGTCTCAAGATCAAGGAAGCAGTTTCTAGATTGCGTTAGAAAGGAATCACACGAGATTGATGTTTTACTGAGACGGAGAAGAAAGACTAAATTCACTTGATTTACTTCATTTTTCTTTTTAATGATTAATTTATGATTTTAAAAATATTTTTAGTAGTTTAGAGTGGTTTTTAGGTTTGCAAACTTTCAAAGTGGGTTTTGGAGGTCCAGAGAGCGTTTTTTGGCCTAAAAAATGGTCATTATGAAGTTTCACCCGGATTGTGTAGATCTCGTCGCCAGCTTTTCGGATTGTGCTCTATCGCCCCAAACGGACCTTCCTATCGAAAGTTATGCATGTTTAAAGTTTTAATGTTCAAATTATGCCTTTATATCCCTGCAAATGCAGAAAGAATTAATAAAACTTTGAACATTCTGAAAGGATTATGCTTTTTTATCCCTGCAAATTCTGAAAATTTATAATCCTTTCTAAATGGTACAATTCATTTAATTAAATAAGTTATAAAAATTTATATTTTAATTAAATAAATTAATTAAAATGAAAATAAATTTAATTTCCCCAAAAAATACTAAATTACATATAAAATTTAATTTAATTATTCCAGATTTTTTCCATATTTTTTCAATATTTTTACAATATATTATCTATTTTTCTAATTATTTAACTAATTAATAAATTAAATAAATAAATAAATAAATAGTATATAAAAAAATTAAAAAGCTAAGATCGGAATCCAGGAATCCGATCTTACCTTCGGAATCTGGGATTCCGATCTCGTGATACTATTTAAAAAATATTATTATAATGATATTATTTTTAATATATTATATTAGTTTAATACTATTTTTAAATTTTTCGGCCAGTTCGTCACTTTCTCCTTTCCTCGGCCTCCAAACCCAAAATCCTCATCTTCTCCGATCGAACGAACCCTTTCAAACAATCAAACTCTCAAACCCCAAACATAGAGAAGCAAGCACTACAACTCTACAAGCGAGAGGCGAGGTTACCACAAGAGAAAAGAGAAGAGAGACGCTCGATCCAGAGAAGTAAAGAGAAGCGAATGGCGGTTCGCATAAGACTGGCGCGGTTTGGATGCCGGAACCGGCCCTTCTATCGAGTAATGGCGGCGGACAGCCGGTCGCCGCGTGACGGGAAGCATCTGGAGGTGTTGGGTTACTACAACCCACTGCCCGGTCAGGACGGCGGCAAGAGGATGGGCCTCAACTTTGACCGAATCAAGTACTGGCTCTCCGTCGGGGCCCAGCCGTCTGATCCCGTGCAGCGGCTCCTGTTTCGGGCTGGCCTTCTGCCTCCGCCTCCCATGCTTGCTATGGCTCGCAAAGGTGGACCCCGCGATAGGCGGCCTGTTGACCCCATGACCGGCCGCTATCTGACAGTGCCTGATGCTGAAGAGGAATCAATAGATGAGCATGCACAAGTGGAGGAGGAGGAGGAGGAGGGTGAGAAATTGAATTAGTCGGCTGTTTGTGACAGGTTCTCGTTCAGTTTGTTGAAAATAATGGAGGCTTTGCCTTGTTAATTTTGGATGATTAATGTGGTTGTTGTTTCCCCATTAGCTTAGCTTTTCTGGGTCATGTTTTCACTTTGCCCCATAACAGTATGGGCTTTTAATTTATTACTCAGTATTAGATGTCTTGGCAACTCTTGGAATTGATTGTGAGGCTTTTGATATCATTTCTGCCTTATAGAGATATCTATGAAAAAAATATATATATGAACCAAACATTCAATTTGTGTAGTTGTGGGATATGTTATGTTGATGAGTGTAGAACATTCAGCGGTATAGGATGTGGCTAGCATCCACGTACTAAAGATTTTGCATGCCTGATTTCCTTCACTGGGGATAAATAATTACCTCTCTAAGTCACTGTTTGTAGTACTTATCTCCATCGGACATGCCTAACTGCATTGACATAGTATATTCTTTTAGAATTATCATTTAGACACTCTGACAGAGTACTGTTTTCTTACCAATAAAGATAATCTCCAATAGGAGTGTTAAAGTTAAACTATATCCCAAGCTGCTGGTCTTATTTATCTATTGGCCTTTCTGAACTGTGGTGTTTGCTCCATTTGGTATGTTCATATGAAAAGGAAAATCTTGTTAGCTACTAGTAATAACTAATAAGTATGATGACTGGTCAATCATTTTCTAGTCAATCAATTTCAAGTGGACGTTCTAATTAAGAGTACTTCTTAGGTGAATTTCTATACTACACCTCTACTGCTTAAAATAGTCACGCACATAAGTTTAGGGATACATCTCATGCACATAGGTTTAGGGAGTAACATCTTGAGCATTACAATAGAAAAAATGAAGCAAATGTATAAAGAGTAATTGATTTTTTTCCCCACCAATTTTGTTTACAGACTGGTCTAATCTTCTTTTGCATGGATTTGGAAATTTATATATTCTTTTAACTCATTATAATATTAGACATGCCCATTTATGGTAAAATCCTCCATGTTTTTGTTGTAAAACAATCAAAACTGCTGTGATCTAGTCCCTTGTTTTCCTCAAGCTCCGTGCTATAGTACACTGCCCTATTATCAATGAAATGATTCAAATTACTAGAATTTTTTTCTGTTGTAATTGAAAATTAACTTATAATTTGCTACATGTAGGTGGGAACCGAAGAAAATTAAGAATTTTTAAAATCAATTTTTGCCAATATCTCAATTACTAAAGCTTCCAGCAAAATAAGATTTTGTTAGTTGGTTATCTCCCCACTTATCTTCTGTTTTCTCTTATAATTTTTTAACAAAAACACTAAACACTTGTCTCCTTTAATCCGATCCTTGCCGTTCTTGTTCCATTCCTCTTCTCACTTCAGGTGCTTCCTCCTCTACCACCATTTCCTCCCTCTGTGTTCCCTGTACACCTGCACCTGACAATCTGAAGGTAATACCCTCCCTTTCACTGTACCAAACATGCAAGGCTCCACAAGAGTCCCCAAAAATAATACCCTTTTGTACATCTTTGATATAAGTATTTTTGTATTTCTGTAAGTTTTCAAGTTCCTTATATTTGAGAAAATAGTGGTATTTAGAATAAAGGTTAAATTTCTACTTTTATTATTTGTTAAATATTGAATATTGTATACTTTCGAGTTCTATATATTGTTCAATAATCTGAGAAAATTACAATATATGGGCTTGATTAGACCATGGTCAATTGGTGATACTTGGCTCGATTTTAGTTTGCATGTTTTTATCTGAATTATAAATATCTGTTCAATAGCTTCCGATTTGAAACCTTGGTAGATACCTGGGTTTCAGGTGAACTCTGGCTCCCACCGCTTCTGATGCAGTTCAAAGCCTGATTGTACTAAATTTAGCTATTTGTTTTACAGGGAGTACTTACATAGGCTTCTGTTCTGTAATTAATCTCCGAAGTGCCTTGTAGCTCATGGTCTGTACAAACTTTATATTGAATTGATTTATAGTGTAGCTTCCGATATGATATAATCCAAGTATCCAATTTATTAGTGCAAGAGTTTGCCAACATGGTTTACAAGATGCTCCAGTATCATTATGATATTTAATCTTTTGGCCTTCTGATTAACTTTTTTATTGGCTTGAAATTTTATTTATCTTGGAACTTGCAAGATTTGGTTCAAGTGTTTAATTACTTGTGATGGTATAGCACTAAGGTATATCGATTTTCTTTTCCGATTATCGTTTGACTTCATTATAAGCGTTTAGTTACTTGAGATGGTATTAAACTGAGCTATATAAACTTTCTTTTACGACTATCGTGATTCCATCGTAGAAAACATAAAAAATAATAAAAAAAACTTCTCTGGGAACTTCAAACTTTCATTGATAAAAATTTAAGCATGTAGGAATATTTGGACATAGCATAAAATGAATGTCAAGAACCATAAAATTTCGGTATTTTAGAAACAGGACTTGTGACATCAAACTCTACGCTCCTCTCTTCTATGTATGTATTTAAGAGCGTTTAAATTGCTTTGATTTGACTCGGCAAATAGTGTAGCTGCTTTTCCAAGAAATTCACATCATCTAAACGACGACATAAGTTAAACTAGTTCCAAATTGTTAATTTATTCATGCTGGGCTGCTGGTTATCTCTTCCTTCTCTACTGTATGTTACTGCATACCTCTTTTAAGTTCATGCAAAAGCTTATTCCTTGTAAAATGGACAAATACAGAGAACTGTAAATAATTTATCTTGTCAAAAAAGAAAGGAAATCATCATCAAATTGCCACTATATGCCTGCCTGCCTTTACATAAGATAACCATCTGATCTAATAGTCATCATCAAATTGTTTGAGAGTAGGCACCTCTCAGGTTCTATAATCGTCTGGTCATTGGACCTCACTGAGAACTGCCTAGAACCAAGTTAATCTGCTGGACTGGGCCGTTTGGATCGCTTATGAATAAGAGGAATGGTCTCTTTCTAGACGAAAATTTATTCCGAACCATCCAAATTCTTCACAAAGTTACACACTTTCCAATGTTTTCCGCTTAGGAATAAACTATTCTTCTTATTTCTAAGCGATCCAAACGGCCCAATATAACTGGGGGCAGAGAGATCATCCAATCTAAAATGGACGGCACACCTCTATCCAAAACCATCCAATGAAATCCACACACATGGAGAGGAGAAAAATCCATTTTATTTACCAGTTCACTCGAGTGGCTTATCAATTAACAGTGCTTGCATAAGCTATAATTATCAATTTCAGAAGTGATCCAAAAATTAAATATTGGAACTTCATTTTAACCCATTCAAGTATTTAATTTCAAAATCCAAGAACTAATTTCTTTTCAATAGTACAATTTTCCAACATTAACAACAGAAAAAGTATAATCAAAAGTACCAGAATGCACCAAACTGTAAGGAAATACAAGATGGAAAAATTAAAAGAAGCGAGGGCATCATCGGTAAAAACGGGCACGTTTGATCATCTTCTTGCCAGAGCTGTAGTGCGTCTTGGGACAGAGATGCTTGCGGCCCTTGTCGCGCCTCCGCTTTAGCAGCTTCCTCCCTTTTGGGCTCTGCATCCTCTTGCGGAACCCGTGGACACGAGCAAGTGACTTGCGCGACCTTGACCGCTTCGTCATTCCCAGTGTGGCCTTTCCAGCTCTAACTTGGATCTGCCGGTTTCTCTCTCTGTTTAATTTGTTGTGTCCTATGCTAGTGGTACCTAGTGACATGCCTGAAAAATTGTATATGTGAAGTGTCAAAATGGCTGGATGCAATTATAAGAAAAAGTTACAGCCAGAATAATGTAATTGAATAATTTTTATGCAGGGGGCCTAATTAATACCAGGAGTACAGATATTTGCACTATAAGATCTTTGCACATAGGAAGGTGTTTTCTGAGAGATATACCCCAAAGAAGCCCAAATAAAGTCAAATTCTTAGTATTCACTTAGTTATTGAAATACATTGCGCCTTTTTCATTTCTGCCTGCAGTTAACAGTCTCATGACAACAACAATATTACATGTTCAGTACAGATTTTTGGGTAAAAGTTCTTTTCCTCTTCTTTTAGGATTTGATAACAAGGGTAAATCAAGCTCTAAATTGCATTAATAGCCTTTTCTTTTAACAGTTTAAATCAGATTAACAATTACTGTTACCATTTAACAAAAGGCATTGATATTGATAACATAACCACACAGGTGTTGAGATGAATTGGTATGGACAGTTATCACACTAGTCAGTACCAGAAAAATGGAAACAAGACTGAAACAAAGTACTGCCATCCTAAATTTCAACTGTTTTAGGAACACTACTAAGTGCCTGCAGCCCACAAAGTGCCCAACTTCTTCAATTGCAAAATCAATCTGTTCTCTTGGCTTGCGCGACTTCAGGAAAAATGGTATATACAAAATGGGTCAAGAGGAATTCAGCGTACCAGAGAAGGAGGAGGCGAGAGAGAGTCCAATAGAGGCACTGGAGAGGGACGAAGAGGAAGGAGACAGCACCATTGAAGCCTTCGAGAGGCTGAGAGAACAGCGGAGTGCATTAGCTCGAACGGATCGAAAGGAGAAGGCGCTCGACGGAGGCGCGGCTGAGAAGGAGAGAAGACTGAGCGCCATTGCTCGGAGACAGTGTAGGATGGGTCTTTTCTTATCTCTCTAGATAGATAATGTACCTTTTCTGGAGAGTACTGAGAGGTGCGCGTAAGTGGGTGTTAGACCGCACCCGCATCCTCAGCAGTCGGAAAAAGCACTGCTCCAAGCAGTCTTTTTCATTTTTCTTAATTTTTTTAAATTTTAAAACTCAAATGGAGAATTCAAATCGTTGATCTTGTTAAGTTTTATCGGCGATGTATTTTCATATAAATTTTATAAAATTTGAAGTTAATTTGATACTTGATTAAGTGGTCAACAAATGAACGAACCTGGTTTGATTAATTCTAATACGTTCATAATTTGGTCACTTAATCAAGTATCAAATCAACTTCAAATTTTATAAAACTTATATGAAAATGCATCGCCGATAAAACTTAACAAGATTAACTATTTGAATTCTCCATTTGAATTTTAAAATTTAAAAAAAAAAATAAAAAGAACTGCTTGGAGCCGTCCTTTTTTTGATTGCTGAGGATGCTGGTGCGTGTTAGACCGGGTTTATTTCAGCTTCTTTTTTTTTCTGAAGAAGATGGGTTATATTAACAAAGAGTTGACAATGAATTAATTTGAGATTTATCTAAAATAATTCTAAATGATTAAATTTGAAAAATTAATAATAATAGTCGATGTAAGTATTACTGTTCATCAAATTACAAATATTGTTCATATTTTTATGATTTTTTTATGAAGATCAAATAAGACTCAAATTATGTAAAATTTAATGCGACTAAAGTAGTGTTTCTAATTATTTTTTCTATTTTTAAATTTGACTTAATTTAAATAATATTGTTAATGTTGTCAGCATAAAATAGCTGAATCCGAATGATCTGAACTTTTTGAACCATTTTCAAAACCAACATGGCAACATCCCACAAATCACGCACCAATTATGAAGAAATCTAATGGTAAATATGATGTTATAACGAAATTGTTTTATTAGATATATAAAATTTCATAATTATGAAGAAAAGGTAAAGAGTGGAGATTTCATGCATTTTTATATGCTTTATTTATTCATATTTTTAAAGTAGGTACACAGGCTTTATTGATTCACTTCAGCCAACTATGAAGCAAAGTCATGAAAAATTGCCCTCTATACACGAGCTTTTAAATCTCTTCTATTTAACTTACAAAATCTATATACGTAATAACGTTGTCAGCACCTCAATTCGTTACAAAAAATCACACTTCAAATGAGTCAACAATAGCTTTCAAGGTCTTTTCAGCAGATGACCACTGTTTGTCACTGGCACTTGCCACAAACAGAACTACTGTATTTCCCTTTGCAGTTGCCTTTGCAAGATTATGGGTTCCAGTAAGCGCAAACGGAGTCTCCAGCACATACTTGTAATACTGCGTTCAATAACAGAATCAGGTTGCAAATTAAACAAACCAAAGATTACATAATTAAGGACCAAATATCATTCACAACCTATTAGAAGAATACGTTGAGAAATATCATGCTATATACATTGTACAAGAAAAGATGTTATTCCCAATTTGACATAGGCAACTTGCATATGTAGAACTTCTCAAGTCATTTGAATCTAAACTTTTAAGTCAATTAAATCTATCATTATTTTGATATAAACATACTGTTAGGCCATCATGTTTCTCGATGGAAGTCTCCAGAAGCTCGTCAGAATCAAAGGTGTTTCCTGTGACAAATGGTCCAAGAGAGGCAATCAGATCCTCTGGGGTTCCTATGTCTTCGATCGTGGCATTCGGCTTGTTGGTGAGGCGTATCAACGGCGAAGCCACGACTTGAACTTTGCCTTGTTTTTCATCCTCAAATTTGACCTCAATCCATGGCTCAGCACACTTTGGCTGGCAGTAGTTCCCGGAAAGTATGTTCGCGACCCGTGTTTGTTTCCATGTTGGTGGGAGGATGAATTTATATGGTTCCACATTACCTATTAAGATAAAAATCAAATAAATACATTTACAATTTATAACCCAACATTAAATATAATCAGATCAGGACCTTCTTGTAGCTTGGATACCAGGAATTGTAGCTTGGATAACCTAACATTAATTGTAGGCTTGTAGCTTGGATACCAGAAATTGCCACTGAACTCCTTATTAATAAAAGTAAGTAATCATGTTCACTTACTCATAATCATTTTCTATTTCCAATTGAAGTGCCCAAATCTAGATGAATTTAAGATCATACTAAAAAATTGTTAATCAAATCTTGCAACAAGAAAATTGTGATGCTTACTGCATAGAATTAGGTATGCTAACTGGCAACATCTGGAGACAGTTCAATTTTCTGAACTTCAATTTCTCCTAATTGACTGAAATGCTCAACTGCAAACAGATTTCAGTCTTTATTCCCATACAATTTCCTAACACAACATTGCATTAAAATCCTAAATCATTGCGTCCTTAAGCAAACAATACACATATCCAAAGAATAAAACTGTGGAATTAAACAAGCATGAATTTACCAGCACGAAGAGCAGGAGTGTCTTTAGGAGTAGCCTTGAAAACAACAAATGCGGGGTCAGAAGGCGACGGAGGGAGATACGAACCGACCTCTACCTCGCGAGCCACTGCTTTAAACGGCTCCTTCAAAAATACAGAGCCCAAAGTAATGCCCCACAAAAATTCCCTCTTATTAACTTTTATGGATTGTGTCGACGCCGGTTCGGACGAGCACTTGATCAAAAGTCTTTTGTAAGGAGAGGCCGTGGGGGTGGGTTCCGGGGTGGGAGAGAGGTGAGAAGAGGTGCTAAATGGAGAGGAAAGGAGAGGGGAGATTGGAGATGCCATTGGAGAGGTGAAGGGAAGAGGGAAAGACGCTTGGACCGCGCTAGCTCCCGCCAGCTCTTATCCATACAAAAATTGCTCTGCTGGGTCGAGTGTGTCCAGCATTTAGAAGTGGAGTTTAGATTCTCTATGGCGTGTAGTACACAATATATTGTGTGGCGATCTGGGAAGCGCAGAATAATTTCCCATTTCATGAGAATGTCAAAGAGTGAAGTCTTCAATTTTCAATTAATTGGATATAAAACATAGTAACACACTACGTAGATAGAATAATCCACAAGCAATACAATTGTTCCATTACCCAAAAAAAAATATATAATAATAATAATAAATAAATAAATAAATAAATAAATAATTGTTCAACATTTTTACATATTTGACCCTTTTAAAGTTCAATAACTATAAAATTTTGAGGTTCTATTTTTTTTTTCAATGTATATATCCTCAGTTTCATATTTTAAAAATACTAAATCTATGTGCAAGATATCTGTTCATCTTAACGAGTAATTGGGAAAAAAAAATCCAATATCTGATAAATTTCAGAGCCCTCGATATAAAGAAAATATGAAATGGTAATATCTTGAATGTTTGATATGGTTGTTGAAAGTGGACGTATAATACTAGGCACTAGCATAGATAAAGAAAATAAAATAGTCCAGACATATTTTACAATTTCAAATTTATTTTGTGTTTTGGGACTTTTTGACTGCGTACTAGAACATTTTTTTCCTTTTTTTTTTTGAGGGAGTGTACTGAAACTTCACTTTTACGAAATTGTACCTACTACAAAAGGTCTTTAATTTTCATTTAATATGCAAAATAAGTAACACGTAATTTAATTTGAAGAGCCGCCAAAGGTAATTAACAATAATTTAAGAACTTATTATGGTTTATTTGAAGGACCAAATTGAGAAACACTTCTAAAGTGCGGCTACTATATCAGTCTATTGTCAAACTGAGTCAACATATAAAAGAGTATCCAGCAAAGAGAAAAACAGAGACCACGCTCAAAGATCTCTCATTTCTCTTTTCCTAACTTATTTCTCTCTCTCTCTTTCCCTCCCTCGCTTCCTCATCTCGTCTCCCTCCTACCATAAACTAATCGGAGACCGAGGTGGAAATGGACTTGCCAGAGAGCGACTTCGAGGAATCAATGCCGGTGGCTGAGGCAGCACCGGAGGATGAGGAGCCCCTTCCATTGATAGACCTGCGCCTTATTGATGCTGTTCTAAATCCTCAATTTCGCAGAACTGGTACGCATTTACTTCTTGAAACTATCGATTTTACTGAACAAGTTCAGAAGTTGTGGTCTATGTTTGTTTGTAGAATTTGGTTAGTTAAGAATGTTTGGGTCAAGAAGTAAGGTTCTTTTCTTTGCTCAAGTTTATTTGCATTCTGCTTTGCCTCACATGTTCTTGATTTCAGATTACTTTGTTTTAGTTGCTTGAATTTCGTTCTTGTATTTTCTTTTTGTTGACTATTTCTTTTTTGAAGAAAAATGAGGGTCAGGCGGGCCCCCACCTTTTGTTGACTATTTTCTTTGTTGACTATTTCTTTTTAAGCAGTTCCTCTTTATTTCTGTATGTATTGAGAAACAAAATACGACGAAGCTTCCCCACTTGTTTTTGACATATTCGAGGAATGCTGGTCTCTTAAATTGTCTACAATCATCTCACTGGAAGATATGCCTTCATGGTTTAAAAGATGATTCATTTTCATCCAATTAAAAACATCATAAGTAGTTCCTTTAAATTAAGATAACTTAGTTTGTACAAGTACTATTTCTCTCTGTTCTAGTATTATTGATTTCTTGCCTGATTATTGCTGTATTACATTTTTATACTGCATAAGAAAGTTGTGATTTGAATTGCCTTTAAACAGTGAACTATTAAAATTAGCACAGAAAACCAATATTTCACATTATCCTTGTTTTAATATTGCAGTGCTTCGCATGGAAGAGAAGATACAGAAATTTATGCTAAACCCAGACGTACATGAGATTGAGTTGCCAAACTTCGACTCCTCATACTTAAGAGAAATCACAGGTATACTTGCACGTTATTATGGCCTCAAACTGCTTTCAACCGAGGGTACAAGAGTCTTTGCTAGACAAACGACGCCAAACCGTAGGATGCCATCCCTCAGTCTCTCAGCCATCCCTCCTGCCGAGCCTGAAGAGGACTTGACTGCTGGTTCCAAATTCATTGGCATCTTCACCATTCTCAAGAGACAGAATTGTGGTGCTTCATCTGGAAACTTGCCTGAACCAAAGACGAGGAGATCTATGGAGGAGAGGGATGGGGAGTACTATAAGGCCCGAGCTAGAATTTTCAATGAATCGGTGTCCTCAAGTTCCATTCCTCCTGTGGTTTCACGTTCCATATCCTCAGTTCAGAGTAAAATCGTCAGAGACTGCGGTCAAGATGGTACCGGTGGTACGCGGAGGATAAGGATTCCAGTGCATAATTCTGGCGGTGCCAACCAGAATTCAAGCCAGACTGTGAATCAAGATGTTACCACTCCTAGCCTCAGGATAAGGATTCCAGTTCATAATCCTGGTGCCAACAAGAATTCAAACCAGACTAGTCCGAGGTATTTTTTCTTAAGTGTGATATTTTACTTTAAAAAAGCCTATTAATCACCTGAAACTTCAAATATTGTACAGGACTGCAGTTTTACCAAGTACACACTGTTTATTTTTGCTCCTGTTTGGTTCTTTGCCTATTCTATGTTCTTTTCTTTCCCCATCTTTTGTGGTACCTCATGCTTGGATGGTACCAGTGTTTCACATGCATGACTGGTATTGGCAATACATTTTATGAAGCCTAATTACTAAGCAACTAAAGAATTTCGCTCTGCAAATTTGTAGGCCTGGTAGAAGGATTACTCATCTGCCGCCTATTATAGATGATGCAAGTAATTTTCTGCATCAACCCATGCAATATCCATCAATGCAATACGGAGAACCAGCATTGCCTCCTTATGGTGAAAGTGTTAGATTATTTGACCATTTGGCACTGGAACGGCCTGTTCTAGTGGTCTGGGACGGCCCGTCCTAATTCTGGGACGGCCCGGTCCAGACACTGCGCAGAGAGGGACACGTTCTAAGTCTAGAACGGCCTAGTTCAATGCACTGGGACGGCCCGTCCTAATTCTGGGACGGCCCGGTCCAGACTCTGCGCCATATTAAGGAAATAATCTATTTTTGGTGGGCTGTTTCTGCGTGGTCTCCAAGTCATTCAGTTATATGGTAATAGGCTAAACATGGCTGTAAAGAAAAGCCAGATTTGGTGCAGGGATGTGTTGCCTTTTATAGGTGGTAATATTTAGAAACATTGCCTAATTATGATGGTTAATTATAGCATTATTTGGAGGCCAAGAAGCCTTTGGCTCTCTATATATAAAGGGGTTGGTCCCCAAGGGACAGGACATCCACGAAACATACTGCATACATGTGTTGAAAGCAGTATTTTCTGCCTCTCTCTCTATTCCTCCATCAAATAGCTTGAGAAGGTGCTCTAAGTTCAGGCAAAGAGTACCAAGGCGAGTCTTGATCCTTTGGAAGACCTTTTCTCCTGTCTTGGGTGTCAATAACAAGAGGAATAAGAAGTATACACGTTAGGAGACATCAACAAGTGCTCAACATCAAGCTTCAGGCCATAGCAATGAAATTAGGTAAGCTTCCGCTCATGATTTAGTTTTCTGGTGTATTGAAACGGTCCGGTCTATGACCAGGACGGTCCGTTCCAACTACTGGTTCTGCGAGTTCATGTTTTCTGGGTTGCTTATTTGTATTGCTAGAATTGTTTATTCCCTTTGGCTTTAAAGCAAACCCAACAAGTGGTATCAGAGCCTCTCATCGTGAGCCAGTAGCATGACACATAAGTTTGGATTTAATTGAAGTGTTTGAATTGATTTGGTGAGATTGAAGATCTGGTCTGAACTGCTTTTAGTTTTCTGGCGCTGCAGACTGGGGCGGTCCGGTCCAAGTTTGGGACGGCCCGTCCTAGTGGTCTGGGGCGGCCCGTTCCAATTCTGGGACGGCCCGTTCCAGATTTTTTCTGCACTTTTTCTGAACTGTTTTCTGAACTGTTTCTGAAGTATCTGACATTTGGACGGTCCGTTTCATGGCTCGAACGGACCGTTCCATTAGTTTTGGATTGTTTTATAATTTGTTGATTGAGATTTGTGCCAGAATTGTCATTTGAAATTGCAATTGCTTGAAAAGATTTTGAAAATTAAGTTAAAGTTTTGGAAATTCAAAATCGTTTAAAATCTGACCTAATTGGATGATTTAGATTTAGAATAGATTGTCAGGTTAGGAGAGAAATCATTAGGGTTTCTCGACCTAGATTAGGACGACATCTATCTACTTCTCTGCGGTTTTCAAACGGACCGTCCTAGAACTGGGGCGGACCGTTCCAGATTCAGTTTTTGGTTACAAACTGTTTAGGTATTGATCAGATCTTAAGGGGGCGGTCCGTTCCACTACCAGGACGGTCCGTTCCAGAACCAGAATTGTTAGGTTTTAAGCCAATATTCAGGTTGTTTGTACTGGTTAGGTACAAATAACGGTTTATGCATCCCTCCTCTTCTCTTCTCTACCGTGGTTTTCATTAGTAAGAGCTGTAAGCGTTGGGTTACACCATGTTGTCATGAGGACAAGTTCTGTCGCAGAAAATAAGGTCGGCGCCTAAGTGTCCATATGACCCTGACCTTTTCTGGGAATCTTGCCTGGATGTGGTGTAATTTCAATGGCTGCTGGCTGAACGGGAGACCACCGCTTTCTTTTCTTACCTTAATATGACCATACTGGACTGTATGGTCATATCTCTCTTTGGTTCTCTTCTGGTCTATTTAGGGCGGACCGTTCTCTCACCAAAACGGTCCGTTCCAGGTTTGTTGGTTTGTATGTATTCCATACGATTCAATATGTGTATACCTTAGGATTTGCAACTGGGTTTCAAGTCTTTATCATCCTAGGTCAGTATTTAGTTAAGACTTTTCATATTAGGATAGATGTGCATAATGAAAAGTCTAGGTTTAGGTATACTTTAAGTCTAATATAAAGGTAACTTGAGTTGTATTTGAGAATTGAACCAATATTAATATCATCCCACCAAAGTGGGCTCTCATATTAATGGTTTTTTCAAAGGCTCAAATACAAAGTGTATTAAGGTACATGTAACTTTTAAATTATGGGTCGGCCCAAAGGAAGGACATAATTTAAAAGGCTATATGTGCAATGTTTTGGTAGAATCAAATGGGTAATGAATATAAGGTTTTACATATAATTAATTAATCGGCCCAAAGGAAGGTTAATTAATTGATATGTTATGAATCATTACATTTGATACTACACCTAGTTGATTGAAGTTTGCTTGGAGACTCCAAAGAGCACTTGCAAATGAATAAAGACTAGTAGATGGGATTTGGACCTTTATATTTTGTGATTTAACTTATACATTATGGTTATTAATATTAGTGTATTTTGTCTTTGGTTTATTTTAGCAAATATTCCAGCTAGCATTAACAGCATACCCATGTTGACTGGTTCCAACTTTAAGGAATGGAAGGAGAACTTAATGATAGTTCTCGGTTGTCTAGATCTTGACCTTGCATTTAGGGAGAAGAAACCATCTGAGATTACTGCTAAGAGCAGTCAACAACACATTCAAAGTGTGGCTCAGTGGGGACGCTCCAATCGCATGGGCATTATGATCATCAAGAAGACAATCCCAGAGGCATTCAGGGGTACCGTTTCTGATTCCGATGAGGCTATGGCATGCTTGGAAGAAATTGAGAAGAGATTTGCCAAGAATGAGAAATCGGAGATTTGTACATTCATGGCAAGACTCACCTCTATGAAGTATAATGGGAAAGGCAACATTCGTGAGTACGTTTTGGAAGTGTCTAATCTTGCTTCAAAGTTACAAGCCCTTAAGTTAGACATATCTGAAGAAATTCAGGTGTGTCTAGTGCTTAACTCTCTCCCTAGTCAGTATAACCATTTCAAGGTTACTTATAACTGCACTAAGGACAAGTGGACTCTAAATGAACTGATTTCGCATCTAGTTCAAGAAGAGGAAAGGTTGAAGCTTGATAAGACACATAGTGCTAACGTTGCCTCCACTTCCAAGAATAAAGGGAAGAAGAAACAAAACAATAATAAGGCTGCTAATTCAGAGTCAAAGAAGGAACCCAATAAGGGGAAGACTGGCAAGAAGCCAAAGAATCCAAATGGGTGTTTCTTCTGTGGCGAAGAGGGACACAAGAAGACTGATTGCACAGGCTATATAGCTTGGCGCAAGAAGAAAGGTATGTCTCTCTCTTTGGTTTGTTCAGAAGTTAATTTAACTTCAGTACAAAAGGATACTTGGTGGATTGATTCGGGTGCTACAACTCACATAAGTATCTCTATGCAGGGTTGCCTGAACTGCCGAAAGCCAAATGATGGTGAAAGATACATCTATGTGGGCGATGGCAAGAAGGCACAAGTTGAAGCTATTGGGCATTTTAGATTGTTACTTAAGACTGGATTGTATTTAGATTTATATGAGACTTTTGTTGTACCGTCTTTTAGACGAAATTTAGTTTCTATTTCTGTACTAGACAAGTTTGGTTACTCTTGTTCTTTTGGAAATGGAAAATTCAGTTTATCTCATAATTCTAAATGCGTTGGATCTGGTTTTCTTTCAGTTTATGACAATCTATATTCTTTGGAAACTATTGCTTCATATAATGAAAACTTGCATACAAGTACTAGAAATGTTAAGCGTAAATTAACTCATGAGAATTCAGGTGCACTTTGGCATAAGCATTTAGGTCACATTTCTTTAAAGAGAATTGAAAAGCTTGTGCAAAGTGACATACTCGATCCTTTAGACATGACAGATTTAGGCCCATGTGTAAGTTGTGTTAAAGGAAAATAAACCAATAAAAGAAGATATGATGCCAATAGAACGAGTGATGTCTTAGAACTGATTCATACGGATATTTGTGGACCATTTCCTACACCTACAAGGAATGGTCAAACTTACTTTATCAGTTTCATAGACGATTACTCAAGATTTGGTTATCTATATCTATTAAGTGAAAAAGCGCAAGCTTTGGACGTGTTCAAATCATTTAAGGTTGAAGTTGAGTTACAACTCAACAAAAAGATTAAGCAAGTCAAATCTGACCGTGGTGGTGAATACTATGGTAGATATGACGGTTCAGGTGAACAACGTCCAGGGCCTTTTGCTAAGTTTCTAGAGGAAAATGGCATTGTCCCTCAATATACCATGCCAGGATCGCCTAGCATGAATGGAGTAGCTGAAAGGCGAAACAGAACATTGAAGGATATGGTTAGGAGTATGCTTAGTCATACTAATTTGCCAAAATCTCTTTGGGGCGAAGCGCTTAAAACAGCAGCCTATTTGCTTAATCGTGTACCAACTAAGGCAAATAACAACAAAACTCCCTATGAGATGTGGACTGGTAGGAAACCAAGTCTACAACATTGTCGTATTTGGGGATGTCCAGCTGAAGCTCGGCCGTACAGGCCAAATGAGAAGAAATTGGACGAAAGGACAGTTAGTTGTTATTTTATTGGATATGCCGAACGTTCTAGGAGTTACAAGTTTTACGATCCCACTAATAGGAACATATTTGAGACGATTATAGCTAAGTTCTTTGAGGATGTTTTGGTTGTGGGGGGAGATATGACACATCAGGATATTATCTTTGAGGAGAAAACAAGCACTGATCTTCAAACGGACCGTGACATGGCTGAAACGGACCGTTCCAGGATTGGAACGGACCGGTCTGAAGTTGAAACAGAACGGTTGATCATAGATACAGTGCCCAGCATTGAAACGGACCGTTCCAGGACTGGAATGGACCGTCCCAATACTGAAACGAACCGTTTCATTCAAGAAATGGATCCTGTTCCAGATGCTATGGACTTAGACTCTGGAAATAATCAAGTTGAAGATAATAGTATCATTGAACAACTACAAACACCTCAAGAACTTGTGCCTAGGAGATCCACTAGAGAGAAAAGACCAGCAATACCTAATGATTATGTGGTCTATCTCCAAGAACATGAGTTTAACATTGGGATGATGGAAGATCCTCGTGATCTTCGTCAAGCTTTGGACAGTCCAAACTCATAAAAATGGATCGATGCCATGAATGAAGAAATGAAGTCCATGTATGACAATGATGTATGGGACTTAGTACCATTACCAGAAGGAAAGAAACCTATTGGTTGCAAATGGATATTTAAAACCAAAAAGGATTCTAAGGGTAATGTGGAAAGGTATAAGGCACGTCTTGTTGCTAAGGGCTTTACTCAAAAAGAAGGTATTGATTACAAAGAGACTTTCTCTCCAGTTTCATCGAAAGACTCTTTTAGGGTGATCATGGCACTTGTGGTACATTTAGATCTTGAGCTTCATCAAATGGATGTTAAGACCGCGTTTCTCAATGGTGACATTGATGAAACCATCTATATGGTGCAACCACCCCACTTTGTATCGGATGATCCAAAGAAAATGGTTTGCAAACTTAAGAAATCCATTTATGGGCTCAAACAAGCGTCTCGACAGTGGTATTACAAATTTCATCGAGTGATTCTCTCATTTGGTTTCGAGAGTAACCCAGCGGATGATTGTATATATCACAAGTTCAGTGGGAGTAAATATTCTTTCTTGGTTTTGTATGTGGATGATATACTGCTTGCCACAAATGATAAGGATATGTTGCATGAAACTAAGAAATTTCTGTCTAAGCACTTTGAAATGAAAGATCTTGGTGATGCATCATACGTGTTAGGTCTTAAGATACTTAGAGATCGTTCTCAAGGTATTTTAGGCTTATCACAAAAGGCCTATATCGATCAAGTACTCAAGCGGTATGATATGGAAAACTGCAAACCAACAGAGACCCCTGTTGCTAAAGGGGACAAGTTCAGTCTCGAACAATGTCCCAAAACACAGTTGGAAAAGAAGCAAGTAATGGACAATAAGTATGCCTCCATTGTTGGAAGCATAATGTATGCCCAAGTGTGTACACGTCCAGACATTGCTTTTATTACAGGAATGCTAGGCAGGTATTTGCACAATCCAGGTGTTCAGCACATTAAGGCAGCCAAACGAGTTTTGAGATATCTTCAAAGAACCAAAGACTTTGCACTAATGTATCGGAGATCAGATAGGCTGGAGGTCATAGGATATTCTGATTCTGATTTTGCGGGATGTCAAGATAGCTTGAAGTCAACCACAGGGTTCATCTTCATGATGGCAGGTGGAGCTGTTTCATGGAAAAGTGCCAAACAATCCCTAGTGGCATCTTCTACCATGGCAGCAGAATGTGTGGCTTGCTATGTGGCATCATTGTTTGGAACATGGTTGCGAAATTTTGTCACTGGGCTGCGTGTAGTGGACTCCATCCAGACTCCACTAAGGATTTTCTGTGACAATAACTCGGCAGTCATGTATGCTAATAACAACAGAAGCTCAGCCAACTCGAAGCACATCGACATCAAGTTTCTGTCTGTTAAGCAAAAGGTTGAGAATGACGAATTGTCAATCAAGCACATTGGAACAAACTCAATGATAGCGGATCCACTTACTAAAGCACTAATACCCAAGCAGTTTCTGAAACATGTAACTGATATGGGTGTAATTTCAGTTCATGATTCTAGGCTTTAGTGGGAGTTTTGTTCAGTGGGAGTGCTAGATTAGATGATGGTTTTAGTTTATTCAGTGTATTATGTAATGAATATTTCTGCAGAAATGAATAAAGTTTCAGCTTTCAGATTCAGTTTCAGTTTCGTTCTCAATTTATTTAGGTTGACCTCACTTCAGTTTTGGGTGACCAATAAAGTTGGAAATAGACACGTGACAGTCACACTTACGTGTATTTTCCACACCACTTATACACATCTTAATTCAATGTCATTCATTTATAATGATATTATGATCATTGTGAGTTTAGTTGCGACAGCTTTATAGGATTAGAGACCTGTAAATGCTATAATGTAACGAATGCTTCCTTGATCTTCTATTATTATGAATGATGGACGAAATTAAAGGCACCAAGTTTATTTACCATTAAATTATGAGCTCATTAAGTTAAGGACATTGGATAACACTAAGCATAATAGCCCAAGTGGGAGATTGTTAGATTATTTGACCATTTGGCACTGGAACGGCCTGTTCCAGTGGTCTGGGACGGCCCGTCCTAATTCTGGGACGGCCCGGTCCAGACACTGCGCAGAGAGAGACACGTTCTAAGTCTAGAACGGCCTAGTCCAATGCACTGGGACGACCCGTCCTAATTCTGGGACGGCCCGTCCTAATTCTGGGACGGCCCGGTCCAGACTCTGCGCCATATTAAGGAAATAATCTATTTTTGGTGGGTTGTTTCTGCTTGGTCTCCAAGTCATTCAGTTATATGGTAATAGGCTAAACGTGGCTGTAAAGAAAAGCCAGATTTGGTGCAGGGATGTGTTGCCTTTTATAGGTGGTAATATTTAGAAACATTGCCTAATTATGATGGTTAATTATAGCATTGTTTGGAGGCCAAGAAGCCTTTGGCTCTCTATATATAAAGGGGTTGGTCCCCAAGGGACAAGACATCCACGAAACATACTGCATACATGTGTTGAAAGCAGTATTTTCTGCCTCTCTCTCTATTCCTCCATCAAATAGCTTGAGAAGGTGCTCTAAGTTCAGGCAAAGAGTACCAAGGCGAGTCTTGATCCTTTGGAAGACCTTTTCTCCTGTCTTGGGTGTCAATAACAAGAGGAATAAGAAGTATACACGTTAGGAGACATCAACAAGTGCTCAACATCAAGCTTCAGGCCATAGCAATGGAATTAGGTAAGCTTCCGCTAATGATTTAGTTTTCTGGTGTATTGAAACGGTCTGTTCTATGACCAGGACGGTCCGTTCCAAGTACTGGTTCTGCGAGTTCATGTTTTCTGGGTTGCTTATTTGTATTGCTAGAATTGTTTATTCCCTTTGACTTTAAAGCAAACCCAACAAAAAGTCTTTATCCATATGAGCTCGACCCCTACCGCGGTTACCCTGTGTACCAGTACCACCCTTACTTGGCAAGCGACCCTCTGTACAATCCGGCATATGCGGATTACATGCCATGGTCTATGGTACCATCCATGCAATCAGTTAACCATGGAATGTACAATCCGGCATATTCTGGTTACATGCCATGGTCTATGGTGCCATCCACGCAATCACTTAACCAGGAACCCTTGAATTTCCAACCAAGCGTTACAGATTTTGATGAATTGCAACAATATTATGGAGAAAATATTGAACGCCCTTCGACCCCAAATTTAGTTGCTTACACAGCAAGCGGTTTTCCATCTACACTCGCACCACGCTTTTATCCATACAATCCAGCAAATTCTACTAACATGCAAAGGTCAATGCCACAATCCACACAACCAAGATCAGTAGCTGCACAACGGTCTAGCACCAGTGAGGCTTTGCAGGTATGAATTCTAGGACCTTTTTGGAATTTTTTGTTTTTTGCATATAGCATGTGGAAATTTCTGAGTGGGGTACTTAAACAGTTAAACAAACTATTTATTTAGCTCACTTAAAACAATAATAAATTACAAAGGCTCATTACTAATTTGAACCTGGAAAAGATATTTAACTTTTGAAATGCTTGACCACCATCTCTATTAAAAAACCAATAAAAAGGATAAAAATTATAATAGAATGAAAAGCCCGATTGTTTTTATGTTAGGGTCAGATGAGGGAAAAGAAAGAGAGACAGAGAGAAAAGATACAGAAATTGAGAAAAGAGGAGAAAAGAGATTTTTTGAAAATATTTCTTATTATTTTCTAACATCCTCCAGGACACTTATATAGATATAAAATAGAAGAGAAAATAAGAAAGATACATGAGATATGGAAATCTCTAATTTAAGTAACTAATTAAAAGTAATATAATTCTAATATTCTAATTGCCTTTGTTAGCTTAGATATCAATCTAGCCACTTAAGGTAATATTATTAGTTGCACTATGTGGCACTTTGTGTGGTCTGCACGTAGGTGCAACATTTTACAACAACTATTAATTGGCATAAAGATAACATGTGAAATATTTCAAATTATACTGATAGTATGGTTCATAATATTATGAAGTTGGAAATATAAAGCTTGAATACATTCTAATCCGAAGACACTCAGAATTTCTCTGGTTCCACCATATTACTAATTTGCTAACTCAGTTCTTTGTTCCTTTCAGATTCCAACGGAAAAAAATGTGACAGGTAGATTACAAAGGCTGGGGATGGGTGCGAGACAAGTGGTGCGTGGAAGGGAGTCGACAAACGGAGGCAGGGATAGGAATCGTCGCTGGAGTTTATGACTTCCTATATAATATTTCTGAACAAATAACTGTAATTTATTTCCTTTACGTTTGTGTTTAATGTAAAGGTCTAGTGATTATACTTAATTAAAACTGTTGGTTAGCCTTGTTTTTTCGGTTTTTTGTCGCTTGGAACAGATTGGCTTCGAATTGATTTCAATGATTTTGCAGAAGCCTGTACAGAGGCTAATTAATCTTTGAGAATAAGCACAGTTTCCTTATTATTATTTTTTAATGACCAAAATATTTTATATTTTAGAACCAGCTCTTAGTCTAGTGACAAAGAACAATACATCTTGAGTGAAAGGTGGTTCGAAACCGGACTAGCGGGTATTTCATGGACATTTAATTTAAAAATAAGTTGGGAGACGTAACCCCCAATTTGTCTTTTAAAAAATATATATTTTTTATATTCAATTAATAGAGCGTATTTTGGTCATTAAATTTTTGTTTTGGGGGGTCATCCATCAATTAAAAGGTCCCAAAATCAATTCCGGATTTTGTAGTGCAGAGAGATATTAGTATGTATAGCTA
The DNA here is from genome assembly GCA_028095005.1 of Rhynchospora pubera. NCBI lineage: Eukaryota > Viridiplantae > Streptophyta > Magnoliopsida > Poales > Cyperaceae > Rhynchospora > Rhynchospora pubera. Next base: position 205,479,659 of record CM051462.1, on the reverse strand, counting down.
TTTTTTTTTCAGAATATATCTCACTTTGTCTCTGTTCTCGAAAACAAAAACACAATTGCTGAAAAAAAAAGGACGTCTAAAATATTTTCTTCCTTTCTTTGCTTAACGTCAACATAATGTATATACTTTTTGAATCTTGATACAGTACATTAAAGTGGAAATATAATGCTCATTTAAGTTTTTCTTAAATAAACAAAATAGTCCAGATATTACATACGCTTTAAAATATTTTTTTCCCTGTTTTTACTACGAAATTTCTAAAGTGGTCAAATTGAGAAAGTGAGACATTTCTAAAGTGGGGCCACTGTATTATCAAACTGAGTCAACGTAATTAAGAACAAAGGATCTCAGATTGTGACATCTCTTGCGAGTGCATGGATTGGGCAAGGATGATCGGCTCTGAGCTCTTAGATGTTTCTGAATTAAACTAAATTTCTACTATTTCGTTTGAAATAAATTTTCATTATTTTTATAAATATAAAAAGGATTTTAAACAAAATTGACCTAAAAGTAGATCATATTTCAAGCTAAAATATTCTAAAATTTTTTTATAGATGAGTATATGAGAAGAATAAAAGTTGACGATCTAGTTATTTGGTAAATAATTTTAAAATAGAATTTTGTGGTTTGAAAATTAACAGGTATCACAAGTACTTTAATTTTACAATTATTATGCAAAATAAAGTAAATAAAAAAAAACGTGATTTATATTGTAAGAAGCCGCTAACATTCATCTCCGCATAAAATGGGGCCCAAACTGAGAAACACTTTGAAGTGGGGCCCACTTTATTTTCAAACTGAGTCAAAATAAAGATCTTAAGATCAAAGAGAGATCGCTATTCGCTAATATCTCTCGTTCTCCTCTTAAACTCTCTCGCTCTCTCTCTCACACTCTCCCTCCCTCTCTGACAAAGAAGCTATCTCATTCTCTCCCACTAATCTCTCTTTCTCTCGCTTTCTTTCTCTGCCTCATTTGAAACAGAGGCAGAACCGAAATGGACTTGCCAGATAACGACTCCTGGGAATCAGCGCCGGTGGCTGCAGTATTGGAGAAGGAGATCAAACCCAAGATTAATCCGATCCTTGTTGAAGCAGTTCTAAACCCTGAATATCGCAACACGGGTATGTATTTACTACTTTCTTGAAACAAGAAGGTGCAACCTCTGTTTGTTTTCTGAATTTGGTTAATTAGACTTGAATATTTGGGTCATAAAGTGAAGTTATTATCTTTGCTCGAGTTTGTTTGCATCCTGCTTTGCCTATCATGTTCTTGATTTCAAATTTTTCTACTCTTGTAGCTTAAATCTTGTTCTTGTATTTTTTTGTGTTGATGAGTTCTATGGAGGTTTCTTGAGTGAGAATATGTAGCTAAAAAAATGAGTAAATTGCAAGAAGGGTCGCCCTTTCATTATTGAAAATTCTCTGAAATATGCTAGTTTCTTTACAATCTAATATATCTCTCCAAATTCAAAAGTAAATTTTATTAAGTAACAGATGATAATCTTAAATGGTACCTTTAATTAGTTCTATACCTCATGGGCAGATTCATTTCTTTAAAGTGTACAATTACTAGTTATTTCAATCAATGTGTTGTTTCATACTGTTGATTCCCAACTCCCTTTAAATGGTGAACTGTAAATTATTGTTAGCATACAAACCAAAGTTTCATACCGTTCTTGTTTCATACTGCAGTGCTTCGCATGGAAGTTTTCATTCAGGAATTAGTGAAAGACGACTTTCAGCATGTTAAGTTCCCGCCCTTGAGCAACCCCTACTTAAGAGCTATCTTGAGTCTGCTTGCACTTCATTACGGCCTCAAGACCGTTTCTATTGAGGGTACTAAATTAATTGGCGAAAGAATACCACACAGTCGAATCCCGTCTGACACCCTATCTAGCATTCCTCCACCTCAACCCGAAGATGAGATGAGTGTTAATTCCAACTTCATTGAAATCTCCACCAATCTCAAGAGACAGACTGGTGGCGCATCATCCAGTAACTTGAATTTAAACCAGACTTATCCCAGGTAAATTTTTCTCAAGTTTGATGTTCTATTCAATAACGCCTTAACCAACCCAAACCATATGGTACCATACTGAAATGTTACCGAAACACACTTGTTATATTTTCTTCATTTTGGTTTTGACCTAATCTCTGTTCTATTTTCCTTTCATTTTCTCTGGTGCTTCATGTTTGTTGAACATGGATAGTACCAGTGTGTTGCATGTGCTGGTCCTTGCAATATATTCTATGAAGTCTATACTAAGCAACTAAAGGTTATTGCTCCATAAATTTTTGTAGGCCTGACACAGTTATGGAATGGACTCCTATCTTTGATGCAAGTAATTTACAGGATCAACCTGCTGCATATCCAACAAGCATTCCACAATATCAATTGATGCAACCTGGAGCAAGTGTTTCACAACTTGCATTACCTCCTTACGGAGCAAGCGCTTCTCCATACATTGCAGGCAACTTTCTATGCAACTCGTCTGCTGGGAGTTTCACGCAACTACTAATGCAAGGGCTTGAACCACGTAGCCAGGAAACCTTGCAATATCAACCAACCAGTACAAAATCGGGATTACTACAGGATGTTGTAGGTGCATTACCACCTTCACAACCATCCATACAGCCACCTAGCCAAGAACCCTTGCTATATCAACCACCTAGCCAGGATGTTGTAGGTGCATTACCACCTTCACAACCATCTCAACCTTTACGACCTCCGGTAGATAACAATGGAACAAGTGTTTTGCCTTCTTCTTACAATCAATTGCCTACACTACAATATGGAGGAAGTATTGCAGGACCTTCTGGACCTCCATTAGATCCTTATAGACAAAGTGCTTTGCCATCTACACTTGCATCACAATTTCAGTCATACAACCCAGCAAATTCTACTTACATGCAGTTCCCTATGCTGCAATCCACGCAACAATTTAGCCTAGAACAGATGCCGCAACCTAGACCTGCACAGCCTCCTAGCACCAGTGTGGCATTTCAGGTACAGAGGTCATCACTCAGTAGTTTGCAAGCCCAATTGTTTCACCACACCATGCATTAATTGGCATTTGGCATAAGCTTGACAAATCAGCATAATTCAATAAACATTGGTAGAATGACTCAAAAACTTTATAAAGCTTTGTACCATTTCTAATCATAAGAAAGAGAGCAACATTCCCAACTTATCACCTGTTTATGTATAATTTGCTAACCATGCTTTTGTTTCCTCGTAGAATCAGAATGTAGTTAATGTCCCTCATCTAAGGGAAGACGATGACACAGGTAGGTCACAATTTTATAATGTCGCTGATGCCAGACGCCGATCACTGAAGAATTTTTTGGCAAACATTAAAAGCAAACAGAATAAAGATTGTAGAAATCGCAGAGACAGTTTTTGACTGCCTTTATTTTTTTTTCCCTAGACAAGAACTATAATTTATTTCTTATACATTCCGTGATAATTAATTAGGCCCAGTAATGATACTTGGACTTAGTGAGATATATAGACCTTTTGCCTCATTTCTATTTTTAGTCGCTGCGCTGAAATTTGTTTGTAATTAATCTCTATGATTTGTGCACTGTTTCATAGGTTGCGTAGAATTAAGCAGATAGTAAATGTTCTGAAGACTATCTTTTCATTTTATTTTTTCCTTTTCGGAGAGGCTTAGTTTTAAGGCTGTATCTTCTAGTTATCTGTTATCTTCTCTAAATTGATTGATTTTCCTTTTTTTTTTTTGCATCATTTGATTTACTCATTCGTTCCTTGATAATTTGAAAATCTCAAAATTCTGCCTCTACTTGGTAAAGGCCTTCATTTAGTACTCTTTTAATGTTTTAGAAACACGAACATGGTGATGAAGCAACATATAAGCCTTATTGAGCTAGAAGCTCGGTTCAATTAGCTAAAGTAATTTGAATTGTCGCATCTAGTGTATGATGCATATCAGACACAAACTAAAAAGGTCACAATTTCTTCCAAATAAGTCCGTCTTGCATCTCTTTACTCTAAAAGTTACTTCACCATTAGATGGAGCCATGACCTCCATTTTTGCTTCAAAAAAGTTACTTCACCATTGCTTAAACGTGATTGGCTCTTCAATTTTTGAAAAACAAAAGAGAAATAAGTATATGATAAAAACGATTTACTGTTCAGTTGCTTCCAGGCAAAACATGGCCGAAGTGTCGATTGTGGGACTAAAGATATACTGTTTTTTTAACAGGACGTTCTTTTCTGTCGCTTTTTATTATTTTCTTTTTACCTTTGAAGGCTCTCTTTTTATTATTAATTAAATTGACTTATTGGTTTCGACTCCATATCTTGTTTCATGCCTCTTTAATTGAGCACTCGTAATGAGCCGTTGTGTAGAATCTTAGTATTATTTAATATTTTCACCTTTTAAATTAAACTAGTAAAGTCATTTTGCTAGCTCTCAATAAATTTTGAGAGTAAGGTCGGGAGTAGTAGAATTGCAAAACATTATATAACCGTCAAAGGTACAGACAGACCACACAATTTTAGTAACTACATAATTCACTATAAATGTCTTTGTACTCATACCTTCAAATTATATTTTTATATTACATATAAACTTTATAAAGAAAATGCATACATATGTAAAACTATCTTATCCTGAATTTATTTTTTTGAAAAATACCGTACGTATATATCAGTATCTTATGGGATAAAATACCTGCATCTACATCCATACAGCATGGGTTTCTAATAATTTGACGGATTGGTCAGTTTATGTATACATCTTTTTTTTTTTTTTTTGAAACATCTTATTTTTCGTGCCTTTCCTGTGTCCCTATTTTACCAAAATTTAATAATAAAAAATTACTAAATATGACATATATTACTCTCTAAGTGGACGAAAAACATAAAATTTTAATTTTGATAAATATAAAATTCAAATATATATCTTTAAGAAAATTTTAAAAATAGAAATGTCGAAATATGAAATATATATAGATTACACTCAGTTTCAGTTCATAATATAGAAAACCAAAATAGGGTGCTCTCCGAGTTGCGCCCTTCTTCCTAAGTATTAATAATTCGAGTACTATGAATTTGTGATAATTTGGTAAGTATGAATTCTTTAAAGAAATAATATCTAAAACTGCTGTTCTGACGGTTTAAAATAAACAGAATGGTCCAGGCATTATTTAAAATTTACAATTATTTTTGTGTTTTGACTATGTGATGGAGCCTCACTTTTACAAAACTATACATGTTAATAATGAATCATTAATTCTCAATTAATATACAAAATGATATTACAGGATGATTATTTTGATAAACCGCCAAAGGTAATTTCAACAAAAAGTTAAGCCTGTTGTTTAGCTAGGTTTATTTGAAGGGACAAACTGAGAAACACTTCTTAAAGTGAGGCCACTCTATTGTCAAACTGAGTCAACATAAAAGTATCCCTGCCTCCTGCATCACTTGTACTAAAACAAGAAGGTGCAACCTATTTAGTTCCTGAATATGGTTAGGTTGGAATGCTTGGGGGAAAAAAAAAATAAAGTTCCTTTCTTTTTTCGATTTCTTGACCAAGTAGCTTAAACTTCGTTCTTTGTTCCTTCTCCTAGAATCAAGTAGTTGATATCCCTCGTTCAAGGGAAGATGATGAGACAGGTAAGATCAGTGATCAGATAAGCATGGTTCAAAATGCAAACGAGCGCGACGAAGGAAGGATACTGGGCCAAAGTAGCTGAAGGTTTTGACTGCCTCTAAAAATATTTCTAAACTGCTATAGTGATTGTACTTGGACCTGGTGAGGTAGTCTTTTCCCCCATTTTCTCTTTTCCTTTTTTTTTTCTTGTCGCAAATTTGTTTGTAATTAATAAATCTCTGTGATTATGGAATGTTTGGCACTTTTGAGTGAAAGAGCAGGCAAAATTTATGAAGGTTGCACCTTTTAATTTTCTCCGATTTCTTATCTTCTCTAAATTGATAGTTTTTTATTATTATTGAGACTAAAAAGCTCAGTCCAATTAATTACATAAATTTGTTGAGTTGTTGCAATCTAACTAATGGTATCTGATAACCCTAAATCTAGCTCATAGGTTTCAACAAAGTATTTAGATCAAGAAGAGTAAGAATTTCTTTATTTAACATAAGGATTCCTTTGTTTACAGAAATGTCTAACCCCCTTTCCCTATGGGAGGGGGTTCCTATTTATAGCTATCTGGTGGTCCCTCATCACATTGGATCTTCTGTGGCCTCCTCGTGTTCTCATCCTCTTTACTTGACTGCGGCAAGAAGGTCGTCATGTTCTCCCTCAACCTCGACATGTTCTTTCCTCGCCTGTAGCCAACGCTCATCCGGGCGAGGACGAGCGCGAGGTTGGGTCGAGATCTCCTGAACGACTACTGCTTAAAGGTCACAGAACATCCTGCGCTCAGAAACCGTTTCCTCTGGGGGACCCACTGATGAGAGCTCCCTCTAACGGCTCCTGGGCCCCCCCCTTCTGAGCGTAACGACCTCGGACTCGCCTTCATCGTAACAACTCATGGGCTCCTTCCTCTGAAAAAGGCTTTACGCAAGGCTTTTCATAACTACTAGGCCCATATTCTAATCTGACTATATCATTAGCCCTCGAGCTTCTGATAAATGCTTGCATTTTATCGGAAGCTCCTTATGGCAACTCCTGGGTGGCGACATTGGGCTTCAGGCGATGTTTGAGCGATGTTTACTTATTGATGAAATTCTTTGGAAGGAAGAAGACGACGGAACCTATGAGGTCCTCATTGTCCGCAAGCTCTCAGTGGGTGTTTGCCGACGTTCAAATTCATCCGTCGCGGTCGCACAGTAAATGATGTTAACTAGTATCCGAATCCGTCAGGCGCAGTCGCACATTGAGGGTTGATATGGTCGAGCCCTCATGCGAGGTTGGAAGAAATATTTGGGGAATTTAATTTAATAATAAAGAAAGAGAGCGGGGGCCACAAGATCTTCTATAGGGATCCTACAAGATCTTCCCATCATTGCATCCTTTGGGGGAATCGAGTCGCGACGATTTGTCTTCTCGTTGGAATTTGAAAAAAGGGATAAAGTTCTCTTCTAGGCGGGAGAACCGAAGAGACGTGTCTTTTATATAGATTCCAAACCTTCATTTGTTTCTCTCTCTGTTTTCAATACATTTTCTGTGTCCCTGCAAGTGTCTTCTTCTTCCCTTTGCTCTGGTTGTGTCTCTTCTCTCCTTCTTCTTCTGTCTTTGCCTGACGGCGACTACTGAATATTGGTACTGACCCTTTCCTCGTTCTTGTTATTCTTTCTATTACTTTTGTTTTTGTCATGGCCTTCTCGCCTGTTCTCACTATCATTTTGCCTAAATCTTTTGTGTTGCTTAGCCCCGCCATGCCTAAGAAGGTTTTCAGGAGTTCAGACTCCAAGAAGATTAGAAGCAAGTTCCCGACTTCCAGGGGTTTCGAATCTAATCCTTGGATTGATTCAAAAATAATCCATTTCAAAAGGAGTTTGGTTTTTGATGATCCAGAGAAAAGCGAGCTGTATATAGAAGGAGCGGATAAATTGGATCGTCCCTTCGAAACTTCAAAGGGAAGGGTGTTCTTTGCCAGATCTGCGTGGTGGGGAATACGCCTACCCTTGTCGCCGTTTCAATGCACACTTCTTAATATGGTAAAAATTCCTCCAGGCCAACTTCTTCCGGTTGCTTGGTGCTGCATCACTTCTTTCGAGCGTTTGCTTACGGTGAACTTTGCAGAGTTAGGTTTTAAGGCTAAGGTCACCCCCACGGTAGGACTGTTCGGACATTTCTTTAAATTTTGCCGTCATAATGAATTCTGCACCATCAGAACTGTGAATCGCGTGTTCGCCAATAAACCCAGAAAAATAGGCAACTGGGAAGAAAACTTCGCCTTCTGTCGGGGGACCATGATGGATGGAATGGGCATCTGTTCGGATTGGAACATGACTTCCACTGGGTTTACCAAGGTAGAATTCCCAGACCCTACTGATGATGAGCATGACATAATATCTCATTTGAAGAGGACCTCTCAGGCGGGTTATCACTTGTGTTGGGATGGGGGGAGCCCTGTACCGGATGACCGCACCTTTGCTGATTGCATCGAGCCTGACGATGGCGCAGATGTGGAGCTGCCCCTGCAGCAACTTAACTATTCTCCTCCACCTGAAGAGGAAGGAGAAGGGTCGCCGCCACCGATCGAGTCTCCCACTGCGAAAGCTCTCGCTGTTGCAACAGTTTCTCCTGCCAAGAAGGCGCCTGTTCCCGCCCCCAAAGCTTCTGCGATGTTTAAAATTGCTAAGGGGGGCGGTTCTAAGGGTTCTAAACCCGCTTCGTCTCGCATTTCTCAGCATCCCAAGACCGCGCATTCATTAGAGAAAGCCCCCACGGGTAGGGTGTTGGCCGCAGTAGGGTCGGCGGCAAAAGAAACTAAAAAGAGGAAGCGTGTCGAAGGTTCGTCGAAACACTCCTCGCCTACTCCTCCAGACTTCCCTGGATCATCTATTGGTGATGAATTAGCGGTGCCTACTGCCCTGGGGCAATCATTTGAAAAGACATCTGGGAAGGCATCTGCTGGTGAAAAGTCTGCATCGGCTCACCCTTCCTCCTCTTCCCAGCGTCGCCTAACTACTCCGGATGATTCCTGGCGTGCAGCTCGCGTCAGGAAAGTTCATGAAGATGAGAAGGTTTCTCTGCGTCTCCCTGGTATAGACGTGGATCCTTCCAAGATTCAGGTTTTCACTCTTGCCTAGCTCGCCTAAACCTCTCTTCTTCTTCTTTTTTTTTTTTTTTTTTTTTTTTTTTTTTTTTTAGCTGACAAAGTTATTTTATTGCCTAGGTGCCTCGTCTTGCCGCCTCCCTGCATCGTGTGTCCTTGGACTTATGTCCACAGATTAGTAATGCGCTTACTGGCCTATCAATGGAGGAAAAGTTCATGCGCATGCATGCTTTACTGATGGAGTTGGGGTGTCTTCAGGCAAGCGTTCATGGTCACTCTCGCAACTTTGGGAGTGCTTGGATGAAGTCCCTATCTTCTTTAGCCGAAAGGAATGCCAAAATCGACAAGGAACTTCGCGTGCTTCGTGGAGAGCAAGAGTCGGACTGGGGCTTCAAAGTGGACCTGTCGCAGTTCTCGTTTGCGAAGCGCGTTTCCGACGAAGACAAGGCTGAGATGACTGCGTTGTTTGAAAAATTTGCCGCCGCTCAGGACGCTTTGTTGGTTCGTGCACAGGCTGCTGAGGCGGACAAGGATTTGATGTCCGAGACGCTGAGTCGTGCTTCCCGCGTCAGTGTGGATCTTCAGAATCAACTGTCGGCGGCGCAAATATCATTGGACCAGCGCGACAAACAATTGGATAAGGCCAAAGAACTTATTCTCCAACGAGATGGGGCCATTTCTGACTGGAAGAAAACGTGCGAGAGGGTAGCGCGCCAGGAGAAAGAACGGATAAATGAGTTGGCGAAGTTGAAGTCAGCCAACGGGGCTTTGGAGCGAAAAACTGAAGAGCTGCTAAGCGAACTTCAGAAGAAGGATCAAGAATTGGCAAGTCTAGGTGAAGAGATATCTCAGATGAAGGCCGAAAGGAACCAGCTAACATCTGAAAGGGATCAGCTAGCTTCTGAAAAGGCCCGGCTGCATTCCGAGGTTATTCAGACCTCCTCGCTGCTGCAAGAATCTTCTGTTCGCCTTACTGAGCTGCAGTCCGAGATAGAAAGGTTGAAGTCTCTTCCTGCCACTTCCAAGGGCAAAGAGATTTGCATTGATAAGGGTGAAGTCCGCTCTTCCCATGACTTTCTTCAGGCCTTTCTTCAATCCACGGGCGCCCAGGCTGCAGCCACCCGCCTTGTTTGCGGGGGTCTTCATTACATGCTGAAGTTGAAGTGTGATCAATTGCGCCAGTACTATCCGTTCACCCGGGAGGAGTTTGGGATTATGGACCCTGCGCCAGAGCCGGATGTCGCTCTATCACAGTGTCGCTGGGATGAAGAAAGTGGTGACCTCATTTGTCAAGACGAGGAAGGTGATCGAGTGGTCGAGTTAGGTATGGAAGTGACAAAGCCTCTCTTGACTCCGCGCTATCCTTGGTCAAGTTCTGGCGCCGATTGGCCCTCCGACATTGTTCGTCCTTCGAGGGAGGAAATTGAGGCTGAAGACGACGAAGGGGGAGGATCGGACGAGGAGAGGTCTGCGGGGGTGAACACCTTTGGGGAGGCTGGACCTGTTGCTGATTTGGCTGAAGATCTTGCTCGGCTTTCCCCGCATCGTGCCGAGGGGGCCGGGTCGCTGAACATTTCTGAACAGTTTGACCAGATGCTAAATGAACAACGTGAGTATAACTTGTTGCATCCAGATCTCCAGCTAAGTGATTTTAGTCTCCCTGGTGGCTCTTTAGGCGGCGATGTAGATGGAGAGCCATGAGTTACTGTTCCAATTTTAATTACTTGTTGTGTGCTACTATGTAAATGCGAACCTTCTGGATTATTGTATTCTCTTTAAAAGACTTACCTTATGCGACTTGATTGTGTAATTATTTTGTTGCTGTGTCTTGGATTTTCTGATTGTTTTGTTGTTGTGTGTTGTCGCTTCGACTTGTTGATGTCTGAGTAAGTCTGGATTTTGATAGTAAACCTCGCATGGTAGGACGAAGGGAGCAACGAAGTTAATGCGCAGAAAATATTTGAACTCATGTGAAATGTAAGTAAGAATGCATTTTTGACATCAGTAAGAAAATCGACGATGTTAGGGCGCTGAGTATGAACAGGCTTGAACCCGCTGTATTCACCAAGATTTGAATATGGTGCACTGAGTGTTAGGGCGCTGAGTGTGAAAATCGACGACGTAAGCAAGAGTGCGCGTTTGGCAAAGTAAGGAAATCGGCGATGTTAGGGCGCTGAGTGTGAGCAGGCTTGAATTCCTTTCAAAGAAATTAATGAATCATACGCATGCAGTAATTTAAAAGGAAAGAATGATGTATGAACAGACTCGAACTCATTTTATTCCATAAAAGTACATCATTAAAGTACATCATATCATATCTTCGGTGATACATGCCTAACGAGGCTAAGGGATGTTGACTTTCTTTCCTAACTAAAGGGAGGGCGAGGAGTCGTGGCACATAAGGGATGTTGTCTTTCTTTTGTCCTTATGACTCCCCTTCTATCGTGATGGAGGTCGACTGGAGAGCTACTCTCTTTTACCATCACGCTTGAAGACGACGCTGCTTGGACTGGGCTCCTTTGGTTATGTAGAAAGTGTGCATCGCCGCGCCATTTATTGGCGTCGAAGTTGATACCTCCTTTAACGAGGCGTCCGCGGCGATCTTTCTCCTTCCTTTCCAAAGGGACTGGCCCAAGATATGAGCTTGCCCTCTCTCTCGCGCCGAGCATTCCCCATCTGTCGTTGACGGTTGGCAATCGGCTATGCGAGGGCGACCTCTAATTTAGATATGGTAAGGCCGCCTGCGTTGAGGGCCAAGCTTGCAATAACGCTCGGTCACCGTCGTCGTCTTCGTTTATGTGGGCTTGAAACGGCTGAGTTGTGTTATTTTCATTTACTCTCTGCTCCGCCGCCCAAGCCCATTCGACGGATGTCTTGCTTGCGCACGCGGTCAAGCAAGGCTACCCGTCGATAGGGAAGGTTTAGCATACAACTGAAGGGATTTTACCTCAGCTGTTCTACTATACCTTCCCGAACTCATCAGCTGCTTTACTATACCTCCTACTCTTTTCTCTCTTTCCTTCCCCCCTTTTTTTTTTTTTTTTTTTTGCCATTTTTCTGAGGTTCTTACTTGTGTCTTGTATCTTAAGGAAGAAAGGTGGCGTTTAAGATCGTGGGAGGAGGAAAGAAGAATGGGGGCTTTTGGGATGAAAGTGTTTGTGGGGTAAACCATCTATTTATAGGTGTCCCGGCACCGACAATGGTGGGCCCCCTTTTTGTCATGTTGAAATAAATGCAAAGCTTGGCGTATTAAATGCTGGATACTAATTGTGGCCCGGGGCAGTTGGGTCGTACCCTCAAATTCCGCCGCATATTTCGGGGAACAAATATCTGCTTTTTGATGGCAAGGCTTTGCTAAATTTGGTTAAATTTGTACGTATGACCGATTACTCAAATCGTAGGATTAATGTTGACCATAGTTACTGGAGACGGATAACTTTATGTCTAATGTCTGTTGTGATGGCAGACTGCGCATGGAGATGCGGCTAAGGTCTGTTGTGATGGCAGACTGCGCATGGAGATGCGGCTAAGGTCTGTTGTGATGGCAGACTGCGCATGGCGATGCGGCTAAGGTCTGTTGTGATGGCAGACTGCGCATGGCGATGCGGCTAAGGTCTGTTGTGATGGCAGACTGCGCATGGTGATGCGGCTAAGGTCTGTTGTGATGGCAGACTGCGCATGGCGATGCGGCTAAGGTCTGTTGTGATGGCAGACCGCGCATGGCGATACGGCTAAGGTCTGTTGTGATGGCAGACTGCGCATGGCGATGCGGCTAAGGTCTGTTGTGATGGCAGACTGCGCATGGTGATGCGGCTAAGGTCTGTTGTGATGGCAGACTGCGCATGGCGATGCGGCTAAGGTCTGTTGTGATGGCAGATTGGGCATGGCAAATTTGCAACAGTGAATTTCAAAATCATTCATGAGAAATTTGCAACAATGAATCAAAAATCGTGCCATAATATAAATCACTTATGAAAAATTTGCAACAATGAATTCCGAAGTGAAGACCATTTGTCACTCGTGGAAAGAAAACATTTTACTGAATCTTGGCAAAGTACACTTTGATATGCATGTTGGGTACAAAGTTCCCTTCATTTAAACAGCATGAAAAAAGGTACAAATTTTAACTAGGTGACTTCGTTGTTGGAGGCCTATGCTACGGTATTGCTCCACCAAAGTCAATTGCTTGGGGGGGGGGGTGCCGGTCACTTGTAAAATTTGCGCAGATGAACAACATTCCAGGCATTGGGAAGGTCGCGTCCTGTTAAGTCTTGCAACCTGTACGCTCGCCCTTCTATGGATCGAGTCACAATGAAAGGGCCATCCCAAGCGGGATCGAGCTTTCCGATGTGTTTTCCAGTTGCTTCCACACTCCTCAATACCAAATCACCAGGTTGGAAGTGTTTTGGGGCGACCTTTCTGTCGAAGTTTTTGCGCATTTTTCGTTGATATTCGGCCATCCTCGCACGCGCTTCCTCGCGTAGCTCATAAATCGTTTCCAGTTCCACCAACCTTTTCTCATTATTTTTGGTCCATTCATAAGCGATGGTGCGTAATGTGGGCTGCACAATCTCCATGGGAGTGACTGCCTCCATTCCATATACCATGGCAAAGGGGGATCGTCCAGTTGCGGTTCTTGGGGTGGTGTTGTAGGACCATAGGATTTCATCAAGGAAGTCGGGCCATGCTCCTTTGCTGCCCTCCACCTTTTTCTTAAGTCCTTCCAATATGGTTCGATTGGACACCTCTGCTAATCCGTTGGTCTGAGGGTGACTGACTGAAGAGAAGAGAGAAAGAATTCCGAAACCTTCGCACATATCTTGAAATGGCGCGCCTGTGAACTGCCGACCATTATCGGATATGATGGTATGAGGTATGCCATATCGGTAGACGATGTTGTGCTTGACAAAGTCGGCTATTCGCGGGGAGGTTATCAGGGCAAGTGGTTTTGCTTCTATCCACTTAGTGAAATATTCAACCGCGACGACTAAGAAACGCAGATTGGCTTTTGCTGTCGGGAAGGGGCCTAGGATGTCTATCCCCCATACATCGAAAGGCCAGGGACTTGCGATGGTGTTCAGAGAGGCAGGAGGCCTTCGTGAGACACGAGAATAGTATTGGCATCGTTCACACCGTCGTACGACGTCGATCATGTCTTTTCTCATGGTTGGCCAGAAATAGCCCTCCCTTTCGATGCGTTTGTCAATGTTGTAAGGACTTTGGTGGCTGCCACATATGCCACCATGTACCTCATCAATCAGTTTTCTGCCTTGCGATTCACTAATGCAGACGAGCCAAGGCTTGCGGTATCCCTTTTTCAGTAATTCTCCCTCCAAGACGGTAAACTCGGGCGCCCATCTCTTAATCCGTCGCGCAGTAAGTTTGTCCGTTGGTAACTGTCCTGTGGTTAGATAGTCCCAGATGGGAGTGTACCATTCAAGTTGGGCACTGATTGGCAAGACTTTGGGTTCCGTCGCTGTAATGCAGGCTTCAGGTATTTCCATGATGGTGATAGGTGTCTCGCTATTCATGTCCGATCCCTTTGCGAGCTTGGACAAAGCGTCTGCGATTTCATTCATTCCCCGCGGGACATGTTCGATCGTGGCTTCTTCAAATGTTGCTAAGACCTCTTTGGCCTTCTCTAAGTATTTCGCCAAAGTAGTGTCGTGTACCTCGTACTGCCCATTGATCTGATGTACCACGAGCTGGGAGTCCATGTACACCCTGACTTTAGTCGCACCAACTGCCTCTACTAGCCGCAGACCCGCAATCAACGCTTCATATTCGACCATATTATTGGTGACAGGGAAGGTTATGTGAATGGCGTAATAAAAGATTTCTCCTTTGGGTCCTTTGATTTGCACTCCGAGGCCTGACCCTCGTTCAGAGGCGGCGCCATCGACATGAACATGCCACAAAGCTTCCTGATCCCTTTTTTCTGCCCTTCCTGTATTTTCTACCACAAAGTCTGCTAGCACTTGTCCCTTGTATGCTGCTCTAGGCAAGAAGGAAATGTCGAATTCTGATAACTCCACTGCCCATTTTAAAAGTCGTCCCGATACATCAAGATTACCTAAAGCCTTTCTCAGGGGAAGATCGCTGAGCACTTTAATCGGGTGCGCCTGGAAATAGGGACGCAGTTTCCTGGCTGCAACAAGTACAGCAAAAGCGCCCTTTTCGACTGTTGAGTATCTTTCTTCGGCATCACGCAGTACCTTGGACACGAAGTATACAGGCTTTTGCACTCCGTCTTCCTCTCGAATCAAGGCTGCGCTAACTGCGACTGCTGAGGCGCTGACATATAGGTATAAATTTTCTCCCTTGGTTGGCCTGCTGATTATCGGTGGATTGGATAGGTAAGTCTTGATCTGTTCAAACGCCTCCTGGCATTGCGGGGTCCATTCAAATTTTTTGGCCTTCTTGATAGTCTGAAAGAAAGGTTTGCAAACCTCTCCCGAGCGTGCTATGAATCTATTCAACGCGGCTATCCGTCCTGTGAGTTCTTGCACTTCTTTCACAGTGCTAGGAGCTTCCATGTTAATGATAGCTCGGCACTTGCTGGGATGCACCTCGATACCTCGTTCGGACACAATGTAACCTAAAAATTTTCCACTAGACAAGCAAAAGAAACTCTTCTTTGGATTGAGGCGCATGCCGACCTCCCTCATTTTTTGAAATATCGTGTTGAGATGCTGCACATGCTCTTCTCCAGTACAACTCTTAACAACCATGTCATCAATGTATGCTTCGATGATTTCGCCTAATTCAGCTTTAAAAACCTTGTTCACCATCTGTTGGTACTCAGCTCCTGCATTCTTTAGACCGAATGGCATAACTTTATAGCAAAATAATCCTTGCTCAGTTATGAAGCTTGTTTTCTCTTCGTCATCGGGGTGCATATGTATCTGGTTATATCCGGAATAAGCGTCCATGAAGCTGAGGTACTTAAAGCCTGCGGTAGAATCAACCATGGCATCGATGCTTGGTAGTGGGAAGGGCTTTTTGGGGCAAGCCCTATTCAAATCAGTGTAATCAATACACATGCGCCATTTTCCATTGGATTTGCGCACCAAGACGGGGTTTGCCAACCACCGAGGGTACTCCACCTCCCTTATGGCCCCTGCCTTAAGTAATCGATCCACCTCGTCTTGTACAGCCTTCCTTCTTTCCAGGCCTAACTTGCGCTTTCTTTGTTGAACTGGGCGTGCTTCTTCATAAGTATCAATACGGTGCTCTGCGATGGCCCTGTTGATTCCCGGCATCGTGTCATCCTCATTGGCAAAAATGTCTTTATTGGCGATCAAACACTCCCTTACCATGTGTCGGTCTGCTGCAGGTAACAAGGTGCCAAGTTGAGTTACTTGTCCGTCTCGTAAGATGACTGGTTCCGTATCTTCCATGGCTTCTGTTGATGAGGTCTTTGGCGGTTCTGTGCTGAGTTCGCCTAAGCTGGCCACGAACTGGCGGTGTTTTTTGGATCGCTCGATGTGAGCGATCTGGGGTGCCATTGTGATTCGATAGCATTCCTTGGCCATTTGTTGCTCTCCTCTTACTATACCCACTCCTTGTGAAGTTGGGAATTTAATCATCAAGTGCGGCGTGGATACGACTGCTCCGATGCTGTTAAGGGAAGTGCGTCCCAAGATGACATTGTAGGCGGATGGGGCGTCTACCACGATGAAGCGGATGCTAGAAACCACCGTTCGAGGTGCGTCCCCGAACGAGACGTCCAAATCGATGGTCCCCAAAGGTTTTAGCTTGTCACCCGTAAAACCAACAAGTGACGTCGTCATCGGCTGCAAGGGGTATTTTCCTAGGCCCATTCTTTTGAGAGCATCAAAGTACATCACATCGGCGGAACTGCCTGTGTCAACGAGGATTCGCTTTACCCGAATGCCGTTAATTCGGAGCATTAACACGATGGCATCATCATGAGGCAACTGAACACCGTCGTAATCATGCGGACCAAATGAGATGACCTGGGTAGACTCTGACCTGTGCTCAATTTGGAGGACGTGAAAAGGTTGCTGCCTCCGGGGGTTATCAGTTGCTTTACCCTCGATGAACATCACTGGTGGAGGGGATATGCGTTGTTGTCTGTCAGATGTGGTTGTTTGAGGCCGCGGGTTATTGGGATGCTCAGTGCGACGATCGTCTGCATTGGTCCCCGATTCGTGAAGATGTTGCATCTTCCTTTTGCCCTTGTCATCCTTTGCCAAAAAATGTTCGAGGATGTTTGTCTGGCGCACTAACCTTTCGATCTCATCCTTGAGCTTAAGGCAATCCTTGGTACGGTGTCCGCTGCTACCATGATACTCGCAATAGCTATTCCTGTCGAAAACTTCGGTCCTGGTAATGGGTGGTGCCCTTCTCATTTCCTTGTTATGCTTGATTCTATCATACACGCGATCCTGAGGCTCTGTGGTGACATGGTACATTTTATAATATGGCGCATTGTCTTCTGGAGAGCTAGCGCGACGGCCGCGGTTTCGTCTGGAAGGCTTAGCATCTCGACGTCGAGGACGTGGGGAACGGCTGCGCTGACGATTACGAGGTGAACTTGGGGGCTGTGGCTTCCTGGGGGATGTGCTTTGTCTGTTACATGGTGCAGCAAATGTGTTGTGACGATAACCTTGGATTGCCGCGATGTGCTCCTCTGCGCGAATAAGGTGTTCAGCCCGCTCCCTGAATGCGGCAAAATCAGAGAATTTTTCTGTCATTGCTGCCCACTGGACGGGTCCTTCCAGTAGTCCGCGCTGCACAGCTAACAGTGCCATGTCCTCCCGATAATCTCCGCACTTGTTGGCTTCGATAGAAAATCGATCGAGGTAATCTCGGGTGTGCTCAGAAGGATGTTGCCGAATGCTCATGAGGTCCATGCATGTTTTGGGGGGTGCTCGAACACTAGCAAACCTTTTAAGGAACTTGGTGGTAAGGTCTCTGTAACTGGACACCGAACCAGGAGGAAGTTGCGCATACCATTCCCAAGCAACTCCCTCCAATCGTGTAGGGAAAACGAGACACATGGTTCGTTCAGATGCTCCAGTGATGAGCATAGACTCCCGGAAGGTATTAACAAAGGCTCGAGCATCATGAGCTGGATAAGCAGGATATTTGTCAAGGCTGGCAAAATCCTTGAGACGAAGGGCCTTTCCTCTGTATAAGTGTCGAGCCAAGGCTCCACGAGGAGGCGAAGGGCTACCATGTCGCTTCCAGGGGATTTTGCGTAAACGGTGAGTGCGCGGTTTGGATCTCCCGTCGCTAGTGTCACTTGTTTGAGAAAGACTTGGGGATGAGGATCTAGTTGAAGTGCTGTATCGACCGCGACGTCTCCTGAAAGGTGACTTTTGAGAAGACAGCTCGCTCGAACTATGAGTACCGTATCCCGAAGATGGTGACCGTCGTTTGGACCGCCGTGAACGAGATTTGGAGCGACCTCTTGTATGAGAACGGGAATGATTGGAGATGTTGGTGTATTGGGGGCGCCTGTGAGACGGCTGCGGTCTGTAGTCTTCGCTGTGCAGAGCTAATTCCTCCCTATTGGACAGGCGGGTGTGTGTCTGATTGGACGGTTGAGCAGGTATCCCCGACTGGTCGGCTGGAAATATGGGGTGTTGGTAGGGATATTGCTGAGGGGGAGGTGGGGTGATAACTGGAGGGTGGTACGGTGGATCGCGGGGGGTCTGAGACTGCTGAGGAAGGGGCGGTTGCGGTTGATGGTTGTGGCTGCTGTGGACGGAGGAGGGTGTAAGGGGAGGTATTGTAAAAGGGGGAACATGTGGTGGTGGTTGATAATTGCGCATGTCATGTAAAGCAGCATTGGTGATGGTAGGGGGGTTATGTCTTGGGGCTAAGGAGATGCTAACAGATTGATCGGAAGTTTGCTCTGTTCCGGGAGGTGGAGGTTGTGGGGTCGTTGCTGGAGTGTGGAATGTTGCAGTGCTAGTTGCCATGGTTTTTGTTGATGGTGTACTAAAGTCTAACTTTTTTGGATGAATATTCCTACTCCCTTTCATGCGAGTTGGAGCTCAAACAATAAGAAAAAGGTCGTATTTCTCGATTGTTGAGATGAGCTCCTGTAATTTACGGTGGGCGCCAGTTGATAACCCTAAATCTAGCTCATAGGTTTCAACAAAGTATTTAGATCAAGAAGAGTAAGAATTTCTTTATTTAACATAAGGATTCCTTTGTTTACAGAAATGTCTAACCCCCTTTCCCTATGGGAGGGGGTTCCTATTTATAGCTATCTGGTGGTCCCTCATCACATTGGATCTTCTGTGGCCTCCTCGTGTTCTCATCCTCTTTACTTGACTGCGGCAAGAAGGTCGTCATGTTCTCCCTCAACCTCGACATGTTCTTTCCTCGCCTGTAGCCAACGCTCATCCGGGCGAGGACGAGCGCGAGGTTGGGTCGAGATCTCCTGAACGACTACTGCTTAAAGGTCACAGAACATCCTGCGCTCAGAAACCGTTTCCTCTGGGGGACCCACTGATGAGAGCTCCCTCTAACGGCTCCTGGGCCCCCCCCCTTCTGAGCGTAACGACCTCGGACTCGCCTTCATCGTAACAACTCATGGGCTCCTTCCTCTGAAAAAGGCTTTACGCAAGGCTTTTCATAACTACTAGGCCCATATTCTAATCTGACTATATCAGTATCCATATTCTACAGTGGATCCACAGTCCGGTTGTCCTTAACATATTGGATGTATATATGAATACATGCTCTATATGATAGATATCATAAACACTATTTACACTATTACAGATTTAATAAAATTATTAAATAGATAAATTATGCGCTAGCGGACAAAAAATTTTATATGGATTTTTTTAAATAAAATCTATTTTCTTCAAAATTTTGAATAGTTGTCTGGTAATTGTGATTGATGTGAGCAAAAATAAAATTCAATCCAAGCTGAAAACATTATTTATGGCAGAACGTCACAATAAAATATAGTGTTTTTAGTTCTTGATATTTTTGGAAAAAAAAGAAGAAGAATCAAACTGGTCTTTTGAATATATATTCATGCTCATTTTTAGTTCATAATAATAAAAAAAAGGTGCCCAAAGTCATGTCCTTCTTCTTCCTAAGTATTAAAATTTTTAAAATTTAGAAATTCCGAAATATGAAATATACCATACTCAGTTTTGGTGCCCAAAAAAAAAAACGAAAATGGGGGTTCGAAGTCGTGCACCTGTAGGTAGATTGGTTTCTTGCAAGTGTACAATATATACTAGCCATTTCTATCTATGCTCGTATAATTTCTTTCTTTCTAGCACAAATTTTTGTATTGCATAAGCAGAACTGGTGATTCTGGACTACCTTTAAATGCTGAACTGTTGACTTTCCGCAATTGTACACCCCTTACTTAACTGAGTAGTGGGACATGTCAGGACTATACTAGAAATACAAATAACACCAATTCCATGCGTCCTATTTCACAATCTAATACACGCTGGTGAAAAATGTAGATGTTTACAAAAAAATGTACCATGAGTTTGAGGTTACTGGTACATGTAGATGTTTATTAAAAAAAAATAGTTTTTTGCGCAACAGACCAAAGGCATGTTGACTTTGGCAAGGTTGAAACAAAGCACCTCGAATTGTTGAGGTACAGATGTTATGCTGCAGGAATTTTATGAAAATCTGGACTATAACTACAAGGACTTTGGTATGAAAACTGTACACAAATCACATGTTGATAGGATAATTAAATGATGACAACTGTAAAAATGTGATAATTAAGATATGTTGGACTGAAACGCATAAAAAGGATTAACCCCTGATATAGTAGCAGTTTGACTTCTGGACTTAATCATTTCCGACAGGGACCTAAATTGCTAAATCAAGTGTTAAATAATGATCAGTGATAGTACAGGTGTAAATATTTAAATGCTTTGGACTGAAATGAACAAGTACAAACTGTACAATGACTGAAGCAAGTCTGTTTCATAGGCTTGAAGTTAGTAGTATGATGCATTTAGATGTTAGACAGCAACTAAAAAGTAATAAAAATGCAATTAGCTAAAAATGCTTCATGTGTCTACTAAGACTTCACCGTAAATTTCCGGTAAAGTTGTAATTAGCTGCAATTTTGTTTTTCTTAAACCTAGTAAGGCATATAGGAGTTCCATAGTCATGTCCAGGTCATCGTCAAGTACTGTACCTCTTACAGTATGTTGTGTTAAATCTCAATGCTTGGTTAGCTATGAAGTAGAATTGCACATCATTTTGCACATTTTAGTAATAAAGTATAATTGAAGGACTGTTCAGTAAAAGCAAAGTTTAATAGAAAATAGATATTCCAGTAGGTTTCATTTACATATTAGAAGTAATGGTGACCTTGTGACCAGAATTTACATTGCCCATTTGCTGAGTTAGCAATTGCTGTTATTTCTTAGATAATATCAGGATATAAAATGATGTGCAATTCAATTGTTATTGTTACAGGATATAAAAATTAGAACTATTCAAGTTTAACGAACATTTCATCTAAAAAATAACTTTGTTTCTGCCGTGAGAGAGACCAGTATTATTTCCATCGAAATTAAGACGGCAAAAATGAAAATTTGGTGCCAAAGAAATTTTAAGTACCAAACAATAAAATTAAAAGACAAAAATAATTGAAACAAGACAATTGAAGTACTTTCTATCTATTACATATAATTTAAGTACCAAGACAATTGAAACAAACAAACCTAAAACAACTTCAACCAACATAAAAACAAACAAACAAACAAACAAGATTAAAGCAGAAATGCCAAAAGCACGAATAAGCACAAATGCCACGCCATTGTATGTTGCTCTCTTTGTGTCAGTAATAGAACGTGTGCCGTTATCTTTAATTATAGTTGGCCAACGTCGACCGTTGGATACATGCTGCATAATAAATCTGGTGTTTTCTATTATTTTTTGTCATCTCCACCGTTGTTGCTTTGAAAAGAGGTACGAACAAACTGCAGGAGTGCTTTCTCAATAGAACTATATAAGTCCACAATACATTGCTGACAGAGGCAAGATGATTCACCGTCATCGCGTGGATACATTTTTTCTGCTTGATGAATTATACTCGGTTCAACTTTTTCAAATTTTCATATGTTTCGGATCTATTTTCATATCTTTTTTCACAAGAAAGGCGCTGAATTAACCTTCCATATGAAACAAAATATATCATGCATGATCATCATATCTTATGATTTTCTTTAAGCAGCAAACAGAAATTGCGCATATTTTATGTATGGTACTATGGTTATAAGATTGAGTTACCTTTCTAGTCAAATCCATATGAGCACAATACACATAGCCAATGGTTATAGATTTCCGTTTCCCCTGGTTCATCAGATTTATTTGTTTCTAGAATTGGATTCTTCAATTTTAAGAATTGTATCTCGAGTATACCTTTTTCCCAAAAAAAAAAATGCCATGTTACTACCAAAAAATCCTGGTACATGTAACCAGTATAGCTTGTACAGTCTGCCAACAGTCCATCTCTGGATCTGAAGTTTCACATTTAGTTCGAGTCATGTTGCATTGATAAATTTACTTTGTATACTCTCCATAAACAATAAGAAACATTACTTGTCCACCTGCATAATAAAAACTGAATTTAATGAATCATGTAGACTAAGTTTATGGCATGCTTCTTCTTGCTTTCCCCATTTTACCCTTCTGCTGCACCCATATGTGTTCATATAATCATATATGTTAAAAGTTAAAACAGTAATTAGAGTTGCAACTTTAATTTAAGTCATATTGCATCCATCAGTGAGGTTATTTAAAGATTAATAGCATGAATTGCAAATAAATTTGTGTGCTGCATATTTTTGTGATTTGAATTTACCAAGGAATTATATCAGCACCTGATTTTGAAATTTGTGTTGATGGTATAGATAAACAAAGTTGCACAGCCCCGGGGGTACCCATAGCATGCTTTAGCAAATAAAGGTCCTGTATGAGCCATCCCTTTCTAAAGTAATACATGTGGAAAAGAAACTGATCTGTAAACTGAGTGTTAGATTGATTATGTTTTGATAAAAAAAATGACTGTTTTGTTAAGAACATTGACAGAATTGGAAATAGTAGAACTTTAAATCTGCTTCAAAAAAAAATGATGAATAAAGTAACTGCAAGGACTGAAATGTGATAAATATTGAAAACCAAGGACTATGAACCATGTCTCTCGGATTAGCTGTGAACTTGAATGTGCAATTGTTAAGTGAGTTAATTAAGGCCTGCTTTTATTTTTCTTCCTTTTGACTCTTCTACAATTGGACAGTAGGAAAAGGACTGAGAACGTAATAACAAATACAGGTGTAATCAAGGGTTCATTTTCTAAAAATTGTTTATGACATTGTCACATATACCTTTAGAATTATGAGATAGAAAGTTTTGAAAACATGGCTCAGATATACATGTGCAAATAACAGTAATATCGAGAGTAGAATTGAAAATTGAAATTAAGAAGGGGAAAACAAAATGAAATACCATTACTGATGAGTTATTCAAGGATGCGCTTTGGGCATGATTAGACAGATAAAGAGTTGCACTTTGGTAGAATGACAATGTTTTATTGGTAGAATGATACAAACAGTTGCCTTTCTGGTCTTACCACAATTCAACACAAACACATAGCCAATGACAGACACATTTATTTAATCTTATTAATCTTTCACAGTAAATCGTCTTGAAATAAACAAATCTAAATCAACTTCAACCAACAACCCTTAGTCCATCCTCCAGCGCTTGCTTTTCAGTTGGTACATCTGTTGCGGGAGATGCTTGGTTTCATCCTTAATGTCTAAGGATGGGTTTAATTTGATAGCTTCGATCTCTTGCCGAATCTCAGCAACTGCCTCTTGAAATCCAGAGGGCTTCATTTCCAACAATAGATGACAAAATCAATCATAATGGTACAAGTTCATTGTTTCATCGCTTGTATAAGATAATCAAGATAACAATAAGGTCATGAAATTACAAAGTTACAATTTTGGAGCAGTCCTGAGTTTTTGTTGAAAAGATATTAAATGTCACATAACTTCTTTAAGACCAAAGGTGTGAAGGATTGCTGTTGTCTCTTCTCTTGCACTGCAAAGGAAAAAAAAAAAAAAAAATTCATTAATAGGGTATTTCCTTTTAAAAAAATTTATTCACATAGGGTATTTACTTCTATTCTTTGCTGTCAGAAACTAATGAATGTATTCGCTTATCTTTAAAATTAATTGAATCCGTTTGAGAACTGTTGAACTTGGAAAACAATATCTTATCTGCTACTAGAGCACTGCTATTTCACTAAGACCAGTAACAGCAAGTGCCAGCTGGAATTATATTATTCGTATTACCAGTCAATTTGGGCATACATTTTTCAGACTTAAATAAAATAAAGGAACAATAAATATCCCCAAGCAACATAAGAAATAGTTGATTGCAAAATCTTATTTGTGCATCCTGGTATTGTATCTGATTATAACCCTACCCTCCATCTTATCCCCAAGCAACATTGAAAATAGTTTATTACACCTAAATCTTTCATGAAGTACCAAATTATCAATCAAATTTCTCATTCACCTACAGATAGATTGAACATTTATCAACTAACAAAAGAGACAGTTTTAAAATATTTTGAAGGTTTATGATGATATATCCTATGGAAATGGAGTCACAGCTAAATTGTTGTTGTGTATAGCCTATGTGAGATTTTGACAATTTAAGAGCAAACCATCAAGTTGTCCCATAAAAGACGACCAAAATTACCTTCCATCTCTTAATATTTTGTATAAACCCGGCTGGACAAGATCGACAACAGTAGACCCAGCCCGGCCAGAAGGGAGGATCCCACCATCATATACAAGGGCGCACTGAGGCCACAGCTCCTCAAAATCTCTAATACTAACACTACTCTGAGAACCACTTACATTGGCACTCGTCAGAGCCAGTGCACTTCGAGATCCACGTGCAACAGCCCTAATAAAATCAAAATCTGGTACACGAACTCCTATACTTTCCAGTCCTGGATTAAGTGATTTCTCCAGCACACTTGAGTTTCCTGAAATCAATAAAAACAATAAATAAATAAGGACATAATAAAGGTGTTATCAATTAAGGACACCAATGAGTTGAATTTCATTCCAACCCAGCCGAAAGAATATTCAAATTGGCTTATTTCGTAGAACCACATCATTTGATTTGTGTTTTTGCTCACAACAGAAAAACTGATTCCTATTAAAATTTATCACAACACAAGAATAGTCCAAAGTTTGTCTTAATTTGGAACAATAATACTCTAAAAAAAAACAATTTTCTAATTAAGCTTGATTTCCCATATTTATACTGGGAGTACAATTATATTTTTGTTATGCAAATCAATATCTACATACAT
The DNA here is from genome assembly GCA_028095005.1 of Rhynchospora pubera. NCBI lineage: Eukaryota > Viridiplantae > Streptophyta > Magnoliopsida > Poales > Cyperaceae > Rhynchospora > Rhynchospora pubera. The sequence goes on along the minus strand of CM051462.1, from coordinate 205,454,569 downwards.
CCATTGGTTCTAGATGTGACATGGACCTGACCTGGAGAAAGGTCCCTGGTCAGGTCAGGCACCCATAGTTTAGTCGGCGATTATATAATATGGCATCTCTTCTTTTGTGGCAATTCAAAATATAATCAGTAAGGGTTATTAGAAAAATGTCTTTAAGTTGTGACTGATATGGGTCTTGTCAGTAACAGAATGTTTGTCGCAATCAAGCAGGTAGAATTGGATTACTTTTTTTCAAAAGAAAAGAAAAAATGATCAGTATAATATGAAGTGCAACACTAGAATTGGTACCAGCTTGTACCAATCAGCGCCAATATTACTGCAAATTTGGTAAGAGGTGCAAATTATTTAATTATTTTAATTTTGTTCATGTTGCTCAGCATGTTCATACCAATAAGGATAGACAGTGAAACATTATGAAACCATCATGATTTGTGATAGAGAATTAACAAACCTCGTTTTAGAACAACGGTAACAGGTCCAGGTAGGAGCTGATCCAATAACCCAATAGGCAGGTGGTCCACAATAGCGAATCGTGAAATGTCTGGCACATCCGCAACACAAATGGCTAGAGGACTTGTAAGCTTACGACCTTTTATTTCATAAATACGATTCACAGCTTCTGCAGAGCTGTGATGTGGCACTATCAAAACACATTAGTGAGATTCAACTCAATTACCTTATGGTCTTATTTTTTTGAAGTACCACAATGAGTAAACAAATAGTCCTTTAATTTTGTTTCAGCAGATATAGAATTGAAATCTTATAGTTCAGCATATGGAACACTCAATGTGTACCATTTGAACCTTCCACAAAGTCTTTGAGAAGTACTTGATAGAAATTATCAAAAGAGATAATGGTACTTCCCAAAAGATGCCAGATGGCAGTCTCAAATCCCAATGAAACCAACTATAGAGCAGCAGGAAAGAAACTAACCAGGCATCAGAAGCAAAGCCATAGAGGGTATCAGTGGGAACTGCTATGACCTTGCCGGCGGTTATAGCATCAATTGCCTCTTTGACATGGTCATCAGATGATGTAAGAATGCTCCCAGGCGTTAACCCCAGACCCATATGAAGTGTTTTTGTGCTTTGTGCCATGCTGACAAACTGAGCGCCAACACCAACAAAACGGCTCTGAGCTGAGGAAGACATAAAGCTAGCCTTGAACAACCTGAGAGTAATAGCAGCATGAAGAGGAATGATTGGGGATGGTGTACAAAATCTTAGTTCCTGGTGTAGTACTGTACCTGTTGGGTTTGAGGAGCATTGGAACCTCAGATGAGAAGCGGAAGAGGCGGCTCAGGTCGAGGGCTGACTCAAAAGTATTTACACCGTTTGTTTAATTGTTAAAATTGTTTACATCTTTTTCAGTTCAAAATTTGAAGGAATTGTTCTGTTGTGTGTGTGTGAGAGAGAGAGAGTGATTGTTGCCGTTCAAGCAAGCACAAGGGTTGGCGAGTAGCAACGGGTAATGAATTTGGTAAAGGGGAAGGAAGAGCGCATACCAGATGAGATCAGGAGAAATTGGAGGGGTGAGGCGTCGGTGCTCCCAACTCCGAAAACGAGGACGGAGAGGACGGAAGATAGAGGGGTGTCGCCGACGATATTTATAAGTGGAGGGACACCAAGAGGGGTGTCGCCGTGTCGGAAGAGAGAGCGAGCGAAGAAATCGTAGCAGCCAGCCAGTGCGAGGTCAGAGAAAAGAACGAAAAAAAGAGAGAAAGAAGGGCGGGTCCCACGTGTCATTGCTGATATTCCAAGGATTATCTATGTTATAATCTGGTATGGTATTTCGTGTTTCAGCCTGGATGAGAAGAAAGTTTAATAAACCAATTCACCTCATCGTGCTTATCACCATCACCACCTCGTCAGCCTCGAGTCCACCTAAAGTCTTAACCAACTTCTAGGCTCTTGTGCTAGCAAGTGCAAGAATAAGACTAATCCCTTTTGTTTTTTTTCACCGAATTAACTATTTAATCAGTGGCTAATATTTAACACATGAATGTCCTAATAAAAAGCAATAGAGAGGAGAAAATTTCAGAACTGAAATCTTTTTCTTTGATGGACAATGACGGCCTCAAAACTGGGAGAGAGAGTAATTACCTTAATTATAATTATCCTTATATATATCACTTTTGCCCTAATTAAATTTGGACAAAAATGTCCCCATTAGGCTGACCTATTATTTGGATTTTGGGTCTATTACACAAAACATAATTTGTATATTAATCAATTATTAATAGCTCACCTCAATTGCTTTTCGTTTGGATTTAATTAGACTTATTAAATTAAAGTCCATACCTTTAATTTAATTCAACCAATTAAATTAAAGTATATTGAATAAAATTCATTATCAACCTATTGATAATTATTTTGGGATTAGCATATTCATTAATTTATTTCTATATGATTTCTTTTGATTTAATTAATTATAACAGTTCGCAACGGTATATAATTAATTAATCAACTTATCATATTTTTCATTGCACTTACTGATGCGAATAAATAAATAATGCACGGTATGGTTAAAATTTTATTTGTGTGATCCTTTGAGAATTTATATTATGTTGGCCATAGAAAATAAATCGCTATTTATTTTCAATAATCATAAGCAATCAGAGTTAGACGATATTTATAGAACATATCCTCATGTGGAGAAAATGAATTATCTTAAACTCAGAATCAAATACGTATGAAATAAATAATGACGCATAACACAATTCATATATTTATTTCATTGGGTCATGTCATGTATTATGTTCCAATAACATATATATATACAATTAAGTTAGTAACTCCTTACTTATGATTAGCAGAACTTAATCATCACTTAATTTGTATACTAGTCTTATCTGATAGTTAATGTTCTTTGTTAATTATCAAGGCTATGGACCGTTTCAATTTATTATTGTCATTTAATCATAGATGGACTACAATGATCTATAATTCAGATCATCAACCTGAATGAACTATCAATAATAAAATCTACGAACAAATGATCAAATATCATCAATAACATAAATTATAGAAGTAGCCACAAAATGATTGGTTTCTAGGACATATCTCTAACATATTGGACTTAGGTGCAAAAGGTGAGTGCTGGAAAGCGATGAACCACTACTCAACCTAGCTAAGATACTTGCGCAGGCAAACAGTCCCAGTACTTTACATTGCTTCCTAGGAACCTGATATGAACCATAATCTACAACATTTAGAGCACTTCCCCTCAACTGGTACCTTTCCATTGCTCGAGTAGATTCTCAGGATCTAGAATCCCCACGGTCATCCACTTTGACCACTATATATGTTCAACTTGTCCATTTTATGTGTTCACTTTTTGTTAGCGATAGCAAGGGATGACAAAACTGTAGATGACAATAATCAATTTATAAATAAAACGATTGGATTTGGTAATTGGTACCTACCATCTACACAAATACCATCCTATAGAAACACCATTCAACCATCCAACAAACTACTCCTTCATTATGGACTTAGCGACAAAAGTCCAGCCTTTATTACACGTCAGCCAGGCCTTCTTCCCCTCTCCTTTGCAAAACTTATCTCCGCTTTCAACTAGGGTTTTATTTTGGAAATTGATTACTGTCATCTACAGTTTTGTCATCCCTTGCTATAGCTATTGGTACAAGTACAAAGCATAGACTACAAACAAAATTTACATCATGTAGGGTATATTAGAAGCATGAAGAATATATTACAAACAGAATTTATCAAATTACATCATGCAACGGAGACTGATACAAGCATAGATTACAAACAAGCATTCTAATCATCCTTTTACGAACCAATGGTAATTCTTTTAACTAGTAAATAAATTAAAAATAAAAGGAAAGACATATGTCGCCGTAGTGCCACAACACAAAAGGAAACTAGTTAAGCTTTGAAACTAGAATCAAATTAACAAAGCTTAAATGTTGACATAAAATTCTCCTTTTGTAAAATAATTAATAAAAGTTTCTTCAACTTCAATAAATTTTGTTATGCTAGTCGAGACATGCAAATTTCTAAATTTTGGTTCATTTTATGATTTCAAATATTATTTTTATTTTTAATTATACCATGCTTCACATATCACATATGCATCTAATTTGCAATGTCGCTAGATACATATGTCATTTTTTCAGATAGAACTACAAATTAAGTTATTCACATCTAATAAAAATTTTAAAAAAATCAACAAGTAAAATTTGAACAATTTACAAAGCCAACTCTCGTCATTGTTGTGGCTCTATTTTATTTCGACATTGAGAACACATATTCAAGATCCATGTTCATAAATAAAGTCTTAGAAAACAAAATGAGCTAAAAAAAATATATCAAATCAGAAGTAATGGTCTAACTCCAAACATTCAAACATCTAGTACAAATAACCAAAGGTTTAAATAGCGGCCGCTATAGCGGCGCTATATCGTTGCTATTTGGTACACTGCTACAATGCTACAAATTTAGCGGCCCGTCCGATAGCGCGACCTATAGCGGAAAATAACGGGATATAGCGGTGACATAGCGAAAAATAGCGGGTGATATAGCGGTATAATAGCAGAAATAGCGGTGCAATTTATCATTTGCTGATATAGCAGTAGTATTTTGGGCATAACTTTCCCATACGAACTCTGATTGACGTGATTTAAAATTGTATGGAAAGTTTACAAAACTGGCCACAATTTTTATGCTTTGAACATTTTCAAATTCTTAAAATTTAATGGTCAAATATGCATAGAAAACAAATATAATTTTAGTTAGCGTTAATTAGTTGCTTGAAAATATTTTTAATTTTTTATTTTAGACTAAACTAGACCTTCAAAATATACTTGTATGTACAAATCCGCTATGGTCCGATAGCGACCGCTAAATTTCCACTATCCACTATGATATTAGCCCGTCCGCTACGAGTCCGCTATCCGCTATATAAACCTTTGCAAATAACAAATGTGTACATCCAAACATCCAGTATGAATAACAAATGTGACAGCCAACTCCAAACATCCAGTTCAAATGCCAACAGTGTACACATCCAAACATCCATACATCCATAAATCCAGTACAAATAACAAATGTAACGACCAACTCCAAACATCTAATACAATAAGAAGCATCAGATCAGAAGTAATGAAATAACTCCCTACTAATAATCTCTTATCGAGTAGCTTCCCTAAACCGACTTACCAGGACCGACTTCACAACTACCCAAACCCACTTACCAGAATTCCAACACCAGATTCTGGCTGCGTTCATCCCTACCCAGGCTGACTTAACAAGACTCTAGAAACAACTCCATGACTTTTTCATCTATTCACATTTGGTACGAGCCCCAGTACAACGAATTAAAATGTAAAATCTATAGATAACTCAAACAACTGCAGTAACATATATCAACACCTAAACCAAAATTAAATAAAATATTAGTAATACACTACACATGTAACTAAAACAAAGATTATCAATTTATTAAAAACTCACCAGTTTCCAAGTTCCATTCGAGTCTACCAACTAGCATAAGGTATATGATGCTCCTAGAAATCAGTTGCACGCGTCAATCAACTTCCAGTTATTGATTTAGGTGAGACCGAAACACCATATCAAATACCAACTAATCAAATTTTCTTTTTAAACATCAGGACTTAACATCAAATGAAACAATTATTCACTATATTTGTATGACAACATGCATTTGTATCTTCGCAGACACAATAAGTTTGTGATTATAAACCTTCACAAAGTTAGCATGATTCTAACATATAATATTGTTTGTGATAAAAAAATAATAAAAACTGTAAGAACGAGTAATCGATAGGATATACATTTTCCAGTGTATTGAGAATAATCTTTTGATGCCATAAGTTGCAAAATCTGAGATATTAGAGGAAAATCAATTTTATATAATAAATTACAAATAGGTCTCAACCCTTTTTAAAAGTAAGTAACTTATTATTCGTTATACTAACACCTTAGAATTTTAGAATTTAGTGGTTAAGTCATTAATTTAAGATAAGAGCAATGAAAAAAATGTCCACAATAATGGGAATAACCACTGATATGAAATCATAACTCTAGGAATATCTCTGGCACGAATGGCATACACTCCACGAAACCACAGAAATCAACAACTGAAAAATAACATAAAAATAAAAATAAAAAAATTAAATAAGATAGCTAGCTATTCATTAATTAGCCAAATGTGAATCATCTTTTTTTGCAATGTGATTTTGTTAGAGATTTTTTTGATAGGTTTTAACATGTTTATAATGAAAAAATGATTCATTTCGACTATACAAATTTATTATCCATTTGGAATTGTATCCATTCCTTAAATGAGAATAATAAAATTTTCTGCCAAAATTTTTTTGCTACACTATATTGGGAGCAATGGTTAGAAAGAAATAAAAGAATTTTTAGGGATAGCAACGATTCTTTCTCTCTACCATTTTCAACACTTTATATTTATTTAATTTCTAGACAAGTTCCACTACCAACATGACAGCTAAGTTTAGAGCTTTGCATGAGCTTTGAGATGGTAGTGTATGGTCATACTACCAGTGACACATAGGACAATTGAACACCCTCTTGATTTTTTTTCTTTTTTAATGTTATGTGCTGGTTTTTGGATGTATTACTGGTTTTACTGACTGGTTGGTTCTTGTGTGATTTTTTATCTTACTCTATTTAGAATGCTAAAGACTTGTAATCTTTTTGCAACTTTTTTGCTTAATAAATCAAGTGCCTCGAGGGTTACTTTTAGTATAAAAAAGCAAATGCCTATAGAATTCAATCTTCAAGTCATACTTACCACCCAATGTCCTTCCTTAAAATCCACGTCAACGGTCCAGTGGTAGATTAGTGCTCCTAAAGTTAGAAACCAAAAACTTGATGATGAGCTAAATAACATGTTGACATATCATTAAACCAACATTGTGCTTTGTTCTGATTGGGATAATATTGGAAGAGCACAACCCTAAAAAATTAGCAATATATTATTAGTAAGAGATACTTACTATATATATGCATTAATTTAAAAGATGTATAAATTAAGAGATATCGAGCAATACAAGAAAATTTTATATTATTTTTACCCTAATATTGCTAATGGAAGCTAGAACAAACCCAATGATGAATATTATATTTATCAACAGCTCCATTAGATGCTTCTTCTCTACAATGCAAATTAAAAAAAAAAGTAAAGTCGACATATTGGTTTCAAGGGATTATAAAAAGGCTTTCAATCTGGCAAATGCAGATAAAACGAAAACTTCAAAAGTGTGAAACCTTTGTTATTAGTATTTTGTTTTATGAACTGTTATACTTAAGGCAGCATGGGTTGCTATTAATTTGACGGATTGGTCAGTTTATGTATACATTTTTTTAAATACCTTATTTTTCGTGCCTTTACCGTGTCGCTATTTTACCAAAATTTAATAATAAAAAATTACTAAATATGATATATATTACTATCTAAGTGGACATAAAAATTATAAAATTTTAATTTTGATAAATATAAAATTCAAATATATATTTTTAGAAAAAAAAATAGAAATGTCGAAATACGAAATATAGATTACACTCAGTAGTTTCAGTTCATAATAAAGAAAACCAAAAATAGGGTGATCTCCGAGACTCCGGGTCGCGCCCTCTTTCCTTTTAGGGTCTAGTATTAATAATTCGAATACTATGAATTTGTGATAACTTGGTAAGTATGAATTCTTTGAAGAAATAACATCTAACATTGCTGTTCCGACGGTTTAAAATAAATAGAATGGTCCAGGCATTATTTAAAATTTACAATTTGTTTTTGTATTTTGACTATGTACTGGAGCCTCACTTTTACAAAACTATGCATATTAATAATGAATCTTTAATTTTCAATTAATATACAAAATGATATTACAGGATAATTATTTTGAGAAGCCGCCAAAGGTAATGTCAACAAAAAAGTTAAGCATGTTATTTAGGTTTATTTGAAGGGCCAAATATACACTTCTGAAAGTGCGTCCACTTTATTGTCAAACTGAGTCAACATACAAGTATCCCGCTGTAGGGCTGTCAATAGATAGGGTAGGGTACAGTAGAGATATTTTCGTTACATGTATCCGTTAAATTTTTTTTTATCCATACCCTACCCGTACCCGTTAAAAATTAACTTATCCGTACCCTACCCTTACCCGTTATGAATTAACGATAAGGGTAGGGTAACGGTAGAAAACGAATAATAATGATAATAATAATTCAATAAAAAATATACAATAGAAATAAATAGATAATATCAAATAAATATATAAATAAAGTGCAACATTGAATAATACTTTAAATATAATAAAATCATATAATATCTTTTCATGTAAATTATCAAAAAAATTATATAACTAATTAATAATTGAAAGTTTTAAATTGAAGAATCAATACTTACTCATCGACATGAATTAGAAATTATTAATGTAGTATTGTCTCAGTTAAATCTACCAATTTAATTGCCGTATTAGCTATTAACATATTAATTAGATATTATAATCATATATTTTTCATTAAAGAATATAATTTATAAATTATATATTATATATATAACGGTATGGGTAAATAACGATTACGAAATAGTATTACCCTTACCATTACCCGATAAATTAATGAAATTTTTTTTTTACCCATATTCATATCCGATAACTTAACGAAAATAAAACTTTACCCATACCCGTCTTCTCGAATACGATACGGATAGAGTAAATGATTAAAAAGATATCGTTGGCAGCAAAGATCAGCAGAGAGAAACATAGACCACGCTATCAGTGAAAGATCTCTCATTTCTCTTTTACTAATCTCTCTCTCACTCTCGTAATATATGAACACACGCTCTATATGATAGATATCATATACACTATTTACACTATTACAGATTTAATAAAATTATTAAATAGATAAATTATGCGCGAGTCGACAAAAAAAATTATATGGATTTTCTTAAATAAAAACTATTTTTTCAAAATTTTGAATAGTTGTCTGGTAATTGTGAAATTTGTGATTGATGTGAGCAAAAATAAAGTTCAATCCTACTGAAAACATTATTTATGGCAGAACGTCACAATAAAATATAGTGTTCATAGTTCGTGATATTTTTGAAAAAAAAAGAGAAGAAGAAGAATCAAACTGGACTTTTGAAATATATGTTCATACTCACCATGCTGAGGAGACAACTATGTACGCACCATGCTGAGGAGACGACTATGCACCTATTTTCTGAATGCCCCTTTGTGTTCAATTCTTGGCAGGCTATAGCTGCACAGTTTAACCTCCCTCTTAATATCTCTTTCAATGAACCACTATGGTTCTGGCTAAGGAACAGATCCTTAATGTCGGATGATAGAAGGCCGACATGGGATACATTGTGGAGTGCATCCTGCCGGACCATTTGGAAACACCGTTGCAGCATCATTTTCTCAAACAAGAGTAGAAATCTTACGTCAGTGCTAATGGAGATTGAGCTCCAAGCTAGAAGATGGCTCACCGTCTATTAGCGCTGGGAATGGGCCGGGCATGTCCGTGGGCTCACGGATCGGACGTACTGTTTTTCGTAACTGGACCGAGTCTATTTCGAGTAGGGCTGAAAAACTCGACTCGGCCCTCTAATTAATCTACGCTCGAGCTTCAGTCGAGTCTGCTCTGTTAGGCCCTCAGTCTTAAATCGAGTCTCAAAATTGGGTGACTCGAGAGATTGACGCTTCGCCGACCGTCGCTGTCGAAGACTCGAAACCCTAAACCCAATTCATTTCTCCGTTCACCTTCAATTCTCCATTCAACTATTCTCCGATCAGGTAACTCTTCTCTCTCTCTCTCTCTCTCTCTCTCTCTCTCTCTCTCTCTCTCTCTCTTTCTCTCTAACTCTCTTGACTCTTCTCTTTCCTTGTGCAAAAAAGTACAAGTCTTTTTGCAATTGTCACCAAGTCTCAGTTAGTCATTGAATTCCCTGATTTCACAAATTGGTCCTTCGAATTGGGGTTGGATTCTTGTTTCCTATTGAATTTTTTCATTTCTCACATGTTCCATTTTGATTTCATGTTAAATTGAATGGCTATTGCAGTCCCCAATGCTGGGTACCCAACTCCCCAAAGGGATTGAAGTCACTGGCATTTGCAACACTGGTTAGCACACTTGCCGAATGCCTGAAGTATCTACATATATCTAATTTTTTAAAAAAGTTTAGAAGCATGAGAAGGGATAGTAATTTTACAACAAGTCTAGCTTAAGGGAAGAAAACCATGAACAACTAATTTTCTCTGGTCTTTTCAAATAAAACTTTAGCCAGTATAACACAAGAATGCACATCTACAATGTATCAGTAGATAACATTTCCTGGAGTAGAAAACGTGGTAAGTACATGACATGCCAGTAGTTGATCTCCTTTTAGAAACATGCTTTTTATACATTAGATGCCCATTAGTAATATCTTATGAACAATAACTTTTGTTTTGGAAATAAGTTTGTTGGAGTATGCAGTAAAGGTTTACCCTTAATTTTTGTGGCCTTGTTGTTCTGACATATAATCTATTTTCTATTGTATGCATAGTTTGAACATTTGTATTCATATAAGACCAGTGTTGCAATCAGCTTCTAAAGATGAACTTATCTGGAACTTTTATCTCATGCTGTTGGTAATCTGACCTATATGAATATTTTGTAAGTAAAAAGAGTCTTAGTAATATTGCATAGAATCAAACCTATAAACTTCAATTTGGTAGTAATTTAATGGACTATCTTTCATAATTGCAGGATTGGAGAAGGCGTCTGAATTTTCAATCAGGTCTCGGATTTCATCAGTGTTCTCTTCACTGCCTCGTGATTGTAATTTCTAAAACTTAGTAGGTTTTGGTTGGGGTTCATGTGGGCTCATCATTTGAAGGTATGATGAAGTTCCACATATTTCTAATTTACCCGTCCTGATATAAAATAAATGCTTAATTAGGTGCTTGTTTATGGTTACTCTATTTGGGTTATGAATGCACTTTATGTGAAAAGATAGCTGGTGCTCAAAGCTTTTGTACCAGTATAGAACAGTGTAGTAAATTTTTCCGAACAAAAAATATAATGGCTGCAGTAGCGTTAAGCAAAATTCTTGCTTTTTTTTATTGAAATATTTTTGATATTATTTTATGTTTAAAATATGCAGTTTGGGGACATCAGAAAAGTTCTTGGATTTTTCTACTGAACCAAAAATAATATGTTTTGTTTCTAATGTAGCATTTTTCTTTTAGTTTCCTTTTTCGTTCCATGGAGATTTTTGTTGTTAAGGCAAGCTTTCTCTGGTATGTAAGACATGAAAGAATGGAACAGTTTTTGTATTATGAATTAGTCATTTTTATTATTAATTTTTGCGTTATTTTAAGCATTTCTACCTTGCTATGTTGCCAAGGTCCTTTCCATGTTATTTTAGTGTTTCTTAATTGTTATTGTTCATGTTAACCACTATAGGTTAATTTGTGTTATTAGTAGTATATGAATAACATGGACCATTTTGCATTTCTGCAATGATTTTAATATCATATTAATGGAAGGTATATTTGGTTTAAGAAAAGCAGGTACCATTCTGTTAAAAAAAAAATCAAAGGTAGTACATCGCTGTAGTTTGTTAGAAAACAAAAAAAAAGACTTATTCTGGTGCATTTTTTCCCTATAAATAAAACTATTTAAAGTGCCATTTTGAAATTCTTTCGAGTTGATTACAATAATTAGCATGTCACGTTGCAAGAAGCAGTCTCACAGTCACAGGCCTGGGAGACATCCTTTAAATAGTAATAGGACTGCTCAATTCAATTCGGCTTTCATATATTAGTCTGGAACTTAGCCTCGAACAAGCTTTTTTAAAAAGCGTTAACCCAAGGGCCGGCTCGAGGGCTTTTTTTTGGACGGGACCGAGAATTATAAAGAGGGTCGATTATTTAGTCATAAATGAGGGCCGGACTCAATTCGGACTCTAATCCCTTAATTCAAGGGCCGAGCCAGTTATCCAGCTCGAACTGGCCCATCCCCAGCGCTACCGTCTATAATTAGGATAGGATATGAGAGCTTCTTTCTTGTAACAACTTTCTTTGTTTTTTGTTGTTTTTACTGGTATGTAGCTCTGACGTAACAATCCTCCTGTAACTTTATTTATTATTTTTTTCCTCAATATAACTGCAGCTGGCACTTCGCCATCTGCCATCGAAAAAAGAAATATATGTTCATACTCATTTTTAGTTCATAATAATAAAAAAAAGGTGCCCAAAGTCATGTCCTTCTTCTTCCTAAGTATTAAAAATTTTAAAATTTAGAAAGTCCGAAATATGAAATATACCATACTCAGTTTTTGTGCAAAAAAAAAAAAAGAGAAAAGAAAACGGAAATGGGGGTGCTCTCGAAGTCGTGCCCTTCGTTCTAAGTACTAACAAATTGATAGCTATGAATTCATAATAATTTGGTAACTATAAATTCGTAAATTAAAAATCTAACACTCGCTATATATTCATCTGACGGTTTAAAATAAGCAGAATTGTCCAGATATTATTTAAAGCTTTAAATTTTATTTTCCATTTTAACTGTATGTTGAGTATTCCCATTTACGAAATTCCATCTAAAGATTGCTGTAATTTACAATTAATATGCAAAGTGAAGAAATACGCTATCTAATATAAGAACCCGCCAAAGGTTATTTGAACATCAACTATAACTTGTTATTTAGGCATATTTGAAGGGCTAAATTGAGAAACTCTTCTAAAGTGGGGTCACTTATTGTCAAACTGAGTCAAAGTAAATAGTATATTTAATATTCCCCCGCAAAGAGCAGCACAGAGCTCGCTAACCAAGAAGATCTCTCATTCTCTTCTACAAACCTCTCTCGCTCTATCTTGTTCTTCCCTTTTCTCTCTTCCTGTAATACACTAATCGGATACAGAAGTGGAAATGGGATTGCCAGAGAACAACTCCGGAAAATCAAAGCTGGTGGCTGAAACAGCATTGGAGGAGGTTCCCTCAATTGACTCGCGCCTTGTTGAAGCTGTTCGAAACCCTCTTTATCGCCACTTGTGTATGTGTTTCATTTCTTGAATTTGTGATATCTATTTTGTCAAACAAGAAAGTACAACATCTGTTTGTTTCTTGATTTCAGACTTCAGAGTTCTTTGCTAAGTAGCTTAATTTGTTCTTGTATATTGTTTTAGCGAAATAGAACAAGTTAAATACAACAAGGTTCCCCTATCTTTATCAACTTATGTAAAAGAATGCTTGTTTCTTTATAATAAAAAATATATATTCACGAATTTAAAATATTATACTTTTCCATCAAGAGATAATTAAAGCTCTTCAATGTATGGCAATTTGCCAGTCCTAAAAAAATTCTTTAATGTGCCTTAAATTAAGATGATTTAGTTATGCACCGATAGGTAGATTGGTTTCTTGCAAGTGTACAATATATACTATATGCTCGTATAATTTCTTTCTTGCTGGATTTTTCTTGCTAGCACAAATTTTTGTATTGCATAAGCAGAACTGGTGATTCTGAACTACCTTTAAATGCTGAACTGTTGATTTTGAACTGCAGTGCTTTTCTCGGAAGAGAGGATACAGTACATGATGCAGAATCATTTACCGGCTATTGACTTTCCGCAATTGTACACCCCTTACTTAACAGACATTATGCGTGTACTTGCACGTCATTACGGTCTCGAAATCACTTCTATTGATAATACTGGAGTACATGCTAGAAGAACGCCAGCCACTAGGCAGCCATTGCTCACTCTCTCTAGCATCCCTCCAGTTGAGCCCGAAGCTGAGATAGGTGATAATTTCACCTCCACCGATCCCAAGATACAGAGTGTTGGTTCTTCATCCAGTAACTTGGATGAACCAGAGAGGAGGGTGATAAATTTGGAGGAGAAGGATAAGGAATATTACAAGGACAGAGGTAGAAATTTAAATGAACCTGTGCCCTCGAGTTACACTCCTGCCGCGGTCCCACATTCCATATCTGATCCAGTTCACGGTACAATGGTCAGAGAGGGCAAACAAGATGATGTCGATGATAGGGGCACAATTAGGAATCCTGGCTCCAACTTCTATTCAAACCAAATCGGTCCCAGGTAAATTTTGCACCAGGTTGATGATTTATACTTTTAATTAATTATGCCTTGATCAACCCAAGCCATATATGGAACAGTACTGAAATGTTACCAGTACACACTGGCATTTTTTTCTCCTTTTGGGTCTTCTTCACCCATTCTTTGTTGCTTCTTCTTATTCGTTTTCCCAATTGTTTGTGGTACCTCGCACTTGTCAAACATGGACTGTGTGCTGGTGTTGGCACTTGCCTTTGATCTTGCAAAATATTTCTAAGAAGTCTAAACTAAGCAACTAAAGATTTTTGCTTGGTAAATTTTGTAGGTATGCCAGAGGTATGAAGCAGCCTTCAGTCAACCTACATGATGCAAGTAATATTCAGCATCAACCCGTGCAATATCAAACACGCATTGCACAATCTCAATCAATACAGCCCGGAGCAAGTGTTTGTCCAAATACGGTTGCAGCCTCTGGAAGAAACCCTCTGTACAATCTGGCAAATGCGCAAAGCATGCCATCTTATATGGTACCGTCCATGCAATCACCTACCCAGGGAGCCTTGAGCATCAGAGAGACTGAATTGCTACCATATTATCTAGCAAGTAGTTTGCGACGACCTTCACTACCTTTGTTAGATCCTAACAGAAGTACTGCTTTACCATCTATGCTCACATCCCCAGATTATAATTTAAACCCAGTGCAGCAACCTAGACCAGAAGCAGCACAATGGCCTAGCACCAATGTGGCATTTCAGGTACAACTTTTTAATCTTATAACTATTGTAATATGAAAGCCCAATTGATTCACCACGCCATTAATTGGCACAACCAAAACAAAAGCTACATATTTCAAGTAAACAATGCTAGTGCAATTCAGAACTTTTATGAAGCTTAAATACTATTCTAAGAAAGAGAACAACATCCCTTTGTTTATAGCTATATTTTTTTTTCTAATTTGCTTAGTTTTTTCTTTCTCCTATAATCAGGACGTAGTTGATGTCCCTCATCAGAGGGAAAACCAGGAGGTAGGTAGATCAGAAAGGCCCAACTTTAATGTCGGACGAACAAGTGCAGATAACATGTCATCTACGCTACCATCCGCACAATTAGTTAGCCAGGAACTGGAAGCCATTCGACAAAAAATATTCAGGGGAATGTGCTCTGAATTTCAATGGGAGCCTTCACTGCCTTCATTAGATCGTAACAAAACAAGTACTTCATTGTCTATGCTCAAATCATCAATATCTCCTTTATACAATCCTGCAAGTTCTTCTCACAAGCAATTGCCTGTGTTACAATCCACGCAACAAGTTAGCCTTGATCATGTAATGCCACCACAACCTAGACCAGAAGCCGCACAACTGCCTAGCACCAGTGTAGCATTTCAGGTACTTTCCAAGCACATAACTGTAGACTTGTAGTAATATGAAATCCAAATTGTTTTATTATGCTACTAAATTTCATAATCATAACACAGAGATCATATTTCAAGTAAAAAGAAAGTGCATTCACAACATCATCAACATGGAAAATAAGGATGCTTGATACCTTAAATTATAATACACAGAACAATATCCCTCTGTTTTTCCACGTGTATATAACTAATTTGCTAACTCAGTACTTTGTTCCTCCTAGAATCAAGATGTAATTTATGTCCACAGCTCAAGTGATGATGATGATGATGAGACAGATAGAGCAGAAAGGCGTGGCTCGACAGCCAAAAGAGGGAGACTGAGGAAGAATACAAGGCCAAATTAATCAAGTAGCTGGAACTTTTTTTGCTGCCTAAAAGATTTCTAAACAAGAACTGTAAATTATTTCTTTTACGTCTGTGTTTACTATAAAGGCCTAGTGATGATACTTCATACTTGGACCTGGTGAAGTAGCGCCCCCCCCCCCCCCCCCTAATTTTCTCTTTTCCTTATGTTTGAGACTTTTGAGTTGACAAACAGCTGGAAAAATTTATGAAGTTTGCATCTTCTTTTATTTTCTCTGTTATCTTCTTCTCTAAATTGATAGATTTTTATCATTATTGAGCTTCGAAGCTTGGTCTAATTATTTTTTTAAAAAATTTGTCAAATTTGTTGCAATCTAACTAATAGTATGCATGATTGGTAATACACGCGCTATTCGAGTATGATAGGTATCATATACTGAATTACGGATCTAATAAAATTAGATAAATTACGCGGCGGACAAAGTTTTTATATAATATTTCTTTTTTTTTAAAGAAGTCTATTTCTTCAAAATTTTGAATGGTTGTGATTGATTTGAGTAAATATAAAATTCAACATAAGGTGGAAAATAATTTATGGGCTGAACGTCACAATAAAATATAGTACTATTAGTTCTTGATATTTTTCAAAAAAAAAAAAATCAAAGTGCTCTTTTGAAATATATATATATCCATACTCATTTTTAGTTCAAATTAAAGAAAAACAAAAAGGAGGTGCCCAAAGCCATGTCCTTCTTCGTGAGTATTAATAATTTTATAACTATGAATTCATAATAGATTATAAAAGGGAATTTGCTAATTAAATATCTAACACTATTAATCTAACGTTTGAGCCGTCATCCTATAATGAACATATTACTTAGTAGGAACCAGTGAGCAATGCACCACTCCTGTATTAAGAACTTCAAAACTGTTCCAAGACAACTATATTAGTCAGTAAAATATTTTTTTTTCAGGCAACCCCAAAACAAGGGAAAAGAAGTTTTTCTCTTTATAAGAAATTCGGAGTTAAATTCCTCAAAAATAATTTTTGTAAGACGTTTTGCCCAAACTCTGAAATTTTATACTTGTGTTATTGAAAATAATAAAAAAAAAGACATAAAATGTTTTCTTCTTTTCTTTGTTTAACTTTAACATTGTATGTTTCTTGAAAGTGGAACCAGAATATGATTACAAGTTTAAAACATTAACAAAACAGTCCAAATATTATTTACGTTTTAAAATCGTATCTTTCTATTTTGATCGTGTACTGAGCATTCACTTCTACAAAATTCTACCTAAAGAAGTACATCAATTTGGCAATTAATATACAGAAGTAAAACGTGATTATTATATATAAGAAACCATTAAGCAACTAAAAGTTTATTTCAACTTTAAGCTACGCTTGTTAGTTACGTCTTTTTTGTAATGCATTATTTATGTTTATTTGAAGGGCCAAATTGAAAAACACTTTTATAAAGTGGGGTCACCCTGTTGTCAAAACTGAGAAGAGAGCGCTCTAACAGAGGAGATTTCTCAGCCCCTCTCTCTCATCTCCCTCTTCTAAACTGATCGGAGACAGAAAGCCACTCTATTGTCACCTTCACCCACTTCTCTTCTTCGGGTAGGGAGGTGATTAAGAGGCAGAAATGGACTTGCCAGAGAGCGAATCCTGGAATTTAATGCTGCTGGCTGAAGCAGCATGGCAGGCCGAGGAGGCCAAGAATCCGCTTGCCTCGATCGACCCGCCTCTCATCGAAGCATTTCGAAACCCAGAATCCCGCAGCTTCTGTATGTTTTCTTTTCTTGAACTGTGTATCTATTTTGCTGAACAAGAATTTGCCTTCTCTTCTCTGTTTATTCTTGAATTTAGTTTGGCTAGAATGTTAATTTGGAGTTTTTTCTTTGCTCGAGTTTATTATCAAATGTTCTTGATTTCGGATTTCTTCACTAAGTTGCTAAACTTTTGATATGGTAATTTTTGTGTTTGATGAGTTCTACTAAGGTTTCTTGAATGAGGCTATGTACGTAGCAAATTGAACAGAACAGACTGAGTTTAATTAATAGAACAAAGTTCCCCTTTCTTTATAGACTTCTCTAAGAAATGCTAGATTCTTTACAATAGATATTCAAGAATTTAACTAAGAAAAATTTTTTTTGCCTCAAAAGACAAGAATCTTAAATTAAATTTAGATTAATTAAGATATATGCGCCTCTATTCTCTATATAGGCAGATTGATTTCTTGTAAGTGTACAATTACTAGCTATTAATTCCTATTTATAATCATATGATATCTTTCTTTCTATCATAATTTGTCTCTATTTTGTTATTTATATACTCAGAACACTTGATTCTTGACTGCTTTTAAATGGTGAACAATTAATTATAATTAGCACACTAACAATAACAACATTTGACGTCATCCTTCTTTCAATACTGCAGTGATTATCCTGGAAGAGAAGATACAGAAATTCATTCCAACGGGCCATCAGATTATTGAATTTCCGACCTTCCGCACCCGTTACATAGCAGATATTGCATGTATGCTTGCACGTCATTACGGCCTCGAACCACTATTTGCCCAGAGTACAAAATTTTGTAAAACGCCACACTGTGGATTGCCATTGCCTACCCTCTCTAGTATTATCCCTCCATTTCAACCAGAGAGGAGGGTGAAAACCTTGAAGGAAAGGGAAGAATTTTTCAAGGACTTAGGTGTAATTATCAATCCGGATCGCTTTAGTTCCCCAGTGATCCCACAATACACATCTCCTGTCCACGGTGGAATGGTCATAGAGGGAGGTCAAGATCCTAACAGTGTAAGTGCTTTGTCGTCTATGCTCGCACCACTTAGCCTGGAGCAGCTGCCATCGCCTAGACCAGAAGCCGGCAAAGTTTCTAGCCCTGGCATGCCATTACAGGTATGACTTTTGAAGCACATACTGTAGTAGTATGAATTGGCATAAGCATAGCATAGCGATGTATTTCAAATAAAAAAATTGGAAGTAAAATTCAGAATATTATCAAGTTTGAATGCTGACATGTTGTTATCATAAGTGTTGAAACATAGAGTAAAAACTCAAAATTTTCACTTGATAAATTATTTGTAAAATAATTTATTTATCACTTCCTTACACGAAATTAAATGTTCATTATTCTCAAATTTAATTTTCCTTTTCCGTTGAGAAATGAAGGCATAATTAAATCCATTGTTTCCACTAGTTTACCGTTGCTATTTTGATTAATTTACCTAGTAATTAAATCTGAAATTTATGTGAGGCCAATGACGTTGGTAATTTCTCCATTACTAATTCTCAATTATTCTCAATTAAGACATTAAATTTTGTGATGACTATTAGCCTTTGCTTCAGATTCTATATATGTTGATGTTTCATTTTCATCTAGGGACAAACCGAAACAAAATATACGGAAGTTGAGATAGAAAGAAACCTGATCAAATTCCATTTTCCATTTTGATATTTCTCATAATAATTTTCAATTTGATTTGAATATTATTCCAATTGATTCTGCTGGATATTGTGGAGATATCTCATCAGTCACTTCTCCGGTCGTGCCCTAAGGAGTGACATTTACCCGTCTTATCTTGGTTGCGGTTCCTCTTGCACGTTGAGACGGAATACGCTTAAGGACAGCGCCTAGCGCGATTCGGGTAAAAACTGTTTTAATTATTTATTTTATTTATTTTTAAGCTATCCGAATTGTTTAATATTTGATTTTGCACCAACAATCTTAAGCGTATTTCTTATTTGGATAGCAATATCAATCATAGATATTAACTATATTACTATTGAATTATTGCAGTT
This sequence comes from Rhynchospora pubera, assembly GCA_028095005.1. Lineage (NCBI taxonomy): Eukaryota > Viridiplantae > Streptophyta > Magnoliopsida > Poales > Cyperaceae > Rhynchospora > Rhynchospora pubera. The sequence continues at coordinate 205,434,941 of CM051462.1, read as the reverse complement.
AATTTTGTCATATTTTCTTCTTTACTCAAAAATGGGTCTAGATGATGTCCAATCACTCAAACCAGAAAAATTTAATGGAATAGGATTTAATAGATGGCAAGAACAAATGCAAGCATGGCTAGTTACATTAGGACTTATTACTGCCGTAGGACAAGATTCTCCTTATGAAATTAAAGAGGATTTAAAACGTAGTAAGGAAGAAATTGAATTTCATTGTCGTTTTAGAATTTTAAGTTGTCTTTCAGATGAGATTTATGAAACTTATAGAAAATATGAAAAAGCTAAAGATTTATGGGATGCATTAGATAACGCATATAGTAAAGATAATGAAGGAATTATTAGATTCACAATTTCTGATTTTCATAATTATAAAATGGTAGATGATAAACCAATAAATGATCAAATTCATAAGTTCCAAAATATGATTCAAGAAATCCACAGAGGAGGACAAACAAAACTAGATGAGAATTATCAAGTTACATGTCTTATTGATAAATTGCCACCTTCATGGTCTAAGTTTGCACAAGGGCTAAGAAAAACACAAACAAAACTTGAAATGCGATCAGTAATTCAATCAATTAGAATTGAAGATCAATATAGACTTAGACAAATAGAGGAAAATCAAATGTCTTCTAAAATTAACTTAATGGAGAAAAATAACAATGATACTAATTGCAATAATAAAAATTTAAATATAAAAAATAAAAATTTCAAACCCGTAAGAAACTTTAAGAAAAATGGAAACTTTAATAATAAGTATCAAAACAATAATCATAATAAGGAATTCACTGGACCCAACAATGAGAAGAAGAAGTATGATGATGATCGTTTTTGCTATGTTTGTGGCCGAGACAACCATTTTGCAAGAGATTGTCGTTATAGAAAAAGAGAGAAGTTTGTTTACAACAAGCACGGCTCTAACAAATCCGAAGTGAACATAATAAACAATGACCCAACTGAGTCATCTTTTAGGTCAGTGTATATAAATTTTAAATCTATCTTAAAAAAAAAATTGAAGATATATACATATATGTGCTGATCGATCTTGGTTAATCTTGTCAGATCACAAGTGGAGGAAGTGTGATTGTAGCAAAAGAAGAATCTATCAAAGTATTAGACGTTGAAGATGGTCAAATTTAATTTCATGTATGGAATAGTTGTTATGAAAAAAAAAAAAATTAGAGTAAAGATAATAAGTGGATCTTTATTAGTTCAATTCGAATATATAGTTTTGAATGAAATCAAATTGTAAGGATTAATTATAAATTTAATGAAAGATACTATTGTTGGATTGTTTCTCTGGTTATTCTTACCGTTTATAATAATTCTTCTAATTCTTCATGGATCACAAATAAATATTAATTCTATTGATATTTGGCATGGTCTTCTAAGTCATAAAATAAATATTAACGTAAATGAGTTGCGAAATTTGAGTTAAATAAATTGTCAATATACTTCATATGTACCCAAATTTTTGTGGGGTATAAAAAAAATTAATAAAATAATTTAAAAAAAATGAAGAAAACTATGATTAATTTCATTAAATTAGTTTTAATGTACTCAATGGTTTATATTTATTTGAATTTTGATACGAGATAATGACATTGAAGAAAAACGCTGGTTACCATAAATGTTAAAATAGTAATAATAATAATTAAATAGAATAAAAATAAATGATTGCATTTATAGAAATTTATTGTCGTTGCAAATCTTAATTCTTAATTCACTTCTATTCTGGTCTGATAGAATCGTTAGTATGACATTAAATTGAATAAACAATTTATTGATTTAAGAGCTTGGTTAATGATATGCCAAATTCATAAAAAAAAATCAAAATCGAGAAAAGCAATAAACAAAATACTGAATATGGAAATCACTTCAGAGAATAAGTTAATTATAATCGGTGGGTGATGCTCATTTATTATTTTAGTGCATATGATGCAAATTGTGGGGGCATTATTTACTAAACCAGTTAGATGAGATATGAGATTAATAAGTGATCAATGATGCATGAACATTATCTTTGTGACTGATGATTTCATGTGAAGTTTTATTTTTCTAAAGGCGAACTAATCAAAATTATTTGGAGAATTTTGTTTGAAAGTTTGTTTACAGGTAAAAGCAACAACTTGAGCTCAAGTATCGAAGCGACTAGTCGGCATGAGAAAATGAAATAAAAAAATTAAAATTAAAAATGAGATGAACTTAATGAGAAGTTCTATATATATGAACTTAATGAGAAGTTCATATTTCATCGAGGGGGATGGGCTTTAGCCCTAAAGGGCCACTTGCGGGGGCAACCCAATCTCCGAAAGGCAGACCCCTGGAAAGAGATTCAATGGGTAATAACAATCCGACAAGTGGTCGAAGAGTACACACATTTTAGGAGCATAGACTCCAACCCCATCCCTATGGTGAGTGTGCTCTATGTAGATGTAAGGTTGAGCATATTAGCTCTTAATGAGGACTAAAGCGGTAATTTCCGTGGGATGTGCATCTACACACATCCTTGGCAGGAACTCACCTATATGAGAGTGTCTGTATACGGCCGCGGTGCGGGGCATGGGTAAGCCCTTAAGACTCTCATGAAAAATCCAAGGTACATGCGTATGGCCATTAATGCGCACCCCGCGATGATTTTTCTCCGTATTACGTGTATGGTGTCGTAGAATTTGGGTCCAAGGAACGAGTTCAAGACATAAGTTCTCTCTGTCTCCTCCAAATTTGATGCACCTATACTAAGTGAAGTTCAAAGTTTGAAAACTACTTCATGAAGCGAATATAAATATCCAGCAATTTGTTATTCACCATTTTGTTTGTTCCAAATTCCTAACTTTATCGAGTTTGCTTATATATATATTTGACAATGATCATTTTGCTTCAATAAAATCCCTAATCTGATTTTACATATCTCATATTTTTTATGTTTCTAAATTTTGAGTTTTGTGGGGGATTGTTGAAACATAGAGTAAAAACTCAAAATTTTCACTTGATAAATTATTTGTAAAATAATTTATTTATCACTTCCTTACACGAAATTAAATGTTCATTATTCTCAAATTTAATTTTCCTTTTCCGTTGAGAAATGAAGGCATAATTAAATCCATTGTTTCCACTAGTTTACCGTTGCTATTTTGATTAATTTACCTAGTAATTAAATCTGAAATTTATGTGAGGCCAATGACGTTGGTAATTTCTCCATTACTAATTCTCAATTATTCTCAATTAAGACATTAAATTTTGTGATGACTATTAGCCTTTGCTTCAGATTCTATATATGTTGATGTTTCATTTTCATCTAGGGACAAACCGAAACAAAATATACGGAAGTTGAGATAGAAAGAAACCTGATCAAATTCCATTTTTCATTTTGATATTTCTCATAATAATTTTCAATTTGATTTGAATATTATTCCAATTGATTCTGCTGGATATTGTGGAGATATCTCATCAGTCACTTCTCCGGTCGTGCTCTAAGGAGTGACATTTACCCGTCTTATCTTGGTTGCGGTTCCTCTTGCACGTTGAGACGGAATACGCTTAAGGACAGCGCCTAGCGCGATTCGGGTAAAAATTGTTTTAATTATTTATTTTATTTATTTTTAAGCTATCCGAATTGTTTAATATTTGATTTTGCACCAACAATAAGCAAAGAGCAGCATCCCCATGTTTCCACTTATATCATGTGTAATTTGCTAATTCAGGCTTTTCTTTCTTCTAGAATCAAGATGTTGTTAATTTCCCTCATCCAATGGAAGATGATGAAGAGCCTAGCTTTAATGCCAGAAGACAGCCACAGAGGAGATTGATGGACTGAGGCCGAAATAGAAATTGTTGCCAGAGTGTTGACTGCATTTACTTTTTCTTGACATGAACTTTGATAAATTTATTTTGTTTACATGTTTTGATTACTGTAAATGTCTGGTTATCGTAATTCGACCTGTTTAGATAGCCTTTCTCGGTTTTTCCTCATTTTTCTCTTTTCCGATTTTTCCTGGCTTTGCAGAAATTGGTTTGAATTATACTCTATGATTTTGTGCACTGTTTCAGACTTTGAGTAGAGTTAAACAGCTTGTTAAAATTCCGAAGGTTGTATCAATGGCAGTTTCTCTTTTTTGTTTCCACCGGATGTTGAAGACCGTATCTTCTATTCGTCTGTTATCCTCTCTAAACTGATGGGTTTTTTATCAGTTGATTTACTTAATTCGTCTCTTGATAATCTGATATTTTCGAAATTTGCCTACTTGATAAAGGCCTTTTTTACTCTCTCAATTCTTTAGAAAATATGAACATGATTTTTTTTTATATATATGAATAACTAGGCAAAATGTAACCACAACATGTTATACATATATAAAACACAGCAATTTTATTAACAAAAATTGAAAAACTAACAAATAATGGGCTCGAAAGCTAAAGGGTTGAAACCGTTAGTCCGTTAACGATATGGCCCAAGATTTCGTCCATAGGCCCGGATAAAGCACATAAAAAATTATTATGTTTTTTTTTTAAATTTAAAAAATTCATACATTACTCAAAATAATAAGCAAACATATCTAACAGTTTATTGTCGATCTTTGAATTTTAAATTTTGCATTATCAAAATCTTTTTTTCTTTTTTTTTTAAGTAGGCCCGTAGCCGCATTATCAAAATCTAACATGGGCTATAAAAGCATAATAAAAATGAAGGAATTTAAACCATCCTTATTAGTCATTATCTTTTCTCATTTAAAATAAATATTTTTGCATTGGGATGTTCTACAACGAGCTTTTTTTTTACAATTAGATTTTAGCTCCAATGAATCACAGCCGCTCATAATATTAAATCTTCTGAACACTATTGATGATGATTAAAGTTCATAATCATACATTTCTCTAGATTTAATATCACAAAATTATTGCGTTTCAACATTTTGACAGAGATGACATGAATTGTTCGAAATGTCATTGTCAAATATAATATTAATTAGCCGGATAAGTATACTCTAAATTATAATTTAAAAAATTCATGCAGATGAGGACCATTCACGGTCTAGATTTCAAGTAAATCGGACATGTTACTATGTTAGACAGATTGAAAAGCAATTGCTCTCCAGTGAAATTTCTGAATGTTTGATCTGACTAGCGCCATCTGATCTAAACTTTTGTGGATTCATGACTGGGAGTACGGAGCGTAGGTGCTGCCGTCACGGTAGCTCTTTAGCCTTTTCTCTTAAAAAATCACATGCGGAATTAACCCACGAATCAGTGTTCCAATTACTTTTTTTTTTTGACTAAAAATAAGGTCAAGCCCTCACCTTTAACAGTGTTCCAATTACTAGATCACTAGGCCCTTTACAGTAAACACAGACGAATATTAAAGAAATATGAATTAGAGTTCTTGTTTAGAAATTTTTTTTTTGTCGCTAATTTGTTTGATCTGACGGCGCTAGTTAGATCAAATAGTTTTGGGAAAATTAGATATAACCCCCTACAAACTTCTTCAATTGGATATAACCCCCTACAATTTTTAAAATTAGATATAACTCCCTCAAAACATGTTTGTTTTGGATATAACCCCTTTTTATTAACTTTAGTAATTTTTTAAATATAAAAAATCAATTGTCTGATTTTGTGACCAAATTATCCTCATGCTTCATCTTCCCTCTAGCGATTTCAGAGACTTTATAAATATGAAATCTCTGAAACGATTTTCAACTTAATAAAGATCTTTACTCCGCAATTAATATAAATTCTTTCTCAAAATTACATATAAGGCGTAAATGATTAACTAAAAATTGACGAGCTAATGTGCTTTTGAGAAACTGAAACGAGTTTTTTTGTTTTTAAATCTAATATGATTAAATTGTACCATAAAGGAAAAATTAGTTCGTGTACCTTTATGAAATTAGAATATTATTCAATAAAACTAATCTTCGTTGAATGCTTCTGATATATGAAAGTGAGATATGAAAGCGTGAAGCCTGCTTTAACCTTGTTACTATTCAAGAACATTTGGAAGAACAAACGCTAATTTTTATATGCTGAACAGAAGTTGAAATACTATGTTTATCGCTATATAAATTTGTAGCAGAACATTAAAGTCCCAGATACGAAAATTTCAAGTACCTCGAGAGATTTAGAAAGAATCTTGAACAATTTCATATAAAAACGAATATGAATGTTTGGATCGCTAGAGGGGGAAGATGAAGCATGAGGGTACTTTGGTCACAAAATTAGATAATTGATTTTTGAAATTAAAAAATAACTAAAATTTATAAGAAGGGGTTATATCTAAAACAAACATGTTTTGAGGGGGTTATATCTAATTTTAAGATTGTAGGGGGTTATATCCAATTGAAGAAGTTTATAGGGGGTTATATCTAATTTTTCCAATAGTTGTTTTTGAAGGTCTAGATCAAATAGTTGATATCCCTCGTTCAAGAAAAAAAACGGCAAAAATTATGAAGGTTGCATCTTTTCTAATTTATCTGGTTTCTTATCTTCTCTAAATTGATGGATTTTTATTACTATTGAGCCTAAAAGATCAGTCCAATTAATTAAAGAAATTTGTTGAATTGTTGCACGCAATCTAACTAGTGGTATCTAGATTCGGCTATGGATCCACAGTATGGTTATTGGAAGGAAATTGAGAAGGAGGCGATTCTGGTATTGTTTTATCAGTATTAGTTTTTTGACATTTATCAAAAAAAAAAAAAAAGAAGTCAGACTGGTCTTTTGAAATATAGATCCATAACCATTTCTAGTTTAAAATAAAGAAAAAAAAGGAGGTGCCCAATTTGATACTTACGAGCTACATTTGATTGATAAATGTGAATTTGTTAGTTAAATTTCTAACACCATTATTCTAACGGTTGAGCCGTTATCCTATAGTGAACACACACTACTCATGTATTAAGAACTTATAAAATTGTTCCTCAGAAGACAACTAAATTAATCAGTATTTACTTGTCTAAAAAAAATTAATCAGTAATTTTTTTCGGAGTTGAATTCCTTAAAAAAATAATTTCTATAAGACGTTTTGCCCAAACTCTAAAATTCTATACTTGTGTTATAAAAAAAAATCATAAGAAATTAAATGTAAAATGTTTTCTTCTTTTATTTGTTTGACTTCAACACAGTGTACTTCTTGAATCTTGATACGGCTTTTGGATGATGAAATATAATATAAATGTTGTTTTTGCAACAAAACGGTCCAGACATTAATTAAAATTTTAAATCTTATCTTTTGTTGTAACCGTATACCGAGCATTAATTAACTTCTACGAAATTCTACCTAAAGAAGCACATCAATTTAACACTTAATTTGCAGAAGTAAGACGTATTTATTATCCAGTAAACCACTGAAATGAAAGTTTATTTCAACATTAAGCTGCGTTTGTTATTTACGTTTATTTAAAGGGCCAAATTGAGAAACAGTTTTAAAGTGGGGCCACTTTTTGTCAAATTCGGTCAATGTAAAGAGTACCCAGCATTTCAGCAGCAAAGAGCGAACACAGAGCGCTTACAGTACAGAGACTCTCTCTCTCTCTCTCTCTCTCTCTCTCTCTCTCTCTCTCTCTCTCTCTCTCTCTCTCTCTCTCTCTCTCTCTCTCTCTCTCTCTCTCTCTCTCTCTCTCTCTCTCTCTCTCTCTCTCTCTCTCTCTCTCTCTCTCTCTCTCTCTCTCTCTCTCTCTCTACGAAGCATTTCGAAACCCAAACACTCGTAGCTCCTGTATGTATTCTTTTTCTTGAACTGTGTACCAATTTTGCTGAACAAGAATTTGCCTTCTCGTCTCTGTTTATTCTTGAATTTGGTTTGGTTACAATGTTAATTTGGAGTTCTTTTCTTTGCTCCAGTTTATTCTCGCATGTTCTTGATTTCAGATTAATTTCTTCACTAAGTAGCTAAAATTTCGATATTGTAATTTTTGTGTTTGATGAGTTCTACGGAGGTTTCTTGAATGAGACTATGTATCGAATTTAACAGAATGGGTTAAATAATACAACAAAGTTCCCCTTTCTTTATTGATTTCTCTAAGAAACGACAGATCATTCCTTACAATTTAGAATAGATATTCAAGAATTTAATTAAGAAATAATTACTTTTTATCAGAAGAAAAGAGTCTTTTACCTTAATTAAGATATATACACTTCTCCTTTCTTTTTTTTTAATCTTGTAACTAAGACCTTTTGTTTATTTATATAATTGCTTTTGGACATCCTTCTAAAAAAAATAATGGTATATGCACCTCTATGGCTCTATACAGGCAGATTGATTTCTTACAAGTGTACAAGTACTACATATATTTCTATTTATGCTCATATGATATCTTTCTTTTAATCATAATTAGTTTTTTTGTTTTTTGTTATTTGTACGTATATGCAGAACAGTTAATTCTCGACTGCTTTTTTTAATTGTGAACAATTAATTATAATTACCATACTAACATAACCAATATTTTACGTACTTGTTTATTACTGCAGTGATTACACTGGAAAAGATGATTCGGAAATTCATTCTAACGGACTTTCAGGCTGTTGAGTTCCTGCCCGTCCACACCCGTTACTCAGCTGACATTACGAGCATGCTTGCGCGTCATTACGGCCTCGAACCAGTACTTTCAGCGGAGAGTACAAAATTTTGGAGAACGCCACACACCAGATTGTCATTGCCTACCCTCTCCAGTATCCCTCCATATCAACCAGAAAGGGTGAAAACCTTGAAGGAAAGGGAAGAATTTTTCAAGGACTTGGGTGTAACTATCAATCCGGATCGCTCAAGTTCCATTTCTCTGGTGGTCCCGCATTCCACATCTCCAGTCCGAAGTGGAATGCTCATAGAGGGAGATCAAGTTCCTAATAGTGGAAGTGCTTTTCCTTCTACGGTTGCACCACTTAGCCTGGAGCCGCTGCCGTCGCCTAGCTCAGAAGCTGCCAAAGTTTCTAGCCCCGGCTTGCCATTACAGGTATGACTTTGAAGCACATACTGTAGTAGTATGAATTGGCATAATTAAGCATAGCGCAGCAACCTATTACAAATAAAAATTGGAAGTACAATTAAGAACATAATCAAATTCGAATACCGTTCTAATCATAAGCGTAGAGCAGCATCCCTAGCTATGTTTCCACTTATATCATCCACTTATATCATGTGTTATTTGCTAATTCAGTCTTTTCCTCCTTATAGAATCAAGATGTTGTTAATTTCCCTCCTCCAATGGAAGATGAAGAGCCTAACTTTGATGCCAGAAGACCACCACAAAGAAGGAGATTGACGTACTGAGGCCGAAGGAGAAATCGTTGCCAGAGTGTTGACTGCATTTACTTTTTATTTGACATGAAATGTGTTCCATTTATTTTGTTTACATGTTTTGATTACTGTAAATGTCTGGTGATCGTAATTGGACCTGTTTAGATAGCCTTTTCGGTTTTTCCTCAGTTCTCTCTTTTTCCGTTTTTTCTTACTTTTGCCGAAATTGGTTTGAATTGTTATCTATGATTTTGTGCACTGTTTTTGACTTGGAGTATAGTAAATTAAAACAGGTTGTTAAAATTCGGAAGGTTATATCTATTGCAGTTTCTCTCTTTTTTTTTTTGTTTCCACCAAATTCAAGCGTTTTTAAAACAGCTTGAATTCGTCTCTTGATAATTTGTTTTAACTCTCTCAATTCTTTAGAAACATGAACATGCTTTACATATATATATATATATATAAGTGGGCAAACTGTAACCACAACATGTAAAAACGCTGGATAAAGCACATAAAATATTCTTATGTTTTTTAATTTAAAAGACCTTTATTACTCAAAATAATAAGCAAATAGGACCTTCATTATAAAATAGGACCTTCATTATATTTTCAAATATTTTTGTATTGGGAATTGGGATGTTCTACAACGAGTTTTTTTTTTCAATTAGATTTCAGCTCCAATGAATTACAGCCGCAAGTATTGTGAACAATGTTTATAATAACTAAAGTTCATAAAACAAATCGTAACATTTCTCTGTTATCACAAAATATTGCGTTTCCACCTTCTGTCAGAGTTTACATTAATTGTTCGAGATGGCATTTGTCAAGTGGAATATTAAGTTAGCCATATTAGAATACTCCAAATTATATTTTACAAATTTCATGCAGACCATAACCATCTGGACGGTCTAAATTTTTAGGAAATATGACATGTTAGACTGGAAATCAATTCCAGAATCGCGCAATTTTTTTAGTTTTTATTTTTTATTTTTTTATTATTTTTTTTAATATTAAAATTTTCTTTCTATTTTTTAAAATTTAATTATTTTAATTTAATTTTTATTTTTTTATTATTATCACTTTTTTAAACAAGTAGGAAAACCCCACCACTTTTCCATTATGAAATGAGGAAAGCAAAGAGTTACAGACACAAGCACAACCGAAGCCCCAACATCCCTGCATTTTTTTTTTTTTTTTAATTTTTCTTTTATTTTACAACAAATATGGATACCCTCTGGAATAGTTGCATTTCTCTTCTTAAGTCTAGCAGAATATTTGCTTTGAATTTCTTAGCAATTACTTTCTGTTACAATGGAAAACAAGAAATAACTGTATTTTCAAGGATATTAAGGGTATTTTCTTTGTTGCAATGATTCGTCAAATTATAAATTTGTATATAACTTGGACATGAAATAGCTCTGGACTGGGAGCTGGTTTAGATCTGGACCAAGCTAGACGTGATGCTTCAGCTAGAGGGACAGGAGATGGCTTTACATTTGCCACTATTGCTAGGGCTGTACAACGGTCGGGTTCGTAATTTTTTTATTAATATTTTAATTTAATCCAATTATACAGGTTAAAAATTTTATTTAATTGACCCATCCTTAGGGTGAAAACGGGAGGGATACGGAGCGGATAGTTGTCATACTATATCTGTATCTATATTTTTTTTTTCAGATACGGATATGGATACGGATACGGATACGGTACGGATGCTAAATGGATATGAATACGGTTCAGATATTGTCGGATATGGATACAAATACGGATAATATTTTGCTCAATTTTTTTATTTTTTATTTTTATTTTTTTTATTATTTTATTCTTTTTTTTTAATTTTTAATTTAATTTTTAAATTTTTTTACTTTTTTATTTTTACATGTTTTCCTTTAATTTTTTTTTACTTTTAATTTTTAATTCATTTATCTTTTACACTTTTTATTATTATTATTTTTTTTAAAAGAAAATATTTTTTCCCTTTTTATTTTCTAAAAAAAATTTATTAAAGTCTAACCAGAAAATAATTGCTAAGAAATTGCTTTGGGAAGTTAAATGCCCAATTACACATGGTATTTGGGAATTTTTCAATAGGTATAATAGTAGGAAAGTTATTTTGAAATATAACAATATGAATACCCCTGGTGGAATAGTTGTTTTTCTCTTCCTAAGTCTAACTGAATATTTGCGCTGAATTTCTTAGCAATTACTTTCTGGTTACAGTGGAAAAAAAAGGAAATAACTGTATTTTTAGAGATATTAAGAATATTTCCTGTTGAGTTTTTAGGCCCAAATTGGGTCCAGCCCATCTTCTTGGTATATTTATTTCTTCTCCTCCAGAGTTGCGCTAGGTTAGATGTGAGCTTGTCTCTCCTTGGCTGCCGAAGACAGAAAGTGAGAAAGAGAGAATAGAGAGAGGAAGAGATAGGGTAGAGAGAGAGGTAGAGATAGAGAGAGAGAGTGATTGCTTGTTCTAGCAATTGAGATACTCTTGTACCTTCTTGTATTCTCTTGAAAGCCTCTTGGAAACTCTTGTAATCTCCTTGGTGAATAGTGAAATTTGTCGGTTCGTTGCCTCCCGGTGGAGTAGGCTCGGCCGAACCACTTTACTCTTGTGTTTTCTCTTCTCTTGTGCTTGTTGTGACTCGATCTATACACGGTAACATCTTTCCTCTATTGGTGCTTGATATTTGGTTGTATGCAATTGGTTGTTTCCAATTTCTTGATTGTGTAGTTGTGGTACCGTACCGGGTTATTTCTCAATAAGTGGTATCAGAGCGACAGGTTCGTTGGTACGGTTTCAACTTGGGCAAAATATGGCAATGGCAAACCCTAGTGTAGCATCCATATTTGGGATTGAGAAGTTTGATGGGAAACAAAATTTTGCATTGTGGCGAGGCACGGTTCGTGATGCCCTTGTGCTTCAGGGTTTAGATGATGCCTTGAGTGATACCAAACCAGCTGAGTTAGAGGATGATAAGTGGAAGACGTTGTGTGGTAAAGCCCTAAGTACAATCCGGTTTTGTTTGTCGAATGAGGTCAAAGCCCCGTTCATGGCCGAGACTTCTCCGAATGACTTGTGGAAGAAACTGGAGGAGATGTATCTGTCTAAGTCCTTGGCAAGTCGGACTGCTTTGAAGAAGCGGTTGTACCGACTTAGGATGGAGGAGGGTACGGACTTGAGGGTTCACCTTGGTGCGTTCAACACTTTGGTAAGAGATGTGCTCAATGCGGGTGGAAAGATCGAGGATGAGGATCAAGCTTGCTGTTTATGGCATCCCTACCAAAGTCGTATGATGCTATTACGATGCCTTTGTTGGGGAAGAAGAGCGAGCTAACCATGGCGGAGGTGACTACCGTACTTTTGGATTCCGAGTCCTTGAGGAGGCGTGAGGAGGATGTGCCAGAATCCTCCAATGCGCTAGTGACTGTATCGGATCGGCGGCGACGGAAGAAATCCGACCATGGGACATGCCATAAGTGCGGGAAGCCTGGTCACTTTCGACGCGACTGTCCCGAGTTACGACAGGTTAGTCCTTCTACACATGGATCTAGTCACACGGCGGTTGTGGTCGGTGATGTGGATGATATTTTCTTGTGTGTCGGTGAGGAGGATGTGACTAAGACTGTTGTTGGTGGGATGAGTGGCGGTAGCAGTGGTGCCTTGAGTAGGTGGGTGTTAGACTCTGGTACCACATTCCATGTTTGTCCACGGAGGAATTGGTTCTATTCCTTGCGTGAGCAGTCCGGTGGCACTGTGACTCTGACTGATGGGTCGGCTTTGTCGATCGTTGGAGTTGGCACGGTAAGATTTCGGATGTGGGATGGTGTGATTCATACGGTTACTGATGTTCGGTATGTGCCTGGTGTACGAAGGAGTCTTATGTCACTCAGTGAGTTGGATTCACGCGGGTTTGAGTTCAGAACCCGTGATGGATTCATGGAGGTACTTCGAGGTGATAAAGTTGTCATTCGAGGTGCTAGGCATGGTTGCCTCTATGAGGTGGTCGGTACAGTGGAGTCTGCGGCCACTGTCGTATCGGCCGACACTATAGCTTGTGGAGCTGTAGGAGGTGACTATGTGGCCCATTGCAATGGAGTTGCTGCGGTGGTTGAGGGCATGTCACACATTGCACAGCAGCCTGGATTAGGGCATGCTGGAGACGGTAGGCTTGACTGTCTTGGTTCTTCTAGTGGACGCCTTGATGCCAGTGGAGGCAGGCGGGGACAAGTGGTTGCTGATTCCTCATGGTGCATTGGACCTGGGCGGCCACGGGCCGTGGACTCAGGTAGATGCGGTTGGTCTCTGGATTTAGAGGCTTGTGGGAGGTGATGTGGATACCGACAGATAGACTATTGGGCTGTGATGCTTGGCACTTGATTGTGTTTGGAGCGAAGATCAAGGTGTATGCTTGTGAAGATCAAGGTGTATGCTTGTGAAGATCAACGTGTATACTTGTGTTGCCAATTTGAGCCTACGGTGGAGATTTGTTGAGTTTTTAGGCCCAAATTGGGCCCAGCCCATCTTCTTGGTATATTTATTTCTTCTCCTCCAGAGTTGCGCTAGGTTGGATGTGAGCTTGTCTCTCCTTGGCTGCCGAAGAAAGAAAGTGAGAAAGAGAGAATAGAGAGAGGAAGAGATAGGTAAGAGAGAGAGGTAGAGATAGAGAGAGAGAGTGATTGCTTGTTCTAGCAATTGAGATACTCTTGTACCTTCTTGTAATCTCCTTGGTGAATAGTGAAATTTGTCGGTTCGTTGCCTCCCGGTGGAGTAGGCTCGGCCGAACCACTTTACTCTTGTGTTTTCTCTTTTCTTGTGCTTGTTGTGACTCGATCTATACACGGTAACATCTTTCCTCTATTGGTGCTTGATATTTGATTGTATGCAATTGGTTATTTCCAATTTCTTGATTGTGTAGTTGTGGTACCGTACCGGGTTATTTCTCAATATTTCCTTTGTTGCAATGATTCATCAAATTATAAATTTGTATATAACTTGGACTGGAAATAGCTCTGGACTAGAAGGTGGTTTAGCTGGTACAGGTATGTATATCCGTCTTAACATCTGGAGTTTGGACCAAGCTAGACGTGATGCTTCAGCTAGAGGGACGGGAGATGGCTTAACATCTGCTGCTATTACTGCTGAAAGAAAAATGGTTCACAATAACCAGGCTGCACTTTTTTCTTTTTTTTTTTTTTTGCCACTTGATAGCCGCTATCAAGTCCCTCTAAAAAAAAAAAAAAAACAACCAGGCTGCAGTTGAGAATCAGAGAAATAAGGGGCTGACTGGAGGGGACCCACAGACAGTGTGAGCTGATTCAGAGGCAACATCTGATGGTCATGTTGAAAGTGATCCAATGAGAATTTACTTGGCTCTCTATAGTTTCCTTTGTTATTTGCTTCCTCTGTTGGTAGGTGGATATTTCATATGATCCAAACAGAACCTTTATTTAGCAATAATTGAGGCACATCATACCATAACAGTATAACACTCCCAACTCTCCGCTCAACTCACCTCTCAGCCCAAGGCAGCCGCTATCTTACTTCTCCAAAAAAAAAAAAAAGCTCACCTCTCAGCCAATCCAGACTTTTCAATGGCAGAGTCTCGCCACGTGGTTGCCATACCATTCCCAGGCAGGGGCCACATCAACCCAATGATGGTCCTCTGTCGCCAGCTAATCGCCTGCGGCATCCACGTCACCTTCGTCGTCACCGAAGAATGGCTCGGCCTAATCAACTCGGCTCATCCACTTCCTCCTCCTGAACTGAACTTTGTGACCATACCGAATTGCATACCGTCGGAAAATAGCCGCAGCAAGGATCCGCCTCCGGGCCTGATCCGCCTACGGGCCTGATCAAAATCTCATTTTTTTAAATAGATGTACTTTAAATAGATGTACTTTCTAGATCCGCCTACGGGCCTGATCAAAATCTCATTTTTTTAACGTGAGATTTCATTTCATTTCATTTCGTTGAAAAATTCTAGATCAAAATGAAGGGATTTGGTGTCATTTGGTTGGAATTCCCATATAATTAGATCTAACCAAATCCTATGAAATCAAATCAATTGAAATGAAATGAAATGAAATCCCATGTAAATTTCATTTTGATCACGGCCTAGAAGTTTGCGAGACAGGATTTCAATCCTGTATAACTGTATTCTTTGGACGGTAAGTGACTATTTCAACTAGTTCTATTCTCGCGCGTTGCGCGATGCATTTCTATCTTAATATGCGGCGAAACGATTTCCTAATGAGTGTGGATATGTTATGGATGACATAAATACAGTCGCATATATACTTTGTTAAGTTGGTAAAATATTACGTCAATCAAATGTATGATTATTGTTAACAAATGAAGCCAAAAAAAAATGATATCAGCTCCAAATTAGCTAATTAACTTTTCAAACAATGCAACCTTGACACAGAATAAATACCAGTTCCAACACCAATTGTAAATTATCCATGCAAATCTAAACACTAAATTGATAGAAATATTTTATACTTTTTTAACTTCAAAACATTTCCGTATAAAACTGAACATAGTTATTACATTTTTTCCAAAAAATCTATTATACAAAGAGGAAGAACAATCTATTAATTTTTACTTTGTCATTAACATATAATTATAGTTTAGTGAAACAACTACCAAAATATAATTAATTCAATTAAAAATTGATGTCATACCTTGTTGCTTGAGGCGCCTGATATTCCATTTTCTTTTCAAATTAGTCCTCCAAATAATTATTAGATCTCACAATCTCCTACCTGAAATTATATTTATGATGTGGTAGTTAACTTGTGAAGCAAATACTTCATACACACTACATGCATCAATTAAAATAATCCATGCAACAATTGCCATCATGTCCTGCATAGCAACAGTACATGCAACCATACCAGTTGTCCAGTTTCTAGTACTTTTTTAATTGTGATGAAGCATTTATCAACAGTTAAGACCTGTACCTTTTTTTTATTTGAGGGCTTCGTTCATCCTACTATTAGGAATGACCAGTGATGACCTTTCACCTTGCCAAAATAAATAAATAAACTGAGCAAAGCCAATTTCAGAAAACTGAAAGATATCAACAGAAAAAAAAAATCAAAAGGAATTGAGCGTTGGAAATCAAAGAGGTCTATCACCAGCAAACAGGAACAAAGAGAAACAAACCCCTTTTCTTCAAGTAAGGATGGTTGCCTCAAATGACCCATAAGCTACATCCTGACACATCACGATCTTATCATATGCACACTTTAGCTGAAATGAACCCAAGAAAATTTAAATCTTCATATTTTAAATTGAGGCTACATTGAAAAATGGAGAAAAAATTGAACCTACTTTTAGCCAGTTACACATCTTCCCTTTTCTTAGCATTCTTGCACTTCCCTGTGTAAGCAAACTCCATGTTGCCAAATCCTGCAATAAGATTACACCAAGAACTTTTTAGAAGAAATAAAGTATATGTTTGTCTAGTAGGGAATCCAAGAAAACTAAAAGAGAAACAAATATACCAAAACTCTATTAAATGACCCATTGATATCTAACTAGTTCAATATGTGGTTTTAAATTCCAGTTAGGATCACATACTGAAAATAGCGAAAGTTTCATTTTGGAATGCTCTTTTGAAAACCAAGAACATGGCTATTCTAGCCTGTAATGCATCTTAACCAAAACCAAGTCCGAATAACACCAAAATCCAGCAACATTAAGAGCTACAAACATCACATGTATATAGCCTTCATTAAAAAGCAAGAAATACCATAGCAAAGTTTACTTTTACCAGTGATTTAGACAAAACAAAGCCTTGAAAACAAAAATTTCGACCGTTGACGGCACCAAGACTAACATCACACGACCATTTCCCATTCATTAAGACAGAAGATGAATTTAAAACTAAGGAGGCTTTCTAGTTACCTTCGTCCACTGAAATTGAATGAGGGTAGTTCACCATCTGGAAAAAAAAAAACAGACGGCTTCCATATACAACTGTTTAGGCAATTGCAAACGGCTTTACATTCCATTGAGATCGATATGAATAAGTTTTACCTTATTGAGATAATTATAATTACAATTCAAGAGAGCTATACCATAGCAAAATTCAGTCCTGAAAAATGTAAGAGACGATAATCACATAAATTTCTCCTTTCATCATTGCCTTGCAACCAAGTCTGAGAAAACTACTCTTGTCCATAAACGATGAATTTAATTAAACTATGCTAATTAAGAAAAGAGTGAAAGGTTTGGTACCAAATTGAAGAACTCAAGCAAGTCATCAACCAATTTGGATTTCTTCTTTCTTAGGAAGTAGCTTAGACCTCCTTCCAGAATAAATGTTCTCTATGATTTCTGATCAAAAGCAAAACACACACATCAAAATTAAGAGCCACAAAAGCAGAGAACCCTGTAAATTTACCATGCCTATTTGATCCCCACAAAAGCAGACTGTACCGTCACATTTCTGTGCCAGTATCGACTGCCCAGCAAAACTACAGCCATAGAACAGAAATAAAAGAAGAGAAAAGGAATAGGAAAACGCTATCGCCAGAATGTGGATAAAGAGAACACCGTCTTTGACTATGTGGAGAAAAACAAACAAAGAGAAACAAAACCAACCAGCTCAAAACAGATCTACTGATAGCTTTTCAGTACGCCTGACAAATATAAAAGAAGAGTGGATAATCATTAACACAACACCTTTTCAACTGGAGAAAAAAGGAGCAGCAATCAGCCAAGACCGATCCAATGCAGACCAAAGAACCTAAAAGGTTGCAGGACAAAGAGAAAAAACAGTCAACACAGTAGCTGGAATAAACGAAAAGTGACACACATACCCCTCTAACCTTTGACATCAGATGTAGTATTTGCAAGCTTAATAACTATTTTATTTGCAAAATAACTTCTACAGTTCCATATGTGGTACTCATTATTCTGCAAAACTGAAGTTGGACCTTACATGGTTGAGTAAGAAAAAAACATGAGTAAAATTTACTTCTCTAATTGAATCTAAAGATGCATATAACAAACCTGAGCAGCTATACCAACCGGTAAGCAGTTATAATTGTTGGTATTGTACAGGCCTACAAAAAGCTCCAAGAGCATTGTATGAAATTTCGTTTCTACCTGTAGCACGATAACAAAGACGGTAAGAAAGTTGATCCAATCGTGTGTATTAGTTTTATCAGGTTGATTTGTTCTGTTCATGTTCAGCACACGAAAATGAACTATGAAAGAACGGTACAGAGGTCATAAGTTTGATTACCACATATTTTCCAAAGGACCGAGCTGCTTGTGTAAAAAAGAGAATCAATGAGTGTAGATACTTATCTCGGTACTGTAATGTGTTCATTGGTGTTCATTTTACTATCAAATCAGACCAAAGCACTGAAAACATGCAAAAAAAGACCAATATTTGTTGGCTAACAGGAGCGAAGAAAGAGAGTAGGAAGAGCCTACCAGGACTGTAAAAACTAAAAAGTAAGGAGGAGGAAAACAAAAACAGGAGGTGAGACAGCGAGAAGATACCTTCAACCAGACCATGGGTACAACACAAATCAGCTAAACAGAAACAACATCAGTCCCTTTTAACCAGTAAAAAAGAAACCCCTGGAGATTTTTCAAAAGAAATAATTGAAAGCAAAGTCTAAAAAACTAAACTAATAATATGAACCTATCAAACAGATAATATTTGAAATTTCAACTCTGATATTGTTTGGATATCCTGAGCCAAAGAAACAATGGAGCACCAATTCCCAAAAGCCAACTTTAAAGTCCCCTTTTATCTTTTTTTTTTTTTGCCATAAAACAAACCCAAAGCCGTGCATGTTCTTCCCAAAAACAAATTTTAAGGTTCCTGTTTTTTTATTTTTTGACCATCGGATGAGTATTGCGCATTTTTTTTTCTGCTATCAAATCAGGCCATAGCACTGAAACCATGCGACAAACCAAACATTTCTTGGCCAAGAGGACCGGAGCAAGAGAAGAAAAAGAGTCTACCAGGACTGTAGACAAAGCAGGAAGAAAACGAAAAGAGGAGGTGAGACAGCGAGAAAAAAGAAGCAATGTGCACTGTGACAGGCCAAACCAACTAAAAGCCAACCGCTAATTTTCTAAAAACACAGGACCACAACACCAACGACAGAGCAAAACAAAAATATTACCTGAGTAGCACAACGCGGAGACCAGGGAGAGCATTGAAGCGGAGCAAAAGTGCGCAGCCACGCCGTGTCGAGTACAGCCAACCAGCCAGCAATCGACAACGCACAAAGGAAAAAGCGGAGGAGCAGGTAACCTAAATCGGAGGAATGACACTCGTACGGTCGAAGAGCACAGCGACAGCAAAAAGCCAAGAGAGGCTCTCCAGATCAGATCGAACGGCCAATACGAAGAGGCGCAAATGAATGGGCAGGATGAAGGAACTGTGCTATCTACAGATCCACGTGCAAGTCACGCTGGACAAAATTAATATAGTTTTAAGGGAAAATTTTTTCTGTACCCCTCAAAATTAAGGAAATTGTGTTTTTGCCCCCCAAAACTAAATTCTTCTCATTTTGCCACCCAAAAACAAGATCTCATCTTCTAATTGCCACTTTCCTCTTTTTAATAATATATTTAATAAAAAAATAATAAAACTATAAATTTGTTACCATTCTACCCCTCCCAGAACCAATCGATCGATTTGTGAAAATCCACCGGTCGAGCATCTCGCTTCAGTCTCAGCTTCCACCTTCGACTTCTGCTTCCTCTCTGCGCCGGATCAATGCTCCTATCTCTCTTCCTTGCAAGCACCAAATCTTCAGACCCACCTCCTCTGCCTCCGCCGCGGCGTCTCACTCCGCCAAGGTCTTCGATTGACCTCGATGGGAACAAGCTCGAGTGGTGGGGTTCACTGGCCAGACCCTGCTCCGAGAGATCCAAACCTCTGTCCGTCTTGTATTCTCCGGCGAGCTAGCCAAGCAAGTCGCCTTTGAGGGTACCAAAGCTGTCATCAAGTTCACCAGTGCCTAGATTTCAGTTTGGTTTGACGAATTTAGGAATTTAGTAGATTTAGCTTCCTAATTTTATTTTCTTGATTTCTTGGATGATAGTATTTTAGGGTTGCTATGGTGAAGGGGCTGGGTTGGAATGAAGCTATTTTGTTAGATTATCTTTAGATTTGTATTTAGGTAATTCAAATTTGCTGGTATGTGTAAGAATCGTGGTAACATGAATTAAAGCCTTGTGAGCAAATTGGATTTTGAGGCAAGAAAAATCTGGTTCAATTTTCTTATGGGAATATTCAAGTGTTTAATTTGATTTCTGTTCAGTTCGTTTGTTGCTAAATAATGTGTTCAAAATGATCTGTTTAATGCCAGTCATATGTAATCAAGTAAAACTAGAGATGTATAGTGGACTAGTATTGAAATGAGTTTTAACTCTTGGTTTGTGCGTGCACGAGAAAGAAGAAAGAATTAGCTTCGATTGCTATTGGGTTCGTCTAGATCGAAGATCGATACACTGAGAAGGGAGAGAAGCGACAAGTCTCAGAGACCTCCGTCGACGAGAGAAAGAGATGAGATGAAGAGAGCAAATCGATGACTGGGTCTGGTCTCAGTCTGGGTCTGAATCAAACGAGGGTAAAATAGTCACAAAATAATAGCTATATTATTTAAATGTTTTTTTATATTATAAAAAATCCAAAGGGTCAAATGCCGAAAGGGTTTGAAATTTAGGAGGGTAAAATCACAAGATTTTACTTTTGAGGGGTAAATTCTTCATTTCCTCAGTTTTGAGGGGTACAGAAAAAATTTTTCCTAGTTTTAATGTGCAAGTGGAAACATTGGTTCCAATTATCCCCGGTGAATGTGTAAGTGGAAAGGTAGTGGCTTCGAGTTTCTGCTTCTTTTAGCAACCATGCTAATAAATGAATTTGTATTGTGGAACTTTTTGGTGTTTTAATGAAATTGAAATCTAAGCCTACGAACGATTCTTTAAAAAAGAAAAACAATAATAAGAATATCCCCCGGGGACATACTTTCAACTTCACTGCATCTTTTTTTTATTATATAATTTTGTTTCTTATCTAGCTTCTCAACAAATAAAGATAATAGGGAGAGAACGGATTTTTATACAATTAAATAAATTATAATTATTGTTACTCTTTGAAGATTTTCAAATTAAGTATAAAAATCAAACAGCATAACAAATTGTCCTTATATTGGCATAAACATATTTAAATTGAGGCAATATTGTAAACGTTATTAGATAATTTATACTTATAAAAGCACTCATAGAAAGGTCATAACAATCTCACAAGAAGGGGTTTAAATAATTGTTATATTAATTATGGACCATTGATTTACGTGATCGAATCAGATAAAAAGTCAGATTGACAAAAAAAAAAGTGATGTTAACAATTTTTTTTTTTTGAAAGATCAACCAGAAAATTTTATATTTTCTAACATTATTATGTTTCTTTATTTTCCCACATATCTTTTGCTAGTATATATAAATGACTGTCAAAAATGTTTAATGATTTATGTTGGACAGTATATCAATTAATGTTATAGAAAAGTTCAAATTGTCTAAAATTGAAATTATATGTCGTGTTACGAATTTACATTAAAGAACAGTTCTAGTTGTTATTTTCAATTACCTGAGGGAAAACGTACATCATCAACAACAGTCATGAAACAATATTACTCATCAAGTATAAAATATTTAATATATTACAATTTTTTTTTAAAAAAAAAACAGCACCGAGGTAGTAAACTTGCTTCAAAGCAAAGCCTAATCTAAACGACAAAACCAAACAAAAGAAAAAAAGAAAATAAATCATTGATTTCGCTTTTCTAGCCTGAATTTCGCTGTCACTGGTATGGTACCATTGCATAATGGTCAATTTTTTAGGCTGAATTTCAAATCTGCCAGTTTTCTAATATTTGTTCCGATCACGACATTTCATTTGGAAATCAATTTCGATCTAGCTTAATCAAATCTAGTCAAATTTCATTTGTAGACTATTCTGATAGGCTGTAATTGTTAATTATGTGGAGTTTTTTTTTTAATGTTAAACAGGCCCATGGGCTTAATATGTGGAGTTAATAAATCAATCTGACGAGACTAATATTGAACAGACAGGATAAATTATACTCATTGCAGCCGACAAATTTAAAAAAACCATACTAATGTTAATTACAAAAGTTATTAATTTTTAATAAAAAAAATTATCCTGAAGCTACTAAGGACGCTTACATACTTTTGTACTTTATATTATTCATCGCTGATCCTTTAACATAATGATCATTGAACATTTATTATAATAAAAAATCTTTTTTATTATTATATTTGGCATATTAAGGTATTTTGTATCCGCCTCTAATACCATAAAGTACATCTATTTCAAAACAGTTACTATGCACATATTATAGTTTATAATTTCGTCTGAATTTTCAATTTTCCAGTAATGTAAAAGAGAAAGGAGTAACACAGTTGGGACAGTAAATAAGGGCATTCGATCTGTATGACTGTATCTGCTAAACGAGTTCAAGTACCCTGGGCATGATTTATTCTTCTTTTCTACAGTGATATTTCAAAAATTCTTTTTCTACGGTGCACAGATAAGAGCCTGATTAGGACACGAGGGAACGGCATTTCGCGTCAAGCTTTTGTCAATTTATCCATCCTTACTCTCAACTTGCAGAAAGCATCCCACTATATATTCCCTAACTTCTGTAATTTCTGATGATCTTGCCATTTAAATCATGTCAGTTGAACATTACACGAAGTGATGTAGTCAAAATGATATTTTGCTCTCTGAGGTGGCAGTCAAGATGTCTTTATGTAAAGTGTGCATGGGCTTTCCTCATTATAACTCTTCAATAATACATCCATCCCAATCTTCTCACATCAAGTGCGGAAGCAGTGGCTCCAAGTTTCTCCCTTCCACACATAAATTGGAACTTAGTAGCACGCAAATTTAGACTCTCAAATGGCACGGTCTTGCCACGTGGTTGCCATCCCATACCCCGGCAGGGGCCACGTCAACCCGATGATGGTCCTCTCCCGGCAGCTAATTGCCTGCGGCATCCACGTCACCTTCGTCGTCACCGAAGAATGGCTCGGCCTGATCAACTCGGCTCATCCACCACATCCTCCAGAACTCAACTTTATGACCATACCGAATTGCATACCATCAGAACATGGCCGTGGAAAGGACCATATGGGCTTCATAAAGGCTGTTTATACAAAGATGGCTGAGCCGGTTGAGAAGCTGTTTGACCGGCTCGAGCCAGTGCCAGAGGCAATTATTGCCGACACTTATCTGCCCTGGGCTGTGGAGTTGGCGAATAGGAAGGGCATTCCGATCTGTTCACTGTTTACGATGTCGGCTGCTTTCTTCTCTGTGTTGCTCCATTTTAAGAGGATTCCTCCGCCGGAGAACCCGCACTTGCCCGTCAGAGGTATAATTAAGCTAATTTGGTTCGGTTATTTGATGAGCGTGTGGTTGTTATTAAATTAGGTAATATCAATTAGCACACATCGATCGTATTCCAATTGAATTTCCCTAAATCTCTATGATTGACACACATCGTATTCCAATTGAATTCCCCTAAATTAGGTAATATTAATTAGCACACATCGTATTCCAATTGAGTGACTTTCCAACTTTTGATTGACCAGATTAATTATTGGGTCTGCTTTAATTGAAATGTATGAAAACGAAATCCTCTCTCCGCTTGCACTCAATGAAACTCGTTTATCCGTTTACCCGATCCGTACCGTATAAGATGGGTATGGATAAAGTTTTATTTTTCGTTAAGTTAACGGGTACTGGTAAGAAAATTTTTTCGTTAATTTAACAGATACGGATAAAAGTTATTTCGTACCGTTTTCATAACGGGTAATTGCCACAATTAAAAAGATACAATTATATGATCAAAGATTTAAATAGCGCCCGCTACGGCCGCTATAGCGCTGCTACCACGCTATTAATTTAGCGGTATGTCTGATGGCGTGTAGCGGGATTTAGTGGATGATAGCGCCCAAATTAGCGGGCATTTAGCGCGAGTACAGTGGCAGACATCGGTCACGTGTAAATTGTCCTCTCAAGTGCCATGCACGCACACAGTAATTAAGTTCCAATTCCCAACCCAGTGCTTATATATTGTCCAGTTGAACTTTAATCTACCACGGTGGGACTAAAGTTTTAGCTGAAAACCGGACAGAAAATTATTGCAATAAATAATTGCCGAAGGAGGGGAATCGAACTCCTATTGTGTGGTATAGGATCCAATGGAACAACCATCTAGCCAAGTTGATGTTTTGTTATAAATGTTTTATGTTATTTATATATACGACATGATATCCGCTATGGTCCTATAGCGGCCGCTAAATGGTCGCTATCCGCTATTTAAACCTTTGTATATGATACATATGGCATCTTATATTGCGTGATTGGTAAAAAAATATTACTAGATTTTATTTAAGATTTATAATTCTTTCAATTCATTGTACGAAAAAATAAAAAAGCATAAACCTAAAATATTCGCCACCATTGTTGCACTTTATTAATATACTTATTGATATAATTTATTTATACAGAGTGTACAAATTTTAATATTTTATTATTATTATATTCATTTTTTACTGTTATCGTACCATTCTTAACGGGTACGGGTAAAGTTATTTTTAACGGGTACGGGTAGAGTATGGGTAAAGAAAATTTTAACGGGTACGATAATGAAAATACCTTCTACCGTATCGTACCCATTGACAGCCCTAATTTTGTTTTTGCAGGACCGTTAATTTGCATCAAAGTTCGTGCAGCTTATATATATTTATTTCCTAAATACTTTCTTAAAAATCCACACCGTTAGGATCAATACTGCACAGACAGGGGAAATGACCTTCAATGTTTTTTTTGGGCAATTGTAACCTGACAATACCTCAGATTTTTACAATAGCCTTTATAAAAAATATATTAATTTGATGTATCTTAGTTATATAATTGTATTGATTTGTAATATATAATCTATCATCAACGAGTTTTTTGGGGGTCACCGGGTCAGCAATTTCTGAGAAAGTTCCATTAATAAAAGAACAGAAGTATACAAAAGTAACACAACAAAACTCAAATTACATACCAGTATCAGTATCAACAAAGTAATTTTCTAGTTTGGTGCTTATAATATTTTCATATAGGATTGTTTATAATCTACCATAAAATATTGTGGTATTTATGGTGTTTTCCTTCTCAAATTCACTATAAAATTTACAGAAAAAGATGAACTTGTGGAGAAGTACATACCAAGTGTTCGGTCGATAAAATTATCAGACGTTGACACAATGTATGTGGCATCACTTGAACTCGCTTTACAAGCAGCATCGACAGCAAGGAAAGCACAATGCATGCTCTTCACCTCCTTCTACGAACTCGAATCCTGTGTTATTGATTCGCTGAGAAAAGATCTTAACTACCCTGTGTACCCAATTGTGCCTTCCGTTCCCCACATGCTTCCACCAAAAGCCGAGTCCAGGGATCACTTAACTTGGTTAGATACCCAGCCAAAGAACTCAGTTTTGTACATCTCTCTTGGTAGTTTTCTATCTGTATCACAATCTCAATTTGAAGAAATTGCAATGGGAATACATGCAAGCAAGGTTAAATTTTTCTGGGTTGCCCGAGAAAATCTTTCTCTGGTACAAGAGTATTGTGGAGACAGTGGCTTAGTGGTACCATGGTGTGACCAACTAAATGTTCTAAGACATCCATCAGTCGGTGGTTTTCTGACACATTGTGGATTCAACTCAACACTTGAGACTTTATTTACTGGAGTTCCTGTTCTTGCATTACCTATATTTTGGGACCAAGTATCTAATGGTCGACTTCTGGCATATGAATGGAAAATAGGTTTCAATTTGAGGGATAAAAGGAGAAAGGGCGGAATTTTGAGCAGAGAAGATATTAAAATTGTAGTGGAGAAACTAATGGATTTGGAAAATACTGAGACTAATGAGATTAGAGAAAGAGCTTTGAATTGGGGCAGAACTGCGTGTATAGCAGTTCAAGAAGGTGGATCATCATTTGTTTCTATCCGAAATTTTATTGGCGATTTTATCAATTGATTCTTTGAATTTGTGTTTTGTTAAGCTAACTTAATACTAGATTATTTGATGTCATTTGGTATGCTTTAAGCCCATTGGTTGTTCATTCAAAGGTAACTTGTGAATTTATAAAGCTGGTTAATTTTTCTGTAAATTAAACAGGTGCAAGACCAAGTACCTATAGACAACTACAACACCTGGGACTCGTTGATTTGCTAGTGTATATGGACAACTCGCATCCAAATTACAAAGTTGAAATATAGGTATAATTGTTGAAGTAATTATCAACGCATGAGAAAAAGGATGCATCAAAGTTTTATGTTCCAGATGTCATGCAATAATTACCAGAATGATAACATCTACAATGCAGTAATCACCTAATTGTTTGCAATAATTCATGTCATTACAGGCTTCATAATTTAATTGCACATGCTCCTAGCTGGGCATTCACCATTCCAATTCAAATCCAGCGCAAATATTTGATCGACTAAGGAGAACTATAGCACAATAAGCCAAATTCATTCAAATCGCCAACTCTTAAAGTTCTATCACTTTTGTCTCGAAAATAAAAACGCCATTGCACAAAAAATGAAACGTCTAAATCATTTGATCGACTAAGACTATTATCAAGATTCTCAAGACAGAACTAATTGCTCACAGCAAGCGAGCACCTTTCATCTTTCGATTGAGAGGAGGAGAAAAGAAAGTAATGGTGTAACTGTTGCTTGGATGGGATGGAAAGGGACGAGAAGTAATGGTATTTCTGGGCCTACACCTTTAATTATCTTATTTGAGTTTTAGGCCCATTATTAAACGGGAAATGAAGGCATATAAACTGCATAAGGCTCTTGATTTTCATTGTCGCTGCTCAGCTGCTCCAAATATGCGGCAAGCTCCAAGAACGCACTTTACAAAAAAATTCTGAACTTTTTTTTTTACCGAATTTCAATAGAAACTAATAAATAATTTGACACAAAAAATATATCGTCAATATGCATCCTGTCATTCCTGGATATAATTTTTGTCCGAACTTTTTGTATAGTACTATATTCAAAATGATGCACTTTTTAAAGATGCCAATTTTTAATGGAGGAAATAAATTGTCACGTTTGTTTTAACTTTGTAATCACTACTCCTCATTTGTATACAGAAATACAAAATTTCTCTTTCCATTCGTGCTGTATTTCAAATCTTTTAAAGGTGACAATTTTCCTTAATCAAGTTGTTGAACTATAAAGGAAGACATAAATGACAAAATAGGAAGTATGATCATAGTCATTAATCTCTCTGAATTTTTTTTTTCCAATTGTCAAATAAAAATTGGAAGTACAATTCAGAATCGGAATTGCTTAGGACCAACCCTAAGGGTGCGTTTGGATCGTTGGAAGAAAGAAGAAGAAGAAGGAAGAAGAAGAAGAAAAAAAATTATAAACAATTCAAACTCTTCACAAAGTTACACACTTCCCAATACTTCTTCCCACTTCTTCCCTTCTTCCCTTCTTCCCATACCTATCCAAACGCACCCTAAGATACTATCATCCTCATCATCCTCACGCGTACGTAACTAACTCTTCCCTCCTCACGCGTACACGCTCTCCCCTCCCCCCTCCTCCGTACGCTATCTTCCTCCCCTGCCCCCTCCTCCCTCCCACATACGCGGTCCCCCCTCCCCCTCCTCCCTCCCATGTACACTGTCCCCCCCCCCCCACCCTTCTCCTCTTCCTCCTACACACTTCATAACTGTTGAAGTTAATATATTTAAATGTTGAAGGCAATATCGTAATTGTTGAAGTCGGCATATTTAAATGTTGAAGATAATAGTTGAAGTTGGCATATTTAAATTGTTGAAGTTGACATATATAACTGTAACAGTTATATATATTAACTTCAACAGTTATATATATTAACTTCAACAGTTGCAGTTCGGATACTAACTATTGAAGTTAATATGATTAATTGATATAGTTTGAATACTAAATGTTGTAGTTAATATGAGTAATTGTTGTAGTCCGAATACTAACTGTTGTAGTTAGTATTAGTAATTGTTGTAGCTCAGATCATATCAACTGTTGAAGTT
The DNA here is from genome assembly GCA_028095005.1 of Rhynchospora pubera. Lineage (NCBI taxonomy): Eukaryota > Viridiplantae > Streptophyta > Magnoliopsida > Poales > Cyperaceae > Rhynchospora > Rhynchospora pubera. The sequence goes on along the minus strand of CM051462.1, from coordinate 205,406,552 downwards.
AATATGAGTAAATGTTGTAGTTCGGATACTAACTGTTGTAGTTAGTATTAGTAATTGTTGTTATTGTAGTTAATGTGAGAGGGAGGTAGAAAAACAGAGGGCTGTCGCTGGGTACAGAGGGACAAAGAGAACAAAAAGGAAAGAGGATGGGATATCGCTGGATGGGGATGAGAATTTTTTTCCATTTCTAAAAAACGCGTCTGTTATTAATGAAGTAGCGCTGGGGATGATGGGGATGATCCTTATCACCCCCGATTCAGAATATTATCCAGTTTGAATGCTTTTTTTTAGATAAATTGGAGTCAAGCCTCCAAACTTATTCTTAAAATAAATGTTTATAAAAGATCTCCAACCGAGTTTCGAATTTACGACCTCTCACTTGAGATGTATTATATTTTTAAATACAGTTTTTTCTTCCTTCTAGAATCAAGATGCTGTTAATTTCCCTCATCCAATGGAAGATGAACAGCTAACTTTAATGCCAGAAGACCACCACAGAGGAGATTGATGGACTGATGCAGAAGTAGAAATCGTCGCCAGATTGTTGACTGAATTTTTTTTTTCTTGACATGAACTGTGATCCATTTATTTTGCTTACATATTTTGATTACTGTAAAGGCCTGGTGATCGTAATTGGACCTTTTTCGGTTTTTCCTCATTTCTCTCTTTTACTATTTTCTCTGGCTTTTGCAGAAATTGGTGAAAATCAATTGCTCTTCAAGGAAACTTCTGTATATTTGATCTGACTAGCACCATCTGATCTTTATGGAGTCATAACATGTAAGCTAAGTGCAACAGGGACTGCAGAGCGTAGGTGCTGCCATTCTTTTTTTTTTTTAACTTTATTTTTTATTTTTTATTTTTTATGTTTATTTTTATTATTTTTTATTTTTTTATTTTAAATTTTTTCCTCTTTTTTATTTTTTTATTTTTATTTTTTCCTATTTTTATTTTCCATATTTTATTATTATTTTCTATTTTTATTTTTTCTTTATTTTATTTTTATATATTTTTTGTTTTTTTCCTTTTTATTTTATTTTTTTCTTATTTTTATATATTTTTATTTTTCCTCTTTATTTTTTATTTTAAATTTTTAAAATAATTTATTTTCTTTTTTTAATATTTATTTATTTCAATTTTTATTTTTTACTTTTTTATTTTAAACTTCTTTTATTTTCTATTTTTATTTTTATTTTTATTTTTTTATTATTTATTATTTTTTATTATCTATTATTTTTATTTTTACCCGTTTACCCGTTTATCCAATCCGTACCGTATCGTATAAGATGGATATGGATAAAGTTTTATTTTCGTTAAGTTAACGGGTACGAATACGGGTAAGGAAATTTTTTCGTTAATTTAACGGGTACAGGTACGGGTAAAAGTTATTTCGTACTGTTTTCATAACGGGTAATTGCCACAATTAAAAAGATACAATTACATGATACATATGGCATCTTATATTGCATGATTGGTAAAAAAAATATTGCTAGATTTTATTTAAGATTTATAATTCTTTTCATTCAGTGTACGAAAAAATAAAAAAGCATAAACCTAAAATATTCGCCACCATTGTTGCACTTTATTAATATAATTTATTTATACAGAGTGTACAAATTATTATTATTATATTCATTTTTTACCGTTATCGTACCCGTACCGTTAATTCTTAACGGATACGGGTAAGGTACGGGTAAAGCTATTTTAACGGTTACGGGTAGGATACGGATAAAGAAAATTTTAACGGGTACGATAATAAAAATACTTTCTACCGTACCGTATCGTACCCATTGACAGTCCTACGTGAACCTCACGGACAGAAATATTTCGAAGTTAACGGTCTCTAGATTTGCTACTTATATTGTCAAACTGAGTCAATGTAAATAGTATCCCACAGCAAAGAGCGAGGAGCAGAGGAGAAGATCTCTCATTCTATTCTACTAACTTACCTCTCTCCCTCTCTCTCTTTCCCCATACACTGATCGGAGACAGGACGAAATTGCAAGAGAGCAACTCTGGCGAATCAAAGCCGGTTGCTGAAGCAGCATTGGATCGCGGAGGAGCCCCTTCCCTTGATTGACCTGCGCGTCTCGCCAACCTGGTTCAAAGCACTGAACTTGGTACCATTGGTATGTTCATTTCTTGACGCTGGTATCTATCTTTTACTAAATGTTGAAACAATACGGTGCAACATCTGTTTGTTTCTTGAATTTGGATAGGTTACAGTGTTTCGGCAAGTTCTTTCTTTTTGAAGATAAATTGGAGCTGTTTCAGCAAGTTCTTTCTTTGCTGAGTTTGTTTGCATTTCTGCCTGACATGTTCTTGATTTCAAATTTCTTTGCCAAGTAGCTTAAATTTTGTTCTTGTATTTTTGTGTTTGATATTCTGTGGAGGTTTCTTGAATGAGACTATGTAATGAATTACAGAATGAGTTTAATACAACAAGATTCTTCTTTCTTTATTGATTTTCTCTGAAAGAATGCCAGTTTCTTTACAATCCAAAATTTATGTTCCCAAATTAAAAAATAATTATTTTTTAAAAAATGAGGATCTTAAAGGGCGCCTTAATTAATATAAATGAGTTCCGTATATATCTCTAGTCAGATTGACTTCTAGAAAGTGCGCTATTATTATCCATGCTCTTATGATTTCTTTCTTGCTATCACAAGTTTCTGTGTTGAATAAGGAACAGTTGATCATGAATTCATGATTCCTTGAAAAAAAATTTTAAATGGTGAACTTATTAATTAAAATTAGCATACAAACAAATTAATGTTTCATGTCATCCTTGTTTACTTGTTTTAATGCACACAGTACAGTTGATCCTGATTCCAACCAACAGAGTGTCGACGCTTCATCTGGTAACTTGGATAAACCAGAGAGGATGGCGAGAACTTCGGAGAGGAGGGAGGAGAATGACCAGGCTGTAGATAGAAACATCTCGAGCTCTGATGACCATGCTGACGGTCAAGATGTTGCCGGTGGTAAGCGGAAGAAAAGGTAAATTTTATCAAGTTTGATGTTTTATTTAACAACGCCTTAATCAACCCAAACTGTGTGGTACCATACTGAAGTTTTTACTGGCACACACTGGTTTGTTTTTTCTCCCTTCAGGTTTTCACCGTCTTCAATGTTCCCTTTTTTTCCGATTTTTTTGTGGCACCTTATGCTTGTCGAACATTGATTGTACCAGCGTTTGGCATTCATTGACTTTGGCAATATATTTCTATGAAGTCTAACTAAGCAACTAAAGCTATCTGCTCCTAAATTTTGTAGATGTCGCAAAGGTGAGAAGAAGCTGGATCTTAACCTGAATGAGTCTCCTCCTATCGATGATCAGCCTCCTGTCTCTGTACATAGTGCAAGTAATTTTCAGGATCAGCCTATGACACATTCAACAAGCATTGCACAATCTCAATTGATGCAACCTGGAGCAAGTGCTTCACAACCTGCATTGCCTCCAAATATGACACATTCAACAAGCATTGCACAATCTCAATTGATGCAACCTGGAGCAAGTGCTTCACAACCTGCATTGCCTCCAAATATGACACATTCAACAAGCATTGCACAATCTCAATTGATGCAACCTGGAGCAAGTGCTTCGCAACCTGCATTGCGTCCAAATATGACACATTCAACAAGCACTGCACAATCTCAATTGATGCAACCTGAAGCAAGTGCTTCACAACCTGCATTGCCTCCAAATATGACCCTAACCAACAACAGTTATCTTGTGCGCTACCCTTACTATGAAAACAACCCTCGGTACAAGCTGGAATATTATTTGGCATTGCCCGTAGTACAATACACGCAACCAGTTAGCCAGGAACCTCCGTCAGATCCTAATACAACAGGTGCTTTGCCATCTACTCTTGCACCTGTCATTGAACCCTATAATCCAGCAAATTCTACTAACATGCAAGGGCCAACATCACAATCCATCCAACTGCTTCTCCCTCTTCACTCTTATCAGATACCGCAGCCTAGCCCAGAAGCCACACAACAGCCTAGCAACAGTGTGGCTATTCAGGTATGATTTTTGCTAGGTTAATGTATATTTTCAGCTTTTAGCCTATAGCATGAATCTCTAAAGGTTGGGAAGTCTTGATATCAATTTTATTTCCAAAAAAATAGAAAAAGGGATTAAACTATTTACAACAATAGTTAATGGACATATAGGAACATGTTTCAAAAAGAAAAAAAAAAAAAGAGTACATTCGTAATATTATCAAGATGGAAAATAATGAAGCTTGATGTCTTATAAATTTTAATACACAGAGCAACATCGCTCTGCTTTCCCACCTATGTATTAAATTGCTAACTCAGTTCTTTGTTCCTTCTCCTAGAATCAAGTAATTAATGTCCCTAGTTCAAGGGAAGATGATGAGACTAGTAGATCAAATAGGCATGGCTCAAAACGCAAACGAGGGCGATCAAGGAAGAATGCTAGGCCAAAGTAACTGGAGTTTTTTTATTGCCTCTAAATTATTTCTAAACAAGAACTCTAATTTATTCCTTTTACGTTTGTGTTTACTGTATAGGCCTAGTGGTAATACTTGAACCTGGTGAGGTAGTCCTCTTTTCCGTTTTATTATCTCTAATATGTTTGGAATTAATTAATCTCAATGATTTGTGCAATGTTCGAGACTTTTGAGTAGAGAAACAGCTAAATAAAAATTCTGAAGGCTTTATTCTTTTCATTTTTTTTTCTAGTTCCATGTATCATTCTCTAATTTGATGGATGTTTCATCACATGATGAATCGATTTGTATGCCTCATTGAGCCAGGAAGCAATTGGTCCATTTAATCAAAAATAATTGTTGAATTGTTGAGAACCAGCTCTTGATCTAGTGGCAACCCGGCTGGAGGATCTTTCATAGATATTTAATTAAAAAATATAAGTTAAATGGCTTAGACCTCCAATTTATCTTAAAAAAAATTGTTGAATTGTTGCAATCTAGTACGGTATCCAGATACGGCTTTGGAGCCATTAATTAAACATTGTATTAATTTGAAGTGGTGGGAAATCATTCCTACTTATTTTCCAAAAAAAAAAAGAAAAAAAAAGTCAACAGGCGTTACAGACCTCAACTTGGTTGCTGAAACGTGGCAGTTTGGTTTAGTGAGTATTTTTAACATTTTGTGTGTAAAATTTGAAGAATGCGTATGATTTTTTTCTTAATAATTAAAATTGGAAGAGCGTAATTACTCGTAGTATTATGACGAAGCATAATTACTTACCTTAAAAAAAAAGAAGCATAATTACTTCCGCCTAAAAAAACTATTAATCTTTAAAAAATGGTGAATGGTATTGAAAATGTTCGAAACTTCATGGTATTGACAGCCCTAGTCTTAGTCTAATTCAATATACCGTGTGGAGAAGGGCCAAGGGGCGAGGTTGGAACAACAAATAGGGAAATGAAGCGTGGTTCTTATAACTGCCAAACGTGGATCGGATGGTGCAAGGGTATGTGTGTCAAGGAAATATTAGAAGGATGCTCCCAGCGTTAAATGGCCTGTCCAAAGCACCGCCCCAGAAAGCAGCCATCTGTAAAATGCCTTTTTTTTTGTCTATTCAAAATTTTTGTTGAGCAGTTAATTAATCCACACCCATCTTAAATTTCGTGCAAATATTATATTGGATATCAACTTTTTTTTTCGCATGCTATTTCCTTCTCAAGGATACGGTGTTCTACTTTTCTGATTTAATTGTTTCTTGTTTTGCACCTTACACTACGCGAAAAATTAGCTTTTGTAACGGTTAATAAAACACATCTATAACGGTTATGGTACCGTTACAGTAAGTCCCGTTACAGAAGGGAAAATAACCGTTACAGATGTTGTGACGGTTATTTATAAAAAACCGTCATAGAAAGAGCAAATCAATAACGGTTATTATATAATAACCGTTACAGATTGAGGCCATGTGTAACGATTATTATTTAATAACCGTTACAGATTGATATAATATAATTTTAATAATCATGACGCACTTTAACGTTGTAACGGTTTTTATATAATAACCGTTACAAAATTTTTATCTTTTTTTTAAAAAAAATATTTCTGCTACGATCACCCATCATAACATGCAACCATAAAACAAATATATAAAACATAATATTTTTGTTGCTAAAAACAATCATAATCATTCATATAAATAATAGTCAGTCGGCCCTCGGCCACCCCTTTGGATCCCTTGGCCACGGCTTCCACTCCTTGGGCACCCTTTTGGATCGCTCGGCCACGGCTTCCATCCCTTGGACACCCTTTGGATCGCTCAGCCACGGCTTCCATTTTTTGGGCACGACTTTCGATTGCTCGGCCACGACTTTCATCTATCGAACACGACTTTCGATTGCTCGGTCACGGCTTTCATCCATCAAACATGACTTTCGTTCGCTCGACACGACTTTTGCTTCTCTTTTTGTCATCCTTTTCCATTCCTTCAACAAATGACTGCAACAAATGATAATAGTAAGATTAAATTTGAGATAACAACAAGAAGGAAATTAACATTTAGACAAGATGATGTCGACTATTTTGATGCATCATACTAGTACATATGGCCCATGCACTCAATTAATTATAGTCATATGCTTATAGTTTGGACCTAAGATTTAGACATGGCACATACTTATAGTTACTCTACACTGCGCACGACACCACGCACCAGATAATTCCATTGTTCTATTTGCATATTAGATAGAGAAAAGAAAATTCCAAATTAATTCCAAACTGAACTTTTACAATAACAATCTTAGCACTTTTTGCTGTAAAATAAAACAAAAAAAAATGGTAATGTAATTTATTTTCTAGTTCAAACAAAAATAACAGTAATGATGCCAGAAAGATTCACCAGAGAAAAGGCAACTAAAGCATAATAGAAATCAAGGTAGATAACAGTTTAAACTTACACTTCAAATATGTCTCAAAGATATTCCCAGGCAACCCCTCGATTGTATCATCAATGGACAGAATATGAACTCTCTTGCCCGACTTAACATCCTAGAATTGATGCATTGACACTACATCACCAAGCCTGACAACCCTCAGGTTCGACCTGACCACCTTATTCATTCTTATTTTGGGCTCTTCACAGGTGTCATCTGCAAGGGCAATGTAGACAGTATCTCTCTTTTTCTTACCCTGAAATTAATTTTAATTGTCAGCTACTTCTTAGTTTGGTTTATATACAGTAGAAGATGGTGACAGAACAGGCAAAAAAAAAACGAAATGTTTATGTTATCAACTGGAGGAACTTCAGCCACTACTGCCTCTAAGGAGAAAACTAATTTTAAGGATTATAATAGATTGAAAAGCTCCACAAAAACATGGATAACCAAGTTATAACAATTTGAGGACTTCCTTAAAAAAAGATTATTCTCATAGCCTTTGTTTAAACACCTTCAATTCTAATTTTTAAACTTCAGATTAGAAATAGTTCAAGATACACTTTGTTAATTGCCATGCTAAAATTATAATATGTCAGACAGAATTTGAAACTTAAGTTGTTGATTTCATAACCATCATCAAGAGGACAATTTGTAACTAATTCATTACTCCAAAGAAATTTACAATTATTGGTTAAAAAGGTTAAAATCAAGCACAAACTTCAAAATTCATGTGCTAAAAAGGTTAAAATCTCTGAAAAGGAGAGATCGATCTTACGAATCGGATGAAGCGGAAGCTTCTCCTTGGTTCGCCATTAGAAAATGTAGAGAAATCAGATAATGTATGCAAGAGAGAAATAAGGGAAGGAGGTTCCGTGACAAATTAACCTAATCAATTTCAAGAAACATATCAATTAACAACTAAAATCTGTGCAAAACTTAAATAAATTCATACCAGTACCAGTAACAAAACACAAAATGACAAATTTAATCAAATAAAAACTATGAATGAGAAAACAAATAGTTATGAGTTCTTGTAAAGAGGAATTAGTACCTTCCACTAGTTATTTGGATCGTTGATTAAGCATGGCCACCTAGGGTTTTCTCGAACGGAGAGTGAGATGTGCCGAGTCAGTGAAGGAGATAAGAGAGATCTGCGAGAAGAGGGGAGAAGGGCAGAAGCACAGAGCACGGTGAGTCTCAACGAAAGGCCAGCTTTGTTAGAGATCATCGGTGCCTGGACGATCGGATAGAACCAACAAGGTTTGAGGGAGGTATCGAGAGAAGAGAGGTGGCGGCGATTAGGCGAAGGTACCGTATCGATGGTTGAGAGGAAAACAACGGACATATCTAGGACTCTAGGTTTGAGGGAGGTGATTCGAGACCGAGAAGGATGGGGCAGGAGGAAATATAAAATATAAATTAGGTTCTGTAACGGTTTAATATAAAACCCGTTACATATTATTAAATTAGATTCTGTAACGGTTTTTATATAAAAATCGCTATAAATTACAAAAGTTTTTGTAACGATTTTTATATAATAATCGTTTCAAAAAGGTTTACTCATTTCTTTTTCTTTGTGTGACGGAAAATGTTTGACGGTTTTTTTAAAATAACCGTTATAGATGAATCAGATATTGTTTGGAGCCCTAACTTTTAACTATCTATAACGGTTTTTGTAATAACTGTTACAGATGACACGTTACAGAAGACTTTTTTTGTAGTAGTGTTACGAAATGGGCAATTTTACAAAACAAAATTGTTAACTTTCTTGCCACGTCAAAATTTAAGAACGCACTTTACAAAAAAAAAAAAATCTGAAGTAACCCTTTTTTTTACCGAATTTCAATAGAAACTAATAAATAATTGACACAAAAAATATGTCGGCAATATGCATCATGAATATAATTTTTGTCCGAAGTTTTTGTATAGTACTATATTAATCCGCGCAAATTCAAACCTCGCAAGTTGTAATTTGCTCGAGAGTAAAGTTTACGGCGTTTAAAATTTGGATTATGATTTATGAATGAAACATGTCAAGGCTAACAATTTTTTACATGAAGTTCATGAACCTGACGGACAGAAATATTTCGTAACTTAACAGTCTCTAGATTTGCAATTTACTGTTTCTTTATAAAGCAATACCATCAATTTAGTCATCTCTTTCTCAAACCAATTTACTGTTCCTAAAATGCATTACTTAAAATGAAAGTATTAAGTCTTGTACCCCTAACTCACTTCTGCTGGCCACGATCAACAGAAAACTAAAACGTTCTTTGATATTAAAATGACATATTAGACATTTAAGTCTTTTTTAACCGAAATTAATTAATATAAAAATTTCGACCCAAAAAATTTTAATATACAGAATTATTTTATTTTTTTTTTAATAAGAAGAAAGTTCGAACGCGTTTCAGAAGCGAGTATTTAATTCCCCTCCGTACGCGTTTTATAAACGCGCTCCAACCCACCCAACGCGTTTTATAAACGCGTACGAAGGGGAGATGCTGTCCACTTTCCTCTCGTTTGTCAGAGCTTCGTACGCGTTTATAAAACGCGTTGGGTGGGTTGGAGCGCGTTTATAAAACGCGTTCGAAGGTATATTATTTAATTTTTAGGAAAAAAAAGTACAAGCATGCTCTGATAAAGACTGCAAAAGACATGACAAGATTTGATTTTACAATGTCATTTTTGAACTGCTGAAATTATTTATAAAAGCAGTCATTGTTGAATTAGAATGCACAAACACCCACTACCTCCTTCTTGTTAAAACCTTCAGTACAATGGACAAAGGAAATAGCTCTAACTCAAATAATGATGTTCCAGACTATCGAAGAGTAACCCGCATTGAGTATTGGCCAACTTTCTACCATTACCCTGCCAATAGAAATCAACCAGAAAACGGAGAATACGAGGCAATTTGTCGCTCTTGTTATCGCACTTTGAAATACAACATCCATGAAGACACGACTGAAGAGGGAGACGTGCTCGAGTTAAAAATACACTACCAATGGCACATTAATGGTGGGCCGGAAAGAGAACAGAAGGAGTACCAGGAGCGGCGATGGCGGGAACACGAAAAGAATCTGAACCGACAAAGGCGATATGACTGGTACAAAAAATATTACACAGAACCTCAACCCATCCCCCAACAACAACCGAAACCCTACCTCTCGTCTGAACCAACTCACTGGACTGTTTACGAGAAAATATACAACTTTAATGGAGACCACACAGTGACCTGTACAAGGTGTGCTCAAGTTTTCAATTACAAAGAAAACATATTGCGTGACCACTACCATGAGCACAAACGTCACGACGAGAATGAACAAAGAGCTCGGGACATAGAGACGCAGAGGATTATTAAAGAAAGAAATGAAGAAATGGATCGTAAACAAAAAATTAGGGAAGAAGAGGCAAGGAAAAAAAGGCTCAAAAAATCAGAGCAAAAATTGAGAGAAATGAATAAGAGGGATGAACTTCGACAAATTGCGGCAAGCCGAATGGCAGAGATAGAAAAAGAAGAAACCGATGCGGCTTTTTGGAACGAAGCCGCTCAATTCGTTGACAACAGTGTTCCGAGTAATCAACAAGAAGATGATGCTGCTTTTTGGAACGAAGTCGCTCAGTTCGCTGACAACACTGGTGCGAGTAATCAACAACAACCGAATGATGAAGATGAGCAACCATGGTGGGATGAAATTCTACAACATGTAGATAGTCAAAATCTCTAAATATTTATATCATTCTAATATTTATGTGTTTTATTATTATGGTTGTTAATGTAATTTAGTTGGAATTGTTAATGCAATGTTTTATTTTTATGGTTGTCTTTTATTTCCTCTATTTTTTGTAGTGCTTTGCACTATAAGTTGTGGTTTTAATGTGTTGACGTTTAATGGATAAAAGTTGTTGTTTGGAGTATTTCATTTATTGGCGTTTCAATACATAAACGTTTATGTTTCAAGTAGTGCTTTGCACTCCGAATTTTCAAGTCATAATAATACACAAGTCAATCATCACAAGTCATGATAAACAATCCAATAAATACACAAGTCAATCACAAGTGATAAACGAAAAATAGTCAATCAACATCAGTAATACACAAGTCAATCACAAGTCCATAAACGAAAAATAAAATCAACATCAGTAATACACAAGTCCATAAAAAAAAACTGTCATCATCAGCAATAAAATCAGTCCATCATCATAACTAATGCCGCCGCCTCCTCCTAGGTCCCGAAGGTGAAAATCTGTCAATCACCTTCACTGCACGCCTATCTCGTCCAGCCGGGGCAGTAACGTCTCCTGAGTCAGTGGACTCTGTATCCCCATCGTCCTCCTCCTGGAGGTCCTCCTGCTGGTCCTGCTGAGCCTCCTGCTGTATGGACCCAAACTCAACAGGCTGCCCAGCCTCCTGAGGAGTCGCTATAGGGACATAATCACCCTCCTCATCTCCGGCCGTCCGTAGCAATGTGCTGAACGAGTCTGTCCCGCCCATACTACCAGACGGAGTGCCAAATGATGGAATAGAAGAAGGCGTAGGCACTGACGGTACAGTAAATGGGGGAACAGTAAATGCAGGAAAAGAGGAAGGCATACCAAATGGTGCAAAGGAGTACGGTGGAGGATCATGAGGCTGGAAAATGCCAATGGGATCCTGAGAAATGCCAGCAAACTGCGAGGTCGATGCTGATGCACTATGCATGGATGGAGTAGGACCTGAGGATGGAAACTGAGTAGGAAAGAACGTGCGTGGTCCTAAAATATCATCTAATCGCCCGGTATTCAGTCGACCATCCTATAATATTAAAAAAAACAATGTGAATATAAATAAATTAGTATCTAAAATTGAAACTTGCATATAAACGAATACTAACCGCATGCATCAGATCCTCCGCCTGAAGGTCTGTGGGTACAGTCGGACGTGCAGAAGAAGACTCGTCCCCAGAATCTGGTATGTCCTCAATATTTGTTGGAAGTCCTCGCTGCTCCAACAAATCCTCCAACCTGTAATTTTTAAATTATTGAATTGAAAATGCAAAAAACACAATCAAAAAATTAAATTATTTAAAATTACCTCAGAGGGATGGAAGCATCATGCAACTGCGAACGACAGTTGGCGAGAATTGCCTTTCCCACCCTTCTGCACCCCTTCTTCACAACCAGTCCCAATGCATGAAGTGCATTCTTCAGCGCAGAGTTGCCCTGCAATTTACGAGAATAATGACATATTGCACAATTCCATTTACCAATCATACATTCCATATTTAAAAAATTAAGATGTACCGTATTGCGAAGTCTGGACCCCATGTTTGTGTACTGCCTCTGAGCAAGAGGCAGCTGCTGAGTGCGCTGGAGACGTGCCTCGGCATCCTCTCGTGGCGTGGGTCTCTCGGAGGCACCGTATCGCCAAAACCATCGGAAGTACCGAAGCGTATCAGTATCAGTCCAGGATCGAGTCTCCAGCTGGCGTGTCTGTAATGCCTCGTCAGTCCACTCAGCATATGCACTCGCAAAAATGGTAGCAAAATCTGGACGATCTCGATAGGTACCGTGCTGGAAACCCAGCAGGTTGTGTGTCACGTCCCAACTCTGTTAAAATAAACACGTTAGTTCTTTACTCTAATTAAATTGAAGTTGATCGTATGATAAATCAGAAAAATATAGCAAACGTACCACAGGTAGTGGAGGAGGAGTAAACTGGTACAGTCCAAACTGATGCCTACAACGGTCGGGGTAGTAGTAGGCAACAATGTGGTAGAAAATGAGCGGCAACCGAACATGCTCCGCTATGGAACCCTGCTGTGCTACCCGTGGCATAAGAGCTCTGTCGAGTACGTACGGAAACCAGTTGACGTCTTCAACGTTCAACACGGCTAGGTAGTCCCGTGCGTTCTCCACTGCCCCGCGGTGCTGGCTCCGTGAGAAAGACCGAGCTTCGCCCCATTTCCTGAAAATTTTGAAGGTTAGGATTGATGTGTTGTAATTTGCATAATATTATTGAAAAATTATTATAAGTTATTACCTGCCATACGGCACACATGAATCTAGGTCAGGCTGTCCTAATCCACCGATAGGAGCAACCTCTGGGCGACAAACAGGGAGGTATGACCATGCCCAAAACAATAGTAGCATCCAAGGTCCCGTCACAACCTTGAAACGCATGGAGGCACGGTCCAAAGCACGATATAGACAAGCAAGCGTGGCACCTCCCCAATTGAAGTCCGGAACTTCATTCAAATTGCCCTGCATTTTAATTAAACAACGCATTGAAAAAAAAATAATTTCAACATTGAAAATAACAAAATTAAATTGCAACATTCAAAATAATTTCAACATTTCAGTGTATTAACAAAAGTATTATGTGTTAACAAATACTAATTGAATTCTACTATTTTCGTAAAGGAAAAAAAAATTATTTAAGTTAAGAAAATTATACCGATACGAGCTCTAAAAAGTATGCTGGGACAGAATTCTGAGAAATATCGGGAAACATCAACGTCCCAAATAGCTCTAGAGCCACTGCACGCGTATATCGGTCTAACTCCTCACCAGGAGCATCTGCCGGTGGCGCCACCCCGCAATTTTGCCGCAACCATTTCAACTTGATGTTGTTGCCCACAACAACATTGCCCCTGCATTGTACAAATTTAGAATAATCAATACAAGTAAGCAATGCATATATTGAATATGCAAAATCAATATTGCATTCGTATTTTTTTCACTTACTCCCTGCTACTCCTTTCTCGGTGCCACTCTCCCAAATCTTCATGAGGATAAAGATTTGCACGAATCTTTTCCTCCCAGGGCCCTCTCGTATTCGATCTAACTGGAATGCCAGTCGAGCGCAAACCATATAAGAAGGCAACATCCTGGTAACAATTACAAAATACGTTAATATTACGAAAATATAACATTTAATATTACGAAAATTAATATTCAAATTTGAATTTTAAATATAAAGTTTAAATTAATGTTAGAATTAATTGTGAAAATTAATACGAAAATTATATGTTAGAATTAATTGTGATAATTAATACGAAAATTATATTAAAAAAAAAAATAATATCAAGTTTAAATAAATTACCTGTAGAGTAACGGTCATCTCTCCAACGGGAAAATGGAAAGTATGCGTCTCTGGACGCCAAAACTCGACCATTGCCTTCAGTAATGGCATGTCGATGTTGACATGCTTCACCTTCATAATGTGACTGAGCCCCAGTTTGATCAGCCTTCCCTCAATCCGTTCGTCCACCTTAATTGTTCGCTTGTGCGATCTCAACTCCAAATGTTTTTCACGCTGCAATTTTTAATACAATTTTTAAGTATTTACAAGCATTTAAAATAAATACAATTTATAATACAATTTATAATAAGCATTTTCGATTAATTTTTTACTACAAATTATAATAAAAATTTAATATACAATTTATAAGTCTATTAAGAAATCTAAATTATTAAATAAAAAAAATATAAATTAACATAAAAAAAATCTATTACCTCCTCAAAAGACAAACCAACGAGATGGTCGTTATCCGTAACGAACAAAACCTGTTGGTTTTCTGCGTTGGCCGGTTGCACAGGTGGAATGACATTTTGCGCGCTCGGACGGGCTGCGCGACGCCTACGTCTTTTTGGCCGCTGGGTGGAGGCTGCTTCGGTGGGGGGTGCTTCGGTGGGAGGTGGTGAAGCACCAGAAGGACCAGCCTCATCTTCTGCTGAACTCATCTGATTCAAATAATATAAGAACAACAATTTAAAACAAAAATTAATGTAATAATTTTTTAGCTAATTGGACAAAAAACGAACAAAACCAAAATTTTTTTTCTATATAATTGACATTTTTACAATAATTACTTTTGCATACAATTTCCACTAATTCCATACAATTTACTAAAATTTCGACTAATTTCCATTCAATTTGCATACGAATTACAGTAATTTGATAATAAATTCCTACACAATTTCCATACAAATTCCACTAAATTCCGTAAAAATTCCATGAACATTTTACTAAAATGTCCAATAATATTTCCAATAATTCCATACAATTTATGTTACTAAAATTGTGTACTCACTTTATTAAAATGTCCAATTTCCATACAAATTCCATACAAATTTCCATACAAATTTCCACAATTTCCACAATTTCCATAATAATCCATACAAATAGGTAAATGCACAATTTCCATAATCATCCATACAATTTCAATAATTTCCATAACAATTTTCCACAATTTCGAAAATTTCCATAATCATCCATACAATTTCCACAATTTCCATACAAATTTCAATAATAATCCACAATAATAATCCACTAATTTCCACAATTTCAATAATATCCATAATTTTCAGTAAATGCAAAATCAAAACCTCGATATCGGCGTACGTTGTCTTTCGAACTCCTCTTCTCTTCGCACGGTAACCACCTCCGGCCTCCTCTTCTCTTTCGACGGCCGCAACCTCTTTTCTCCGGCGAACTCTACTCTTTCTCCGGCCGCAACTTTCTTTCTCTTCGCCCTTCTCTTCTTCTCTTCTCTCTTCTTCCTTCTCTTCTCCCTTCTCTTCTCTTCTCCCTTCTCTTCTCTTCTCTCTTTTTTTCTTTTTCTCTTTCTCTGGACTGACTGAAGCGACGAAGAAAGAAAAAAAAAACGGTCAGAACTGGTTTTCGAAAAATTACCACCTTCCTACGCGTTTATAAAACGCGCTCCAGGGCTCCGAACGCGTTTTATAAACGCGTACGAAGGTGTCAGCTCCTCAAAAGGCGTAACTGAAGGGGCGAACTTATCTCTCCCTCGTACGCGTTTATAAAACGCGTTCGGAGGGCTGGAGCGCGTTTTATAAACGCGTACGGAGGGGAATTCGAATGCTCGCTTCTGAAACGCGTTGGAACTTTCTTCTTATTAAAAAAAAAAATAAATAATTCTGTATATTAAAATTTTTTGTGTATTAATTTTTATATTAATTAATTTCTGCTTTTTTAAACAACAAACTCGTAGGCAATTAATGATAGGTTGGATCATTTTTCACAAAAAGAAAAAAGAAATGACAATGGGATACTTACCAGTTACCATCTTGAAAGATGGGCCTATATAAACTATAATCTCTCTCTTTTCAAAAGACCACATGAGTCCATAGAATATAAATTATAATAGAGGTAAAAAGTACACCTTGGGAAGTATAATTGTTATGGGAAAGAACAAATAAAGAACCACTACGCGTCAATAGTAAATCGTCCGTAATTAAACCACAAGAAAACCGGACATCCGTAACCTTTTTTTTTCCCAATTTTCGGCCGGTTATTTCCACTTTCCAGTCACTATGATCTTTCCCAACCGGGTTATATAAGGTCCGGTTTCCGATTTTATCTGGTTGAACCTCGGTCTCGGTCCGGTAGGTGGTGCCGTACGTGGTGGTGGATTTGTAGTTAAAATTATGGATCGTACTTTGAAGTTAATATTTTTTTTCAGTTTTTCATTAATTAAAAACAGATCTTAGAGTTCTTTTAATGACACGTTAAAACATTTGATCTTGTCAACAGTTGAATGAGATAATATTACGCAAGTATAAAATTGTAATTATAATAGTTCAGAAAAAAAAATATATTGATTTCATTATTTTACGTCAGAGTAAGAGACTTAACCATACACCCTAGGTATATATAGGGTAGCTCAAGTCTTGTCCCTCACTCTCATTTGGCACAGCCGCACAGTCAATCCAGACTTTCCAATCAACTCACCTCTCAGCCAATCCAGACTCTCGAATGGCACGGTCTTGCCACGTGGTTGCCATCCCATACCCCGGCAGGGGCCACATCAACCCAATGATGGTCCTCTCCCGCCAGCTAATTGCCTGCGGCATCCACGTCACCTTCATCGTCACCGAAGAATGGTTCGGCCTAATCAACTCGGCTCAACCAGAGTCTCCTCCTGAACTCAACTTTATGACGATACCAAATTGCATACCATCGGAACATAGCCGTGCGAAGGATCACATAGGCTTCATAAAGGTGGCTTATACAAAGATGACTGAGCCAGTTGAGAAGCTGCTTGATCGGCTCGAGTCCGTGCCGCAGGCAATTATTGCAGACACGTATCTGCCTTGGGCGGTGGAGACGGCGAATAGGAGGGGCATTCCAGTATGTTCGCTGTTTACAATGTCGGTTGCTTTCTTCTCTGTGTTGCTCCATTTTGACAAGTTTCCTCCGCCGGAAAACCTGCAGTCTCCAGTTAGAGGTACAATTAAGCAAATTTGGTTCAGTTACTGTTTGGTTAAAATGTGATGTCAAATTGGATAATTAATCAAGTTACACATAATAAATTATACAAATTGGTTTTCCCTCGATCTCTATCAGGCTATCAGCAACTTTACTAAATGTTGACTGACCAGACAAAATCTGCTTTCATTGGATTGCATGAAAACGAAATTTTTTCCAGTGTTGGAACTTTTAGCGGGACCCTAATTTATATCAAAATCGTGCAGCTTATAATATTAAATAGGTAAGTTTACATTAAATAGGATTGTTCTTGAAAATTTACCTTCATATAATTATTCTGGCGTTTAGTATTTTTGTTCTCAAATTCCCTATCAAATTTACAGAGAATGATGAACTTGTGGAGAAGTACATACCAAGTCTTCGGTCGATAAAATTGTCAAACATCGACCCAGTATATCTGTCACCACTTGATCTCGCTTTACAAGCAGTATCGACAACAAAGAAAGCACAATGCATGCTCTTCACCTCCTTCTATGAACTCGAATCCCGTCTTATTGATTCGATTAGAGAAAACCTTAACTACCCTGTATACACAATTGGACCTTCAATTCCACACATGCTTCCACAAAAAACCGAGTCAAGCTATCACTTAACATGGTTAAATAGCCAGCCAAAGAACTCAGTTTTGTATATCTCTCTTGGTAGCTTTCTATCTGTATCGCAATCTCAATTTGAGGAAATTGCAATGGGAATAGATGCCAGTAAGATTAAATTTTTCTGGGTTGCCCGAGAAAATCTGAGTCTGGTAAGAGAGATCTGTGGAGACAATGGCTTAGTAGTACCCTGGTGTGACCAACTAAATGTTCTGACACATCCTTCAATTGGTGGTTTTCTGACACATTGTGGATTCAACTCAACACTTGAGACTTTATTTGCTGGAGTTCCTGTTCTTGCATTACCAATAATTTGGGACCAAGTATCCAATGGTCGACTTCTGGCGGATGAATGGAACATTGGTTGGAATTTGAGGGATAGAAGGGGGAAAGATGGAATTTTGAGCAGAGAAGAGATTAAAGTTGCAGTGAAGAAATTAATGGATTTGGGAAATGCTGAGACTAATGAGATTAGAGAAAGAGCTTTGAATTGGAGCAGAACTGCTAATCTAGCGGTTAAAGAAGGGGGGTCATCATTTGTTTCTCTTCGAAATTTTATTTCCGATTTTATCAATTGAGTTGAATTCTGGAAACATTGGTAGTGAATCGAATATTTTCATTGTTTGAAACTGCATGTGTTTTGGTGAAGCTAACTTAATGTAATGCTAGATTAGTATATGTCGTTTGGTATGCTTTAGCATCATTGCTTGTTCATCTAAAGGTAACTTTGTAAATTAATAAAGCTGCTTAATTAAATTTTCTGTAAAATTAACAGGTGCTGCAAGACCGAGTATCAATAGACAACAAGACAACTGCAACACGTGGGACGTGACGATTTTCCAGTGTCGTATCCAAATAACAAAGTTAAAATATTGGTACAATTTTTTAAAATAAGTGCATTCGTTTCAAGACCCTTGGCTGACCAATTGACCACCCTTATGGCCTTATCAACACATGAGAAAAGGATTGACCAAAGTTTTATGTTCCAGATGTTATGCAATAGTTATAAGAGCAATTAAGTATTTACCTAATAATTGTTTGCAATTCGCGTTAATTCATGCTATTACAGGCAACATAATTTAATTGCACCTGCTCCTAGCTGCGCATGCATTCACCGTCCCGATTCAAATCCAACACAAACATTTGATCGATAAAGGAGAACTAAAGCACAATAAGCTAATTATAAATACTTCAATTTCAAGTCAGCTTCCTACTGTTCAATTATCTGGACCCTTCATTTCGCCTCCTGGGTCTCTGCGTGCATCTCCTCCGTTCATCTCCGCTTCGATCTGGCCTTGGTTATTTGGTTCGTGTTCGTTTGATTTTCTGTTCCCGTCGCTTCCCTGTGCCGTTCCGTGTGTTCGATCGATTGTTCTCTCTTTTCTATCATGCTCCTGTCTTTCTTTCGTCTCGGTTCTTTCTTCCTTTGGCGCACGCGATCCGCGTCGCCTCTTTTTTCCCTCCGCCCACGCCCCTCCTATACCTTCCGGTCATTCGGCGTCGTACGGCTGCTTAGGCCCTATGGATTCTCCAGGACCTTCTCTGGATTGTCTCTACTCCGAAACAGTTCCCTTGCTCTCCCTCTCTCTTTTTTCTCTCTTCTTCCCTTATGCCTTTGGCTTCTCCGTTGTTCCTCTCAGGTACTCTTTCCTTCCGATTCTTTCTTTATGCTGTTCCTCTGCGTTGTTGCCTCTATCTTTCTTGCTGGTGGCCAATTTTTCCTCTTTATTTTTCTTCTTTCATTGTTCTCATTGCTGTCTGGACTGACAATCGGCGATATTTTCCCTCTAGGTTTCTTCTGCTTCATACTGTTGCGTCGTTGTTTCTGCCGGTATGTCTTTCTTATCTCCTGTTTTGCTTTTTGTTTTCCATTTTTGCCAAGTTATTGTTGTGTTCTTCTTCTTTTCTACAATACTGTGTGCCAGCGGTTGTTCCTGGCTAGAAAAAATTTGGTGCTGCCTTCATCAGTTCAAAGAGGTGTACTCTGAAAAAATTGGTGCTGCCTTGATCAGTTAAAAAAATTGGTTCTTCCTGTAATCTACAGCTTTTTTTTTTGCCCCTTTTCCTGTCAGAGGAGGTGCCAATGGCAGATTTTGTGCATTTGGCAAGCGATATCATGTCGGTGTTGTGTTTTTTTTTCTCTTCTCTTCTCCTGATGCTCTTCTGTATTCTACTTTGCAGCTCTTCCATTTTCAGTATTCTGGTTCTGCTTCTTCTTTGCTCGGTTCTTCGCTGCATATCAGGTATCCTCTTTGTCTTATTATCTTCTATTCTGTTATATCTTCATATGATTTGTGGATTTTCTGCGCTTTATGGATAATTATGGATGTCGCTTCGTTCAACATTTGTTCTTTGCTCTTATTAGTTATGGAGGAAGTTTCAGGTTAAACAATTTAGGGTATCTTTTTTAGGCTCGGTCTTTATACAAATCTTACACTTTGTTTTCGGATGAAAAGAATTTAGCCTATCTTTTTTAGGCTCGGTTTTTTTAGGGATCTTACACTTTCTTTTCAGCCTGAACAGAAGCTATGAAAACTGAGCCTAAAAAACGGAACGGCACAGGAGAGGGACTTACACTTTGTTTTAGACTGTTGCGTTCATATATCTGCATATTGAGCGACATTTCATTTCTTGCTTTTTATTGCTTTCTCTCACTCTCTTTCTTATCTGTCAAGGTCTTCAATTTTCAAATCCTTGCCATGCTCCGTCTCATGCCTCAGGTAATTTGCAAATCCTCTATCCTGCCTTTCTCCCATTGTCCCTCTCTCTCTATCTAACTTAAACGAGTTATTTTTATACAAGGTTCTCGATTTTTTCTTTCTGATCTGATCGCTTCTTTTTCGCATTTTGTACAGATTTGGACCAAAGGTCAGTATACTGGTGTTCACTGTTGATCTTAATTGTTGATTTGTACATATTTGTTTTCCGTGCTTTCTTTTTTTCTTTTTGTTTGCCGGGGGGGGGGGCTGATTGTTATTTTTCATTTTCTATTTTACGGAGCCTGGTGTCTTCTCCTCTCTAGACTCTGCTGCTCTCAGGTTTGCATCTGTATCTTTTCTGTTGTTTCTCAGTACTAATTGGCTTCTGTGCTGGTACTTTATGGATATTGGCATGCTGGGTCGTTGTTCCTGAATGGTCTTTTTTTTCTTGGTTGGAGGATCTTTTTGGTCAGTTGATGTCTTTTAACTGGTTGACATAACATCATGACATTTTGTATTTTCGATTTAAGTTTTCATAGATTATCATTAATTTTATTACTTCCACTTCTCACAGATAACAATTGATGCTTCAATGAGGAAGGCTCACAATTTGTCTCCTTTCAATTACGCCTTTCAAAGAAGGTCAAATAGATTTTTTTGTGATTTTCTATAAAATTAGTCTTGATTTATAATAAACTTCTTCTCATTTCACTTATATCAATCCAACATAATAAGAAACTTCAACTAACATAGAACAAAAGAGAAGGAATTGAGCTCTAATCTCTACATTATTTTGTTGCACGTAGGTCTTCAATTTTATGCTTCTTACATTCTGATCAAATATTTCTTCTGCCCAAATTTCATAAAACTGAATTTGATACATACATAGTTCCATTTAATTTTGCCATCGAATAGGATTTTAGTGCTAGAATTAATTTGTGCTGGAAAGGAAGGATACTCCAGAAACATGTACCAGTTGCTACTGCAGGTTAAAGGATTTTCAGTTTTCAATGAGGTTGTGTTGTACCTTTGGTTTCCAATTTCTATTCAATTATAACATGTGAACAAAATAATCAGGAGAATTCGGTCAAATTTACCAATAAAATGACAATTTGAGAGATAGTGTTGAACCTTTTGATGTTCATCTTTTATCCATATATGCAATCTCTGTCGTCAGAAGGTGAATCGGTTTTGTTTTTGTATTATATAAATTCATTTGTCATTTTTTTTATCTATAGGACAATTTAGTTCGTCCTTGGTGATTTTTTTCAACGATCTCTTCCCTCCCTCTTCACTTTTGGTCAGTGCCTTTTTTTTCTTTCTGTCAGATTTTTCTGTTACTTTATTTAATAGGGTTGCCTTTTGGCTTACAAACTTACAAAATGGACATGGTCCTGTGGGATTGAATGATATTGGTTTTGTCTACAATTTTTCTTTATTTTTAATTAATTGCTATAGGACAGCCAAATTATTTATCTTCATAAGTTTTGAGATGTATTGATCAGTAAGAAAAAATGGAATAAGGTGTCTCTATTGTATCAGTATCGAAGGTCGATTTGGTACCAAACTGGTACCAGCTATTTTTTTACACCATAGTTCGAATTAGAATTGTTCTTCTTTTATTCTTTTATTCTTTTAATTAAGAAAAAATGGTACCAGCCACTTTTATTCTTTTACACCATAGTAAGAAAAAATGCCATATTGTTCTTCTTTTATTCTTTTAATTAATTACTGTCTCTTGCTTAAATCAAGTTTATTTTGTTCTTTGTTCATATAGTAAAAAGGAATTAAAGTTAAAAGCCGATGAACAAATTTGAATTGTTTGTCAGTCATAAGTTATTTGGCAGAATTTTATTAATGTTGGGTGATTTTAGGAGAGATATGCTGTCTATTGTAACAGAAATATGCTGTTGGTCTTGAAGAGGCTGGAAGTTGACATCTTCAGACTACAAGTAAAGCTTATATCAATTTTCATTTCCTTTTCGGTTTATCGTGCCATGTTATTATTTTTTTGCGATTTGAAATATATTTTAGATTTTTTCATATACAAATGAACTTCATTCAAGTTGATTTCAAGAACTTTTTGGAGCCTTCAGACCTCTATATGCAAAATACAGAGTTTGACCCTCTACTGTGAAGGTTTGCTCTTTTAACCTTTGCTTTGTGAGCTTTTATAAATATATATATAGAATATACAGAGTACTTCATATAAGTTCACTTACAAAGCTTTTTTTTAATCACAATATGGAATTATTACTGCATATGAAACCCTTTGCTCCAAATTGCCAATAGTGGTTAGATTGATGTTTTACAAGTAAATGAAAAGTATTATTTCAATTAGAATTTAATTTCTTTTAGTGAAAAGAAACCTATCCATATTGTCCTGTGGATGTAATGAGGTTTGGTTTATGTACTGGTACAGAGCAAGCTAATAAGATCGACCTTGCACTAATGCTGGTAGAAAGCATCTAATAGATTGATATTAGTTAAAATTAGAATGCATTGTGTAGAAAAAATTCCTAATTTAATGTGAAATTATAAATATAAATACTTCCATTTCAATCTCCGCATTCACTGTAGATTGATATCGTTGCGCCCTCGGTTTTGTTGGCCTTTGATCTGGCCTCACAGTTCAGCTGGTCAGGATCAATGCTAGGTTATTTCTCTTTGATTTGAGTATCTCTCTCTCTCTCTCTTTCTCTCTTCTGAAATGAATGACAACTAGGACAGAACTATAAATGTTGTTTATTCAAGATTCTGTACATATTCTACTGGAATTTTGTATAATTTTGAAAGGTCGTCGGCTTTAAAAGGATGCATGAAGTTAGGTCGTCATTTCTGTCAATCTTCAGATCTGAGGTACTGTGATTAGTATTTCCTCTCCCCATTTTCGAAAATACTTTTGTTCCTTTCCCTACTATCAGATGAGAAGTACTGTGCTCTAGGTTGAAAAAAGATTTTAATTGAGATGAAATGTTCAGTTATCGCTGATATTGCTCATTATTTATAGCCTGTACAAGTACTTGCATTTTCATTTCTATGATCCTGAGGGCATGCTTTGGTGATTATTGACGGTTCATGGCATGTGCAGAAAAGAATGGATGTGGCAATGATTATTTTTTATCCGATGGGTAATTTCTATAATTTTTATACTAAAAAGGGACTGGCACAGGATGCTCTGGTGGCGCAGGAAGGTACGCTGTACAGGAGGCGCATGTCTTAGTAAATGTTGCTCTAAGAGGAATTCCAAAGCAGGTCTGCCTTAGTCAGGATGTCCACCGAGCTCCAAGTTAGTTAAAATGGTATCTGGCATAGCTTTTGGGTATTAGTAATTACGGGCCTTAATACGTTGTACTAGCTTAATTGTTCTGTATTATATATGATGATGATGTGGAACCATGATCTGGTCCAATTTTGGGTTTCGTAATTGTATTAATATATGGGATGGGGACTTTTGTTTCAATGATGTTGGTGGAGATCGTGAATCTCATGAAAAATGTTTACTCTGTATGAATATGGATTTAATGAAAAATTTGCCTGTCGGCTTTCTTTTTTGAAAAAAAAAAGAAAACTCTGTAATATAAATATTCTTCCTTTTA
This sequence comes from Rhynchospora pubera, assembly GCA_028095005.1. Classification (NCBI taxonomy): domain Eukaryota; kingdom Viridiplantae; phylum Streptophyta; class Magnoliopsida; order Poales; family Cyperaceae; genus Rhynchospora; species Rhynchospora pubera. Next base: position 205,382,489 of record CM051462.1, on the reverse strand, counting down.
GAATATTTTGCTTCTATAATTTGGCGCTCTATACAAAAATATATAAAAGGAAGTCCCTAGACATCTTTGTAGCGATTTCATGCATTTTTATGATTCCTAGGAAAATTCTGTCTTATGGATGCTAACTTTTTTTTTTGAAAAAAGACGTTCTAACAGATAATATTTGATTTCTTTAATTTCTCATTTTAGTAACAGTTTTCATAGGTCCCTTAGTATTCTTACCATGTCGATACTTAGTTTAATGTCATAATGGCTCAGATTAGCCGTGTTATTAGGCTTTCAAAAAAACACTCAGAATTACAAATTTTTTCCCTTCCATTTCTTTGATATAGCTTGCATTGTATTATTTTTCCTTTGATACGACTTACATTGTATTGTATTTTGTTCTGAAATGTATATATTTTTCCAATCATTATCTTAATGGAGTTTAAGAACAAATTAAATTTAAACTTTCATCGTGCAAAGCGCGATGCATTCACTAGTTTCATTCAAATCACAATCTCTAAAGTTCTACAACTTCTGTTCTCGAAAATAAAAACGCAATTGCACAAAAAAAAAAACGTCTAAATCATTTTTTCCTCTTTTCTTTGCTTAACGTTGAAACAATGTACTTTCTTAATTAAATCTTAATACGGTAGTACGAAAGTGGAAGTATAATGTTAACATTAGTAAAAAATATATATATAATTTATGCTTTAATTGTTTTCGTTTTAGCTATGAGGGCGTTCAGTTTTACGAAATTCTACCTACTTTAATTACTTTTTTCTTAATAAATTGGATCCCGACAGGAGTTCCGAAAATGCATTACCCAAATGAAAGTATTAAAGTCTTGCACCACCAGCACACCTCTGCGCCAGGATCCAAAGGAACATCGTGGATTCCAACAAATTAAATTTAAGTATTTATGGTTATTAAATAATTAATGCACAGTCAAGGTAGTTAAATTAATAAGACGGACTTACCATAAGAAAATAAAATAATTAGACGGATTTTTACCTGGACAATACCCAGTAAAATCGTACCAAAGGAAAAAAAAAAATAGAATTGAAACGTCAAAAGACCCTTCTCAAACCAAAACCCTATCAATCGCTAAAAGAACCCTTTACTCAAGAAGCAATGGCCCCAACTAAAACTGTCCAGCCACCGTTCCACATCGCGGCAATAGCCCATCCGGGCCGCGGCCACATCAATGCCATGATGAACTTCTGCTGCCTCCTCGCTGACCATGGTGGTTTCCAAATTTCTTTTGTCGTTACAGAGGAATGGCACTCCATTCTCTCCTCCGACCCACCTCCCCCGTCTTGCGTGCAACTACGCACGATCCCAAATTGCATCCCCTCTGAACAGGGCCGAGCAGCAGACATGAACGGGTTTTTGGAAGCGGTCCAGACTAAGATGGAGGAGCCATTCGAACATTTGATTACAGAACAGTTGGAGCTGCCCGTGCAGGGTATCGTTAGTGACACGTACCTGCCTTGGGTTGTTGCGGTCGGTAACAGGAGGGGTATACCGGTGTGCTCCTTGTTTCCCATGGCGGCTAGCTTCTTCCGTGCTTTGAATAATTACGACCTGCTGCCAGTTGTAGTCGCTGCCGATGGCGATGTGCCAACAGCTGATGCCATTGCAGGTACAAGGAATGATCAATCACCCGGTTTATTATATTCTTGGTATTCCTAAATAGTAGAATATGGATTTGTTTTCCTCTATTGATAATTCTTGCCTTATTTGATAACTCATTCAAAGAGGAGACTTGAAATTGTAAGCATAATTACGTAAATTCAATGAATGCTGGGGTTCAATTGTAGAAAGTAGTAGAAATAAGAAATGACATGTTCCAATATGATAAATGTTTATTTTTTAAAAAAATATCGAGAAATGGTTGGACGACAACATTTCTCTAGCATTCAGGGAATCTCCTGTTGGGACTTGTGACTGAGCGTGACTACGTGATTCGAAGAGAGATCAGATCAGATCTGATATTTCTCTAGCTGATCAGGGAATCTCCATGGAAACTTTTGTTTGAATTCTGTTTGGGCCGGGCTAAAATCCAAATCTGATATTCTTAGAAATGAAGCCCATATCTGGATAACACAGAAACTAATAAAGCCCGCTTAATCTTTAGACTTCCAAGTTCCAATTTCTTCCCTTCTATTTCACCACAATTGCTAAACTATCAGTCTATCAGCAATTCAGCACATGTTTTCTTTTCTAATGTGCAATTGGAGGTATTTTCCCTAATTAAAGTAATTAACATTATGGCATTGCAAATTAATGATATTTAAATTTCGTCTTTATTTATGTTATGTTGGAATTATTTTTTTTATTGCAGAGTTCAATGATCATCCATTAGAACAATACATTCCCGGCTTACATCCCTTAAGGTCTAGCGATCTTAACACGGTACATGCAGTAAAGCCACTGAAGAAGATTCTTCAATCCTTCCTTTGGTTAAAGAAAGCACAGTGCCTCCTTTTTACCTCCTTTTATGAGCTTGAATCAGTAACAATTGACTCAATAAAAGCACAAGTTTCATGCCCTGTATACCCAATTGGACCTTGTATTCCATATTACCGGTTTAATGATAAAACAAACACAGATAAAGACCACTATCTGACATGGCTAGACAAACAACCAAAAAAGTCTGTTTTATACATTTCATTGGGTAGCTTTCTCTCTGTATCACAAGCTCAGTTAGACGAACTTGCTTCAGGTTTGGTTGCTAGTCAGGTTAAATTTTTGTGGGTGGCTCGTGAGAAGTCTTGTAGGATTCAAGAAATAGTTGGAAAATCTGGTTTGATCGTGCCATGGTGCGAACAATTAAAAGTGCTATGTCATCCTTCTATTGGAGGGTTTCTGACACACTGTGGCTGGAACTCTACACTTGAGGCTGTGTATGCGGGTGTACCAATGATGACATTCCCTATATTTTGGGATCAAGATGTTGATAGCCGGCTTATAGTTGAGAAATGGAAGGTCGGCGTGAGCTTAAAGAGCAAAATAGGAAAGGATGGAATTGTTGGGAAAGAGGAGATTGCACAGGTTGTCAAGGCATTCATGGATTTGGATGGAGATGAGAGTAAAGAGTTCAGAAAGGAGGCACTGAAGCTGAAAGAAGCAGCACGTAACGCAAGAGATGTAGGAGGATCTTCTTACAACAGCCTTAGCATTTTTATTGAAAACCTCTCAGCTAATTTTCATTCATAAGGAGGCTCTTTAATTATTTTTATTCAAATTATTAGGCTTTACTTCGGTCATTTTCTGCACTACTACTGGTTATTATGTATTGGCTGTAACTTTACTTTATTTAAAACATCCTGGGATTTAAGAAAGTTTTTGTTATTCAAAAGTTTTTAACTTCGAACTTGTGCTTCGTTTCTAAAATGTTTGTTACAAAAAGTTGTTCAATGTTGTAATTTCTCATGCTGTAATATGCGCAAACTGAGCTTATACAACTAAAAGTAAATATATTGTAAATAATTGCTCTAATTATCAGATTACAGAAAAAAGCCATAGATAAATTGAAGTCAATGTAATATTGCACTCTAAATCATATTACAGAAAATAAAGTCACCTACTATAACACACAAAATGTGTATAAAAAAGGGCCTGTCTAGACTAGAAACCCCTAAAACCTCCAAATAGATACTATTCTTCTCTCAAGAAAGGAGAAGAGTGAGTAAAACAGCAAAACAGCCCTTAAGCCAATCAAATCATACTTATAAAGGTAAACTAGATAATTCTTCAATTACATATAATTAACAAAACAGCCCTTATTCAGCAAACAATCCTCAATTACTTGAGCCAACCCCCAATTAGCCAACAACAGGAAAACTAGATAATTCTTCTCTCAAGATGAAGAAGGTGCACCAGAATTTAAGCCCTCAATCATACTCATTGCTGGTGGGTAACGTGCCACTCATTGCTGGTGGGTAACGTGCCACTCCCCCAAATTGCTCAAGCATGTACTTCTTATAAACAACCCTCAATTTACTGTCAGGTGCAGCTATATGCGCATTCACCAGGACTTGTGTGCACTCCCTGCTCAACAAATCAAATTACCAAAAACTTAGGAAAAAAAGATGAAATAATGTCATTGCTCAAAGAAATATCTAAAGTTTACATGACATGCACAGATACTGTTCCAGAATGTTGAAATGATGTCCTTAAATATAAAATGGAAAGTGACAAGTTACTTACATTAACTGATCTTCAGAGTAAGAGGTATGGCGCTTCAGTGTGTCTGTCCAGAGAGGGGACTTCTTTAGAGTACACAAAGCTGCATACACTGCTGATGCTGCTACCATGGAGGGGCAGAATTGGATCAGGTTGTACTGCATCAGCCCCAATTCAGCAAAGAAATAGATCATGTGCTCCAACTGCAGATGAATAGAAGATCATTAGAATACAATTAAATGATTAATTGTAACACACTGAAACAATAAAATTAAAATATTGATGGCATGTTATACCTCCTTGTCAGCCTTAGCTGCCTTCACAAACCTAACCAAGAACATGTAGGCAGTTGGTACAGTAAGGTACCACTCGAGCTTGTTTAAAATCTCTTTCTCCTTTCCCAGAATCTCCTCTCTTGTGTATGCACTGTCAGCAATGTGTATGAAATCACTCACCTGCACACAAAAACAATTTCATAAATTTACTACAGCATCAAAAGTTGACAAACAATAATTTTAGATTGAAACAGTGTTTTGTATACCTCAGGAGCCCAGATCTCCTCATACTTGCAGGCAATTAGCATTGCACACATGCCAACGAGCTGGAGCTGCCTTCTTGCTACATACTCTAGAGAGAGGTAGCGGTCAACTATGTAGATAGTCAGATAAAGAGTCTCTGGCATCAGTTCAAACTTGTGGTGCACTTCCATTATCCAGTCGACCAGAATCGCTCTCATTTTGGGGTTTATGTCCAGCTGATTGTGCATGTAGTCAATTGGCCTACACACATGCTGTTTAAAACAAAAGAAATGAAAAGATCCAACTTCATTAGATTAATGTAAAGAAGCATACAGTGTGCAGGGAAATTTCATAAATTGAAAATCAGGAATACCTGTTGTTGCTTGTAGAAAGTGTACAGATCCTCGACATACTCAACAACAGCTAACTGATTGTTTACATCTGGTAAATCAATCTCATCAATGTGCTGACTGGGTTTCTCACTAATACCACAAGCAATCTGAGCAAACACAAAAGGGGTTCTCTCAATAAAGTTCAGGTCTTAACAGAAAGATGAAGTAGAATAGAGGGCTAGAGTTGAAAACATACCTTGCTACGGGCTGAGAGAACTGAGGTGAGGGAGTGCACTTCTCTCTTCTTTGATCTAGGATCAGAAATAGACATTGGCTTTGTCCCCTTGTCAGGATCCGAGTCCGAGTCCAGGTTGATAATTTCATTCTGTTTCAGGACTGGTTTAACCTGTTTCTTTGAGGCAGGCCTTGGTGCAGGCACACGTGGTGCGGCTTGATTGTCAGATGGCAGGGTCAGTGGCTTCTGAAGGGGAAAAAAATAAAATAAAATTAGGATTTATGCAGTGTTAATCAGTACCCAGAAAGATCTGAATTAAAACAAGATAAGTAATGTACTTTGTTAGGAGCAGCCACTGCCTGGGCTTGTGCATTTGCAAGAAGTTTGGCACCAAAGCTCCTGTTTGGAAGGAAAAAGAGGAAAAAGAACAAAAGATTAAAGACAACATCTACATAATGGAAACTGAAATGTCATAAAGATCAAAGCATCAAATCAACCTTGTAATGGGGCGATTAACATTTTCGACATTGTTGCTTATGTTGTTTAAGGCAGGGCGACCTTTGACTTCTCCCTTGCCAACAACAGCCTTCTGTTTTTTCACAACAGCCCCTGAAATTGTAAAATAATATTATTAATAAACCTACTTATTTTCTTTGATGAAAATCAAGTTTCTTTATCGATTATTTATTATTTTTTATTCATAATTTACATACTAGAACAAAAATTAAATAAAATTGAGAAAACATTTTTCTCATTTTTATGTACTGCCATATGAACTAATTTCTTGGATACCTAAAATTGTTTAAAGAGCAAACAAAACAAAAGAAAATCAAGAAGAATAAACCCAGATTTTAATCTCCAACAGGTAAACAAGCAATTCTTGGGAACACAGCACAGAAAGGTCGGTTTTATCAGGAAGAACAAATAAAATTGGAGATTTGGGGCAAAAACAATAATTACCCAGATCGTAAATCAAAGCACTAATTGATCTAATAACCCAAAATTCTCAAACAAAGTGAACCTTTTCTCAGCCAATCAAGGGATGTAACAAGTATTAACTCAAAACCCTAGCTATTTCAAGAAATTCGATTATCCAGGATAAAAGAAAAGGAGATCAAACCTCTCTGCTGTTGAGGCACCACCAAATTTTGATTCCTTGTCGCCATCAATTCCGGTTCTTCCTGTTCTCGGCCTAAAAAACTGGTGAAAATCGAAGAAACAATCGAATAAAGCCGAGAAACCCTTGAATCCGCCTCCCCTTCTCTCTCTAAATTCTCAGCCACTCTCGTTTTTATCAGAGAAAATGAAGGGAAAAAGGAAGAATGTCTAGTGCTTGGTTTCTTCTCTTTCTCTCTCGTTTCCTCTCTCTAAACCTAACGAAGAATTGTAATTATTCTCTCGGAATGAGATGTGGGATTGATTAAATAAGAAAAGGGGACCGAGTAGGGTTGTCTTTTTTAACTGGAGCGGAGGCTTCAACGGTCGAATCAATTTGAAATAACGGTCTGGATTAATTCATCGGACGGTTCGGATTGGTTCGATCAGAGACGCAGAGGTCGCAGAGACGGTGGGCTTGGGAAAGAGCCGTTAGAGGGGATTCTTTCCTTATTTTACTTACCAAATTATAGCCGTTTTACGCATTTGTGAATATTATTTTGATTAGCTGGAATTTATGGTAACTTTTGTCCCTTTCGGTCCTTCTATGTTCAACTTATGTGTTGCTCTTTGTGCAGCAAATTTATTAACTCCGTGTAGGGAATTCCGTTAAACCGGTGGATACGAATGGTTTATGAAAGATAGTTACAGAAAATCTATACCGCTTTCGCACATGGGTTCTTTTTTTCTTGCGTCACGAGGGTCTATCCAACAAGTGTTATTTTGTCCATCAAAATAAATAAATAAATAAAGTGTTATTTTGCTGTTAGAATGAGGAAGGGGATATTTTTTATTATTTATTAAGTAATCTGATCCGATATGACCGTTCTTCCTGTGACACAAAAAAAAAAAAAAACTGGAGAAGGTCATGAAATTATTTTTTTTTATTTCTACAGTTCTCCACAAATATGATTTACTAAATTCTACAGTTAAGTTATCAGACTTATCAAACTTTTGACTTCTGTACCAAAACAAAAGGAACCACTGACTACCAAAACTCTGAGCAATGCCCTGGGTACAAATTATATATTAAACAAGAATAACTTTGTTTTTTCCTCCGATTAAGATACATTGTCAGTCTTCATTGGTACAAATCTATGAATTGAAAAGGCAATTAATTCGCTACGTGTAAACTAAATTTTCCCAGTATCCAGCTTACATGTCATTAAAGATGGGGCCTTGAACACCATTTTTTGCCTCAAAAAAAAAAAGAATGCTTACTTGTCATAAATTCCAATTAACCGGCAAGTTTTTTTTATTATTTTTTTATTTTATGTCAATGTACAAGTTCCTACTTCCTCCTAACGGAACATGACCGTCCACAAATAACACTTCTAACTCCGGAGTTAAACACGCAATATTATGTGCAACTCTGGTAGTATAAATATTTAAAACACATTACACGTTCCCAAGACCACTGATATAGCGGAAATAATACTTTTATGTATGATATATATTCATGACAAAAAAATATATATCCAAAATAACACTTTTATGTATGATATAATAATGATGAATTCTAGCAACATTATTTACTTATATAACTCCCTGTTGTACATAATTCCTAAAACCCGTCTGCTAGATTTGGTTATCCTGTTGTGAATCACATTGAACTCAAAATAAGATGAAATATTTTACATTTCTTATAGTTTGACCATCTTGTCCTCCAGAAAAGCATATCATCAATTAATATTATCAAATCCCTAGTGCGGCATACGATCCATATCCATAAGCACTCTCTACATAATTATACAAATCTAGTCAGCTGGCCCAATAACTGAATTTCTATACAAGATCTCAACGTGAATTCCCCCAAAACTACAAAATAAACATTACCATATGAATTTCAAACCAAGCAAGCACAAAGGCTACAAACTGTACAAACAACTAAAAAGAAAGTGTAAAAGGCCATTTCCAATTCTCGCAGAGTATCCTAGTATATGCCTTGTAGAGAATCAGTTTTCATTTATGCCACAGCTATTGGAACCAACCATGATTTCCAGTCTTAAGTCCCATGCGGGCCAGTACTTGCCATATGCCTTCTTCATCACCTCGTCAAAACTATAACCTGAAATTAATAAAATAGATTTAATGCAGTAAATCAAGAGCACAGAACCAGATCCATCAACACAGCCCCCTATTACCCACCCAGTAGAAAATATAGTAGACTATCATAACAGCACTAATTGACTTTTAAAGGGATGGGTGATTTAAATTGGTGAATGGCAAACATCAATTTAATAAAATTGGAACGTGTATGACTAAATTTTCTTTAGCATATACAGAGCTCTGGAAGTAGAACTTTAATTTGTAGTTACTCCTAGTCACAGACAAAGAATGCATTTAAACCAAAACAGCTATTGCCTGGTTTGAGTTCTCAATTTCGCATAGACCAGGCACAGACTAGTTTTGGTTGGATACTGACATTCCCTCAAAAGAACCATGGAATCACTTGTTGAAATATAATAAGACTAGAAAATATAAATAAATATCGGCAAGGAACTTTTACCAGGATGAGGTTTTCTAGTGTTGCGGCCCCACAAGGAGGCAAAGTGGTGAATACACATTAAAAAGGATAAACCAGACACAATATTAATTAACAACTTAAGATGCTACATTTATGGGCATCTTAAATCAAGTGTTTAATTGTGGGAAGTATTGGCACATATGATCCTAAAATTTTGTGAATGTTGCCAACAAAACCAGCAGAAGTTGCTGTTTCAAACAACTTTTTATATGTATTCAAAGACATTCACACAGGTGTTAACTGTCAAGTGGAAATAAATAAATTGACCATGGTAGTCCTAGCAAATTAGTTCTTTGTGCTGACCACACATTGACAATGCACAATAGTTTCAATTTGAAGTTCTGGATTAACAAATAAAGAGCTCATTAGTTACAAGAAAGTGTACCAAATCAGTGATGTATTTCAAAAGTCATCAACAATATCCCCAACCAATACAACTGCATCTGACAGCGACTGGACTGATAATTACGTTAATAATATCCACTTGAACTAAGGAATAGATGGGTAAATTCAAATTGAGATATCCTTGATAATTAGGGACTGTATAAATTAGACAACAATACAAATGAAACCTAAGAAAAGCTTAATTATAGTTCAAATAAAATAAAATAGGGGAAAATGGAACTGAATTTGATGACTAAACTAGGTACACATAACAGAATTTATCATTGTGTACCGTAGCCACAATCTATCATTGCTTTACTAACAGATTTTGAAACAGAAAGGGAGAGTTAATATGTTTTTATTTTTAATGGTTTTTAGGCTGTGCTCCAGAAACAAAATGACAGAGGGAGAGGAGATGAGGCGAGGTTAGGAGAGGATTACAGATTCGGGATTGACCGCTCCAAATTTGAGTCTGCGTTACCTCAGCTCATCCCATGTTATTCATCTCCGTTGTGGAGCGGGATTAACACTCTCGAGCAGGTCCGGTCAACCACAGCTTATTTAGTCTCCCCTAATCTTCCCTTCGCCATTTCGATTGTCGAGCACAGCCTTAATAGCCATTATTCAATATTGCTCTCGAATTTTATTATTATAATTTTTTTTTTTTTGCAAATAAGCCTTGTAAAAAACCAGATCCTTAGCAGTAGACACTGACGCCATACCCATCATGATACTAGTTGCAAATTTCAATATTATCGACATCGTACAACCTAAGAAAACCTGGGTTACATCTTTGTTGTCCGGCAAATTTTAAATGAAATTCAACTGTACAGAGTTTTGAAATGTCATTTTGAAACTTAAATCTGTGTTAGTGAAGATGTGCATCAATTAGATTGAAGAAAGCATTACATCTTTAGTTTACTTCAAAACACCTGATTGGAAACTATAATTCTTATCCAGATTTTGCATCCAAATATCAAAAGATGCAGAGGCAAAATATTTACCTGCCTGATGACTGAAAGCTTGATCTCCTCTCGGGCCTTGATCCGATCACAACAGGGGTGATGGAGGGTACAAAGAAGATTACTATCACTAGAGAATGTACTGCAATGTTGCATATTGTTGTCTATCATAATATGATGATTTCCTACTCCATACAAATTCAGGTACCCACCAGCTGTTGAATTGGGGGTCAATGAATGTGAGGATTTGTTTTCTTCCAGTGTTGGTGATCAACCATGGAATCCATATAATCACTGCATTGGAGAGAGAGAAAAAACATATTTAAATGGTAAGCTATGCCTAGGTTGTTTCAGGGCTGGCTCCTATTGGCAGACAAATCGACAATATAAACATTTTTCTTACATCATACCATAGATCCAAATAGCAAGGAGAGTGGAAAAAAATCCCACTTACATGTTCCAGCTACAGCAGACTTCGCTACCTCCATGTGCCAGTTACCTGTCTTTTCCACGACCGGTCAATCTTCCCAGCCAGCTCCTGTATCACATGCCATGTGGCATCCCCTTCCAGCATCCGGTTGTTGAAAAGTAGAGCACGCCTCTTGACTGGATCCCACAAGTTATGCTGTATCACAGTAAGGTTGGTCTTCACCACAAGATCCAGCACTGACTCCAGCTTATCGACCTCGTGCTCCGCCACTGTCAGCGAAATCTCATCCCATTTCATTGTGCTCTGAAATGGCAACCTGATACCATCCGCAATAATTACCGGAATGCATCCGAGTTCCACCGATTCAACCAGTCGCGGGCTCCATGGGGCCCACCCCAAGGGACAAAGACAGAATACAGAACGTGCGATCTCAGAGCGGTAGCCATCAAGCCGTTTCCTCTTCAGGTAAAATTTTGGGTTGTTACCATACTGCTTCAATATCTTGGTCCTAACTTTCCTATAGAGGAACAATAAAATGCCGTTAGCGCATTATAATCCAACAAAAATAGCGATCCCTGCCCCAGCAGAGTAGATTACATCAGCTCTTAGAAATTTTATATTCAACATATATATATCATGATAATTATTGCAAGGACATGCATGCAAAAAATGGGGAAAGCAGTAGCATTACTTGCTGTAGAAGCGGCCACTGATGTTCTTAGGATGAACCTCCATCTTGCCACGGAAGAATGCAAAAATGTCCCGTCTGGCAGCCGCAGGGTCAGGTTGCTCTTTTGACACCTCAGGCACCACATAAGGCGGTATTACCGCGTGCTCTGCCTCCTGGCACACATGCTTCCTCTTCACCCCAAATGTCTGTAACAGCATGGTCTCTTTCAGAAATTCTGGTATCCCATCAGCAATTGCTACTTCCTCCTGCAAATTAACATTTTTTTACCTTCTATATTAGCCCCCAAAAGTTTACAAGTATGTACAAAACTAATTTCGTTATTTAATTGCATTTACCATTGGGTGAAAACAAGCACCAAAATCATGAGAAGCAACAAATATATGGTCCCGGCCACGGGACCGATTCCAAAATGGAAACTTTGAAGAAATTAAATTGATGGCTTCTTTAATTAAGGGCTTAGCATGGCCCAAAGAAGGAAACCCGTTTGTTGTAGAAAAATTGCATGAGACATACACCGGGACGAAGAAAAAATCGGCTTCATTCGGGTCAATTACACGGCCACGATATGTCAGAAGAGCTTCATGGATGGCCACCTCAGCTGCGAAGAGGTGGGTACTGCATCTTGGGTTAGATAGCCAATCCTTGTTGAACCTAGATGGGAGTTCATAGATGTAGAATTTGACTGGAGAGGAGGAGGAGGTAGAGAACTGGAGAGACTCAGTGAGAGCTCTGGTTGTTGTCTTCTGAGGAAGAGTGGTTTGTTTGAGAGGCAAAGGGTTGGAGAACAGAACAGGTGTGTTGGTTGTACTGGAGAGGAAGAAGTAAAGAGACAAGGCTAGCCAGAGAAACCATTTGTAGTACCTTTTGAGCTTGTCCAAGTAGGGGAACCTGGGGAAGTGGTTGTGGCGAGTTCTCCTAGTGAAGAGCTTCATCCTTTGGTGGTGGAGAGGTCTCCGATCTGGCATGGTGAAGCTCAAAAGATCTGAAACTGGTGTCGGTTGGGTGGGTGGGTGAGAGAGAGGTTGAGAAGGGGATTGATTTCTCATAAAGTGGAGTATAGAAGAAGTAAACTGGAGTGTTTAGTAGGAAGACGTAAAGTTTGGTTGGTTGGTTTGGTTTATTCTACCTTTTTTAAGTTTTTGCTAGTGTACCTGCCACGTGTCACGTGTGTCGCTTGAGTTGCTTTCAAGTTTCAACTTTCAACGGAGCGAGGGGGAGAAGGATGGAATCACATCCTCTGCCAACTATAAATAGTTGGTAGAGGGCCAACGTTTGATCTAAACCGTTAGATCTAATCTTAATGGTTAAGGGAGCTCCGTGCATGTAACCTAGATTGATAGGCTCGAAAAATTGTAACCGTCGAGATTAGATTTTACGGCTCGGATCAAACGTTGGCCCTCTACCAACCTCAAAAAGTTGGTAGAGGATACGTTCCCGAGAAGGATGGGGAATCACATCCTCTACCGACCTTCTAAGGTTGGTAGAGTGACAACTTTCGATCTAAACCGTTAGATCTAATCTCAATGGTTAAGGGAGCCCCGTGCATGTAACTGAGATTGATAGGCTCGAAAAATCTTAACCGTCGAGATTAGATCGAACGGTTCGGATCAAAATTTGGCCCTCTACCAACCTCAAAAGGTTGGCAGAGGATACCCTCCCGAAGGATGGGGAGGAGACAGAGTGTGTTTATATTTAATAAATGCTGCACATCAGTATTATAAATAAAAAACCGTGGGAGTCGACTAGAATTTTGATTTAATTTCGTGCGACACGGCATCTACGCCATTGGTTTGTTCTTTCTGATCCGTCTGGTTCATTTACCTCTTCTTATTTTCATCCTCTCCATCTTTGTACGCAAACCTACCCCCACTCCTCTTCGCTAAGCCTGCGTTGGCTATCCACCAGGCGATGTCCTGCACATGCCCTCCGCCTCCTCCTTCGCTGTCTACAAATTTTGTCTCTTCTTCCTATCTCATTGCTCCCTCCTCACAGACCTCATCTTCACTTCTCTCTCTTCTCCGGTCAATCTAGGGTTTGTGGTAGACAAAATTACAAGGCGAAGTCTTCTCCTTTGATGGCTACCGTTCTTTGCCATGCTGCCTCTAGATTCTTCTTCTCCGGTCTAGCAGCTCCTTCACACAAGGTTTATCATCTTTTAATTTGGGCCTTTTTATTTTTAGTTTCTGTAAAGATCAGATACCCCACCAATAAACTTAATATTGTCAGTTTTATCTTTTGTTTTGAGTTATATCTAATTTTTTTTTTTTTTGGATAACCTCTCTATCTTATTTAATATGTTCGCCTTTCATTCTCTTCTCCTCCTCATGACTCCGATGGCGACTAAAGCCATAAAATAGATTGAGAATTGGAGCCTCTTGCACACTTCTCTCATGCATCATTAGATTTTCTGACGTGGCGTGGGTCGGAACAAGAGGCTTGCCGTGCAGTGTATGCATACGGTGGCCTCTCATGGCGCCGCTCGAAAGAAGAGGCTTGCGGTGGTACCAGTGGATGTCTCTGGCGGCGAATTGGATCAAATGGTTACTCATGGAGATGCAATAATAGAGAAAAAGGAGAGGAAGAAGCAGAACACCCTAGAAATCCGAAAGCCTGATTTCAACATAAAAGGTCTTTTGATCCATGTCTTTCTTGGAGAATGGAGAGACATAATATCTTTAAGTGGATTAATTGATATTGTACTATTTTGTTAGTCTCATTTTTCTTTCATCGGAATGCATTTTCAGATTCCATTATTTTTCCTAGACCCTAATTATACCATTCACTAATCTAAAAATTTGGTGGAAGTGACTATCAATAGGTACAGTAAATCGTAATTCAACTGTGAAATCAACAATAGGTTCTTATTGGAAAATGAATCTGCTGAATATGTTTCCCTGATATTCTTCTGGTATGCACTGATATGCTTTGATATTCTGCTGATATGTGCTCAATCACATGATATGTGCTTATATGCTATCTTGCCAATGATAGACTATCCTCAATAAGGTAAAAAAAGGAAGTAATATGTAGTCAAGTCTTCTATAAAAAAGGAAAATATGAGGGAATACTGCAAAGCCCTTGGCAATGTGTCCTCACAACCTTTCTATTTTATTTTTATTTAACGTGTTATTCTTTATTTAGGCTGAGAGAACAATAATAGAGTCAAGTAATACAAAGTAGAAAGGTGTAAAAACTCATAGAGTCAAATTTAGCTGCTTTATCCTTCTTTTCCAAATAGATGTGTACTGTGAATTTACTTCCAAACGGACTGGTTGCATTTCTCTTAATTTTACTAAATGGTGGAACCATCAAACAGATACTCAATGCGTCCTTAATTTGTTTTTTATTAATTCTGTTAGTTTATACATATTTTAATTATAAAAGTCAATACAGAAAGGTACTCAGTGAAGGTCTGATTTGTCCTTTTTTCTTAATTTTTGTTCTGAAAATATCGAGATAGAAAGGTTTGACTGCTATATATTGGTTCCAGTTGTCAATTGATAATGATTCTTTTATTATTCTTATTCTTTTATCCATGCTTAAATATAAATAATTAAATATTGTACAAAAATATTGCTAGCACATTAATGAACTCTTCCATAGTTACTGGTACAGGAACATGGTCATATTTCTGGTTAGATATGTCCAGTATATGAATTTATTATATTTTGTTTTGATGTAGATTTATGCCAAAAGAGTTCCTATGGATAATGATGGCAGATCTAACAGCGCCTCATCTTCCAATGGATATGTGAGTAGATATCTTGAGGCTCTTCATAGTGAAATAACTTTGCTTTACATCTGGACCTAATTGTTTAAAAAATTTCTCTGAATCATTGTAGTTATATGAAATTTTTTTTTGCTATTACCTACAGGAGTCACAGTGTGGTTATTTGATTAAGCTAATATACTTCTCTTTGTATATCAGGCAAATCCGTCATTAAAATATTTGCATATGCAACATTAATTTTGTCATTAAATTTTGATTAATTATAATGTTTATGGAGGAATAAAAGATTTAAGATTCCATAACAGTTCCATCTGACATAAATACTTTTTAATTAATTTCTGAGCAGGCTGTCATTACATTAATTTTATGGTTATGGATAGTGTTAACCAGTGCTATTTTCTTTTAAATTCCAGCGCATTTTTCTTAATTGCTTTAAATGAATTTATTGGAAAATTTTCTTCCTACCTCTTTACTGCTCTTTTTTAATAAATGAGTAATTACATTTTGTGAAACCAAAACTGATACGAAGAATGCGAGGTTCATTCTATATATATCATAAGCCTATAGCTTATTCTCTTTAGATGAGTTTCTTCTTTATTTAGTGAGGTGCTATCCAATTTATTGTTAATGTCAGTGCAGATTCAATTAGGTCGCCAAAGATAGTTTCCTCTCATGATTTGATTTTCCACATAACATCGATATTGAATAGAAATTGATTTGAGACATCGAATCGTAATTACCATACCAATACAGCCACTCTTGATGCATGGGATCACATAATTTTTATGTTATAACATTTTTGTGGTATCTTGATGTCTTTTGTTTCTATTAGGTTTTTCATCTGACGGGAATCTAAAATTAATCGATGCAGTTTTCTTGCTGGGGCTTGCAGCTTGCTAGAGTCTTTAGGATGAGCTCAATGCTAGGTCTGTAAATAGCATCATTTATGTATCTTTTTTTATGGCTCGAGCATGTATACAAGTTGTTATATGTCTAACATTTTTTTATACCAGTACAGATGGATCAGAGCAAGTTTGCACAATCAATTGATCATAAGAAGGGCAAAATGAAGACATGTTACATGTTATCTATGAACATTGCAGCTGGTGAAAAAACATGTAATCTAATTTCGGCTGGGGTTTACAGGTCCATTGATATACGGTATACCAATTATATTTATTTCTCATATAATAGAAACATGTAATCTAATTTCGGCTGGGGTTTACAGGTTCTTTGATATACCAATTAGGTTCCATATTATTGGAGGTAACGAGTACAAGATGAGACAAAGGCCTATTGGTCATGGATTACCTTTATTTCTTGCTGTCTCTGGG
Source organism: Rhynchospora pubera (assembly GCA_028095005.1). NCBI lineage: Eukaryota > Viridiplantae > Streptophyta > Magnoliopsida > Poales > Cyperaceae > Rhynchospora > Rhynchospora pubera. The sequence goes on along the minus strand of CM051462.1, from coordinate 205,366,018 downwards.
AATCGGACTTGGTACCGTAAGAGGACTGTTGGTACCAATTAAGTTAAAGGAAGCTTACTTGGGTATGATTCAGGTTCAGTAGTGGCTCTCAATTTGCATTCATCTGATTCATTTTTTTTTAAATATCATAGTGTTGTTGGTCTGGTATATGGAACCAGAGGCAAAATGACATAGTCGTTGAAGTCATGCTATAAATATCCTGTATGGTAGAAATCATTGAAATAACCTAGATGGGTTGCATAGTGCCAGATTTGCTTTACAGATTCAATCTATCTCTCTTTAGGGGCATGCAAGGCAATAATAGCTGAACCAACTATGCAAACTGAAGGACAAGGTGCAGGGACTGATACATAGCTGATTGTTCGTCTCATTTGGTTTTGTTTCTACTCAGACATGGGTTCTGATGCACATTTCATCAGTCATACCACGCCAACAAATTATTATTATTATTATTTTTGTATCACTGAACGTAAATGCTTCTTCAATAAATTTATATATGCAACTTTATTTGTACCGTAGCTTTCCCATTATGATGCCTTCAATTTGCTTACATAACTTATTTATATATGTCTAAAACATAATATACTCTCTTAAAACAATTTAATGTTGCCGACTTTAATATAGATTCTCTACTATAAAAAAAAAAACTTTTACTGATCTTCACACTTTCTTTAAATTCATCAAATATACAAATAATTAACTTTTTTCAAGAAATAAGTTACCTAAAAAATTATAATTCGGTCAAATAATTTTTTTTTATATTATATATAAACAAATACTTTTTTAACAGTTACTCTGTTACACTTTTAGACGACATTGTTGTATTATTTGACACATCTTTCGAGTAAAGTAAAAAATAATACAATATTTAGCTGGGTCATTTGGATGCAATATTTCAATTTTTCAAATGTTAATGGACGCCAACTGTTCCCATATGTCATGGCAGAAAATTTATTACTCTATCAGACATCCAAATAATAATCATAAATTATAATTTGCTTTTATTACAAATTTTATAATTTGCTTTATTACGGTACGTACGTTATCAAAACCTATCAATCTTCTTTAATTATAGAATTTAATACATTAATTTACAATATTCTATTTCCCTTCTATAAGTTAACCACTCAACAAACCATTTCCGTAGCTTCCGTAAAAATTTCGAAATGATCCCCAATCCCAATTATCAAATGACTTCTGTATCAAATCTATTCCAGCATTACGTATCAATTTATTCTAGCATGTTTATTTTTCTTTTTTTCTAATTTTTTTTATTGTTTACATATCATTCACAAGTCTTTCCTGTCAATTTCTTTTAGGTATCCAATTCCTCCATTCATCCACGACAGTACATTTCTATTTGATGAATTCAATATTGATGATGAAGGTTATTATGCCAATGATGAATACGATCCTGTTGCCGACATGTTTGACGATGAATATTTTCAGTAGAAATTTATATTCTTAATTTTATGGTATCGCCAATGTACGTTTCAATAGTTCTTCCTTTTAGCTCGAATTAAATTTTTTATGTTTCTAATAGTTTTCCATGGCATTACTCTCTTATTGTCAAATTACTTCACAAAAAATTTGTCATCACTATAAAACATTTCGACATATGAAAATATAATATATTATTTCTACGCTACCATGCGCATATTACACTATGTCAAATATCGAGCGAAGCGGTAGGAAAATGTTGCAATCTACCGCAGTGGCGGATCTAGAAAAAATATTTAGGTGGGTCTGACAACCTCTGTTTAAGTCTTCAGCCTCACTTTGGAGTGCTCCAATGGCAGAAAAAATTAGTTGGGGCTAAAAGGGGGCTCCAAGGGCTCGATGGCGTGAGGTGGGGCTCTAGCCCCACCCGCCCCGGTGGTAGATCCGCCCCTGATCTACCGATGGCATTGGAAGCTGAAATTTGAGGCCTTCAGTAAAAGTTAAAAGGTTATTATTTGTTTGGAATTCAGCATTCCAAACTTTTACTTTTTATTTATTTAGTTATTTGCAAAAATCTGTACCCTCTTCTAAATAACATGGTTGATCGATTGTGTTGGCTAGATTGATGTAGATAGAAAGTTCTTATTCAATTTGGCCAACTTACTATCAAATGAAAGTTTTATTTTCTGACATGCAAAGATTGGTCAACTTACTTATTTTTTTCTTTATCTATATTAATATTTTCAAATTGAAACTAAATGAATGTTCTCATCCAGGTTGGTTTGGTGTCTTTTCTGTACATAAAATACAAAAAATAAGAAGATGGTGCAGCTCAAGCGTTTCTTATAAAATCTGGTACAATAACTTAGAAAGTAAGTGAATTTATTTGAGGTTTGGTCTATCCAATTCAATTTTATTTGGGTTCAATTTTGTTTAATTTTCCTGACTCTCACTGTACCATGGTACAACTAGAAATGTTTCAATCATAAGTGTCTTTGAGGTTTTTTGAATTGATATACCATTCTTTCTATATTGTCCAAATTTAATTTAATAATATTATAACTATATATTAAGTATATATATTAATTATGCAGTATTTAATCCAAATTTAGACGAAGGAAATATGATTGAAATATATAATTATGTTAAAATTCAGAAAAAGAGATTATGAGTGAAAATCATGAAATAAAATAGCCTTGACAGTATATGATTTTCCCTTTACCTTGCTAAAGGCAGCGACACGTCTGGGGAGCTGAATCGGGTTTGGAGGTTGAAGAAGCAACTTATTCTTGACTCTCAACAACTTTTAATAATCATAAAGTCAATTATGTTGCGTAATATGTTTGAATTTCTATTTCTTATATGGCATCTTTTATTGTTTTATCTTTTTTGAAGTTATTTTTTTTTTGGCTCCATAATTGATGTTCAAACTTTGTGTCTATGCATGTATACAATTGGGCTGATCGAGTTTCGATTTTTGTGCCATATATCAATTAGTCTGAGCCAACCAAGCTAACCACCAACCAGATGATAGACGTAGTCGCTAAGAAGTTTTGTTATGCTAATATTAATGAGTTTTTCCGTAAACAAGATTTAATATACGAAGACTAAAATGGTTAGTATAAAACATGTATGGTTAGACAAATTCATAAAATTATTCATGGTTGAGCATGAGAAACAAAATAAAATTGCAGGGTGCGTTTGGATCGTTGGAAGAAAGAAGAAGAAGAAGGAAGAAGAAGAAAAAAAATTATAAACAATCCAAACTCTTCACAAAGTTACACACTTCCTAATACTTCTTCCCACTTCTTCCCTTCTTCCCTTCTTCCCACACCTATCCAAACGGAACCGCAGTAAAAAATTTCAACACAAAACCATATGATCACACTGTATAATAATAAAATTATCACTACAAATGATAATCAGTTATTGAGATTTGAAAAATTCCTATAGAACAAATGATATCGATTTTGCAACCAACTGATAATAAAAAAATAATAAAATTTTCTGTATTTATTTGTTCATAAATTATCTATTTACACTATGCTTAATAGATGTAATAAATTGAACTGCGATAAAATATATTGTAATAGTAAAATTCAACAAAAAGACCAGTGAAAACATAGGTCGCGCAACGCGCGACAGCCCCTACTAGTGACTTATTTAAGTTTTGTTCAAGAGAAAAAATCCGTGTTTTTAACTGTATCCATATATTGCATTTTTTGGGCGAAATTAAGGTGAATAGGTGATGCGCCATGGATATTTAAATACTTTTAAGAAAAACGGATTTAGATAATTATGTGTGCTAAAAAAAATCCATCAATTTATGAATCCAAAGATTAAGGCTAGTGTACGCTTTCATATTTTAAATTAAAAGTTATTCAATATTTAATTATTAAAATGCTAAATCTATTTTTCATTTTATTTTCTGAGAGAAATTTTATTTTTATATATTAAAAAACATCGGTCCTGACCAGTGGGTCCATGGTACTGGTTTTTACTTTTAACCCAAAAATGACCCTTTATAGGTGTCCGTTGACCGTGGTCACTTCATTTTTCTTTCTATTTAATAAAAAATGAAGGCTTGAATTTTGAATAGCGTCCAAGATAATTTTTCCACGTGTCCGTAACGTTTACTTTATTAGCTTTGATACAATCGAGACGCCTAAAAAAATACGAGAATTAATATTGTTTAACTACCTTATCAAAATTAAGCAATTGCTAATTTGTAACATAAAAATCTCTATTGTTGCTTAACATTTAGCAACGAAAAGTATATTTACAAAAAGGGAAAATAATATTAAAAGGTTGTATACAGACTAGTTACAATACACGGAAGGGCAATGAAAACCATGCCCTTCATATCAATAAAACTTGGTTTAAAGGAGAAAGAGGGACAAAAAAAATTGCATCTAACCTCGAAACAAATTGCAATAAACAATTACATTATCTCAACATACACTATACATCTAGTACAGTTAGTTTAACTCGTTGAAACTGAAGCCTGATCTTCTGGGCCCACAAGAGCCACCTGAAATAAGTAACGACAGCGAAGTTAATTTTTAAATGACAATTCTCTCATCTAACACTATAATAATGTCAAGACATAATTATGCCCCTGGAAAACAGAAATTACCATTCATAATTCACTCAAAGAAAAAAAAACAGAAAAGAAAAGAAACTACAATCCATAACCTAGGCTACAGGACATGAAGAAAATGGTATGCCCCTTTCTTGCATCTCCATTTTAATTGAGAAATTCCAGAACTCACACTTTTATCCCATCATATAAAAGCAAGGACTAATTGGTAGTACATTATAATCCATTAACAGCAGCCACTCATTTTGAAGAAAATGATTGAGATATCTCTTGTTTTTCTCTAAACATATATGCTTTTAAGCATGCTTGGTTTGTAGAGCCACAATGAAATGGTTTCTATTAAAATATTGTATCTTATGCTCCAGATAAATGCTTTTAAGCATGCTTGGCCTTCACAAAACTTAAAATGTTGTAATGTTGAAAAGTGTGAAGTTCATAGGCATAAGAACTGTTAAACTTACATTACAGTTTGAAGCAAATTTTCGAGCAAGCATTAATGCAGCATTTCTATCTCTCTCAGTTTGAAAGGCTAGTGTAAAGCTCTGACTACTGGCTTGCCAGAATACAGCCTTGGCTGCAGCATTACCTCCACCACGGGACCCACATAGCTGCTTGGTGAACAACAATAAAAATAAATGAATAACAAGAGGAAATTGATAAATTGTCAAAAAGAACACAAGGGAATGCATTGTGATGAGAACTGCAACTGATATGTACAGTACAGTATTAATTATTATACATTTTCCTGCTTGATAGCGAAAAGGGGAACCTTTTTTGGTTAAAACCAGTACCAATTAAGCCTGAATAACCAAACAAATATTGTAGAAAGATTATACTCCTTTGTCGATTGCATGGATGCTGGTATGACTTTATGAGAAGTATCAATTATGAAGTGGTATTGCGCTGGGTATAATTGTCAAGTATGGTATGCCTGATAAATGTCAAGTTCATTTTACCTTCATGCTATTGGAATAAGATTCTTTAGCTTTGGTGCTTCTTCCTTTGCGAAGCTTAACTCTTAACCTTCCCACATGAAAAATATGTACAGATTTTGAAGTAAAATCTTGTCCATTCATTTGTATGACGGAGACCTAAAACACAAATAAGAAATTACAAAAAATAGAAAAATGCAAATAACAGCACAATAAAATAAAGAGCAAGAAAAGGGGGGAAAAAGAAAGGAAATGTACCGTGAATTCAGCATCAGAAAGTTTATACAGAGATTCAACATAGTTTTCCAAACCAGCAGCTGTTAAAAACAAACCAATACAAATTTTCATGCTACATTTTGGACATATGAAAAATAAGGTTCCAAACAAAAGGCAATTTCACAAGTAACCCAGCAAAATCGTCAATATATAGTCAACATGGTACAACTCTGCAACAAAACATAATATAATGGATGCTTTAAACATCTTGATATATAGCATGCAAAATAAGAAATCTGCCAATGGTTGCCCCCTATGTTATCCAAAAGATGGAGAAACTACCCCCTCTCAGTACTAATCACTAAATAGTAGATAAAGGAGGATACTACTGAAATTTTCAAAAAAAAAAAAATGGTAAAGGTGCATTAGAGGGTCCCAATATATAGTAGTTTTCTTAAATGTCATACCAGGATTTATTGGTCCAGCTGTTGCCACCTCAACCTTTTCACTACTCACAATAATCTCAGCCTTTAAGAAATTCCCTACATCAAATGGCTCAGGTGCATACATTGTTTTTGTTGCCCCTGTTATACAAAACCAGTTGCAAAAATAATTAAGAGCTCAAGTGATGTTCAATCGTATGTCAAAGATGATCATTAAAGAAACATGAATCAAATATTAAAGAAAGAAAACAAGAAATCTATCCTTAGATCTCAGTATACTCCCTCGTATATTTTTTAGAATTACCATAAAAACCCTTCCCAAATGTTCCATACTGAGGACACGTACAATTAGATACTCGAAAAGAAACCAAATAGGGTATCTCGGATATTTGTCCTTGGGAGATTACGTTGGTACTTTTCAGACACTTTACAAAAAATTGTCACCCTTATGTTGGCGCTTTTCAGGCAACTCAACAACAAATTGTTACTGCGATTTAAAATATAAGAACAAAAGCAGCAGTGCTGTTGGAAACAACCATATTCAAAATGCAAATTAAATTTTACCATGGATCAGTTCTCGGTTTGTTCCTGCAGGTGGAACGCGGTACCACTGAACTAAGCATATTGAAATATCAGGCGCTGCATCAGCTTGACATACAATTTTTAAAATGGAACCTAGGACCTCATTCCCTTGTAATTTCAAAATAGTAGAATTGGCATCTTCAAGCTTTTTAATCATAGCAAGCTGCACAGAAGTTAACATCAAGTAAGTCAGTTTCTGATTAAGGTACCTGTTAGAGCCAGCACTTGTTTGACTGCATTTGATCTCTCACAATTCAGTACAGATTAGGCTATTGATCCTAAATCGAGGACTAAATACATAAATATGGTTCAACGCAGTACTTAGAAAAAAAAAGACTACATTGAGATCTGAATATGCAATAAAAGATTCATAGTGGCTTGACTGAAGGCAAAAAATAAAATGTATTAAAATTAATACTATCAACACTGACTTCTTTCTTCAGCTGAGCACAAAGCTGAGATTTTTCCAAAACGAGACTGCGCAAGGCTTGAAGTTCAAACTCCATATCCATGACCTATATAAGCAAAAACATTCAATGTGGTATTAGGATTGATCGTTATACATTCATTAATAGGTGAACTCTGAAGGGTAACATTACCTTGCTTGGCTGGTGCAGCATTTTAATCCTTCGGGCCTCTCTGACTTCATTTCTCAATTCCTCCAGTTCCTTGGTCCATCAAAACATAAAATGATTAGGCAAAACGTTAGTTGGTGGAAAGAAAACAAATTTTTAAGTAAAATGATGGCCAAACGCCTTGTTAATTCAAATTAAATTCATTTTCCTATGGTAAGGTCATAATCACCTGTGAAATTCCTGAAAATTTCTACAATGCAGAGTAATTGTATAAACAAAACATAATTAATTGATTAATATTTGGTTGCCTTTGATTACATTCAAAATAAATGGAGAAAAAAAGGATGGAACCAGTGGATAAATTCCTAGGCAAACTAGGAACAAGTTCAAGAGAATATGACTACAAATAATTAATTTTTGCTCATAGAAGTTGTGTCGATAGGGGTTAGGAATACCATGCTAAGTCCAACTACCATCCCATAACTATAATGCTCATTATAAGCTAGCATTCAAAAAGTACATTTTGAAGAAAAGATGTATGTTCAAAACATTTATAGTTACCTGTTGGTCCTTGTCATCGGTTACTGTTTCACGCTCAAACCAAGCTTTCTCAACTCTCTCTATTGCTGATTTGGCTTTCTCAATTTCAGCAATTGCAAGTGCACGTTCCTCTTCCACCACTTTTTTTGCATCTTCAGTAGCCTAACACCAATGTAAGAGAGTTAGTGGATCTAGATGAAGTGACAGATTTTGTTATCATTAATTATTTAATTTTTCTTTCTTGCAAACCTGCTTAAGAAAGTTTGCGAGTTTCTTGAGTTCTGCCTTTTCATGAATCAACTCTCCTTCTCTTTGTGTCAGTTGAACTGCTAAAGCTTCAACCTACACAAGCATAATCTCATTTCAGCAAAAATAAGAAGTAAAAGAAGGAAGGGGTCTTATTTCATTTCTGTACCCAGAAAACATAAAATTATCTTGCATGGCCCGCCAAAACTTCAAAAATATTAGCAACACCTCTCCTCTCTAGATTTATTCAAAAGTGCTGAGGTACTACATTTTTCTTCCTTGCTTAACATCGAAACAAACAGCGTGTAAGGAGTGGTGTTTCAGCATCATATGAAGTACATAGGGCATAAATATAAAACATTTTTTATGATACTCATGTATTTAGGCATTCTATCTCTACTGAATTAGACAGCGAAATAACAAAAATATAAGGAAGCAGATAAAGCTAACCAATGAGATGGCTTCTTCAGTTTCATCCCTGTTTCGACCAGCCACACGGCCTCTTAGAGAGTCCAGCACATCTCTTAGCTTCTTTAACAAAACCTGTCTATCCAAAGAAGCTGCCTCTCTCTTTTTAGCCTGAGAAACAATAGAACACCACTATAACTCCAATAACAACACAAGAAATCGCAGACAGACATCTTTCTGAAACTACGTATAACAATGTCAAACCAACTAGAAATACATAAGTCCATTTTGTCAGAACCACTACTGGCTAGGGAGTCTTGTTCAAGTACATACAAATTTCTACTGACATAATAGGTCGCTGTTATGATAAATAAGTCATTTATTGCTTCCTAAATTTTGAAATTTATTTTAATTTTCTTGAGGGAAGCTAGGATGGAGATTAGTAGTTTGGCTTTATACATCAGTGAGCACCAGTAACATAAACATGAACATAGCACTTCAAATTGGCGAAACAAAGAATAAATGAAAATAAACCTCCTCAGATAACTTGGCAGCTCCAGTGAGGCCCTTTTCAAACTTCTCCTTTAGGTCACGAACTGAGAGCCGTTTCTGTTGCTGAAGCAACTGAGCTGTCTCTTTAGCAACAATCTCCTTTAGAGGTGTCGACTTCAGGGCTTCTTCTGGCTCAATTATAGTATTATTAGCCCCAATTTTGTAATCAGGAAATCGTCCCTTTGGGAAATTAACATCTAAGGAAACCATGTTTGTTGCCTCCTTCTGCATGCTTTCCCCAAAATCATGGATTACCCGTGTCATTATTTAATTGTAGTTTGTATTTACTGCATAAATTGAAAGATAGATCAATTATTTTAGTAAATTACAACAGATAGAAGAATTGATAATCTAAAAATATTTGAACAGAACAAAATATTACGATGTTGCATAGAGTGAGAATATCAGACAAGCGATACAGTTTTAAGAGCTCAAAAACCAGAAAACCAACAAACATAAAACTACAAAAAATATTTTAAGAGGCTGCAATTCCCCACAAGACAACTAAAATGATTCAAAATAAACTTAGAAAGGACATTTTTAACTGAGGTTTATCGAACTTACTGAATAATAAAGCTACAAGAAGCGATTAATTTTAATAAACCAAACAAAATCACGAGTTTCGGTGGATAAACCAAAAAAAAAACAAGTTCCTAAATTCAAAATAGCTAAAATTGATCCCCAGAAAGAAGCTCACCTCAGAGACGTACACTGAATCCAGAGAAAGTTGAAGAACTTCTCCAATTCGCACAAGAGGAAATCAAAATGAATCCGATGCGCACGCAATTCGAATTGATTCGGAGAGAAAAGGAGCGCTCTTAAATATTCTTTGTCTTTTCCGTGTTTAAACTTTAAACTTTGGAATTTTTTTTAATTTATACTGGAGTGGGGAGACGGCGCACTTGAAAGCGAAGAGAAGGGAAAGGAAAGCGAAAAGGAGAAATTAATTAATAAAAAAAAACAGAAAGAAAACAAATGAAGAAAGAGATTTATCATTTATTAATGAATCGTTCAATGATGCTCCACTCCAGACCGCGGGACCCGCGGCGATTCAAATTTACAGATGAGATTAGGATTTTACAAAATCAGACGGTTAAAACTTAAAATGGGAAATAAAGCAACGGAGTTGATTGATTATCTACGCAAATAAAGTGCAACAGATTATTTTTTTTCTTTTGGAAGTGGAGTGCAAATCCGGTAGAGACGTAGAGTGGATCGGTTCAAGCAAAAATTCAATTATTGTATTTTTACAATGTAGGTTTTCTGTTTTATACTATGTGTAGATGGAATGTAACGAGTCACATGGTGTACAGTTCAAGGCGACAATGCCGCTAGCTGCGCCAGATGTAAGATACTTGCAACAGAAATTGTTGCATAGAAAATGCAACTGAGGATATGGAATTTCTTTTGTTCTGTAACGTCTGGTTTAACGTATTTGCTATGGAATAATTTAGGATCCCACAATGTAGACTAGATGACCTGGAAAACATGAGAGGATTTAAAAATTGCTGATTGGAGTATAATGTTAGGCAAACCCAACTGCAGCAATTTATAATTGAATTATTTATCAAAATTGTATACGTGGCCTCTTATTTCTTTCTCAGATTTGTATTCATTGTCGCATATGCTATTGTCTAATTTTAAATTAAAATAATATGAGTTCTCTATGTACAACTTAGTGAATAATTAATATAGTCAAGAGATGGCGGATTAATGATCATAAATAACTACAGCGTGGGAAAAAATATATAATTTTCTATACTTTAATGGCTACTAGCTGTCTAGCTATTGAGCTAAGATAACTTCTTCACTGACCTATATAGTCTCTCTTTTTTTTTTCCCCCTTGATTAACTTACAATTTGTTGTGTCAAACAAATTGTGAAATTTACTAGAAAGCAAAGTATTGTTTCTGAAAGAGAATTGATTTATTTAATTTTGATCTATACTTAACATTTTTGCTATCTAGGCTTTAGCTTTCTGTTTTTCTTTCCTTTTTTAAAGTATAAGTTCATATACACAGTCCTAATTTTAAGCTTTAACCTCCTTCAGTTAGATGTTAATCGTAGAATTATTACTATAAGAATAAAAGAATCTATATCATCACTATCATAAAATTTATGTTACTGATGATAAAGGCATCATTGATATTCAATTTTAGTATTCTGGTACTACGTGTTAAGCTGTTAATTAATTAGATAACACATCAATAAATATAATAAACGAAAAAGAAAGATAAAAGTGATTGAATACACGTGAGATGTGAGGTAAAGTAGTCGTGCTCTAAAAAAATTAACCATAAGGGGCCGTTTGGATCACTTAGGAATAAGAGGAATAGCCTCTTTCTAGACGAAAATTTATTCTTAACCATTCAAATTCTTTACAAAGTTATACATTTTTCAATATTTTCCGTCTAGAAATAAGTTATTCCTCTTATTTCTAAGGCTCTGTTTGGATGGGTGCAAGAATAAGAAAATAGTTTTTTCCTACTCTCAAATTTATTATAAGCAATTCAAACTCTTCATAAAGTTACACATTCCCAATAGTTCTTTCCTTATTCCTCTTAATTCCACACTATCCAAACGGAGCCTAAGAGATCCAAACGGCCCCAATAGAAATAGAAAACATACGAGCTATGATTATTGCGCGGCTTCATGTACTGTAATCTTTCACAGCCGTCGTTTGGTGTAGCTTTTTGAGAGCTCAATTTGAATTATTTTCTCCGAATCTCTGATCTCTCCCAAGAGATATATTATTAAGTTCAAAAAAAAAAAGAGATATATTATTACTTTATTTGTCTTGTTATGTTCGTGAGTTATTAAACAGGGACTAGCTTTCAAGGTAAAAAGAAAAGGCACAGAAATATAACATCGCTGCTCCCGGAGTACTTTGAGCAAAAAGAATTTTCTGACCGACAGTTGGACCCCATTACCAAGTAAAAGGGAATCGAGGTGTTCTAATATAGATCTTCAACGGTTGGATGGATCAAATATTTGTTGCCTTTTATTATGGGGTCACGTGTGTCAGTCTTCCACCTTTTGCTCTCTCGAATTGTCTGTTTACTTATTTTTTTATTTTTTATTTGAATGTATATAGTTCTTAATGGCAATAGGTGTTAGTAAGCTACATATAAATATGTTGAAATACATATATATTATATCATTGTTGAGTAATGTTAGAGTGGAACGTATTTGACGGATGAGTCCGTCGAATGTGATTAGATTTCAATTCTTGAGTCGCAAATGGCGGATTTTAATTATTTATATTGTTCTTCATATTGAAATTTTATTTAAGGTCAAATTTATATATATATAATTTTTTAATATATATATATATATATATAGAGTTTTGTTACGGTGAGTTGCAACTCACCAAAGCGTCCGTGAGTTGCGCTCAAAATTTCGAAATTTAGTTCAAAATGACCGATCCAAACCGTTTAATACGATCTCCCTATTAAAATCTCCATCCAGACCAAATTTTATATTTTTTCGAAATTTTTAAGTATTTTTTTGAAATTTTAGAAAATCATTAATCTAATTAGTTCTGAACCGTTCAAAAACATCAGTTTTTAAAAATCCGAAATAAATACTTAAAAAATTTTAAAAAATATAAAATTTGGTCTGCATGGAGATTTCAATAGGGAGATCGTATTAGACGGTTTGGATTGGTAATTTTGAACTAAATTTCAGAATTTTAAGCGCGACTCACGGACCCTTTGGTGAGTTGCAACTCACCATAGCAAAACTCTATATATATATTAGTTATTGGATGATTCATAATTTTGTATTCAAACTATTTTCTAAAAATATGAAAAAAAAGTAAAAATAAATTGAAAAATATAAAATTTGTTTTTTTATAAGAAAACTGTTGTCCCTAAAAGGAGGCGGCTTAATCAAGGTTTAGCGGAAGCGATTTAAGGTTTTGGACCGGTTTGGTATGAACTACCCTAACACAATTCAATTGGCACCCAATACAAGCAAGCACACAAGCAATTCACAATGCAAGACAATAAAGAGAGAAAGAGAGAGATAGAAATTGAACACGCGATGTGATTACGGAGTTCCGACCCGCTAGAAGAAGCTAGCCTTAGTCGTACGTCTCCGGGAGTTTCGCAACCTCGAAATGGCGCGCTCCGTTCAATTCCAACAAGAACGGGACTACAACTTCGAACCGAATCACCTCGTCACAAGGACACTCGAGGCGGATCGGCCTAACTCGAATGGCACAACGGCCTCAAAGGAGAAGAGCTCTCAACCTATTCCAACCTACACCTAGCGACAATGTCGGGGCGGTGGTGTTTGAGGCTACTAAATCTCTCAAGATGGTCTAGCTATGAAAAGCTCAAGTGGGAGAGTATCCCTATGCTCAAAGGCTCAATTCTGGTCTAATTTTGCAAAGTGAAGCTCACTTTGGAGAGAGAACAAGGGGTGGATATATATAGGGCTCGAGATGAGCAGTTCCCCAGCAAAAACTGGACACAGCGTTGTACAACTCTGAATGGCGTTGTACAACGCTGGAATATGACCGTTGTAAAATCTAACGGCTCTTTAATATAGCCGTTGGTCTGTCAGAGCGTTGTGCAACGCTATTTGCCGTCGCACAACGCAGGAGTGTAAAACCAAAGGAAAGCTCCGACAATTCCGTTGGAAATTGTCAGAGCGTTGCTTGCCACTGAATGGCGTTACACAACGCTAAAGGGAGACAAAAGGAACAACTCTGACAGATTCAACAGGGCGTTATACAACTCTATATACCGTCACACAACGCTAACGTTACCCAACGCTGAAAGGCGTTGGCTAACGTTAACAGAGCGCTGTCTGAACAACCAGCTAACTTGGGATTTTTGTGGCGTTGCACGATGGTACTCAGGAAATTTTCCAAGTTTTTTAACTGCAGCGTTGTACAACTCTATTCAGCGTTGTACAACGTTGTGAATCAGCGTTGCCTAACTCTATATAGCGTTGTGCAACGTTGATTCACAAAAGTAAGAATTTAGCTGTTCGGGCGTTGTGTAACTCTATCTAGCGTTGTACGACGCTAGGTCACAGAAAACAGGATTTTGCTGGTTTATTGAGCTTTTCGCTATCTAGACCATTTCAAGGATAAACAAGGACTAAAGTAAACCTTCTATCCTAGTCTAAGCTAGCCTATAAGCTCTCTAATGACTTGATCTTGATCTTTCTTAAGGCTTTTATCCAAGTCCTCATAAATTGTATCTTCTTCCTATAAAACTCAAAGAAGATTGTTAAATGCCAAATGATATTGTTTTGCAATCGACAAACCTAGAGACGTTTAGTACAACAATCTCCCCCTTTTGACGATTTGCAAAACAATATCATTAGTAAAGCGATTAAATTTTGGCATTTCACAAGCTTTACTACAATTCTCCCCCTTTTTGTAAATCGACAAAAAGTGAAAATTGTAGCAAGCTCCCCCTAAATTTATGGCTCCCCCTTAATTTTGGAGAAAAGGAATTGGAGAACCAATTTAGAGCACTACACAAAGTAGTGTGACCAAATTTAACCTCTCAAACAAAAAATAAGATAGAAATAAAGAGACTCCCCCTAAAGATTTGGCTTATAAGACCGGGGGGGTTAACTTGGTATTTAGACCACATTGGTTACTATACCACTAGTTGTACCACTAGAGGTACAAGCTTTTGGAACCCACTTACCTTTAGACTCACCATTTGGTTTCCTAAGTTTGCATTCCAACGAGATATGACCATTTTGACAACAATAGTTGCAATATGCATTGGTTGGCTTAGGCATGGTAGAACCCTTGACAAAATGAGAATAGTAATGGGCTCTAAGGTATTCGGCCTTCTTCTTAGGATCATAGGATGAGGCATTAAAATGCTTTTTGCGATCCTTTTGGAAATGTTGGGAAACATTCATTTTATGCCCATTGGATTGAGCTTTGTGGTTTTGAGAAGAGTTTTGCTCTTTAAATTCATAAAACCATCCATCGGGTCCTCTAAAATAAATTTTATTGGACGCCTTTGGAACAAAAACCTTCTTTTCTTGATTTTGCAAATTCTTTTCGTTTTGCACTCTAGTGTTTCTAGGTTTCCGTTGGTACATATGTGCATGACCACGAGAATTCCTAGGTTTTTGAAATTGTGTGTTTTGTGCAACTTGTTTCCCATTATTGTGTGACAAGTTCCTTTTCTTGGTTTGATAAGGCTTTTGGTAACCAAGACCGGACTTGTCATGAGGCTTTTGACCTTTGAAAAGGTTTTTCAAATCCGTTTTAGGAGCTTGAGCTAAAATCGGTTTTTCAAGTTGTCTTTCAAGTTGTTTTTCAAGCTCCTTAATTTTAGCCTCATACTCACCCATCTTAGAAGTAAGCTCATCTACCGTGGTTTTTAAAGTTTCTATGGTATCGGCTTTCCTAACCAAGGCATCATGGGTAGCATCAAGAATAGAGTTCAACCTATCACAATCAACACATGGAGTTGAACTAGTTGGTTCATCATCACTCTCACTATCACTACTACTAAGAGATTCATTGAGAGGGAGATATACCTTTGGAGAGCATGCCTTTGGCGAAGGTGGTGGAGATGGAGGTGGTGTTGCATTACGCGCTTGAAGTAGCGGATGAACAAATCTTGTCCCTTGATTGAACTCATTGAGGATGTCCTTCACGAAGTCATCCTCCACATCATCCGTTGAGAATACCACCTCTTCCACATTTGCCACCAAAGCATACACCTCATGAGAATCCGAATCGGATGAGCTTGTTTCGGATTCAACATCCCACAAGGCATGCATGGCTTGAGCCTTCTTCTTTTCCTTCTTGTGCTTAGGCTTTGGCTTGTCGGTTTGCACTTGAGGGAAAAGCTTGTGACACTTGCAAAAAGAGAAATTTCTACAATTTTGGCCTAATTTGTCCGGTCTCTCTACAAATCGAGCCGCCATGACCGAAAACCGAGATTAAGAATAGCTTAATCGAGGTTCTGGCTCTGATACCACTTTGTTGTCCCTAAAAGGAGGCGGCTTAATCAATGTTTAGCGGAAGCGATTTAAGGTTTTGGACCGGTTTGGTATGAACTACCCTAACACAATTCAATTGGCACCCAATACAAGCAAGCACACAAGCAATTCACAATGCAAGACAATAAAGAGAGAAAGAGAGAGATAGAAATTGAACACGCGATGTGATTACGGAGTTCCGACCCGCTAGAAGAAGCTAGCCTTAGTCGTACGTCTCCGGGAGTTTCGCAACCTCGAAATGGCGCGCTCCGTTCAATTCCAACAAGAACGGGACTACAACTTCGAACCGAATCACCTCGTCACAAGGACACTCGAGGCGGATCGGCCTAACTCGAATGGCACAACGGCCTCAAAGGAGAAGAGCTCTCAACCTATTCCAACCTACACCTAGCGACAATGTCGGGGCGGTGGTGTTTGAGGCTACTAAATCTCTCAAGATGGTCTAGCTATGAAAAGCTCAAGTGGGAGAGTATCCCTATGCTCAAAGGCTCAATTCTGGTCTAATTTTGCAAAGTGAAGCTCACTTTGGAGAGAGAACAAGGGGTGGATATATATAGGGCTCGAGATGAGCAGTTCCCCAGCAAAAACTGGACACAGCGTTGTACAACTCTGAATGGCGTTGTACAACGCTGGAATATGACCGTTGTAAAATCTAACGGCTCTTTAATATAGCCGTTGGTCTGTCAGAGCGTTGTGCAACGCTATTTGCCGTCGCACAACGCAGGAGTGTAAAACCAAAGGAAAGCTCCGACAATTCCGTTGGAAATTGTCAGAGCGTTGCTTGCCACTGAATGGCGTTACACAACGCTAAAGGGAGACAAAAGGAACAACTCTGACAGATTCAACAGGGCGTTGTACAACTCTATATACCGTCACACAACGCTAACGTTACCCAACGCTGAAAGGCGTTGGCTAACGTTAACAGAGCGCTGTCTGAACAACCAGCTAACTTGGGATTTTTGTGGCGTTGTGCAACGCTATATGGCGTTGCACGATGGTACTCAGGAAATTTTCCAAGTTTTTTAACTGCAGCGTTGTACAACTCTATTCAGCGTTGTACAACGTTGTGAATCAGCGTTGCCTAACTCTATATAGCGTTGTGCAACGTTGATTCACAAAAGTAAGAATTTAGCTGTTCGGGCGTTGTGTAACTCTATCTAGCGTTGTACGACGCTAGGTCACAGAAAACAGGATTTTGCTGGTTTATTGAGCTTTTCGCTATCTAGACCATTTCAAGGATAAACAAGGACTAAAGTAAACCTTCTATCCTAGTCTAAGCTAGCCTATAAGCTCTCTAATGACTTGATCTTGATCTTTCTTAAGGCTTTTATCCAAGTCCTCATAAATTGTATCTTCTTCCTATAAAACTCAAAGAAGATTGTTAAATGCCAAATGATATTGTTTTGCAATCGACAAACCTAGAGACGTTTAGTACAACAAAAACAATGAGCAATTTGGATCTGTTATTTACAACTCAAGATGTGGGATCAAATTGTGTTTGATGGACTTGAGTTTTTAATGCATTTGACTCTAACATTTTCATTATTATTAGTACTTAATTTAATTTGTAGTATCACTTACTAGAGTTGTTTATTTATTAATTTATTATTAGAGGTGTTTGTCTGACTTTGATAAAAAATCTATTGAAGAAAATAAATTAAAATTTTAAAAAGAAAAATTATCGAAATTTTTACATTCAGTAAAGTCCGGATGCAACAAATATTTTCTGAACGCTTTATATACTTGTATAATGAAAAATGATATTGTTAAAAATACCAAAAAATCAGTTAAAATTTTCGGAAAATATAAAATTTGACTTACTATGAGATTTCAACATCTAGAATAGATCGGCTGAATCAAATTTGTCAATTTGCAAAACTATCGACGAATACGGTACAATGTACAAAATCCTCAATACATGCGATGCATCATATCATTTCTCATATACTGCATGCAAAATTATGCAGAAAAAACACAAAAAAATATATTAATGTAAGAAATTTTTGTATATTTGTGTACCTTTGGCGAATCAAATAGATTTTTTTTTTTTTTTTAAATGAAGAGGATGAATCATATAAGCCATCTTACCTGGTGAACGATTATGAACAACGCAAGTGATGTGGCTGATGATTAATTAAGAAGTTTAAAATTATAAGCCTCTCAATTTTATGTAACTAAGTTACTAAGAGATGTTTGCTTTTCTATTCCGCAAACATAAAGGCCTGGTTAAGTGACGACCTGCTGATCCGATAAAATAAAAAGTAAAACCATTTACCAAAATAGTTTTAAATGCAAAAAAGATCAAATCGGCCAATAATAAAAATGTTTTGAAAAATTGAGTTAAATATAGCATTCACATAGCAATAGACAGGAAACTGTAAGTGGGTTTGGTGCCTCTGTTGTATCTTGAGAGCATTAATCACTGTTGTACCAGTATGTGGTATTTAGAGCAGGATTACTATGATAAATATATTCATGTAAGGTCTTTTTTTTTCCATAAACTTGAGCACTGATTAATAGCAAATCAATAATTTTTTGCTTCCGCAAATTAATAATGATTGCATAAACTAATTAAAAGAGTATTTTGAGATGTCGAATATATAATAATAATGAATACTATCATAGTCTTCATAGACTTATAATTTGCCTCAAACTCACAAATATTCTGACTCTGTCACTAGGACTTAACATGATTACTTAAATTTATATGTCCTTCAGTTACAAAATAAATTATATTTTACGGCGGTTAAAATTTCTTACATAATAATCACGCTACCACAGGTATATAATCTATTGCAGCAAATAGACCAACGATGTCTTTTAATTAGACAAACTAAATTAAGAAAAGGACTAAATTCTGTAGAAGAAATGACCAAGCATCTGTTAGGCAGGAAAGCATCGGAATACAATTCCAGAAAGATTTTCTTTTCTCCATAAAAAAGGAGAAGAAAAAGACCGGTGCTTAACATAAGCCACCTTTTCAAAAAAAAAAAAAACAATCAATCAAATATAAGAAGAACAAGAAAAATAATAGTAAACCACTTTCGGCGAGAATCCTTGTGCCACTTGGCTACTTTGTTCCATACTTTCATTGGTCGGTCTCGACGGCGCCTCCATGAACAGTCGATGTTCCTAATATATATAATCGCTAATTATCGCAAAACAATTAAAAATGATCGCACGAAATCATGAGAACATTTGAGGAGTTGTGATGATAATTACTTGACCGACCAATATTCCCAGGTCCAAGTTGGAAAACGAAGTTCGAAGATGTCGGTCTCGGTTCATTATCTGTGTCTTTATCTTGGGTATTTAATTTGGGTACGATGGATTTTGAAAGGATCGCACGATTCGCACCTAATTATATTTCGGCTTGTGTACTCCCTTTCTCCTTAAAAAGGCCCCTGAGAGATTGAAATCATGCCTTTCTTTTTGAGGAATAGACGGATACTCACAACAAATCGTATTCATTGCGAGTTTGGAGTGTTTTGAGCTATGATAGTTTGGTTCATTAACAATTTGAAATTAATTAGTTAAACAAACTAGTCACGAATTCTAAATACGAACAAATCACAAGCTATAAACTTCCACTCCTACCAAAGTTGCAATGATGCAGAGCAGATAGCCAAAAAAAAAAAAAATAACAATTAAGCAGACGGAAAAAAGAAACACTTTCCATTATAAAATTAAAACTTCATTAGCTCCTTATTAGATTATTATTATTATTGTACCCAAATTTCATGTTTACATTGTTTATTTATTATTTCCAATCTATCTCATGTAACTGCCGATGCAGTACACTGGCAGCTACAGAAAAATAAGTTATGTCCAATTGTTACAACAAATAATATAAATGAAACCAAACTAAGACCACAATTATTTTCTTGAATTTGATTCACACGCAATATCTGTAAGTAACGTATCTTCCAGCAGTCTCGCTGGGTCGAATGATCTTCACAACCTGACCACGCCTGAGGCCATAGTACCTCGCAACTGGATCAGTTATTTGGATTCTTGGTAGCTTCAGATTTGATGAATCAAACAATCAATTAGAACAAAACATAATAATAAATGAAAGCACATAATAACCAACTAATGAACAATTATGTAGGTATCAAGATCTAATCACATACAGTTCAGTATAGTTTATGGAACTAAATGACTGGTACAGTGGTTGTAATACCACATGCGATGGTTGAATCATGTTGGGATTAAATGCAACATTGTTCCATGTACTTTTATGCAGTAGCAATTTACTTGCTGCAGTGCTATCTTTTTAAATAGTTTCAGGGCCCGATTTAACAGAAATATGCATCATTTGATTCCTTAACAGCAAAGCCAGAGCCAAATTTTGGCAAATGCCTCACACTATGTTAGTTTGGATCAAGCTATTCAAATCAGTGATTTTTTTTTTTTATGATGAACTGATTAAAACAAAATTTGAACCTCCTTGCATTGAAATTCTAGGAAAAAAAAATGAATTAGTAATATTTCAAATTAAGCAGATTGAGTGCCAAAAACAAATACAAATTTTAGCGCAAAAAAAAAACAGATTTAACAGACTTTGATAATTAGCATATTTGGCTGTCTGTAGCTCTTATCAGTAATTATTTTATTATTACCAATATAAGTACTACTTTGTTTTGACTTTTGAGAACTAAGACACTACAGGTTCCATGATCCGCTTAATCCATAAACTGTTGAATAACCACTTGCCGCTAAATGCTGCTAACTGCCTTTTAAGAGCTTAATTAAGATGAACAAAAGATAAAAAATTATGTTTGCAAAAGGAGACAATCGCAAAACTATGACCAACCCCCACCTCCACCCCTAAAATAGATGTTTATCACTGATTATTCTTTTTTTGCTCCCTCAAGAAAATTGCGGCTCCTTCCCTGGTCCACAGAGAAGACTCAACATGGTAGATGACTGAATTGCCCCTGCTTAAAGGTACATGGACTAAAGGCGCATCTTACTGAATGAAATGTTGACAGAAAAACTTCTATAGAAGTATTGATTTTTTGGGTCAGTCAAAATTTCCTTTGACGGTGCTATTAATTTGAAAGACCTGGGGACATTTAATTTAAAAATAAGTTGGGTGGCTTAGACCTCCAATTTATCTTCAAAAAAAAATTTCAAAGACCTGGGCTAAATACTGAATTAATTAGCCAAAATTTAAGACAAGGGAATATTAACCACTATCCACTAAAATGACTGTAGAAGTTAGTAATTTTACGTTTTGCTAATTTTATAGGCCTATACCTGTGTTTCTTTTAAAGTGTATCGCTCTAAGAGAGTCTTCTTTTCCTCCCTTGTGAGAACCTGATGCTCTGGCACAAGGACATGGTCCTTAATATTTACAAGCAGCTCTGCCTCCTGCATGCATTCACCAACCCCAATATACAAAATACACATCAAGTTCCAGTAAGCTCCCTTTAAAATTAAAGATATTAAACAGATTTGTCCATTGAGCCTCAAACCAACCTGGAAAACCTCTATAAACATGGTTGAAGACAATTCCTGAAGGAATGCTTTCGCAAAAGGAGTCAAATTCTGCTGAAGAACTAAAATGGCTCTTGGTACGTTTTCATGTTTCATCAATTCAACATACTTCTTAATGTGCTTCATCCCAACCTTCTCATCATTTGGGAAGAAAACATAAATCTGCTCATGAACAGAAAAGAAAGAGTTGAAATGAGTAACAATGCTTGCAATAGTGCTCGGTAACTCCAAATAGAAATTTAAAAAAAAGAAATGGATGGTACTTTTATTTGAAGTTCTTCATGCACAAATTTTTGTCATACGTACCAAAATAACAAAAACTTAAAAATTTGTAAGTTCCCAATTCATTGCTTTTCATGGACGGGACTAGTCCCTTGAGACTCTATGTTAGCGTTGAAAAAAGGAGCATTTAAAACTAGAAGAATATGTGTGCTGAAGATGGACTGTGTCAAAGGAAATCAGCCACTACAAGATAGCAGTGCAGTGATAGAGAGAGTGTGAGTCTGTAAAAGGTCTGTAGAATCAAAGTTCAGAATCAAAATACATAGTAAGGCAACATAAAAAATGATCACGTATCATCTGGTTCCAGATCAATCATCTGTAGTTCGGTACTATTACCAACCAACTCCCAAAAAGAAAATAAAATCTATTTTTGGCAATCAGCTCGAATTGATTAACACAGATAATGTCACTTAAACAGTAAAACATCATCAAGCACTGACGTTGGGACAATTTTTTTTCCCAAAATAACATATAGTAATTACTAAAAAAGGTGGAGCTTAATTATGATGCTCAAGTTAAGAAAGTCAGAATTGCCACTCCTATTTTGTTAACATAACCAATGCAAAATGCCAATTAAAGCATCCCACTGAAACCATGCATTAAGAGCCTCCACTGCATGCCCATGCCACTCAGTCTATGGCCAGTTAACTACTCGATCCACCAACTACTATCCAAAATTCAACATGATTATGACTAGCTAGAGAAACGAACTTAAGAACCAGATCAACTCAAATTCAATCCAGAATGCAAAATTCAGCTAAGAGAGGTAGGAGGAGAGATGTTTTACTTGATCGGAGGAGTCTCCCTTGCGAGATTTGTTGATGGTGAGGTCCTCCCGACGGATGGGCTCGCCAAAGCGGGTCGCGAACTCGTGGCGGGTGGAGTTGAGCTCGTAGTCAAGCACCAGATACCCCCTGTCTCGGAGCATCTGCATCACAGTTCGACGAATCCTGAACAGCCTCCCTGTCAGCACATCGTCTCCCATCTCTTCTCTCTCCGCCTCCTTTCCTTTTTTCCTCTACTTCTGAGTAAGTGGAAATTGATGTCAGTCAACTGATGCCATCATATTAACGTCAAGGTCAAAGGAGTGAATGAGATTAGCTTTATTAACAAAAAGTAAAAACCAACATAATTTAAGCATTCTGGGCCAGAATTAATATATATGATTTACAAGAGTTTAAAGTACATTGTGAAAATGGGCCTAAACAGGCCCCCGGGCACAAATGAAGATTGCAATTTGAATGCATAGCAGCATATATGGCTGCATAACGTCTAAAACGACCACGAAACGGTCGATTTCGTTAACCGTTTCGTTTTAAAACAAAAATTGATCACCCATTTACGTTAACCGTTTCGTTTTGGATGAAACGGTCGAAATCACAAAAATATCACGAAAATACACATGGACGAAACTGTTCTAAGCTTTCGTTAACCGTTTCGTTTATAAAACGCAACAAAAAATCTAAACCGTTTCGTTCCGTTTTGGACGAAACGAAATGAAAGGACGGTCGAAACGGTGACCGTTTTCACCCCTAGCAGCATAGGGATGTTTTTGGAGTCGGATCCTCTGGTCGTTTTTCGATCTGGACCGTCCGATTTAATCTCAACGGTTAATATTTTTTCGGGCCTATCAATCGTGGTACTAGCACGGGGCATCCATAGCCATTAAGATTAAATCAGACGACTCAGATCTAAAAACGACCAGAGGATCTGGTTCCGATGTTTTTCAACTTTTTTATGAGATGACGGTTTTTCTGCATCACCTCTTTGTATTGTTATTTCTTGCTTTTTGTTTATTTTGAAAAAATCAATTGATCCCATTTTCATTGTTTTTTTGTTTGACCGATTACCAAGGTTTGTACTGTTTCAGGCTAAATCTTGATTGAGCTGAAATTGCATTACGGTGGGCGAGTTGGTGTGAAATTGACCTGAAGACGAGATTGCAGAGCTAAAGCACGAAGTTAATTTACGATTAAATACACAATTTAATACTTAATAACCTGACACTAGGCGGCAACCAAAGTGTCATTGCTCATTGGTTAAATGGTTCAAATAAGCGAACCGGAAAAATAAACGTCCAAATATCAAATATTCGGAGGAATCACTCCAGGTGCTGTGCAGGAGAGATTTCAGTTGGTCCTAGGTGCTTATTTATTAGCATGAAGATGTATTATATAATATACGCACGCTTATTCCACTACCGGACGTTATAAAATGCTTTTTCAAATTTAAACATTCAAAATTGAGCACATCATCGTTTAACCAGTTGAAATCAGACTGCAATTTAAAAATTCATTGCTTCCACGCGGACGCCGCTCAAAGATCGTGCAAATTCTCTCGATTTTAAGTTTTTAACATAATTTTACTAACCAGAGTCAAACTATAAATGAGAAATAGTACATTTGAAATTTTTTTATTTTTCGAATTTTTGTGAAGTTGGG
The DNA here is from genome assembly GCA_028095005.1 of Rhynchospora pubera. Lineage (NCBI taxonomy): Eukaryota > Viridiplantae > Streptophyta > Magnoliopsida > Poales > Cyperaceae > Rhynchospora > Rhynchospora pubera. Next base: position 205,341,766 of record CM051462.1, on the reverse strand, counting down.
CGCCTAGTTACAACAATCCCAGCTTTATCAAGAGCAGAACTAATAACTGCAATCAAACAGTCAAGCAATCAAATAATCCAATTACTAATTTTGAAAATAACTCTTTGGCATCACTACAATAACGGGGTGATAAGGGTCATCCCTATATTTCGTCATCCCCATCATCTCCAGCGCTACTTCATTAATAACAGACGCGTTTTCTAAAAATGAAAAAAATTCCCATCCCCATCCAGCGATATCTCATCCCTCTTTCCTTTTTGTTCTCTCTGTCCCTCTGTACCCAGGGATATCCCTCTGTTTTTCTACCTCCCTCTCACATTAACTACAATAACAACAATTACTAATACTAACTACAATAGTTAGTATCCGAACCACAACATTTACTCATATTAACTTCAACAGTTGATATCTGAGCTACAACAATTACTAATACTAACTACAACAGTTAGTATTCGGACTACAACAATTATATATGTCAACTTCAACAATTTAAATATGCCAACTTCAACTATTACCTTCAACATTTAAATATGCCGACTTCAACAATTACGATATTACCTTCAACATTTAAATATATTAACTTCAACAGTTATGAAGTGTGTAGGAGGAAGAGGAGAAGGGTGGGGGGGACGGTGTACATGGGAGGGACGAGGGGGAGGGGGGCCGCGTATATGGGAGGGAGGATGGGGGAGGGAGGAGGGGGCAGGGGAGGAAGATAGCGTACGGAGGAGGGGGGAGGGGAGAGCGTGTACGCGTGAGGAGGGAGGAGTTAGTTACGTACGCGTGAGGATGATGAGCATGATAGTATCCTAGGGATGGTTCTAAGCAATTCCGCTATAATAACTAGAATAAGATAAAAGCAATTGGATATTTACTCCCTCAAATCTCGACCGCTGTATTGCATAAAAAAAAGGGAATAAAAAAAAGGGCCTGCCGCCTGGTAACTACAATCGAACAATCAAGTGATCACTTAATCACATAGTTTTTAGTATCGTACGATTCACGCTACGTATCGCACGGTACGGTACGAGTCGAAGCCTAATCGAGACGTACCGTGCCTGTATATCGGAGATGGAGGGTATCGCCGGAATCGTGCACGATTCAACGAGCGATACACGTATCGTATCGAATCGTGCGATACGAACGATATGGTAGTAACCAATCAGATAACGAGATAGATGCGACGATTTAATTTTTTCAATAAAATATTTGGTCGTCGCTTTTCTTCGTGCGCCAGAGCCCAGAGGAGAAAAAATGTGAATGGGAAAGAGAAGAAACTGACAGGTGGGACCCATATTAATTGGACATAAGAAATGGGCTCAAGTGGGCTTTACCCCTCTGTTTGTCTTATTTCAGCTAGAGAATTATACGATATTTATATTAATTAACTTATAGATATTTATATTCCAACTATACCAATTAACTTTCAGATATATTATAATTATAATTATATTATATAATCCACATTATTAATCATTAATGATTATACTAATTATAATTTATATAAGTTACATAGTATAATAAATTAATAATATATAAAATACAATATAATAATTATGATAATTATAATCTAATATATTATATAGTATAATATTTTATAAACAATATAATAATTAGTAATGAATATGAAATAATAATAATATAATATTATACAAGTACAAATATAATGATTAAAATGACTACAATTTTTATATTTTATATAGTAAAAATGATATAATAATGTTAATAATAATACAGTAATTTACAATATAATTTTATAAATTACGCAGATGATGTTACTCAAATAAATTAGACAAATTATACAGTAATAACCAATACTTCCACCTAATGATGACTAAATGGATGAAAATATCATTGTTAACGTATCTTTAACGATTCGTTACGATACACGATACACGGTTCGATACTAAATCCATTGATACACGATACATTTTACGATTCTAAAAGCATGCTTAATCATATTACTAAAAATGAAAAATGTGCTTATAATTGTCTGCTAAAAAATTAGAAAGTCGGATTCCCCCTACCCTTTATTGCTCCTTCCTCCTCTCCCGTCCAGCAACCCTACGTCCCCTCCGCTCACCTCTCCCCTATTCCTTTACGACATAAAAAAAAATACTCCCTTGAGGCAAATAAATACTCGCTTATAGTTATTATTAATTACTTAAGTGAACTACGTATTTACACTCATTAGGTGCTCTCTTATTTTATTAGCTGCTTTCTTATACTTATTATTTTCTTCATTGTGACTATATTAGTTACTCTCTTTTCTTAGATGTACATAAAAACTTATTAGATAATTCCTTACCTTAAAATTATATATTTTCATAATAAAACAAATTATATACTTCGTGGGTGTGTTTGGTAAGTAGCGAACAACTCAGTTTGTGAATTAGAGATATTCACGCCGAACCAAACGACGAGCGAAAGTTAGCGAACAACTCTAATTCGTGTATTTTGAGTTTTCGGCGAACTCAGCGAACTTATTTTTCTGAACTGAAAAATTATATTTTAATACCCATTCTCAAGTATTCAGGGTTCTCGAACCCACGTTCAAGCCCATTCCAAACATACCCTGTCATTTTACTATTTCTTGTTGTATTGATGAAAGGAGAGATGAATTGACAGCAAATGTAAGGAACAAAGAGAAGGAATGATCAGAGGAAGGAATGACGAGAGGAGAGAGATCACGTAAGGAGACAGATGGGAGGAGAGGCGCACACAAGGGTGAGGAGAGGTGCACCGTGCTTCGTGCACGTGAGGGTGAAGGGATTAGGATTGCTCATAAGGTGAAAGGAAGGGGAAAGAAAAAAGAACGATGATTGCTTGGAAAAGTTAAGTAATTAAAAAAAATCGAAATTGCTTTCCGTCATCCTCTCTTCTATCATCCTTCATCATCTCCCATCCAGACACGTTAATAACTGAACGCATTAATAACTGAATGTCATCATCATCCCATCGCATCCTCATCTCACTCTATCTCATCCCATCTTCTATTCCTTATCTCTGGTCTCATTCTCCTTCCTCTTTCCTCTTTCCTCCTTAGTTCTGATTTTTCCTTCCGTCACGTAACTTTTTTTTTATTTAGTGAAAAAATTTCTCAAAACCTTTATATATATAAGTAGAACCTTTATGTATATTAAGTAGAATCTTTATATATATTAAGTGGAACTGTTATGTATTAAATAGAATTACAGAGAGAGAACAATTGTATATCCATTTCCTATGTGTTCGCTCCCTCCCTTGTGTGTCATTGCCTCCCTCCCCTCTGTGAGGATTGTTAAGGATTGTTATAATTAGAGAAAGAGAGCAAATCAGATGAGGATGATGGGGAGAGGGAGTGAAACAGAGAGGAAGAGAGGGATGAGCGAAGGAATGGAGAGGGAGTGAAATAGATGGGAGGGGGGATGAGTGCTGGGTTCCAAAAACAGAAATGGCAGTTACAATAAGTTTCCAAAAATGAAAACACGTTTTCAGAGATGATGGAGGATGATAGGATCTAAAAATGATATTTATCAGCCTCGAAAAAAAATTATATAAGAAAAGATAATTCGTAATTAATTGCCAAGCTTGTCTGACGTGATAGATCCATACCGTTAATAATTATTGTTTATTTTTTTTTGAAGGTAAATCATTGTTTATTTAACCAATTCCGTAGGAGCTGTCGTGAGCGCGTGACAAGAATAAAATAATTATTGTTTATTGTTTGTGAGTGTCTTGTCAAAATAATGATATTTACATCAAAATTAATTCCGATAAACATCAATTGAATGATATTTTATTAAAAATTTATTCCAACCGAAGTTCGAACTGTAAAAAGTTAAAAAAAAAGTGTTCATCGTTATAGAGCAAAGAAATTTTTAAAAAATATTATTACAAGGTTGCATAGTCAATCAGTGCCGTGTCAAATCCACCGTCCAATGTAGAAATCCAACGGCATCCGGCTTGAGCAACACAATTAGACCGCACTGCGTCACGCTCTCACCTCTCAGAGTCTCAGTCGGACTGTTCAAATGAGAGAGAAAATATCTCAATTTCAAAAAAATTCAAAACAAGTACAGTGGGGCCTACTCACCGACAAGATAAACTCATCGAACGGCTCGTCTCTACCCTAACAATTGGAGGGAGAAAATCGCGTCCGTTGGATCACACTCCCACTCTCTCACTCACTATATAACCTCTCTCACTGCCTTGTACAGAACCACTATCTTACGCCTCCTCCTCTCCGTTTGCTACTTCCGATCTCTCCTTTTCGCTTTCGATCAGAGAAATTTGTAGTTGGTGAGTTTCTAGATCTGATATTCTTATCTTTGTTATGTCAATTTTAGGTTCGTACCCCATTTTCCTTAGCAATTTTCTCATTCTTTGTTATGCAAATTTCGTGCATTTTCAGTTAGATTAGTTTTAGTGCTTGCTTTAAAGTACTAGCATTACAAGTATCTCAATAGGAAAATGTTGTGTGAAGTTCTTTAGTTTGAGATTTTTTGTCAAGTTCGAGATCTGACGATTTAGAGGTGTCGTTTGAAATTATTGGTCTTATTTTTGTTCGATATTACTAGTTGATCCACAAAATAAACCTTTGTTTAGTGAGACCCTAAAAAATAAAGAATCTACTGCGGAATGATGGATCTATTTTGTTTTAAATTAACAGATCTATGTTTTCCGTCAGATCTACATCGGATCTTTCTGTACCTAACTGCTAATTTTTCGTTCGGTTTAAAAAAAAAAATTGAAAATTGATTATTGCTAGGTTAACAAACCTCTACAATCCCAGGCCTGATTTATTTTATTTGTAATAATTTTCTTACTATACAGACAAACCAAAACAACAACATGAGAGAAATTCTCCACGTGCAAGGAGGCCAATGTGGTAATCAAATCGGTGCCAAGTTTTGGGAAGTAGTCTGTGATGAGCATGGTATCGACCCGACAGGACGGTACACAGGCACGAGCGATTTACAACTCGAGCGGGTTAATGTGTACTACAATGAGGCCTCGTGCGGTCGGTTTGTCCCTCGTGCTGTGCTCATGGATCTTGAGCCTGGCACTATGGACAGTGTGAGAACGGGGCCATATGGGCAGATCTTCAGGCCTGATAATTTTGTATTTGGACAGTCTGGTGCTGGAAATAACTGGGCCAAGGGGCACTACACTGAGGGGGCTGAACTTATTGATTCGGTGCTTGATGTTGTCAGGAAGGAGGCTGAGAACTGTGACTGCCTTCAGGGTATGATCTAGTTCATCTTGTTTATTTTCTTTTATTGTTCAGTCATATTCATACTACCTTTATCCATTCTGTGTCAGAGGAAAGTTTTAAGTGCAGTGTACACTCTCATGAATTTTGAATTTTGCCAGGTTGCCTTATCGATGATATTGGTTGACACCCTTTAGTTCAAAATTTTTGGTTTACTTCTTCATAAGAAATGCTTGTCAGTAAATATTGGTTCTGTTTGTTTGTATTTGTTCATCTTCCTATACTTGAATATGGTTTTCTTGTTTGAGAAAAATTGCAACTTTTTGTTTGGATAAAGCATCTGAATTTTCAGAAAACTTATACTGAGAAAAAGAATCATTGCATATAATCTGGTCTGGGTTCTGATATGAAGAAGTTTTAACTTTTAACCATGGCTCTATTAATTATATTATTTATATTGCCATAGACTGCCATTCAGATTTTTGGTTTATCAGAAGTTCGCAACTCATTGCATTCTTCTTTTAGCATGCACCTCTTTTGTCCCTTTAAAATTGAAAGTGTGTTCTTAACAATATTTCTCAACCAGGTTTCCAAGTTTGTCATTCTCTCGGTGGAGGTACAGGATCTGGCATGGGGACACTACTGATCTCTAAGATCAGAGAGGAGTATCCTGACCGCATGATGCTCACCTTCTCTGTCTTCCCCTCACCAAAGGTATCTGACACAGTAGTTGAACCCTACAATGCAACTCTCTCGGTTCATCAGTTGGTGGAGAATGCTGATGAGTGCATGGTTCTTGATAATGAGGCGCTATACGATATCTGCTTCCGCACCCTCAAGCTCACTACACCAAGCTGTAAGCATCTTTTTTGTTTACCATTTTAGTTCTATTAAATTTGTAGTTTAGCTTCTATTGAAATATGGATTTGAGTGCTGGCATATGCAACCTGTTATCACTATATTTGTTAGGATGATAGTCAGTGTGCAATATCTCACTGACCTGATTGTTGGCTGAATTTTAATGAAGTTCCTTTTTGTTAGCTTAAAATCTTGGGGAATGATACTTTTCACAAGCTTTATTTAAATATAGACAAATAGGACATAATTGTTTATTTTTAGTCAGTTCAGTCTTGTTGATGTATATCAGTATATATGTACTCAGAAGTACTGAGAGACTTAATTGTTACTGATTGGGGAACTGTAGAGCAAAGTCTTTGTCATGCAAATTGACCTCACATATGCCTTCTTCCTTTTCTTATCAGTTGGGGATCTGAACCATCTCATCTCGGCCACAATGAGTGGTGTAACCTGCTGCCTTCGCTTCCCAGGCCAACTGAACTCTGACCTGCGCAAGTTGGCCGTAAATCTCATCCCCTTCCCACGTCTTCACTTCTTCATGGTTGGATTCGCCCCACTCACCTCTCGTGGGTCCCAGCAGTACTGTGCCCTCACTGTCCCCGAACTCACCCAGCAAATGTGGGATGCCAAGAACATGATGTGTGCTGCTGACCCCCGCCATGGCCGCTACCTAACTGCCTCAGCTATGTTCCGTGGCAAGATGAGCACAAAGGAAGTTGATGAGCAGATGATCAATGTGCAAAACAAGAACTCCTCGTACTTTGTCGAGTGGATTCCCAACAATGTGAAATCAAGTGTGTGTGACATTCCTCCTAGAGGGTTGTCGATGGCAAGTACATTTATTGGGAACTCAACCAGCATCCAAGAGATGTTTAGGAGGGTGAGCGAGCAGTTTACAGCTATGTTCAGGAGAAAAGCTTTCTTGCATTGGTACACAGGCGAAGGAATGGATGAGATGGAGTTCACCGAGGCTGAGAGCAATATGAATGACCTGGTTTCAGAGTACCAGCAGTATCAAGATGCCACTGCTGATGAGGAAGGTGAATATGAAGATGAGGAGGAATTGGCTGAAGAAGAAGACATGTGAAATGTTATGGTTGAGTGAATCCGATGTCTAGATTAGTTTATCTAGTGAGAAATGCAACTTATTTGTAGTATTATTAGGGATATCCTTTACTCTCTGGATTGCAGTTTTTTTATTGGGTATTTTTTTTGTTCCCTTTCTTGGGGACGGTGAGCTTGGAAGCTATATATGCGGTGCTTATATGGCTATGTAAAACTTGTGTGGTTATATTTTTCTCTATTAATCGTGCATTGCAATGCTTCATTTGTTGCGTGTTTGGATCAATATCCTCGAATTTGCATCTACAACATGTCGTTAGATTATCAAATTCCCAGCAGCACGCAAGAAATTTATTATTCTAACGTCAAACAAGCTTTGATATTGCTTGCACTTGCACGTTGACATTACGAAATTTTTTTTGATAGTGCTTGCACGTTCAAACAAGTTTCCGTGCCCAGGCAGTTTGGCATGCTAATGCTATTAGTAAAGTGAAAAAAAAAATAAACTCCATGTACCGATTAACGACCTGAGGAACACTTGCCATTTGCCAATTGCAAGCTTATTAAGCTAAAGGAAGGTTTATGTTCTGTTTAACCAGATCAAATTCGAATACACTCAAGACTGTCTACATATCATCATAAATCTGATGCCTCAGCATTAGACACTTTATCTTGTTTATAAAACAAGAATGCTTATGAATGGCCACAAAATAAATAACAGGCATCAAATTTAAAACATGATCACAGAGTTTCCTCAGAGATTGTCAACAACTTCATGTTGCTCTTTCTCGTAACTAGACAAAAAAGACAACAAAAAGAGAAAAACACTCTTGTTGCCAGGGCAACAAAGTAAATCGAAGATATGGAGACAGCATCAATCCTGGAGAACTCCCAGTATGTCATCATCCCTAAATAAATGGTACCTGAATGTAAAAAAAAAAAAAAAATTCCATAAGATTTACCACATGACCTCATTTCACAAATTGAGTACAAAGAAAGCTCAATTGTAACTCAGATCCAAATAAACACAGATAATATAATCTTCTTGCAAATCAACAAAACTACACATAAAGAACTAATTTGAGAGAGAGAGAGACGTACACTTTGTCGCCTAGCTTGACTTCAGTGCCTCCATATTCTGGCAAAAGAACCTCTTCTCCTTCCTTGAAGGTAACAGGAATCACATTCCCATTCTTGTCACGGTCACCAGGACCCACTGCTACTACTTTTGCAGAGTTCAACTGTAGAGAAACAGATATGCATAATAACACTATCAATAAGATGATCCTTGAAGTGAAAATTGAAAAAAAACAAAATGTGGTGTTAGCACATTGCAACCAAATATTAGACTCCTTTGGCAAACAACACAGTTTCTAATATTTGTACCAACTACCAACAATTTTGGATCATTTTACAACTAATAACCAATCAACAAAATTCAGATCCTGCCAACAGATGTGACCGAATTGTTCACATACAAGAAATAGGTAAGCAACTGCCAAAATAATTCTTTGAAACTTGTAATTTTACTACTTTAGCTACTTATCAGTGATAGTTAACCAGATCTAAAATTTTTAAATATTAAAAAAAGAGGATGGCTGTTGAGGATGCGTACTCACAAATCTAGATACCAGATAATTTTCCATCAACGAATTAAAAATGGGAAGAAATTAACCTCGACATACAACAAAGGGCAGTAGAAATAGTACCTTACTGGTCTTTTCAGGGAGAAGGATACCAGCGCTGGTCTTGGAAGGAGGCACGATCTTCTCGACCAAGACGCGATTCAAAGCTGGGATCAAGCGCTTCGCCATTTTCTACTGAAGAAATGTTTCTGGTGTCTGGCGTGTGAGGCTTTGCGGCTGGATTAGTGAGAGAAGGCAGCTGAGGAGCTTAGGGTTTAGTGGAAGCGACACCGAAGGAGAGGTTTATGGAGGCGAGATCAGATGCGAAGGAAATCACATCCTCTGCCTGCCTTTTAAGGTAGGCAGGGTGCTCACTTTAGATCCGAACCGTTAGATCTAATCTCAACGGTTAAGGGAGCCCCGTGCATGTAACCAGATTGATAGGCCCGAAAAATTTTAACCGTCGAAATTAGATCGAACGGTTCAGATCTAAAGTGAGCACCCTGCCTACCTTAAAAGGTAGGCAGAGGATACGGACCCGATGCGAAGGGGCGTTCGAGAAGGTTCTAGCACAGTCAATTAATTGGGCCCGTGTTGGGCTAAAAGTGGTCCAGGAAATAGTCGGCCCAAATAACAGTCAACTAAAAACAGTTGTAACTTGTAAGTTATCTTATTGACTTGTGCCAACATAAATGTTTACACTTAAGAAAAAGATAATTTAAACATGAAAAAAATATAAAAGTATTATATTGTTAAGCTAGCACGATATATCGTAATCCTAGTCCTACTGTGATATTTGTGATCTTACTGTAATATAGATATTATTGTTGGGATCATAGTGTTTGTATCTGAGCAGAAAAAATAGAATACCCAGAGTCCCAGACTAAAAAAATACACTATGATATCAGAAATTATGCTTCAAACTAATCTATATAGAAGATAAAAATTGAACAAAGTAGTAAGGTATTCGTTTAATAATTATAAGGATGTTTATTGTCCTAACGCAAGTATAATTTTTGGATTTGATGTTATCTAATGTCCTCAGTAAAAATTACTAATACTGATACTAATAATGATAATAATCGAATTCTCCAGCTTGCAGTTTGAATGAATAAAAAAGTTAAAACATCAATAATGCTCAAGTATGAATCTTCTCCAATAGCTCTTCCACTTGTACCAAAGCTATCTATATTTTCTAAGAAAAATGTCTTAGCAATATTATTCCTGATTTACGATGAATTAATTCATCATTTTAAAATAATTTCAGAATTATTGCCGCTGAAAGAGCAGACAGAGACAGAGACAGAGTTAAGAGTTGTGCACCTACGTCAAAAACTAACAGTAAATTGGGAAAAACTACCAATTGCCAATTTCAATATAGCATATTCATTTTTGAAATTTCAATAGAAGTATGTATAAGCTTAAATTGCAACACTTCAAACTCAGTTACTATACTATGTACACAGAGAACAAGAAATAAAGCAAAATGCAATAACTATTGCTCAAAGTTCATTGAATAAATTCACAGAGAAGACTGATCACTATAAATAAAGCAAAATGTACTAAAGCACCCCAATTTATTAAATAATCTTTGACGGGTCCAAACTTCACACATAATCTTTTAGCCACCAAGGTCTTCTTCTTTCTCGAGCTATGAGTTTTCTTCTTCTCGAGCTATAGGTTTTCTTTTATTTCGAGCTATAGGTTTTCTTCTTTCTCGAGCTACACGTGTCGGTGCTTCAGGTGGGCCCGCCTCTCTCAGCCCATTTTCTCCTTCTCCATCTTTCACACAGACCAAGTCAGGATTGGAAACTACAGGCGTAATCAAATCATTCACTGCTATTTCTGAGAAGGTGCCAACCTCCAAGGACCTATTGCACATATTAATGTGAGTACTGCAGCAGTTATAACTTTTAAAGATTATTTTTTTAGGATGAGCTTAAATAGAAATGGCCAATGACTCTCCTTGGCACTGGTACTAGCAGCATTAGGAGAAATTTAGCCTACCTTGTCTCCATTTCATGAGAGTGGACATGGGGCCCATCAGACACATCACAGTTGTACCGATCCTTTACTTGTGTCGCCAACCTAAATTCATGATTCAAAGTATTGAATAATCATGAGATAGTAGATCCGCTTCTTGCATATATAGATGTCAATAATATGTAAAATCTAAGGTTATAAATCAAAACAGCTTTTCTTGCTACATCCATTGAAGCTTAATGTTTTTTATCTTAAAGCAAAATATTATTTTTTAAAGTTGAACATGAACAAGAATAGTTACCTCTGTCTATTACATGGAAGGATGTAGTTGGGTCCACTGTATACCCGGTCTTCAACAAGCTGGGTACTCATAGAAGAGTTGCCTGGGTACTCGTACAGATTCCTGGTACAAGATCAAGAGTAAGCATTAGACAAATCAAAAGTTAAGGAAAAGTAGTTTACATAAAGGAAAAAAAAACTAAATTCACTCAACAACTAGGTATTGTGTTCTTGGGTTACGCATACATGAAAGAGAGAATAACACTTATCACATACTCGTTGTATTGGGCCTCAATTAGAGTACCTTCATAATTCCAAAACCCAATTCCTTGGTTATTTCATATGCAGTTTCATGCAATGTTGATTAATTGGTGTCATATGAGATACAGGTACAAGAATATAGCATTGATCTGACAAAAATATTGAATATTGGTATTCCAATAATCATCACAGATGAATTTATCAAACCAAATATTGTATCATGTGTGGAAAATTAGAAACTTCGATTCTAGAACCCAATATCTCACGCTACTGTTAGATAGGAATAAAATGAAAAGTAATGTAGCAACTAGTAACTTTGGAAATGGCTTTTTTAGATGAGAATTTGTAATAATATTCAGAGATAATATTTTTCGCATTGGAAAGAAAGAAGAATTTTGCATATCTCGTCCCTGTTTCATGTGAGTGGGTTTGGTGGAATCACATCCTCTACCGACCTTTTAAGGTCGGTAGAGTGACAACTTCCGATCTAAACCGTTAGATCTTATCTCAACGGTTAAGGGAGCCCCGTGCATGTAACTGAGATTGATAGGCCCGAAAAATCTTAACCGTTGAGATTAGATCAAACGGCTCGGATCAAGAGTTGGCCCTCTACCGACCTCAAAAGGTTGGCAGAGGATACCCTCCCGGGTTTGGTGTCCACATGTGGACCCGTATCCTCTGGATGGTTTTATTCAACCATCCAGTGGACGTTTTGCAATCCGAGCCGTCTGATTTAATCTAAACGGTTAGATTTTTTCGGGCCTATCAATCTTAGTATCATGCACGGGGCATCTATGACCATTGAGATTTAATCAGACGGCTGAGATCTAAACCATCCACTGGATGGCCATCCAGAGGATGCGAAGTGGTCCACATGTTGCCCCACAGTTGTAGTACCAGCTTTGGTACTCACCAGACGCCACCATTTCTCTAAAACTCCTTTGCCATGCATTTTCATCCTCAACTTTCATCACTAACCTGAATTTGAAAATTAGAATAAGTATGTAACCACAAGATAGAGACAATATGGATTCTTATTGCAAATACCACCATGATACGGGTTTAGACTTTAGAGAGACAAATTATTCTTGCAACATACAATGGAATTTAATAACTTGTTTCAAAGATAGAAAAAGTAATAATTTCCTTAAGAGCTAACTAATCATTACCTTCGTGTCTTATTTGGAGTGTAGTAATAGGGCCCACCATAGGACACATCATCATAGAGCAGTGAAGTATCATTTCTTTGGAGAAACCTATGATGGTATGTAGGGAAGCCGCTTATGTTCTCACAGGTGTTAGGTTGTAGAGGTACGGAGCTTCTACTGTCAGATGTTGAGCAGTTGAACAGATCTGCCGAAGAGGTGGGGTCCACCGAGGACCTACCCAGCCTGTGAATTTTATGAAATATCAGCAGCATGTTGAGTATTAGAGAATTTTTTTCTTTTAAATAAAACATGAAGACGACAATTATATAATTTTTATAAATAACATTAAAAAAAAGTGAACTACATTATCATTTAAAGATATAGTAAGAAGATGAGATAAGTATCTGCCAGAGAAAAAGAGCTAGACATACAAGCTAATCTCCTCTGGTGGGTTGAGGTGGGATCCACTGAATGACAAATTACCATCAAGAAAATATGAAATATCAATCTGCCCTGTTCTTATGTGCTCATATAGTTCTCTATAAAATCTACAATATTCAGTTTCTCCCTCTTGCTTCATATATAATCTGCAATTATCACAAAGCAAAGTATTATCACATAGACATACTGTGTAGTCTAAAGAAAATCAATTCATTAATGGTAGTTTTGGCAAATGATTCCCAGATACCAATTCTGTAATTTGAAAGAAAGATAATATTTTCACTAGTTGTACTGATTAGATACCATCACTTGCCTTGAACTGATTAGATAAATTAATTAGGTTCAGATTTGATACAGAGAGAAATTTCTTGCAATATAAGTGGAGTTCAAAATATCTTTTTACATGTAAAGCAGTAATTATTTTTCTGAAAGTTAACTAATTAATGATCACCTCCGTGTCTTATTTGGAGTGTATTAGTAGGGCCTACTGTATGCCACGTCATGATATTGCTGTGAAGTAGCAGAGCAATGAAGAAATCCATAATGATCAGCAGTGAAGCTACTTATGTTCACAGAAGAATCCCTAGTACAAGAACTAGAGTTAGGTGTAGATATACAGATCAAAAAGGAAAAATAGACAAAGAAAACAATTTTGGGTTATCTCATCAATAGATCCATGAAATGGAGGATCGATGGCTGTCATACCAGGGGGCAGGTATAGACTGCATGCCCAAATAAATCCAGACAGAACAAAAACTTGGTCTTTAATTTAACAGTTGATTGTAAAGATATTGATTCTAAAAACAAAAATCATTGCTTTTAAGAGAACAAACTCCTAGATTCTGAGAGCAAAAGTCACCTTTCCCTCTTGAGTGTGACATGGGAACTGACCCCACCAGTTGGCACATGATTAGCCCAATCTGGGTTGACGATGTTTTGCTGAGATTCCGAGTAGTCGGAGTACACATAGGGAAACTTGGTATGAAAAATAAAGTGAGGATTTAAAGAATTAATACAAGTAGAAGTACAGAGAAGACAATATAGCAAAGCAACAAAAGTTGCACCTAGACATGGTTCATAGATGTCTTATCTTTCTCAACACAGAGATTACATTCTGAATTAACAATCCTAAAAGAGTTGGTTTCCAATTTTACATTCAGATAAATCAATGTTGTCCTAAATTTAACCACCATTAATTTTAATCTAAAGAAGATAATAAAATAACCTTTTGCTGTCAACAAAAATTTTAAAATCCGGCATGTCATGTACGACATCATCGCTAACGGGCCCGTCGTCTATCACATCCTCCAGTAGAGGCTGCGTAGCTGTGCTGGTTGCCAAAAATTGATAGTAATCATGTAAGGCGGGTGTATTGGAAGAGAAACCTAGTACAAGGAGGTGTTGGGAGTAGGCGGTTTGCTTATAGGGAGAGCTGGTACAAGAAGTAAGAGTTAGAAATCAGGTAGTGTACCAGTCGGTAGTATTTCATAATTTTGTGTCAACTGATTTTAGAGAAATGGATGGATGAACCCTGTATACATGTAGTGTTTGCAAGAAATTAAGGATCAAAATTCATTCGTTTCACAAATAAAACAGAAATAGCTAGCTAGAGGAGAAGAATAAATAATGTCTGGAAAGGTGGTCTTTAATAACAGAAGAAATAATTAATAATAATAATGGTAATTATATTGATCATAAAGTTCATAATTTGGAAAGTAGTGATTGACTTAATTGGAGTAGTTATTGAGTAATTGAACAAGTACAATTAATTGGAAGAGTAATATTAATGAATGAATTAATTCCAAATTAACATACATACATACATATATATTCAATTAAGATTAAAACAAAAATACTACTAATAATAAGCTATTGGTGGATCGGTGCATAGCAATAGATATGTCCTTAATTAATTAGTCTGTAGGAATTAGAGATGAAAGTTGTATTATGTGTTTGAAATTAAAACCCTAGCTCTAGCCAGCTAGATGTTGGTTAATTTGGTCATTGGTATTTAAAAATATATATAAACGTTGGGAAAAAGAAAGAGGAAATGAAAGAGTCGCACCTTTCTCCCAGTCCCAGCAGGGACTTGAGAATGGAGCGAGGAGGAGTAGGAGATGATGCAATCGACAAGGATCGATGATCGAGGAAGCTTATGGCGAGAATTAGAAACACGATTTAAGAAACTAGAAAGAGAAGTTAAGACAAAGGAGGAGAGGAGCGTTCTCTTTCTTTTTCTCTTGACGAATGAACGATGAATGATGAGTCTGCTCGATCGAGGAGTCGTTGTTTATTTTAAAGGAAGGAAGAAGTAGGAGGTAGGACTGCTGTTTGTGTCGCTGGCGTCACCGTTACGCAAACATTCCTTCCATATATAACCGTCTCCTGGGCCTGGCCCCACCTGTCTGTCTGTCTGTCAGTCGCAATTGATCCATTTTCGGCATTTTTTATATAAAATGAGATGAGAACAAAGGTACATTAGTATATGCCCCTGTTTCAGCACTCTCTCTTTCCATATGTCCCCACCTGTCAGTCACACACACAGACTCTGCCGCAACTCCTTATCCTAATTAATTAATTTCCTTTTTTTTGGGTTAATCCGAATTCTCTCCATTTACTTCTCGTTTTCCCAAAAAGAAAATAGAAGTAGGGCCCAAGGAGTCTGGATTAGAAATCACTATTACTGTTCAGTGTTCACTGTGCTCTCGCTTATTAGCCTAGGAATTTAGGATATTTGGAGAGACTTGATTTTTAGCAATACACTCCAAATTTAGAGTGTCAAGACTAAAACATCCTCAATTTGTTTCTCATTAGATCATTTTTTTAAATTTTTTTATTTGTTTGTTGAAAGTAAGATATTTTTGGTCTTTACACTTTTAAAATTGGTGTGTTTTGCTAATCGGAGGAGTTAGCTGAGCAATTCCTTGATATATGGGAGGGGCGAAATTAACGGACAAGATATATTCATTTTTTTTTCTATAGAAAAATGGTTGATCCCTCTACCAGTCTACCGTATCCGTATCAGTACTTTATTACTTGGCCATCATACTCGAACCAAACCAACTGCTGTAATTAAGAACAGCCTTTTCTATTTTACTTTTTTTTTTAAAAAAAACAAGGACATTGAAACAGACCGGTATTGAACGAAAAGTGTCAAAAATATGCCTCTCTTGTTTTATTGAGCAAATAAGGATGCAGAAATAGACAAATAAGTTAAAATAATAAACCAAATGGATCCTAGATAGATAATAATTGACCAACAAAAAATTCCGATGCAAATTTGAAATGGGTAATCGAATTGATTAATTGACGGATTCTATGAACAAATATGTGCTATAATAAAATTAGTTTGTTTTTAGGCATGTTTGCAAATTACTTCGAGGGAAAGTCTCTTAATCTGACATTGCTCTCCTATCTTGATTCTTGATAGATGCTTGCAACTTGCAAGTGAAATAACCAAATTCCAAATGCATTTCATTTGAAAAAAAAAAGCGGTCAAAGAAATGCGTCCATCACGCCTCCGCCGTCTCCGCGCGCCTCATCCACCCTCCAGCACATCCACATCCACACCCACGGCCACATTTAATGACCTCCTCCGTCGATCTCCAGTCCGCGCCATGTCTCATCTCCTCTCTTCTCCAAACCCCTCTCATCTCCTCTCCACCATCCCCAACCCCACTCTCAACTCCCTCCTCCGCTCCCTCTCCGCCTCCCACCACCTCAACCTCGCTCTGCGCCTCTACACTCTCATCCCCACGCCACACCCATCTCCCCACACCTCCAACACCCTCCTCCACTGCCTCCTCTCTCGCGGCCGCACTCGCACCGCCTTCACCCTCTTTGCCCGCCTCCTTCGCCTCTCTCTTTTCGACCTCACCACACTCAACACTCTCCTTCGCGGCCTCTGTGCGAATTTCCTTCTCCCTTTCGCTTTTCGCCTCTTCTCTTCCTTCCATTTTTTACTTGGCAAGCCACCTGATATCATTTCTTATAACACTTTGTTGAATGGACTCTGTCGGGCCGGGGAAGTCGGCTTGGCACGTAAGCTGTTTGTACAAATTCCTGAGCCAAATGTTGTATCGTATACGACTCTTATTCGTGGGTATTGCTCCAAGAATCTTCCAGACCAGGCAATTGAGGTGTTTGATGAAATGATGGCTGCCGGACTGAAACCGAACAAAATTACGTATAATACACTCATTCAAGGGTTTTGTGAGGCGAGAAGGATGGATCTGGTTAAGCAGATAATGGAGGGTAAATCAGGATTTAATCCTGATACTTGCACCTTTAACACACTAATTGCTTCCTATTGTTCCTTAGGGAGGATTGATGAGGCTGTCAAGGTGTTTGACAGAATGCTTGAGTTGCATGTAAAGCGGGACTCAGCAAGTTATAGTACCATTATGCGTGCTTTATGTGAAGTGGAACTTTTCCAGAACGTGGAGATGCTGGTAGATGAGTTGCTTCAAAAAGAGGTGCTTAAGCGGAAAGGAGTTTGTGTACCTCTCATGGCAGCATATAACCCGGTATTAGATTATTTGTGCACAAATGGTAAAACCAACAAGGCAAGGATGCTTATGAGACAGCTGTTGGATAGAAGGGCCAAGGTGGATATTGTTGCATTTAAAACAGTAATCTTGGGTCATTGCAGAGAAGGAGATTTTGGAGAAGGGCACGAGTTGTTACTGTCCATGATTAAACGAGATCTGGTGCCTGATGATGAGGTTTATATCACTCTAATCGATGGTTATTTGGAACGTCAGAAATGGTACCATGCTTGGGAGATACTTGAGAGGATGCTGAATAGTGGCCACCGGCCTAGAACTGAAACTTTTCATTCAGTTCTGGCTGGCCTCTTGAAAAAGGATGAATTCTCTAAAGAAGCTGGTAGATTGATAGAGGTGATGCTAGAGAGAAATATTCGACAGAACCTCAATCTTTCGACCAATGCTGTTGAAAGTTTATTTAGAAATGGATCAAATGACAAGGCGTTGATGGTTGTCAAGTCCCTTTTTGACAAGGGATACTATGTTAAGGTGGAAAAGATTGTTAACTATTTGTGTGAGATTAGTAAGTTCTCTGAGGCAAGAGAGCTCTTGCTGTTTAGTTTAGAAAAACACCAGAGCTTTGATTCCAGTGCTTTGTGTTTGGTAATTGGTGGTCTTTGCAAGACTAGAAAAGCATTGGATGCTTTTGAGCTTTTTTTTGAAGGGGTTGAGCATGGAATTACAACTTCTCTTTCACGTGAAATCTTAATAACTTTACAGCATGAACTCGAAGGATGTGGAAGACCTAGAGAGGCAAACTTTGTGCGTAAGCAAATTAAACGTGCGTATTCTGAAAATTGATCTATGAATGTTAGCAAAATTGAAGCTTTACAGGAGAAGCTAAATAATTCTGCCTTGTACACTTGTGAAATTTAATTATTCTGGTTTGATGCTCAGCATAATTATGTTGGCTTGATGTCAACATAGCAAACTCACAGGTGTAACAAAAAGGTGAAAAATGTTGAGATGCTGGATAAAAATTTAGATCTCATTACTATTTACAGGAAGTGACTTGTAATTTTCTTGGCGAGGGATAGGAGCTGAAACCGATACCTGTGCTCCAGTACAGCTGAGTGAAGGGGAGACGGGATGAGGGAAGACTAGGGGAGAGGAGATGAGGCTCACCCCCAAATTGGGGATTAACTCTTCTCAAATTTGTGCGTGTGTTTACTAAACCCTCCTTCATCCCCTTCTTATCTATGTTGCAAGGTACCGAATATTGAAGGGCAAACTAATTCCCACCAAAAACTTGCGGGTACTTCATATATTGTAACAAAACCAGCAGGAAACTTGCTTTAATCTGAAATCGAGATTGAACGCTTGGCTTGACCTGAGAGGTAGCCTTTACAGATAACTTTTATTGATTGGTAAAAATGTACTATAGTAACCGAGAAAAACAGCAGGCAAAAATGCACTATAGTAACCGTTAAAATAGTTTCTGTGATGAAGCTCTATATTATTGAAGAAGCGTTCTTCCATAGAGACATCTTGCAAGAATTTTGGCAAAAGAAATGTACATGTATGAATATCAAAAGGAAACAGGGAAATCTTTTTTGGATTTCTGTTAGGTACACATGAATTTGAATATATGGATATAAAGTAAGAAGAAAAAGGGGTAAAGAAAGAAATAAAAAGAAGCAAGGACAAACTAGAATGAAGACCAAGCAGATCTCTCCTACCTAACAACTAACAAGCCTCTTATATGCATTGAAAAACATAGTGTAATCTAACAAAAGTAAACACAAAATTTACTTGTATGAAACAAAAACTTATTGACAATAACTGGGGCAAGAGTTCAAAATCTTCTTATTTAGACTTCTTTTGGTGTCAATGGGACTGTGCTTCAAGCAGAAGGTTTGTTGCTGCATTAAGGTCGTCTCTTGTTAGTAAGAGAGCCTGCATGGCGGAGGTGCGGTCAAATCCCATTGACATAAGAGTTGTCAGAGAAGCTTCTGATGGTTGTGGGAGCATAGGAACAGTTTCCTGATAAGAGAGGCATAGTGAAGGACAAATAAGTTTTCTTCTATCATAAATGTGAATATAATTTAGCTTTATTTGTCATCTCCAAACTAGTGCCATAAAATTCCAATAAATATCATTAAGGTTTGCAACCATTACTGTCTGGCATGCAAATAGCATTGCCATGGTTCAAATAAACATTATGAAACAGATGCAGAAAGAGAACACAATCATTGAATTCTTCTTTTAATATGGTAGGAGCAGTGAATTCTAATATCATATAAATGCTGATAATGACCCCTATTATGACCAATTAAATATTATAATGCATTTATATGACATTAATTTTCTTTTAAGTACACAATTCTAGAATGTAAAAAGTGTTTCGCTAGAAATGGGCCAGAAATTGTAGAGCTAAGCAACACAGTTAGCTGGGTAAGGTTTCAGATCAGGATTTCTCGACCCTCTGGCCAGTCACTGGGGCCAGAACAGCTAGTGAGTCAGCACAGCAATATCTTGGTTTATGTTTGAAGTTATGATCTGCAGACTTGAAAGGCTAGTTTTCCAACTCATGATTTTTCATTTAAACACGAATTTTAAAAATGAAACAAAATTCTGTATCCAGACTAAAATTTGATGATTTGGTAATCACCCACAAGGTCCAGGTCACTACTATTTCTTGAACCAATTGCTGGCAAGGCCTAACAGGTACAGTTATATCTCCAAATAAGGTTATGCTGAACTGAACCAAGAACACCGTCATCAAGTAAAGCTGACGGCACAATAGGCCGACAAAACAATATTAAGAACAAAAAAATTTGTATTAGACATTGACCAAAAGCAAAAAGTATTTTCTTGCCTCTTGTTGATTTACATCTCTCTGGTTACTCGAGTAAGAAGGAAGCCTCTCAACATTACCATCACTTGATGAATTTTGCGTTGAACTACTTGAAGATGGCCATGTCATTCGTGAAAAGGTCGAGGCTAATGCATCTGGGAACTGTAAGAAACCTTTCAGTTTTCACTAAAAAAATTATTGTAACCTAGGGTAAATAATTCTTGAAGCACCTAACAGGCCTTGGTACTTTTTTTAAAAATTCATTAACAATTGCATTTCAGAATTCAGATATCTAATTTATGGCTATGGGTCTGTAATTTATGTTTTGTCATGTCAGCCTCAATGAAGTATGGTCATATCTAATTTATGTTTTAAGCCTGTTCTTTACGAATTTTTTTAAAAGTTTCATAGCGGCTGCCAAGTATTCTTTATGAAAAGTAGCTACCAACAATAACAATTCATTCATCCAACAAACACTGAGAATATGTAATCAAGAGGACTAATAGTACCTTGCATCGACGAATGCCAAATGTATTAAAACGGTAGAAACAGCCAGCCAGAGCACCACACAATCCTGGTACAAGAGATTGCTTCCCTGATGAAAAGAGAAGCTAACAAGAAGTACTATCAATAAATGAATATAAGTTATTAACCATTATAAATCTGACAATGAAATCGAAGTTTAAATTTTAGTTTGTCCTTTACCTGGAGACCTGCCAGGTATATCAATGACTTGTTGCTCAAGTGCACAGTTATTATGCGAAACCGTGATGAGATGGGAATATCAAAGAAAAAGGGAACAAAGGATGCAAATATGAGACTGTATGGTCCTGGTGTGAGTTTATCCAGAAAATCTGAAAAACATCAAACATAAACTATGTAAAGGAAAGAATAAAAAATGTAGACGTGAAGTATATTTTCAATGGGATGTACCTTTTAGGTAACCCAATGCAAGAATCTCAAACAGGAGAGGCACTAGCACAGAAAAGGTAACAAAGACCTGAATGGTTATCATATGTTTAGTGCATATCAATTAACTAGTACTAGTAAAGCAAATAAACATAGAGAAAAATATTAAGGATAATTACAGCATATTTGTTGGAGCCAATCTGTCTCTCAAAAACTCTGAAGTAGTAGAGAAGACATAATCCGAATATCAACTCAGGTGTGGATGAGAAAGCAAAAATTGAACTGATTAACCTCCAGATCCGTAGCTTTTCAAAGATATCCTGTATTTGAAGAAATATTACTATTTTTTTATGTAATATATATGACATAATATACATGTAATTTTCACCACTGTAATGCATAAGGACAAGTCACCAAATATGAAAGTTTGCAAGATAAATGTAAGTATATGCACAGCAATTAAAAACAATGAGTGTACATAAGCAACATGAGGTAACTGAATGTCATTTTTAATTGCAAATTTAGACAAATAATCTGAAGGATCACCACATGATAGTCTGGTAGTAAGATAAATTGCATCAATTCCAGTTCAAAGACAAAATGTACATCACATCACTAACCTAAACAGATCAAAGATCTAAATTATGAAATAAAAACTGAACCTGGTAAGCTAATCCAAGCTTTGAAGAATTGCCACGGACTCCAAATAGGATCGTAAAGAGAGCCGTGGCAATGACGATAGTCTTCGTGACAGGAGCATTATCTGAGCAAAAATAATCAAAAGGAAAACGCAAGATATAGTCCCAAATCGTACTAAAAAAGAGAGAATTTGAACAAAATAGGAACTTCTGATATCTTACGAAACCCGGATGGACCGCCGTTCATCGTCTCCGGCGCAGATAATGCGAGGAATCTCTGGAATAGTCGAGAATTGCGAGGGTTTGTAATCGAGTTTTGTTTTGGAGAGAAGCTCTAGTTCTCTACTTTTTTTCTCTGGGAGAAAAGAGAGAACGAGCAAGAGCTTCAGTTGAAGATGCACAAGTGAATTAATAAGTTAGTGTTACTAAAATATCGGAATTATATAAAAAAATTTGTAATTTAATATTATTTTTGTAATATTTTCGAAATTTAATATTGTGTTTAGAGAATTAATTAATGTCATCTGCAGTTTTGCCATCACTAAACAAAAAATAAACACATATAATATAGACAAGGTGAATATATATAATGATTAAAATGAACATTTACAAACAAATAAGTTCAATAAAAATAGTTGAATATGCATATAAAAATCTGAACAAGAGATGACAACTCTTACTTGTTTGTAAGTGTTCACTTTGATAGTCTGTTCACTTTTACCTTATCTATTATGAGAAAACCTATTGTGCATACTAATGTACAGAAGCTTCGGTGCATACTGATCTGAACTCTTGGATCTACTTCAAAATGACCGATCCAAACCGTCCAATATGATCTCCCTATTGAAATCTCCTTGCCGACCAAATTTTACATTTTTTCGATATTTTTAAGTATTTTTTTTCGGATTTTTAAAAACAGCTATTTTTGAACGGTTCAGAAAAAATTAGATTAGCGATTTTTGGAAATTTGAAAAAAATACTTAAAAATTTCGAAAAAATATAAAATTTGGTCGGTAAGGAGATTATAACAAGGAGATCATATTGGACGGTTTGGATCGGTCATTTTGAAGCAGATCCAAGAGTTGGGATCAGTATGCACCGAAGCTTCCGTACATTAGTATGCACGATATGTTCTCTCATCTATTATATGTGTTCACTTTGTATTTAGTGATAGTAAGTACTTATCATTTTTTATTATTTTTAATTTTTTTGGTTGATTATATTGGAGATTCTGGGGAGACTGGGACCATAACTCCATAAGGCCGTATATGGGCCATATTGATTAGATTTTGAAGCCGAACGGCCCAAATATTAGTTGGGCTAGTCTATTCTCTTTTTCCTCAAATAGAATTAGGGCCCTTTAATCGGGCGTATAGTCGTATAGATGGAAGATGGTCATTGATGAAGCACTGGAATTAACGGTACGGTGATTTACGAAATAAAATGTATCAGTGCGTTAAATTCAAATTTTGTTATTCGAAATTCATCGTTGATACGACTAACTTATTGTGATATACATGTTGAATTTAAATTTTGATAGAATCTAAATTTTATAATTTTTAGTATAGAAAGATTTATTCATTAATTAGCACTTATTAATGATTGCGATCAAAGCCGATTAAGAAATTAGTTCTCATGACATAATTTTTTATATTTATATATTTGTTGGAATTGGGAAAAAACCCAAAATATTAGACGGTTTTTGTAAAAGCAGCGTTCCTGTATGCGGCGACGAACTACTTGCTACTATATATAATTTTTCGAAATAGTGGGACTAACTACTAGTATAGTTGGACAATTATGTCTCATATAAATATCTTGGTAGTTGAAACTAATTTACTAACACTTCAGAGGTCCTACAGGCTACAGGTGCAAACTCATCGATCACTAATTAAGTGCTAGTCAATAAAACAACAAATCATACAGACCGCCGTATAATTACCCATTCATGAAATGCATTTGCTTTCAGTGAACAATGTTTGAAATAAAGATGAACAGTTAGTAAGCAAAATTTTACATGAAGTAGGAATACCCCATTATATTAGCTAGGGGAAAAGAAGAAAAGAAAACATAGATAGACTACAGTGCTAGAGCATTTGTAAAGTCCATGGCTCCATGCCTCCATTGGCATTTCTTAGAAATTTCCCAAGTTGGTTTAATTCGTGCGAACATCCTTTGTTCAAAAATGGATCGATCGACATAGATAACTCATTTTACGGCGATGGAGATATGAGAAGGATTGACATGAATGGCGTGCAATCAAGGAACTACTCGAGGACTTCAACCGGCCAGAATCTTCGCCACATTTTGATCTCATCGTCGGTTTTCAGCTTCCTTATTCCTCCATAAAATCCGTCCGTTGCATTCCCTTTTTCCCGATGATCCTTCCGTCTTATCACCATCTGTCTCCACCGTGAACCGCGTGAGTATTGCTTGAATTCCAGAACCACAATATCTGCCAAAAATTGTAAAAAAAGAAGTCCTACATTTTAACACTAAACAAAACTAATAGAGAAAAGCTTAAATTTTAAAACAAGAAAAAAAAATATGATCATCCAAATTATAAGCATGACTTATAATCATAGGCGTCATTCATTAGCATGGGTAAAAATAGCAAGTAATTAATCTTTTGTTTAGATGGAAATTAGTCATTTGGGATCGAGAAGTTTCTTACCATCCTCATGACAACGACAGAAATGCTCGGTTTGATTACACGTCTCGAAGTGACCAACAACTCCATACCACCAACCTGTTGCCAAATAATTGTACAAAATTTGAGAATCAGCCTGACAAATTAATATCACGGAGAAAATTGTGGAGTGATATCCATGTCTTGGGACCTACCATAAGGGAATTCCTTGTTTTTCCTCCACTGAATTTCAAAATGGTCCCCAGGTCTCAGGTCCTTCAAACAATCAGAGATATGGAGATCATGCGAGGGTGTACTGACTAGTGGGGCCCGCACTCCGTCCCACTTGACTCCATCTTCTGTCTTAACCGGCTTTGTGCCGTGTGGTGGATACCTACAAGAGTAAAAAGAAATTAATAATAGTGGAAAAGATGTCGACTAGACATTTTTTTTAAAACATATAACTGAACTAGATATGATATTGTATATATCATCATATCATGGCATGTACCTTGCAAAGAAGGTATTGGTGTGTCTGTCGTAGCTAAGGTGCGCGTCATAGCACGACAACACAAAGCCCACATGACCATTCTGGGAAAGTAAGAAAATATTATTAATCAAAGTTACTAATTAATCAAATCCTACGTACAATTACCGAAGGAATTAGAAAGTAAAGTGCTTGGCAACCAAAAAATACACTCAAAAGAATGTGCAGATGTTGGAAATAACAACTTCATTTTGAAATGCCAAAATAAAAACTTTTTAGGAGTAGAAATAAATAAAATTACATTTAAAAAATTAAAAGGGAAATTTGGAATAACTATTTATTACCTCACGATTAAAAACTTGAGCAGGGAACCAGAACTTGCCACTCTCAAGAGCTCCATAAAAAGACATAATTGAGTTCATCTCTGGCTGGTGCAAGTTTCTATTTACCAACTTGTTATCACCACCACATTCAATCAAAGATCTAATCCAAGAAATTGGCCATGCACATGCCAAAGACACCATCCAATTCTTTTCCTTTGAATTCTTCTCTTTTGTATCCATCAAATGTTTAATATGCAATTCCCACTCTTTTGTTGCCGACTCGCCGAGGATCGAACTCCATTTTTCTTTCATGTGCCTCTCCCATAGATAGTTACTGGTACATCTCTCTCGTAAAGAGGTACAAACACATGCCAAGTTGGTCAGAGAATCAGGAGGTAGTTTCTCTAGAACGATCTCAAGAGCCAATTCAGGCAAATCTAAGATTGAGACTTCGTCAATTTCCATATTAGCTAATGCTTTCTCTTCCACTTTGACAGTAGACTTGAGCTTGTTAAGCATTTTGGGAAATAGGTCGAGCACTTGGGTTGTGAAGATAGATACCAAGGAGAGGAGGGATATAAAGAGGCAATGCATTAGGAGATTCTACAAGGACTTCCCATTGGTCTTAAACAAAGGTGGGATTGGAAAAGACGCAATGGCTACTAAAGTACCGACAGTGATCACAACAGGGCTTTTTCTGGAAAAAAAAAAAAATTTTGGTTTCTCTGATTGGCGGATCTACAATGGAATGATTCTTTTATCAAAGGTGTGAGCTTTTTTTGATGCGATGAAGCACACCACTAGATCATGGATACAAAATCACTTGAGGGGACATGGGAGAAGAGAGAAATGAATACAACCAAGTTGGCCATGTCTCGGGGGCTAAGTTAAAATTAATACAAGCTAGAATTTAGGATATAAGGTTCTAGGTTAAAATAGAATTATACCTAGATTGTATTAGATAGGGAATTGGGGGGAAGAGGTTTGGATATTAATTACATTAGTTAGGACTTACTACTAATTAAGAAACGACAAATGCCACAATAGCAGCTTGGAAGAAAAGTTCCTATTTCATAAATCAAGTAAGGTATGGGATGGGACTAAATTACGTGCAATTTAAGTTTGAAGATTTTAGTTGAGCTAAATTCACCACCCCCTTAGTTCATACGGCATATAAAAAATTCGGGGGTCAAAGAGAGAATCAGAGAAATTAATTGGGGTGGCCAGGAGGCGTTAAATGAGCCAACTACTATTTCTAACTCATAACTAGGCTAGTGAGCCTCGGATTTGTCTAGAAAGCTTCTAAATCAAATCCTTGTATACTATACTTCGCTGCCATTTGTTTTTGTTTTTTTTTTTTTGTTTTTTTTTTTTTTGCCCTTTTTGGGGTCGAGCTGAAGCTGTCGATGGTTTAAATAAAAAATAGAGGAACAATCAATTTTAAAATTTATAAGTATTACCAGAATTCACATCGATTTTAGGTTTAAATAATTGGTATGATTTTGCTTCAAAAAACATCGCTTTTTTGTGGGCGTAGATTTTCCTATTGGCTCCGTTTAGATACCATGTGGAAAGAAGGGAAGAAATAAAAAAAATTATTATAAACAATCTAAATTTTTCACAAAGTTACACACTTCTCAATACTTCTTCCCGCTTCTTCTATTTTTCTCTTCTTCCCACACCTCATCCAAACGGAGCATTATGAATTCCTTTTATATATGTTTCTTTTAATTTGTAATTGATTCACCCTATATACTGAGTGCATGCCCGGCCAGGATATAACTTTTCTTGCTGGCAGTTTCAATTCACAATAAAAATTCTATCAACAATTATTCTAGAGGAGTTGATCCAATACTTCAAGGCTTCAACTCCCTCCTACCAAACCCCTACCATATTTACACCTGCCATTACTAAATGGGGTGTATGAACTATATGAAGTGAAGATCACAAGGCAAACTTTCAAAAAAAAAAAAGATCACAAGGTACAACTGTGCTAGTTTGGTTGCTGTTTGTTTGCCAACTCACTGAAGCTAAGAACTTTAATTGGCTGCTCTATTTCTTGTATGAATGAAAACGTGACTTTTGATATGCTATCAGTCAAAAGTTAACACTTATCTTGGAAAAAATATTGGTGTCTCAATTAGGAAGAGCTGAGTACGGTTGCACAAGAAATTGCATATGCACGATGGATAATTTATAACTCTTGTGCTGAGTCAATTAGGGTATTGTAAGGTAAATTATATTCTTATATACTTCTTAATGATATATACATTTTTCTACATTACTGTACATCACCCCGATTTTCTTTTAAGATATATAGAAGTACAAATTCCCAACAAATACCCTGCTAAAGTGATACAAATTAATCAGTAATTGAGACAAAAAAAGGAATGAACCATGGGGAAGGCTGATGTGCCATCCATTTGTCATCAAATTATTTTTTGAGATCCAAAATTTAAACGGTCAATTCAAACCGTTCAAATTGATCACCAAATTGATATACATTAATTGGAGACCAAATTTTATATTTTTTATCATTAAACTTTGCATATGATGAGTATTTTTGTACATTAATTAAACTAATGTTAACACATCTTAGGACGAGGCCAATTAATAAGGCGAAGTTGAATATAGGTGTAAATATATCCAATAAACTTCTACATGAAGTTAAAAAAAAAAACACACAAAACAAAGAATCTAATAATTTTTAGGAAAAATATTTTCTGTACCCCTCAAAATTGAAGAAATAGAGAATTTACCCCTAAAAAATAAAATCTTCTGATTTTACCCCCCTAAAACAGCGGCTCCTTTCGTTATTGCCATTTTCTCCTTTTAAACAACATTTTTAATAGAAAAAAAATACGAAACCAAAATTTGTGACAATTTTACCCTCGTTGAACCCAATCGATCTCATCTTCCTTTTCCCCTCGACAGAACTGTAGATCTGAACGATCTCGACCTCAACATCTCTCTCCCCTCCTTCACTCGAGCACCATCTCGACCCCCACAAAACCCCTACGTCATCCCATTCTTCCTTTCTCGCTCGACACTGAGAAACCCCTCTCCTCTCTTTGCCGCCTCTTCTCTGTCCTCACTCTCTCATTACCTCTCGCTCATGCAAAGACAGTTAAGTTGAAGAACTGACAGTGAAGGAATGCAAATTTACTTTTAATGGCATGCAAAAATGCCATTGGGGCACCTCAATCCAGTTTGAGCATCATCTCCTCCATCGAGCAAAAGGAGGAGAGCAGACGAGCCGTGGCAATGAGGAGCATGTCTCTATCATCAAGGAATACAGGCAATGAGCCGTGGAGCTGACATGAGCAAATCAGACAACGCCTCTGAAGATTTAATGTATCTATACTGCACTACTGAAGGTTAGTTGTTGCTGGACATCAATTGTAATATAACCATTAGAATCAAGAACCTACTTATAATTAGGATTAGTTTAAGTTTGTTCCCACATAGCTTAGTCTATATATATCATGTAACCAGCTCAACTGATTGAGGACGATTAATACAAAATCATTTTATTGAATAAAGCTTCTCTATCCTCTCTCTCTGTCTCTTGTTACTTTTACCAGTAAAACTGGTTATCAGTAAAATTGGTTACACGGAACTCAAGCTTTATAATACCCCTTCCTCTTTTCATACCAGTTCAAAACATACTAGCGGAGAGTTGTCTACTTGTAGTGGGTGTCAACCTTATCTTACCATTTCAGGGAGACATTGATTATTTCTCCAATATACCAACTTATCTTGTTTCCTGTATCATCCTTTCTAAGATGGTTGGTATGCAATTGTTCTGGATACATTGTATTCTACTTAATTGTGTGACACTTTTGTCTTTACCATGACAATAAAAAGGCGCATGTTTGTCAAGTAGTCTGAAATGAAATATTTCCAAAATTTGTACATCTTCTCCCTTGACTGGTTCTAATGAGATACCAGTATTCTGGATTCCTTTCAAATAAAATTCAAGCATTCGTGATCAAATATCCAACTTGCTAAAGATGTATCATGATCACATATAATTAGTAAGATATACACAAAGAAAATTACAAAACACAAACTGATTTCTAAGTTTTCAAAGCAGATGCCCAAAATCCATTAAAAAACGAATATAATCACCATCACTTAATCTCACAATAAACACAGGTCCTTATCTCCTAATAGGCGCTTTTCAATTGAGATCTTCTAAGTGAACACAACAACTAAAACAACCAGCTAATTAAGCCATGAAAGGCACAAAATCCCGCTGAGAAGTGGGAGGACCAAGGTGGGGGTTTCCAGTGGCGAGTCGTTTGCTTGGACTGGAGAAGGAATAGAGGATGTAGTTGGCGCATCTCGTTCTAGGCCTTGGCCTTGAACGCCATCAAAGGGTGGCTTTAGGTACTTACGAGGAGAGGGGTTTCTTTGTGTCGAGCGGGAAAGGAAGAAGGAGGTGACGGAGGGGTTTTGTGGGGTTCGAGATGGTGCTCGAGCGAAGAAGGGAAGAGAGATGTTGAGGTCGAGATCGGTCAGATTTACAGTTCCGTCGAGGGGAAAAGGAAGAGGAGATCGATTGAGTTTAACGAGGGTAAAATCGTCACAAATTTTGGTTTCGTATTTTTTCTGTTAAAAATGTTGTTTTAAAAGAGAAAATAGCAATAACGGAAGAAGCCGCTGTTTTAGGAGGGCAAAATGATTTTACTTTTGATTTTGAGGGATACATAAAAATTTTTTCCTAATATTTTATTTTTTTTAAAACAATTAATAATCTCGTCTGATTTTAATGCAAGACATACTCGATGAAATATGGACGTTCGAAAACATTTTAATTAGTTGGCACATGCTTCCGTAGTTCCTTAAAAAAATAATAAATAAATAAAATTAAAATAGCTTTGTAGTTTTTTTTTTTTTTTTTGAGAGAATCGGCCCGTAGCCATTTCATTACTACCAGAAAACATTACATAATGGGAAAAGTATAACCCACCCCACTTAAATTCTTTGACCTTGCCCATCTAGCTAAACTATCAGCCAATTGATTTCCCTCCCTATTAATAAAATTACAACAAATATCCTGACATTCATTTACAGCACGAATAACATCAAGCAGGTCCCTGTATACTCTCCAATCGACAGAGTTAACATTATCAACCCCTGTAACAACCCTATATAAAACATTGCAGTCCGTATATAACATGCAAGGTCTGAAATTCCCACTTCTAATTACCTGTACCGCTGCTTTGAATGCCAGAACCTCTGCGTGTAAGGGAGAAGAGGCTTGAACCACCGCCATTTGGTACTGGATCAATTGATCTTCTTCTGTTAGAAGCACATAACCCCAGCCAGCTCCATGCTCCTTCTCATGCATCCAAGATCCATCCACAAAACATTTGTAAGCAGGTTGGATATCTCTCATTTGTTCCCTTATTCGATTACTGGTACAAATTACTTGTGATAACAGTGTCAGATCTTCAAGACCCTCCGCTTCCATCAGAACTCTATCCCTCTTAATTGGGGATCCCTCATACACTTGTTTACACCTTGCCTTCCAGTAGCACCAAAGAACATGTGCTATTCGCCTGAGCATGACATCATCTCCTGAGCTAAACAACACTTCCATCAGTTGCATTATGTCATCTGGTAAGTTCTCAGTTCTAAGCCCCAAACTAGAAGTCACCCAGATTCAGCGTGCCTCTTGACATTTAAAGAGAGTATGAGTTATATTTTCTGTGTGATAACCGCATACCGGGCATCCTTGTGGTTGTTTTCTCATTCTAGAAACAAATACCTGATCCACTGGTAAAGCTGCTCTCACCACCTTCCAAAGAAAAATTCTTATTTTTGGCAAAATACCCCTGCAATTCCAGATTCTCTTGACTAGTGATTGTAACAGCGGTGTAATTGAGTGTCCGCCATGCTCAGAAGAGATTGCAGTATATGTCCCTTTAAGAGTTAACCTGCCATTATGGGTGCGTTTGGATCGTTGGAAGAAAGAAGAAGAAGAAGGAAGAAGAAAAAAAAAATTATAAACAATCCAAACTCTTCATAAAATTACACACTTTCCAATACTTCTTCCCACTTCTTCCCTTCTTTCCTTCTTCCCACACCTATCCAAACGCACCCTATGTTCCGCTATAAAAATAGCTTTGTAGTTGACACATGCTTCCGTAGTGTTTACAAATGTAACGCATGGGACGATAAAGCACGTTTGGTCTTACAAATCAGACCACATCCACATGGGACATGCGGTTTCATTAACTGAGGTGGCAGTGGCATTAATTGGGTGCACTTGTAGAGTCTGTGCGTAAAGCGAGAAGGATAAATTGAAATGAGCAATGACTATGGATTTGGATTACATGTAGATGTAGGTCTTGTAGTAAGCAACTAAGCATTGATCTATCTCTCTCTCTCTCTCTCTCAAGCCTTATTAATGAAGCTATTAGCTAACGATTAAGCTATATCATTCATCACTCATCAGACAAAATTTGACTCTATACGGCAATTCTGTAGAAGCACGAGTCGTGTACCAATTTCACTACATTTTTATTGGTAAAAATTATGTCGTTATATATCATTAAGCCATAATTTAGATAACTCTTGTCGAAATCTTTTAAAACAAAAATATCAAATTATATGTATTTAATCATGATCTTCACGACCTTATCAGTATTATAAATAAAGACCCGTGGGTGTCCAGTTAGAAAAACTTTTAAAAATTTCGACACGGCAGCGATTATTTGTTAGGATTCTAATCTTTTACTATTCCTGTATAATGAACTCTGTAGATAAATGTGTTGCTAAGAATAATGGTGTTTTAAATGACCCGTCTCAACAAGTAGTTATTTTAACGCAATACATAAAATAAGCGACACGGCCAACCATTTCACCTTGCGTTCGATATTTTGCTGAATTTTATAATTAGAAGTCTGTAGATATTTTCGTACCGACTCATATCATCATAAATTTGACCCGGTTCACCATGTGCTATCCTATCTAATTTGATCGCATCCTCCCTTTCCTTCCTATCAACTCTAGAGGTTTCTTCTTTCTTCTCCATCGCCTGACACCTCCATCGCTTCTTCTCTCTCCGTCTCAACATGAGGCACGAAGACAAGGTGTCGGCTCACCCTCCTCTCTGTCGCACCTTCTCCGTCTCCATTGCCTCCTAATGAATTTCTCTTTTCCCTCTTTGTCCCTCTTTTCCCTCTCCATCGCAAGACAAGGCGTTGCCCTTATCTTCCTCTCCGTTGCATCTTCTCCCTCTCCTGTCTCCTCCTAATGAAAAAGAAGGCAAGGCATATTCCCATTTTCGATCCATGGCGGAGGCTATCTCAGGTTTTTACTTTTTTTAGTAGATTTTTTTAGTCTTGACTATGGTTGTTGCCTCATATTGTTTATTTTTAATATGTCTTTAATCTCCTATGTAATTTTGTTCAAAAAATATTTGTATTTAATCTCAATTGTGGATAATGCCTCACGAGAGGCTAAGCTAGAAATATATTTATTTGTATGAAAATGATGACCTTTTTTATATGTTTTGGTTAATGAATATCAAATTGTAAGGAACCTTTACATTTGTTGTTTCAATTTAACTATTATGTCCGTATTCAAAATATAATTTAATTTGAACATTTGTACTTTTGAAATAGACTCAACCATGTAAACAACGGACTATATTAATTAATTTGTGTTACAACCTACCTGTTCATTTTTAAGATTCCTGATTAATGATTACTAATTACATATAAATGTCTTTGGAAAGCTAAGAGACCTGACAGTCCATTTCTGGTATTTATTGTAAGCTCTCTCATCGTTGCAATTAATAAATATATAATGGTTATAATGGCCATAATTATTTCGGTTACAATTTCATTTTGTCTATATATTGAGTCTTCCCTGGAAACTGATCCATTCTACTTCAACAACGATTCTCAGTTGCTCACATATCTTCAAATAGCAACATTTCTATAAATATTTTCTCGATAAAACTCTTCCCCTAATCTCTTGAAGTTGTTGTCTGTAACCGCTCCTACTCTGATGAGTGAAAACCTTTTCTCAAATTTTTGTATTTTTCCAGTCAAAATGGATGTATTTTGTTTTATTGTGAGCTTCAAAAAGTTATATAAAGGTCAGTTTTTTAAGTAAAAGAAATTCCTTAGTCTTCTTAAATTGAATTTACGATATTCTATTAATCAGCTCAATAAGTTGATTGTTAGATTAAGCTGGTATTGTAAATGAAATTAGCTTACCAGAAGAGGAACCAACGATGCATTCTATATGCTCTTTTTTTCGATCATAGTTTTCTCCAATATCTTACAAGTATTTGTGTTTACACAGGTTTGTCAAATAGGATTTACACACAATTGCATGGTCTTTTTTTTAATTAATCAAGTTATTTTGCTAAATTGAGCAGATAGAACTTTATTGGGGAAAGAGACTTGAATTTGAACAGAAATATTGCAAAGGTCACAGCGAGTATGGTGTCTTTGTTACGGCTGTTGAATTCTCTAATGATCACCTAATGGAAGAGCAATCACACTTGCTAGATATGAAATCTGAACTTATCAAGGTACTTAACAACTCTTTTTACAAGAGCAATATATTTTTTTTATGTATAAATTTGTTTGAAACATAGGATTGTGACTAATTATCTCTTTACTGAATTATATGCTACCACTAGCATGTACCAGTATGAGACTTGCAGTCTACTGAAGTCATTTTCTTTGAAATAATGGTTTTAATAATTGCTACTAGAAAATTCAGTGATAAAATCTATATGCTTGCGCAATTTATTTACCTCAAAGCCCAGATAATATGGATTAAAATTCAAACTTACCAAGTTTCAACACATAATAATCCTTTCCTTCACAACAATACGGTTGATTTGAAGAACAAAAGTGGAGGAAATAAAATTTTATTGAAAGCATTCAAACATGAAATCGAAACACCAGAAAAGAAGATTGTCGCTCCACAATAAAAAAAAGAACACTTACGCCTATGGCATG
The DNA here is from genome assembly GCA_028095005.1 of Rhynchospora pubera. Taxonomy (NCBI): domain Eukaryota; kingdom Viridiplantae; phylum Streptophyta; class Magnoliopsida; order Poales; family Cyperaceae; genus Rhynchospora; species Rhynchospora pubera. The sequence continues at coordinate 205,307,592 of CM051462.1, read as the reverse complement.
GTTGGTTTATGATCCAAAATAAAAGAGGTGATCATATTTTCATTGCCTGATTTATATATACATAGACAACTATACGATAACGAATGATGTTTACAATATTATCTCTTAGGCTGGCTTCTAATGCTGGTGACGTATCGGTTCCACATTCAAAATAAAAAAGAAAATTATTCATGGAAATCAGAAGATACTTCTCTACGATTGTCAATGTGGAAAAATGCTTCCAATACGTGTTATATTAATTCCCGGTCCAGTTTTGTTTTACTTTATTATATCTATAAAATCTAAATGATAGAGTGTACTTCTGTTTATTAAGATGCTTCTTATGACATTTAAAAGAATAGTATGAATGTTTAGTTGTTTGCTTTTATAGTTTATGTACCAGTTTCATTTACTTTATATCTAAAATCTAAATGCAACAATGTTGTGGCTATGAACGTTCTTTGTATTAGCAAACACGTCAAGAATTTTTTTCGTGAAGACATAAAGTGGATAAATAACCCTGCACAAATCTAACAAAGCAAATCGAGTAAGTGCAATGTAATAGAAATAGCATGATGAGCTTTTAAAGAAAGAAATATAAAATTACCACAAAAGAAATATCTAAAAATAAATTAAATTGCATCAGTTTGTTCTATATGAATATAAGATGAAACTCATGGTTTAATTTCTATTTATCTTTGTATTTATAACAATTAAAGATGGTTTTTCAGTTTTATAAAACATGTAATTAATGCAGCTTAAAAAATGCAAAACTTCTCAGTCTTGGGAAAAACAGTTATTATATATAACTTCATTAAAATTATTATAAAAAAATACATATATCGAGCGAAGCTCGATGTTCCCACCTAGTAATAATAAAGAGGCTTCGGGCACGTTATAATTTTTCTTTCTTTAATTTGTCGTTTTGTTTTAGATTGTAACAATAATTTGTGGTTAACATATTATTACTTTAATTTTGTGCTTTAGTATTGCCGACTTAATTTTTTTTTAATAAAAATGGGGGTCACGCCCCACATCTTATAATTAAAGAAATAATTACAAAGTGTTAGTCTATTGCCGACTTAATTAATTACTGGTAATATCAGCTAATTAAATAGTTGATCAGTATGGTACGAGACGCTGCCATACGAACATGTGTTGTGCTTGTGTGTGTGATACACTTTCCGAAAAGGAAAACATCGCGATATCTTAATTATTGAGTCTAAATTGATTGATTGATTGACTCCATATATTGCATAAAACACATTCCGTGCATAACTAGTAGTAGTAGATGATCTCATTCACTACGCAGAGAGCATAAATTAAAGGCGATCATTGAACGGTTAGTACAATCACATATTCCTAGATATACAAATATATTAGGCTCCCGTTGGATCACTAAGGAACAAGAAGAATAATATTGGAAAGTGTGTAACTTTGTGAAAATTTTGAATTGTTGGGAATAAATTTATGTCTAAAAAAATTATTTTTTTATTCCTAGACGTATCCAATCGGAGCTTTAATAAAGAATGTATAATACATTGTGCTCGCAAAAGAAGAAGAAAAAAACCTTTCACTGTATATGTGGAAGAATAAAATAAACCTTTATTTTTTCAAACCTCGTCCTGTCACTTAATATAAGATCCGAAGATTTATTTTTTTCTGATGTCTTGTCAAATAGGTACGTGCTTAAGACACTCCACCAATCATAAAAATTAGGCCTACTTCCACTATCAAATGCAATGCAATGGGCCATATATTAATCTTTTAGTTGGTTACTTGGTGATGTCAAATCTAAGTCTAATGGAATCCAGTTCCTACGAAAGGGGTGTTGTCGTTAAAGGGGCTGGTTTTTTGCCACTAAGTATGATTAAGGTTTAGGATTGGTGCATATTTATGGTAAGATAAGGGATAATGGCTGTAGAAGATGTTCACAAACGAACCCCGTACCGTACTAATTGTGCTAATTAAGTGGAATGCATCGTAATAACTATACTAACAAATTTAGTACAAGAAGGACTAACAAAACTATACAAGTTAGGTGTTAGTTCATTAATGTTAATTTTTATGAACCTAAATAAGCAAAAGAGTTTTCATTGTGTTAATTAATAATGCTAACATAATGTCGATTAATTAATTCATGCACTTTCCTTTTCTAGATGAAGGGAGACCACCAAAAAGGATATATAACTTGTTAAAAAAAAATGATTAGTTATTATAAATACTTCAATTCTAAGTCAGTTTGTTACTGTTCAATTATCTGAACCGTTCATTTTTTCCATCTGAGGGATGGATTAGATCTGTCCGTTCGCCTCCACTCAGAAAAACTCCACGCTCCTTTCGCTCCCGGAAACGCACGTGATGGGTTCCACTCATTTTGGGTGGTCATGTATCGCATAAACCAAAAACGATTAAGGAGGGACAAGGGTTCATGGTGTTTATACTCCAAACCCAACTGATAGTCGGTTTACCACGACCTTCTAGCTTCTTCCAGTGTGTGTTTCCAAGGTTCGCTTTACTCTAACGAGCACAGAACGAGTGGAGAGAGAAGAGAGAGAGAGACCGACGGACCAGGGAAGGAGAGGAGCGGTGACTGGCATCGCGAAGCTTCTAGCCTTATCTCTCGACGAGTCTAGGGTTTTGACCGCCGCTCCTTCACCAGGCCTCTGATGCATCCTACATGTCGCTCCTCCTTTCTGTGCCAGCACAACCTAGGTAGGCCTCTCCACAAGGAAACAAATTTAGAGGCGATCAAAATTTTTAGAGATCGATTAGAGCCGACAGGTCTAGCCTGGTCAGAATTAAGCATGGAGAAAAGGTAGGCTAGATTGTTGCTCTTTTTTTTTTCCCTTTCGTGTTTTTCTTTGTTGTCTCGCTGGTCCTTAGCTGTACATGAAACTCAGGGTTTTTCAGAACCATTACCTGTACATGTGATCACCGTACAAGACTCAGGGTTGTACGTGTGACTCAGGGTTTTTCTTTGTTGTCTCGCTGATCGTGCAAGAAATGGAAAGATGGGTTTTGGATAGTTCTTTTTTATATTTATCTCTTTGTTTTGGAGAATCTGATGCAGTAATTTTGTTGTTTTAGAGCATTTGATTACAGGGTGACAGCAAAGGTTCAAGATCAGCAAGGAAAGACAAATGCTTTGGCCAAAGGGAGCTCAACTGGGTTATTAACGGTACTTCATAAATTGGTTATAATTGAATTTACCTTATTATAATTAAATTCGTTTTATACTTTTGTATAAATTGGTTTTTTTTCGATTTACTAAATGACAAATTCTGTCAATTCATCATTGCAACAGCAAGGGTTTGATTCATATTTGTCTCTGTACTTTGAAGAAACTGATGCGATAATTTTTCTATTTCAGAACGTTTGATCACAAGGCAGTAGCAAGGGATCAAGATCTATTGAATAGTTTACCCAGGAGAAAAAGGATATTGGCTAATGGGAATCCAACTATCGCTGTATGATCTATTGTGTTTTATGTTATTATATTTCGTTGTAGTCCATTTTCTTTTTTCATTCTACATAGACCCTACAATCTTCTTTTTTTTTGTTGCTTAATTTTGCAGAAGAAAGTCGTCTTTTCTTTGTATCTTGATCAATTAGTTGTCCCAGTGATGCCCTCAGTGAGATTCTTCATGTTTGATTTGTTACTGCTGATGCAGAGGTACGCCAATTTTCTTCTGTTGTTTGTTAGATAATAGAAAATTAAGTTCCACTTAACATGTTCCTCTTCTCTGACTTATTCATGTTCCTTTTCATTTCTCTATTTTTTTATTATGCTCTATCATATGTTAAGCTATTGATTGTTTTTCGCAAAAATAATGTGATGGCGATGATAAAAATGGTAACAACAATAATAATTATAGTCGCGAATGTAGACTAAGCAAATAACATAGTTTATCTGTTAAAAATGCCATCGCAATCGTTATTTAGTTTACTTGATTGATTGTGGTCGACTTTATTAATGTCTTGGCAAGTCAATCAGCTAGCGACCGTAATCATTATTTAGTTTGTAACCTGTTTTATGTAGATATGAACTGAAATAGACGTGTGAGCTGTTTTATGCAGAGGTTTGTCATTTTCACTCTTCTGCCAAATCAAATATTTATTTATGGCAGTGTGCATCGACATCTACTTGCCTTTCTGTTTTGTTGTTGTTCGAGTGCTGCTGGTCGTTAGGTTCATTTTTTGTTTCATTATCTACTGTGCACCAAAGAATGATGCAACCTGTTAGCTTTTGTTAGATTGTGAATGTGTACACTGTTCTATATTCATGCTTTGTTATAATTTTTCTGCTTATTTATTTTTGTCGGTGTGTATCTACCGTACTTGATGGTTATTGTCCCGCATAATTTTTAAATTTTTTCGGGGTTCTTTTTTCGTTTTCCATTTTCTCATTTGCCGCACAATTTTATTCTTATTACTGCCTCACATGTGTTTCTTTTGTTTATCTCTTAAATACAAGTTTGTGCTGATTTTGTTCCTATTGTTCTGCTTTGCCGTATTTCTATATTGCTGCTGTGTGGTGCTGTAGGTTTGCTGTCCTCTTACCATGCTGTTAGGTTTTACCATGTACGCTTTCGTACATCCTTGCTTGGTTGCATTCTTCACTGTCTCTATGCACCTTGAATCAAACAAATGAATCATCTCCTGAAATGTAGAAGGTCATAATTTTGACCTTTGGCATTTTGTTTTCTTTTCTTATAGGCTTAAAAGTGTAACTACATATGAGGGGCAAGATTATCTCTGAAAGTGATAGCCCTGTGAGACTATAATGAACTGAATTTATAAAAGAAACGATGAAATCCATAGAGAAAGCTTCCAAGGTATAATAAGATCCGGTTCTTAGGAAATATTATTGTTTTTTTTAATAAGCGTGTGTTCGTCGTATATAAGTATTAAGAACTTTAAATAATATGAGATGATTGCCATGTTAAATAGAAGAAGCTTTGACTAATCTGATATGATTGCCTATTGTGTGTCAAATGTAACAATTTGGAGAGTGGTGTGGCTGCTCTAGAAATTGTTGTAATGATTTGGAAAGTAATTGTCAATCTATGTCTTATTCTATACCAATCTATACCTGTGCAGGGTTGCTGGAGACATCCCTTCAAGTTCTGACAGTTCATGAAAGCCTAATGCACGAGTTATCTCCTCTTTTATTGTAAGGCATCTTTATATTTGGGAGTTCAAATTTGGCTGATGCGTTGTATTTTGTACTTGGTACTTGATGACTTCAATTGTTACATATAACATATTGTTATTTTTCCATTTCTTTGGCGTAGTGCCTTCTGTCTTTTAAACTTCATATTATTGTTGTGCCATCTTTTTTTGTGATCATTGCAGAAAATGTGATTAAAAGGCCAACTTTGGTTTAATTTTCATCGCGCGAAGCGCGATGCAATAGCTAGTTTACTTCAATATTGAGGACTAATTTTCTCACGTTACACTTAAATAACTAACACTACACCAAAAAGAATTTTTAGTACCGGACCATTAGTACTGGTTTTTAAGAAAATCGGTATTAATAATAAATCATGGCAATTTTGTAATTGTCAGATTTATTATTTAGTACCGGTTTTTTTTTAAAAAACCGGTACTAATAATCGATGAAAAAAAACCGTTCTTCATTTAGTACCGGTTTTATATAAAAAACCGGTGCTAATATATTGATTTTTAGTACCGGTTTTTTATAGAAAATCAGTACTAACATGTCGAAAAAATTTAAAAAATCCTTTTATTTTAGTACCGATTTTTTATTAAAAAAACTGGTACTAAAAATCAATATATTAGTACCGATTTTTTATAAAAAACCGGTACTAAATGAAAAAACGGTTTTTTTCAGACGATTGTTAGTATTGGTTTTCTAAAAAAACCGGTACTAATATATTGATTTTTGCACTTTATATGCGTAAATATCAAGTATAATCCAATATACACATATATTTTGCTCGAATTATATATGTCTTCTTCACTATTCCTTTGCCTCTACCACTGTTCATGGCTATTTTTTTCTCTCTAAAATCGAAAATTCTATTAAACTCTCTAAAACCACATAAATAGAATAGCAAAAAATTGAAAAAAATTCTGAAAAATTGAAAAATCAGTGGAGGAAGCAAAAGAGATCAAAGGAAAGCTAAAAAAATTCGCATTTGAGGCTTTCTTATTGAAGAGGAAGAGGATCAAGAGATGGTAATTTCAGTAATTTTTATTTTAACCCTCAATAATTTTTTTTTAATTTGTCGATTTGTATGTGCATATTCATATTGGTTATAATTGGTATTTGCATCTATTTGTTAAGTATTGTCATATAAGACCAAATTGTCGGAATTTGAACTATTTTAGGTCTCTTTGCCCGTCCGAGATTAATCCATTAGTGGATTAATCTCGGATAGTACTCCCGGTCAGGAGTACTGTTCTTTGGATACTATCTTGTCTCATTTAGGACAGCGAGCTGTACGTTAGATGCAATGTGTTGTCTGAGAAATATTCGACGACATTTCCTCTTATGTTCCCACGGATACGTACGCACGAGCAATTGTGTGTTTGCGTATTCAGGGAACATAAGGGAAAATATTGCCGAATTTTTCTCAGACAACACATTGCATCTAACGTACGCTCGCTAATGAGACAAGAGTATCCAAAGAGCGGGCTATAATGGTAACCGGCCCAAAAACCTAATATGTTGCATTGAATCTATAAACCCTAACTTTTGGATATATACAGATGGATCAGAGGGAGAAGTACATGTTTGATTATTCAAGAATATCGCATGAATTTGTTGGAGTTGTTGAAGAGTTCATAAAATGTGCAGAAGAACATTGAAAGTTAACTGAAAAACCTAGAATTCTATGTCCATGTAAGCGCTGCCTTAACTTTGAGAAGGAAATTGAATTACACGATCCGTTCGTCTCCGAGGAAAAATTGACAGAGATCGGGGCTAACGCCAAAGAAATGCATGACTATATCAGGATTTTCGACAAGTCAGTCACTGCATTGATCAATCTTCCTGGTGCATTCGAGTTATAAGATGTCAAGACATTCATTCTTGAATTTAAAGAAATCGGCCATGTCTTCAATCGGGAGGAGCTTTTCGTTCAAGTGATTAAAGTTTGGGTCTTGTAAGTATTCTCCTAACTTTACAATAGTTGATTATTAATTATATGATATGTCTAATTAAATACATAAAAAATAAAGAAACGTAATTGAATTGTAAATAAAACTTGCAGGCGGTGCAGGGATTATTGTGCTCAAGTCGCGATGAAGAAGTGGGTATTTTGGGATCCGGAAAGATGCTCGGGTTGGGATGTAGAGAAAAATCAAATCGGAACTGTAAGCCATATATTCAGTCTATTAAAGAAGTATGCAAAAAGGGATTCCTATCATGTTTTAGTACATCATAATCGGTTAGTTATAAAATTTCTAATTTTGACTTTAATTAAGATTTTGAATTTGCAGTTTATTGTTAATTTAACCAACAAAAAGATATGTATGTAATTACAGGTCACATTTTGTGATTATTATCGTACAACTCTCGACACGAAAGATGTGGATAGTAGATTCACTCCAATCAAAGGAAGCCTACCAATCTCCAATTCTAGAAAATTACGATCAGTAAGTTTAATGTTAACATATATATAATACGTGTATGCACTCTTTAGTTATTTAATAATATCTAGAAATGAATTTTTACAATTTTATATTTAATTTTGCAGAGCTTTGTCAAGATTGGTGAAAGTTCCGAAATTTGAAGTTCAAATGATTCCCGTACATACTTCCAACTAATATATATATGTATATTTCATTTCATTTGTAATTTATTGAATTTAAACTTAATTGTATTATTTTTTTCTTATAGAGTCCACGACAACCAAACAATACAGATTGCGGCTTTTATGCGATGGTAAACCTACGCAAGATCCTTGATCACTGTACGCTATATGAGGACCTCCCATCAGTATGGATTAAATTTTAATCTAACTATGTATATGATTAGGGTTAGTAGCAATTTTCATCGGTTATTAACTATATAAAATGTCAAAATGCAGATTTTGCAACCGATTGGTAAGCGCTATAGTGAGAAAGAGATCAATGACACAATAAATGAGTGGTTTGGTTATTTACTTACGCTTGTAGGTCGTGGTAAATGAATACAATTAACTATGTGTGATTTGATATATATATGCTTGCATGGAATTATTTGTATGTCATTTATGTGTGCATGATTTCATATTATATGTGTTTTGATATTATTTGTGATCGATGCATGTGATTTGATATTGTTTTATATATATATTAATTGGTACAATTAATTGATGGCTAGCAAAAAAGGGCTAGCCCCAAAAACAGGTTTAATTTATTTTTTTAATTAATTTTAGTATCGGTTTTTTATAAAAAAACCGGTACTAAAGCTGACTTTTTTTAAAATAAATTTATTACTGTTTTTTTATAAAAAACCGGTACTAACTGTTTACATTTAATTTCGGTTTTTAAATATAATTAGTACCGGTTTTTTATAAAAAACCTATAATAATATTATTTCCCGCCAATTGTCTAACCCTCCTGCTACCGGCTTATTACTACCGGTTTTTTATTGCTTTTAGTACCCACTATTATTAGTACCGCTTCAAAATCGATACTAATAATACATAAAAAACTGGTACTAATGTCATTAAATGACGTAGGAATTAGGAATGAGCCGTTTGGATGAGCCTTAGGAATTAGGGAATAAGAGAATAAGAGAGTAAATTTATTATAAACAATTCAAACTCTTCACAAAGTTACACACTTCCCAATACTTCTTCCTTTATTCTCAATATTTCTTTCCTTATTCCTCTTATTCTCACACCATCCAAATAGAGCCTAAAATGGTTCTATAAGGTAAAAGTAATCTTAGCTGATTTAAATCAAGACATGTCTTATATTTAGTTAATTGATTACACCTCATCAGCTGAGAGAAATCTTTGACCAATTATCTTAAAAAAAAAAATCTTCGCCCAATGTACGTGTTTGCCCAATTGCCACATTTTTAATTATCAGCTAAGATCTTATTACACATTTGGCGGTCCCATTCCTATCTTGCACGATTGCCCGTGATGCTTTATCGCAAAATTAATTTAACTTGAACACAAATGTCACAATCAATGATACCTACTACTAGACCAGATAATGACAAAATAGATTGATCATTTGATATACTCAATTACTCATGACAATATACCATAAACCAAGTTGCTACTTGGGACTGAATCCCAGTAAATTATAAATTATTTACTGAGAAAGACAATCAACAAGTACTCTATATTAATTACTTATCGCTGCAAATTAAGTAAAGGAGAAGTGCAAATATACGGTGTAAACCAGCATACGACAGCAACAAATTATTAACTTATTACTGTCAATTAGGTACCCTTATAAATTAGTTTACCAAGAATTTCTAAAAAAATAAAATAAAATTAATTTATCTTCTACCAAGGATTAATAAAAAACTAAAATTAATTTAATTATGTTCTAGTTCTTTCCTCAATCAGTTCTGTTGAATTTTATGCTCCCCCCCCCCAAAAAAAAAAAAAACTTGGCCTTTCAAAAGCAAAATTTGAAAATGTTGAAAACATGAAAAGCCACAATTTTTTATGTTAAAAAAGAATATATTTTAATTGAAAGTCCGAATTTTTATTTGAGATTAATTTTTATTTGGCATGAAATACGATCATCACTTTTATTTTAACATAAAAATAAAATTTTGGCTTTACTTTGAAAGTTTGGTGCTTTTGGTTTCTTTTTGAAGCAGTTCGTAAAAATAACTTATTATATTTCATTGAAACATTGGCAGTGGGAGGGAACATGGATGAATAAGCTTATTCAAACAACTCTTATTCGTTCTCGTTGTTCTCAAAAAAATGAGGAACAAAAATAAGGGTGTGAACAAGCGCTTATTCAAACAAGACTTATTCATCTCACGTTTGGATCTTGCGCATCTCCTTTATTCACAAACAAGGCTTATTCATTCCACCGCTAAACAAATATGAATAAATTCATGAATAAGAATAAGCTTTTCTCTCTTCTCTCTCCTCTTATTCATTTTTGTTCCAACAATATGGTAGAATTAGAATAAGAGGTTGAATAAGCCATTATTCGGAATAAGGATTATTCCAAACGCATTTGGTTTCATCCCGAATAAATCTTATTCGAAATAAGGCTTATTCAACTACAAACAAACACACCTTTTAGGGTCCGTTTGGATCGTTTAGGAATAAGAGGAATAGCCTATTCCTAGGCGGAAAACATTGGAATGTGTGTAACTTTGTGAAGAATTTGGATGGTTAGAAATAAATTTTTGTCTAGAAAGGAGTTATTATAAGGAAAAGAGGGGAATAATTTTTTTTTTCTTTTGAAGGCAAGAGGGGAATAATTTCATCAATAAAAAAGATACGAAAACTGCCTATATCAAGAGGAAAAGAAAAAAAAATGCACAAAATTCAAGTATAATGATATGACAATTGTCCAATGAGTTTACACGTACTGGATCATGTAGCGTACCCTCTCAAGTTTTGTATGTTTAATTGTCAGCTAGGTTGAATTTTTTTTTCTTCTTTTTTGGTTAAAATATTAAATGTGCCCCTAGGCTTAGGTTGATGTTTATTATAGAGGTTGGCAAGGTTGACGTATACTAATACCGGATTTATGAGAATTTTGAAACTCGATATTTAGGTGAACAATATTACCAGATTAAATTGTCTTGATCTTCAGTTAGTAAGATGTTAGAAGTCCAGATAACTTTTACATTTAGTTTCTTAAGACCTCATTTCATATTTATTGAATAGAAATTAAAAAAATTATGAAACAAATAAGGTTGTTCACATTGGGGGAATAATTGGCGAGAAAAGAAATTACTAGGACCACGGATGTTGGAGCTGCCTACGGAAAGAGAAATTTAGATAAGCATTCCCATCTCTCAAATTATCACTAAAAATGGTGAGTATATATACCTTATCCTCATACCGAAATAAACACAAAGTTATTTACAATTATGGATTATTCCTTTTAAGGAAATCGGGAATAAAAAAAATGTGATATTATTTGGGCTGTTACCTCCTGGAATTAATATATAGAAAACACACAAAAGACGCATCTTCTCCACTCTCCAGAATTGACATTCAATTAAACCTTCTACCCAATGATATTACTCCAATTCTTGTCGAAATATGGCTAAAAATTTGTTTTTGTATTTTGGTTTTTAATTTTTAGATTTCTTTATGTAGGCTTTGTTTTTTTCTTCTTTATTTTATTTTCTTTTCTTTTGTACATAATTTTATTTTTATTCATAAAATTACCAAAATTGCCGTGTGGTGATCGTCTTTTTCTCAGGATATACTGGAGAAGAAATTGGATACAATAGCAGGTGAGGTGGACAGTACTGTATGGGGCAAGTGGCCATGCGAGTGAGAATCATGACTGGACTGAACGAGGGATTGGAATAAAGGCTAGGTTCTAGAGGTGGCATGGTCTCGATATTGGGTAGACAGCAGGAGACACCAGAGAAAGACTGTGTCTTCTCGATTCAAAGCACTGCCACAGTAAAGCTGGTGACGTGCTCTATTTAAATCTAAAGCAGATGCGGCCCCCTCCTTCACCTCCTCGCCACCATATTTACCTCAGAGGAAATGATTCCTAGCTCTCTATGTTGCACCACACATCCTGTTTTTTTTTTGATAAACGCCCATAGGCTACTACTTTCAATAGAACAAAAGCAGTACAAAGTACAATCGCCATCGAGATGGTCTTCAAATGAAAGAAAAAATTACACCTGGTGCTGCTGGTAAGGTATATATACTCTCCATTCCATTTCTAGTGATTATTTCGGAAGTATTTATTTTCGTTCACACGTTATAAGGAATGAAATTAATTTTGTTAGATTTGAAGTATGAACCCTAATTTAACAGGAATTATAAGTGTCATCGGCAAATAAACCATCCCAGCCATCGCTAAATACAAAGTGAACATATACAGTAAATAAGGTGAACATATAGACGATCTAAGTGAACACTTACAAACAAATAAGTGTTGTCATCACATTTTCAGAAGTTTACATGCATATTCAATTTATTTTCATTGAACTTATTTGTTTGTAAGTGTTCACTTAGATCGTCTATATGTTTATTTTGTTTATTGTATATGTTCACTTTATATTTAGCAATGGCAGGGATGACAAAACTGCCGATGGCAGTAATCAATTTCCCTAATTTATTAAGTACAATATATATGTACAATAATATCAGTTCTTTACTTCTTTGATGAGCCAATGTATGAGATAAATTAGATAATTGAAAGAGAAATTGTAAATCGCAAATTAATTGTTTCACCCGGAAGGCCGCAACTCACAAGAGGCTTCAAGGCTGTCGATTGTTACCCAATTATTAATTCTTCATTATTAATATAATATCAGTTATTAATTCCAAAATCCTGTTTTTCAAAACACATGAGATCACTCAACTTGTTGACCTAGTAAGTAGTAATATTCCAAAACTAAGTTAGGAGTACTAAAATTGATGGACCTTGTATCAAGCTATCAATCAATAGCGTACTAATTAAAGTAACAAACTTCAATTAACATTACATCCGAAAACAACTACATTTTAGTTAAAACATTCAACATGTCGCTTTTTCTTTCTTTCTTTTATATTTAAAATGGTAATGTGTCGCTGTTAAATGAAAAGGATATATTGCCATTACATCCCAGAGCTGAGTGCATCACAAACCCAATTGGGGCAATGGTGCAGCCATGATTAACAAATCCAAAAAAAGGCCTCCTTTTGCAATGACAGTGCTTGCCTGAAGAAGACATGACAAGCATACCAGAGGGAGCCAGCAGAGATCCAGTAAATGGAGCAAGATTTTGGAGGGTCCAGTGAAAAGGTTGGAGCCATTATTACTTTTAGATGGTGAACTAGGATTCGTCCATTTCCGAATTATTAGTTTTTAATGAACAATATATCAATCAATCGTTGCACATGCATAAGTGCATAACCCAAATTAATTATCACAATTTTCATTAAGCACTGTATGGCCTTTACTAATTTTTAATTGGAATCCGGGGTCGTCCAAAGTTTTCTTTCTGGTGATTGCGATATGTACATTTAATTTTCGCTAGACATGCGCATTGCATTCTTGGATGAGTTATTGAGTTCTAATTAATGATAATATTTTCATATCATCGTCAAGTTTGACCAAATTCAGATGTCTTTTCTTTCACTTTAGTTTGCCTCTCTTTCCCTCTCTTATTATTATTTTCATATACTAAAGGAACGCTATAAAGTTCAGTTATCTGTCCAACAATAGCTTAACCTCCTGTAGAACAATATAAAAATACGAAAAACTATAGCACAAATTTCAGAAAAAATTTACATTTCCGAACTTTTTTTTACTATTTATTTCTTATTTTAAAAACCGCTATTATAATGCTCCATATAAGTTCTAGGAGCGATTTTTGTTTAAAATACAAAATAAATAGTAAAAAATTTTAGAAAAAATATAAAATTTGGTTTTGTACAAGTTTTCAATTTGAAAATTCAATCTAACGGTTTGGATCGGTGGTCTGAAATTTAATATTCAAATTCGATCATATAGGACAAACCACATCTGTGTAACGCATAGGACTCTAGCATTTCTCTCTCTCTCTCTTTGCTTGTTCACTCTTCGTACAATTGACAGAAAAGAATTGTTCAATTTCTTCTCTTGTGACAAAGTGGTTAGTTTTTCGCCAAAATTATTAGGTCAATCAGAAAAGCGGCAAAAAAGGCTAAAGGTAACAAGAAGTAAAAACAAATTAATGTCAGTAAAATTACTTTTCAGCTGTTAAAGTAATTTAAATACTTCATGCTTAATTAAAATAATTTATTAATGGTTTGTTTCAAGTGTTTTTGGGAGGAAAATTTTGGAAGGAATACGATGCCAGGTTATGCAGTATATGTTAGAGAAAATCATAAGCAAGTGTAAGTCGATAAATTAGATTTAAATTCCTTTGTTCACATTTATTAGAAAAACCAGAAAGAGGCTGAAATAATTTTAGGACCAAATAATTAAATAAAGGAAGGGGAACAATGGTGATTTCATCAGTAGCAGTATATTTAAAAAAAAAAAAAAATTCAAACCCTTTACCTCCGAACAGAACTAAAATATCTAGTCTAATTATTTTCCAAATGAAAATGTCAATATTACTAGCATTATTCTATCTTCCTTTATCATATATTCAGCATTACACCAGGATGCTAGTTTACTGAAAAGGTTTTTCCCTGAAAGGATGTTTGATGTTTCTTCAGGAATTATAAGTGCCATCGGCAAATATATCATTTCAGTCATCGCTAAATACAAAGTGAACATATACAGTAAATAAGGTGAACATATAGACCATCTAAATGAACACTTACAAATAAATAAGTGTTGTCATCACTTGTTCAGAAATTTACATGCATATTCAACTTGTTTTCATTGAACTTATTTGTTTGTATATGTTCACTTTATTTGCTGTATATGTTCACTTTATTTGCTGTATATGTTCACTTTATATTTAGTGATGGCAGGAATAGCAAAACTGCAGATGACAGTAATCAACTTTCATGTTTCTTCTCTTCCGCAGTTAACACGAACCACCAAGAGTCAAGAGAATAGCCGACGGATTGGGAATCATTGAGCGTTTGTTCTAGGCCTGTAAACTTTTCTGGCCTAGTTAAATAGTACCGTTTTAGGCCTTTAAAATTGGGCTGATTTAATTTTCACACTAAACGAGCTTGGGCTAGTTTAAAATATCTACTGAATTACTGAAGAGTGAAGAGAATCTGAATCTGAGAATCTCTCTAACCGCTAGCCAGCAAAGTCTTTATACTGTTGTTCTTTTTTTTTTATGATGAAGTTGAAAATGACGGCAATCAAAAACAGGATTTCTTTTTTTATTAACAACCACCGTCAATATTTCTAGAAAAAACAACTGAGGAATTTCCTGCGAGGTACCTTCCCATCGATTCACATCGTCTACAGCCGGATGTCTTGACTGTACCGTCCAGCCAAGCAATTTTAAAAAATTTTAAAATTTAAATATTAAATTTAAACCGTTGATCTTGTTCAATTTGACTGGCGATGCATTTTTATATAAGTTTTATAAAATTTGAACTTGCTTTGATACTAGATCAAATCGTTAATAAATGAACGAATATAGTTAACTATCACTGATTAATTCTAACACGTTCATAATTTGATCATTTAATCAAGTATCAAATCGACTCCAAATTTTATAAAACTTATATAAAAATGCATCGCCCGTAAATTTGAACAAAATCAACGGTTTGGATTTAATATTCGAATTTTAAAATTTTTAAATATTTTAAAAAACCATCTTGGCCTCGGCTGTAGAGGATATGGATCCACCTTCCCATTTCCTGCTTCACACGTGATTGGCTCAAAACATTTCTGTTATTAAAAATAGATAGGAAACATTGTATTGTATATTAATTATTACTAGTTTCTAGCGATTTCAATCATGCCAAGGGTAAATTTTAAGAGCTAAAGGAAACAATAATGTCTGATTCAAATACATGGCCATGGCATTATGAAACTTTGTATCTAAAGTTTAGAACCCCGTTAAATTTCCTCTTTGAGGCCCCGGTTGGATCGTATGGGAATAGAATGAATAATTTATTTCTAAACGTAAATTTATTATAAACAATCTAAACTCTTCACAAAGTTACACACTTCTCAATACTTTCCGCTTAAAAATAAACTATTTCTTTTATTCCTAAGCAATCCAATTGGAGCATGAGAGAAAACCCTATCTTCCCCATTGTAGGCAATGACATGTGACACGCGGCTTCAAATGCTCAAAAGCGAGTAACATCTGAATTTTGAGACAAAATCTAAAGACATTTCAATTCCAGGAATTTGTTATTGTTTAGTTGAGATGTAGCCATCGCGCATCACCTATCAATTATGAACTTTGATTTCACACGAGAAAGCATACGTAACATTAGTGTTATTTTGGGGGAAGAAAATGTAAACAGACTATTAGGCCTAGTGGATCTATGCGGAAGGATATTATAGAAAACAATATTACCACATCACTTTTGGACTTTTGGTGCTTTGTTGCTTTTTGGTACCTGTACCAGTTATTTTGGTACCGCTTAGTCAGCTGGAATGATTTGATATCAGATAGGTTAGTTGGTAGAAATTAATAATTTATGATTTGGCGTTGCCTTATTTTTTTCAAACAAAAAAAAAAGTTAAAAGGAAAATATAACCACAAGACATAAATATGCAACAGAAATGCCCAATATACTTAAGATACACTGTCCATTCTTGAGTAAAGAGTGGAGACCATAATCCAAAATTCGATTGAAATTTTTTTGTGAATATTTAAAATTTAAGAGATTTGACCAAACTTTATCTAAAAAATTGTTTAAATTTTTTTAGAAGACTGTTATTTCCTGTAAATTAAGTGGTGCAATCTAGCAAACTAAATTGTGCATCGTAGACTAGTGTATATAGAAAACCAAGTTCTAATAAAATATGTGCTAACATAATTATGTAATTCATCCTCTGCCTTGGAAGTGACTGCCCAAAGAAGAAAAAGGAAAGTAAAATAATGAGCGTGTACTCTCTGGCCAAATTACCTCGCGCTTTCCTCCAAAAAAGAAAAAGGAAAGGAAGAAAATTGACCTCGCACTCTCAGTCAAGCTCCATTCCATCATTTCCCATGTCCTCATTGCCAGAGAAAGGAAAATAACAAAATAGGGACCCAAAACCTCAACCATGGCAGCAGATGCAGTGCTGTCAGCCTTCATGCAGGTCCTTTTTGAGAAGCTCTCTTCTGCTCTGTTGGCCCAGCTGAGACCACCTCCAAGCGTTCAAAACATGTTAGACAATCTCAAGACCACTCTGTCAGCACTTCAAACATTCCTCGACGATGCCGAGGCGAAGCAGCTCAAGGACTCCTCGGTCAAAGACTGGTTAGCTAAGCTGAAGGATGTCTTCTATGATGTGGATGACTTGCTTGATGATTGCTACACCCGGGCCCTCCGATCAAGATTGAGTGGTCAGAGGTCCCGGAGAATACTGCAGGGTAAGGTACGTGTCCGGACACCTAGCTCTTATTGGCGGGGACATTTGTATAGTTATAGGATGGAGCGTAAAATTCGCTTCATCCAGGGGAAATTGGATAAGATTGCGAGAGAACGGGATATCCTGGGATTACAAATGTTAAGTGGTACCAGTATGCCAGAGGTTGCCCAAAGGCCAGATTCTAGTTCTCTGCTTGATAGCTCCATGGTGTTTGGTCGGGAGGGGGATAGAGATGAAATAGTCAGATTACTGTTGTCCGAAAATGGGTCAATTTCTTCAAATGTCTCTGTGGTTCCAGTTGTCGGCATGGGCGGAATTGGAAAGACCACTTTGGTTAAAATGGTTTATCAAAACAGCAGAGTGAAAGAGCATTTTGAATTGCAAATGTGGGTTTATGTTTCTGAAAATTTTGATGAGCGAAGATTGACGAAAGAGACACTCGAGTCTGTCATGTGTGATCAATCATTTGTTACCACAAACATGAATGTACTCCAAGAAGCTCTTTCTGAGATGTTGAAGGGAAAGAGGTTTTTGCTTGTTTTAGATGATGTATGGAATGAGGACCATGAGAAATGGCTTAGTTATAAAGCAGCTTTGGTTTCTGGGAGGAAAGGGAGTAAGATAGTCGTTACAACCCGAAATGAAAACGTTGGTCGGGTCATGGGAGGGGTCCCACCTTACAGACTGCAACAATTATCTGATAAGGATTGCTGGGAATTGTTTAAAAGATACGCTTTTGTGGATGGCGATTGCAGTGCTCAACCAAGATTGGAGGGAATCGGCAAGGAGATGGTAAAGAAATTGAAAGGGCTGCCTCTGGCATCAAAAGCTCTTGGCAGTTTGCTCTATTCAAAATTAGATGAAGAAGAATGGAAGGAGATACTAAAAAGTGAAATTTGGGAATTACCCTCAGATAAGAACCATATTTTACCTGCTCTTACATTGAGCTATAAGCATTTACCGTCATATCTCAAGCAATGCTTCGCATTCTGTGCAATTTTTCACAAAGACTATATCTTTGAGAGAGAGAAGCTTGTACAAATATGGGTTGCAGAAGGTTTTATCAGACCTCAGAATAATAAAAGGCTAGAGGATATAGGTAACTCTTATTTCAACGAGCTATTAAGCAGATCGTTTTTCCAACCATACAAAGAGAACTATGTAATGCATGATGTTATTCATGATCTGGCAAAATCTGTCTTAGTTGAAGATTGTTACCAGTCGGAGGAGAACTCATGGCACACAGTACCAAGAAATGTCCGTCACTTGTCCATTCAATGTGAAAATTCAGGAGAAACTCAATTGGAGCGATTGCATGGTTTCAAGGGTTTAAGAACTCTCGTGTTGTTGCATGGTTACAGGTCTAGCCTTTCACGAGTACCAGGAAGCTTATTTCAGAAGCTAAGAGTTTTACGGGTACTTGACTTGCATTGCCGAAGCATCAAAGAGATCCCTGATTCTATTGGAAACCTTAAGCAGCTCAGGTTCTTAGACCTAAGCAGGACTCAAATTAGAGAACTGCCTGTTTCAATCACAGAGCTAATTAATTTGCAAACTTTGAGGTTGAGTGGTTGTGATCGCCTGCAACAATTACCGGGAGGAATAACTGATCTCATAAACCTCCGTCATTTAGAGGCAAGTACACAACTGATGTGCACAATAACTGGAATTGGAAAGCTAACCAGCCTGCAAGAATTAGAGGAGTTCACTGTTAGCAAATCAGTTGGGTATAAAATCACAGAATTGAAAAATATGGCAGAGCTACGAGGGCACCTATACATAAGAGGCCTTGATAATATAATAGACGGCAATGAAGCCCGTGAAGCAAGGTTGAATTCAAAAGAAAACCTCCGTGTTGTGCACCTTATATGGGAAGAAAGTCAAGAAGGAACTACAAACCATGAAGAGGTGCTTGCAGGACTCCAACCACACTTTGAACTTAAAGAGCTAATTATCAAAGGTTACCCCGGTGCAAATTTCCCAGCTTGGGTGGGAAGTTCATCTTTCACTGACCTTCGATCAATTTGCATTTTAAATTTCACGGCCAAATCATTACCATCCTTGGGACAGTTGCCCTTCTTACAATTTCTCGACATAGGATGTGCTAAAGAAGTGAGTTGTCTCGGCCCTGAGTTCTCAGGAATGGGAAACATTTGTGGGTTCCCTTCACTGAAAGAATTACTGCTAGAAGACATGCCGAACCTTACACATTGGTCCATTGAAAATAATGCTATGTTGTTTCCCCAATTGATCGACCTTGTTATTGTAAACTGTCCCCGACTGAAGAAGTTACCTCCAGTGCCTTCGACACTTACAAGGTTAAGGATATCTGAGGTGGGACTAACTTGTCTTCCTGAACTCCAAAACCCATCCCAAGTCTCCTCCCTCATGGAACTTTATCTAAATGACTGCCCAGACTTGAGGTCCCTACGCAAAGGGTTGCTTCGCCATGAGCTCAATGCACTCAGTGTTGTGACTATAGCCAACTGTGAAGAGCTCATGTCATTGCCAAAAGAATGCTTTCGCCATCTTACCTCGCTCCGAATTCTTCACATCTATAATTGCCCTTGTCTTGTGCCATGGACAGCACTAGAAGGGGGGCTTCTTCCTAGTTCACTCAAAGACATTCGTCTCAACTCCTGCTCTCAGTTCACAAGCTTGGTTCTAAATGGGCTTAAGCATCTTAAAAATCTCACCCACTTAGAGATTGGCGATTTGCCTGAAGTAGACCAATTTCCAACTGAGGGGCTACCAGAAGCACTTTCTTTCTTGCAAATATGCGACTGCGATGATCTCCAATCTTTCCCTCCTCAGATGTGTCAAATCATTTCGCTAAAAACTCTGATTGTAAGTAACTGTCCTGAGATTATGCATTTTCCTGAAGAGGGTTTTCCACAAGAGCTTAGTGAGTTGTATGTGAAGAACTGTCCTCTACTAAAGCATCAATGCCAGGTTAATGGGCCTGATCAAATAAAGATATCTCATGTTAAGAATGTAGAGATTGACGGTGAGATTATTGAATTTGAGTGGTAAGTAAGCAAATAGAAAACTCTGATTTTTTTTTTTTTTGGTATTTGTAATTTGAGGGGGGAAATTTTTTTTTTGCGCTCCGTACTTCTGTCTCTCATTTCGAGGAGACCAACATGTTCACATCAATAGTGCATTACCATCATGTATACTTGTATAGTCTACTAAATGTTATAAAATCATGAAGGAAGTTTTCTATGGCTTGTCCATCTATGCAGATGTGACATTTTGATATTTCCAGGTTTATTTTTTTTTTGAGGGTCGGGTGCCAAAGCACCACACCGGCAGAATTTTATTAAATAAAGATATTTCCAAGTTTTAAATATTTTTTTTTTCAAGACCATCTTTGCGGTGTGGTCTTGGGTGGGATGCAGTGAGGTATGTATGCTTTGCTTCATTCTGGTTGTTTTTCCCTTGTTGAGGGTGGCTAGTAGGTGTCGGTTAGGTTTTAGGCTATGCCGGTACCTAATGAATCATAAACTTATTAGAAGTTTATATGGTTTTTATTTTTAAGTGTTCATATCAATTCTGGTATGAAATTTTAGCTTTGTTATGGTGTTTTGTAAACCTTTTTTTATTATTAATGAAAATTTGCTAGCCCTAAAAAAAAACATTTTTTTTTTGAAGGTTAGTGAAGATTGTCATCCAACAGACTTCATAAATATATGAATTACATAATTTTAGAGAAAAATGCAAATCAGAAAGCACACTGTAACAATCAAACAGGGAACAAAGTTGCAACCCAAAAATGGAACTGGGACTAGATGGCTGGTACCAGGCCAGAGAGGTAAAATATACTAGTAGTCTAGTATCAGTAAACCCCAGCTTTCTGGACTTGGGATGGAACCAGTTCTTATACCAGTATAGTAGCAGAAAACCTGCCAACCTGGTGTCTAAACCAATTGACCTCCAGCACCCGAAACAGTTAGTTGTCAGCTGTGTTGTACCCATGGCTAGATGTCGTTAACTATTTGAAATGCAGTGGCCTGCACATTGGATGCCTGTCAATTAAGACGGTTGAGTTGCGTGTTTTCCAAATCAGGATGACATTACTACTTAGTTTTTCCTGATTGGTAAGGGCTCAATTAGTACTATTCGTATTAGTTGGTTTTTATTGATTTTTAACTTCTCTATATTTAATAGTCTAGTTGCATATCGTATTATATTTTAATTTCTGAGAGCTTTAATAAAATTTGTACATGTGGCCCTTTGGACTGGACGCGTGAATCGAATAAGTTTTCAATTTTACCTTTCTTTCTTTTTTTACCTCTTTATTTTTTAATGTCTATAATATTCCTCTCCAACTTAAATATCTAATCAAAAAGGTTTTCTAATTAAATCTAAGAATACTAACAGTACTAAGTGTCCAAGTCTCATACAATCCTTTCACCTTTCATATAATGCATAAGAAAAAAAAAATCTAACCTCTTTGAATTGATGAATTTATAATAAATGACATGAAATTGTATAAACACAAACACATGATATGGTTCTTGTCTTTTTTTTCTTTTTTTTTCTTTTTTATCCAAATTCATTGGACAATCTCAACAAGAACCCCATCTTTTCTTTTTTTTAATTCATGGGTTGGTATTCTTTATTCTAAATATTTTATTCCATAGTAATAAATCACCATCTTTTCTGCCACACATACACCATGTAAAAGTTGACTCTAAAGAATAAAGCTGAAACATCGAACTTTCTATATCCTTCTTCAACTGAAAATTCAAATCAGTTTTCTTCGGTCTGCCAATAATATGGAATTTGGGATTGAACGCACTGAAAGTGTCCTTTTTCATTTACAAGCATCCAAGCATTTCTTATTGCATTAAATTTCAGAAAAAAATAGGAAATACTTTGTCATTATTTATGACCTGTTAAAAGACGTATTCTAATATAAGTCGCAGAATTTCATTCTCGTCATGTCTGTTAATTCAAGCTTGTGACTATGTCCAGAATAGTAGTATCTATGACCTACCCACCACAAAAGCTATATAAGCTTAGGCTAATAGATTGAATTGCTACTTTATATGCTATAATAACGTATTAACGTTTAATTAACCCAGGTTTGTAATGCTATTAAAAAAATTATTAATAAACATGAAGAAAATTATTAAAAACATCTCTAGAATTAAACTAAATTGCTCTTGGTCTTGGGCTTGTGCTGTTTGTTCTAGTTCTAGGCCTCTTAATATGTCCTGCGCTAGTGAAATTGTAAAACATGTCCTTTTAACTTTCTGGAGTATTTCCTCGAAATTTCCTTCCTTGTTCCTACTTCCCACGTGTTCGGCTCCTCTCCAATCATTGCAAAACACCCCCAATGGAGATCTACTCCGAGAAAGGACTGAAACATTTCTGGAACGGTAACTAAAAAGAGAAATAGGCATATCTGTATTGCCAGTTTCATATACTCATCTCCAATCATGATTGTTAAGAGCAAACGACAAACAATTTGGGACTGTCTGATCTAAATATATGGCCAGGACATTATAAAAATCTTTATCTAAGTCTAGAACCGCATGAACATTCCTCGGAGAGTATATAAGTCCTGGATCGGCCTGCTTTTGCAATGACACAGTGCACACGGCATCAAAGCCAAGAAATATCTGAATTTTGAGACACAAATGAAAACCATTTCAATTCAAGGACTCTGCTAGCAAACAGTTGAGATGTAGCCATCAGGTCCATCACCTATTAATTTTGGACGTTGCTTTCACACAAGCAAAGCATACTTAATATTACTGTTATTTGACAAGAACAAGTTAAAATATTAGTATTTGAGATGGAATTCTAATTTCTAATGTAAATGGACTATCAATTATACTGGATGACTGGGTCTAAGCGGAAGGAAAATATAGTGCTTAATATCACTACAGCACTTTTGGTGCTTTGCTTCGATTTTTTGTGGTACAGGTACCAGCTGTCTTTGATACCGCTTAGTTAGTAAGAAATAATTTTTCTGAGGGATAGTAGGAAATAATTTTGTCACTACTGTTAGGGTCAATAGTTGAAAATTTGGCCCCAGTATATAGGTTACAATCGACCATTATGTCTAATAGAATATTATTTCCAACCGAACAGCTGTACTCCCCAATGATGAACATCCCATTCCACATAGTCAACTAAAGAGAAAATCATCACCAGCTAACCCACTTCTCCCTCCCCTTAACCTCAACACAAGCACACCAACCAAGGAGAAAAAAAAAAATCTTACCTTCTTAGTAACATGGCAGAGGCAGCAGTTCTGTCAGCCTTCATGCAAGTCCTTTTTGATAAGTTGTCAACTGCAGCACTTGATGAGCTTGACATCTTTCGGACAGCTCGAAGGGTTCACAAGGAATTGAGCAGCCTCACTTCTACCTTGTCCTCAATAAGAGCTCTGATTGAAGATGCAGAAGAGAAACAGCTGAAAGATAAGGTTGTCAGGCTTTGGCTCCTCAAACTGAAGGATATTGCATATGAGATTGATGATTTGCTTGATGATTATGCTGCTCGAGACCCCAAATCCAAAACACAGAAACCAAATATGAGTCGAAGGCATAAGGCATTGAATAACCTAATGCATTATCTTCATTTAAGCAGTGGGTTATTTTACAGTGAGGTAGCAGTCCAAATAAAAAAAATACGTTTGAAGTTGAATAAGCTTGCAAATGAAAGGGATTCCCTTGGTTTGCAAATGTTTGGTGGGATAAGTCGGCTAGAATTTACAGAAAGACCCAAGACTGGATCATTGGTTGATAAATCGAGTATTTTTGGGAGGGAGGATGACAAAGAAAATATAATAAAATTGCTGTTGTCACGTAGTGGTTTTATTACTGTTCTTGCCATAGTTGGCATGGGGGGTTTGGGGAAAACCACACTAGCTCAACTAGTCTATAATGATGCCAGGATCAAAGAACAATTTCAAGTTAGAATCTGGGTTTGTGTTTCTGAGAACTTTGATGTGATGAAACTAACCAAGGAGGCAATTGATTCTGTTTCCACTGCAAATATATCAACCACTACAAATTTATATAATACGACCAACATAAACATGCTACAAGAAGATCTGTGCAACAAGCTGAAGGGCAAGAGATTTCTACTTGTGCTGGATGATGTGTGGAATGAAGACTCAGACAAGTGGGAAAGTTATTATAGAGCCCTGGCAGTTGGTCAAAGAGGAAGTGCAATTATAGTGACAGCTCGAAACGAGAGTGTGGGGCGGATGATGCGAGCAAAGCATTCATACAAATTGAAGCAGCTATCTGATGAAGATTGCTGGGAGTTGTTCAAGAATTATGCATTTGTAAATGTAGATGCCAGTAGCTATCCAAGATTAGAAAAGATAGGAAAAGAAATTGTGAGGAAGTTGAAAGGGCTTCCGCTTGCGGCCAAGACGCTTGGTAGCTTGCTATATTCAAAGGTGGAAGAAGAGGATTGGAGAAGTATTGCAAAAAGCGAAATATGGGAGTTGCCATCAGAAAGAAACTATATTTTACCGGCGCTAAGATTGAGCTATAAACACTTGCCCCCACATCTCAAGCAATGCTTTGCATTTTGTTCCATCTTTCACAAGGATTACGTGTTTGAGAAGGATAGATTGGTGTATATCTGGATAGCTCTTGGGTTTATTAAACCTCAGAGTAGAAGAAGGTTAGAGGATATTGGAATTAGCTATTTTGAAGAGTTACTTAGTAGATCTTTCTTCCAAACTCATAAAGGCCGATATGTGATGCATGATGCAATCCACGACCTGGCCCACTCTGTCTCCGCAGATGAGTGCCTCAGGCTGGAGGAAAGTGCCAAAGGATTAGTTACTCCAGAAAGAATTAGGCATGCATCTTTCTCATGTGACAATTCAAAACCCACCTCCTTCGAGAAATTCTTTCCTTTTGAAAAATTGAGAACACTTTTGTTGTTAGGTGGGCACAAATCATCTACCGAAGCCATTCCTACTGAGCTATTTATCAAGTTAAAGTATGTCCGGGTTTTAGACTTGAACCGACGAGACATAAGTGCATTGCCTGATGCAATAGGTAATTTGAAGCAGCTCCGTTATTTAAATCTATCAGGTACAAGAATTAGCAACCTTCCCCACACCATTAGCAAATTGCGAAATTTGCAAACCTTAAGATTAAAGAACTGTGACGCGCTAGATGGTCTCCCTAAGGGCATTACAAGGCTAGTGAACCTACGGCATCTTGAGGCTAGCATAAGATTGGTGAGGAAAATAGCTGGTATAGGGAGTTTAACTTCTCTCCAAGAGTTAGAAGAATTTTTGGTAAGTAAAGAAAAGGGGTACAGTATAAAAGAGTTAGGGGACATGACTGAGCTTACAGGCTCTCTCTATATTAGAGATCTTGAAAATGTAAATACTATGGTAGAGGCAAGTGCAGCCAGATTAAATGACAAAGAATACCTAACAGCATTACACCTCCTATGGTCTGAGGAGACGCGTGTAATATTGGAAGAAGAGTGCATAGAGAGTCAAGTCCTTGAATCCCTACGGCCAAATGATCATCTAAAGGAGATAACTATCAAGGGATTTATGGGTTCTAAATTCCCAAGTTGGTTAAATAATCTATCTTTTATTCAAACTATTCACCTATTTGATTGCAAATATAGCAAATCCCTCCCTCCTCTTGGGAAATTACATTTGTTGAAGTACTTGGATATAGGAGGATTCGATGCTCTGGTTCATATTGGTAAAGAGTTCTTAGGTAGTGGAAATGAAGCAGGGTTTCCATCACTGACTGAACTAATACTACTAGACATGTCAACTCTAGAAGATTGGGTTGGTGATAAAAATGTTGAGAACCTGCCATGCCTTAATGAGCTCCAACTCCTTCAGTGTCCAAAATTACAGCATTTGCCACTCCTCCCACCAAACCTGACAAGAATCCGAATATCTGAATCAGGATTCACAATTCTTCCACGTGTATATGATTCAAGCTTGATGTTACAACCATCACTTACGTCATTGCAAATTCATGATTGCCCGAACCTCATGACCTTACAACAAGGACTACTTGACCAAAACCTAGGGTTCCTAAAAGAACTAATCATCACCGACTGTGAAGAGCTTGTACATGTTCCAGTGAATGGTTTCCTCTCTTTTGTATCACTCAAGAGCCTCCATATTTATAACTGCCCAAAACTTATGCCAATAGGAGAGGGAAGTCTCATGCCCCCCTTCCTTGAGGACCTCAGAATCACCGAATGCAACCAAATAGTTAACCCAATACTCAGAGAGATTAAACTCATCTCATCCCTCATTCACCTAAGCATCAAAGAATGTACTGATTTAGTTTTATTTGCACAAGAAGGGCTCCCATTAGGTCTTCAATTATTAGAGATTTTTAGTTGTGAGAATCTCATTTCATTACCTGATTGTCTGAGAGAACTTCAGTCTCTGACAACCCTCACCATCGTGAATTGTCCTTGCATACCGTGCCTACCACCAAATGGCCTTCCAAAATCACTGCAGGAACTATATATCAAAGAGTGCCCATTGCTGATGGAGAGCTGTCAGTGGAGAGGGATCGATCATCACAAAATAGCTCATGTCCCGAAGGTAGATATTGAAGATATCTTGCCCGGGCAACATACTAGGAGAAAATGATGATATATGTGTTATTAAAAAAAAAACAGGTACATGTAATAAAAGTTTGCATGAAACTTACGGGTAATATATGCTAAAACTATTTTTTTTTGTGTTTTTCTTTGAAGATTGAATCAAGGATTGCCACTCTATCACCAACAAAGCAGAAAGTTTGGATGACAGTGTGCACACCAAACATGGTGCATAAAGTCCTTTGATGGAGAATGCAAGACTTACTAGGTTTGTTCTCTTCTACCTGAATACAAGGATAGACCAAGTAAGGAGATATATATATATATATAGAGAGAGAGAGAGAGAGAGGTGGGCTAAAGTGCCATAGATGGCAATGCCATAGATCTCCTTTTTGAGTCATTTTTTTAAGATCCGAAATTCAATTAGTCAATCCAAACCGTTCAAATTGATCATCATATTGAAATACCATTGGAGACCAAATTTTACATTTTTTTTAATTTTTTTGCTATTTCTTTTGATATGTTCAAATTGGAGGGTCTGAAATACTCCAATTACAACGTTTTTTAAAAATATCATAATAAATAGCAGAAAAATTCGAAAAAATATAAAATTTGGTCTCTAAGGATATTTTAATATGTTGAATAACTTGAACGGTTCGGATTAAACATTTAAATTTTGGATCTCGAAAAACGACTCTATGGCATGGGAACCTCCGTGCCATCTATGGCGCGTTAGTCATTCTCTCTCTATATATATATATATTACATAAGAACCAGCCATAAAGAGGCTTGACTCTCACCTTTATGGATTTATCTCAAAAATTAATTATTTTTTTAGCTAAACCAGTGATTTAGATGGGTGCAAAATAGTACTTTTTAGGGTTTCTAGGCAGGTGCAATATATTATGGCTTGTAACAGGCTTTTACTGCACACAGGTTCCAATTGAGGCTGCAGGCACATATTGTGCCTTACTGACTGGCGTGGCCTATAACCTGTTTCTGATCAAATACAGGTCGAGCTTTGTTCAAGGGGCTGAGTCAGGCATTTGATTCCAATTTCTGAATTAACCTGGTTGCTTCCTTGGTATCAGAATGAATTTTTGTGCATTGACAACTACAGACTGGTACAGAAAGGTACTGTGGTTTTTGTCTCTATGACAGCAAAAACAACATTGAGACAAACACATGTTGGTGGGTTGGCAAATCCAAAAATGAGCAGGATTTTTCTCTTTAATCTGGACTCATGTATGCGAACAATACAGCTAGCTGATACAAGGCTTGTACTGCCTTTTCCAACTTAGTTAAATCTCCCTTAACTGACTTTTCTTCATTTTATTAGGGGGTAAGTTGTCTATTCTGACCTAATCTAGGGATTTGTTTTCTTTGCCCTATTATACCGTCTTCTCTTTTCTGTTCTGACGCCGTGGAGCGGTTGCTTCTCTTATACGCATCACCTCCTTATACTTTCTTTCTTTTTTTTTTAATTTGTTGGTGGAATTTGGGGATGATTTCCTGATAAACCTACCAAAAGTTGTTGTTTGTCAAATAAAATAAGAGAAATAAGAAAAGAAAATAAAAATCATATACATGTTTGTACATGCCGTGTGGACTGCAGAATTATATGAACCAAGATTGAACTTGTATATTATGTACGTACATACTATTTTAGCATCCATTAAGTCTTGACCTGGCCTTGAGACAGTAATTAAGATGAAAAAAAAAGAAGATTCCAAACTTGATAATGCCATTTACCATACTGATAACACACCAAAAGCATACAATGTACTGTTATTTATTCAATCCTTATTTTCTAGCACTACTGTTAATTCTTTCATCAGAAGAATTATTACTTTGTTTCCAATATATCCCAGTCGAGACCAAATAAAGAACTACACCCAGCAAATTAATTTGGATTTATGTTAATTATCACCCAAAAGTAGTTATGAGTAATTGCAAATTAGTTAATTTTGTCCACATTCCATACTATAAAATTAACTAATTAGGAAAGTAAACCAATTCAAAGTATGGGTTATAATAGCTTTACCCTTTGGTCGAAGATTGCAATTTGCAATGAAAAGAAGTTTAAAAAAAAAGAAGAGAGAGAAAAAGAAAAGAAACTACATTCGTCTATAGTCATGGAAATTAAGACCTGTGTTGTTCATATTAGATGTCATACACAATGAATCAGAAAGTCATGCTATCAATTTTTAGCAGCAATCTGGTGCTAGCAATGTATCTCAATTCCATTGTTGTGAAAATGACATATTCTCGTTCTCCTAATTGAAGAAATGAACGATAGATTAGTGCAGAGATCGTACCAGTGACTCCAGCCTGAAGAGTTGGCTTCTGACATCTTTCCTTCAGTAGAAATTTTCTCCGAGATGTCGGAGATTAGAACAGCAATACTAATCGTGAAAATAAAAAAAAAAGGAGAAAAAGACCGCTACGGCCTCAAGTTTTCTGTGGCGCTTAGGATGCATGTAACTGTGCGGTCATTTTATTCAGATAAATATCCGGCGTAGCTTGTAATGCTAACTCCTATTTATATATTGGATTCAAATTTAAAATAAACTAGCTACTGCATCGCGCTTCGCGCGATGTATGATTAATCTAAAATGGTTGTATTGTTGATTAAAGTTTTTTTTTTATTGGGTATCTAATTTTTTTTTGTGCTGTCATTTTATTTTTTCGGATTTTTCTGTGGACAGAATGCAAATGTTTTGTAATTGAGATTGTGCATGGTTATCAGATTTAGAGGTTCCGCGGTTTGTAATTGAGATTCGTGTTTTGATTAAAGTATTGGCATTTAGCGTGCAATCACATCTTGTGCGATCTTTTTTTTTTCTATGAGCTATTAAGAAACTGGTATCGCAATAATTTTTCGATGAAATTGTAAGATTTTATATTGTGAATTGTACAAATTATTGTACGCAATAAAAATGGTAAATCTGATGAATTTTATCGATTGTGAATTGTTTTCTTACTAAGTCGCTTCTTTCATATGTAAGCCCTTCAATACCTCTGCAAACTTGAAATATTTGTTCGTGAGAATAAATCACAATCAATATGAAGATATGATCATTGCATTTAAGATTTTTAATAACTAATAAGCTGAATAATGTAGGAAGCACCTTCACGATTTTATTTTTACTTTTTTATCATCTATTTCTAAAGGTTCGTGTAGATTATACCTGGTAATAACACCATAACTACTTGCACCAGCCACCCAAAATGAAAGCACAATTGATTTCGTAAATGTTAAATAAAAATCTAAATTTTTTTTGTGAGACATTATTTTCTAAAACCAACATCAAATCTTATATTGGAAATTTGGTTCACAAATAACGAAATGAAATGAGACAAAAGAATTATACAAAATTGAACTGACCTTGTTACTAAGGTGATCATATTTGAACAGATCAATCAATTTGTTGTGATCATCGATTCCAAGATCGATGAGTATACCAATACATACCAGTAAAGTCCGATACCGAAAATGTACCTAAAGCAAATTGTGTACATTACTAACTAATTTTATTTGTAGGTTCCAATATAATAAATAATAATCATTAAAATCTAATGCAATCGCAAAATTATTTAGATCGGTCCTAAAATTCTTTTACTATACACCTATGTTCAGGATATACCATTGCAGGATATAAGGGGAGACTTTATAGAAAAAAGAAAAACCTTGTAGATGTACCCTAGCTAACTATGCACACTAACAGATTATTAATCAGTATTGATATGGCATAAAAGGAAAAAAATAAATAAAATTTGACAACAATAAAGAAAAAAAAAAGAAAATATACTATTTGATGAAATATTAATGAATATTTACTGGATAAGCTATGAGAAGAAGTTTTAATAAATGAAAGCAATTTTTTTTTTATATGAGATAAGCATACCTCTGGACTTATGAGAGAGATCGAGGCCAGTGCATAATGACCAACTATTTTAAATGTGTGATAAATTTATAAGAGCCTAAGATAAACTTTTACATTGATTTAAAATTTGAAGGAAAAAAAGTTCTGAGGAACAATATTGAACGGACCTTACTAATTCAACCTGCATATTTCTGAAATTATAATTACCATAAAAGAAAGCCGTACCAGTTTCAGATCAGATTGCTTCCATGCTTGCTAAAGAGGTTTGAAGCAACAGTACACATGAAGTGCACCTTGACTGTCATGGACTCATGGTCTTGACTTTATCTGCATGTAAAGGTTAGGCCTATTATTGAATCCCTTCAGACTACAACACTTATGTCTTCAGAAGTTACGTTCATTTCTATAACAGATAATCATGGAACTCTTTGGTTAATTCATCTGTATATACATATGATAATTATATGACTTTTCAATTAGTTCATTCCTAATAAAATATATCGCACACCAATTATAAAATTGCATGGATGGTTCTTTTACAGGTAAGCACTGTACATGTTGGTATAGAGCAAAAGGAAAAGCCACTGATCCAACTAAATATATAAAAAATAGAGAGGATTAAATGAAGACATGATCTTTAATAAAGGTGTGGAAAAATTGAGAGCCATCAATGACCTATTTTTCTTCCATGTAGTTAAAAGATTTGTAATTGTTTGTACCTTCAACCAAAATATATAGAATCTTCCAGAAATGCCCTTAGTTCTGATTCGCTACATAATTCAAACTGCACAGAAGTTTAGAACTTAAGATTACGTATCCATCATAAAAATTCACATACATTGTCAGAAAAGAAATAAACATTAGTAATGAAAAAGTCAATTTAGATGAGGATTCCTTGTTTTCTGACTACTTGTGAAAGGATGAACAAATCAAAATATTAATCAGTAAGCATAAAGTATAAAAATAAAATATTTATGTAATTATATATAATTTGATTTATGTGCACATAGGAATATCATCAAGAAGAAAACAACAGCCAGTTTGGCAGGCCATTATTTATAAACACATTGCTTGTATACATAGGAGCTTCTAGGCAGGAACACTCTTTGTGTAAGCAACGAAACTATCATAAATTTTTTGAGGTGTGAAAATTTCATTGGTGAGTAATTTGAAGCGTTTAATTTGCTTCTAAAAGACCCGACAACAAATAGCAGAATGAAAGAAATCAAGAGAGGAATACTACTAACATGGGGAAAAAGAAGAAACCAACAAAAGTAGCCACAGTATATAAAGTGTGAACTTATCTCTTTACCTTTTTTTTGGAAACCAAGAATTCTACATAGAAAATAAGAAAGCTACTTAAGAACAAAAAATAATATCTCAGAGGTACAATTAGAAATGAAATTTTTATAATAAATAGCATAGAGATAGGCTGATAGAATGTTCTCATCAGAAAATTACTGCCATCTTCAAATGAAGCAATGAAATATTCTGGTCCAATGTGAACATTTTTTGTGAAAAATCACATTGAAGCCTCTATAAGTTAGCAAAATCAGAAATCAATAAATAGGTTTAAGGACAGCTAAAAATTCACACCAAAATGCAAGGAAACACTGTGGCCTCTAGAATAAGTCTTTCTGATATGAAAACTAAACATCAAACGAAGATCGGTAAGGCTTTCCAATTAAAGAACTAAACCCTTCGAATAAGATTGAAACAGTTAGGAATCTAGATAAGCGGTGAACTGTACCAGCTTGAAACAGTGAAGAAAATGACCTATAGACACATTCTACGCAAAAAAAAAGACTCCTAAACTAATTTTTACAAATAGAATAGAAAAGATAAAAGATAAAAGATAAAAGATAAAAGATAAAAGATAAAAGCGAATATAAATCACAAAGAGAACATAAACATAGCTAAAATTTTAGAAATAGAAAGGCTAATTCCATACTTTCATATATGTCACAAATATGTTAAAGCATCTATGAATATAAAAAAAAATCATGATAAAATTGAATTAAAGATAAAACATACCAGTATGATGGCATGGACTGCAAATCAACAAATTTAGGAAAACACCCGTGCAAGAGGCGGTAAGGCAGTACAGACTCCGCTTTCAACATCTGAAGCTGAAAAGAAACAAAGAGAGACTTAGCTAATGAAAACTCATTCTAAAAAAAAACTTACATGGTAAGAGAGAGCAAGAACATACCTTGAAAAGCAAGAACAGGCCAGCTAAGACATCACCAGAAAGAAACAACCATAAGAATAATTTGCAGCACAACACAGTACACGGAAGGGCCGTAGCAGCACAGCCGAAAGGAACGACCGTATAAAACAGTAGAGGGAAAAAAAGGTAAGAAATAATTAAAAAACAAAGACAGGCCTGATAAGAAAAGAAAAGCATAGATAACCAATGAAAAAAAAATAAAAGTACAAATCCGGGAAAATAACAGAAACACAGAGCAAGAAGAAAGCCTTGGAATGTCTGAAAAAAAAAAGATCAGAAACCTCTATAGACAGAAACAAAAATAAATAAGCAAACCAACCGAGCAAGTCCTAACAGGGAACAGGAAGCAAAAGACCATGATTTGGCCAGATCCTCCCAAAATGAAGGACAAAAACCTGATCAGACCCAACAACAAAAAGGAAACAGCAACAGAATAATGTACAGAAACGCCAGGTACCCAAACAGGCCTACTAAGATGAACACCTAAACAGGACCAGCAAAACCTAAACAAACAAAACAATACCGGCACAACACAGTCCTAGTAAACAGTGCTAAAAAGAAAATACCTAAGAAGTAGCACCTGCTGGAAAGAACTAAGCAAACAAAGAAGGGTAAAAAAAAAAGGAAAAGACAAACAATGACAGATACCTTGGTAAGCAGCGGGCACGCTATAGGAAGAACCACAGGCAACCTGAAAAAATACCAGAAAGACAGTTAGGCCCAGAAGCAAAAATCTTACTATTTGTCTTGCGAGGTAAAAAAGAAGAAAATAGAGACCCGGAAAGAACCAGCAGCACAATCCAGAAGCAAACACCTGCCATGAGGTAAAAAAGAAGAAAATAGAGAGATCAAACAGGCTCAGAAACAGAAAACAAATGAACAGTTAAGTAAAAATGAAACACTGAACACAGTAAGGCACAGAATAACTAACCACACAACATGAACAGGCCCACACACAGAATACAGCGAGCCATAGGAATAGCAAAAAAGAAGGGGCAGGAACCAAAAAGTCCGTAACAGGGACAGTATAGACACAATACCAGCAACACAGAGGATAGAGATCTAAAGCTGTAAAAAAAAAGAGAGAATGGTAAGAGGAAAAAAATACTTGACGATCCAATAGCACTGCAACCTGGCACGAAATTTTTTTGATCTGAAAAAGAAAAGGGAAAAAAGTGAGGAACACAACCGGAGACGGAAACCAAAAGGAAGAACCGAAGCACAACACAGGCGGAAAAAAGAAAGCAATCACCGTAGAAAGGAAGAAGAGAACCAACAGCAGGAAAGAACGCAGAGAGAGAGAAAAAGAAGGTGCAATGTACTGGAACCAGATAGCAAATTGCAGCCTCTTCCATAGTGCGCACAAAGGACTACCATTACTGCCGTACACATCGGAATGAGGAGGAAGTACAGTCACCCCCGTGGCTCCGTGCGGAACGGCAGAAGGGAGATTGGATGCGGCACAAAAGAAAAACAGAAGATAGCCACAAAGGAAAGAGAAGACAGACGCACAAAGCAAAAACAGAAGCAACGTTCGCAACAAAGAGAAAGCGGGAACGAACGGACCATATGAGATCCATCGAATGGGGAACAGTAGGCTGAGCCGTTGCGATTAGAGATTCACCTACAGTAATCTCAGAGTTTGAAATTGAGTTACTTATAATAATTGGGTTCAACTTATTCGATTAGATTTTTACCTAGTTCGAATTAGAGCTCCAATAAAAAATTTATACAACTTAATTTGTACGAACTCAATTCAACATAGCTTGATTATTATGTTATTTAATTTAGAGTATCGTAAGATGCTTATTTTTATTAATCCTTTGCATTTTAGATTTTTTAAATAATATTAATTTTGCACAAAGACCGAGGTTTGATTTGAATTGAATTACTGTGAACTTAATAGCCTGATTTATTTTAAATTGACTCAACTTAATTTATTAATAAATTAATCTTGCCACATAAATGCACGACATTTTATCTCATGATAGCGCTGAGAGGGAGCTTGATTAGTATATTTAAGGATTAATTGGTTTTATGCCATGTGAAAATTAGCTAATTAGGGATATGCCATTGTTAGATTACAAATTAGATTTATGTCATCATCAAATTATGTAAATTAGAAATATGCCATTATCTCATTCTAAAAAAGATTTAATTCTAAAAATACCATCATGAATGCTCTCAATATTTTTCAAAATTTCCAAATTGCCCTTGCCGAATGTATTTGTTTCTATTTCTTATATTGCCGAATGCATAATGATACTTAGTAAATTTAGGTGTTTGGATTTTGTGAATTTTTTTTTTCACATATAAGCTACAGCCTATTATAATTAGACGTGCCATCATTTTTTTTTTAACAAGCCTTATTTCATTTCATGCACGTGCAAGTTTAAAAATTAAAAGCACATACATCAATTTTGTACGCGAGTATATTCAATATGTACAAAAAAAGGTTATAATTTGAAAAATTAAAAGGAAATGCAAATTAACAAAAGACGAATGTCATAAAGTATAGTGCAATTTGATAATATTTCCAATTTCAAAGTATAATAGTGGCAGAAAATTAATTTGTCATTTACTGATGGCATTTTTCTAATTTCTAATTTTGTAGTGGCATAAAACTAATTTGTCATTTAGTGATGGTATTTTTCTAATTTAAAATTTTTTTAGTGGCATATTTAAAAGAATAAAATTGGCAAATCAATTTTCAGTGGCAAAAAACTAATTTGTACTTCTTCACCGTGGCATAAAACTAATTTCTCATTTAGTAATGATATTTTACTAATTTCAACTTTTTGCAGTGGCATAAACCTAATTAACCCTTTAAATTTTGTACAGTAGAATCGTTGAGTTCTTTCTTTTTAGGGATTTTATTTTGGGGATGAAATAATTCTGATAAGATATCGAGGTAGCATGCAGCAGTATAATTATCTTAGATTGACGACACAGTGTTAATTTTGAAATTATTCATGCAAGTTCGGGTTCAATTTGGAAGTTGCAAATACTAAAATAGCAGCTTAATTCATATTTCTGACTTTGGATTTTCTTTGTAATATCAACTGAATACCTTGTATTCTGTGATTTTAAAAAAATAAAACTTTACCTATAGATTATTGTCCATTTTTCAATTAATATACAACAAAAAATATATTTTTCTAAGTCAAATAAATATAACAACAGTTAGAATTATAATTAAGATAAGTAACATAAAATAGTTGGAACATAGCTAGAATAATATTAAAATATACAATGAAAAGAATAAATAACTCGAGAGGTAACCAATTTGTGTCGAGTATATCCGTAAATATTTAAAATAATGTAAATATAATTAAATGCGATTTATCTAGTAACTAAAAATAAATAAGTATAAGTATGTTAAATAATAATTAAAGATAACTAAACTAATTCCAATTGTTTTTCACAGAGACACTTTGTTAATAAATTAATTTCCTCTACCTAAAGTCCTAAACTTAACTTTCCAGTAGTGTTCGGCTACCACAGTTTTTTTTATGCCACAAATTGCCACAATTTCATATTTTATCCATATTTAAAAATTTTATGAGCGATGTGTTTCTATATAAGTTTTATAAAATTCAAATGTTGAATCTAAACCGTTGATCTTGTTCAATTTAATGAGCAATGTGTTTCTATATAAGTTTTATAAAATTTGAAGTCGATTTGATAATCGATCAACTGATCAAATGATGAACGTATTAGAATTAATCTGTCATAATTAACTAGATTCGTTCATTTGTTGACTTATCGAGGTGTGAACCAAGGTCAAACAAATAAACCTTGTACTCGACTAGTCATTTGTAGTAGAGTAAAGGTGTCGATCTCACAGAGATGGTGATGAATACTAATCCTATTTGTTTGCTAAAGCTAGACAATAAAAGTTTAGAAAAGAATTGATGCTACTAACTAAATAATTAAAGTAGATATGCAAAATGCAATTGCAAGTAATAAAGATAATGCAAAACAATTGAAAATAAATATTTTTTGGGTTTTTAAGGGTTCTAAATATGATGAGGAAAGTGCCTTAGGGTTAGATTTCACCTAAATTTGGTCACAGGGCTGCAAGACTTAGCACTGTCGTATTCAGCCTTGCTAATTCGGTCCGAATTCCGGACCGAATTCCATTGTGTAAATGCTGTGGTTTACTCTTTTGTTGATTTATTCAAGCCAAAGGTCCATCTAGCCATACCTAACTTTCTAACCCTCCGCTTTCGCCTATTGGGTACGGTATTTGGAATGGGATCTAGTGTTGCATAACCTTCATCGAGTGCATTGCACCCCCCAACTTTCGTTGTTCGGTGGACCTACTCGAGTTTACCAATGATTTTCTACGAGATATCTAACCTAGACTTTCTCCTAACTAGAAGTGTTTACTTTTGGTTACTAAATGGTCGACTTTCGCCCTTGACCTACCTCGAAGTACTTGTGAAAGGTTCATTTATTATAATGGGTTGAAGTTCCCAACAAATGCGGCCGTACAAATGCCGAGCAACACAAGTAATAAAAGACTCAAACACAAGCAAATCAATAAAAATTCCAAAGGTAATTAGCTTCGTCCATCAACAAGACAAGCAAACCAAATTCTAGGCTACATCTATCCCTAAAGCAACAAAGATCTAACCTATCATGCTAATAAAACAAGATACAAATTCCATGACAAGAATAAATAAGAGAAAAGGAAGAGATGCAACAATATCCAGGTTTACTCCTATTTGAATCAAGTCCGAAGCCGTGGTTGGGTTGAATCTAACGCTGTCGCGCCTAGAACTGCTCCCAAATCTCTGCCATGGTCGAGTGATGGTGGAGAAGTGGTGGAAATCCCACGCCTTTCGGTGTGAGAACGGTGCTGAGAGGTGAAAGATTGGTGGCTGCTGATGGATAATGGTGGATTCCCCTTCCTCAAGCAAGAATAAACCTCATATATACTCCTCTCTGGCCCCTTGAAAGGTTGGGAACGTTTTCCCCTCATTTAGGCCGAAATTGGGGCCTTTCTATAAGAGAAAACGCCTCAGGAATACAGTTGGAAACCTTCCCTGTATAGCAATTCGGACCGAATTCCAGACAATTCGGTCCTAATTAGCTTCTCTGTAATTTTCTGTGACTCAATTCGGTCCGAATTGATGCCAATTCGGTCCGAATTCCTGTGCCAGCATTGCGCACCAATAGTATTTTGAGCATAATTTCTTCATCCGGGCTCCGATTGAGGTGATTCAAAGATTGCCGGAAAGCTTACAATAAGCTCTACAATGCTATTGCTTTCATTTAGCCATTTGATTCTCTTAAATCTACCACTTTATGCAATTATTATGCGTGATCCACCAAATTCCTACAAGACAAGTCAAATTCCACGGCAGTATCCAATCTTGCCAAACAAACAGAAAAAAGATAATATCACGGTTTTAGTCACCATTTCGATGTAAAGTCTGGCCAAAATATCAGTATAAATATGAGATATCATTGACCACTTGATCGAGTACCAAACTGGCTCCAAATTTAATAAAACTTATATAAAAATGTGTCGCTCGTTAAAT
This sequence comes from Rhynchospora pubera, assembly GCA_028095005.1. Lineage (NCBI taxonomy): Eukaryota > Viridiplantae > Streptophyta > Magnoliopsida > Poales > Cyperaceae > Rhynchospora > Rhynchospora pubera. The sequence goes on along the minus strand of CM051462.1, from coordinate 205,269,253 downwards.
TGAACAAGATGAACAATTTGGATTCAGCTATTGAATTTTAAATTTTTTAAATATTGATAAAATATGAAATTGTGGCAATTAAACCACCGTTGATCAATGATCCAACGGTCCACGAGACAAACAACGAACTCAGTTAAGTTAAGAGAGGGCTCAAGAAGAGAAGATCAGAAGAGCGCCACTGAATCCTCACAGAAACCATAAAAGTGTGCTCTCCTCTCGGCGGCTTGCTTAACTTTTATCCTCCTCTCTCCTATCTGAAAGGGTTTAGGGTTTTGGTTCCGATTTCATCAATGGAGGAAGTGGTAGGAGCTGAGAGGGAGCTCTTAGCGGGGTACAAGCTGGTTCCATGGTCGAGCTGGGACCAGTGGAACTTTGTCAGAGAAAACATCTTCTCTTCTTCCGCCGAGTCTGTTTCAGCCGCTCTTGGACGAGTAATCTCTCTCTCTCTCTCTCTCTATGTTTTCCTTTCTCGAGGTTATATAGTGATATGCAGTTTAATTCTGGTGATTTTGTTTAGATATCGGGATGGCGGAGTCGGGGCTGTCTGCCCATTCCAATTGATGTCACAGCAGCATTTGTTGAGATTCAACAACAAGACCCTTTTTTTAGGTATTTTATCGGATTTGATTTGACTGAATTTTGCGAACTTACTGGTTAGTTTTGTAGTGTACTTGAAATTCTAAGTTTTGTTGAACTTACCTTTTGATTCATTGGTTATGTAGGAAGGGAACAATAGATAGTGCTTCAGTCTCTGAAGAGGTGCTCGCAATGCTTTATAGCATGGCAATAATGAGGTGAGAATGTCCTGCTATTACATAACATACCATATCATTTTTATTCTCTCTTTTCTGGGTGGATCCAGGGCCTCAATGAAGGTAGGTTCTGTTGAATGAGCTATAATTCTAATTTGAAGAAATGATTGGTATAAGCACAGATTTTGAATGAAATGATCGGTGATTGTCTAGTAGGGTTATATAGGAAACCAGATTGTAACATAGAAAAATTATTGATCAAACTGTATGCCAAAATCATGTCAAAGTAATTATCAGAAAATGAATTTTTTTATATTTTTATATTTCCTGCGCAATAGCTAATGGTTGTAAGAATATTACTACTTTTCCTTTCATTTTATTAGGCTTGTGAATGGTTTTATGGAGAATGCTCATAAGAAAACAGGCCGTTCAATATCTGAACTAGCCGAAGCTGCTGGTATACCAAGAGTACTTGTTGATATACGCCATGGTTAGTATTTAGTAGAACTCTCATATTTGTTTGATTTTCTGTCATAATATTCTCTTATGTTTTGTTGTTCCAATACATTATAATTCTATTCAGTTGCATGTATTTTGTTGTAGAAAGTTCTCACAGAGACCTCCCTTCACTGCGGCTTCTGCGATCAGCCAGTATCAAGGCAATTGACTGGTTGAAGGTCAATTACTGGGAACCCCAGAAAAATGCAATCCCTGATGTTTATAAGGAAATAAGGTCTAAAGTGCGCGCAATGTTGTATTATATCAAGACTAAGGAAACAAAACGAGCACTCACAGAGACCAAAGTGAAACGTAAGTGGCATGCTTCCTTCTAGAAGAAGACTCGAGTTGTTAAACTCTAATAAAGTGATGTATTGTAGAACCAAGTGAATATTTTCATATATGTAGTCCATCAGTGATGCAGTGAAAATTGAGAGAATATATTTCATTGAATGACTCTATTAAGCTTATACTTCCCTTCGTATTGTTGGGAGTTCTGCTTCACTGGCATCATCAAATCTTTCTACTTTGAAACTGTGGAATTATTGAGCTGACAAATTAGATCTGACTGAAGGAAAGGCACCAAAATCCAAACCAGGCATGAAATATCTTGGATAGTGAACGGTGAAATCGATCATGTACAAACCTTTGCTGATCAGGACCAAAAGCTGATCAAGTTCAGGGTTCAGACCTGACATGCCTGAAACCAGATCAGGGCCTAATCAACCAATGGTAACCTGAAAACCTGCCATAACCTGACCGAAGCAATGTAACCTGATTTAATCCTGAATCTTTAATTCAGATCAAAATTTTGCCCATCTGACCTTTTTGCATCTTCAAAGAAGAGATTATACTGTTGGTACTATGTAATAATGTAGGGTTGTTTGGTGAAAATTTCTGACTCTTTCAGGTGTGGGGAGGCCTATCCTACTTATCGGCAACAAGCTTTCTTCCCAGATAATCGGGAAAACCCAATCTGCTTCTAGATCAAGTTAATTAGTCTCATCTTTTCTAAACACTTACTGCATCAACTGTGGGCCTGTGGCACCTTAATTTTGTTAAAATTAATACTTTTCACTTTATAATTAATATATGATGTTGAGTCCACCACCAGGTGTTGTACTAGTTCCTACGGATTCTTTTTTTGTGAAGATTTTATAAAGAAAACCTTATTCTCAAATCATCAATTACACATGATTCTTGATCTTAGAAAGGTGTATATGATAAGAGTTTATATTCACTGTAATAATTACTATCAGCTCATTCAGATGCAGGTTTCGAGAGGCTGATCACTAAGGCTGTGAAAACTATTTCTAAATTGTACTCAGCATATCCATCAGAAGTCGTCTCTGTGTTGCTAGAGTTTTTCAAATTGGATGGTCCTGATTACTCCAACTCAGCTGATGAGGATCTTTTGGAGAATTATGACAGTGATGGGTTGAAACCTCTCCTTGTCTCATTTAATGACATGAAGGACATCATTACTAAGCTTTCAAGCAAGGAGCCAAGATTAGTACTGAGCATGCTAAAAACCATCATTGAAATGATCGAAGCCAAGCAAAGCTTGAAAGGTGACATCTTTCTCTCAATTCTTGAAGAGCTATCTGCTGTTTGATTAACTCACTTCTTTTCAATTACTTGATAAACTTGCGAAGATTTATCAACTACCTATATAATATTTCAAAGAGTTTTTCATTTGCACTAATTACAAAATCACTGTGCTTTTGTTATTGGAGATATCTTGTAGATTTAGTAGCACCATCAGTATTATACCTTGCAAGTTCATTAACTAATGGGAACATGTTTTTTGTTGTGATGTACATTCAGTCAAAAGTGATTTTTGTCAATTCTTAAGGAGTCTTTTATTTATAAGTGAACTCGGTGTTATACCAATGTTAGGGTGCCACTGAAAATTGAAATGCAGTTTGCTCTTTTTCTTTAAAAAAAAAAGTAACGAGGGCAAGTCCTTTTTTCTTGTTTTAGATTGTTTACTATTTTGAAACTGATTTCAGGCAATGTTCCAATATCTACACATCCTTCTGAATTATTATTTAATATCATAACACACTAGACATATCAATCTTTCTCTCTCTTTTCCTTTTGAGTAGTTTTCCACTGAATTTAGGGCTAGCTTAACAGATTGTTGTCAGATTGGCTTTCCACGATGAATTCAACCCATTGATCTTAATCTTACTTGATGTACCAATGTACCATACATTCATGTTCCATTTTTATAATATTTCAATTTCATTTTGCATAAGTAAGAGGTAAAAATTGTTAGAAACTGAACCCACCAAAATAACTCTAATCCTTGATTTAAAAAAAATTGGAATGTGCTTTGCATGTCTCATGAAGTAGATTACAATCAGCAGTAAGAATTCATAAAAGCCAATTTAATACATTTTTGAGAATAAACTAATGGAGACCGTTGGGATCTCAAATCTACAATGACTTTCTGCTTTTGTAGGTGATGAATGCAGCCACAGTGAGAAATCCAAGCCTTTCTCAGAGTCACCACTAACCAGTAACTTGAGCTCCCTCTTTTTGTGGCTCATAACTACTCTGAAGGTACTCCAAGAAACAGGGAATATCAGTATTGTTAGTGATGTTGCACTTCCCTCTTCAGACAAAAACTCAGTACCTACATTCTGCCTTTCAAAGCTGCTCAAGAGATGTCTGCGCTTAACAATTTTCGGTGAAAAGAACATTGTTAACTCAGTACTGATGCTACTCGATATGGTTGAAAGTCACGCAGTTAAAGATAAGCTCAAGAAGTTCCTCTCTCTGGGCTCAGAGAGTTCGTTTACAGAAGAAATTGCTTTCTCTAACCACAAAACCATGCCTTTAGAGCATGAAAATTCAATAAAAAAGGCAACAGAGGAACATGAAAATTTAAAACTCAAGTCTAAGATGCATAGGATAAAAAATAGTGATCAAGGCGATAATAATGCATGGACTGTGAGAAAGGCTTGGATCCCCTGTCCTATTGGTATGATTCCTTGTTCCTTTAGTTCAACTGCTGTACTTCCTTCCCTGTATTTGGGTACAAGCAGAACATTAGAAGTTAAACAGACCTTAAAAGAAAATAAAGAGCCTTTATATAATGAAAAGCATAAGAGGAATGGAACTCAGTGTGTTGATGAGCCTGTGGAGAATGAGAGGGCTGTGAAAAAGCCTAGACAATCATTGCATAGTTGCCAAGTGGAGTTACCAGAAGTGAAATATCCCATGAAAGGTATGTTGCTTATTGATGGTATTTGGAAGAAGGTGAGTGAAGAGGATTTAACTTTGTTACAATCTGGTATTAGAACTTTTGAAAGATCCAATGCTGTACAACATTAACCGAGTTGACATATTTAAGATGAAATAGTATTTTTGAAGGCGTTTTGGGTAGTAGTTGATTATTTACTTTGCATTTTAGTGTCATTCATGTCACCGGTATTTTTGTGATGGCAATAGTTTATTATTTCTGTTTTTGAATAATACCTACTCTTGATCTGTTAATTGTTTATAAACTGATGTATTTTTTTTTCTCTGCCTGCCATATATCTCTTCTTACACCGCACGCATAAATGGATAGTAATGTCAGGAGCAGTTTGCAGCCTGCATTTTAATATATTAATTATGGTCAAAAGAATTTTCCCCGCAACTACTCAAAATTGTAGAACGGCACTCGTATCGTACATATAGCTTAGGCAAAATGTCTTTTCAAGATATACTGTAGTTCTGGCCCTCCACTAATTCGTATTAATTATAATACAAGGTAATGCAAATAAATTGGCCTAGCAGGCTAACATGCTTATCATACCTTACTAATCGAACAAATCAAACGACGAAAACATAAAGCACATCACCATTCATACGTGATACGTGCTGTCCTTACCATAATAGAGAGAGAGATGAAACAAATCCTTCTACCTACGTGCGCTCCACAACTCTTTGACTCGCCTTTTCTTTGAAAATCGCCTCTTTCAAAAAAAATATCATTCTGTAAACTCTTCTTTCTCTCTCCCTCCATCCCTCCCTCCCTGCTCCTGCGATACGCACACGCACGCACATCATGTATCAACCTCCTTCCTCCCCCATGTCTATCCAGCCACCGACACCACGCACGCCAGGCACACCAGGCACCCCTTTGTCGACCTCGCCATTGCCAGAAGGGACAATACCTCCTCCATCACCACCGCGCACACCTCGGATGGCCATAACTCTTGCCCAACCGTCAGCAAAGAAGAAAAAACCTCCTCGTTCAACTCGAGCAATGCGAGCCGTTCGTTCCCTCTTTCGTTCTTTTCCTATTATAGGTTCGCCTGCTTGCCGTTTTCCCACCAGCGTCCCTCGCGCCGGCAGTTCTGCTGGTGGAGCTCGACAGCATGACGGCCATGTACATGGAGCATCGCGCACTACTGGCACCCTCTTTGGCTATAGAAAAGCCCGTATAACTCTTGCATTCCAAGAAAACCCTGGCAGTGTCCCAGATTTATTGCTTGAGCTCGCCATGCCAACAGGTAAATTCATGCAAGAGATGGGAGCTGAGCATTTAAGAATTGCATTGGAGTGTGAAAAGAAGGCTGGTGAGAGGGCAAAATTGTTAGAGGAGCCTCTATGGACAGCTTATGTCAATGGGAGGAAAATTGGGTACGCTGTGCGACGTGATCCATCAGATGATGATTTAACGGTCATGCAGTTGCTTCATACGGTGTCGGTTGGTGCAGGAGTACTGCCTAGTGACATGATGGAGGTTGATAAACAAGGTGTCGACGGTGATCTAGCTTACATGCGGGCCCATTTTGATAGAGTTGTCGGAAGCAAGGATTCAGAATCATTCTATATGCTTAACCCTGATGGAAATAACGGACCCGAGCTTAGTATTTTCTTCATTAGGATTTAAGGTTGATTTCTCTTTTCTTTCTTTACTCAGGACAAAATGCTGTAATCTGGGCATGAGAATGTATTTAGCACTTATAGGTGATCTATTTTTTTTTTTTCTTTTTGTTCTTTTAAATCCAGTTTAGTATGATTTTGGTGAATATAATGTCATGGAGGTGATAAGATTTGCACTATCAATCTCAGCAATGTGGTGATTGGAATACACTTTTGGAGTTTGGTGATTCTACTTCTAATTCCTTGATTGCATGAAAAACCAAACGGCCAACTTGTTTGCATGAAAAAGAACTCAAGGATATACTCCTGGAGTCCATTATAGCTACTGCGCCAGTCAGGTTTGGTACCAGTATGACTGATTTCTAACTGGTATATATTTGGATAGACTTGTACCTGCAGACATCTGCCCCAGAAGGAGCCAATACTGGTATATACTGGACCTGGCTGGTATGAGTGTCTGCGCCAATACGAAATGCAAATGCTTAAATTTATAAACGCTGCGGAGAAATTTCAATTTTAATCATACTGATACTTACTGAGCAGATATTTGACTGTATATTACAGATGCTGGCTTGGTTTTCATAGCTTTTCAAATTTTTATTGGAACTAGTTACTTGGTTGCGCCTCCGGCTCAACAATTATATTTATTTAATGTTTGAGAGATAAATATGTGTGCGGTGTCAAACTTGTAAAAGAGAAATTAAAAACCTTACTCTTCTCTTCTCCATGTAGTAAAGGAATATCAAAAGGGAAAAAAAAGACAGCAGAAAGAAAAATTAGCACTGCATGTTGTCTGCATCTCGTCCAAAAAAACCAAAAGGTATCGGCCCAGCCATCAATTAATTGTGATCATATATAAGTATATAACTATCTTCCTGTAGCGCTACATGTATTCTAAGGGTTTATTCCAACATCAAAATGACCCGCTACATCAATATACACTTTAAAAAATGAATTCAAAATGTGGCATGTAACCTGATGTCACCGAAAAGCTAGCATTTTTGTTGGAATGCCACATTATAAAACTTTGGTTCAATGAAGGTGCTGTTTATTGGTTTATCCATTGATAGGAAAGAGCACAAAATTCCAAACAAGAAAGTAAACAATGTAATTCCTCTTACTGAGGGGACCTAATGACATGATAATTGGCCTTTTCCACTGAACTCCAAAAATTTGAGTGATATATAAGCTTTTTAAAACTACATGAATCATACTTTACGGCTCTAATCGGAATCAGAGACGAGCGAGAAAAGAAAAAAAAAAAAGAAAAGAAAAGAATTCTCTAGAAATTTTTTGGTTTTGAACAAATTTACAGGGTCAAAAATTTTCTCGCCAATTCTCGCTGGAAGAGAATTCCGGCGTCTCCTTGTCGTTTCCGTTTGGAGAAAGTGATTTCCGTTTTCGTTTCTTGCGTTAAATTTTCCAGTTCCGATCAGAGTTGATCTTTTGCGGACTATTGCTAATTTAAGTTTAGTGCCTTATATTTTATTTGAAATACTAAATACTAAAACAACAAAGAAAATATGTCAGAAATACTAAAGCAACACATAGAAACACAGACTCCCATGAATCCCTCCTTTATTTTTATTTCTTTTTCAATTCATGGTTCTGTTTACATGCCCACACTTTCTTGTACATATAGGAGAAAGTTAATTGTAAATCAAGGCATATCATGCTAATAAAAGAAAGCACTAATTACTTGATTACAAGAGATTACAATCTACTGCCTATAAAGTATAAATCTATAATCTTCATATATGCGCATGTTATCCTTCCTTCCTTCCTTCCTTCCTTCCTTCCTTCCTTCCTTCTTTGATTAGGCTCCGTTTGGATGGTTTCTTTCCGGAATAAGAAATAAGGAATAACCACTTTTTACCAATAAATTTATTTCTAACCATCCAAACTCTTCACAAAAGTTACACACTTCCCAATAAATTTACCCCTTCCCAATAAATTTCTTCTCTTCTTCCTTCTTCCTACCTTATTCTCAACGCATCCAAGCGGAGCCTTAACTACTATTATTTTCTAAGTCAAATTTAGATACCTCAGTCAAAACTGACAACTCACAAGTAAAAAATACCGTTTCTGCCCCTACAACCCTACATCTTACTCATATTATCTTATAAACTACACAAATTAGCAACCTGGCTTACTCTTAACATAAATGAAAGAAAGTGAGAAATATTTTCAGATTTCAAGAACAAATTAGCAACAGGTACTTCTGTAGAAATCAAGAACAAGGTAAAGTTGAATAATATGAACCATGCATTAAGGATTAATAGGTACATGAGTACTCCATTATTTCTACATGGAAAAAAAAAAACAACCAAAAAAAAATTTGATTGTAATTTTCAAATTTGTAGGGATGCACATCCTTCTTCTTGACACTTGTTTTACTTGAAATACGAAGTAATTAAGTATTTCAGATACAATTCATTTAAGTCCTAGCCCTAGCCCACCATTTTATCATACATATCTCACCCATGGTACTTCGTATTTCCCATGGTACCGAAATTTTAAAAAATAGTATTAAATTAATATAATATATTAAAAATAATATCAATATAATAAGATTAATTTAAATAGTATCACGAGATCGGAATCCAGGATTCCTAACAGGGTTGTAACACGATTTTTTATCGTTTTTAATGATTTTATTATACTTCTATTATAAACATTAATTATATATATATAATTTTTATATTAAGTTAATATATTATAAATATTAGTTTGGCTAGAACTGGATTTTTGACATTTTGAATAATGTTAATATAATATAATTCTATATTATGAATAATATTTTAATATTAAAAGTTTTGATATTAATTTAATATGGATGGTTTTATTTTTTATTTCTTTTTCAATTATGTTAAATGTTGTACATAACAAGTACATAATACTTTATGTAAAAATTTATTTATGGCAATAATTATAATATTAACTTATAATTAAATATTAGATTTATTTCATTTAATTCATAATATAAAAATACAGGAATTATAAGTGTCTGTTAGAGATATGTCCTAGAAGCCAATAATATTTGGCTACTTCTATGGTTTTATGTTATGGATGATTTTATATCATTTGTTCCTTGATTTATGTGTTGACAGTTCATTCAGGTTGAGGATCTGAATTATAGATCACTGTGATTCATTTAGTAGTAAATGACAACAATAAATCTAAAGCGTCCATAATCTTGATAATTAACAAGGAACATTAATTATCAATAAGATTAGTATGCAAGTTAAGTGTTGATTAAGTTCTATAAATCACCGGTTAAGAGTAACCAACTTAATTGCATATGTTTATGTTAATTGAACATAGTACAGGACATGACCCAACGAAATAAATATATGGATTGTGTTTTGGTGTCATTATTTATTTCGTTATGATTTTGATTCTAAGTTTGAGATATTTATCTTTTCCACATGAGGATAGGTTCAATAAATATCGTCTACCGCTGATTCCCGATAAGGGCTGCTATACGGACGTTATTTATGTTCTCTTGAATTGTGCGGGGAAAAGTTAAATAGTCAAGAAAACCGTATGTCCCTCATTAATTCACTTAGTGAGTGACGATATCTGTTTGGGCCCCTTGATGGAGATAGATTGTTTGCTAGCAACTGATACAATTATCTCTAGATCAAGAAACGTATAATCTGCAAGAATGACACATTCCTATCTTGGATTATACGATGATATCGTGAGGCATAGGAATCAAAATAGAGATATATTTTTATTCTCTTATGCAGGATTGAAATATTGTAGCTGTACACTATTTATGCGAATTGGGAATCATAACGTGTTGCTAGATACCGCTTATGATTATTGGAATTAAATAGCGATTTAACTCCATGTCCAACGTAGCATAAATCCTCAAAGGGTCACACAGAATTGGTGTTTTAACCATGCTTGCATTATTTATTTATTTGCAATAATTGGTATTGCAAAATATGATAAGTTGATTAATTAATTAAATAGCGTTATAGACCGTTATAATTAATTAAATCAAAGGGATCATATAGAAATAAATTAATGCATTATCTAATCCCTAAATAATTATTATTAAGTTAATAATTATTTATTTTAACACATATGCATTTTATAGGGCTTTAATTAAATAGTTAATGAAAGGCCCAATAGGGATCCAAATTGAGAGCAACAAGAGAGGCCATTTAATGAATGATTAAGTGGACCCATGAGGCAATGCAATTGGTCCATAAAGGCCCTTATTGTGGCCGGCCATACAAGGTGGTAGGTGGGGTGGCAATTTGGTAAATAGTTAGTGTGAGGTAGGTAGGGTTTGCACTCTATATAAGGATGTGGATGGTTGCAAATCCTCCTCTCTCTCTCTCCCACTAACCTAGCCGCCCCCCTCCCTTGGTGTGCGCCTCCTCCCTCTCATCTCTCCCTATTGCTCATGTGTTGAGCCCTCCATTCTTCCTCAAATAACTTGTTGATTTGCAAGAAGATTGGGAAAGCTAGGGATTAGTCACATCCTCCAAGTTACTAGCATAACTTGTTGAGGATTTGGTTAATACCAAGTGGACTCGAGGTGATTCGACAAGGAGGCGGGAGCTAGACGCGAGCACAACCACCTACAACCTAGCCGGTTCGAGCCTCTTGATTACTACATCAAGAGAGGTATACCTTGAACCTTTCTCTCTTGTGTGAATGGCTTAGTGCAAGATCCGTGTTTGTGCATGATTGTTTATGGATAATTAGGAGTATTTAATCATAAAATGAAAATTATGCACTCAACTAACAGTGGTATCAGAGCACATGGTCGTACTTAAGCTATTTTGACACTTAATTAAGAGAAATTGGCTAATTAACGGATTAGTAGAGATGATGCGTTTGTTTGCTGTCTGGAAATGGTATTTTCTGTGTTGTTTCGCGTTTTTCGCTTTGATAAGTTCTCTGGAAGTTTTTTCCATCTACATGAAAGTTGTAGATCTGTGGATTGTGATTCTTTTGGCGTTAGATTCACATTTTTCTGAATTAGTATGGATTTACTGTGAATAAAATGGCGACAGTGCGCAGAACCAGTTTCTGCTCGCACTGTCCTGTTTGAATGGCTTGAAAGATTTATATTTTGAATATAAGTACCAGTGTTCTATGGCTAGATTTAAAGAGGACTTGAAGCTCTTTCTGAGCATGTATAAATTGTTGCATGACTTGGATTAATTTGTGGGTTTTCAAGTATGAAAAGGAAGAACTTGTCAGATCCAGTTTGTTGAGCAAATCGATTGTTCTAATAAACTGTACCAACTGAGAACTCCTTTAAAAATTCTGTTTAAATGGAGTTGTTCTATTTTGAGTTAGGATTCCAGGAAAATTAATTTCATAATTTTTCGTGGAAGTTAGGACCTTCAACTAGGTTAGAACTTTTCAATCGACTGTCTGTTCCAGTACAGAATTTGTTGATTGTTTAGTTTGTAATTCGAATCTTTTGAACTGAACTTGGTGGTTTTCTTTTCATAGATAGTTAGCCTATGGACTAAACTAGTTTTTCTATGTATATTGTATATATAAAAACTGATTAGAAGGTGGTCTAACAGACCAAATGGTTGAGAGGATAATCTGAAAATCTCATAACGGTGTTTCGTGCACTTGTAAGAGATTTGTCATTTTTTATTCTCCCAGATGGTGTAAGATCTCTTCTTGAAATTTTTACTGGTAATCACAACTATGATAAGGAGCTTAAGTAATTTATTTGAGAATTTTTGGAGACTTAAAACCTTTGCTTTTATTGGATTCCATTAGTTACGTTTTTAATAAATTACTGTTTTTCTAAATATTCAAACTAGTTGAAATTAATTAGAAAACTCCTTGTTTGATATCCTTTCTGTTATGGGATGTTGAAATAACTTTCTAAATGAATTTAAACAAGTTTTGTTGTTTAAAATTGAGGATTTGTACACGGAATTTACTTATGGCAAACGATACGCAAAGATGCTTGAAAATCGTTAATTGGAAACAAAGTTCTTGTATGTGATAACTTTGTTTTGTAGGTGGATAGTGGGTTTAGTATGGCTCAAGACTCAATGCCTTGTGGTTGTAATGAATGCATGTGTGAATGTTTGTAATGCGGCCTTTGGTGCCATTAATTAATTAATTTGTTGATTAATTTTTGATGTAACTTGTGAGGCTTGCATGCCCCTAAGGTTAGGATGGGAATAGGATGTTTTCACATGTATTTTGCACCTTTATTTTATATAGGATTTAGATCCTTATAGAATTTAGTGGGAGGGCAAGTATTAGATTAGTTTTGCTCCATGGACGATGTGGCGAAACTAATGCAAGCGGGAGCCATACAAACCCACAACTATGAGATGCTTATATGATTATTTTGTTAGGTTAGGTATGGGTGTATGCTTACACGACCACCAAACAAAGTGTCATATGAATTGTTTGTCCCAAACTAAATCGAATAAGTTAAATCGCCCTCCTTCTCTCTATCCCCTTCACGCCGATTGTCACTCATGGCGCGGTCCGCCCAAGCGGACGTCATGATTGCCAATTTGGTAGTCGGGGTGCAAATAGCTAAGATTTGCAAGGAGCAAATAGTGAGAAGTGACTTTTCGATGGACCCAACTAGAGTTTGGACATCGGGGCGAAGTTCGCTTATGCGAACCAAGAGTCATGGTAAGATGATTGGTTGGAGAACCTACCTTATCTAATCATTTTGGATGACGTGCCATAGCAGGTCCATTTTGATGAAAATAGGGGTCTTGGAAATCACTATACTTAGGGACTTTAAAAGTGTAGTGAAAGTTTTACTTTTGTTAAAACTAAAAACATAAAACTAATTGACCTTTAAATTCGATAATTGTTGTAGATGTCTTCCTCCTCTTTAACGCTTCGTTCTCTTCTTGAGAAAGAGAAACTCGCCTTTAACGGTGCTAATTTCTTGGATTGGCACCGCAACCTAAGGCTTGCCTTTAGGTTTGAGAAAAGGGAGTACCTCCTCTCCACTCCGATTCCCTCTGCTCCTAAGGACACCGATCCAAAGGATAAGCAAGAGGAATATGAGAAGCACGTCAATGACGACATGGAGATGTCGGTCTTGATGGTTGCGGTCATGGAATCGGAACTCCAAAAGGAGTTCATCGATAGTGGTTATGGAGTGTTTGAAATGATCACTCGTCTCAAGAACATGTTCCAAACCAAGGCCCGCACCGAAAGGGCCCGTCTCATCAAGGCCGTCGCCAACACTCGCTTGGCGGAGGGTCATGAAGTCGGGCCACACGTCATGAAGATGGCGGGGTTGTTTCGGCAGCTCGAAAAGCTTGATACGCCCTTTCCTACGGGTGCGATTCAAGATTTCATTCTCAACTCCCTCCCTCCGAGCTTCACCGGTTTTGTTGTGAACTACCGGATGAATGGCATGGACAAGAGCATGGATGATCTCCAAAACATGCTCGTTGAGACGGAGGATAGTCTCAAGAAGGAGAAGGGCCCAAAGGATGTTCTTGCCGTGAGTGAAAAGAGCAAGAAGATCAAGAAGCGAGGTCGTAAAGCCAAGAAGGGCAAAGGCCCGGTGACGCCCCAAGGTTCGGCCAAGGGTGCTCCCGTGGGTTGCAAGAAGAAGAAGAACCCGGCCACTCCCGAGACCGTTTGCTACTACTGTAGCAACAAGGGTCATTGGAGGAGAAACTGCCCCAAGTACCTTGCCGACAAGAAGGCGGGAACCGTCCAACCTTCTTCTTGAGGTATATTTGTCATCGAAACCCTTCTCGCTACCTCTAACACCGATTGGGTATTCGATACCGGTTCGTGTGCTCACATTTGTCGAAATGTGCAGGTTCTAAAGAGTAGGAGGCGGCTCGAGAAAGGTGAAGTTCAACTCCGCGTCGGGAATGGCACGTGCATCTCCGCTATGGCCATTGGGAGCGTGGATTTAACTTTACCTTCCGGTTTTGTGTTGGAACTAAAAGATGTATTTTTGGTTCCCTCTATCACTCGAAACATTATCTCTATCTCTTGTTTGGACATGGATGGTTTTGATGTTGTAATAAAGAACAAGTTGTTGACCTTGTTTCGAAATAAAGTTCGTTTTTGTGATGCGCATTTATTGAATGGTCTTTATGTGCTTGATTCTAGCGGACTTATCTTGAGTGTTGAGAATGACAATAGGAAACGTAAGATTTCACATGAGAATGCAACTTTGATGTGGCATTGCCGCTTAGGTCATATCAATGAGAAACGCATCAAGAGATTACAAACCGTTGGTCTCTTGGATCAATTCGCTTTCGAGCCAATTGACACATGCGAATCTTGTTTGATGGGAAAGATGACCAAAGCGCCTTTTCCTAACAAAGGAACAAGGGCAAATGACTTATTAGACCTTGTACATACCGATGTATGCGGACCTATGAGCATTTGTGCGCGTGGTGGTTATTCATACTTCATCACATTCACCGATGATCATAGTAGATACGGGTATATCTACTTGATGCGTCACAAATCCGAATCCTTTGACAAGTTCAAAGAATTTAAGAATGAAGTTGAGAACCAACTTGGTCGAAAGATCAAGGTCTTACGATCCGATCGAGGTGGTGAGTACTTGAGCCATGAGTTTGGCAACTATCTAAAGGAGTGTGGAATCGTTCCACAACTCACTCCACCCGGAACACCACAATGGAATGGTGTGTCCGAAAGGAGGAATCGAACTTTGCTTGACATGGTTCGATCAATGATGAGCCAAGCCGATTTGCCTATGTCCTTTTGGGGATACGCCCTTGAAACCGCAACTTTTACATTAAACCGTGTTCCATCAAAGTCCGTTGAGAAGACGCCCTATGAGCTTTGGTTTAAGAAGAAACCAAGCATGTCGTTTCTCAAGATTTGGGGTTGTGAAGCTTATGTGAAAAGGCTAGTGAGCGATAAGCTTGGACCCAAATCGGACAAATGTCATTTCGTAGGATACCCTAAGGAAACGAAGGGTTACTACTTCTATAACCGCAACGAGAACAAGATAGTTGTTGCTCGTTATGGTGTGTTCTTGGAGAAAGAATTTCTCTCAAGAAGAAGTAGTGGGAGCAACGTGGTGATTGAAGAAATTCAAGAACCGCAACAACAAAGCATGCCTCAAGTAGGCAATGTAGTTGTTCCCAATATGGTGCCAAATGAGGTTGCACAAAATGTGGATGCACCGAATGAGATTGTAGCCGAACCCATTCCACAAGTTGTTGTGGAAGAAGAGTTTCACGAACAAGCTCCCTCAAATGAAAACTCAAACATATCGCGAGTCGATGATGTTGAGGAAGCACCTTCACTTGAAGTTCAAGAACAAAGTCCACAAACCGTTGTGGAACAAGTTCAAGAACCTCAAACTTCTACCCTACGAAGATCGGCAAGGCCAAGTCGTCCACCTATAAGATATTTAGGTTTGCACGACGTTCTCGTCATGGAGAACGATGAGCCTTTGACCATTGATGACATGAGAAAGAAACCCGACTCCAAGGAATGGCTAAAAGCAATGGAATCCGAAATACAATCCATGTATGACAACAAGGTATGGACCTTGGTTGACCTTCCCAACGGAGTAAAACCCGTTGAGAACAAGTGGATCTTTAAGAGAAAGGTCGACATGGATGGCAACTTGACCATTTACAAAGCACGACTTGTAGCGAAAGGGTACAAGCAAATTCATGGTATTGACTATGAAGAAACCTTCTCGCCCGTCGTCATGTTCAAGTCAATTCGGATCATGTTAGCAATTGCCGCATTCTATGATTATGAGATTTGGAAAATGGATGTCAAAACCGCCTTCCTAAATGGAAATTTGGAAGAGGATGTGTACATGACACAACCCGAGTGTTTTGTGGATCCAAAGAATGCTAACAAAGTATGCAAGCTTCAACGATCCATTTATGGATTGAAGCAAGCATCAAGGAGTTGGAACAAACGCTTTGATGAGGAAGTCAAGAAATTGAACTTCTCTCAAAGTGAAAAGGAACCTTGTGTCTACAAGAGGTTTAGTGGGAGCGTGGTTGTGTTTCTTGTTCTATATGTTGATGATATACTCTTGATCGGGAATGATATTCCCGAATTGAATGCAGTCAAGGATTCATTGAAGAAAGTGTTCTCAATGAAAGACTTGGGCGAGGCCGCCTACATCCTAGGAATCAAGATCTATAGAGATAGATCAAAGAGGATGTTAGGTTTGAGCCAAGATGCATATATTGACAAGGTGTTGCAAAAACACAACATGGCGAATTCCAAGAAGGGATTCTTGCCTATGTCACATGGCATTTACTTGAGCAAGACTCAAGGTTCGACAACGGAGACAGATCGGGAGTACATGAAGCGATTCAAGTATCCATCTGTAGTCGGATCGATTATGTATGCCATGCTATGCACTCGCCCCGATGTGGCACATCCGATTAGCGTGACTAGTCGATACCAAGCCAACCCGGGCATGGCACATTGGACCGCAGTCAAGAATATCCTCAAGTATCTCAAGAGAACCAAGGAGAGCATTCTCGTTTACGGTGGAGACCAAGAGCTCGTTGTAACTGGTTACACTGATGCTAGTTTCCAAACCGATCGAGATGACTCCAAATCACAGTCCGGCTTTGTATTTCTGCTTAATGGTGGTGCCGTAAGTTGGAAGAGTTCCAAGCAAGATACTACGGCCGATTCCGTCACCGAAGCGGAATACTTAGCGGCTGGCGAAGCAGCAAAAGAGGCCGTATGGATCAAGGAGTTCTTGACCGAGCTAGAGGTGGTTCCAAGCATCTCGGGTCCAGTGGATATCTACTGCGACAATACGGGAGCCATAGCTCAGTCCAAGGAGCCTAGGTCTCACCAGAAGACTAGGCACATTCTACGACGATTCCATCTCATCCGTCAGTTGGTCAATGACGGATGGGTCAAGGTCAAGAAGGTGGACGGTGCCGCGAACACAGCGGACCCTCTGACAAAGCCTTTGTCTCGAGCCGCGCATGAGTTGCATGTTGCATCCATGGGGATTAGGCGTATGCCTGATTGGCTTTGAGTTGTATTTTATTTAGGCGTTAGTATGAGACATGTATATTTGGATATTACATTGAGTACTATACACTGGCTAGAAGTCACTATTGATTGACTCTAGGCCAAGTGGGAGATTGTTAGAGATATGTCCTAGAAGCCAATAATATTTGGCTACTTCTATGGTTTTATGTTATGGATGATTTTATATCATTTGTTCCTTGATTTATGTGTTGACAGTTCATTCAGGTTGAGGATCTGAATTATAGATCACTGTGATTCATTTAGTAGTAAATGACAACAATAAATCTAAAGCGTCCATAATCTTGATAATTAACAAGGAACATTAATTATCAATAAGATTAGTATGCAAGTTAAGTGTTGATTAAGTTCTATAAATCACCGGTTAAGAGTAACCAACTTAATTGCATATGTTTATGTTAATTGAACATAGTACAGGACATGACCCAACGAAATAAATATATGGATTGTGTTTTGGTGTCATTATTTATTTCGTTATGATTTTGATTCTAAGTTTGAGATATTTATCTTTTCCACATGAGGATAGGTTCAATAAATATCGTCTACCGCTGATTCCCGATAAGGGCTGCTATACGGACGTTATTTATGTTCTCTTGAATTGTGCGGGGAAAAGTTAAATAGTCAAGAAAACCGTATGTCCCTCATTAATTCACTTAGTGAGTGACGATATCTGTTTGGGCCCCTTGATGGAGATAGATTGTTTGCTAGCAACTGATACAATTATCTCTAGATCAAGAAACGTATAATCTGCAAGAATGACACATTCCTATCTTGGATTATACGATGATATCGTGAGGCATAGGAATCAAAATAGAGATATATTTTTATTCTCTTATGCAGGATTGAAATATTGTAGCTGTACACTATTTATGCGAATTGGGAATCATAACGTGTTGCTAGATACCGCTTATGATTATTGGAATTAAATAACGATTTAACTCCATGTCCAACGTAGCATAAATCCTCAAAGGGTCACACAGAATTGGTGTTTTAACCATGCTTGCATTATTTATTTATTTGCAATAATTGGTATTGCAAAATATGATAAGTTGATTAATTAATTAAATAGCGTTATAGACCGTTATAATTAATTAAATCAAAGGGATCATATAGAAATAAATTAATGCATTATCTAATCCCTAAATAATTATTATTAAGCTAATAATTATTTATTTTAACACATATGCATTTTATAGGGCTTTAATTAAATAGTTAATGAAAGGCCCAATAGGGATCCAAATTGAGAGCAACAAGAGAGGCCATTTAATGAATGATTAAGTGGACCCATGAGGCAATGCAATTGGCCCATAAAGGCCCTTATTGTGGCCGGCCATACAAGGTGGTAGGTGGGGTGGCAATTTGGTAAATAGTTAGTGTGAGGTAGGTAGGGTTTGCACTCTATATAAGGATGTGGATGGTTGCAAATCCCCCTCTCTCTCTCTCCCACTAACCTAGCCGCCCCCCTCCCTTGGTGTGCGCCTCCTCCCTCTCATCTCTCCCTATTGCTCATGTGTTGAGCCCTCCATTCTTCCTCAAATAACTTGTTGATTTGCAAGAAGATTGGGAAAGCTAGGGATTAGTCACATCCTCCAAGTTACTAGCATAACTTGTTGAGGATTTGGTTAATACCAAGTGGACTCGAGGTGATTCGACAAGGAGGCGGGAGCTAGACGCGAGCACAACCACCTACAACCTAGCCGGTTCGAGCCTCTTGATTACTACATCAAGAGAGGTATACCTTGAACCTTTCTCTCTTGTGTGAATGGCTTAGTGCAAGATCTGTGTTTGTGCATGATTGTTTATGGATAATTAGGAGTATTTACTCATAAAATGAAAATTATGCACTCAACTAACAGTGTCATCGGCAAATATACCATCCCAGCCATCGGTAAATACAAAGTGAACATATACCGTAAATAAGCTGAACATATAGACGATCTAAGTGAACACTTACAAACAAATAATTGTTGTCATCAACTTATTTTCATTGAACTTATTTGTTTGTATGTGTTCACTTAGATCGTTTATATGCTCACTTTATTTTATGTATATGTTCACTTTATATTTAGCGATGATAGGAATGACAATTTCCTATAAAAATACACACCATTAGAAGAAGAATTGAATTTTGTAACCATAATATAAATTAGCACACTAAAATAAAAGAAAGGGAAAAATACATGAAAATCATAATATAATTTAGCACACTAAAATAATAAAGAAGGAAAAATATACATAAAAAACCATAATATAAATTAGCACACTGAACTTAGTTTGCTACTTAAAAACAAAGTAATAAATACTTAGAGATCTTGATCATCTACATGTTGCAGAATTTCATCCCACCAGGGTTGATCTTCTTCCGCATTCATTTCTTGTTGATTACTGGCACCATGGTTGTCGGCGAATTGAGCGGCCTCGTTCCAGAAAGCGGCATCAGGTTGTTGTTCATTACTGGCACCGTGGTTTTCAGCGAGTTGAGCTGCTTCGTTCCAGCCTCATCATGTTCTTGTTGATTACTCGCAGCAGGGTTGTCAGCGAATTGAGCAGCTTCGTTCCAGAAAGCTGCCTCGGCTTCTTGTTGCTCAATCTCAGCCATTCTAGCTACTGCAATTTTGCATTGTTCATCTCTCTTCTTGATCTTTATTAGGCTCTCCGTAATTTTTTTTTCCAATTTTTTCTTGTTGCAACCTCCGGCTCTCTTTGGCCGCCTTTTCTTCCATTCTTCTCCTTTCGAACCATTGTTCCTTCACTCTGAATCTCTTTAGAATTTCATCCCTCTCTTCTTGTTTTTTGTGTTCATCGTAGTGGTCACGCAAAATGGTATCTTTGAAATTGAAAACCTGACCACACTTTGTACAGCTCACTGTGTGGTCTCCACGAAAATCATATATGCTTTCGTAAACAATCATCGGTGTAGGATGTGATTTCCACGGTTTAAGTTCTGGCATCGGTTTAGGTTCTGTGTAGTACTTTTTTTACCGTTCACAATTGCTCGACTCAGGTTTAGTCAGGTAATGTCGCAATCTCTCCTTGCGGTATCTTTCTGGGCCACCATGAATGTGCCACTGATAGTGGGTGTATAATGGCCACTCGCCACCATTCCGTGTATAGATATTGTAGTCGAAATTGCGATAACATTTATTACATATCGCATGATAATCTCCTTTTTCGATCTCATTTGGATTGGCAGGGGAATGTTCGTAATTTGGCCAGTACTCATGTCGAGTAGATAGCCATTCCGGCACTTCACTGTTGGAGGTATTTCCTTTCTCCATGGTAGTGAATGTTTAAGAAAGAAGGATTGAGTGGGTGTGACATATTTTGGCTGAGGAAGGATAATTTTATAGATCATTTTAGACTTGCAATTATTTAAAATTAATAAATATAATGTGATATCTTTTCAGACTTTATCAGAATACGTTTGTCCTTTTGCATAGCTTAGGTAGGCATTAGTATACTTTTCAGCCTTTATCAGAGCACGCATGTCCTTTTGCAGTGCTTAGGTAGGCATCAGTATACTTTTCAGCCTTTATCAGAGCACGCCTGTCCTTTTGCAGTGCTTAGGTAGGCAACAGTATACTTTTCAGCCTTTATCAGAGCACGCCTGTCCTTTTGCAGTGCTTAGGTAGGTATCGGTATAGTTTTTAGACTTTATCAGTGCTAGTCCTGTTGCATGAATTTAATGACATCAAAAATTAATTAAATTAAATTATTTAATAATTTAACTTAATTTAATGTAATAAAATTTAATTTAGATAATTTAACTAATTAATTTAATTTAATTATATTTAATTAATTTAATTTGATTTAGCTAATATTTTTTGAACTAATAATTTAATTTAATTTAATTTCATTGGACTAATTTAATTTAATTTAAAAATCTTACTAATTATTAATTTAATTTAATTTAATTTAAATTTATTTTATAATATTTGAATTATTTTATTTAATACAAATATAATTAACATATAATTATTAATTTAATTAAATTGTAAATAGTAAAAAGAAAAAGAAAAAGAAAAAGTATTGATTTGATTGGGCGTGGATTCCTCTGACAATTGCTAAGATCTGAATCCTGGATTCCGATCTACGCTAAGGTAGGAATCACAGAATTCGATCTTAGCTTGGATCGGAATCCAGGATTCCGATCTTAGCAATAATTGCAGCCAACAAATTTAATTTAATATAATAAAATTTAATTTAATTTCAGACATTAAAGATTAATTAAATTAAATTATTACTAAATAATTTAATTTAATGCAATTTAGCTAATGAATTTGGAATAACTAATCATGTAGCTAATGAATATGGAATAATTAATTATGTAGCTAATGAATATGGAATAATTAATTATGTAGATAATGAATATGTAATAATTTAATTTAATTAATTTAATTTAACTAATTAAATTAATTTAACTAATTGATTTAATTTAATTTTATTTAAATTTAACTAATTTAATTTAACTAATTATATTTCAAAAAAATAAATTATTTTAGGTAATGAATTATTATAATTAATGAATTTGATAAAATTAAATTAAATTTTAATTACATAAAAATGAGTAATTTAATTTTTTTCACAATATTTGAATTATTGTAGTTAATACGAATATAATGACAATATAATTTTTAATTAATTAATTAATATAAT
Organism: Rhynchospora pubera; assembly: GCA_028095005.1. NCBI lineage: Eukaryota > Viridiplantae > Streptophyta > Magnoliopsida > Poales > Cyperaceae > Rhynchospora > Rhynchospora pubera. Next base: position 205,247,444 of record CM051462.1, on the reverse strand, counting down.
TACAATATTTAAAATAAATATTATTAATTTAATTAAATAAATAACAGTAAAAAGAAAAAGACAAAAGAGTGATTTGATTGGGCAGTGGATTCCTGACATGCTTAGATCGGAATCCTGGATTCCGATCTAAGCTAAGTTCGGATTCCTGGATTCCGATCTAAGCTAAGATCGGAATATGGGAATCTGATCTTACCTTAGATCGGAATCCAAGATTCCGATCTTAGCAATAATTTCGCCAAACATCGGCAAATTATTTGATGTGATTCGAAATTGACGTGAACTTTTAATTTTGTTTGTTAATATCGGAATCTCAAATTCCGATCTTATCACTATAAATAGTTGGTCGTTATCACAATCTTAATATCATCTATCTTTTCAAATTAATTCTTAGCCATATAGAAATGTATTCAATTAGTGTTTTTGTCAATCAATCTCCGTTTAATCCAGCAAATAATTTCCGTTTTTATGTCTTTCCACAAACTTATTATGAATCTATTAAACAAATCATTTTGTCCTCATTAGGAATTTATCAAGGTGAGTTCAATTTGAGTATCGTTTCTCGATTCAACGTCATTATGGAAGGAAGGTTTCAACAAATTATTTTGCCGGTCAACTCTCAAAATGAATGGCGATACGTTCAACACGAGTGCTTTGAGGCAAGGCGACTTGATGGTCTAGAAATGCATGTCGATTTACTTCCGGCACAAGGTAAATTTAATTTTGAATGTAATTATGTGACATTTAATTTTGAAAAATAGAATTATGTGCTTAAATATATATATTTATATTAATATTAACTATGAAAAAAATCATATTTATAATTGTGATTTATAAATCATATTTAAATCATATTTTAGTAATATTAACTATGCATAATTAAGCATTTACCCATTTAATAATTGTGAACTTTTAAATTAAAATTGAATGAAGAACACCTCAAAACATCATATCTATACGGACGGATTCACTTTAATATATATATATATAATATATATATATATATATATATATATATTTATTTATTTAGAAATGGCTATGTTAGTTATTAGGAAATAAAAACATTATATTTATTATTTATTATTAATGCGACTTTCTAGAAGAAAGTCGCTTTCCCTTCTTCTTAACCCGAAATGAAATGGCTGAGAAAAGGTTCCTTTTTTAGGGTCCTCTCGGGAACAGATCCAGTCGAGACGGGGTGGGGCCTGTAGCTCAGAAGGATTAGAGCACGTGGCTACGAACCACGGTGTCGGGGGTTCGAGTCCCTCCTAGCCCAAAGCCTAAAATATTTTAGAAATGGCTATGTTATTTATTATTAAAAATATAAATAAGTATTGTAGTAGTATAACTTTATTAATTATGACTTTATTTTTTAATATAAATCGTATTCTGAAGAACACTTTATTTTATTTAATTTTTTATGTGATTATAACACATTTGTTTTTATTATAATTAGGTGGTTAATATAATTATAATTATAATGAACAACAAAATTATGAGGAAGAAGAACACCAACAACCAAATGCAACCAATCAAGAAGAAGAGAATGAAACCATTACATTAGATTCGGATCCTTGGGACCCTAACAGTACAGATCCTCGTGATAGTACACTTCAGGAAGAAGAAGGTACATACTACGAGTCTTACACCGGTCAAGGCACTTGGGAACATGGTGGTAGTAGTAGGCAAGAACATGGTGGTAGTAGTAGGCGAGGCCGGCCACAAGAAGAAGAAGAGGTCGTACAAGTAAACGAAGAAAACGAAGAAGAAACACGTCGACTCGATGATTTATACGACCGAGGTCCCGGTTTTCAGTCAGACTATGCAACAGGTGAGGACTTTAGTGATGAAGAAGTGGACTTATTTGAGTCAGAGGGAATCGATGGTGAACCCCAATCAAACGTGAACCCCAATCACCAGTATTATCTTACAGGAAGGACAGAAACATACCATCTCGTAGAGCAATTTCTAGATATTTCTGAGTATAGAAATTCCTTACCTCAACCGTCTCAACCTCATGGATCAGGGCCATTAGCAGAAGGGACAAGTGTGGCCGCGGTATAACATAGCAAGTGTGGCCGCACCCCAATTATATCTCACTGACTCAGATGAATGAACATCCTGCAAATAAGAAAAAAAATTTTCGTTAGTTTTTCCAGATTTTTAACTAAGTTATCCAAGTTAGTACTAATGTAAGAGATGTTCTTAATATTTACAATTACTAACCCGAAGTAACTCCAGATAAAAACAAGGAACATAATCTCCTGTGGTATCTGGAAACATCTCGCAACCCATCAACTCCAACACAAGGGCCAGTGTGTATCTATCGATCCTATCTGCGTCCTCTGACCCAGGTCCCTGTGCCCACATATCACGTAGTTTCCCAAACTGTACTGCGTGACATTTCCTGCATTACATAAACATTACACACACACATATAGGATCGATATATATATATATATATATATATATATATATTGCAGCATATCTCAAACTTATAATTAAATTTTAAAACGTTTGTTACCACCCAGCACGTCGATCCGTCGCCCTCTCTCTGAAGCAATCTAGAACATCCTCCATAGGAGTGTCCCGTGGCAATGCAAAGTCTGCTAGCTTCTGCACATCGTCATAATCAGTACGACCGGTCACCGGTCGTCTGGTCGTAGGCAAGCCAAAAATGAAGGCGACATCCTGCAATCATTTTCATTTTTTTATTAAACAACAAAAATAAATAAATAAATAAATAAATATGTACCAACAAAACTTGGAAAAAATAATACCTCAAGAGTAACGGTCATCTCGCCTACGCGGAAAAAGTGGAACGTGTGGGTCTCGGGCCTCCATAACATGGCTAGACCCTGTATCATGGAAAGATCCAATGGCATGTAACCTAACTCAACGAAATGAATAAGGCCCAATGTCACAAGACGCTGGTCCACCTACTCGATTCGTATCATTTTTGCCTTATGCATTTCGGACGTCCACGCCTAAATAATTTAAAAAACAAATTATTTACTATATATACTATTAACTATATACAAGAATTAACTATATAAATAAAAAAGTAATTATTTCCTTAAACCCTAAACCCTATACTCTAAATAATTTAAAAAATAAATTATTTCCTATATATACTATTAACTATATACATAAAAAAGAATTAACTATATAAATAAAAAAAAGAACTTACTCGTACGCCTCGAAACTCAGACTGACTAAGATGCAGAAGCTGATCAGCAGGAGGAGGAACGGGGGGGGGGGGGGGGTAACAGAGGGGGCATATGAAGAAGCGCCAGGATCTCCTCCTGATGTAGATGCGCCAGGATCTCCTCGAGGCCTCGTGGATCGACGTGGATCCTCTGGTCTTCTTCTTCGCGGTGGCATTTCGACTGTTATTGCAATTAAAATTTAATAAAGTAAAAAATCTACCAAAATTTCGGCAGCATCTCCACTGTACTGGGAGAGTTTTCCAAAAATCTGAACCCAATTTCAACCCAATTTCAACCCAACCCAACCCAATTTGAATCAATCATTCAAGCATTTCACAAGCAATCATTGCATTTCACAACCATTTCACAAGTATCAATGAATCAATAATTCAATCATTGCAATTCACAAGCATTTCACAATTTTACAATCATTGCATTTCACAATTTTACAATCAATCAATCAATCTACATGCAATTCACAAGCATTTCTATTCAAACAATAATAAAATAAACATATAAAAAAGCTAACCTAGAGTAGAAACGGATTGACTCTCTTCTAAACAATTTTTCCCTACATTTTTAATTAATACCATAAATTATTACCATTTTTTTAATTTTTTCCATATTTAATTATCAAAATTTTAATTATTAAAAGCAAAAAAAATTATATAAATTTTCATATGATTTTTTCTTATTTTTTCGTATTTTTAAAATAATTTTACAATTTATTATCTATTTTTCTAATTAATTAAGTAATGAATAAACAAATAAAAAGGCAAAAAATCCAATATAATTAATAAATTACATATAAATTTACATTTTAATTTTCCTGATTTTTTCAGATTTTTTAAATATTTTTACAATAATTTTTCTATTTTTTAATTTAATTAACTAATTAATAAACTAATAAACTAAATAAATAAATAATTAAATAAATAAATAAATAATAAAAACTAACCTTTTCTGACGCGTCCGCGTCGTCTAGAGAGAGAGAGTGAGATCGAGCGAAGAGAGAAGGGGAGATTGGAACCCCTATATAAAAGCGAAAGCTAAGATCGGAATCCTGGATTCCGATCTTGTGATACTATTTAAATTAATCTTATTATATTGATATTATTTTTAATATATTATATTAATTTAATACTATTTTTTTAAATTTCGGCCCATGGTACTTCGTATCTAGAGCCTAGTTTGCGTCTAAAATTGGGCCTTGGTAACATCTCCTCCCCTAACCAACTATTACACGACAAGCAGTGCCTAAATCAACGGTACTTATCTCCTACGCTATTTTTAAAATTTTTAATTTATTTTTTCCTTTTATTAGTTTATTAATTAGTAATTAACTAGAAAAATAGATAATATATTTTAAAAATATTGAAAAAATCAGGAATAATTAAATTAAATTTTATATGTAATTTAGTATTTTTTTTTGGAAATTTATTTTCCTTTTATTAGTTTATTAATTAGTTAATTAATTGGAAAAATAGATAATATATTATAAAAATATTTAGAAAATATGATAAAATAAGAAAAAATCATATGAAACTTTATATGTAATTTAATTTTTTAAAATTTTTTTGCCTTTAATAATTAAGATATAGATAATTAATTATTAAAAAAATATTAAAAATTGATGGTATTAATTTAAAATGTAGGAAAAAATTATTTAGAAGAGAGTTAAACCGCTTATACTCGAGGTTAGTTTTTCTATATGTTTATTTTATTATTGTTTGAATAGAAATGCTTGTGAATTGCATATAGATTGTATGTTGTTTGAATGACTGAATGATTGAATGTTTTTTTGTGCGAATGATTGATTGTATGTTTATTTGGGGATAAATTATAGGGTGGGAATTGAGTTTAAATTTTTGGAAAACTCACCCGGTACAGGGGAGATGCTGCCGAAATTTTTGTAGATTTTTTTTAACTTTATGGATTTTTAATAGTATATATAGGAAATAATTATTTTTTAAAATTATTTAGGCGTGGAAGCCCGAAGTGCATAAGACAAAGATGATATGAACCGAGGAGGTGGACCATCGTCTCGTAACATTGGACCTAATTCATTTCAGTGAGTTAGGTCACATGTCATTGGAAAATAAAATTTCAGTTTTGAATAATAACTGCAGGTTATTTATATAATAATATTCAGTGGCGTTTCATAACTTCTGGTTATATTAATTTATAATAGAACTTCATGTTCTAAGAAAATCAATTAAAAATCAAGAACTTCAAGTTCTAAACATATTAATTCAAGAGCATCAAGAACTTCAGGTTCTAAATAATTTTAGTCGAAATATAAACTTTAGATTATTGATGTCATAACTTCAGGTTATGATAAATAAAATAAATAAATAAATAAATAAATAAAAGACTACAAAATAATAAATAGAAAATAAAATAAAATATAATTCATTTGACTATAACTTCAGGTTATAATTATTAATAACTTCTAGCTATTAAAATTTTTTACTGCTCAATTAGAACAATTTAATTGAAAATAACTGCGGATTATTTTGTTAGAGATATGTCCTAGATACCAATCGGTTGGTGACTATTATATTAGTTTATGTTATTGATGATGATTGATCATTTGTTCCTAGAGATTATTATTGACAGATCATTCAGGTCGAGGATCTGAATTGTAGATCTCTGTAGATCATTCGTCAGAATGACAATAATATCTCTAAAGAGTCCATAGTCTTGATAATTAACAAGGAACATTAATTATCAGATAAGACTAGTATGCAAGTTAAGTGATGATTAAGTTCTACAAATCATGAGTAAGGAGTTACCAACTTAATTGCATATGTGTATGTTACTGGAACATAGCACAGGACATGACCCAATGAAATAAATATATGGATTGTGTTACGTGTCATTATTTATTTCATAAGTGTTTGATTCTGAGTTTGAGATGGTTCAGTTTCTCCACATGAGGATAGGTTCAATAAATATCGTCTAACGCTGATTCCTGATAAAGGCTGCTATACGGACTTTATTTATGTTCTCTTGAATTGTGCGGGGAGAAACTGGTCATCAAGATAACCGTATGTCCCTCGTTAGTACACCTAATGAGTGATGATATCCACTGGGCCCCTTGATGGAGATGGATTGTTTGCTAGCAACTTATACAATCATCTCTAGATCAAGAAACGTGTAATCTGCAAGAATGACACATTCCTATCTTGGATTATACAAGGATATCATGTGACATAAGAATCAAGACAATAAGATATTATTTTCTTATGCAGGATTGAACTACTGTATTGGTACAGTATTTATTTATGCGAATTGGGAATCATAACGTGTTGCTAGATACCGCTTATGATTATTGGAAATGAATAGTGATTTATTTTCCATGGCCAACATAACATAAATCCTCAAAGGGTCACACAAATAGGACTTTAACCAAACGTGTAGTATTTGTTTATTTGCAGTAGCGAGTACTGCGAATATATGATAAGTTGATTAATTAATTATATACCGTTATAAACCGTTATAATTAATTAAATCAAATGGATCATATAGAAACAATATAATACATATGCTAATCCTAAAATAATTATTAATGAGTTAATAATTATTCTTGTTCAACAATATTTAATATAGTTGTGAGAATTATATTAAATAAATAGGCCTAATTTATCAAGTCTAATTGAGCCCGAATGGAATGCAATTAAAAGGGTCATTAAATATAAGATTTAATATGTTAAATGGAAAATTAATTAATTGGATTAATTAATCCATTTAAGCCCAATGGAGAGCCCGGCCATTTAATGTCATAAGTGTAAATTGCTTACACTTAAATTAGGTGAAAAATGAATATAAAAGGAAAATGGAATTCGGCCTTTTTTTTTTCACCCTAATTATTTTTCTTGGAATTCCGTGGCCGCGACAAAGAAAATGAAAAATGGCAGAAAAGAAAAAAAAAATGAGTTTTTCTTCTTTCTTTGCTTTCTCTCTTACATCCTATCGGAGCTCATGTGTTGAGTATTAGTTCCACTTAATTAAACAAGTTGATTAATTGGAATAGAAGAGAGGATTAGCTTTGTTCTAGGTGTGCTAGCACATACTATTAGAACATGGTTAAACTTCTAGGTGGACTCGAGGTGGTTGCCGACGACTTGGTGGTGGAGATGAGCACGCCACCGACTCCTACGCAAAGGATTCGAACCTTCTAGTTGCGATACTAGAAGAGGTAACCTCCTACACGTCTTGATTTAAATGTTTAATCGTTTGTTTTGACTAGATCCGTTAATTGCAATTGTTAAATGCTTATTAATTGTTAATAAAAAATTAAAATTGCACCAGGACTTGAGTTCCTAACATATTTTTCATAAAACTTCCAGTTTTAAACAAATATATTCAAGTATTAAAAACTTCAGGTTCTAAACAAATTATTTTAATAATTAAGAACTTCAAGTTCTAAATAACTTTAAATCGAAATTTGAACTTCAGGTTCTTCATGTAATAAGAACTTCGGATTCTTTATAAAGTTTCAAGTTTGAATGATATCATCAAATAATTATTTTATCATCATTCACTTCGAGAATGATTCTCGTAAATTCAAACAAAAAATAATTCAGATATAAATATCTTCATAAAAAAAACGAAATTAAGAAAACATATAGATTATTTTCAATCAAATCTTTTTTTTTTTACTTACGGGCTAACTTTAGTAATTATTTGATTAAACAGATTTATAAACTTTAGTAATTATTTGATTAAACAGATTTGTTAGCAACATAATGAATGGATCTCAAAATAGATCTAAACAGATACTGCAATTATAAACAGAGATGTTTTCACCTACACTACGCAATTTTAAACATATACTACAAATCTAAACGGAGATGTTTTTCACCTATGGATAACACTTGCAATTATTCAAAATATACTGCAGCAATTTCAATTGTGTTTCCAGAGAAAAATTATTGGATATGAAAAGAAAACAGATAAGTAGAAAAGAAATACATATCAATTTCAAGCAAACTCTTTTACTTTTCCTCTTGAGCGATTCGTGCTGATAACGTGTTGTAAAAATAAAGTGAAAGAGGAAGAGACAAAGATAAAAGAGAGAGTAATTTAGTGTTCTGTATTTCTTATTCTTAACAATTGATACATCCTCTATTTATAAGCCAAAAACAAATCTTCTAATTAATGCTATAGATCTCATACAATTAATAGGAATAATGAAAATGGACAATCAATATATAATTCCATTTATAACAATATTAACGTTTTTATAATAAAAGATTTTTATCAACAATATTACATTCAGCAAATTTTGTGCCTAAATAATTTTATAAAATGCTAAAAAAATGTGGAAATATAATAATAACTCGTATATAAATTCATACAAGCACATCGGAGCTGTATGACTTCAAGAATTGTGTGGTGCCTAGGAAACAACACAAGTAAATGAAAAAAAATGCGAGGTCATGGTCATGTACCATCCGATTATCATAAATTTGAAGCGTGAGTAGATGATATGTTGTAACTTGTAAGTAAAGAGATTGGAAATTACCCCTCTTTATATATTTGTAATTTTTTTCTTTGTTTCTCAAGAATGCTTTCCTCTATTATTACTATTCTTTTTTTTTTTGGGGGGGGGGGGGGGGGATTGTTTAAATTATGCGATTACGGTACCAACTAATAATGGTGTTTAAATTTATGCCGGTTCTATTTATAGACTCAAATAAATAGAATTTTCCTAAAAGTACATATGATTCTTAAACAAGTGTATCCTAAGTAAGGTGGAAAATATTATTAGTGCTTAGAGCCACGGACCTGCTAAATTTACATATTTGCGACGCTATTTTGTTAAGATTGCACTCGGTAACAAAATCTGTCAAGAAGATTCATATCTAAGGCTCCGTTTGGATGCAAGAAGAAGAAGAGGAAGAAGGAAGAAGGGAATAAAAAAAATTATAAACAATCTAAACTCTTCACAAAGTTACACACTTCCCAATACTTCTTCCTACTTCTTCCCTTCTTCTCTTCTTCCCACTTCTTCCCTTCTTTTCACACCTTATCCAAACGGAGCCTATAATTAAAAATATATATATTTTGTTATGTGACCTGTCCAGGTTGAATCATGGAAGTTTTGGACCAACACCAAAAGAATAATAATAATTTGTGAAATAAAATGATCGGTTCTGATTTCCAAAATTTCTAATTAGTACCATTGAAAGAAGTTGTTAAATAAATGTTGGGCTGTTGGCAAGTATATATTATTATGTGTATTAATATACTATTATTTTCCATAGCAACTATAAATTTTTTGTTGGATCAATTGAATTTAATTTAGACATGCAGATTGTCAATTATGTACTTGTATTTCTACATTAATTATTTTGCTAGTTTCGTAGGCCGAGTCGGTCATTTTGATATATTTTAATGTTGTTTTCTTTATATCTGATTAGCTAATAGTTATTTATTTATTATTATTATTATTATTTTGGAGAATTCGTAACAGCAAGTGCTAAAAATAATTAACTCCCAAGAATGAATGAAGTCAATTATTTTCTACTAGTTATATAAGCCATATAAGCTCGAGGGCCGTTTCCAATCAGAGCAGAATCCAATAAAAAAATATTCAAGCATCCAACAGACCAGGGAGCCATAAATAGACTTAAAAATTCAGATTTTCACGTGCTGACGTCAGCATTTTTTTTAATAAATTTTCGAAATTTTTTATGCTGATGTCATCAAATATACTGATTTAAGGGTTCGGTTAAATGTTTTAAGAGATGAACTAAAGTGTGTAAGCGTCCAGTTAGATGCACCAATAATTTGAAATTTTAGTTTTTGGGTTCAGTTAAATATCTTAATTGATTATTTAAAAGTTGTATGTGTTCAGTTAGATGCACCAATAATTTGGAATCTAGTTTTTTTGTGTTCAATTAAACTATTTAAGGGATCAAATTAAAATTGTTTGTGTGTTCAGTTAGATGCACTCGTAATATGACGTTTTAATAACCATGCAATAAAGTTGACAATGATCATTTATTAAGAATAATATCCATTATCTTACAAAATGAACAACTCTTATAATAATAACACAAATCCTAAATAATTTAACCACTACAAACTAAACACACTTTATCAACTCCTCCTTCGATTCCTTTTGCACAACTCTTCTCACCATGTCCTGTAATTCCTACCCAAACAAAATAAAATACAATTAAGTTCAATTACAAATAAAGTGCTCTTATAATTAATCCTTTTAGGCCATGTGAGTTATAAAAAAATATATAATGTAACAAAATGATCCCTTAATAAGACTAATTTAACACCTAATGAAACAATATGATCCCTTAGAGAACTGAGCAATACAATATAACAAGATGATCCCTTAAAAATACTAACTTAGCGCATAATAAAACAAGATGCTCCCTTATAGAACTGAATACCACATGTTAGTGACCTCTACCGGATTTAACACGTTAGCGACCCGCAATAAGATTTGCACATGTGATGACTAACTAATCCACTAGGAAAACTAACTAATTCATTGAAAAAAAAACTAATTAGTGAATCTAATAATATTAAATTTGAATCAAATTGAAAAGTTATAAGAAATCTAATTCAGATTGATCATGAAAGTCTACGAGCATGAAACCACTCGTCGATACGAAAATCACAGTCTTGAAATTCAATTAGTTTTCCAAGGATGACATTCAGCAACTTTGGAAGGAGTACACTCCAATCCATTTTATTGATGCCACATATGAAAATAAAAAATTGAAATAAATATAAATAAAATTAATAAAGAATGGAGGAAAAGTGTGTTGTGCTAATAAAATCAGAGGATTTGAACGGAAGATAACTTTGAATGGAGACGAAGAGACAGTTGAGAGCATGACGACGCATGGTTGAGAGACAGTCGATTGGAGGTGGAGAAGCGATGCAGGCGACGAGCATTCGAGAGAACCGAAATCCAGATCGGCGAGAAGCATGAGGTTTCGGCATCAATTTGATCCATCGTCTCTTTTGGATTGGGAAAGCAGAGGAGGAGAAGACGGCTAGGGTTTGAAGTGAGAGGTGAGGGAGGAGGTTTAAATAGACTGGGCCAGTGCTAAGCCCATAAGAACCTGTTTGGAGCCTGTGGATGCTCTGGACGCTAAGAGAGTGGATGGTAGGAAGTAATTCTCAGTTGCCCTCCGTACTTTAGTGCTTCTAAGTCCAAGGCTCCAAGCTCGAACTGGGCCTTCAAAAGCTCGAGGGCCATTTCCGAAGGTAATTACTACTTACCATCCATCTAATTATCATCAGCGTCATCCACGAACGAGCCAGACTCTTAGATTTGATCCGAGCGATTCTAGCGCGCACCTTCCTCGTCTCGCTTCCTTCCTTCGGGACTTCACTCCCTCCATCCACTCGCGATCCGAGTGTGCTTTCCCTTTCCTCCCTCCGCTCCCAGGTACGGCTCCCCTTCCCTTCTCTCACTTCCTTCTTGAGTTCCCCTCCTTCCCTTTGCTCCTTCTTCTTTCTCAATTTTTCTTTCCTTTCGTCCCCTCCCTTTTTCTTTCCTTTCTGCTCCTATTTCTCTCTCTATTGATTTTTTTTGTTTCTCACTGGTATTTCTTTTCTTTTTTTTTCTTTTTTCTATCTGTTCAGTTTTTTTGATATAACAGTTCAATTTAATTGTCATTTATGTTCATTTTATTTGCTCACTTATACTTTTTGTATGAGTCCACATTTTATCACATCTGTGCAGTTTATTTTCTATTTATGTTCAATTTAATTGTCATTTATGTTCAGTTTATTTGCTCACTTTTATTTTTTTTGTATGAGTCCACATTGTTTGTTACATATATTCAGTTTATTTATATAACTGTTCAATTAATTGTTATATTTGTTCATTTTATGTTCACTATTTTTTTTTATACAAAACAACATGTTTGTTGCATCTGTTCAATTTATTTGTTATAACTGTTCAATTTATTTGGCATTTATGTTCAGTTTATTTGCTCACTTTTATTTTTTGTATGAGTCTACATTGCTTGCTGCATCTGTTCAATTTATTTACTATTTATGTTCACTTAGTTTTTATATCTGTTCAGTTTAAGAAAACAAGATAAAGTGTGAGAGAGAAGAAGGAGAAATAGATCGCCATGGAGGAGGGAGGGACGGAAGGGAGGCCCTGGCGAGGAACGAAAGTGCGTTAGAGAGGAAGGGGCGCGAGGGGCGCATGAGGGGAGACTGCATCCTCTGGATGGCCATCCATAGATGGTATTTGATCTCAACCGTCTGATTTAATCTCAATGGATATAGATGCTACGTGCATGATACCAATATTGAGAGATCCAAAAAATCTAACCGTTAAGATTAAATCGGACGGCTTGGATCAAAAGACGTCCACTGGATGGTTGTATTCAACCATCCAGAGGATTCTCGCCCCGCATGAGGGAGGGAGGGCGTGTGAGCGAGGGAGAGGCGCCTCATCCAGAAATGCGAAAAAAAGCGGAACTCAGAGGGAAGGAGAGGGAAAGAATTGAATGACGCGGATGATTTTTTGATGGAGGACGGTTATCCTGATTTCCGAACAGTCCATTTATTTCAACTTGACATTGGACCGGATCGGGTATTAAACGAACCGAATACGGAGAGGGCTGATATCTCATCATTATGGACTGACCCCCTGGATATTCGGCCCTAATCCGTCCATTAGCACCCCTTAGTTGACTTGCTAGCAAGAACCTTCGACAAATAAAGTCAATAGGGCAGTGCCTCCGCCAGGCGCCATCTGAACCAATTTTTTACCCTTTCCTTTCGCAAGAAATTCAAATTATTCTCCCAACCAAGCTTGGCTTTCTTGTAATTGCCTTCCATTATAGGGCAAATTTGATTAGGCTGCTCCTGAAGCGTGAAGCACTATCGCTTCCAGTTCCAGGTATAAAAAACAGAAGTTACTTACTACTAGAAAATACAGATCCCCCCCCCCCCCCCCCCCCCCCACCAATGGCAGAGGTGATCCAATCCAAGCTCGTATGGGCCGTATACCTTCTCCATCTACTTCTTCTCATCTTCATCCATGGATCGACCTCTGATTCAATTTCATCCGAAGGGGTAATAGCTTCTAACAACTTTTATTTTTACTTTAATCCTCTGTTAGCATGCTATTTTTGGTGAGATTGCACAGGAAGAAAACGATTGGGTTGATTGGACAGATGCTATTTAATACCAAAAGTACCCTTTTCCTGTGTCATAAATATCACCTAAAAAAGATATAAATTAGTTACCAATATGCGTAAAATCTAAATTTTGTCAGTAAATATTATAAATTAGTTACCATGGTGATTAATTAAACTAATTTTGTTAAATTGCTTTTCAAATAATATGTAGTTCTGTGCTGTACATAGTGGTTCTGATTGTGGGCTTCCATCTCCTTATACAAAGATTTTGATTAAAGGAGGAACTGTTGTTAATGCGCATCATAAGGAAGTAGCCGATGTGTATATTGAGAATGGTGTCATTCTCTCAGTTCGACCCAATATTAGGGTAAGTAATTGTCTTAAAGAGTTATATTTCAACGTACTGGCTGATACAATTATGTGTCTACCTGTTACGGGGGACAAAAAAAAACCAGATACTGGTGTATGTATTGGTGGTGTTATGAGTTGTGCGTCTATTTTCCGTCTTCTTTGTCTAGTTATGATCATTTAGTTGTTTTAATTTATAGTTAGAACAACTCAAGCACTTTTTGAAGATTTAAATATAAAAGTACAGGAAAAGAAAAGAAGTGAGTTGTCTAGTCACGTTAGCTTTGTGCTAGACCAGGACATAAATTTAAAATTTCATTATTTAAAAGGTAATTTCGGCCAGCTGGTTTGAATAAGAAGGAGATATGAAGAGATTCCTATTAAGTGATGAGAACAATGTTTAATTTATTCCTAGCTTTGTACTAACTTTTTATTTGATTTATTTATTAGATTCCTGATGAGAATATTAAAATAATTGATGCTACACGGAAGTACGTAATGCCAGGTACTCTTCTGAAGCAGATCTGCTCTTTTAATTTTGCACCTGTTTGCTACTACAAGCAAATCTTATTTTCCTCTTACAAATATCAAGATAACTTTCAATGTAAGGGAGTTTTTCTACTGTGTTTTCGATGATGTCATTTTTTAACAATCTGAGCCGTTCATTTTGCCTCCATGGATCATGTACGTGAGATTAAACCTTGATCTCTTCATCGTTTATTATTGCAATAGGTGGAATTGACCCACATACCCACTTGGACATGGAGTTCATGGGAACTGCGACCATCGATGACTTTTTCACTGGCCATGCGGCAGCACTGGCAGGTGGGACCACCATGCATATTGACTTTGTGATACCAATTAATGGGAATTTGACTGCTGGATTTGAAGCATACAAACATAAAGCCAGTAAAGCAGCAATGGATTATGGGTTCCACGTGGCTATCACAAAATGGGATGAAGATGTTTCAAAGGATATGGAGGTCATGGTTAGAGACCATGGTAAGCTCATCTTTTATGCATTTGAAAGTTCTTTAATATAACAGCCCCAAGATTGCATTCTACAGTTGTTTATATGCTTTGAGATGTTCATACTCAAATACGTATAATCATTAATTAACGTGTTTAAAAATAATAACACAATTGTCAGTATCTGTAAATCATATAAAATAACAAAATCATGAGTATAAAACATACAAATTGAAGAACATAAATCTTTAAACGTTAGACGGAAGCGATAGTATTGATCTTCAACCGTTTTCCTCAGTCCCGATGATGGCAACTTAGTTAAGTATTTTTTTTTCTCTTCTATTTCTTTTCTTAAAGGGTGGAAATTGATAAGACGATGCATCTATTTTCAGAATTGAGTTTTATCTGGTCAATTAGAATTTTCATCAACTGTTAGGCTGTGCTCCAGAACTTGAACATTAAAGGAAAGGAATGTAATGGAAAGATATGGAGAGGACAATAAAGTTATGGAAAGGAAAAATAATTCTTGATTTACTTGCTCTAGGGTCTTAATACGAGAGAAGAGGATGGAAAGAACTGTACTCGACTAATCAATTAAATATCAAATGAATTTGACCATTTTATTCCTGCTCATTATACTAGGAGTTTCTTTTTGGAGGACATTTATGTAAATTACTCAACTTTACTCTTTGTACTCTCCGAATCGGAGGGTAGCAAAATTAAGAATCTGATGGAACTGACGTACTCTTTGTCACCTTCCATTCCCTCATGTTTTTATCACTGGAGCAAGTAAACAGTCACTCTTTACTACACCTTCCGTTCCATTTCATCAAATATTGGTTACCCTTATGCACCATTTAGATAATTTAATTAAATAAACTTGGTTTATAATTAATAATATAGGCTACATAAAAAAATTCCAACATTCTCCCACTTGGTCTATATTCAATCATCATAATGAAACACAAATTCAAAATTGGCTAAGTTGGAAATACCAACCTAACTAATATAATTGAAAGAACTATAACGGTTATTTGATCTCCATTAATTATAGAAGAGGTTTTTTTTAATAAATGGTTATTAAAATTCATTCAATCCACTTCAGTTAATTTGTTTAAATTAAGTATAATGCGTAACATAAGTAATAAGTAAATTTCATAATTCAAAGTCGAAGTCATAATTTGAAACTTCATATAATACTTAATATATAATTCAATACAACAAAGTTATAATTTAACAACTAGACCCATGTCGACAAAAATAGATGACAATGCTTTAGTGAGAGAACCATTTAGCATAACTCTCGAATTAATATGTCGTATTAATTTAATATTATTTTTTACTTTGTCTTTAACAACAATATATTTAATGTAGATCATTAGGCATGTCACTTGATTTGTTGTTCTTAAAAAACAAAATATCAGACCTATTATTACAAAAATGAGATAAGTGATCATACAATATGTGGAGTGTACTTCTTTGGATCTGATCCGTCCGATTTAATCTGAACATGTTGATTTTTACGAGCCGCATGAATCTCGATGGGCCAATTCATAGATCAAAAGAAGTTTAGAGGATCTCAATTCATACAATATGTTATAAAAATTTTGCTTACATATTGGAAGATGTCATTATAAACTGCTTACCACTCTTCTATAAAATTAATCATTATATATACAAACACTTTATGTGAATTTCTTGCTAAGTAATAAAATATCATCTATGTAAAAAATGAGAATGATAAATTTACTTCCATTAATCCTGAGATATATGAATTGTTTTTCTAATATTTTCATTAAATCCAAACTTGATTATGACCTCATCAAATTTGAGATATAAATTAGTAAATTAGTATGTTATCATCAATACTTTTATTCATGGCAACAACATGTGGCTATTCATAATTTCTGGTCCAATTCTATAATACCAAGACAAATTTCAATTTATTTTTTTTCTTTTAAGTTGGAAAATTTTGTTTTATTCAATGATATAAAAATTAGGAAAATAAAGTGGTTACTATAGTCAACTAACATTCACATAATATGATGAATTAAACAAAAATAAATAATAAAAATACCAAATAATATTTCAGTTCTAACTTCATCACATCATCCATTTATATCACAATCGAGCGGAAAATAAATTAAAAGATGATGAGACAATTCTATTTAATAAACTATAATGTCAAAAATAATATCACAAATAATATAATAGAATTGAACAACTAAAAAAGAAATAATAATTCATGAATCTGAAATCAATAATAAAACGTCTCAAAATTCTCAATTTTGACATGATATATAGTTGTCCATAAAAATCAATTTGCATCACCGTTGGCAGAAACAAATTAAATCATAAATGAAATTCCACTTAATAAGCTACAATGACAACTAAAGATTTTCAAATTGACAATCATTTATTAATTGTAAAACTTTATTGCGATTGGTAAACAAAAATATCACACAATTCTTTTTAATAAAATGATAATTACAATTAAAATTATTAAAATTGACAATAACTAAATTATTAAAAGTAACTTAATATGGTTAAATTATTCATATACATAATAACAATTTTTCGTTGGAGCGCATATATACATAAGTGTATGTAATACCATAAAATTTTAAAGAATATTGAATTCGAAACAAATTTGGATGCATAATTAATATCCAAACAAAATTCAATCCGATATATATATATATGAACACGAGTGCATACTTTTTGTCCAAATACAAATTACATGCAAATCATGATATATATATATCATATATATGTGTAAAATAAGACAATAGTCTTGATTGTTGGTCAATAAAAAGATCAACTTATGGTTTAGTGCATCTGAGTAATTCGTTTAATCGGATCATTAATGATTTAAACGATAGCAATATCAACACTCAAAATTTCATTTTAGTAATTAATTATTTAATATGAATAAATCCCAACTATTTCGTTTAAATGAAAAATACGAATGGGAGTGGAGCCAACTATTAAAAAAAAGAAACCTTGAGCAATTTGTTTAAACGAATCTAATGCATCCAAATGAAATGACTAAACGGATTTAAGAAAATTTATGACCAACTAATCATGCATTCATTATAAGTAGTGATGATAGTACATAGGCCATGCGTAATGTTTAAATGAACAAATAATGCCATCCATCTAAACTAATTTTGATATATCACACAAATCATTTAAATGAATAGAAAGTTGTACGTTTTGCTTAGTAATTTAAATTCATTATTAATTTTTGCATTCATTTAAACTAAACTTTCACATTTAAATTAAATAGGAACATTATATTTCATTTTTAATTCGAAAGAGACAAGAAAAGCTTTAGTACGCCCAAATTATTAAATCATCACATCTAGATTTTGAAAAATAATTATATACTCATAAACAAATTTTGTATTTAATATGAATTTACGATTAGCTCTGATACCAAATGAAATATATAATCATTAATTAACGTGTTTAAAAATAAGAATATGATTGCCAGGATCCAGAAATCATATAAAATAACAAAATTATGAATATAAAACTTACAAATTGAAGAACATAAATTTTTAGGCGTTAGACGGAAACAATAGTACTGATCTTCAACAGTTTTCCTAAGATGATGTAACATAAGCGTTTTTATTTTTTTCTATTTCTTTTCTTAAAGAATGAAAATTGACAAAAAGATGCAACATATTTTCAGAATTGAGTTTTTATAATACTAAGGCAACCATTGGGATTAAATACAATGAATCTGGTTCATCATAATTTTCATCAAATTCTATGCACCCTTTAGATAATTTAATTAAATGAACTTGGTTCACAATTAATAATATAGGCCATATAAAAAAATTCCAACATATACTGTTCTTGATAATAGAAGACATTTCTAGTTATTTTGTTTCCCAATTTACTTTTCTTTTTCTGTGATCTGTTTGTTGTCTTATTTCATATTTGACAGCAAATTGAGGTTAACTATGTTGAACTGTAGACAGCTGAAGCTTAAATATGCCTAATTGCAGAATTGAGGCTTTTTGAGCTAACCTTGGCTGTTCATAAAAGCCCGTCAGCAAATTAGTCTTGATTTAAGAATGTGAAGCTTTGGATGAAATAGGGACTAAGTTGAATCAGCATTTGTTATATACTGTACAAAACAACTCTCTTTTATTGTTTTTTATCTTCAGAATTAATTAAGCATTATATTTCTTTTACAAAAACTCAGGCATCAATTCCTTCAAGTTCTTTATGGCATACAAAGGTGCGTTGATGGTTAATGATGACCTTCTTCTGGAAGGCCTGAAAAAGTGCAAGTCACTCGGTGCCTTGCCAATGGTTCATGCTGAAAATGGAGATGCTGTTGTTGAAGGACAAAATCGAATGATAGATCTTGGTATAACAGGACCAGAAGGCCATGCTCTCTCAAGGCCACCTGTTGTGAGTTATCCCCTATTCCTCGTATTCTTATGTTTTAAGAAAGAAATTCGGCAAGTATGATCTTGCATTTGCCCTGATCCCAAGTGTGTGCCCGACATTTCTCGTAATATGCAACTTTCACTTATAGCTTGTAGATAAATTACAATATTTTATGAATTACCACAGGAACAAATTGTTATATCCGGATTAACTTAAAACCAAGTGATGTGTACATTTGTTCGGTATGAGTTCTTAGGATGTTTAAGTCGGTATGAAGTGATATAGTCGAATCATACTGTAATAAGATTTAATTGATTAATTTACTTGTTGCTTGGCTCATAAATTGTTCCAAAATATGGTAAAGCATCAAGTTAAGTTGCTGAAAGAATAAAATTAATCAAATGAATAGGTTTATCACCTTGGATTTGTAGCAATCACTACTTTGAATTTGAAAAATGGTTTATCACCTTGGGTTTGTAAATACTTTTGTGCTTGTGCAGCTAGAAGCAGAAGCAACAGCAAGAGCTATTCGTCTTGCTGCCTTTGTTAACACTCCGTTGTATGTTGTACATGTCATGAGCATTGATGCAATGGAAGAGATTGCTAAAGCTAAGAAAGCAGGTCTATCTTCTTAGTCCCCACCAACAGTTGCACCTTCAATTAAATTAAATTTACGGCATACTGTCATGTATTAAATTTGAGTAACTTCATATATTCTTGAGCAGGTCAGAGAGTTGTAGGTGAACCAGTAGTTTCTGGACTTGTCCTTGATGATAGTTGGCTTTGGCATCCTGATTTTACCACAGCTTCAAAGTAAATATCATAAGCTATCTATTTGTCTTTTTTATAACCGGAGCATTTAAATTGATGGCCATTGGGTTACTCCCCTAGGTATGTGATGAGCCCTCCAATTAGAGAATTGGGCCATGGCCAGGCCCTTCAAGCTGCCCTTTCCACTGGTACCTTACAGGTGATGAAACCGTTTTGTTACTACATGATAAAGCTTTGATAACTTGGAATTTTAATCGTAATTAAAGTACAGAATTTGAGCTAGTTAAGAGAATTACATTTTTGTTTTACAGCTTGTGGGAACAGATCATTGCACGTTCAATTCCACACAGAAAGCTTTTGGATTGGATGATTTCAGGAAAATACCAAACGGAGTAAATGGTATGCTTTTGCTCATATAATATGAGGAGAAAAGTGTTAATTTATTCTTTCTGATGTATGATCTCTTGAGAAAGTTACTGATACATTTTTGTGGTGATCCTGTGGATAGGCCTTGAGGAACGAATGCATGTACTATGGGATGCAATGGTGGTAAGAAGCTAATAAAATACATCAATTGCATCTTGTTTTTAACGGTAAATTTTGACATCTAATTGCTTGTGTTATGCAGGAAACTGGAAAAATAAACATCATGGACTATGTGCGAATAACTAGCACGGAATGGTACATTTTTGTCCATCTTATGCATGTTCATCTTTTCTAAAAGACCCTTGGTCCTTCTCTTTCTTTTTATTTAGTGATTACACGATTGAAATCTCGAATTACATCCATGCGTTTAAATTTGTGCAAAATTAATCTTTCCTGATACCTTTTATCAATTAAGCATTATTTTACAACTAACTTTTCAGCGCAAGAATTTTCAACATCTACCCAAAGAAAGGAGCTATACTTGAAGGTTCGGATGCTGATATAATTATACTGAATCCTAATGCAAGCTTTGAGGTGTCAGCCACTTCTCACCATTCAAGATCTGACACCAAAGTATATGAAGGCAGAACTGGAAAGGTCTCTCTCTCTCTCTCAAACGTCAAAACTCTATTTTCACCATTATAACTAATCAAACAACCCAATGCAAAAAGTATTAACGGTATGTTGTTACCTTAACACAAACTGATCCAGGGAAAAGTGGAGGTAACAATTTCAAGAGGCAGAGTTGTATGGGAGAATGATGTGCTAAATGTTATGCCTGGCTCTGGAAAATACATAAAAATGCCTCCCTTTAGTTATCTATTTGATGGGATAGACAAATCAGATGCAGCTTATCTCTCTTCCCTTCGGGCCCCTGTGAAGCGTGCCAATGCTGCATCTTAAGCATTCCCTGTCTTCGGTTAGGATGAAGTTACGCACATAAAACCAATATTTAAGTCTGAGGCCCGAGCTTGAATGTACATAAAACTGGGTAATTTGAACTTTGACTAATAAAGTTTCTGCTCTCTCTAAATTTCCAATCATCGATCAATAATGAAACTGAATTATAAAAAAATTATGGGGAGTTTGCAAGGGCGACTGTTAAAACACTTGTTTATACGTACCGAACCGGAAGTGCCTATGCTTTCAAAGAGAGGAGAGGACAGGTTATTCACATTTCATTTGGAGAAAAATTCCTCTACCAATATTTTGGTTGCTCCCAAATGTCAACATTTTACTATTAAGTTAATTTTTCAAAATTTTAAATTCAAACATTAAATCCAAATCGTAGATCTTATTTAATTTAAAGAGCGATGCGTTTTCATATAAGTTTTGTAAATTTTGGAATTTATTTGATATTCGATCAAGAGATAGAAAAACAAATGAATTTTGTTAGCTATGATAGATTCATTCTAATATGTTCATGTTTTAGCCTTTGATTAAGTATCAAATAAACTCTAAAATTTTCAAAACTCATATGAAAACACATCATTCATTAAACTAAATATGATCAACGGTTTGGATTTAATGTTTGAATTTTAGAATTTGAAAAAATAACTTAATTGCAAAATGTTAGCATTTGGGGGCAACCAGAATATTAGTAGCGAAACCTTCTCTTTCATTTGATGGTTAGAGGCTAATTGAAAGGTAAGAAAGTGATATTGAAGATCCCCTGAGGAGATGTCTCCTACGTTACCAATTATATGTGGAAATATCGAAGTAATTTGATAGAGTCATTTGGTCCAAATGCTATGTGAAGAACATAAGCCAGATGACAGAACGAAGAGACCTAAGATGTAGAAGATAACATGAATGATTCAGCATATTAGGATTCCTATATACTCATACTTCATTACGATGAAAAGATCTAATTTTTTTTCTAGAAAGCCGTATGCTTTGGAAGAAGCTTGTATATTTTGGAAAGGAAATTTTTTTTATAAAAAAGAAAAATCTACTTCAACTCTTTAGGCATGGCCATACATAACATAGAATTCAAACGGCGGACAATTGGCTAGAGCAGCGAAACTGATTGCAAAAGAGGGTAAATCGGCCACATTAAGCTTGTATAAAAAAAAGAAGCCACGAAATCATTACAACTTAAAATACATTTGGAAGATGAATTTGATCCTTGTTATTTAAAAAATAAACTTGATTTTGTTTCGGCAAATAAAATGCTCAGCACAGCTATATTAGCGAGTTTAATTGAAATATAAGGTGCTGCGTTTGGAAAGAAAGTGAAACAGGAAGCAATCTGAAGTTATAAATACCCAAGTCAAATAAACAATTACATCATGGAATCAATACAATAAAATTCCTAATGCCATAGATAAATAGGATGTGTGCAACGAAGAATAATTCTACAATGTCCTAGTGGCCTCCCACCTTTACCTGTAATTAATTGTAGGGTTTCATAGGTAAAGACCACATGACCTAAAATAAGTTAATCCCAAAAACCTTTTCTAGTGTTTACTCCTGTGGGCGGGCAAGCCATAGAGAGCTCAAGGCACGAAGCCTTGAGAAATAATCATGTATCGCAAGAAAAGCCCGAGCAGATTGGCGAGTGGTGAGTATCCTATACAATTGTTGCAGCGTTTGTTGCCTTAAATTGTCAGCCTGGTAATAGGAAACATGAAGGAACAAGTTGTTTTTATAGTTTATCTCCGATGCACATACCATAAGCGAAATACTAAGACACCAAAGTGGAGTCTAAACTAATATATCTGATAACCTTCACAAAACAGCTAGAAGTTCAGACTCTCATCCTGTTTGTTCTCAGAATTAACTGTAAACAATTGTCCATTATCCCCTCTATGTAGTCAATGTAATAAGCAACTAGGACACCCCTTCATTTTACTTTTAATAAATCATGATAGGTATACCCAAATGGCTGGGATAAATTGTCAGTTGTATCTTCCTCTTCTAAAGAAAAGTGTCCATAGAATCTCTTGCAAACAAATTAATAAAAGTAAGCAATTTACATACCTGGCGGAGGAAACTTTCAATAGTGCCGAGTTTTCCCATTGCCATGGCCATCTGGCCCATGTAATTTGCAACATTTTCTGATGAACCCACGGGGCCTGATGACCCTGATGCTAGGGTTTCTGCTAGTGACTGTTGGAGCGCTTCCATTCCCTGAGAAAGCGCATCTTCTGCTTGCAGAGATGACTGCTGTAGGTTGCATATCCCTTCCAGCTGTTGATCTGTCAGTGGATCGAGCTGTGTTGCTAGCAACTGCAAATTTGATCAAGTTTTCTCCATCACAGTAGTGCTCAAATAGCGCCCATCTCTTATACTAATTGATTTATATTGGGCAAGCCTAGTACTAGTACTGTTGGCTGGTCAATCCAGCAGTTCTTAGATTTACATACGGCAACAACATTGAAGTAACAAAGCATATAATAAAAGAAATAATCACCTTGAGAAGTTCTGATGAGCGGAACCCTCCAAGCCACAGAAAGCACCGCTCAGCCGGTGTCTTCCACATGCCAGATAGCATGTGGAACACATCAGCCTTAGCCGCAATGCCTTTCAGCTTGAATATCTCATCATAATGTGATATAATTCCTTCAACAAGTGTGTGCAGGTCGGCATCACTAGCATGTGCATGTAGTGCCGCTCGGAGCTCATTTATCTGTTTGTTCTGTTCTTCCATCCATCGTGCATACTCCATATCAAATGCCAATGCACCTAAAAGCAAATTATCAGTAAAGAAAGATGAAATAATTGAAATTGAAAAGAAAGAGATACATGAGAAGGCCAGGAAAAGACAGATTTCAGGTGTTCTGAGTGGTGCTAACACAGCACTGGTCACTTTGGATTTATTTATTATTCATATTTGTTGGTTGGTCTTTTTGTTTCTATGTTCTAAATCTGGTTTTTATTCCATCCAGTTTTGATTTAATTATGGAAGGGTTATACCAGTGAAGTTTGGTCAAACAGTCAACATGCAAACAAATCATTATAAAGTACAGCGGTACACACCTTCATGTTAATTATCAATTATGTTATCATAAAACAAAAAGTTCTAAGGGGACAAATTTTCTGGTGAAATATGCAAGTTCTTAGAAACAGAAAGATGGATACAAAGCAATTCTAGAGATACCATTTCCACCCCCTGAATGAGCTTGATCCCCAGAACTAGAGATGAATACTCCCTGAAGAAAAGAAACCAGTATTTAGAATTGAAATACCTCTTCCACAGAACAATATCAAATTTCCAAAAGCTGAATAAATCAACAGGATAATACACACCTGCTGACGAGCCCGCTGAACATCCTGTTCCAACTTTGTAAGCTTCAATCTGCTACTCTCCAATTGTTGAACATATGCCTTTTAACAAATCAAAAGTCAGTCTTTAAATAACAGCACAGATTTGATGAGAAATTAAAAAGCGAGGTGCTATGGCAATTATCATTAGTCATAAACTGGTCCTAGAAATAGAAGTACCTTCTTCCTCAACCTACTTTTTCGAGCTGCCTCGCGATTTTGAGCAAGTCGTCTTAGTGTCTGTAATATCAAATAAATAACCTCATATTAACACTTGTTAGATCAAAGATAACTGTTTACACTGTGGATAGAGGTGTCAAACGTGCAGAACGTACACGGAAATAGTAACTTCCGTGTACGTTCCGTTGCAACAAACGTAATTACATTAAGTTCCGTTGACGTTTCATTAGTAGAACGTAACAAAAATCTTTTACGTTTTCTGTTCCGTCAGCTGAAACGGAACAAACGTTAAAAACGTTATAAATTTTGGTAGCAGAAATTTAGAAAGGATGGAGCAAAAAAGCAAAGAAAACCTTTTCCTTTTTTACAACAACAATTTATCAGATAAGTATGAAATAGATAAATATGCACCTTGCTAGTAAATCCAAAATTAAGAGGGTTTTCAAACTGGTAACAAGCTACTACCAAACTAAAAAAAAATGTCTTACACCTAGGACCTTAGTAGCTTGCTTACCAGTAAAAAAAAAGAAAAACATAGCAAACTGGTACCAAAGCCAGTACCTGTTCAACATCTCAAATAACTCAAATACCAAGCCCTCTTTCGAAAATGTTACTCAACAACTCAAATAATCTCAATGAAACAATTACAAAGTCAAATCCTCAGTTAAGCAAAATAGATAGCATGTGTCATATTAAGCAAACTGAAGACACATAATACAAACAATTTCTTCTCAAAGAATTCAACAAAACCATATTGCATTTGTTATTTTCAGAAAATCCAATCGATTTCAAAAATCAAATTCAACTGAAATTCCTTACCAGCAAAAAAACCAACACAACTCAACAAAAACCAGTGCCTGAAACTACTAACCTAGTGGCCATAAACATAGGCCTAGAACAAGAAATGAAATTAAAATTATACTACCAAGGTCACTGGTCACTGGAGAGGTGGCATCAAACTGTGTGAGCACGGAAAAGAGGTGGGCCACACGCGAGATACTTGTTGGCTCCTTCACCTCGAACTTCGGCTGTTCAAGAAAGGAGGGAGACGATTTGACAGAGATTCCGATCCAGGCAAGTTAATAGTCCTTAAAATCTCTTTAATCGGCTCAAGCACGATCTCTGGTACAGTTCGAGAGTTTCTCTTTAGTTGATTTGAAGAACAAAAACGGGTCTAGTGAGAGGGTGGAGCAAATCGAAGGAGGAAAGCTCGAATTTTTGGAGGAGATAAAACCCTAGCGGCTCTTCGTGTTTGTGCAGAAATTTACTGTGTGAGATGAGAGGAGGTCTGACCTCTGACTCGAGCAAGCCAGAAAGGCAAGGTCGCAGGGAGAGAGATGAGATTGCCATGGCTTACAAGAGAACAAGAAATCGAGGAAGAAGGCCAGAAAGGAAATGGTGCGGCGCGATTCTAGGTATTCTCCTGATCTCCTCTATTTCTCCGCCTCTATATCTGCAATTCTTTAATTCCAAAATGGTGCAATTGGCGAACGGAATAACGTGGATTTACGGAACGGAACCGGTCCATTTCGTTTTTGTTCCGTTTCTACCAACGAAATTAATACCACTTCCGTTTCTGTTCTGTTCAGTGAAACGCAACCAAAATCCTTACCGTTTCCGTTCCGTTTCGGACGGAACGGAACGAAAACGTGCGAAACGAAATGAAATTGACAGCCCTAACTGTGGAGCTTATTACAGTCAACAATACCTTCTGATCTGACTTATCCTTTGATCTCTCGCTAGATTCAGACCCACCCACAATGGCAACATGTCCTTGTTCAAGCTGCCAGAAATAAACGATTATTGTCAAACAAACAAAATTAGCACAACTAAACCAATAAATTTCGTTCTTGTATAAAACAGCACTTAGATATCAGAAAGTAAT
This sequence comes from Rhynchospora pubera, assembly GCA_028095005.1. Classification (NCBI taxonomy): domain Eukaryota; kingdom Viridiplantae; phylum Streptophyta; class Magnoliopsida; order Poales; family Cyperaceae; genus Rhynchospora; species Rhynchospora pubera. Next base: position 205,220,844 of record CM051462.1, on the reverse strand, counting down.
GATAAAATATAAAACAAAAACTATGAACATGCCTGTATGTTCCTTTCTTCGTCAGTTGAGGTGTCAGTTCTAGGGCTAGTATCAACCATGTTAGAATCAACCCAGTTATTTATATTACCACTACCTGACATAGGTGCCAGATTTGGCTGGGCCCCAATCTGTTGGTGCAGTGGTTGGGGCCCATCTCTAGCCACTGAACTAGCAGCAGTCTACAACAAAAACAAGTTATAGTTAATGCTATTGAACTTCAATGACAGTTTCTGAACCTAAGATGAAATAGTAATTTTCCTTGTCAGAGTACTAACCGTATTAAAGCTACTAAATTGAAGGGGACCCATTGCACCAGTCTGTGTATTTGATTTTTGATTAATTAATGCATCTGATGAAGCAAAGAAGAGGGCATGCAGAGAAGAATTAGAACCAAATTTCCAAATGAGAAATCATTCTGGAATTTTTCACAACTTCACAAATAACAAACATGACCCAAACAATTTTTTTCTTTTGTTTATCCTCATGATACTCAAGAGTACAAAGCCTTTATCCCAAACAAGATTGGTAGGCAAGAAATGACACCCCGAACCTGGTCATTTCTTTTTGTATATGGCTAGATTTATATGCTGGCTCGCCAAGCCATTGCAAGCATGCGGGATTGAACCCTTGACCTCTTAGAAGTCAGTCCAGTGCTCTTACCACTAGAGCTACTAGATTTTTATCCTCATGATTATATTCAAAATTTTCATATCAAAAGGCTGACTTAGAACAATAATATTACATACACACACAAGGGCCACAACAGTATTGCCACCAGGTAAGCCTTTTGTACCTCACTGGTACACAGTGTCATCAGGTTAGGCCCAAATCAGTAAACTTGCAAGTTGCAACACTCAGTTGAGTTTCCTACTTTCTTAATTTTTTCAATCAGATGAGAATTATGCCATTCATTTTTGGCTTTAAATTTTTTTTAATCACATAAGAAATAAACAAGTTAAAACAACATACACATATTTAGGTTGGCTAGATCCTCTATGCGTAATCCAGTAGATTGATCAAGTGCCACCAAGTCAGAAAGTCGAGACGGATGCATGTTATCTTTCTCAATTCTGCCCAGAAAATAATGAAATGAATAAACCTAATATTAGTTTATGCATACAATTACATGTTAATATATTGTAGCATCAGTACAGTACAGCTGCACTACGTATCATAAATATTCATAATTAACTCCATTACATATATATATATATATATATATATATATATATATATATATATATATATATATTATTAGATCTCATAACGTAGTGGAAACATAACCAATAATCCTCCTTTAACCATAAGTCCATAACCACCTTAAATGAGCGCAAAAGTAAATTGAGGCACACATGAAAAGAGCCTACATGAGTGAGTATAGTAAAGGTGAAAATTAATTAATTCCATCTCCACCCGCCCCCAAATAACCAAATCAAACAAACAAGCATATATACTACAAAGATCAAACAGCAAAGGAAATAAATTATAAAAAAAAAGAGAAAGAAATATATGCATACATCTGACGAGAAGAAAGAAAAGCAAGCATCTAAGGCACCACCTTACGACGAGCATCTCTCTCACCTCCGGCTGGTCTAAACCGCCTCCACTCCATCCGCCACCATCATCGCCCCCATCCCACCACCTCTTCAGCCACTAATTTCTCTCTCTCTCTCTCTCTCTCTCTCTCTCTCTCTCTCTATCTATCTATCTATTAATCTATGGTCGATAGGTGCGAAAGAAAAGTCGACAGTCTCACGCACTGTTTTGTTTGACTCTTCTCTCTTTTCTCTCTTTCTGTTTAATTAGCTGAGCCTGAGGTGAGCGTAAAGAAAGAGAGAAATGGAGGCTAAGTTCACTCTCTATCTCTCTCTCTACACCGGCCTTGGGAAACGGAGAATATTTTACTCCTTGGAAGAGGAGTGACGTTTGGACCATTCTCATCTCCTTTTTGGATCTTCTACGGCCGAAGTTACTAGTCGTACGTCTGTAATGCATTTACCCAAGTCCAGTTTTGCAATTTATTTTGATTGACAAATTGAAATTATTTTATAAAAAGAAATGCAAATAGATTTTATCTACTGTCACATATATGAGAAACAATAAAGTATTTTCCTAGTTCTGAAAATGTTATTATGCTTTCTTCCATATATATTGTTTGACTTGCATTGTTTGTGTTCGTACAAATTCCCTTTTTACTACTTCCTCTTGTTTTTTCTCCCAAAACAGTGATATAGTTCAATCATTTTTTGGTAACTGACAAAACTTTGTTTGTAATATTCATAGTGGTTTACAAAGAGCATGCAATAATATAAATTAGCTAATTTGAGATAACATGAAAATCTAGCAACACATAGTAGCGTATGTTCTCTCCTTGCACCGAGATCTAGAAGATCATTGCCTCATCTTTTTTTAAAAGGCAGCTATGGACTTTCAGTGCTAGCATAACAACTCCAAGATTACCACTAGGATAAGTTGTTTCTAATGCAAGTATCAATATATGGCAATTAAGCACTAAAAATAATAAAATATCACCACATTTTCTGCTTACATAACTAGCATTTGCATGCCGATTCTACTTCGGACAAAATGTCAATCTGATAATAAAGTGGTAATGCATTTAACAACCTAGAACCATATATGTTAACTTGATGCAGTTCTCAGATTGAACAAAAAAAGGAAAACAACTTTTCAAAAAGAGGAATAGGAAAACAAAGTACAAGACAAAGTACGACAATTTTTTCCCAGTAAGAATCTGAAATAATTATCTTTTTCCCGTTACATCCGATGCTGCAACTTTTTAGTCTAATAGTTTGGCTAACTAAACAAAGTAAAATTGCCTTCAACTCGTGGTTAATTTTAAAAAAAATCTGTAAAAATCTAATAGATTTGCTTTTTGCGCAACTGAATTTCTAGAAAAAATACAAAAGACCTTTTCTAGATTTATTGAGTTCAAAGTTTTGAATTTTTGGCCTGATACCTCTTTATAAAAGAGTCATTATATTTTGCTTGTCCGAAACTATCAAAACACCCTACAACATTTTTAAGAAAAAAGAACATGATTTATTTATTTCTGGACCGTACAAAGCAATGATTATGATCACATCAAATTAAAAACACCCATAGTTTTCTTCACATTTTTGCAAATTATTACTGCCATGATCCAGAGAAAGGACTGCCAGAGATCCTCTGCTGAGTGTAAGCCGATTCAGGCTGTCGTCTGCGCTCGAAAAAAGCGTCCAATCGGGATAAAACAATTTCCCTTTCTTTCAACCCTAAAATTTCGTTTATAATTATGTTAAAGGAACAACAAGAGCAACATGCAAATAGAACAAGTTCCACTCCGTTTTTGGGCATTTAAAAAAAAAATTAAGATGGACTCTTCTAACATGACTTCAATCAAACTCCAAAGCGAAACAAAGAAAATGATTTTTTTTTAATCTACAAATTTTGTTAAAAAAAAAAACATATTGTAAGCTGGTGACAAAACCCCTAATTAAAATAATGAGCATATTTAAAAAATTTAATTGAATAAATATATAAAAGTGTATTTTATAAAAATTTCTACACAATTTATATGTGAAATTGCATTTCCAAAAACAAGGTTAACATAGGATGCACTTGTCATGGCACATATAAGAATGAATATATTATATACAAAACTCATTTATCATTAAAATATTAGTAACTACTAAAAATATGAGAAAAATGGGCGATGCCTATGGCTATAAACTTATTTCATCCTTTCCAAATTTATCACTTTCACATATTAAACGTTTGATGAGAGCTTTAAAATACAGTCCCAACTGATAGTATGCAATTAACAAATTTCAGCGTGCAAATGTGAAAATTCTGGGTCTTCCGGGCACACATCATGCACGTGCCTAGGATCTAAAACTTTACTCTCCGTTCACACTCAGAAAGCTGCTCCGTCCTTTTAGTGGGGCTGTTTGGATTCCCAAAAAATTTGGGAAATTTTATCTTTCTACCATAAATTTATTATAAACAATTCAAACTCTTTACAAAATTACGCACTTTTCAATAAATTTATTTATAGAAATTGCAACTTTTCTAAATTTCCCAAATTCCTAAGTGATCCAAACGGCCCCACTGTTTGTTTTCATTTCTCGTTTGCTTTAGCTTCTATAACGTAAACAAATATTTCTGTCGTTTGATTGGTTTGATTTATGGTTGGATATCAATTGTCAGTTGAAGCAACACCATTGCTTGGTTTCCTATCTAATATAGAAATAAAGTGAAAAATTAAAAAACATATTTTTATTGTCTAATATTGTTTTGTTTCTTTATTTATCCACATATAAAACATCTTAAGCTAGTATTTATTATTGCATATAAACAAAAAGTACGCTACGATTAGATTTGGTGTAGGCCACATCGGTAATGGTAACTCTGTAGCTTAATAAAATATCATCCTTCTTCTAAGAATATATATTAAATAATTTTCGGTTAATTAAAAATCTTACTAATCAAGTGGGCCGTATATATAATTGAGTATGCTTTGGGCAACAAATGAATATTTAATTTATTTATTATTAAATTGGACAATGAATGAGGAAATGAAATTTATTTTGTGAGCATGAAACAATAGACAAGTACATATCAGGCAATAAACTCGATCGTTAGAAATTTACAGACAAAAGATTAATCTAACAAATGGAATTCATCAAAATGAATTTTTTTTAAAAATTTAACAAATCAATGTTTTTTTATACAAGAATTTAATGTGATTTGTCCTGTATGTATATCGGGAATAATTAATAAGAAAGATGTAATTTGATGCAAATTTCGCAATTCATCAAACAATTTAAAAATCGCAATGGATAATATTTAACAGTTTTTGCCTTTTTTTTGGTGAAATATCAAATGAATTATTCCTCAAATTGCATGAAGTACAACGGGGCGAAATTGTATGGCAAAAATCATGTTATTCATGTCCTCATAATAATTAATAGTTTTTAGTTATATTTTAAAAGTTAATTTAAAAAATTGTTAAACTAATTTAACTTTTGATCAATTTTATAATTCAGCCATTGTATCGAAGACATTATAATCATGTGACTGAAGTTTAGAGTTAAAATATTAATCCACTTTCGTATTCCGAGTCAACTCTAATTGTTTAAAAAAGTTAATGAAAAAACGTAATGGAAATTGATGACGTTGCTGAAAAAAAAATGTATATAAAAAAGAAGAAAATCGTAGAGAAATAAGAGACTCGCTATAAACATTAGTTAAAATTGAAAGACTAAATTATACACAGCATGTATGTTGAAAGAGTGAAGATAATTTAGCTTTAATCAATCACAAGACCCACTTGACACACTTTGTGTGATTAATTCATAATTCCAACTTCTCACTTTCAAATAAATTAACCCCTGAACTATAGCACCACATCTCGCCTCTTCTTGGGGGCTGGATCAGGGTTTCCTTTTCTCATCATGGCAACAAATTCTGAGTAATTAATTCTTCCATCCTGTAGGCATTAACAACAAAAGTTAAATTCGGATTTTTCAAGGTTAATTTAAACATCTCAAGTACCTAAAGTTCCTGTATGCATATCTAATCCGTGCAATTAACTACTATACCAGTGGTACCACATTGGTACAACCATTATTAGTATCCATGACAATAATTCAAGACTAAACTGCTCAGCAGATTTTGTTCGACTTACATTATCAGCATCAATTTCTGATATAATTTCCTTCATATCATGTCCCTCATACAACCCCTTCTCCCTTAGCGCTTGCTCCATCTCTTCTATTGTAATATACCTACAATAGCAAAAGCATGTAAGATATTAGGCTAATCAAACTGCATACTTTTGCAGAATTAGTTTAAAATTAATGCTAGATACCCGCTGTTGTCCTTGTCAAAGTACTGGAAGGCGGTGTAGAGGTGCTCTTCCCTGTCCATTCTATTCATGTGCATTGTTGCCGTTATGAACTCATCGTAGTCAATTGTACCATTACCATCCGCATCAGCCTGTATTTACATTAATGAAAATAAATATTATTATGGGTTTTATCACTAGTTTTGGAAGTTGGATTAATCTATTTGGTTTCTCTGGTACTTGATTGGTAACATCAGTTGCTATAGAAGGTACCGACAATGTTTCAGAATCTCAACTTCAAAATTTGAAACTCACTGCTTCCATTAGTTGCAAGAGCTCATTCTCGGACAGCTTAGTTCCTTGTTTTGTTAACCCTTGTCTCAACTCATCAAGTGTTATAGTCCCGCTATTATCTGTATCCATGTTTTTGAACATTTGCTTTAAGCCTTGAATCTCTTCCTCTGACAAGCATCCTGCAATAACCTTTAAAATTGAACCAAATTAAATATTTTGCGTTCAACGAATAACCAAACATCACAAGTTATTTGTTAACTTTTAACCTCTTTATCAACTTATTTGCTATGGAAATAATTTGATCTGTATATTTATTTGATTTCGTGTCATTATTGGGCATCTTGGGGGGGGGGGGGGGGGGAATAACACACCCTTAGAGCAGCTTTTTTGAATTGGTTCATTGCTCTGAATTGCTTTAACCGGCTGAGAACAGCATTATCAAGAGGTGTATCTGGTGCCTCTCCATCTTCTTTAATCCATGGATGATCTATTATACAGAAAAAAAAAACTTATTTTTAGTATAATTTGATTGAGAAACATATTGTTTCCTTGATATCTTAATGATATTAAGAGTACCCACCGAGTACTTGGAGTGCAGTGAGCCTTTGTTTAGGATCAGAATTGAGCATCTTTCTCACAAGGTCCTTCGCACCAGAGGAAATACTAGGCCAGGGCTCGCTTGTAAAATCTACATGCCCTCGAAGGATTGCGTTGAAAATACCATGCTCTGACTCTGCTAACCATCAAATTAATTCAGATACTTATTTCAATCTTTCTTCATTTTGTGACCTGTTGTGTGCAAGTGTGAGAATAATACAAGAAAAAGTGAAAAAGAGAACTTGCCAGCCCAGAATGGGGGAACACCACAGAGAAGGATGTACAGCATCACGCCGATACTCCAAATGTCAGCCTCAGGGCCATATTTTCGTTTTAGCACCTCTGGTGCGATGTAGTATGCGCTTCCAACTATATCTTTGAACACTTCCCCTGTTTAGAAGAAGAAATCAAAATAAATTAGTAGTCAATTTAATAGAACTTTGTTTAACCTTATAGGCCCTTGGGTTCTTTTGTGATCAATGCAGGACATATTTTGAAGGACTAGAATTAAACAAGTATGAGAATGTTGAATAGGAATCAATTGTAGGCATACTGGACCTGAAGTGGTTTAAAATTATGCTACCACTGATATTGAAATTTGTTGCTCAAATTATGGTAATTTGTAAATTGAAGTGCGGTCACTAACCTTCCTTGAAAAAAACCGAAAGCCCAAAATCTGTGGCTTTGAGGGGAGCATCCTCATCCTTACTTAACAACAGAAAATTCTCGGGCTTCAAATCCCGATGCATAACTCCCATTGAATGGCACGTGTGTATGATTTGTACGATGGTCCTTAACAAAGATGCGGCCGCTCTCTCTGTGTAATGTCCTTTAGCAATAATCCTATCAAAAAGCTCTCCACCTGCACACAACTCCATCACCAAATGCACTGATTGCTTATCTTCATAGGCCCCCTTCAACTCTACTATATTGGGTTGTCCGGCAAGGTGGTACATGATTTGGACCTCCCGTCGTACATCCTCTATATCTTCTTTATTGACAAGTTTACGCTTGGCAATGATTTTACATGCATACTTCTCCCCTGTGACCTTGTGGGTGCACAAATGTGTGATACCAAACTGGCCACGCCCAAGTTCTTTCCCGATTGCATACGTGTTTTTCACATCCTCCATTGTTCGACCAAGCACATTTCCAATTGGACCCTGTTTGGTTTGTGGAGGGGCCACCTTCTGCGGGGATGGGGCAGTTGCCGGTGTCCCTGAATCCGGGGGTGTGCCATTACTGGGGACCGGATCCTCTGTCGGGGATGAAGGGCAACAATTGCCCATTTCGAATAGTCTGTTTGGAGGCAAACCAGAGAGGAAGAAAAATTTTGTGATTTAATGGGGGTTATTTGGAAGGTTTTCAGAGGGTGAAGAATTGAAAGAAAGAGACAGGTTGGATCGACATTTGATAGGTAGATTTGGATGGTGATCGAGATAATTTGGTGAGTTGGCTTTTTTGGGTAACATAATCAGAAGAAGTTTAAATGAAAGGCTAGGAGAAAACGGCGGGAACTAACAGTTAAGTTGGTTGGGGAAATTACACGGTTATGTCCAATGTACTTTTATAAATAGAAAAAATAAACAACAAATAAATTCTTTGCATTGACGAGTTACTATGAAGGACTAAAAGTCTAGTGTAATAAAGATCACTATTATATAATTTAAGTTCAGATTATCAAAAAAAAAAATGCTGCTCGGTGAAGTAAAATTGCAAACTCAATTATTTATTTATTTGTTTTTGTTTTTTGGGATTAATTTTGGGGATTACTTACACTATTATTATAGTAATGCCTTAATTTGGTGAAATGACTCTATTTTTTTTTATCAGTAAACGACTCTATTCATTTAGTGCTTATTTGCTTGACAATCGCTCTTTTATTTACTTTTGTCCAAATTAGGCCATTCTAAAAATATTTGGAATTGATTTATTTAATTTCAATTTGGTAATAAACCCGCTAATAAAACATGCCAAATCCACAAGGTTCCTGCATGGTTCAATACTTCAATTATTTCCTATAAAAAAGTGTTCAGATGAATCAGATCATCCTTTTAGTTGAAAGAGTATAAAAAAAGTATGAAATTACGTCATTTTTCTCGCTTCAGTCATCGTCCTTTTCTTTTTCTGCTTGCTAACTATGTTCTTTACAGTCCAGGTTCCTTAAGGCCTGGTTTGGGCTAAAAAGGCCTTTCACATCCGAGATGTTCTTACTTCCGAAAAATTTATAAATAATATTAAATTAATATAATATATTAAAAATAATATCAATATAATAATATTTTTTTAAATAGTATCACGAGATCTGGGATTCCGACGGCAAGATCGGAATTCGATTCGGATTCCGATCTTAGCTAAGATCGGAATTCCAGGTTCTGACATAAAAAGTAGGGTCTTTGCCGTGCATATTTCGACGGGAATAATCATATAGTTAGACGGGAATAATCAAGATTCTACAACTTGAACAAATACTTAAATTAACCTAATAGTTCTCCAATTAAAAAAGAAAACTAACCTAGTAGTTTGACCAGCTGCAACAAGGCTGATACCTATGATCATTTTATTGGTACTGCCTGTGATGCTACAATAATAATACATACACCAAAGCTAAGGAATAATAGCTACTCTGATCAAAGTAATCACCAAGGTTGACTGTTATACTCTTTCTATTTGCATTATTGCATAAATGATTTTATGGAGTACCATACCAGAGCTGCATAAATGATTTTATGGAGTACCATACCAGAGCTGCACATCAACTTTATTATTGAAATGATATAGCCTATGAAGGGAACAAAATAGAATGACTGCTTGTGTCATGTTACAAATTCAAAGCCATCATTTAGCCAGCCACATAAAAAATGTAATTGGAAATTAAAAGTAAGTTGGCTACAGGTTCTTAAAAAAACAAAGTGCTCCCATTCGAATTAAACAGTCTGACAGAAAATTTAAAAAAAAAATTTGAAAGTTCAAATTTACCTCACATAGGATATCGTCTGTTGCTCAAGTAACAATTCCTAAAATATATATAAAAAAAGGGATAATATACAATTTTATACTAAAGGACTATTGTGCAACTAAAACAGAGAAGTTAAGTCAAATTTCTGAGTTGTGGAATTTATTCAGGTTAACTGAAATTTGTTTCCTAACATTAAACCACACCTTTTACTAGAACTTTTTGTTTTTTCCCAATGTGAACTCATTCATGTGCGTAAAACACGAAGGGAAGATTTGTATTATGAGAATAGAAAGAATACCTTTATCTTTTTGTTTCCAGTTATTAAATCTTTGAGGGTATTTTCCATAGCCAACAGGTGATCAAAGCTCTCAATTTTCTCTACTGCATCAATATCACTGGAATTACATAACAGAAGAAATTACCAAGTTAGTTGAAGATAAGCAATCTAAAATATGAATGCATTATGTGGGGAAATACAAAGGTGCCAGCTTTGACCTGTGTCTAGTCATTGGACAACTATTTTATTTCATAATTTTATTTGGTGCATCTGAATTTTTATTTTGCTTTTCTGGTTGGGATCTGTTTGCACATCTGAGACTAAAAAAGAAACTATTTAAATAAGATGTATCAATTAGTGTCATAAATTTTTTGTCTTACAGTACCGCATAAGAGCATCAAATTCAGCTATTTCTTGTATCATCTTTTCATGTCGCTTCTTTTCCTGTCACAGGAACAAATGAAAATAAAATTTGCATCTGTAGACAGAAAAATGCCAAAAAAACAACCTCAGAATCTTCTTCATCTTCATTTGAATGCATGCTGCAAAAGAAGTAATTAAAAGTATATGCAAAGGGGTAACAATTTATAATATGAAACAGAAATATGTAACAACAAAGGCTGTTACGTGTAATTATTTCTACCATGCAAGTATAAGAATTTAGAACAGCTATATACCGTATTAAGCAATTGGTGACATGTCATTTTACCAACTTCATTCACTACTCAGGACTTAATTCCGTGTAATGTGAGAAGATTATAGGTAAATTAGGCTTTAAAGAGAGCCAGAAGTTTAAAAAGGTTTTACCGATTTTGTGTCTGACTTCTGACGTTCATTACAAGGTCATCCTTGCAAGCTGCTCTCAGTAGCAGCACAAGCAAAAGGTCATACTTGACGACTTGATATTATAATAAATTTATGGACAAAAGGGACCTCTTATTAATCAGGTCTTAAAATTATTTTGATCTAATAAGTATGTGCATACACAACTCAAATCACTTTTTTATCAGGGATATATGTAGGAATTTAAGGAATTGATCGTGGGTATCAGCCTTGGTCAAACAACTAGGTTAGTTTTTTTTTTAATTGGAGAACTATTAGGTTAATTTAAGTACTTATTCAAGTTGCAGAATCTTGATTATTCCCGTCGAACTATATGATTATTCCCGTCGACATATGCACGGCAAAGACCCCACTTTTTATATCGGAACCTGGAATCCCGGAATTCGATCTTAGCCAGGATTCCGATCTTGCCGTCGGAATCCCACATTCCTATCTCGTGATACTATTTAAAAAAATATTATTATATTAATATTATTTTTAATATATTATATTAATTTAATATTATTAATAAATTTTTCGGTTCTTACTTCTCATCTCTTGTTTTGTTTAGCCTAGATATTGGGCTTCTAATAGGATCAGTGCAATCATATGTGGTATAGCATGCAACTATGCACCATATTTTATTGTTGGGTAAATTTTTTTAGAGGTCACTAAATTTTATACATAGTCTAATTTTAGTTATTGAACTTTAATTTGTCCCTCTAGAACCACTAAATTTTGATTTTGTTCAATTTTAATCATTCCGTTAGTATTCTATCTAATTCCGTCTAATTTATTATATTGAGGTACAAAATGAGTATCTGAATCAAATTTTACTGCTCTTTTAGTACCTCCTTCGTCCCTCTGTCTGACTGACTCTCTCTCCCTCAAAATACTCTGTCCATCTCCTCCGACTCTTCAACCCTACCTCCCACAACACTCTCAATCTCTATCTATCAAATTCGACCTCCTTGAACTCTCACAATCTCTCTCTCTCTCTCTCTCTCTCTCTCTCTCTTCTCGATAGTTTTAGTCTCTCCTTCTATGTCGTTGTCAAAATGGGATACTGGCGATGACTGTTGTGGTGAAAGTTAAGGGTCAGTGTTGAGATCAAATCATGTGAACTTTTGAAGCAGCCTCAAGATCATCATTTTGCATAATTCATTATACGCTGCTCCTTATTTCAACTAGGCAATTCGTGATATTTTATTTGAGAGTAAAAAAAATAGTGTTTTATGATAGTCATTAATTTCAAGCTGCTCTTGTTGAGAGAAAATACCGGACAATTTTGGAAATATTAGAATATATTGGATTTCGACCTTCTAACCGGTAAGGATGCCGGTACGATTTTAAAAGCATTAAGTTCAGGAAATTCACTAATTTTATTTTCTTTGCGATGACAATTAATAAGGCACAAAAATCATTTCTAACGTTGGAGCTTACTTGTCCGAGCTGGTATTTTTCCATGAACAATATTTTCATATGTTAAAGTCACTCCACGCATTGAGTGGGCGCTGCTATTAGTATATACATAAGGCCTTGAATATATCCGGCATGCAAAATTAAAGCAGTATGGTTGGCATTTGCCATTTCATTCTTTGGTCTGCCTGTACACCGGACGCACGCACACCCTTTGAAAAGTAATTGGCAAAAACAAAATTAATTGATAAAAATTGCGAGAAAGCACCCAATGTTAAAACGGAAGCGATAAGAATCATCTCTAATATTCATCATCCCTATCATCTCCATTAACGTGTTTTCTATTTTTGGAAATCATCACATCAGAGGATCACGCACTTTCTATTTCTGAAAATCACTTTGTTTCCCTCCATGCCGCGTACGCTCGGCCCCCTCCCACACTCCCGCGTACGCTCCCCAACCCCCACTCTCCCGCGTACGTTCCCCCTCCCCCCCACCCTCTGATAATATCGTACTCTCACACACACAATATATATTGATTCTAACTGTTGAGGTTAACATATTTAAATGTTGAAGTTAATATATATGCCAACTTCAACAATTTAAATATGCTCACTTCAAATATTACCTTCAACATTTAAATATGTCAAGTTCAACAATTATATATATTAACTTCAACAGTGCATATATAACATATTACTTCAACAGTTACATATATAACATATTACTTCAACAGTTACATATATAACTTCAACAACTACATATATGTTAGAGTTATGTCCTAGAAGTCAATAATTTAATGACTTAATTATTAGTTTATGTTTTGGATGAGATTTTATCATCTGTTCCTAGGTTTATTATTGACAGATCATTCAGGTTGAGGATCTGAATTGTAGATCTCTGTTGATCATTCTTTAGAATGACAATAATAAATCTAAACGGTCCATAATCTTGATAATTAACAAGGAACATTAATTATCTTATAAGATTAGTATGCAAGTTAAGTGATGATTAAGTTCTACAAATCATAGGTAAAGAGTTACCAACTTAATTGCATATGTGTATGTTATGGAACATAGCACAGGACTTGACCCATCGAAATAAACATATGGATTGTGTTATGTGTCATTGTTTATTTCGTTGTGATTTTGGTTCTAAGTTTGAGATGTTTATCTTTTCCACATGAGGATAGGTTCAATAAATACTGTCTACCGCTGATTCCCGATAAGGGCTGCTATACGGACTTTATTTATGTTCTCTTGAATTGTGCGGGGAAAAGTTAATCATCAAGAAAACCGTATGTCCCTCATTAATTCACTTAGTGAGTGACGATATCTGTTTGGGCCCCTTGATGGAGATAGATTGTTTGCATGCAACTTTATACAATTATCTCTAGATCAAGAAACGTATAATCTGCAAGAATGACACATTCCTATCTTGGATTATACGATGATATCGTGTGACATAAGAATCAAAATAGAGAAACATATTTATTCTCTTATGCAGGATTGAAATATTGTAGCAGTACACTATTTATGCGAATTGGGAGTCATAACGTGTTGCTAGATACCGCTTATGATTATTGGAATTAAATAACGATTTAATTCCATGGCCAACATAGCATAAATCCTCAAAGGGTCACACAAATAGGACATTAATCACACAGTGCATTATTTATTTATTCACAGCAGTAGGTTCTGTGGAAATATGATAAGATTGATTAATTAATTATATACCGTTGCGAACCGTTATAATTAATTAAGTCAATGGATCATATAGAAACAAATTAATGCATTAACTAATCCTAAAATAATTATTAATGAGTTAATAATTAATTTAGTTCAACACTTATCAATATAAATGGTTATATTGATTAATTGGGCCGTTATTTAAATAGCAAATAGATAGCCCAATTAAAGAGCAAATAAATGAGGCTTTAATTAATAGAATTAGAGACTAAATTGAGTGGATTAAGTGGCCCAAATAGGCCCAAAACGTGGCTGCCCAATATGGTGGTAGGTGGGATGGCATAGTTGTAATTATGCAAGAGGTCAATTAGGTTTTGTGCTCTATATAAGGACCACTTATGAGAGCCTCCACCTAGCTTTCTCTCTCCTCTCATTCCCTCCCATGAGGCCGCCACCTTCCTCCTCTCTCCCTCTTATTTGCTCATGTGTTGAGCTATTTTCTCTCCACTAAATCAAGGTTGTTGATTGATGCAAGAGAGAAAACCATAGGGATTAGGCTTGTTCTTTGGGTATGCTAGCACGTACCTTGTAGAACGTGATTAATCCTCCTTGGTGGACTCGAGGGCGGTTACGAGACGTGGTGGAGACGGTGGAGAAGGCACGCCATCGATTCCCATGCCTTGGTCGAGCCCCGCGAATACGATTTCGCGGGAGGTATCGATTTCCCCTTTTTCTCGTGTGTTTGAATAGCTTGTGTACTAGATCTTGTGTGTGCTATGTTTGCTTGGTTAATTAATTGGTAATTAGCATAAAAATGAAAATTAGCACACTTTCTAACAGTGGTATCAGAGCCTTGGTCGTACTTAAGCTATTTTAACACTTAATTAAGAGAAATTGGCTAATTAATGGATTAGTAGAGATGATGCGTTTGTTTGCTGTCTGGAAATGGTATTTTCTGTGTTATTTCGCGTTTTTGGATGTGATAAGTTCTCTGGAAGATCTTTCCATCTACATGAAAGTTGTAGATCTGTGGATTGTGATTCTTTTGTCGTTGGATTCACATTTTTCTGAATTAGTATGGATTTACTGTGAATAAAACGGCGACAGTGCGCAGAACCAGTTTTTGCTCGTACTGTCCTGTTTGAATGGCTTGAAAGATTTATATTTTGAATATAAGTACCAGTGTTCTATGGCTAGAAATAAAGAGGACTTGAAGCTCTTTCTGAGCATGTATAAATTGTTGCATGACTCGGATTAATTAGTGGGTTTTCAAGTATGAAAAGGAAGATCTTGTCAGATCCAGTTTGTTGAGCAAATCGATTGTTCTAATAAACTGTACCAACTGAGAACTCCTTTAAAAATTCTGTTTAAATGGAGTTGTTCTATTTTGAGTTAGGATTCCAGGAAAATTAATTTCATAATTTTTCGTGGATGTTTGGACCTTCAACTAGGTTAAAACCTTTCGATTGACAGTCTGTTCCAGTACAGAATTTGTTGATTGTTTAGGCTGTAACTTAATATTATTGAACTGAACTTGGTTGTTTTCTTTTCATGAATGGATAGCCTGTAGTCTAAACAAATTTTTCTATGTATATTGTATATATAAAAACTGGATAGAAGGTGGTCTAACAGACCAAATGGTTGAGAGGATAAGCTGAAAATCTCATAACGGTGTTTCGTGCACTTGTAAGAGATTTGTCTTTTTTGATTCTCCCAGATGGTTTAAGATCTCTTCTTGAAATTTTTACTGGTAGTCACAACTTTGATAAGGAGCTTAAGTAATTTATTTGAGAATTTTTGGAGACCGAAAACTGTTGTTTTTGTTGGATTCCATTAGTTACGTTTTTTGGTAAATTACTGTTTTTCTAAGTATTCAAACTAGTTGAAATTAATTAGAAAACTCCTTGTTTGATCTCCTTTCTGTTATGGGATGTTGAAAGAACCTTCTAAATGAATTTAAACAAGTTTGGTTGTTTAAAATTGAGGATTTGTACACGGAATTTACTTATAGCAAACGATACGCAAAGATGCTTGAAAATCGTTAATTGGAAACAAAGTTCTTGTATGTGCTAACTTTGTTTTGTAGGTGGATAGTGGGTTTAGTATGGCTCAAGACTCAATGCCTTGTGGTTGTAAATGAATGCATGTGTGAATGTTTGTAATGCGGCCTTTGGTGCCATTAATTAATTTTTGATTAATTTTTGATGTAACTTGTGAGGCTTGCATGCCCCTAAGGATAGGAAGGGAATAGGATGTTTTCACATGTATTTTGCACCTTTATTTTATATAGGATTTAGATCCTTATAGAATTTAGTGGGAGGGCAAGGATTAGATTAGTTTTGCTCCATGGACGATGTGGCGAAACTAATGCAAGCGAGAGCCATACAAACCCACAACTATGAGATGCTTATATGTGATTGCTTGTGATTGCTATGAATTGTCATAGGCTAGGTATGGGTGTATGCTTACATGACCACCATACAAGTGTCACTTAATTGATTGTCCCAAACAAAACATGATTAAGTTAAATCGCCCTCCTTCTCTCTATCCCCTTCTAACGTGTATGATCGTTCATTGATGCATTCTCGCCGACGCGGGACATCGTGTTCCATCATCCGTGTCGGGGTGTAAATCGGATTTACTAGGAGCAAATAGAGAAAGGTTACTTAACGATGTTTTCTAATCGGATTGGACATCGGGGCAAAGTTTGTGGATGTACATGTGATATTTCACAAACCAAGAATCATATGGAATGATTGGTTGGAGAACCTACCTTATCTAGTTGTTTTGGTGTCACGCCGACGCTAGCACCATCTCAACGAAAATAGGGATCTTGGAAAACCTACTATATTAGGGACATTAAATAAATATAGTGGGAGTTTTATTTGTTGCATAAACTAAATGACCGTAAATTGATTTTGTTATAGATGTTAAAATTGTTAATTTTGTTGCGATCAATCTTTGAAAAATGAACAAACTCGTTTCTAAAAGGTAGTTACTTGAAAGAAGTAATACCGATTCCTAAGACATGATCTTAGTGAAGAGAAATTTGAGTATGTCAATTCCCAAAACTTTCCTCAAACTACCCGAACGTAGCAACGCGATGATTGATTGACTTTTGGCGAAAAGTTATTTAATAAAGCGTATGGCTAATATCCTCATTTAAAATTTCTAGACCTTTGAATTAGAGAATTCATATGGACTAGATCTAACTCGTACGCTCTCATCCACTTACTCAAGAAAGTGTTCTTGGAGAAAGTAGATATTAACTCCATCATTTATGATCGAGTATAAAGAATATGAGTTGACCAAGAGATTATTCTTTTAAAAGAAGTTATATGAATGTTTCATTAGCTTACAAATCGAAAGATTGAAGTAGCTAATTGATGACTAGAGATGTTAATCTCCGATATCAAGGATTGTTGATATTGTCATTCGATCTCTTTGGAATTATGAAGGATACAATATTACCTTTATGCACGCTTGTTGATGCAAAGAGGTGATTGGTTAAGTATTCAAGAAATACTTCACCAATGTATGAGTTGAAATTTCGAGACTCTCATTGATGACCATGTGTCACATGAGATGTTTCATTTGCCGTTTATGGGAGGCATTTGAAAGGTTGTCCGAAGTACCATGATTGTGACGATTAGAAATATTCTAATCCTAAAATGTATTTGTCGTTCAAATTATCTCACTATCTCTAATTTACACTAGTAACTTGATACTAGTTCATATGCTCGCATTTAAGGAAATGTGTTGGCAATGAAGAATAAGAGAATGTTCGAGAGATATAAAGTAAACTCCGTATAGGAGATGACTTATTCATTTAAGTCATTACCATTGAATACGTAGAGTTATCTTTATTAAGAGTTTGTTTAGGAATTGAAGGTTGCATACCTTAATCCTAACTTCTCAAAACATCTCCACTTCATATTCGATGAAATGGATGATTATGTTTAATAAAAGACAAGTTCTTTTATTATAGATTTGTTTATATGATCTCATGCATCTTGATTGAATTTGCTTGAAATAGATAAACAATTTTGAATGACAAATAGGATGCGTAAGACTTGACATAAAGTATTTGACTTTCATGTTATATATAACCGCTTAGTCACATATATAAACGAGAATCGCATTATGAGAGTCTACGTAACGTAGAGCTCGAAATTCAATTCGATTTCAAATCGATTGATATGCGAATCATGTTTGTTAAATGACAAAAGCGCCTTTAACCTACAAAGGTTTAAGGACAAGTGACTTGATTAGGACTTATACATATCGATGTATAAAGACCAATAAGTACTTGTGCAATGAAAGGTTGTTGATACTTTACTACTTAACCAACGATCATTGTAGATATTAACATATCTATTTGATAAGGTATAAGTATGAACATTTTGACTAGTTCAAAGGAGTTCAAGTGTAAAGTTTAAAAGACCTTTCAAGAAAAATGGAAGTCTTACAATTAATCATGGTAAATAGTTAAGTCACATGATTTAAAATATTATCTTAAGAGTATGAAAATAGTTTCATAACTCACTCCATGAGGAACATTATGGAATAATGTGTCCAAGAGTGGAGGTATCGAACAATATTTTGTATAGTTCGATCGGTAATAAATCAAATTGACTTATTCAACTCGTATTAGGGAATTATGTTTGAGGAAAATATTGTTTACACTGAATAATGTTCCATCGAAGTCTATTGAAGAAGATATCTTAGGAGATTTTGATCTCTAAGTATAATATTTCTCGAGATTTGGTGTTGAGAAGCTTATTTCAAGTATTGTGGACTTGTAAGCTTAAACCAAATAAGACACTATATATTTGTAGGATGCTTTATATTAAAAGGCACTACTTCCACGAATATGATAAGAACAAAGTAGTTGTTGCTAATCATAATGTAGTCTTGATGAATTGAAATTCTCAAGAAGAAGTAGTGGGAGTAAAGTGAGCATTAAAGGAGTTTATGCGTCACTACAAGAAGTACTCTTATGGGAAACTTGTCACTCCATACATGGTGCTTAGTGGGAGTTGAGCGGAACTTCATTCACAAGTTGTTTTGAAAAGAAGTTTAATAGTACGCTCCTTCCAATGAGGACTCAACCATATCACGAGTTGATGATGATTCGAGAAACTCATGGAATATATGAGGAGTCAAGAACTCGTTCAACAATTCATTGTGGAAGTAGTTCATGAACCTCAAGTACCAGTCCTACAAAAGATCAACGAGAGTTGATTGCCTAAGCCGTTTGGTGCATTGGCTTCACGACATTCTCAAACTTAGCATATGAGAATCCGTTGATAAACAAGAAAAACGATGGAACGATCCGATTCTACATATATGGTTTGAATTCATATGATCTTTAAATAAAATCCATGTATAACAACAAGGTATAGACCTTGGTTGACGTTCATGAAGGAGCAATCCATCAAGAACGTTTTAGATCTTCAAAAGGAAAGATCGACATGGATAACAAATCGACTATGTACAAAGCGCGGCTTCTCGCTTGTAGCTATGTCTAAGTCGATGACTAGTTGACTACGTACAAAGCACAACCTCTTGCTTGTGGCTATGTAAAAGTCAATAAAGATCATTCTAGCAATAGTTGTATTTCATATATATTGATATATGGAAAAACACATAAAACCGCCTTCTTCGTATGAATGAAGGATGATGTTGTGCATTTGACACAAATCGAGGTTTTATGTATTGCTAAAAACATACGCATGCTTCAAGGATCCATAAATGGATTAAAGCAAGTGTTGTGGAGATTGGAATAAAAGTTTTGACAAGGAAGTCAAGGAGTTGAACTTCGTCAAAAGTATCTTGTATAAACAAGATATTCAGTGGGAGCATAATTGTATTACTTGTATTGTTCAAGATAACAATTCATTAAATTGGGAATAACATTAACATTAAGAAAATGAATATTGTCGAGATCTCTTTGGAGAATGCTTTCTCAAATGAGAACTTGGGCGAAATCACCTAATCCTAGGAAACAAAATCTATAAAGATAGATTATGATGGATGTTAGGTTTGAGCAAATATGCATATATTGACGAAGTGTTCTAGAAACACGAAAGTTACACTCCAAGAAAGGATGTCTAACTATACGTCACATGGCATGACTTGAGTGTTTTAACTCGGTCTATTGCAACTCGATTCGAGAAAGTGCATGAAATAGTTCAAGCATTCCTTCATTATGAGTTTCATTGTGTACGCCATATTTATGCATATGCCCCAATGTGTAGTATCCAAAAGATATGACAAACAGTTGTCGAATGGATACAAGAGAGACACATTAGGACGATAGTCAAGGATATCCTCGAGTACCTTATGAGAAAGAGTGATATAATGTTTCATCTCTTAAAAGGAGCTCGTGTAAGTTAATTACACTAATGCTAGTTTTTCGAAAGATTGATATAATCACAGTTGAACTACGTATTTTGCTAAAAGGTGGTGTTGTAAATTTAGAAGGTGTTCTAAATGGAATATTACAACCGTTTCCGTCACCAAAGCAAAATACATAGCAACTTGTGAAGGAATAAAAGAAGTTTATTTCGGATCGATTTCTTAGTTGAGTTATTATGGTTCTAAGCATCTCGAACCATAACTTACTCCTAAGAGCCCAATGTTACATTGGAGATTCAAATATGATCTATAACGATATCACTTGATATCATATGATGGTGATCAAGAATATATATAGGAGTATATATATATATATGGTCGAACAATTTTTGGATAGGTTCGCGAACATAGCGAACACTCTAGCACGACCTCTACCTTGAGCAGTATACGAGATGCAGTTATGCATCCATACGTGGTGGACGTATGAGTAACTAGCTATAAGCGTATTATTTATTCTGAGGTCCGAGACATGTGTATATATAGATATATGACATTGTTCTCAATTCTTCGTTGGCTAGAAGTCACTACTGATTGACTCTAGGCCAAGTGGGAGATTGTTAGAGTTATGTCCTAGAAGTCAATAATTTAATGACTTAATTATTAGTTTATGTTTTGGATGAGATTTTATCATCTGTTCCTAGGTTTATTATTGACAGATCATTCAGGTTGAGGATCTGAATTGTAGATCTCTGTTGATCATTCTTTAGAATGACAATAATAAATCTAAACGGTCCATAATCTTGATAATTAACAAGGAACATTAATTATCTTATAAGATTAGTATGCAAGTTAAGTGATGATTAAGTTCTACAAATCATAGGTAAAGAGTTACCAACTTAATTGCATATGTGTATGTTATGGAACATAGCACAGGACTTGACCCATCGAAATAAACATATGGATTGTGTTATGTGTCATTGTTTATTTCGTTGTGATTTTGGTTCTAAGTTTGAGATGTTTATCTTTTCCACATGAGGATAGGTTCAATAAATACTGTCTACCGCTGATTCCCGATAAGGGCTGCTATACGGACTTTATTTATGTTCTCTTGAATTGTGCGGGGAAAAGTTAATCATCAAGAAAACCGTATGTCCCTCATTAATTCACTTAGTGAGTGACGATATCTGTTTGGGCCCCTTGATGGAGATAGATTGTTTGCATGCAACTTTATACAATTATCTCTAGATCAAGAAACGTATAATCTGCAAGAATGACACATTCCTATCTTGGATTATACGATGATATCGTGTGACATAAGAATCAAAATAGAGAAACATATTTATTCTCTTATGCAGGATTGAAATATTGTAGCAGTACACTATTTATGCGAATTGGGAGTCATAACGTGTTGCTAGATACCGCTTATGATTATTGGAATTAAATAACGATTTAATTCCATGGCCAACATAGCATAAATCCTCAAAGGGTCACACAAATAGGACATTAATCACACAGTGCATTATTTATTTATTCACAGCAGTAGGTTCTGTGGAAATATGATAAGATTGATTAATTAATTATATACCGTTGCGAACCGTTATAATTAATTAAGTCAATGGATCATATAGAAACAAATTAATGCATTAACTAATCCTAAAATAATTATTAATGAGTTAATAATTAATTTAGTTCAACACTTATCAATATAAATGGTTATATTGATTAATTGGGCCGTTATTTAAATAGCAAATAGATAGCCCAATTAAAGAGCAAATAAATGAGGCTTTAATTAATAGAATTAGAGACTAAATTGAGTGGATTAAGTGGCCCAAATAGGCCCAAAACGTGGCTGCCCAATATGGTGGTAGGTGGGATGGCATAGTTGTAATTATGCAAGAGGTCAATTAGGTTTTGTGCTCTATATAAGGACCACTTATGAGAGCCTCCACCTAGCTTTCTCTCTCCTCTCATTCCCTCCCATGAGGCCGCCACCTTCCTCCTCTCTCCCTCTTATTTGCTCATGTGTTGAGCTATTTTCTCTCCACTAAATCAAGGTTGTTGATTGATGCAAGAGAGAAAACCATAGGGATTAGGCTTGTTCTTTGGGTATGCTAGCACGTACCTTGTAGAACGTGATTAATCCTCCTTGGTGGACTCGAGGGCGGTTACGAGACGTGGTGGAGACGGTGGAGAAGGCACGCCATCGATTCCCATGCCTTGGTCGAGCCCCGCGAATACGATTTCGCGGGAGGTATCGATTTCCCCTTTTTCTCGTGTGTTTGAATAGCTTGTGTACTAGATCTTGTGTGTGCTATGTTTGCTTGGTTAATTAATTGGTAATTAGCATAAAAATGAAAATTAGCACACTTTCTAACAATATATAACTTCAACAGTTACACTTATTAACTTCAACAATTATATATATTAACTTCAAAGAAATATAGGACAGAACTGAAAGCGTTGATGGTCGGCAGTGGAGGAAAACTGGGGAAGGCAGGAAGCTATCAAGCGACAGATGCTAGTGGTGGGGAGAAAAGGAATGGGAGGGCGTCGATATTGGAGGAGAGACCATGGGCTCATGGCTGAAGCAGAGGCGTAGGTGGAGAGAGAAGGGATGGGACGGGAGATAGCGTACGGAGGAGGGGGAAGGGACGGGAGATAGCGTACGCATGAGGAGGGAGGAGTTAGTTGCAGCGTACGCGTGAGGATGATGAAAATGATAGAATCTTAGAGATGGTCCTGAGCAATTCCGATGTTAAAATATTGATCGAATTGCGAAAAGACAAAATGTTATGATTGGGTGCCAGAACAATTTTGTTAACTAGTGTGCTTTCAGCTAGCTATGCCTATGTACATGTTTTCTTTATTCAAATCTCCCAAGTGGATAATTAGGAAAAAAATTAGAAGACCAAAATTGTGATACATGTTCAGAGACCAAAATTTTTTGTAGTATTTGAAGAAATATTATTTCTAAAATATAGCACTAACAGGAAAAAAAAATTTTCGTATTTCTTTTCAATTAAGAAATCAAAGACTTAGTAAATAAAGATATTTCTTTTCAAGCGGAAATTGTAAACACAATTAATGATTGTAAACGAAAATAAAAGTTCGCATATAGGAGGCTCACCGCTCACGAAGAAAAGCAAATCACCACAAGGATCCTCTGAGATGTCATTTTCTCAATTTAAACGTGGATGGTGGTAATTTTTCACAATTTATAATTATTAAATTTGTTCTCTTCTCTTTGGTTCTTAGCACTTATCACATAAAAGATATTTTTCTGTGAACCAACTACAGATGCTATAAAGTGAAAAGTACGACCTCCTTTGATCCTTTCTCATGCCACCATAAGTGGCAAGTCATGCAGGCTCCGTTTGGATTTGATTTAGGAAGAAAGAAAAAAAGAAATAAGAAAATGAATTTATTATAAACAATCCAAACTCTTTATAAAGATACACACTTTCCAATACTTCTTCTCACTTTTTCCCTTCTTTCTTTCTTCCCACACCTTATTCAAACGGAGCCATATATATATAGTACTGGTGTGCCTACGAGCTTGATTGAAAACAGTTAGTATTGTTTATCCGTGCATGTGTACGTATAGGCGTACAAAGAAGGGGGGGGGGGGGTGATGGCCTAATGGTATCAATATATATAGACTTGCAATCAAATTTTATACACTTTCGAGTCTCATTTGAATTGAAACAATATATTTTTTTATAAATGAATTTATTTTATGTTGATTAAGCCGTAAACTAAAAAGTTTCAAAAAAAAATTTAATGGTCTATTTGATACAAATTGAGCTGTATATTTTAGAAAAAATAATTTGTTTTTATTTTTAAGTTTTTTTAAATGTTATGCTTAAAGTATAATTTGTGTTAATTTTAATTGAATGATGAAAATTTTAGTTCCATAAAAACAGTCTGGTTTATGTTTTATATATGATCATATTAGTTTCTGCATGTTGAAGGCATGCTTATGGAGCTATTTCTATTGTAAACTTCCTATCTCCAAAATAAAATTACGTGGCTTTAGTGTTTTGGTTGTTGAATTTGAATGAGCAAAATTATATTTCTTTCAGGTCAATATTGATGGTATAAGAATATCATCTGTTTGTATTTTGTTTTTCTAGTTTGTAAATTGTAAAATGGCAAAATGTTATGGTTTCTGAAACAGTCCAAATAATACATTGTTATTAACTACTATGATAAAACCTCTGATTAAAACATGTTTTATTTCCTCGACTATAAAATAAATGATTAAAAAAAATGAAGAAAGCCCCCCAAATATTCTCAAAAAAACCGCTTGTAAATTTAAGAATCCTTATGTTCGTTTCTTTAAATTTAAAAAAAAATATATATTATATTAACCCCAGTGAAACTTGAAAAAAAATTCATACTAAACTTCTTAGCTCTATTAAATCCTTGCTCTGCGCCTCTGCCCTGAATTAAGGTCGAACCAAATGACTACCCTACGTACAGTACAACTGGAGTCTATATAGGGAACGCAATTAAACGACCAGTTTGTTGTATCAGTACTCCCTTTGGGTGCGTTTGTTTGTGTAGTAAGAAGTTGCGTAACTTAAGGATGCTTAAGTGTTTATGTAGTGTTATGTAATAGATGTTTGGTTGTGTAGTAAGGATGACTAACTTAATACATGCATATATTCATGTCAAAAGACTAAAATGCCCTTAAATTTGAATTAATATTATGTATTATATGTTGTGACCTAATTATTGTTAATTATTAATTATTATACAAATTAATTATTAATGATGATAATAAATTATTTTTACTATTATGAAATATTAATAATTACTTTTAATTAAATATTATAAATATTATTATTTATTTTATAATAAAAATTATTATTGATTAATTATCTTCAATTAATTATTATTCTTAAATCATTATTATTAATAATTAATATTACTTGTTAAATATTATTAATTATAATAATTAATCTTTGTTATTAATTATGATTTTTTTAATAATTATTGTTACTTATTAAGTATTATTATTTATTAATTAATTTTAATTTTTTATTATTATAAAAATTAATTATTAATGATAATAAGAAATCATTTTATTATTATGAAATATTATTAATTATTTTTAATTAAATAATATAAATATTATTAATTATTTAATAATAAATCAATATTGTTTATTAATTATTATTATTACTTGTTATATATTATTATTTATTAATTATAATAATTAATATTTATTACTAATTATGATTTTTTAATAGTTATTGTTACTTATTAAATATTATTATTTATTAATTATTATTAATTATTATAGATTATTAAATATTATTATTAATTATTTCTAAAGGGTATTGTTGGAAAAAAAATTAAAGGGGACCGGTGCATAACTTATGCAACCTATTTAGGTTGCATAACTTATGTACCCTTAAGGCATCTTATGTAAGAGGTGTTTGGTGACTTAAAGATACATAACTTAAGTTATGCACCCTTTAAGTCACAAACAAACGCACCCTTTAAGTTTTAATGAAAGCGCAAGAGGCATGTCTGTTCAAAAAAAATATATATATATATCCATTGCTTGTTTGTCGCCTTTCGCTTGCTTAGCCGCCGCCAGGTCCCACAATGATAAATCATCGCCAGTCCAAAACAAGTTGTAGGCGTCCACTGCACCATAATCACCCATCCATAAATATGGATTACACGGAGCGTGCACGGAAAATCATCTGGTGAAATCAATCAGAAAAGAAATGCAAATCATGTGGAGGCATGCCGCATGCACAGTTGAGTACTGAATTTGTTTCCACAGATAGCGGATAACGACAAGCATTATGTTTAAAAAGTCGCAGTATCATATATTGCATGTATTAACTACACTAACAATTTAGTCTAAAAAATTCAAACCATCAAATGAATCAGTAGCAATCAAATAACTTATCAGTACATACGGGGAAGATGTAATTTTACAATATCTTTTTAAAATAATTGGTTATGAACTGTCGTTTAAATATCTATTTCATAATATCTGTAATATTTATAAAAGCAATAACTCAAGGATGTGAAGGATTAGATCAAGGATGTAAATATGTTTGGCAGGATGCACGTACGAATTAGGCGAACAACACAATCGCGAACATCTGAGTTCGCGAAAAAATGTTGGAATTGTGAATGGACTTTGTTCGCGAACACCTGAGTTCGTATCCGTGTTTGGTTCATGCGCAAATCTTTTTGTTCGTGAATACCTTATTCGGTGAGCTGCCAAACACAGCCTTTGTTTATTAATCATATACGTTCTCGACCATTGCTTATTTAAATCTTATTTAATTAATGGCTAGATGTAAATTATCATATAAGTTTACTGACTCTTCGTTTCATATAGAAACAAAATCTGTCTTTATACTACAATATCTTTTTCATAATTAATTATTAGAAATAGATAGATGAAGCAAAATAAATTGAAACATATATTAATCCGGAGTATTTAGATCCGGATCCGATACTGTAGCTAAGCACTGTAGGCCTACAGTGTGGCTGACATGCGGGGGCCACAGCGGAATAACAGCAGGATCTGGGCCGTTAATTTCCTTCTGCATATCCTGGCCTTTTGATGCACTTCTTCCTCTCCGTTGGATGGGCATGTTCTGGAGAATTCTGTGCTGCTCACCTCGATAGTCTCTCCTCCTTTCTGACAGGCGCTCTCGACGGACCGGTCGGATGGTCGCCCATGTGCTACGCGTACGGAGACCTTTGCTCTTGGGTTCCGT
Source organism: Rhynchospora pubera (assembly GCA_028095005.1). Classification (NCBI taxonomy): domain Eukaryota; kingdom Viridiplantae; phylum Streptophyta; class Magnoliopsida; order Poales; family Cyperaceae; genus Rhynchospora; species Rhynchospora pubera. The sequence continues at coordinate 205,193,798 of CM051462.1, read as the reverse complement.
AAGCCCTTCCTTTTTATTTCCTTCTTTTCTTCACTGCTTTTGCTCCTCTGTCTTCCTCCTTTTTCTCCTCTCAATGCTCATCTCTATCCGTTCAGTTTTGCTCCTATATGCTGCTGGTTTTTTTCTCTTTTGTCGGTTGGCTGTATCAACAATTTGAGGTTTTTGTCCTCTTCATTTCTTTTTTGCTTTGTTCTTTTCTATATTTTTCCTTCATTTTCTTTGATTTTATCTCTTCCTTGGTTTCTGTTCTTCATTCATGTTCCTTTCATCCTTTCTACTTCTTTCATTTTATCTTTTTAGGTATTTTTCTCTCTTTCTTTTCAAATTTCACTTCAGATTTGTTCTCACGACTTTTTTTGTTTGTCTGAACTAGATTTTATTATAATTTTGGCTTAGTTACCAAACTTTGCTTCTCTTTGATTTGCTTTTGTTTGGTATGTCACAATAAGACCAGCGTTGGTTGTTACTGATGTGTGCTTATCCACTTTGAGCGTTTGTTAAAATTGAGTGTTCCTTTTTGTAAATATCTGAATTTCATGTCTGAGTTGTTTGACTCATTTACTGGTAGGATGAGTTGTGCGCAAAATGTAAATAACTATTGTTGTATACTTTGAGTTCAGATGGGCTATAGAGATAGAATAGAAAAGTTTATGTAAATCTCTGAATATCAGATCTGAGTTGTCTGACTCATTTACTGGTAGAATGACTGTACACAAAATGTAAATAATTGTTGTTGTATCCGAGTTCAGATGGGCTATTGAGCTGTATAGAATAGAAAAAGTTCAAAAGTCCAGAGCAGGCATGGGGAGGTGAGTTTTGACTTTCGAGGATACAGTAAAGGTGAGGTTTTTGGAAAAGATGAGCTTCCATATGTAGTTGAATTTTGTTGGTAAATTTTCATTCTTATTATTTTGCTTTCTCTCATCATATGTTTTCTATTCTTATATGTATAGATCAAACGATGGCAAGGTCATTACATTCAGATATCTGGTTAGGGAGGTGAAGAACCCGAGTGTATGTGACTTTTTTTTATAATAGAATCATTTACATTTTTTACTCTTTGTTATTTCTCTTCAATCTGGAATTGTGGTGATTCTTGCTTGGACCATAGAGCATGTTTAACCCTACAATTGAATAACAGCTGATGATTAATTAATAGTAATGAGTACATTTGATGAACACATTTAAATTTCATCTTCCATGTTTTAATAGCATACAATTTTATTGGAGAGGCATGACAGTTGCATAAGCATGTAAACCAGCACTTTAGTGAACCTATACACAAAAAGTATTTCTCATTAACGTAGTAATTCTGCTATATGTTTTGTTTTGCATATCTTCAAAGTTCAGAATCTTGAACAATGCCATGTCCGGCCACAAATAGCCATAGCTTGGCTGAAAGGATACATAGTCTTTTTCTCTCTCACGCACAAGAAAGAAAAAGAAAGAATTTATTGATTTCATATTTTCCTAATTGTCCCTCCCAATATCTTCAGCAATTCCCCTTTAGTTACGATAGGAATGATTTTGCATTGTACTTCTCCACAGAAAAAGGATAGCCAATATTTCACATGTCCTATATGAGTGCCAAACCCTCATAGGCACACACAAAATATGCTTAGTTAAAAACTTAAAATGACACTATATAGTATGTATATAGTACCTCTGGTCATTCATTTTTACTTATTTTTTTTAAAAAAATATGGAAGAGTAGACTATTTGATAACGAGTGGAAATGAAATTGTGGTGTAGGTTAAGAAAGAGGATGAGGTACCTACAAGAACTGGTACCAGGTTGCAATAAAGTCACTAGAAAGGCTGGTATGCTAGATGAATTTATTAACTTTGTCCAGCCCCTACAGAGACAAGTTGAGGTGTGACTGACTAATTTATCTATGTATATATTCTCTTGACATATATGTTGTTTCTGACAAATTTATTTTTATACATCTTTCCACAGTTATTAATGTTTCCAACTCCGTGTATAATTTCTATCAATGAAAACTTGAAGTCGTGAATCCAACGGTGGACATTGACATTGATGGTTTTCTCAGTACACAACTATACGACTCTCTTACACATTCTCAAAAATTAGAAACCAAATTATTTTTTTTATTTTTTAGAGTTATAATTGAAAACTTGCTGCACAGTTTTACTGTTTTTCAAATGATCCCAAGCAATACCAGTTGCCTACCTATGGTAAATATACTAATTAAATCTTTGAATCTATCTTTGCTTCAATTCAGCTCATTACAACGGCCTGCTAATTGCTATGCTTTTCAAGTACCTATTGAAAACCCGAATCCTGCCATCAATGGCTGCATTACCGAACAAGTCTCAGCCTTTGATATTGAGGATCAATATCTCAGTGTGAGTACTAGCTGACAAATCATTTGAGATTTAATTATACTTCCAATTGGTTGCATTGCATCTTATAATCCATATCATTAATTCATGTTTTATAAGAGCAATAATTAACAAGCTTGCAAGAGACAATAAATCTATTTGGTTTTATTTTCAGTCTTGCTCATTGATTTTTACATTAAAAAAATATAAACTAGACTAATCCACTAGAACCAACAATGTGTGTATAGAATCTCATTTTTATCTTGAAATAAGAATGTGGAATGTGATAATAATCTGCAATTCTATCAACAGTATTGAGAATGCAGAATGTGTATAGAAAAGGCTACAACAATCTGTGATATACGGAATGTGATAATGTGCACAATGCACCTGTATGCAAAATGACTCCACTAAATTTTGGAACTTTTTTCTTTTGTTTTTTAGGCACTCTTTATATATTTCTCTATTACTCTTCATTTAGTAGGGTGCTTCCTTCTTTTGTAAAATTAGACTTGCCGAAACGATAGTATTCAAGAGTTAAGACTGACTTTTGATATATCTTTTTCCAATTTAAAAAGCTTATGTACATTATATTCTCATGGAACTCTCATGGTGTCTGATTTTGCACTAAGTACTTCAGTACAACAAATCAAGGTATTTTTATCTATATGAAGTATTTCTGAAATTTAGAAATTTACAATTTTATATGATGTATTGTATTCTCTTAAAATAGAAGCATTCATTAAATGTTTACCATACTGAGGATGAGGCATCTTTGTTTTGTATCAATTGCCTTCAATTACAAAGAGTGTTGTCCAGGCGAGCACCCTTAAAATCAGTGAATAATTTGTTGCTAGATCTTATGGGAATAGTTAATACCAACAAAGGTACCAGTAGGTCGAATTCACTTTAGTCACAGGAAAAAAATTCCTTATATGGGAATAGTGAATATATACCAACAGAGGTATTAGAAGCTCAAATTCACATTTCTCATAGGAAAAAAAATTCCAGGCGCATCATCTCACAGATCACCCAAGAAACACATGCATTTAAACATCTTGGGTTCACTTTTTTTTTCAGTTTCAATAGTGAATTGTGATATTTTTTTGTGACCATGTAAGATATTCTTTGTATAATATATTTTGTTAATAGAATCTCTAAAAAAATATATGTAAAATAGCTAACCATAAATAATGTATGCATATATTTATGCATCTACATTTTGATCTTCTAATCTACTAGACTTACAGTTCTGAAAATATATATGTTCTGCATCCTATACTACAACATGCTATTTTATTTTATTTTTTCTTTTTTTTCCCTTCAAAAACTGTCGAACAATTTAATCAATCATTATAACAAACTATAATAACATCATCAATACAAGAACCATAATATCATTATAATATCAATAATTTTTTTCTGATATTCACAATACTTATTTATAATACAAAAAATTATTAACAATCTATAAACAATTGTTGAAAAAAAAAATAGATCGCGCAACGCGCGAGACCCCGCTAGTATATATAAGGCAAGTCTGGTCACAAAAAAAAATTTATTAATATGTTAATCAATGCTCCTTCTCTATTTGAGACCAAAGTTATATTTTGTTTAATAATTTTCTTTTTGCTGAATAATATTTCGTATTTATATTGTTATTTTGACCGGACTTTACATCGAAATCGTGACTAAAACTTTGATTTATTGTTGTTTTTACTTTTCTTTGTCAGGTTTGGCACTGTCTTTTGCACTTTGTTCTTATTTGTAGGAATCCAAGAAAATAAACAAAGAAAGCAGCAATTCAGATGCTAGACGACTCATACCTAGCTTAGATCATGCCCCGACTCAACCTAATGAAGCAATCCTGCACGAATCAAGACGATCCCCAACCAGACCCTGCAATTTGGTCCGGAATTCGGACCGAATTCCTGCATGCGCGACACTTCTGAAATTCCAGCGAGACCAATTCGGTCCGAATTTTCCTGAATTCGGTCCGAATTGCTATACAGGGAAACATTTCTGGCCGCGTTCTGGAGCGTTTTCTCTTTATGGAAGGCCTTGATTTCAGCCTAGATTGGGGAAAAACGTGTGCTAGCTGTCTAGGAGCCAGAGGAGAGCATTATAGGCGCTTTCCATCTTGGGAGGGAGCCATCTTTCATTCCACTTTCAGTCATTTTCTCTCCACCAGATCTGGATCTGGTTCTTGGCACTTTTCTCTCTACTTGGGCGACTTGGACAGAGTTGGAAGGCGACATTGGTACTATTGCTTGCTGCTCCGACGCTTTTCGAAGGATTCTCCATTCTCACTTGTGCATTTGGCAGTGATTTGTGTCTCAAAACTTGTTCTATTTGTGTATCTCTAGTATTTTTTCTCTATTTTCCGTACTATGGCTTGTTTTGACTTTTCTACTGTTATTTGCATGATTTCTATTAGCATGTTAGGCTAAAAACTTGTTGCTTTAGGGATAGATGTAGCCTAGATTTAGGTTTGCTTGGTTTGCTTGTTTTGTTGATGGACGAAGCTAGTTACCTTTGGAGTTTTTATTGATTTGCTTGTGTTTGAATCGTTTATTACTTGCATTGCTCGACATTTGTACGCGCGCATTTGTTGGGAACTTCGACCCATTATAATAACCGAGTCTTGTACGAGTATTTCGAGGTAGGTCAAGAGCGAAAGTCGACCAATTAGTAACCAAAAGTAAACATTTCTAATTAGGCGAAAGTCTAATTAGATACCTCGTAGGAAACCAATTGTAAACTCGAGTAAGTCCACCAACAATAAAAGTTGGGGTGCAATGCACTCGATGAAGGTTATTTAACACTAGATCTCATTCCAAATACCGTACCCAATAGGCGAAAGCGGAGGGTTAGGGAGTTAGGTATGGTTAGATGGACCTTTGGCTTGAATAAATCAACAAAAGAGTAAACCACAATATTTACACAGTGGAATTCGGTCCGGAATTCGGACTGAATCAGCAAGGCTGAATACGACAGTGCTAAGTCTTGTGACTCTGTGACCAGATCTAGGTGAAATCGAACCCTAAGGCACATTTATTATCATATTTTAAACTGTTAGAAAATTCCAAAAATATTTATTTCAATTATTTTGCATTATCGTTATTCTTGCAACTGCATTTCTTTCTTTTTATTTTATTTATCCAATTTTGCGACACCAATTCTTTTCTCGATTTTTATTGTCTAGATTCAACAAAATAATAAGAATAATACTCATATCCATCTTTGTGGGATCGACACCTTTATTCTACTACAAACGACTAGTTGAGTACAAGATTTATTTGTTTGACCTCGGTTCACACCTCGATCACTCAAGCGTATCATTTGTCATTTCACTCTATTTTTAATATCTTTATTATTTCTTATTGATAATTGGTTGAAAGTATGAATGCTTGTACTTGTAGTTTGCGATCTCTTTGACTCGATATTATATTTTTTTTTTCTGAATGAAATTCTGATAATTATTACGACCATCTTGCATGCTTCTTTATAGGTTGCTTCTCACAAAACATTAATCTTTGCTATCGCTAAAAGATGCTCACAACGCACAAAAAAAATATATAAAAAATGCTAACCAAAAAGATAATAAAATACTTTCAAATGGTAAAAAGTACTAAATAAAAAAGATAAACAAACAAAAAAGTAATGCTTAAATATGCTTAGAAAATATAAAAGTGGTCATTTCTCAAAAGATGCTAAAAAAATATTTAAAAAGTAATATTAATAATTGTTATCATTAATATTTTTGTTTCAATTTTGTATTATGAGATGCTTTTTTATTGTCTCTATGTTTTTAGTTTCTAATATAAATTTGTACTTGTCTTTATAATTTCTATAGTATAGTAAAATATTGCAGAAAGTATTAATACATTCAGTAAATTAATTGATTTAAGTACATTAAATGTTGGAGCCATCACTAAAAATATTATGAACTCTGGATATTTTTTTCAATATAAAACTCAGAACATTTTTATTGATAAACCTAATAATGTGGTCGCACGGATTTATTGTGGTCGAGAAGATGAAAAATCCCTAATTTATTTAATTTTTTCCCCTTTCACTATTAATTCGTTCTTAATTTTTTTCCAAATTTGTGGTTATGAGGGAACATAACAGAAGAGTGAAACCCAGCTTTAATTTGCTTCTTAATTTTTTTCCTGTATCAAATTTGCTTCTTAATTTTTGTCAATTCCTATACAATGCGGCCTTAATTTGGTATCACCGATATTGAGCTGGACATCTCCAGGTTTTATCGGAAAAAAAGAGTGAAATCCCAGCTTCCAACGTCATCCAAAAATGCGCTGATGAGGTCATCCTGTAAAAGCTTGTCTTTCTTGCAGCGCGACCACAATAATTGTTCACTGATACGGGTCCACCGTCCATGTCTTTTCCCTCTCAAATGTTCTTTTTATCACCTTTTTTCGTCGATCAAGACGACGAAGCTTAATAAATTTTCCATCAGATCGTCTGTATGTAGGGGTGAAAACTGACGGATACAGAGCGGATAGTGGTCATATCATATTCGTATTTATATTTTTTTTGAATACGGATACTGCGTGGATGTTAAACGAATACAAATACGGTTCGGATATTATCGGATATGAATACGAATATAGATATATTTTATCGGATACAGATAATATTTTGCTCAATTTATTTTACTAAACAAAAGATAATATTCGATTAGAAGAGTGTAATATTTCCCTTACTTCCTTACTTTATTTCAACTAGTATAGAATTAATTCAAAAAAATCAGTACTTATTTACACATATTGAGACATCACAAAAAGCAAATTTCAATCAAGCTTATACAAAAATTGGCATCATATTACAGTAAAAAAATAATTGTCAATTCTAATGCTATATAATTGAAATAGCTTATACATATATGTCAGTGATGCTATTTTCAAAAAATGTGCCATCACCATATGGATATGGAGACAGATAGTATTAAGCGGATATGGATATGGTTCAGAGCGGAAATTATCCGCTCCATTTTCACCCCTATCTGTATGACTGTATTAATTAAAATTTAAAGTTTCTAAAGGTCTAACAACTTAATGAACTTATCAAATTTCGCCCCTAATTAGATATATATTTTTAATTATTTTCAAATATTTTGCTCAGTAAATAATACATTCGTTGTTAACTTACAATTAAAAAAAATATATACAGTGTACTTATGGTCGTGGACCAGGTGCGATGGCAATGATTCCATGCATACTCCTTAATTTGGACTTATTGAAGTGAATAAGGAAGAGTTTATTCATATTTTTGTATTTTTAGAATGTGAATAAGCATTCGGATAAGTTCAAATTCTTTATTCATGTGTTGTAATTTGTTTTCAGGTGAATAAATAATTTGAAACTTATTTTTTATTTCTTATGCATCCAAACAAGCCTTGTAGTACTCTTTGAGTTTTACATTAGTATATGTTAGCCTGTTAGTTTTCTGTCCTTTTTCTGATGTTGTCATACATTTTAATTTGGTAAATGTATATGTCGTATGAGCGTACATAAATAAACACTGTTATTCAAAATAATAAAAAATAATATAGATACAAAGACATGGTGAGTCGATATATGTACTAACAAAATCTCCAATATGTGGGCATAATTAAGGAAACAATAGTAATAATTGATATTTTTCAACCAGAGTGTGCTCAATATGTTTACTAAAAAAAATATTAGTTTTTTTTTCACGTGGAACTGAAATAACAGTTCAGTGATTATATCAAAAAACTGAAAATCTGAAGCAACCAATTAGTCTACACTACATGACATTTTATTAACATTATTAAGTGCAACTGTTATTATTTTTCATTCTAAACGGAAAATTTTAGTTAACCTTTCGTCACGAGATTAATTACCATCTACACTTCCGATTAAATCAAAATTATAAATATTAATGGTCCATATCTATATTGAAAATATTAGAAACACCTTGGTTTGGAATTGGATCCACTTTTAGATTAATCATTTTCACATTAAAGAGTAGGGATATATAGTTTAATTAAAAAATATGGTTGCGCTGTATCCGAGCGTACTGTATACTAGATATCATATGTACTAGCTCGTGCTTCTACGTACTAATACAAAGCATACACACACACACACAACATATGTCACAATTATTATATAAACTGAAATTTAAACCTACAACAGTATATATGCAATCCGAATCCTGTGCTGTAGCGCTCTACACGGACCGTTCGATTAGATCTGAACAGATTAAATTTTTTCGGACCTTACGATCTGTTACATGCACGGAACTCCCTCATCCATTAGGATCTGATCGGACGGCATGTAGTGCGCTACACGCTGTGTCGCGCGGCACAAAATTTAGATTTCAGTACATATGCTCCCAACAGTATTCAAAATATATTCCTGCATGAAGTACACCTTTTCAATTAAAAAAAAAAACAGAGAGTTATCGGAACAGTAAGTAACTGTTCGCTGATTTACAAGCGATGCACAAAAAGTTAAAACTTTGACTAAATCCAAGTTTTAAGATTCCATGACATTTTGACCTGGTTTATGCTATAAAAGAAAATCTAGTCCGATTAAAATATTTATTTAGTAGAGTAACAACAGCAAAGTTTATTTTTCATAGTACGTACGGACAATCAAGTTTAATTTGTACTTATAAAAAGATATCAGATCAAAACAAAACAAAAAAATTAGGAGGGCTTAACACGCGCGAGTAAACGACGTGATGACAAAGTTCAGCCCTTGCAAATTCGTCTTTGAACCATATTCGATCGTAAAGACTTTATTTGACGAAGATCGTAAATTAGTACGCACTAGGAAAGGTTCTCTTTTGCACTTTTATTACATCATATTTTTTATGGAAGCATAAATTTTTTTTATTAATTCTGAGTACGGAAAGAATAAGAAAGATCGTATCGATCGCATTCATGCCGTTACAGTACTAATTAATTATAACTACAAATTTAATTACAATAATATATATATACTAGCAATCTAGTAGTTGATCAATTAAATATTAATTATATTAAATAGAAACCATAACATTAGAAGAAACAATAATAATCTTGATATAAATACTGGAGCCCACAAAAATTTTAACTTAAGCAAATAATTATTCCATTTATTGAAATGACATAAGTTATATATATATACCTTCTTATATATTTTTTCACCTATTAACTCCTACTTATCTATACTTGATTTGTTAATACTGTAAAACATAAATAGAAAATAGGGAGCTTAATTAGTCCCCACTCTAAGTCTCTAACCGAACTTTGCGTTAGTCTAAAGAGTTATCAATTAATTCCTTATTTTCTAAATGTAAAGGCAAACCTGTGTGCTCTCCAACCAGGGAAATGGATCCTAAATTGTGCTTAGTTTACATCATTACATGTTTAGTTCGGTTACTTATTAATTTGGAAACTTTAAGTTTTAAACAAGAGTTTTTTTCCCCTTTTTTGCGACTCAAAACTTATTGTATGTGTGCATATATATATTTTATACTATATGTATAATATAACATATGCAATATGAGGCTGCTCTCATTTCTTGATCGAATTGTATTTTAGATATATATAATGAGAACATCATGACATCATGAGGTTCTTTACTAAGAAATAACATTCCAAGTTGAGGCCTCATAACATTAAAAATTTGAGAGCATAACTCTTCTTTTTTCAAAGAAAATATATAAAGCATATATTTTCTTTTTTGAATAATCATTCAAGATATCTAAACATTTTAATATAGACATTTTCATCCATGCAATGCTACCTTCTGAAGTTAGATTATCTTAACCTTCCTGAATAAAAGATGCATGCACCGGTAATAGTTTGAAAGTCATTTAGAGACTACTTCACCTTCTTTTCAAAAAGTTAAAACATATATAACTGATTGATTATATAAACCCTACCATAAATTAAAGTGCATGTCTTGGTTTTTCTGAGGTATAAATTAATTAACAGTTTAAGTTCAAACTTCGATCATATATAGTTAGTTCGTTACATGTAAACTAGCTAGCAGCTGGTAGCAGCGCGGATTCTAACTTATCCATTTATCGTTTGAAACTTAATTAAACCATCTTAGGTTGTCGACATTGTTTGAAACATACAACTCTCTCCGTGTTAAATATTATATATAGTATATAGTATATATTCTAATGATTATGCATGGCAACCAATAATAATTAATTAAGTGGATATATCTCCTTGTTTTTAATTGGCAAACCTCTTGTCATGGCATATTTCTTGTTTTCAACAAATGAATTTTTCACGACTATAACGTCTCTCAAGTAATCTGTTTTCAGTTACTTTTTTTAAATTTTTATCAAAATTGTATATTTGTGCAACATGTCTACAGATCCACTTTGTTCATATATAACACTGTATTTATCTCGGACCTTTTTGGGCTTCCATAACTAGATCTCTTGTTAAAATATTTGAGGGAACTAGCTAGCTAGCTAACTAGGGATGTGCTTCTGTGTGTCTATGTCGGTTTCGGGGATAGTGGGGATTGAGAGAGAGAGAGAGAGAGACCGACAAATTAATAGCTAGTTAGTTCCAAGAGATGAACCTCATTGATTAATTAAGGGTCCAATGATCTCCTGACCTCGTCAATATATTAAACGTTTGTTCTAATTCAGTGTTCGTAATAACATGGATCGAGTATATCAGAAAGGAGAGGACAATACCAAGGAGAAGGAGTCATCATATCTGAAATTGTGAAATTGATTTTCAACAGTGCCAGGAAATTATAAGAAAATCAGATACCACAATCGATTAAATTGATGAGGTCATAACTAAAACTAAACAAGAAATAACAAATAATCAAGCACAATTAATATCGTAGATGAAACTAATTACATTAATTCATTAATCCCTTAGAACTCGATTCAAGAAATCATATACCTCATTTAGAAACAGAACAAGAGCTGCTTCAGATCTTCCCATGGTCGTAGTAGTGCAGATCGCCAAGCAATGTTGCAGGCGAGAGAGCCGAAAAATTGTCAATCATTTGCGGAGTACTGACATCTTCATCGATGATATCAAAGGGGACTTCGTCGCTCTTAGATGCTTCTTCCAGGAGTGATGTACCAGTTTGTGCCTCCTCTGATGAAGAAGCTAGGCTGGTATTCTGCTGGGACAGCACCGTGAAATCACCGGCATCTTCCGTGGCAGCATATTTTGAAGGGTCGGCATCTCGTCCGGTGAGCTCTTGTACTAGTGCACGAAACTCGGTGGTATTCGCTTTCACCTTCATTGGGTTGGAGATGTAGACGACCTTCAAAGGCTTCTTCTTGGCCTTGTTGGCTTGGTTTGTTTTCTTTTGTTGTGGACTTTGCTTTTCCATGTCCAAGTTTTGAGGAAGAAAGGGGTAGATGTGTGGTGGTGCTTTCTAGTTAGGAGCCTGCTAGTGAAAACCTAGCTTTATGCTATTAACCATTTTAGAGAGATGGGGTCGTGGGACATGTACCATAAATGAAGAGGATTTTGATTATTTGAAGCGGACAGTAAGGTTGGGCCCCTGTTGTTGGTTGAGAGGTGAGTTCATTTCTTCATGAAGATAGCAACTACTAACAAGATGGAAATTGAAAATTAATGGATTTAATATATAAACAAATTTACAAATTGAAGAATGTCCGGTATCAGGGACTGATAAAGATTATCTTTAAATTTCATTATTCCCCAACAGTTAGATTAATTGCATTTCGAAAATAAAAAGAGGGAATGAGAATGATGGGATGATTCTCCTAGCAGTTATTGATGCATTTTTCTTTTTTGTCTCTCATCCCATCCATCCATCCTCTCTGTTTTACTCCATTCCGGCGCGTTATTTACTCCATTCCGGCGCATTATTTACTCCATTCCATCCACCCCAACAGTTAGATTAATTGCATTCCGGCGCGTTATTTACTCCATTCCATCCATCCTCTCTGTTTTACTTATTCTCTCCTTCTCTTGCACGTGTTTTTTTTTTTCTAAATACTAACTGTTCTAATTAAATAAGTAATTGTTCTAGTTAAATAAATAATTGTTCTAACTATGAATACTAACTGTTGTAATTATAATTGTTCTAGTTAATATATATAATTGTCTAGTAAATACAATAATTATTTTAGTTAATATATATAATTGTTCTAGTTAATACATCGACAGTTCTAGTTAATATATATATAATTGTTCTAGTTAATACATCGATTGTTCTAGTTAATATATAGAGTAATGCTAGAATCAAACATATAGGACGTCAAACACGATCCAAACGTAGCACATTAAAATTTCAAACGGTCGATCCAAACCGCTCAATATGATCTCTATATTAAAATATCTTTGATAATCAAATTTTATATTTTTTCATATTTTCTAACTATTTTTTTCAAATTTTCAAAATTGAAGGGTTCAGAACTTTTTAGATTGAGCATATTGAAAAATTCCAAAAAAATAGTAAAAAAATTTGAAAAAATATAAAATTTGGTCTCCATGAAGATTTTATAACACAGAACAATTTGTGCGGTTTGGATCGGCCATTTCAATTTTAAAAACTAAAATTTCATCGCGTTGGACAAGTGTACGTGTCCTATATGTTTGACACTAGCAACCCCCTAATATATATATAATTATTCTAGTTAATATAGCAATTGTTCTAGTTAATATATACAATTATTCTATTGTAATGTGAATTTGTTTAGAGATAACATTATCACTCTCTCGTCCCTCCCCTTCCCCCTCCCTCTCCTTTTCCTTTGATTCACTCTCTTCCTCTGATTCGCTCTGTCGTCATTCCCCGGCGCTCATCCTCTCATTTTTGAATTCCATCATCCCCTGAATTCTATCATTACATCATTCTCTAAATTTCTATTAATGAGGACGCTGGAGAATTAATGAAAATTCAGAAAGCGTTTCCGATTTTTTAATTCTTAAATCTTTATAATTAATAGCATTGTCCGCATTTATATTTTTTTTTTGCCACAACTTGATTTAGAGAAACTTGAAAGTGGCATCCAAGTATTTTCCGCCAAAAAAGCTTCGAGGTTCCATGTCAGAGCAAGTCAGACATTTTAATTTATTGGATCGTTTAGGAATTTGGAGAATTTGGGAAGTTGCAATTTCTAAGAATAAATTTATTGAGAAGTATGTAACTTTGTGAAGAGTTTGGATTATTTATAATAAATTTATGGTAGGAAGATGAAATTCCCAAAATTCCTTGGGAATCCAAACATCCCCTTATAGTTGTTTTTTGTTAAAATTATCTTTCAAATGTTACACAATTTAATACATGTTAATTGTTTTGGAAACTTTGATATATGTATTATATATGTATAAATTACTTTTATACCTTGTCTCATGTACAAAATACATAGCGCATCGAGAATGATTTTGTTTAGTTAATTAATTATATATTGATAATTAACATTTTTTTCCGTATAAGCATATCTTCCGTTTGTTTGTGATTTAAAAGATGCATAATTTTTAAGTCGCCAAACATCTTTTACATAAGATGTCTTAAGGGTACATAACTTATACAACCTAAATAGGTTGCATAAGTTATGCACCGGTCCCCTTTAATTTTTTTTCCAACAATACCCCTTAGAAATAATTAATAACAATATTTAATAATTAACAAATAATTAATAAATAATAATATTTAATAAGTAACAATAACTATTAAAAATCATAATTAATAATATTTAACAAGTAATATTAATTATTATTTATCATTAATAATAATTTAATAATATTAATAATAATATTAAGCAATAAATAATATTTTTTATTATTAAATAATTAATAAAATTTATCATATATAATGAAAAATAATTAATAATATTTTATAATAATAAAATTATTTCATATTATTATTAATAATTATTTTTTATAATAATTAATAATTAAGATATAATTAATAATTTAATATTAATTAATAAATAATATTTAATAAGTAACAATAATTATTAAAAATCATAATTATAATAAATATTAATTATCATACTTAATAATAAAAAATAATATTAATTATTAATAATAATGATATAATAACATTAATTAATTAAACAAAATTAATCAATAATATTTTTTTATTATAAAATAAATAATAATAATTATAATATTTAATTAAAAGTAATTATTAATATTTCATAATAATAAAAATAATTTATTATCATCATTAATAATTAATTATTAACAATAATTAGATCACAACGTATAATACATAATACTAATTCAAATTTAAGGGTATTTTAATCTTTTGACATGAATATATGCATGTATTAAGTTAGTCATCCTTACTACGCAACCAAATATCTATTACATAACACTACATAAATACTTAGACATCCTTAACTTATGCAATTCTTACTGTACAAACAAACGCACCCGTAGTACGTTGAACTTTATTTGAGTTGCAATCCGATTTGCATTTTTAGTAAAGTTAGTTCCGTTATTTCATTCTTATAAAAATTCTGCATGCATGTAGGTTTAAATCTGAGTAATTGTTTTAACATTTTAGGTAAAGCCTGTGGGACCAATCGGTAATATAATGTCCATTGAGATCTTACCGACAATAAACAATATATAATAATTATATAAACGTACAAAAAGGCAGTACGGAACCGACCATATATGGCCAAAATGTCAGCATAAGCCACAGAAAATCTGCAAATGATGTAAGAGTCCAGATTGCCTAAATGCACGACACATAAGCAATGCTTAGTCATGTGGTTAACATAAACAGACCTAGACATATCACGCAAATGGGTCGCCGCAGTCTACTGGAACACAGCACGTCTGCAGTCTGCACCATGTTTCCCTGAAATAATGCTATAATTATACATCATCCTTAATGTCTGCCATAAATTGATCGACATATATTTAATTAGACGCGCCTTATTCATTTTTAGCTCCTAATTATAGTCTATTTGCTTGGAAGGCCATAAAATATCAAAATTTACAATACTTATTCTTTACAACTTCGATGTTTGTACTTGGTTAGCCTTTTATTTCCCCTTTTCGTTGAAGAAATACTTTGTTAGCCAATTGTCTGAAATTGTACTGTGGTTAAAATATTTTTGGATTTCGTTGCTTATCCGATTCAATTGGTGCCTCGCACCTTCATATGACACCGTAAGAGAATCTCGATGTATCAAGCAATAACAGCTTTGCAGAAAAAAAAAAATCAGAACTTCACAAATGGAACAATTTCTAATGGCTGACTGGCATTGGGTTACTTTGTGGAGGGCAAAGGTTGTTCAACACTTTTCAAGCGAAAGTAATTATATTCGTTTGAGGTCAAATAATTTTACATAAAATATATTTTTTATCACTTAACTATGAATTCTTAGGTTTACTCACTAATTACAATCCTTAAAATAGCTTTTGAACAACACGCACACAGCAGTGGCGAGGCTAGAAATTTTTATAATGGGGTTCACTAAATTTATAGTATTTAAATTATCATATTAAATGTAAATGAAATTAGACTATATCATGATCTACCCCATATAACCATCATACCATTTAAAATCGAACTTTTGCCATGCACCCACTATTTTAACTGGTTCATATTTGCATGCTTTTAGTTGATTTGAACCTCTATTTAATTAAATATTCTAATTTGAACCCGTTTAGGGCTCGAGAGTTTAAAATATCATCATCATGAAGATACCGTCGTTTTAAAAAAAAAAATTCTCCATACTCAATCTAACAAATAATTTCAAGATATTTTGAAAAAAAAAACTAGAGTGTATTTAAAACTAAAATTTGTCCTGCAAACCAGAATTTTGCTATCTTATACTTATAAAATAAACTAAAAATTAAAAGAATGATTTGATGAATATAAAAGGACCCATTTGAGCAATAGTACCTTCTCTAATTGTCGTTGTGGAAAAAGATCAAAAGATAAGCCAATGGAAATTAGAAGAATTTTTTTTTTGTTGCGAAATTGTAGTTACAATTTTTTTTTTCGTTCCCTAATCATAAGAAATGAAAGATGGAAGTAAAATGGGAAATGGGAAAGTGCTTCCCTAGATAATAATTCCTTTTTTTTTGTTCGGTTTGCATTGTTCTTTTTTTGGATTCCAAAACGTGATGGGCTCATGCGGTCATGCCACAAGGCAAATCAAATAAGATTGTTTTCGGTAGCCTTTCTAATTTGGTCGTTATGTGTATTTGTGTTTTGGAGCGTTAATTAATTAATAAGATCTAAATAATCATCAACAACTCAACAACTCAACAACTAAAAATAGCAACATTTTTACCATAGAAAAGAAATTATATATTATATATGGGTTCATTAATGAAAATTTGCACAAACATTTATGGGGTTCAAATAGGTAGGATTTATAACAAAATTATATATTCTAACTACAAATATTAATCTCTAATAATGTAATTTAAAAAAATAATGGGTGACATTGACACCCATTGTTTACATGTAGACTCGCCTATGGCACACAGTCGATATAAATAAATTCCAACTTCCAAGCTATAATTTCTGCTAGTACTGCTCATTGCTTCTCATTGTGTTGCCTTTACTCCAAAAACTCGAAATTGCTATCGCGCGTCTTGTTAATTAGCATATATACCGTGAGAAGTTGAACACTAATTAATCCATTTATTGCTTGCTGTGTTTGTGGATATATCCAATTTTCGTTTCACATCAATTCAACCATGCCCTCAAAAACTCACATTTGAAACCGCCACTTCGAGGTGGTTAGAAGAAGATAGAGGTGGATGTTCCAGGAGGACAGACTTGTTCTGTGCCCGGCAGGGGGGAAGCTACATGGGTTTTGGTGGGTCCATGGACCCACTTCAAAAAAAAAATTACTTGATATTATATTTGTTTGTAATTAAAAAAACATACACAAAAAGTTAGGGACCCATCTCAAAAATTTAAAGGACCTAGTTGAACATGTCGTATTTGATTTGAATTGCATAACGACACCTAAAAAATCGCATAGTGACTCAGGTAGTATTTGTTCCTAGCTAATCGTCTTCTTTCCTCCTACCTAATAAATTTTATTAAGACAAAACATAGAATATAATGAAATATTTGGGTGAAAAATTATTTGTAGCATATATATACTAGTGCGAATCTCGCAAATTACCTGATTCGTGTATATAATATTTTGTGAATTTTAGGACATTATAAACAAAAAGCTGCCACAAATGATCAAAAATAAAACTCGGATACTATATAAAAACTACCACTAAAAATAACAAAAATAAGTGCTCAATGAGATTTCTAAAGAACTTATTATGCAAAATTATGAAAAATGAAATTCATAGAAAATTATTGTACTTTTTTGTTGTCTTGACTTTTGAATTATTATCTTGTATATTAAACATATTATTTTAGATTTTCTATTGTTATTATAATATATATTTGATTTCTGGTGATTTTTTTTATCTAGCATTATTTTAGAGTTGTTTATTTAAGAATTATTATTATATTATGTCTATATTAGACGTTACATTATACATATAATTTCAAAAAAAATAAATTACGGACCCTGCTAAATCTACTTGTCCCATAAGAAATTAGTTTGATAGCGTACATTACATACTTTAAGAAAAGTTTCTACAAGGAATAAATTAAAATATAATTTCATACATTTAAAAATACAAAATAAGAATTGATGGAGAGCCCAAAAAATCTGCTGATAAAACTATTATATATAAAGCCTTTTCCTTTAATGAAATTATCAGTTAGTTATCCTATCTAACTATTCAGGGGGGAAAACATCAACAGCATAAAACCTGTCGAATATGTTAAAATTTACAGTGCAAGCTTGAGTGCATGCATTTTCTTCATTATTTTTATTCCCACGTGGTAGTTTAATTTTTTTTTTTAACCGAGCAATGGGTTAGACATGCCATGAACGCAACAGATATTGTTCTCCCTTTTTTTTTCTCTGAAATAGGAAGGTTTATTTTGCCACACCTTCATAAATTATTTTATTTATATGTATACATTCCGATTTTGATGCAAGAAATTTATGTTGAAGTTTTGACTTTTGAGTAATTGCATCTCTTATAATCAATTGTATGTTAATCAGTATATAAAAAAAGGGTGATTTAGATATATGCCATTACAAATATTTGAAATTAGTGATATGCCATCACTAAATGACAAATTATTATTTTGCCACTATAAAATAATAGAAATTAGTTTTTTGCCATCGAACAATTATATGACGATTTTACCCTTTCAAATATGTCACTATAAAACTTAAAAATTAGAAATATGCCATCATAGAAAATATAATTGGTTTTATGCCATTATAAATCATTAACAATTAGTTTTATGCCACTGCAAAATAATAAAATTATTCTATGCTACTGGTGCATAAAGATAGTAGCATAGATCTAATTAGTGATGACATAATTTGAATTTTCAAATAAAAAAGATTAAGTTTTTAAGATTTATTTGCAAAAATGTTTTTGTGCCGATATTTTTCACGTAAGTAATTATGGGTCATTCAACTATAATATTCTTTGATACTTGAATATATTGTACGATGGAAAAAATATATTAATTGTGGAATACATAAAATTAAACTAAAATACACTTCTGTAAATGATGACGGGAAAAAAAAATTTGTCTTTTCCTCACGGATGACATTCTCATCTTTAAATGAGTAACTCGCCCAAAAAATATATTCGTGGCATAGCGTTTTTTTTTTGTTTGGACGCCGTTTGTGTTGTTGTAGTGTTTGTTTTTAATGGGGTAATTTGGTCATTACAAAATTTAATGATAATTTTGGTAATGATATTTTTAGAATTTAGTATGTTTTTAGAGAAATAGTGGCATAAAACTAATTTTAGCAATTCTACGATGGTATAAATTTAATTAGCAATTTAAGAATGACATTTCTCTAATTATCAAAATTCACGATAGCATGAAACTAATTATTCCTAAAAAAAATTATGATAATTACGTTCACACGTGCTACAGTCTCTCTCTCTCTCTCTCTCTTATAATCTTATTTTCCACGAGCAACAGTCTCATGTGCCTAGAACCGTATCCTCTAGCAACCTTTAAAAGATTGGCAGAGTGCCAACCTATTTGTGGAGCGTTGGATTAGATCCAACGGTGAGCGCTCGGGTAGGAAAATAAATCGCTAAATTCGCTCCTGCCCGCTACCCTCTTTCTTTTTGTCTCGTATATTACAGGCATACAGCTCTCTGCCTCCTCCGATGGAGTCGTATCCTCTGGATGGTTAATAAAAACCATCCAGTGGACGTTTTGTAATCTGAACCGTTCGATCAAAATGAACGGTAGGATCTCAAGCGGATCAAATCTTCCGCCTAAGCTTCTCTTTCTTTCGTATACGACTTCTTCGTATCCTGCATCGTATTCGTATCAGATGAGAATCCCCTTCCCGTCAACTCTCTCGTGCACAGAAAATTAGGTCTTTCTCCGTGCTCTCCATCTCCTCCGAAACCCTAGTAAATTTTCGTACACAGGAAGGCTAAGCGCGAAATTGTTTGCATCTATCGATAATCTGAGCAAACCTAGAAGAACGATTCATCTACCCACTCTTAGTGCTCCAAATAATTCATGACTTCTCAATGCTCCAAAAGAAATTTCTGAAATTCTTTTTTTGGTAGTTGGTAGGCGATAGCAATTTCTCAATTTTGGTGGTTACAGAGACTGTTCTTGCTATTGAATCAATTCACAAGCACAACTAATCCACAGGTAGGCTTCTATATAAAAGATTCTTGTACCATGGGCCGGATTGCAATGCCCGTGAAATATATTAGCATTTCTTCAATTTTCTCATTCTTTTTTTTTTTTAAAGATTTCTACTAAGGTTTTACAGGTGACACGTTATGTAATTGAAAATAAAATGATTTGTACCAAAAACAATTTTTAGTTTCTCTTTATAAACTTTCCGATTTTCACATCAACTCTAATAGTATATACACTAGTTTTTGCTGTATAAATTAACCTGTCTCTGTTCAAAGTCAGAGAGCTGCAATGAAGTTTTAAATCTAGTTTATAAATGGTAAACCAAAAGTCCCTGAATTTATACCAGAGCCCAATAGAACCATACCAGTAGCTGGTACAAAAACTTGGTTTAATTTGCTGCTAATTGTAAATATGGTTTAATTTGTTATTGTCAGGACCAATCTGAAAATTTTTTGTCAAGTTAGATTCGGATGTATTTTGGGTTGTTATCTCATGTGCTAGTCTGAGTACTTAACATGGGCTATAATTGTTGGATTAAAATTAAAATTAAGTTTGGTTGCATGTTGTATTTGTCAGAGATTAGTTGCAACAAAAATATTGTTCAAAATCTAGCAGACCAGAAAGACCGATGGAGAAGATTTGGACTGGATCTGTTTTAACTCATTTCTGCGGAGAATCAACCTATTAGTAACTGATGGAGAAGATTTTGACTATTTTTAAAGAATTTTTTTCTTTTGCGTTTTTGTTTATGTTTAGTTTGAACAATCTGGACTATTGTATTGACTTGCTGATAGAAATGGATAGGAAATATGAAATGGATAGTATCTGTTTCCTTATAGTGCATATGGTACACGTACACTAAAATGGTATCACAAGCATTTGGTACACTAGAAATCAAGCTTATCTCAGTACGTGTGCCTTCTAGTTAGCTTCTTGCTTATCACAAGCATTTGGTTAACTATTTTTTTTAAAACTTCTTGCTAATCTCAGTACATGTTCCTTCTAGTTTCATGTGTATTTTTTTCTTTAGAGTCTGTTGTTTTAATTTCACATGTTAAGCCTTTCACACTCTCTTTTTAAAGCAACATTTTACTAACCTATGCGTTGTACCTATGCATTCAGGATGTACCTATGTAAATGCACTGACCTGTAGCACCAAATGCCTTCATCTTCAGTTGTAAATGAAGCGCAAATTCACTTGAATATACCTATACTTGATAATAGTTGATATAGCTTTGGATATATAAAATAAAACCAGTAAGCATATATGTGCACATATCATATCCAGCATAATACAACTTATCTCTCTTTTAGACCATCATTGTCTCTCTCTACAGATCATGTTTGATCTTTGTTTACGTTATTATACAATACCTTAATGTAGACCTGATTTAAAATATTAAGTGAGACAGTTAGTACCATCACGCCTTTCAATTACAAAACCAGTAAATATCATTTCCTCTCTTTTAATTACAACCAATAAGCTTACAAAATGAAACAACCTATCATCTCTACAACAATAGGAACAAACTCTACATCTTCATGTGTGTCGATGTCATCTTCAAGTTCCTGCCGGCTGTTATTTTCATCATCATTTGCTGATTCTACAACTTCGTTAATGTCGTTTATACTCATCACCATGATTGCTTTTCCTACAAAATTGAACATTAGAACTCAATAAACAAGAAAAAGAAAAAGAAAACTGTTGGGTCTTGTCAAAATCAAAACTTTGATAAAACATTGAACAATAGATAATATCTATTGGGTCTTGTCTAAATCAGAACATTAGAACTTAAATTAAACGCTTCATAAATCTCCTGATTATAAACCAAGGAAAAGAATACCTAATAATAAAATTAGATACCAGAATAATGATTTTTTGTTAAAAAACTTTGATAGTTAATTTGTGCCTTTCTACAAAAAGATAATTACTTTGTTTCTAACTGAACCTAAAATATCTGAATCAGATACCAAAATCAATTAAAGTGAGCAAGATAACCAAAATTCAGAAAAAATAATTGAAAAAAAAGGAAGCCACATACAGTTGGAAGGAGACGCAAGCGCTGAGTGCGAGTGGGTTGATGGCTAAAGGTACTTGAAAATTTGAATTAGCAGTATTTTCAATTGAGTTTCTCTACCATGTTTACACACCTGAAAAATAAAGAGAAATTGTTTAGCTGAAGGTGCTTCAAAACATTAGAAATGCTATAATTTTAAATTGTAATATATCATGAAATCAAGGCTATAATAAAGAAAGCTGAGACTAGAAAGCTAGAATATAATAGAAGGGCCAAATGTACCTGTTAGCACTCTTATCAAAAAATACTTTGATTACAGTTTGAATTGCATACATCAGTTCAGGGCTTGAAATTGCATACCAGAAAATGAGTTTTGGGACCTACTGTATGCTTAAAAAAATGCTATCCTTCTCCATTTCTTCGTCTTTTCTCAATCTTTCTCTTGTTTTCATTTAATTGAGCTGAGGTTCGTGATAATATATTATACAAATGTACAATTTGGACGAAATTTTACAGTTAAGGAAAAAAAATAAAAAATGCATAAAATTATCTATCAGAAATTGCTGTTTTGGCTTCAATCCACCAGTCCCAACTAATGAAACTAGAGTTTAGGGTTTGTCTCCTTTTCCTATTCGGAGGTGAGCACTGAGCAAAGCACAGTTGGGACAAGACAGGGATGCGATGCGGCGCTAGGCGAGGACGGGAGAGTTCTCCAATCTACCAAGATCGACATTGAGAGAGAGAGAGGTGCGGAGGCTCGGTTTGAGGGTGTGGAGGGGTGAGCGAGAGGCAGTGAGAGAGTGGGGAGAGAGGATAGGATTTCTCTGTACGAGTGAGATAGGAAAGAGACGGGCAAATGAGAAGGCTTCACGGGAATTTGCTTCGCCTTCGAGCCTCGAAGATCACCTTTTTTCTCACTAAATGCACACAGGTAGGAGAAAGAGAAGGGATTCTGATCTGATAGGATACAGGATACGAAGAGAGAGAAATACGAAAGAGTAGTCGTATACTCGTATACCTGCGTTTTTGTTTTCCGATGAATTCTGAGATCCAACCGTCCATTTGGATCGGATGGTTGAGGACTCGAGACGTCCACTGGATGGTTTTGTTAAACCATCCAGAGGATACGACTCCTCCTCCGATTGCCATTCTCTCTCGAGAGAGAAAGAAAGCGATTCCAGAGAGAAAATCCAACGGTTTCGACGGCTCCGACTGCCATTTGAGAGAGAAAGAGAAAGAAAGAGAACACGCGACCCTCCGACAGCTTCCCCTCGAAACCCTAGCCACTTCGACGCGCGAGTCGTCGCCTTCGACCTCCTCCAGAAGCCTCTACAAGAAAGCAACCGTTGACGTCACCACTCTGATTTCTCTCCGCCTAAGCGTTACTCCAGGTGACGATCCCTTCTTCTCCAAAAACTTTACTTTTTTCATTTCGAATACTTTGTGGGTTGCTGGCACGAGCAGTAGAGTAGTAGTGTTCCTGAAACATTTGAAATTTAGGATGACAGTACTTTGTTACAACAGTTCATATCAATTTATCTCAATTAAGCTTGTCCTGTGTGGTTATGCTGCCAATACCTTTTGTTAAATGACAAGGTAGTTGTTAATCTGATTCAAGCTATTAAAAGCGGACCCTCAAAAAAAAAAAATTTTGACCCCAAAAAAACAATCTGTTAAAAGCTGAATGTTAGTTGATGCAATTTAGATCTTTATTTATCCTTGTTATCAAATCCCAAAAGAAGAGGTAAAAACTTTTACCCAAAATTCTGTAGTGCACCAGTATTATTGTTTTTGTCATGAGATGGTTAATTGCAAGCAAAAATGTTTTTCACCAACCAAGTGATTTCGCATTCTAATTTATGTAATCCTGGTGTTAATCTAGCCCTTTTGATTAAATTATTATGGCTGTAAATTTTTCTTTTAATTGCTTCCAGCCCTTTTGACATTTCACATATAATTTGTCAGTCATGTGACTAGGTATTGCTGGCATAGGACACAACAAATTAAACAGAGAGAGAAACCGACAGATCCAAGTTAGAGCTGGAAGAGCCTCACTGGCAATGATGAAACGGTCGAGGTTGCGCAAGTCACTTGCGCGTGTCTGCAGGTTCGCAAGAGGATGTCGAATTTAAGCTCTCTTGTAATATGTTTTGGTTAAGATTTGTAGTGTACTAACAGTATGCCCACTGGCAATGACTAGTATATTGTAATAACAGGATGTTGTAATTTGATTGGTGTAAATTTCTCTTTTTATAGTGTACTAACTTATCTATGCATGAGATGCCTTGTCCCATCAATTTCTAATTACAATTGGGCTACGGGTTTCTGAAGCCTGCTTACGGAAACCTTTCAAATGTAATAGAAAGAAAATGAAAAGATACTTTTTCATGGTTCATGACTAAACAGGCCTAAACCGGCCTATCATCACTGTGGCTGGATGCACAATATGCTAGATGCCTAGAATGTATACAGTATACTGAACATTGATTTACAAAAATGCGTCCACTTTTACCACATGTTCTCTGTTTGTGATTAAAAATATTAACGATTTAGTATTTAAGTTAAATTATCAAGATAAAATCATTATATGAAATTTAAGTCATATATTTGTATATAAAAAAAATGATATTTCAGCTTTGTTTTGATTTAAAGAAAAGGCTAGTAAATATGCCTGTGGAGATGATTTATTGACATCGAAGTACCATAATGATATTTCATCAAAACAAAATCCAAGTACCATAATGCTTATGTCTATTTAGAGGAACTCATTACCTCTCGCATGCTGTCTGTTTACTTTGAAATTAAAGCAAACAAAAATGCACAGTGTTTAAAAAGCAAAGATGAGAACTTTCGCTTGATAAAATAACATATAGGGGGACATGGAAAAACAAATGTAGAAGATAGGGGAAAATGAAACATTACTTCGTCAAAGAAATTATTTATGGTTTTTCACAAATCTCACTTGAACTGAAATTTTTTATGGTTTCAGCTTACGGTGTTCTCCAATCGTGCGTGTCGTGTCGTGTCGTGTTGTATCAAACACGATCGTGTTAGAGTCTCGTGTCGTGTCGTGTTGACACGAACTACTTTTTTAATCGTGTCGTGTCGTGTCGTGTCGTGCTTAGTAGTGAGAAGAGGCAACACGACATGCATTCTGACACGACACGACTGACACGATCGTGTCGTGTCGTGTTGACACGTCGTGTTAGTCGTGTCATATTGTTTTATTATTTTATTAAATTTAAAAATTATTAAAAAAATTAAATGTAAGAGAAAAATTACTAAACATAACAATTTATTATTTAATTAAGTTTAATCTTTTTATTAATATTTTTATAAAAAATAATAATTAGATTAGGAATCTATTATGATTTAAATGATGGTAAATAATATGATAAAGTATTATAAATTGAAATTAAATTATTAATTTTGCTTAAATAATCAACATTAATAATTAAATTTATGTTGAGGTGTCGTGTTAATTCGTGTTCGTGTCGTGTTGCGTGTCGAATCGTGTCGTGTTGAATCGTGTCAAACTTTGTAATGTCTCAACACGACAGTATTATGACACGACACGATAACACGATCGTGTCGTGTCAATTTTGTATTTGTATCGTGTCGTGTCAACACGCACATCGTGTCGTGCCAACACGATCGTGTTGTGTCATTTGGAGAACACTAAGCTTACCTCTTACTGATGAAATTTTTTATATCTATGGATAGCGGTGGGTTTATTAGTTGTTACTCTCTTGAAGACTTGAACCACAGTCAAATAGAAGTACTGTACCAGGTCATGACCCTTCACATATAAATTTGAAAACGGTGTTGTACCAGAAGCATTGGCTATAAAGCTGAGAACTATATCACCTAGTTCAGAAGATAACCAGTAAATCTTCAATTGTATATGGTCTATAAGGACTCCAACCATCTTCAAAAATTACGTTAACTTGTATTAGCCTATTAGGTTTATTTGCACAGTAGTAATTAGCTGTATATAAACAACCAAAACTATTATTTAACTGATCCAAAAATAAAACAATTTTTTATATAAATTTGATAGTGGCTGTCAAGGGAAAAAAAATGAATCTTTTTTTTCTTGGGATAAACAACAGTGGTGTCTAGGAAAAAAAAATAAAGCAAACATTGATGTTTTCATGAAGTTAGCTTTTGCTTATTCCTTTATCTTGGAACATATTTTTACCAGAATCGGAACAGATTTTCGCCAGAACTGATTTTTGTGAATAAACCATGTTAGAAACTACTTTCTACTCGATATTTATTTCTAAATATGGACAGCATAATCCCAAATCAAGCGTAATCTATAGTATAATATAATCTGTGTGAATTTTTTGCGCGGATTTTAAAGTCAAGAACACGCTCAAACACCAAAAACAGATCCTATCCGTTCCTTTTTTTTTAAGATTTTAATCTAAGCCGTTTATCCTATTCGTTGCGTAGCTTTAGTTTCTTCCCGTGTTTAACTTTCTTATTTACTCCTCATTTACTGCCTCAGTGCCTCTTCAGTTTCTTTCTTTTAATTCTCAATTTTTCTTTTTAATTCTTCATTTCCTCATTTTATTTCTCGTGGAGACAGGAAGAGCAGTGGGATAGAGTCATAGAGAGAGAGAGAACTAGCGATGGCAGAAGCGGAAGGAAGGGGCACAGAGGAAGGCATGCCTCCAGTAGACTACGGTTCCTCAGCAATTGTTTCTCTGAGCCTTTTGCTCCGGTATCGACCTCACCGCCATCCAGCCCATCATCAAGGCTGACGTCAAGGATCCCCTCTCCTCTCTATTCCATCTCCACTATCGATCAAATCTTACTCAACCGCTGCTTACCCATCTCCAATTTCACACCTCAGCCATCCACTTCCCAATTCCAACAGCGGTCACCTCTCCGTCTACAACTCCGCCAATCACATTCCAATCCCAAACTCCAGTACTCTTTCTCTCTCTCTTTCCTTCTCTCTCTATCGCTCTATTCTTATATTAATTTTGAGAAACAATCAATATGAACCAATATTTGTGAAATTGCAGGGGGAGGTATACAAACTGTTGCTGATTACTAAGTCTGTAGATTCAAAAAAACAGTTTTGTTGAGTCGTTAACTATTTTTAGCATTAGTCATGATATTGTGCTCAGTTTAGTTATCAACACTTACAATTTAACTTGAATTAATACAGTGAGAACTCTTTAATCAGTTTGAATTAAAAATAATGATCTCATTGTTGCATGTTGAAATCCTTCTTAGCACATGCATGCCTTAGTTTAAAATGGTGAATTGCTGGATATTTAACAAGTGGTGTGAGCATAAAGAATGAAAGGTTTCAGAAACCGATTTAGTGATTATACCATATTTAACAAGTAATTATGGTAGACCGTGATGACTGTCGTGATGCATTTTCTACAAAATTAAACTCCTATTTTCAAATGTTAATTATTCTTCTTATGTTCAGTGATTTTTTTTTTTACAATTTTACATATTTTGACTTAGAGGTGGGTGTTCAAGATCATGGGCTTCATGTTAGTGACACTACAACTATTGTCAGGTACAATTTTCCTTGCCTCGCCATTCATGTATTTATTCATCTAATTTGATTGCTTTTTTTTCCTGTTTGCGTTCTTTTTTATTTGTATAATATTTTCTTTTAATCACAGATATTTTTATTGGATTTGAAGTCTATTAGAAATTAGGGGCTGATAAGTAATGTTATAAATATGAACATTGAAAAAGATAAAGTATGATAAAAAATAATAAACTATGTATTTGAGCTATATATAATATTTTTCCATTTAGTAGTGCTATTGTTATGAGTGATAACAAGAAATGGATATGTAAAAAGTAAAACTTTGTGAGCAATTCTTCTTCTTCCCTTTTTTTTGTCTACGTTATTCATCTTTTAATTTCAAATCTAAACTGAGGCTAAGTACGATTAGGCTATATTTTTGCAAGGTTTATAATATTTTGTTGTTCCTTGGTATTTCCTTCAATTTCAGATCGGGACTGAGGACTAAGGGAAGCAACATCGACTGCAGGAACATCTTTGCTTCAACCTCTTGCAGACTATCATTTTTTCGAGAGGTGAAATTTATAAGGACAATCGAACTGTTCTGACATAAGGAGGCCTTTGGATTTTAATGAATTTTTATGACTTTTACTACAACTGGTGACTGAAGATTAACCCGTATGTTTGATTTTTTTTTTTATTAGGTGTAGACCGTGTGGTACCTCCTATTTAAATTCTACCATATACATATCAGCAAGGGTTTATGATTTCTTTCATATTATTTATTATTATCTAATAGACAATCAATATTAGATAGTGTTTATTTATTCACTATTATTCAATATGAAGAACCTCACTGATGGCAAAAGTTGCGATATATGAACCTGACATTGGTTCAGTTAATTAAACACCCATATTGAAATTTAAAAATATAGGCCAGCCTATATTTTGTGGCGTATTCATATATACCTTTGTATGTGTCAGATTATACTAGACCGGTGAAGACCCGTTACGTCATAATACACGATGGCAAATGTTGCCATCGTGTATTATGATTTTTCCGCTCTTCCATGGTCTCTCTACATCTTCCTTGGAATAGGTTTTACCACATTTTTCTTTTGCCTGATGGCGCCCCTCTCTCTTCATCGCCCCTCTCCATCATCTCTCTACCTCTTCCATCGTCTTTTCCGGGTGATTCTCCGTCTCGGTGGCTCTTTCTCTCCATCGCATCCTATGTGAGTTCTCGTCTCTCTGTCGCCTCATGTAGAAATTCAAGTCGAGATAGGTTTTTTTCTTGCGATCCATGGCTAGATGCATAAATCCCACTTGATTGATTATGACAAGGCAAGTTTTTACCTATTTTTATACATTTTTTCGCATTTTTCTGTTTATTTTTGTAGCTAGGTCTTTGTTTTTATTTTACGCCTCAAATTTTTTGGTGGGTGTTTTTGTTTTTTTTCATGAGAGATCTCCCCCCCCCCACACCAAATAATAATAATAATAATAATAATAATAATAATAATAATAATAATAATTAAAAAAAAAATAAAGTCCACTTGGCGTACATATTCATCAGCCCCTCACACCCCTCCAACTAAACACCATATCGGACTGGAAATTTAAAAAAATAAAATAAAAATCCAAATACTTGACATGGCAATAGAAATAGTTGAATTATTTTTGGACGATTCTCTTTGTGATTCTTTATTTTTATGTGTGATTTAGGATTGTTGCATTGTGTTCCTGGCTCCCGACTCTTTACTCCCAACCAATGATATTTAGACTGTATTTGATTTTGTCATGCTATTTATAAGATGTGATTTCTCATGTGTTTTATTTTATGATAGGAAGATTTAAGGTTTGAGATTCAATAATTTTCCATATTCTTGTTGTTCTTATTTTAGAAATTTGGATTTATTACCTTTCCTACAAATCTTATTATATGATTTAGTTTTGTTTAAAGAAATTGAACTCTTAGGTCCATTTAGTACTGATGCCGTTACTTTATCATTTGGTTGGCTATTATGCACCACTTAGTATATTTATATGATATATGATATATACGGGAGCAAATTTTAGTTTCGTTGACCCTTCAATTTAATTTCAAAATTTTTAAGGCAAGACAACTCATTTTCTTACCAACCATGGATAGATGCACAAATCAAGGGAATCTTTGATGCTGCCAATATTATTTTGTATTAAATGTGCTTCAAAGCTATATTTAAATACTATTTATTTTCCTTATATAGTACTTAGAGAAATTAAATTGGTATCAAAAAAATCATTATTGTCGCACTCTCCATTAATTTTATATCTACTGCACAGGTCATCCCTATCTGTGAAATTTTGTGAAAAAATGACCCTTCTTCTCTTTTCTTTTTATCTAGGTTATCGATTATCGATCTTTCAATTTCAAATCTAAACTGAGTCCAGGTACTATTGGTGCTATATTTTTGGGAGGTTCGTAATTGTTGGTTGTTCTTTGGTATTTTCTTCAATTTCAGATCTGAACTAAGGAAAAAAGGAAGTGATATCGACTGTAGGGCATCTTTTATATCTTTTTATATTGTGTGCTACTGATTTTGAAGGGACAATCAAACAATCATCTTTTGGATGGTGGTTTCAGTATATTCATCTCTTACAATTAGGTAACTTAATTTTTTTTTCTTATTATTTTTTTGAAAAACTTCGAAGCTAACAATGAGAAACAAAAATGAGATAAGCAGCCATGAATTGTTGAGGGAATGCATATAAATGATTGAATATTTTTTATGTATTTTTTTGTGCAAACTTCACTACATTAATTCCTCATGTTGGGTACATGTATTTGTGAAACAGAAAGCTACACGTGTTATATGATAAGTCAACAAGTAATTACACATCAATTGTTGCTTTAAGCATTAATATTTCTATTGTTAGTTTTTTTTTCTAATTTGAATTAATAATAATGTGATTTGTCCTTCTTTTTATTATAAAGTTAGAAATTGTATGGCTAATTTGTTTTATTTTTTTTTCAAATTTTTGTCAATTTTGATCAGATTTTTTGGCATAGAAGATTTCAGTTGATGAGAGAGTGAATTCATATTGATTTTAGGTGTCTTGGTATATATTGGTAGGATCACTTGAGATCAGGTATGGTGGTACAGAAAGGTGGGGGAAATTAGGGCTGGTATGACACAAGTACAGGCTTGATACTAGTTGCATTCAAGGAAAGGCATTGGTACAAGGGTAGGTTTTTTAGTATCAAAACAGTGAGGAGAAGGAAGAAATAATGTTTGTTATGATGGTTATCAATTTCGGTGAGCTGATTTCTTAGTTGGTACAGTGGTTGGTACTAATGGATGCAAAGGAATTGGGTTTATACAAAAGGCAATCGTCACTACCATGACTGTTACCATGTTCGTTGACCCGTTTAGTTTAGAATTAGGTGAGTTTACTTTAGTATATTAAATTCTGCCTAAAGTTTCAAGTAACATATTGAATTTGATATATATCATGTCTTGATATTTAATAGTGCATGTACTTTAGTTACATATCATCAGAGGTGCTTTCTCCTCTTTTTAGTACATTTTAATAATTGTAAAATTATTTATCTTACATTCTATGTAGGACATTCAAATTTTTCTTAATATTTAAACTTTTTATATAGTCTAGAATATGTTTATGAGCTGACATATTCAATACGATTGGATTATACATCGTAATTATGCACATAATGTGCAGATTTGAAAGATTACGAGTAAATTTGAACATTTCAAGCTATTTTACATTCATTTTAAGTCATTTTATCACAATAAACTATATTTATGCTTTTTTATATAGTCTAGAATAAGTTTACGAATTCACCGATTTAAAACAATTGGATTATACATTATAATTACGAATATAATGTGCAGATTTTAGAGATTTTGAGTATATTTGAGCATTTCAAACGATTTTGCATTCATTTTAACTCCTTTGATCACAATAATTTCTATTTATACTCTTTATATGGTCTAGAATATGTTTATAAGGTCAATTATTCAAAAAGATTAGTTTGTACAATGTAATTATTCACATAATATGCAGATTTTTCAGATTTTAGTATATTTCAGAATTTTAAGTGATTTTTCATTCATTTTAAGTCATTTAATCTCCATTATTTCTATATATGCTATATATATAGTCTAAAATATGTTTAAGCGATCAATTAATCAAAAAGATTGGTTTATACGTTGTAAGTATTCACATAATGTGCAGATTTTACAGATTCTGAGTATATTTGAGCATTTTAAGCGATTTTGATCTCATTTTTTAAGTATTTTGATCTCAAAAATCTACATTGAAGCTCTTTATATAGTCTAGAATATGTTTATGAGCTAAATTATTCAAAACAATTGCATTATACATTGTAATCATTCACGTAATATGCATATTTTGCAGATTCTAAGTTTATTTGAGCATTTCAATTGATGTTACATTCATTTTAAATTATTTGATGACAATAATCTATATTTAAGCTCTTTATATTGTCTAGAATATGTTTATGAGCTCAATTATTCAAAACGATTGGATTATACATTGTAATTATTCACATAATGTGCATATTTTACAGATTCTAAGTTTATTTGAACATTTCAATTGATGTTGCATTCATTTTAAGTTATTTGATGACAATGATCTATATTTAAGCTCATTATATAGTCTAGTATTTCAAGCAATTTTGCATTCATTTTAAGTTATTTGATGATAATAATCAACATTTATGCTCTTTATATAGTTTATAATATATTTATGAACTCATTTATCCAAAATGATTGGATTATACATTATAGTTATTCAAAAAAATTTGCAAATTTTACAGATTCAGAGTAGATTTGAGCATTTCAACCGATTTTAAATTTATTTTAAATCATTTGATCACAATAATCTATATTAATGCTCTTTATATAAGCTAGAATTTGTTTACGAATTCATTTATTCCAAAGCATTGGATTATACATTGTTTTATCACATAATGTGCAGATTTTAATGATTCTGAGTATATTTGAGGATTTCAAGGAATTTTGCATTCGTTTTAAGTGATTTATTCACAATAATATATATTTAAGACCTTTATTTTGTCTAGAATATGTTTATGATATAACTTATTCAAAACGTTTGGATTATACATTGTAATTATGCACATCATATGCAGATTTGAAAGATTCTGTGTATATTTGAGCATTTCAAGCGATGTTGCATTCATTTTAAGTCATTTGATCACAATAAGCTATATTTATGCTTTTAATATAGTTTAGAATATGTTTATGAACTCACTTATTCAAAACGATTGGATTATACATTGTAATTATGCACATGATGTGCAGATTTTACTGATTCTGAGTACATTTGTCATTTGAACACAATAATCTATGTTTAAACTCTTTATATAGATTTGAATATATTTATGAACTTACTTATTCAAAATGATTATATTATACATTGTAATTAAGAAACATAATGTGCAGATTTTACAGATTATGAGTATATTTGAGCATTTCAACCGATTTTGCATTAATATTAAGTCATTTGATCACAATAATCTATTTTTAACTCTTTATATAGTTTATAATATGTTTATGAACCATTTATTCAAAACAATTGGATTATACATTATAATTATTCACATAATTTGCAGATTTTACAGATTCTGAGTAAATTTAAGAATTTCATGCGATTTTGCATTCATTTTAAGTTATTTGATGACAATAATCTATATTTATGCCCTTTATATGGTTTATAATATGTTTATGAACTCATTTATTCAAAATAATTGGATTATACATTATAATTGTTCACATAATTTGCAGTTTTTTCAGATTTTGAGTATATTTGAGCATTTCA
This sequence comes from Rhynchospora pubera, assembly GCA_028095005.1. Taxonomy (NCBI): domain Eukaryota; kingdom Viridiplantae; phylum Streptophyta; class Magnoliopsida; order Poales; family Cyperaceae; genus Rhynchospora; species Rhynchospora pubera. The sequence goes on along the minus strand of CM051462.1, from coordinate 205,160,368 downwards.
AGCGATTTTAAATTCATTTTTAAGTTATTTGATCACAATAATCTATATTGACGCTCTTTATATAGTCTAGAATATGTTTACGAACTCAATTATTCAAAAGCATTGTATTATACATTGTAATTTTTTGCATAATGTACAGATTTTAAAGATTATGAGGTTATTTGAGCATTTGAACTGATTTCGCATTCGTTTTAAGTGATTTGAATACAATAATATATATTTAAGCTCTTTGTTTTGTCTAGAATATGTTTATGATATAACTTATTCAAAACAATTGGATTATACTTTTTAATTATGCACATAATGTTCATATTTGAAAGATTCTGAGTATATTTGAGTATTTCAAGGTATTTTGTATTCATTTTAAATCATTTGATCACAATAAACTACATTTATAATTTTTTATATAGTGTAGAATATGTTTTTACGAAACAATTGGATTATACGTTGTAATTACGAATATAATATGCAGATTTTAAAGATTTTGAGTATATTTGAGCATTTCAATCGATCTTGCATTCATTTTAACTCATTTAATCACAATAATCTATATTTATGCACTTTATATAGTCTATAATATGTTTATGTGGTCAGTTATTCAAAAAGATTGGTTTAAAAATTGTAATTATTTATATAATGTGCAGATTTTACGGATTCTAAGTATATTTTAGCATTTTAAGCGATTTTCCATTCATTTTAAGTCATTTGATCACAATAAGTTATAAATATTCTTTGTATAGTCTGGATTATGTTTATGCGGTCAATTATTCAAAAAGATTGGTTTTATACATTGTAAGTATTCACATAATGTGCATATTTTACCGATTCTGAGTATATTTTAGCATTTTAAGCGATTTTGCTCTCATTTTAAGTATTTTGATAAGAACAATCTACATTTGAGCTCTTTATGTGGTCTAGAATATGTTTGTGAGCTCATAATTCAAAATGGTTGGGTTATACATTCAAAATGATTCTGAGTATATTTGATCTTTTCAAACGATTTTCCATTCAATTTAGATCATTTGATAATAATCATCTATATTTATGTTCTTTATATAGTATAGAATTTATTTATCAACACACTTATTTAAAATAATTGGATTATACATTGTCTACACACATAATTTGCAGATTTTACAAATTCTGTGTATATTTTGGCATTTGAAGCGATTTTGCATTTATTTTAAATTATTTGATGATAATAATCTATATTTAAGCTCTTTATATAGTCTAGAATATGTTTATGAGCTCATATATTCAAAACGATTGGATTATACATTGTAATTACTCACTTAATATTTGGATTTTACAATTTATTAGTACATTTGAGCATTTCAAACGATTTTGTATTCATTTTAAGTCATTTGACCAGAGTAATCTATATTTATGATCTTTATATAGTTTAGAATATGTTTCTGAACTAAGTTAAAGATTCTGAGTATATTGGAGCATTTGAAGCGATTTTGCATTCATTTTAAGTCATTCGATCACAACAATCTATAAATAAGCTCTTTATAAAGTCTAGAATATGTTTATGAGCTCAATTATTCAAAACGATTGGATTGTACAATATAATTATTCACATAATATGCAGATTTTACATATTCTGAATATATTTAAGCATTTTAAGCGATTTTGCATTTATTTTAAGTCATTTGATCACAATAATGTATATTAAAGCTCTTTATATAGTCTAGAATATATTTATGATATCACTTATTAAAAACAATTGGATTATACATTGTAATTATGCACATAATATTCAGATTTGAAAGATTCTGAGTATATTTGAGCATTTCAAGCGATTTTGCATTAATTTTAAGTCATTTGATTACAATAATCTATATTTAAGCTCTTTATATTGTGTAGAATTTGTTTATGAGCTCAATTATTCAAAATGATTGGATTATACATTGTAATTATTCACATATTGTGCAGATTTAACAGATTCTGAGTATATATGAGCATTTGAAGCGATTTTGTATTTATTTTAAGTCATTTGATAACAATAATATATATTTATGCTCTTTATATAGTTTAAATATGTTTATGTGGTCAATTATTAAGAAAGATTGGATTATACATTGTAATTATTCACATAATATGCAGATTTTACAGATTCTGAGTATATTTTAGCATTTCAAGCGATTTTGCATTCAATTTGTTATTTGATCACAATAATGTATATTTAAGCTCTTCATATAGTCTAGAATATGTTTATAATATCACTTATTCAAAACAATTGGATTATACATTGTAATTATGCACATAATATTCAGATTTGAAAGATTCTGAGTATATTTGAGCATTTCAAATGATTTTGCATTAATTTTAAGTCATTTGATCACAATAATCTATATTTAAGCTCTTTATAGTTTGTCGAATTTGTTTATGAGCTCAATTATTCAAAATGAATGGATTATACATTGTAATTATTCACATATTGTATATGAGCATTTGAAGCGATTTTGCATTTATTTTAAGTCATTTGATCACAATAATCTATATTTATGCTCTTTATATAGTTTAGAATATGTTTATGAGGTCAATTATTAAGAAAGAATGGATTATACGTTGTAATTATTCACATAATGTGCAGATTTGACAAATTCTAAGTATATTTGAGCATTTTAAGCGATTTTGCATTCATTTTTAAGTCATTTGATGACAATAATCTATATTTAATCTCTTTGTAAAGTATAGAATATGTTTAAAAACTCACTTATTCAAAATGATTGGATTATAAATTGTAATTATTCACATAATATACAGATTTTACAATTTCTGAGTCTATTTGAGCATTTCAAATGATTCTGTATTCTTTATACTTGACCACAGTAATCTATATTTATGATCTTTTATATAGTTTAGAATATGTTTCTAAACTAATTTATTCAAAACGATTGGATTATACATTGTAATTGCGCAAATAATTTGAAGATTTTAAAGATTCTGAGTACATTGAAGCATTTCAAGCGATTTTACATTCATTTTAAGTTATTTTATCACAATATAATCTATATTTAAGCTATTTATATAGTCTAAAATATGTTTATGAGCTCTATTATTCAAAACGATTGGATTATACATTTTAATTATTCACATAATGTGCTTATTATACAGATTCTAAGTTTATTTGAGCATTTCAATTGATTTTGCATTCATTTTAAGGTATTTGATGACAATATTCTATACTTAAGCTCTTTGTACAGTTTAGAATATGTTTAAGAGCTAAATTATTCAAAACAATTGGATTATACATTGTAATTATTTACATAATGTACATATTTTACAGATTCTAAGTTTATTTGAGCATTTCAAGCCATTTTACATTCGTTTTAAGTGATTTGATCACACTAATATATATTTAAACTCTTTATTTTATCTATATTATGTTTAGGATATAAATTACTCAAAATGAATTGATTATAAATTGTTATTATGCACATCATGTGCAGATTTGAAAGATTCTGAGTATATTTAAGCATTTAAGACTATTTTGCATTCATTTTAATTAATTTGATCTCAATAATCTACATTTAGCCTCTTTATATAGTCTAGAATATGTTTATGAACTCGAATAAAATGATTGGATTATACATTGTAATTACGAACAAATGTGCAGATTTTACAGATTCTGAGAATATTTTAACATTTCAAACGATTTTACATTCATTTTGAGTCATCTGATCACAATAATCTATATTTAACCACTTTATATAGTCTAGAATATGTTTATGAACTCACTTATTCAAAAAGATGGGATTATACACTGTAATTATGCTCAAAATGTGCAATTTTTATAGATTCTCAGTATATTTGAGAATTTTAAACGATTTTTGCCTTCAATTTGAGACATTTGTTTGCGATAATGTATATATTTAAGCTCTTTACATAGGCAAAAATTTGTTTACGAGCACACTCATGTAAAGCGATTGGATTGTTTATTGTAAGGGAAAATTTTTTCTATACCCCTCAGAAACGAGGAAATACAGGATTTGCCCCTCAAAAGTTCAAACTTCTGATTTTACCCCCCTAAAATTCAGACGCCTTCTGTATTTGCCCTTCTACCATATTTTATATCAGAAAAATTAGATAAATAATAAAAAATAAAAAATCTGACGATTATACCCTTACTGATCTAACCAAGTCGATTCGATCGAACCCAATCGAATCGAACTTTCTGTCTTCCCTTTTTCTCTCGTAGAATGTTTTTCTCTCTCACGCGCGCAGACAGAGAAGAAGATAAACCTAAATCGAAGAATATCGATCTCTCCATCTCGCACCAACAATTTCTCCCACCCCACCCCACACGCCAACAATCGTCTTTTGTTTAGATGCAAGCTCACAAATTAGAAGATGCCGTGTGCAACTAAATCTTTGTTCACTAACATCTTCAAAAGCAGTACATAGAAGCACATATAAAAAGCAGTACATAGCAGTACACATTTCAACAACAACAAACATAGCAACAACAAAGGCACTAATCTAATCTAATTCATCCATCATCTAATATAATCCACTACAACACTACTTTTTTTTTTTAGACAAGTTGACAGGGGCTGTCAACAAAATAAAAAATAAAAGACCAAAAAAGTAAAAAAGAAAAAAAAAACAAGAAATCAACAGTGCTTCAGCATGGCCTTTCCTTCAAGCAAAATCCATTGTACCAGTATAGCAGGCGTCCTCATAAAGTCCTTGAAAATGTGAAGTAAGAGCAATGTAAGAGCTAGAACTGGTACGAGAAGTTGCAGTTCAGTCCATACTCTTGCAATGTAAGAGCAATGTACAAAGAGGTACAGACTATCATTGTGCAGAACTTCTAGAACTTGCCAATTCCAGAATTCGCCAATTGAGCTTCTAATGCAGCAACTAGCTCGGAGTCGAGAGATGGAACAACAACATTTGAATTTGTTGCATACCTCACATACTCGTCATCTCACTTCCAGAATTTGCACCTAGTATTCTTTTAGAAAAATAGAAAATTCAAATATAACTCAAATGTAATTGATATCAACAAGTTCAGAGATCAACTAAAACTTGAATTAAATAAATTGGGCACTACTAATTTTATAGAGAAGTCCTTGTCATATAAATTGAGAACAACATATCTGAATTTTCTTTCTTTCTTTTTTCTTTTTAACGCAAATATAATTTGAAAATACGCAAACTCAATATTCACCATCCTTTATCATATTTTTAATTGCAGAGTTTAAATTGCACGGTTTAGATATTTTAAATTGCACAATATAGGGTTACACAATTACTTTCAGATTTCTACCATATTGGCAAAATATACAATTTCTTTCTTTTGGATCGAGAGTACAGACTGAGACATCTACTAGAGTACAGACCAGAGATCTTTCAAATTTTATCCAATTCAGTGAACTTGTTTAAAAATTTTCATTTTATAAAAAAATATCAAATTCTGACAAAATTCTAAAGTATCACAATTACAACTATTGAACATTAAAAACCATGTTTGTCTATTTACCTTGTTTAAGCATTTGTAGGACTCTCTTCCTGGATTTGATGTTGTTCTGCTCACAAACGTCATCACGTTGACACCGCAGTCTAGGCATGGCACAAGAAGCAAACATTCACTTCGACTTGCCTCGGAAGCGACGCTCGGAGACAGTGATTGCGAGATGGATTCTGTTCTACTCGATCGACGATGCATGCTAGGGTTTTAGAAAGGATAGCGGGAGCAGGGTGGGGGGGGTGAAGATCTTGTGGAGGAGAGGAGAAATCTTTTGATTTGGCGTGTGGGGTGGGGTGGGAGAAATTGTTGGTGCGAGATGGAGAGATCGATATTCTTCGATTTAGGTTTATCTTCTTCTCTGTCTGCGCGCGAGAGAGAAAACAAACATTTCTACGAGAAAAAAAGGGAAGAGAGTTCGATTCGATTGGGTTCGATTGAATCGACTTGGTTAGATCAGCCATGGAGTTAGATTCAAGGGTATAATGGTCAGATTTTTTTATTTTTATTATTTATCTAATTTTTCTGATATAAAATATGGCAGAAGGGCAAATACAGAAGGCGTCTGAATTTCAGGGGGGCAAAATCAGGAGTTTGAACTTTCGAGGGGCAAATCCTGTATTTCCTCGGTTCTGAGGGGTATAGAAAAAATTTTCCCTTATTGTAATTACATAAATAATGTGCAAATTTTAAAGATTCTGTGTATATTTGGGTATTTCAAGCGATTTTGTTTTCACTTTAAGTCATTGTTGATAATAATCTATACTTATGCTCTTTATATAGTCTAGAATATGTTTAGAACTCACTTATTCAAAATGATTGGATTATAAATTGTAATTATTCACATAACTTGCAGATTTTACAGATTCTGAGTAAATTTGAGCATTTCAAGCGATTTTGAATTTATTTTAAGTCATTTGATCACAATAATCTATATTGATGCTCTTTGTATAATCTAAAGTATGTTTACGAGCTCACTTATTCAAAACAATTGGATTATACATTCTAATTATGCACATAATGTGCAGATTTGAAATATTCTGTGTATATTTGAGAATTTCAAATGATTTTCCATTCATTTTAAATCATTTTATCAAAATCATCTATATTTATGATCATTATATAGTTTAGAATTTATTTATGAACACACTTAGTCAAAATGATTGGATTATACATTGTAATTACACACATAATTTGCAGATTTTACAGATTTTGTGTATATTTTGGCACTTCGAGCGATTTTGCATTTATTTTAAGTTATTTGATGACATAATCTATATTTAAGCTCTTTATATAGTCTAGAATTTGTTTATGAGCTCACATATTTAAAACGATTGGATTAGACATTGTAATTATTCACATAATATACGGATTTTACAATTTCTGAGTTTATTTGAACATTTCAAACGATTTCATATTCATATTTTAAGTCATTTGACCACGATAATCAATATTTATGATCTTTATATACTTTAGAATATGATTATGAGGTCAGTTATTAAGAAAGACTGGTTTATACATTGTAATTATTCACATAATAATGTGCAGATTTTACAAATTTTAAGTATATTTGAGCATTTTAAGCGATTTTGCATTCATTTTAAGTCATTTGATCGCAATAATCTATTATTAAGCTCTTTATAAAGTCTAGATTATATTTATGAGCTCAATTATTCAAAATGATTGGATTGTACATTGAAATTATTCACATAATATGCAGATTTTACAGATTCTGACTATATTTGAGCATTTCAAGCGCTTTTGCATTCATTTTAAGTTATTGGATCAGAATAATGTATATTAAATCTCTTTATATAGTCTAGAATATGTTTAAGATATCACTTATTCAAAACTATTTGATTATAAATTGTAATTATGCAAATAATGTTCAGATTTTAAAGATTCTGAGTATATTTGAGCATTTCAAAGGATTTTGCAATAACTTTAAGTCATTTGATCACAATAATCTATATTTAAGCTCTTTATATTGTGTATAATATGTTTATGAGCTGAATTATTCAAAACGATTGGATTATACATTGTAAGTATTCACATATTGTCCAGATTTTACAGATTCTGAGTATGTTTGAGGATTTGAAGCGATTTTGCATTCATTTTAAGTAATTTGATCACAACAATCTATATTTATGCTCTTTATATTGTCTTGAATAAGTTCAAGAGGTCAATTATTAAGAAGTAATGGTTTATACATTGTAATTCTTCACATGATGTGCAGATTTGGCAAATTCTTAGTATATTTGAACATTTTAATCGATTTTACGTTAATTTAAGTCATTTGATTTCAATAATCTATATTTAAGATCTTTATATAGTTTAGAATATGTTTATGAACTCGCTTATTCTAACGATTGTATTACACATTGTAATTATTCACATAATATACGGATTTCACAATTTCTGTGTATATTTGTGCATTTCAATTGATTTTGTATTCATTTTAAGTCATTTGACCACAGTAATCTATATCTATGATCTTTATATCATTTATAATATGTTTCTAAACTAAGTTATTCAAAACGATTGGATTATACAGACACAATCACACACATAATGTGCATATTTTAAAGATTATGAGTATATTGGAGTATTTCAAGCGATCTTGCATTCATTTTATGTTATTTGATCAAAATAATCTCTATTTAAGCTCTTTATATAGTCTATAATATTTTTATGACCTGAATTATTCAAAACGATTGGATTATACTTTGTAATTATTCACATAATGCGCATATTTTACAGATTCTAAATTTCTTTGAACATTTCAATTGATTTTCCATTCATTTTAAGTCATCTGAACAAATAGTCTATATTTAAGTTCTTGATATTGTCTAGAATATGTTTATGAGCTCACAGTTTCAATACGATTCGATTATACATTGTGATTATTCACATAATGTGTAGATTTTACAGATTAAGGTATATTTAAGCATTTCAAGCGATTTTGCATTCATTTTAAATCATTTGATCACAACCATCTATATTGAAGATCTTTATATAGTCAAAAATATGTTTATGAACTCACTTATTCTAAACAATTGCATTATACATTGTAATTACGCATACAATGTGTAGATTTTAAAGATTCTGAGTATATTTGAGCATTTCAAGCGATTATGCATTTATTCAAGTCATTTGACCACAATAATCTATAATTAAGCTCTTTATAAAGTCTTGAATATGTTTATGAGTTCAATTATTCAAAACGATTGGATTGTACATTGTAATTATTCACATAATATGCAGCTTTTACAGATTCTGAATATATTTGAGCATTTCAAGAGATTTTGTATTCATTTTAAGTCATTTGATCACAATAATCTATATTTAAGCTCTTTATATAGTCTAGAATATGTTATGATATCACAAGTTTAGCTACGGTGAGTCGAGACCAATACTCCTAGATCTAGATCAAAATGACCGATCCAAACCGTCCAATATGATCTCCCTATTGAAATCTCCATGTAGACCAAATTTTTTCATTTTTTTGAAATTTTTAAGTATTTTTTTGAAACTTTAGAAAATCGTTAATCTAATTGGTTCTGAACCATTCAAAAACATCAGTTTTTAAAAATCCAGAAAAAATACTTAAAAATTTCGAAAAAATAAAAAATTTGGTTTGCACGGAGATTTCAATAGGGAGATCATATTGGACGGTTTGGATCGGTCATTTTGATCTAGATCTAGGAGTATTGGTCGCGACTCACCGGAGGGTCCGTGAGTCGCGACTCACCGTAGCTAAACTCATGATATCACTTATTCAAAACGATTGGATAATAAATTGTAATTATGCAAATGATGTTCAGATTTTAAAGATTCTGAGTATATTTGAGCATTTCAACCGATTTTGCATTAATTTTAAGTCATTTGATAACAATAATCTATATTTAAGCTTTTTATATTGCGTAGAATATTTGTATGGGCTCAATTATTCAAAACGATTGGATTGTACATTGTAATTATTCACGTATTGTGCAGATTTTACAGATTCTGAGTGTATTTGAGAATTGAAGAGATTTTGCATTCATTTTAAATCGTTTGATTACAATAATCTATATTTATGCTCTTTATATAGTCTAGAATATGTCTATGAGCTTAATTATTCAAAACGATTGGATCATACATTGTAATTATTCACATAATGTGCATATTTTACAGATAATAAGTTTCTTTGAACATTTCAATCTATTTTTCATTCATTTTAAGTCATCTGATCACAATAATATATATTTAAGCTCTTCATATAGTCTAAAATATGTTTATGAGCTCACATATTCAAAATGATTGGATTATACATTGTAATTATTCACATAATGGGCAGATTTTACCGATTATTAGTATATTTAAGCATTTCAAGCAATTTTGCATTCATTTTAAATCATTTGATCACGATCATCTATATTTAAGATCTTTATATTATCAAGAATATGTTTATGAACTCTTTTATTCTAAACGATTGCATTATACATTGTAATTATGCACATAATGTGTAGATTTTAAAGATTCTGAGTATATTTGAGCATTTCAAGCGATTTTGCATTTATTTAAGTCATTTGATCACAATAATCTATAATTAAGCTCTTTATAAGAGGAATGATATACTACACTATGGTGTATACATGCCCCATGCACTGATTTTTTCTACCGTCGGATCGCTCTAATTTTCGAGGTATGATTTTGATGAAAGGCTGGGATAGAGGCGCTAGAGGCTCTCAGTTTTCTCCGTTTCATTAAAATTTTCTGTCTTCTGTTGAATCCTCCGTCTGAAGATTCTCTGTCTTTCAAACAAAAAAAAAGGAATACCTTGACAGCCTTGTCACCTCTACCGCCTCAGCAACTCTCGCTTTCCCCCACTTCATCTCGCAATTCTCTCTTTCATCGCATCGACAATATTCTCTCTCCTTCACTCCTTTGTCGACCTTTCCTCCCTTCTAGCGTTCTGTGCTCCTTGGATTCGTCGATTGACAGTATGACACCAGTGGAGGCGAAACCAACAATAGAAAGGGGCGAAGGTCCAAATTAACAGGCGAGAAAAGATACCTTTGTTTATTTTTTTATTCATTTGAGATATATAAATCAAATATTCTTGCCTTCTTTTCATTGTTATGAAAGTTCTTAACTTTTAGCGTACATATATATCAGAGAAAGGGTATGATGTGTGACCAAAAACAGAACAATCGTCTAGGTTGTTTTAAGATGTGTGAGCTCAAGTTGGCAAATCCTAAGAGAGAAGCGCGCAGAGTGAAGTGACGAAAGTACAAACTAAGAGAGAGAGAATCGTGCAAATAAGAGTTTTGCCGTTCAATTTGGTGCAAACGGAGATGAGACCATGAGTGCGAAGAGAGGTGCGAACGGAGAATTAAACAGAAGGAGACGGAGAATCGAATAGCAATCAGCGCCATAATCCAATCCACTCATCTAAATCTGGTGCACGATTTTTAAAGCGATCCAAAGGCTCAGAAATTCAGTGTATGAGGATTCAATGCTCCAGAGTGTAGTATATCTTTCCTCTATAGAGTCTAGAATATGTTTATGAGTTCAATTATTCAAAACTATTGGATTGTACATTGTAATTATTCATATTATATTCAGCTTTTACAGATTCTGAGTATATTTGAGCATTTCAAGCGATTTTGCATTAATTTTAAGTCATTTGATCACAATCATGTATATTTAAGCTCTTTATATTATCTAGAATATGTTTATGATATCACTTATTCAAAACGATTGGATTATATATTGTAATTAGGCAAATAATGTGCAGATTTTAAAGATTCTGAGTATATTGGAGCATTTCAAGCGATTTTGCATTCATTTTAAGTTATTTGATCACAATAATCTATATTTAAGCTCAATTATTCAAAACGATTGGATTATACATTGTAATTCATCACATAATGTGCAGATTTTATAGATTCTGAGTATATTTGAGCATTTAAAGCGATTTTACATTCATTTAAGCCATTTGATCAAAATAATCTATATTTAAGCTCTTTATATAGTCTTGAATATGTTTATGAGGTTAATTATTAAAAAAGATTGGTTTATACATTGTAATTATTCACATAATGTGCAGATTGGACAAATTCTAAGTATATTTGAGCATTTTAAGCGATTTTGCTTTCATTTTAAGTCATATGATCACAATAATTTGTATTTAAGCTCCTTATATAGTTTAGAATATATTTATGAACTCACTTATTCCAAATGATTGGATTATATAATGTAATTATTCACATAATATACGCATTTTACAATTTTTGAGTATATTTGAGCATTTCAAAAGATTTTGTATTTTTTTTATGTCATTTGACCACAGTAATCTATATTTATGATCTTTATATAGTTAAGAATATGTTTCTGAACTAAGTTATTCAAAACGATTGGATTATACATTGTAATTGCGCACATAATGTGCAGATTTTAAAGATTCTGAGTATATTGGAGCATTTCAAGCGATTTTGCATTCATTTTAAGTTATTTGATCACAATAATAAAAATTTAAGCTCTTTATATAGTCTAAATATGTTTATAAGATCAATTATTCAAAACGATTGGATTATATATTGTAATTATTCACATAATGTGCATATTATACAGATTCTAATTTTATTTGAGCATTTCAATTAAATTTGCGTTCATTTTAAGTTATGTGAGGATAATATTCTATATTTAAGCTCTTTATATACTCTAGAATATATTTATGAGCTCACATATTCAATACGATTGGATTATACATTGTAATTATTCACATAATATGCAGATTTTACAGATTCTGAGTATATTTAAGCATTTCAAACGATTTTGCATTCACTTTAAGTCATTTGAAGACAATAATCTATATTTATGATCTTTATATGGTTTATAATATGTTTATGAACTCATTTGTTCGAAAAGATTGGATTATACATTATAATTATTCACATAATTTGCAGATTTTACAGATTCTTAGTATATTTGAGCATTGCAAGCGATTTTGAATTCATTTTAAGTCATTTGATCACAATAATCTATATTGATTCTCTTTATATGTTCTCGAATATGTTTACGAATTCACTTATTCATAAGAATTGGATTATACATTGTAATTTATCACATAATGAGCAGATTTATAGATTCTGAGTATATTTGAGCATTTCAAGCTATTTTGCATTCATTTTAAGTCAGCATCAATATTGATCACAATAATATATATTTAAGCTCTTTATTATTTTTCTAGAATATGTTTATGATATAACTTACTGAAAACTATTGGATTATACATTGTAATTATGAACATAATGTGCAGATTTGAAAGATTCTGAGTATATTTGAGCATTTCAAGCGATCTTGCATTCATTTTAATTCATTTTATGTCAATAATCTATATTGAACCTCTTTAGATAGTTTAGAATATGTTTATGAACTCAATTATTCAAAACGATTGGATTATACATTGTAATTACGCACATAATTTGCAGATTTTACAGATTCTGATAATATTTGAATATTTCAAGCGATTTTACATTCATTTTAAGTCAACTGTTCACAATAATATATATTTAAGCTCTCTTTATAATGTCTCGAATATGTTTATGAACTCACTTATTTAAAAATATTGGATTATACATTGTAATTAGGCTCAAAATGTTCAGATTTTAAAGATTCTGAGTATATTTGAACATTTCAAGCGATTTTTGCATTCAATTTAAGACATTTGTTCACGATAATCTATATTTAAGCTCTTAACAAAGCCTATAATATGTTTAAGAACACACTCATTGAAAATGAATGGATTATTCATTGTAATTACACACATAATGTGCAAATTTTACATATTCTGTGTATATTTGGGTATTTCAAGTGATTTTGCATTCATTTTAAGTCATTTGATAACAGTAATCTATAATAAAGCTCTTTGTAAAGTCTTGAATATGTTTATGAGCTCAATTATTCAAAACGATTGGATTGTACATTGTAATTATTCACATAATATGCAGATTATACAGATTCGGATATTTGAGCATTTCAAGCGATTTTGCATTCAATTTAAGTCATTTGATCACAATAATCTATATTTAAGCTCTTTATATAATTTAAAATATTTTTATGAACTCACTTATTCCAAACGATTGGATTATATAATATAATTATTCACATATTATACGGATTTTACAATATCTGAGTATATTTGAGCATTTCAAAAGATTTTGTATTCATTTTAAGTCATTTGACAACAGTAATCTATATTTATGATCTTTATAGTTTAGAATATGTTTCTGAACTAAGTTATTCAAAACGATTGGATTATACATTGTAATTACGCACATAATGTGCAGATTTTAAATATTCTGAGTATATTGGAGCATTTCAGTGATTTTGTATTTATTTTAAGTTATTTGATCACAATAATCTAAATTTAAGCTCTTTATATAATCTAAAATATGTTTATGAGCTAAATTATTCAAAACGATTGGATTATACATTGTAATTATTCACGTAATGCGCATATTATACAGATTCTCAGTTTATTTGAGCATTTCAACTGATTTTGCATTAATTTTAAGTTATTTGATGACAATATTCTATATTTATGCACTTTATATAGTCTAGAATATGTTTATGAGCTCACATATTCAATACGATTGGATTATACATTGTAATTATTCACATAATATGCAGATTTTACAGATTCTGTGTATATTTAACCATTTCAAGCGATTTTGCATTCACTTTAAGTCGTTTGATGACAATAATCTGCATTTGTGCTCTTTATATAGTTTATAATATGTTTATGAACTCATTTATTCGAAACGATTGGGTTATTCATTATAATCATTTACATAATTTGCAGATTTTACAGATTCTGAGATATTTGAGCATTTCAAGCGACATTGAATTCATATTAAGTCATTTGATCACAATAATCTATTTGATGCTCTTTATATGGTCTAGAATATGTTTATGAACTCACTTTTTCACAAGCATTGGGTTATACATTGTAATTTATTTCATAATGTGCAGATTTTAAAGATTCTGAGAATATTTGAGCATTTCAAGCTATTTTACATTCGTTTTAAGTGATTTGATCACAATAATATATATATATATATAAGCACTTTATTTTATCTAGAATATGTTTATGATATAACTTATTCAAAACGATTGGATTATACATTTTAATTATGCACATAATATGCAGATTTGAAAGATTCTGAGTATATTTGAGCATTTCAAGCGATTTTGCATTCATTTTAATTCATTTGATCTCAATATTCTATATTTCACCTCTTTATATAGTCTAGAATATGTTTATAAACTCAATTATTCTAAACAATTGGATTATACATTGTAATTACGCACATAATTTGCAGATTTTACAGATTCTGAGAATATTTGAACATTTCAAGCGATTTTATATTCATTTTAAGTTATCTGATCACAATAATTTATATTTAAGCTCTTTATATAGTCTCGAATATGTTTATGAACGCACTTATTTAAAAAGATTGGATTATACATTGTAATTATGCACATAATGTACAGGTTTTTACAGATTCTTAGTATATTTGAGCATTTCAAGTGATTTTGCATTAATTTTAAGTCATTTAATCACAATAATGTATATTTAAGATCTATTTATTATCTAGAATATGTTTATAATCTCAAATTTTCAAAACGATAGGATTATACATTGTAATTATTTACATAATCTGTTGATTTTAATGATTTTGAATAAATTTGAGTATTTCAAGCGATTTTGCATTCATTTTAAGTCATTTGATCACAATAAGCCATGCTTGTACTTTTTATATAGTTTAGAATATTCTTATGAACTTATTTATTCAAAACGATTGGATTATACATTGTAATTATTCACATAATATGCATATTTTACAGATTCTAAGGATATTTGAGCATTTTAAGCGATTTTGCTATCATTTTAAGTCATTTGATCACGATAATCAATATTTAACCTCTATATTTTGTCTAGAATATGTTTATAATATAATTTATTCAATACAATTGGATTATACATTGTTATTATGCACATTATGTGCAGATTTTTGAATGATTCTGAGTATATTTGAGCATTTCAATCGATTTTGCATTAATTTTAAGTCATTTTATCACAATAATCCATATTTAAGCTCTTTATATAGTCTAGAATATATTTATGAACTCATTTATTCAAAACAATCAGATTATACATTCTATGCTACACATAATGTGCAGATTTTACAGATTCAGAGTATATTTGAGCATTTCAAGTGATTTTGTATTCATTTTAAGTGATTTGATCACAGTAATACATATTTAAGCTCTTTGTTTTGTCTAGAATATGTTTATGATATAACTTACTCAAAACGATTTGTTTATACATTGTAATTATGCACATAATATGAAGATTTGAAAGATTATATGTATATTTGAGCATTTCAAGCGATTTTTTTTATCACAATAAGCTATATTTATGCTTTTTTATATAGTTTATAATATGTTTATGAACAACTTATTCAAAACGATTCGATTATGCATTGTATTTATTCAAATAATTTGCGGATTTTACAGATTCTGAGTATATTTTAGTATTTGAAGTGATTTTACTTTCAGTTTAAGTCATTTGATCAAATTAATCTATATTTAAGCTCTTTATATAGTCTCGAATATATTTTTGTCCTCAGTTATTCAAAAAGATTGGATTATACATTGTAATTATGCACAAAATGTGCAGATTTTACATATTCTGAGTATATTTGAGCATTTCAAGTGAATTTGCATTCATTTTAAGTCATTTGATCACAATAATGTATATTTAAGCTCTTTATATTGTCTAGAATATATTTATGATCTTAATTATTCAAAACGATTGGATTATACATTGTAATTATTCACATAATGTGCATATTTTACAGATTCTAAGTATATTTGAGCATTTCAAGAGGTTTTGCACTCATTTTAATTCATGCGATCACAAATAATCTATATTTATGCTCTTTATTTAGTCTAGAATATGTTTATGAGGCCAATTATTCAAAACGATTGGAATATATTGTAATTATTCACATAATATGCATATTTTACAGATTCTAATCGCTTAAAATCTGTAAAATCTACACATATAATATGCATATTTTATGGATTCTTTGTATATTTGGGTATTTCAAGCAATTTTGGGTATATTTAAGCATTACAAGTTATTTTGCATTCATTTTAAGTGTTCTGATCATGTTAATCTATATTTAAGCTTTTTATATAGTCTAGAATGTGTTTATGAGCTAAATTATTCTGAATAATTCGATTATACGTTGTAATTATTTTCATAGTTTACATATTTTACAGATTTTGAGTGTATTTAAACATTTGAAGCGATTTTGCATTCATTTTAAATCATTTGATCACAATCATCTATATTTAAGATTTTTATATAGTCAAGAATATATTTATGAACTCACTTATTCAAAATGATTGCATTATACATTATAATTAAGAATATAATGTGCAAATTTTAAAGATTCGAAGTATATTTGAGCATTTCAAGCGATTTTGCATTCATTTTTAAGTCATTTGATCACAATGATCTATATATATGTTATTTTTATAGTCTAGAATATGTTTATGTGGTCAATTAATCAAAAAATTGGTTTATACATTGTAATTATACACATAATATACAGATTTTGCAGATTCTGAGTATATTTGAGCATTTCAAGCGATTTTGCATTCATTTTAAATTATTTGATCACAATAATGTATATTTAAGCTCTTTATATAGTCTAGAATATGTTTATGAGCTCACTTATTCAAAACGATTGGATTATACATTATAATTATTCACATAATTTGCATATTTTACAGATTCTGGGTACAATTGAGCATTAGAAGCCATTTTGTATTCATTTTAAGTGTTTTTTTTATCACATTAATCTATATTTAAGCTCTTTATATAGTCTAGAATATGTTTGTGATATCACTTATTCAAAAATTATACATTGTAATTATGCACATAATGTGCATATTTTAAAGATTCTGAGTATATTTGAGTATTTCAAGCGATTTTTGCATTCAATTTAAGAAATTTGTTCACAATAATTTATACTTAAGCTCTTTACATAGTCTAGAATATGTTTATGAACTTATTTATTCAAAACGATCGGATTATATATTGTAATTACTCACATAATTTGCAGATTTTACAGATTCTAAGTATATTTAAGCATTTCAAGCGATTTTGCATTAATTTTAAGTTATTTGATGACGATAATCTATATTTAAGCTCTTTATATTGTTTAGAATATGTTCATGAACTCACTTATTCAAAACAATTGGATTATACATTGTAATTACGAACCTAATATGTAGATTTTAAAGATTCTGAGTATATCTAAGCATTTCAGTATATTTTGCACTCATTTTAAGTCACTTGATCACAATAATCTATATTTAAGCTCTTTATATAGTCTAGAATATGTTTAGGAGATCAATTATTTAAAACTATTGGATTATATATTGTAATTATTAGCATGATATGCAGATTTTACAGATTCTGAGTATATTTGAGCATTTCAAATGATTTTGTATTCATTTTAAGTCATTTGATCATAATAATCTATATTTATTCACTTTATATAGTTTAAAATATACTTATAAACTCACTTATTCAAAATGATTGGATTATACATTGTAATTATTCACATAATTTGCAGATTTAATAGATTCTTGAACATTTCAAGCGATTTTGCATTCATTTTAAGTCATTTGATCACAATAATCTATATTTAAGCTCTTTATGTGATTTAGAATATGTTTATGAACTCACTTATTTAAAATGATTGGATGATACATTGTAATTACGCACGTAATGTGCAGATTTTACAATTCAGAGTATATTTGAGTATTTCAATCATTTTTGTATTTATTTTAAGTCATTTTATCATAATAATCTATATTTAAGTCATTTATATAGTCTAGAATATGTTTATGAACTCACTTTTTCAAAACGATTGGATTATGCATTTTAAATAAGTGTTCTGACATGATGTGCATATTTTACACATTCTTAGTATATTTGATATTTCAAACAATTTTGCATTCATTTTAAGTTATTTGATCACAATAATCTATATTTATACTTTTTATATAGTCTAGAATATGTTTATGACCTTAATTATTCAAAACGATTGGATTATACATTGTAATTATTCACATAAGGAATAAGAATAAGAAATTTCGGTATGCGTGATTATCCAAATTCCTTATTCTTATACCATGGTTTTGTTAGTATAAGAATAAGGGCCAAAATTTCTTATTCTTGTGTTGTTTGGGCTGCACAAGAATAAGAATAAGCACGCATACCGAAATTTCTTATTCTTATTCTTTATTCTAAGCTTATCCAAACACACCCTATGTGCAGATTTTACAGATTATGAGTATATTTGAGCATTTCAAGCGATTTTGCATTCATTTCAAGTCATTTGATCACAGTAATCTATATTAAGCTCTTGATGTAGTTTAGAATATATTTGTGGACTCACTTATTCAGAACGATTGGATTATACATTGTAATTATTTACATAATGTGTAGATTTTATTCTGAGTATATTTGAGCATTTCAAGCGATTTTACATTCATTTTAAGTAATTTGATCACAATAATCTATATTTATGTTATTTATATAGTCTTAAATATGTTTATGATCTTACTTAAAACATAATGATATTGATATTTTAGTTAGATATTCACATTATTATTAACATATATAAAAAATAATATAATAGAAACTAAACTTTGAATTATGTAAAAAAATATTGTATCGAGCGAAGTTCGATGTCCAACCCTAGTTCTTAATGCAATGTATGTGCTTAGATGTGTAGATGTCATTATTTTGAAGGTGATTTCAACAGTATAACATCCTCAAGCACTCATGTACAAGGAAAAACATATACTGTATGGGTTGATGAAAAGGTTGGCATTTTCTAATGTGATTGCAAGAGTTTAAGTTTGACCCTTCGATGCCCTTAATTAAATATGCAATCCACATGTGTCAAATGCCTATGCCACAGAGGATCCTTGCCACACATAATGGCACTATTCAGCTTATGCCATAGAGGATCAATGACATCCACATATGAAAACACTATTTATACTATTCATATTTTTCGTTCTAAATTCAAGTATAGTTAATATTAAAACATATCCAAAAGATATGTGCCTATAATCCTTACTCTTGACTGCGTATGGATTAAATCGAAATTAGTTACTAATCCTTTCTTTGATATTTTGAATTGAAAATCAATAAATTTCTAATTAAGACCATGGTCTAGAAGAGAGTGAGTGGAGGTGATGGGATAGAATGGGAGCTGACCAAAACCCTATCCAGAGGAATAATCTACTCAAATTGAAAAAAATATAATGAAAATAGGAGTGAATGAATGAGAAAGAAGGAAAGCTCTATTGTACAATTGTTGTAATTTCTGTCACCCCACATTTGAGAATTAAGTTTTTATTGTCCACCTCTCTCCCATTTCATTCCATACTGGAATCAAATCCTCGACAGTCCTTAAAAGACTGTACCAAACAACCATCTTCTTTTTTTTTTAATTTAAAAAATTGAAAACTCAAATGTTGAATCCAAACTGTTGATCTTGTTCAATTTTACAAACGATGTGTTTTCATATAAATTTTATAAACTTTGGTGTTGATTTCATACTAGATACTAGATGAAGTATTTAACAAATGAACGAACATGGTTAACTATCACTGATTAATTCTAGTGCATTCATAATTAGGTCACTTAATATGAAACACATCGGCCATACAATTAAACAAGAACAACGATTTGAATTCAACATTTGAATTTTCAAATTTTTAAATTAAGAAAAAGAGAAATAACTGTTTGGTACTGTCCTTTTTTAAGGACTGTCGAAGATCCCCGCTGCATTCCATACCTTTTCAGTACCGTCTTCTGGAGCAGAAAAATACGAGGAAAAGGAAAAGGGCTTATATATGAAATGCAAAATTAATTGAAGAAGAAGATGGTATCCGAGAAGAGATGTAGTACATAATTTTCATATACTAATGGTTCACATTTGAAGAAAAAGAAGATTAACTCTCAAAAAAAAAAAAAACAATTTTGAAGAAGATTTGGTCTCTTCGATAGTGTAATGGTATAGCATTTTGCTTAGAGCTCAAATGCTCAATTTTAATTTCACAATGAAGCAAAAACTTTGATTCTTTATTAGAGATGTATGGATTGCTATTGGTACTCTGGATGTGTTTTATTACTACCTGTTATGTGCTTTAGGCTGTGCTCCAGAACGTGAAAGCGAAGGGGGAGACAAGGCAAGAGGAGATGAGGGGTGCCCGGTGAGGCTCACCTCCAAATCGGTGATTAGCGATAGAGAGTAAAGTCTTCGTCCATCTGTCTCTTATTTCACTCCGTCTCCTTCTTTCTCATCCCGTCTAATCCTTTATTGTGGAGCGAGTAACTCGCGTCGGACAGGTCCGGAATTAATTTTCTCGCTTCGTGTCCCCTAATCCCACCCCCCACCTTCGCGCGTTCTGGAGCACATCTTAATTTCCGTAATATATTTCATGTTACTGTGCTATATATATTTTTTTTCTTTCTTGTGCTGTATTCCTAATCTTAATTACGAGGTATGCTAGACGGAGATACTTGTGTTGACACATGACATTGATGTTAAAGCATGCATTATACAGTGTACAAATAGTAAGCTGGTACAATTCCAACAAAACACGACCGCATTTGCTATAAGGGCGCTAGTTTGTTGGTTATGAATTAGCTTAAATTTATGCAATATATTTCTTATGTTCTTTAACTTTGCATTTCGTTGCTTTTATGAATATAATTTCATAAACATGTTTCTCTCAATCAGCAATTGTAGAAAGGAACAAAATGTCGATTGATTTCATTTCGCCAAAAAAAAAAAAACAAGCTAATTGTTGTGAAAGTTCAATTTCATTGAGGCGTACGAACTTGAGCTATTTAATTAATAAGAATAAACAGAGCAATAGGTACAAATTATTAAATTAAAGACACAAATAAATACATACAACTGAAGTGCCAAATAAAGACAACAAAGTCAAAACTTCTGCAATTCAGTCATTCTGCCTCACTAAACATAAATAATTCATAAAAATTAACTTACCACAAAGGCTAGTAAATGAATAACTCTGATTGGTTGCAATAAATATTATGCTGCAAAATCAGCTGTTTGTCCGCAAGCTGTTTTGCTAGATGACAAATTGCACAACCCAAGGACATGAGCAATAATAATAATAATAATAATAATAATAATAATAATAATAATAATAATAATAATAATAATAATAATAATAATAATAGTAATAGTAACAGTAATAGTAATAATAAATTACAACTACTATAGTTGTCATATTTTAGTTCATAATTATTCAGCTTTTCAATATTCTACCTTTAAATTATCACAGTTCTGGAGAAAGATGCAGTCAAAATTACTATATCAAAGAAAACAATATAATGTGAAGAAAAATGAAAAATATAGTTCTGGACATGACTGTTTTTGTCTGCTAGTCTACATGACTACAGACCCACGCACGCTGCAAAAATTGAATTCTTCTCGAGATAAAAAAAAAAGAAAACAATTGAATTCTTCTCTGGTAACCATCTTATCAGATATCGCTGCTGTTGACTCGTTGGTCAATCAAATATTGTACAAATCTATGACGGGATATACCAGCATATTAGTTAAAATTCCGTCACAGTTGCGTCATTGTGCAGGAACAGACGAACAGTACTTAGTATTTGGTAAGAATCCATACATTCTCAAAAAAAAAAAAAAAAAACTTAAGAATCCACAGACCACATTCTCCTAAAAAATAAATATCAATCATCTTATGAAAAAAAAAAATGAGTATCTTGTATTCTAATTTACTATCTTTCATCATTATAAACCCAAAGGATCTGCTTTTTTAACACATCTCTAGCAGGTAATCAGCCTAGAAAACTAAAATGACAATCAAAACCATTGATATTAATCGTACGGCTCTAAAAATATGCCATTATAATAATGACAGCAGCTAACATCACAGGTCACTGTAACACATTTTCAAATTTTTCATAGATACGTGCGCACCACCATCCTCTGCAAATAAGCTGCAACCATATAATAGCAACTTTCCAAAAGAAAATTAGATTCGATAATTCCAATACCAAAATGCTGATAAAATATATTAGAAAATCTTAGGTCTAAGTCTACTAATTATACAACTATGGCCACGTCAACATCCCAAAGTGAACACTGACTTGAACCTTTATTTAATTTTTTTTCAGCAGGCTGCAACAGTACTACTGACAGTTTCCCATTTTTTTTAAAGGAATGCAATGCTGACTGCCAAATTATACAAAAAGTCAGTAAATAAAAACAAATTGTATTAAAAATAGATT
Organism: Rhynchospora pubera; assembly: GCA_028095005.1. Classification (NCBI taxonomy): domain Eukaryota; kingdom Viridiplantae; phylum Streptophyta; class Magnoliopsida; order Poales; family Cyperaceae; genus Rhynchospora; species Rhynchospora pubera. The sequence continues at coordinate 205,137,446 of CM051462.1, read as the reverse complement.
GGCCAGCACAATAAATTACTTCAAATCAGGAATTGCTGTGCAAGTACAAATTGTCACACCGTGTAGTGGACCACTTACAAGTGGACCCCACAAGAAAACAGGAACATCAAATAGAACCTGAAAAGGATGTGTGATGTGGTCCCCGATCATGAAATTGCCACATTTTGTGGCAGTTTTTGTGTATTTGCCGGAGGATTTTGATGAAATATCTTCTTGACAACACATTACACACCTGATATCCACTAACAGCAAAAAAACAGAAAATAGAAGCAATAAAATATCAACGAGGACTTTTTCGAGGGATACCCAAAGAATCTCTGATATTTTCCTATTTATGCAATTCTTTTAACATCTTTTGAAAAAATTTCAAATATATACCATAAACAAAATAGCAGAAATAGGAAAATAATTTAACTGTCCACAAACATTTTTATACAGAACAATTAAAAATATTTTATTTCATTTACACATTATAAAGTTTTTTTTAATTTTTTACGTCTTTGAACAAATTTCGAATATATTTTTTTTTCAACGGATAGCAATCATAGCAACAGAAAATAGGAAAAAAATAAAATGCCCACAAAAAAACTTTCGAAAATTTTATTAGGATATCTTAAATCCTAAACTCCTTTCAATTATTCTTCATCAACTATAAAAAAATAAAAACTAAGTTGACTAGTGAGCATTGTCCAATTAATAGTCAAATGTGCATTGGCATATGGCTTGAAAAACAAAAGTGATTTTTTTTTGAAAGAAGTATTGACATCCGTCAGTAATTGTGTTAAATAAAAAAAAGGTCTTCGTTACGTAATAATTAAAATTTTCATTACATAACATACAAGTGTTTATTTTATGCTTCAAATGTTTAGATAATGAGTCATGCGAGATATTTTTAAAAACTTTGAGTGTTTTTTCATTTTATTTTATTTGAACAATTTGGAAAAGGTTCTTCCTCCACTCAAAAAGCATTTAACTTTTGTTCCAATTATCATCAAACGAACTCTCCAGAATATTTCCATTTCCATCTGATGAATGTATACTTTCGTTTGAAATTCACTTGGAAAATGTAGGAACGGAGTAGACAAAAAACAGAAAGTAACATCCAATTATATACCGGTAAGGCCACCACTTGCACTAATACTTTTCAAAAACAGAAACAAAAAAAGAAAATTAAAAGAAAAAAAAATGGTCAGTAAACAAAACCCTAGGCCTGAATCTGAATGTGTCTCTCGATTTCTCCGCTTGGTTGGATTCTTTTGAAGGAGTTAACCTTTTACCCCATTACGCATTCCGCATTACGCACTCTCAAGTCTCACCTCACCTGCTCCTTTCCTTTCCTTTCCTTTCCTTTCCTGGCCTCTCGCTTTGACTCTGCCTAGAAACCTAGAATCCCTGGCCCCAACGCATTAATTCCACTTCCAGTACGCTTTTATTTCCGATTTCCCTTTTCGGAGTCAGTGCCCTGCCTCTGCCTCTGCCTCGGGACCAGCTGTCTCTCTCCCCTCCCACTCCCACTCCGACTTTGTTTTGTTTTGTTCTTATCCCTCTCACTGATTTTGATTTCAGTTTGAGGCCAGCTGAATGTGAAGCGCTGGTTCTGGCGCCTGTTTCAGTGGTCAGTTTCATCTTACTTTCATTTTTCTGCTCTTCGTCTTTTCAGCTCTAAGGATTGATTTTTATTTAAAAGAATGAATGCATTGAACCCATAGAGAAACTTAGAACTGTTTAAGGGGGTGATTTGGAATCATGTATATTGAGTTCACATGTAATTAATTGCACATGCTGAGTATTCACCATTACATATTTTTTGGGTGCTTCTTTTTATGTTTGGAACTTACCTTCCCGAAAACAGATCAATTAGTATCAATTGCCAATTGTCTTTTGTGCTTAATTGTCAGTCTGGGCTAGTTAAGTGTGACTTCTTTGCTTTATAAATTTTTTATGGTTACGTCAGGTTGCAGGTTTATCAAAATGTTTCATGCAAAGAAATTCTCAACTGCACCTTTCATCTCGCACAAGGCTCAGGGCAGTGACCAAGTTGGATCTGTATTGGGCGGATCGAACGTAACCAATCCAATCAATCCAGGTGGCAGTGGGAAGCAACGGCTGAGATGGACTTCAGATCTTCACGACCGATTTGTTGATGCCATTACCCAGCTCGGCGGTCCTGACAGTGGGTATTTCTGTCATTTTCTATTTCAATATTTATAATTGAAATTTGAATTTGTTGGAATACCGTCTGTAAACATCTTGTCGCCTGATGGTAAACAATATAATTGTTATTGCTGATCACTGAACCAGTATGGTACAGTTTTCCCAGTTGCTGATCAGTTCTATGTTGGCTTGTACAGACACCCAACAGCTAAAATTTAGCTAAATATTTGTACCACACTTGTTATGTTAGATTGTTAATCCACAAATTACAGCATTGTTTTGGTTTAAATATGAATTCACCTTGTACAAATTTGCACCAACCAATAAAGCATTGGTGCTATAGGTTTACAGGAGTTGAGATCCCTCAACCAGCAATGCAATAATAGCAATTTTAACAACATTTCTCAAAATTTTTCCCCCAAAGTAGTAACTAGTAAATATAAAAACAGAAGCTTTACTGATGTTATGATGAAAGCTGTTAATGTCTTTGTTCATTACCTAGTGGTTAAATTCAGACAGCAATTCTTACTTTTCTTATCTAGACATATGCACGCCCCCCCCCACCCCCCCCCCCCCCCACACACACACACACCAACGGCAACAACACAATGCACACTGAAAATTACCATAATACAGACATGAACACACAAAAATTTTATATTTCTGGCTCCAACCCTGACTACTGTCGAGATTGTCAAGTTTGATAATTGCAAGCACATCCTATATCTTTCTTTGTTCTCCTTCTAGTCCCACTATAACATACTTTTATGTCAATAGAGCCGCATAATATCATATACTCACTTTATTATGTACTGAGCTGGTACCAATTACCACTTCTGTGTTGGCTGGTCATATAACTGATGACTTCAATTTACCTATTTGTTTCTTTACCTGCACCAGGGGCTACACCTAAAGGTGTTTTGACAGTGATGGGTGTACCTGGTATTACAATATATCATGTCAAGAGCCATTTACAGGTACCAGGACCTCCATGAATATGTTTCAAGGATTTTATATATATATTTTGTTTGTCAATATGTGTTATTACTTCTTGCTTTGTAAGTCCTTGTCTTATTTCTTTTGCAGAAGTACCGTCTAGCAAAGTATTTACCTGAGTCTCCTGCTGATGGTAAAGGTCTAACTGCATTCTTTTACTTTGTCCAATTATTATTTTGATGTTTTAGGTTTTGTTAATAATTTGTTATTAGTCTAAACTTTTGTTTACCTACGTAGGTTCAAAGGAAGATAAGAAAGACGTGGGAGATAATCTTTCTCCAACAGACTCTGAACCGTAAGATCATGACATCTTTCGTCCTTTATTCTATTGTTTTTGAATTATAAATTTACACTTTTACTTCTTGAAACTGCCAAAATTTATGGCTCAGAAGACCACAAGGTGATACTATTCTTTTCTGAAGGAGAAAGTTTTCACTTACAAGTTACAACTCCTTAAACTAGCAATATATCACATTTCTCCTTTAAAAGACAACAAACTAATGCACATGAAAGTTTTGAAATCTCGCACTTTATCACAACTGTATCACACTCTTTATCATTCTTTTAGTCCTAGATCATGGATTATGTAAATCTGCATTTTTTTATTATCAGATATATCGATATATATCAGCACCTTTTTCTTCAATTAAGACTTTCTTATACAGTTATACTAATCATCTAAGAACGAAATTAATAATGTGAGGTTATCTCTGGTCCATGTGTAACTGAAGTTTCTTATTTTCCATTTTATTCTTGAACAGTTAAGAAAGAAGAGACAAGAAATCCATAAAAGTCTTTTCTTTTTCCAACTCCTTATATTACAAACTTACAACAGTACAATTGATATATTATGTTATTGACCATATTTACTAATAATCGTGATTAATAGTGCTTAAAACGTGAAAAAAAATTTGATTTGAAAGACATGAGGGTATTATGATTCATTGGCTTATTGCCACTTAACCACTGAAAGCTTATTTGAGGTTTGCATTTTTTATTTTTTTAAGATGGTTTACATGGTACCTTTGTAAATTTTTATCGGACTTAACCTATTTGGCAGTACAGTTTCTGCATAGTTAGTTAGGCTTTGGAACAGTTTGCAAATCCTCTCCTTATTGAGATTTATCTGGCATGTCAGGGGAGTACAGATCAGCGAAGCTCTGAAGATGCAGATGGAAGTACAAAAGCGGCTTCATGAACAGCTTGAGGTTCACCTTTCTACTTACCTTTCATCACAGTAGTTTTGGTTTACCTTGCAAAACGCACTCATTATTTTAGCCAAATTACCCACTTTTTGGGTATCTGCAAGAATCCTTTGTAAATGAATGAATAATCTTTGAGGAGAATATTTCTTAACAATTTTGTTTTCATTAAAGTTGTCCCTTCTGTTGTCTTTGCACAAAGCCTTTGTTTATTTTTCTAAGTTTTGTCCATTTAAATATGTGACTAGGAATAGATTTACAGAAAACTAATCCAAAAAAAGCTAGGGAATGAAGAAACTTGAAAGTTAAGGAATTCAGTTTATAGCAGAAATCTATTTTTTTAGATCTTTTGGGAATGCATAGTGTGTTAAGATTTATTGAATAAAGGGTATAGCAGTTGTTTTTCAGCTTAGTTGTCATTTTGCATGCAGTGTATTTTGCAAAAGGCAACTAAAGGTGGGTTATCTTTTCCAAATTTATTTTAGCCTACGGGACGTTAATTGTTAAGGAACTTATTACTTTGGTGGAAGGCCTGATATTTTTCTTATCTATTTATGTCTAATTACTTTCTTCAAACTACCAGGTGCAAAAACAGTTACAGCTAAGAATAGAAGCACAGGGGAGATACCTACAAATGATAATAGAAGAACAACAAAGGCTTGGCAGTGCGCTGGCTACCTCATCAGAAGATAACCAAAAACCTTCACAACCTATACTTAATGCACCGATTTCTGATGATTATTTGGATCCTTCACTGCCTTCTTCAAAAAAACCGAGACTAGCTGACACGACACCAGATATGCCGACTCATGAACTGACTCAGCCTGATCTGAAGCCAGATTTCTTCAGTGCATGGGATCATGAATTTCATGGAAGGAATGTTGTGAGTTTTGGATTTGAGGAAGGAATGCAGTTCAAAGGGGAGGTTAGTGGTACCAATGTGGGGATAACAAAAGTGTTAACAGATAGCACCAATCATGGTGGTTGAAATTTTTCTTTTTTATTCAGTTCGGAGAAAAATTGAACCTGTCTGACGAGAAATCATTCAGTTTGGATTCCCTACTATTTGATATAAATATGTTTTGTTCGTATATTCCACAAAAATTCACATCACTGATGATGGGAAAAAAAAAGGAAAAAAGAAGAATTCTGTATCATCTTTTGAATGTGGTATATGCTATGCACATTGCATCAATATTCTTTATATGAGGATTCCCTACTGAATGATTTCTCTGATAGCTCTATAGGTTGTGTTTTTGTATCTGTGTGCACGTGCGTATGGGGAGGGCAGGGAAATACTGAGAATCCAACTTGTGAATATATTGTTTAGATGACCTATAGGTTGCTGAGAGTGTTCTTTCAGTTGATGCTTGTTTTATTTTTATTCGAACCTGTTATGTAAGTAAATATAAGCCAGTAGTTACGGCAGTAATAGATGAGGTTATCTTCTTATGTCATCTTTAATTTTTGTGTAATTAATAAAAGAACTACTTTTCCAAGTCTGATTCAGAAGTTCCGTTACAAGCACTCGCATTGATCTCATTCGTCTTTTCGTCATAATCCTCTACAAGCAATGATAATTGGCAAGTGTCATTGTTATCAGTTGAAGAGTTCGATAAAAATAAATTAGAAAAGAAAAGAATGAATGATACAAAACTACACGATGATGTTACATATAAAGAAACTTAAAAATGTAATCTTTTTTATAATATGTTTTTATTTTATTTAAACGTATAATTTGACATTTTTTATGCCCCAGTCTTGTCCAAGTTGGTGATCTAAAGGGTGAAATAGACGACTCACTAAATTGGCAACTTTTGATTTGAGCCCTCAATCAAACAATTACATAGATAATCACATACAGAGAGTAAAATTACTGCAATTGGTACTAGAAAAAAAAAGAGAGTTGTATACGACCCCCATACCAAACAGGAGGGGTCACCACTCTCGCTTTTAGGGTTTCTATTTATTTGCTTATGAGATTCATGTAAAAACCATATAATTAGCTTTAGTGATCAATAAAATCCAGTTATTCTCATTATTTCTGATCTTAGCCTCCGTTTGGATGGGTTGAGAAGAAGTAGGAAGAAGAAAAAAAGAAAAAAAAATTATAAACAATCCAAACTCTTCACAAAGTTACACACTTCTCAATGGATGCATTTGGATAGGTGTGGGAAGAAGGGAAGAAGAGAAGAAGTGAAAAGAAATATTGGGAAGTGTGTAACTTTGTAAAGAGTTTGGATTGTTTATAATTTTTTTTTCTTTTTTCTTCTTCTTCTTCTTTCTTCCAACGATCCAAACGCACCGAATACTTTTTCCCACTTCTTCCCTTCTTCCCGCACCTATCCAAACGGAGCCTTAGCTCATAATCTAAATCCCTCTACCACACTAAGTATTATCAAGAATAATCATTTTCCGAAAGTGGTAGTTCAGTCTATCTGGTTAATGGCTTCGCCATTTACCTCGGTAGTGAATTCAATTACCGTAGATGTGGATGCTGAATAAAGTCTGAATTGACTGTAATATGTCACTCTAAATAAATATTCTTAATTGTGCGAGAAATCAATTTTTATTTTGAATTGTGCGAGAAATTAATTATTTTGGTAATGCTTCTCTCATTTGTTAATGGAAAAGTGGTGGGGTCTTCCCACTTGTTTCAAAAAAAAAAGAATTAATTATTTTGCACGACAATATATTTATTGAGTATATTTCATAATTTAATATCGTCAACAATTAATCGGTCCTGAATATCGTTTCAACGATATCCAGAAAATTTCAATTTTAAGTACCGTGGGATGCGACGGCCGTTTGGATTCCCATGGGATTTTGGGGAATTTCATCTTCCTACCATAAATTTATTATAAACAATCCAAACTCTTCACAAAATTACACACTTCCCAATAAATTTATTCCTAGGAATTGCAACTTCCTCAAATTCCCCAACTTCCTAAGCGATCCAAACAGCCCCAAAGCGACTTAACGGCTTTCCCTTTCTGTAAAGTAGGTGATTCAATCAATCCAACAGCACAAATAATACGTAATTAACTACGTGGCAGTTCCGGATTTGTTTAAAACTTGGTAAATACATTTCGGCCACTCCGCTTCCAACGCTCCTCTCCAGTGAAAAATTCGTACAATTGTTGAAGTGTAAAAAGCATCACGCACTTCCGATTTCTCTCTCACTTCTCTTTTTACTGATTCAACCAATCACAACCTCACCTCGATCTCACCGAGGCGAAAAGAGCAATGGCCATCACTAGGAGAAGCGCCGTCTTCGCCGAAACCCTAGCGCTAGTGGCGGCGCTATTCGTGGCGGCGGCGGCGAACTCGGAGGGAGATGCGCTGTCGGCGCTGAGGCGGAGCTTGTCGGACCCAGGCGGCGTGCTCCAAAGCTGGGATCCGACGCTTGTCAACCCCTGCACCTGGTTCCACGTCACCTGTGATCGCGACAACCACGTCACTCGCTTGTAAGTTGCTAGATCTCTCTCAGTTTATCCTAGTTTAGGTTTTTAGGAAATGTTTCTGATAGTAGTGGTTGAAGTTTAGATATAAATAGGCAATACTATTAATTTAAGTAATGATTCATTTATTGATGACAATATGGTTCATTGATTTTTGTATTTGATGTGTATTAATCACAGGAATAGAGGAATCCTTCTAACTATAGTATTGGTTTGACATTGACATGTAATAAAAGGCATACTATTAATTCAATTAAATCATATATTTATTAACTGCAGTACAATTTATGTATTTGGTGTTGCCAATCACAAAAAAGGTAAAATTTTACCGGACAGCCAATTTGTTTATTTATAAAAAATGTTATTACTTGCTAAATTAAGAATAGAAAAAAAGCAGATGAGTAATTATTGTCCATGGTTTCCCTTCTGCAGTTTATTTTTTAATTTAATTTTATCCGTGTGGATATGATCTTTTTGAAGGTGTACTTTGTCAATAATGTGACTACTTGAGCACACATATAATGCATATGGAGAACTTGATGATGTAATCCACCTGACAGACCATTAAGCTATGACTAAAAGTTTAAACAATTAAGTTTAGAACAAGTAACAACTGTTATCTTCCAAGGAATTAACTTTTACATTTCTCTGATGTTCTGAACTAACTTGATGTTGTTGTTGATCAAACTCTTGTACTTTGTACAATGCTACGTACAAAATTAATTGGTTTATGATGCTTGTTCTACAGAGACCTTGGTAACTTAAACTTATCTGGCAATTTGGTACCTGAGCTCGGGAAGCTTGAACATCTGCAATATTTGTAAGCTCTTCCTAGTTAATTTATTATTTATTTGTCTCTTTTATTCTGTTATCTATAGTCATTTTTTTTTTCTCTTGTACAGGGAACTTTACAAGAATAACATCCAAGGAACGATTCCATCTGAACTTGGTAACTTGAAAAATCTTATTAGCCTCGACTTGTACAAGAACAATATTTCAGGAACTGTACCTCCATCTCTTGGGAAATTAAAGTCCCTTGTTTTCTTGTAAGTACCATTCTGGATACATTATTTATTTCTTATGTACCCCTTGAATTAATAGATGCGTGAAACAATGTCTTCCAGCTTTCAGGCCTTAATTTCTATAACACCTTCACCGGTCATTTGGAAACTCAATGCGTTGTGTACTGTTAGTAAATATATCTGTTAACCTTGGTAGCAAATTGGAAGGCAGGGAGTGACTTGAAAACATAATAATTTACTAACCTGAGATTATTAGAACTTAGCAAATATAGCTAACACGTTCCCCTATTCTTAGTCCTTTGTAATTCTTATTTTGGAACTAGAATAATTAATTGAGCACTATAATTTTGAGCTACCTGTTGAGTGTTGACTAGGATGACCCGATTAGCTCCAATTAATATGTTAGTTATTATGGTTTGAGGTTTTAATTATTTGAATTTTATACTCTGATTAATAGGCGGCTAAATGATAATCGGTTGACTGGACCAATTCCAAGGGAGCTGACTAGAATTTCTAGTCTCAAGGTCATGTAAGTGCTGTTGCAGTGGTTGCATTTATCTAGTTTGACTGTTTTACTTGTTTCTTCTTGGTTGCTAAGAGGAAAAGATATCTTTATTTTGGTTTTCAGTGATGTGTCGAACAATGATCTGTGTGGAACAATTCCTACGACTGGACCTTTTGAGCACATCCCCTTGACCAAGTAATTTATACTTCCTCGTTTCTGTTTATATCAATCAATGTCTGAGAAACAACTAATATAACTTGACTGATAAGAAAACTATTTTTGTATGGCCTTATGAATGTAACAGAAATGTCTACAATGTAGCAAAATCACCTTAATATATGATATTTTGTTAAAACTGTGCAAGATAGAATTGGTAAAAAAATTAAAATATGTGGTAAGTTGATGAATTCATGATAAGCATCATTATCACAATATAGTTAGCTCTTAATATGAACATCCGTGGTTTTATTCTAGAATCTTTATTGTAGAGCTGAATCACCGAGTTATTTACTAACCTGAGTTCCCCATGAATTTTGGGGATCTAATTGCCAATACTAGAGTGGCAGGGCCTTTTTTTTTTGCAATTTGAGTAATCTGCAGGTGTTCTTTTACAAATTTATGAGTCTTTTTATTTTTATTAGTCATGTAATTAATTATTGATCTATTTTCTGATTGAACAGCTTTGAAAACAATCCTCGATTGGAAGGCCCTGAGTTACAAGGACTAGCAGTATATGATACTAATTGCTAAATTCTGTTCTCTACTATGGTCAACACTTTCCTGTGAAACAGCAACTATAGAAAGCCGTTGTTTTATGTTAACATATAATTTTAGTAATTAAGTCCTAGTTGTCCTGTGTAAACTTTTATCTGTGGAAGTCACTAGTTCATGTTTTCCAGAAGCTAGCTTTGCTATTTATAATAGTGAAAAGGTATGTATTTGGTTATCTGGTATTTGTCGGCATGGCAAATCTCTGTAAAGGGATAAATGTGAATGATACTTCGGCTTTCTTTCTATTTGGCTCAGTCAAAGTTATACGGTATGTATTATAATTTATATGGCTTTTGAATGGTTTATTATTGTTATCTGCATGGCTCAGTCAAATTGGTTATACGGTATGTATTATATGGCTTTTGAATGGTTGTATTATTGTTATCTGCATTATCATCCAACTATTAATTAAAGGAAAAAGATTTCTGTTATTCTAAATTAATGCTACAGTCTCAATATTTGTAATAAAAATTTCATAGAATAAATGACATTATCTAGGCAAAAAAAACCAAAAATGTATTTTACATCTCCCATGTAAATTTGAGCAGCATAAAAAGGATGTTGATAGTCTTCCCTGGATATTCATCTGCAAGCTAAACAATTTTTAATGGCTTTTTTCTCTCTAAATATCTAAGCTCGCAGTTGAATTTTCTCGTCTATCCTGAATTTAATAAAAAATAATACAAGTATAATATTTTAGGGGCTGTTTGGATCGCTTAGGAATTTGGAAAATTTTCAATTCTTATGCATAAATTTATTAGGAAGTGTGTAACTTTGTGAAGAGTTTGGATTGTTTATTATTTGCTAAGCAATAATACCATTTTACCATTATTTAGAGTGAAAAGTTTACATCGATCATTCGCCATTCTCCAGTCCCCACTTCTCGTTTTACAGTTCCCTTTTATTTATTTATTTTACTCAACTTCTCGACTTTCGATAGTGATTTGGAAGCTCCAATGCTAGGAGTCCACATTTCTAATTCCTAATATGTGATGATGCTTCTACGAAGGGCAACACGAAGCAACTGGAGAGGAGCAGGAAGGCGATGGTTTGGGGTAGCGAGCCCCAGCGTAGAAGGAACGCCGAAAGAGAAGGCCGATGCGGTGGTGATCGGCGCCGGCGTGGTGGGGCTGGCTGTGGCTCGAGCGCTCGCCATGGCTGGGAAGGAGGTTATTGTACTGGAGGCGTCCGGTTCGTTCGGGACTGGAACTAGCTCCCGCAATAGTGAGGTCATTCATGCTGGTATTTACTACCCCGCTAACAGCCTCAAGGTTTGCCTCACTGTTACTGTGTTCAATCCATTAAAAAAGTAATGTTCTAGTTCCCAAATAATTTAATTATGGTTATACGGTAATGTATTATTAATTAATAATACAAACGGCTTACACTAAGAAAAGGAATATCAATAGCATAACAAATAATTCCTGTGAAATTTTTTGGGTATTATTCTATAACCCATAAATCTTGTTATTTATGAATTATGATGATTGCCAAGGTTATTGGGTTGAAGCAACTACTGTGCAATTATTGTCGTGTTATTAGCAAAAGTTATTTAAGTTTAGCATGTAATCCTAAACAAATTTGTGATACATCCTCTACTGCTAAGAAACTATCTGTCTATCTCTAGAAGACATTTAGAAAAAAAAAACTCTCTACTTTTCCTTACCTTGTTTTCTAAATGCATCTAAATTATCATTCTTTCTTTTTCTTTCTCATTACTGATGATAAATGGACAGGTAATTTGATTTTTTCAAAAACAGAATAGAAGATGATTAAAATTGTAGCTCATATGTTTTACAGCTTCACCGTGATACTTTTTTTATGTGAAAAAGTTTTCTGGTACAAATTTTTTATTCTTAAACGTCATTCTTCATTAGTTTAACTAAAGGTACTGGTCCACTAACAACCATCACTGCTTTTATCTTACAAAGGCCAGGTTCTGTCTGAGGGGAAAAGAACTACTCTATAAGTACTGTGCCGAGAGAGAGATTCCCCATAAGATGATCGGCAAGCTTATAGTTGCGACAAGCGAAGCTGAGGTCCCAAAATTGGAAGCCATATTTGCACGAGGAAAAGGTAATGGTGTTGAAGATCTTGAAATGATTGAGCCATCTAGAGTGGCAGATATGGAGCCTGAAGTTCGATGCGTCAAGGCTGTGCTCTCCCCCAGCTCTGGCATTGTGGACTCCCACTCTCTAATGCTCTCATTGTTGGTATTTTGAATGACATAACTCTGATTGGTGTTGTTCTTATAAATCTTTCTCTTTCCTATCTTAAATACCAATTGGCAAATGTTAGTTAAACTGTCAAACTATAACTGATATATCAATTGAATTGACACCTCAAAAATTTAATGAAAAAAGTTCCAGAAGCATACTAACATTGAATGCGCGTATCAAATAGTTCCTTCTATCTTGTAAATTTCTCACTAGTGCAGACTACATTATCCAAAATGCAAATGACCCTCCTTTACTAGACTCGCAAAGGGCCTTCTCTTTTTGGATAAAATAAAAAATATTTGCTATTGTTAGTTTGTCACTGACACTGTATTTTTGTGAAATGTAAACTTTTTGCAACATAAGTAATACATTTTGTGAAATGCACCATTTGTAATTAAGTAATTTATTGATGATCCAAGTTTTTGCTATTCAGGGAGAAGCAGAGAGCCATGGAACAACAATTTCGTACAATACAACAGTCGTAGGCGGACATGTTGAAAATAGCAAGCTATGCCTTCACATTGCTGAAACCAAAAGGCTTGAAAATGACGTTGGAAACTCACATTTGCAGCCTCAGCTTATGGTCGTCCCAAATCTTATAATAAATTCTGCTGGGTTAAGTGCAGTTCCTCTAGCCAAACGATTCCTTGGACTTGGCCAAAATATTGTCCCAGATGCCTACTATGCACGAGGATGCTACTTCACTTTACCCCATACAAAGAAACCTTCCTTTAATCGCTTGATATATCCTATGCCAGAGGAAGGTGGTATAGGTGTGCATGTCACGATAGATTTGAATGGTTTGGTAAAATTTGGGCCAGATGTTGAATGGATTGAGGGTATAGATTATGTGGCATGCTTCCTTAATAGGTAAGCGGGCTTCATAAAATTTTATTGGCATTAAATTATACAAACTATAATGGAGCACAAAAATAAGTTGTACCTGATGGATCTTCGTTGCGTTTATTTTATTTTTTCTGTATTTAGTTCTGTGCCTCTATTCTTATTTTTTTAATTTATTTTCTAGGTTATGCTTATAGATTACATTTTTAATTATGACATTTTACTATGGCAAATCCTTTTCAGGTTCAATTATTTGGTTAACCCAGACCGATCAAGAAAGTTCTATGGAGAGATAAGAAAATACTTTCCAAATCTGAAGGAAGGATCGCTTGAACCAGGATATTCAGGGATTAGACCAAAGATTTCTGGCCGTGGTCAAGCCTCACTAGATTTTATTGTTCAAGTACATCTCTTTCTGCACCATGTATTCTCAAAGAAACTTTAAAGGCTAAATTATAAAATTATTTTTTTTTCACAAAAAAAATAAATAATCATTATTTATAATTGCTGGAGACCTCTCTGATATTCAAAGTTTCCCGGTAATTTACTGCAGTGTCTCCCGCAAGACACTTCATTAAAACAATAAAACCAACAAAAGAAGATAAAAGAGGTGCTACTTTTGTTAATTTCCATATTTGTTTTTGGTTTGTGCAGGGCCAAGATGTTCATGGAATCAAGGGACTGGTAAACCTATTTGGCATAGAATCACCTGGCCTGACATCAAGCTTGGCTATAGCAGAATACATAATTTCCAAGTACATAAGATGATTACTTGGTTGCAAGTTTTTTTTTTACTCTGATAATTGTTAAGAGGAAGAGAAGTGTGGAAATAAACTTTGCATTGGTCTTCTGTTATTTGAATCTTGCCCCAGAATTTTTGGGACTTGCAAGGATAATAATAATAATATAAATAGTTAAATACTTAAATAGACTTTGTGACTGTGTTGTAAACTTTATTTTTAATTTCTGAAATTAATTGTCTAGATATGCTTATAGATGGATATGCATGATTCCATGGATTTTCTTTGTATAGTGCCTTTGTTTTGCCTCCTTGATGCTACTACCACCTATGTAGGGTAGGGTCCACTGCACATCGTGGTGGATAGGTGAATTCATGAAAGGGAGCAAAGATAGGAGCACTGTATCACTAAAAAATTTTGCTCGTTTATATTCTGTTGTACATCTTTGTTTTCACCATATTTACGGTGACGCATGGTTTCCCCAATTTTTGGCGGCTACAGTTTTATTTTTAGCATTTCTTCAGCAATAATCCTAATGGGCAATCCTAAATCTTGTACTATCACAAACACCAGAGGAAAAAAATAGTAAACACTGATGAACACAAAAAAATGGTGTTAAAAAAAACACTTGCACTTGCAAGACTGACCAATTGTTAACAGGAAATTATAACAAAAACTAATTTTTCACCTCTTTGGGTTGGATTTGCTCAAAATCAAATACCTCAAACATTAACCTACGCACATCAGGTTTTCCATAAACCGTGTATGCAAGTCCATGCATGGCTTGTTGCACTGCAGTGGTGGCAGGATTTCTCAACTTCCGGTTGTGCTCAAACCTGTCTTGCACTGTCTCATCATATATTATGTGGTGATGGAGGTGGCGATCCCGTAAATACCGGCCACAAAACTTGTTCATGAGCAAACGACGGTGCTTCTCATGCAACCACCTCCCAGGGGCATCAAGGTGCTTCATCAGGAGTCTTTCGGCCATCACAAGATCCTGTGATTCAATCTTCATGTAAGTATGGTTGCGACATTGCCAATTCTTTTTTTTTTTTTCACTTTTTCGACATTTTTCATTTGATTTGTTCTCAAGTTGCATGATTAGAGGAGAAATACCTGAATCTTCTGGCCGACATACTCCAACCGTTCAAAGCAGAACCTTGGATGCTCAAACTTGTACTTGCTGGGATGAAGAAAGCATAACTGTGCAGAATAAATAAATGTACTTAGTTGAAGTATACTTATAAAGTTATAATACAAAGGGGTAGAACAGATACCAGGTCAAACTCAGGTTCAATATGACTAGATGAAGCATCCATGCAAATATCCCCAAAAAAATGCAAAGTTCTATTTTGTCTATACCGGGCATGTACAAACATCAAAGCAGGTCTTGCTGATGTTGATCAAAATTTTAACCATTTTTTGACTCACTAAGTTGAGATAATTAAGATAAATCAGCCTTGTAAGGCAAAAGCTCCAGATCTAAGTGTCCATTGTATAGCAATAGAATCATTTGACGAAGAAATGGATATTATGGTGGCTGATTTTGCCTGAATTACTACTCTGAGGAAAAAAAAAAAAAAAACTCTTGTCCAACTGTACTGATACTGTTTAATTATTTCATACAAAAAAGCTAGCAATGTACCAACCTGAAGACCTAGTCCAAGCTCAATATTCCTTGCTTCAGTTATTTCAGGTATCCTGTCATTCGTGGGCCGGGGGTATCCCAAACATTCCATAATTTTCGGTTTGCTGTCAAAATCCCATATGTTGCCTCGGAAACGATGCATTCCAGGAGGGACACATGCTCTGAAAAGTCTTGGATGCGCAAACAGCGCATCAGGTGGAGGCTGCAGCAGAATTAAAAAAAACTCAAAGTTGATTAATTTTGTCTACACTAAATACTGGGCATAGAAACTTGCATTTTAGCTGCCAATTTTTGCTGAATGAGGCTTTTATATGTTTGTGGTTATTGTGGCTTTTATTATGAGTTTTCTTTTTATCCATTTTTATCCTCTTTGTTCATCAAATTTCCTACCAAGTATTTACAGGTTATAGTGCTATAGGTCAAATAAATAAGTCACAGATGAGTGAATTATGTGTATGAACTATGAACTAATCATCCAAAAATGTAATTACTGGTTCTTTTGAAACTAACACACACACATACAAACATAGAAAGAGAGAGACCCTGTATGCAATGATATCTTGCCAAGACAGTTGTCTGGTTTCAAACTCAGCTGAAACATAATCAACATCTTCTAACTGCCTTCTAAGTTTAGGTTGGCAGCTCTCGTCTTCTGGATCCAAGCCAAATGCCTCAAACATAACACGGTACACCTCTGGCAACCCAAAACAGAGAAATATTGCTCCAAACAGTGCCCAAAATACCGACCTATGACAACATCAGAAAAGCTTTTAAAAAAATAGGTTTTAAGTTTACTATACTTTTTAGATACTCCTCATATTTTCAGTAAAGATATAGTATAATTTATTACCCGTCAAAGAAGAAGGAAAGAAAAGAAAAAGATAGATGGCATCAATGAATGCCTCAAGTAAAGTTAAGCCAAAGCCATACCTCTAGACTGAAAAATACAGTCCCTGAGAAGAAAATTTCAAAATAATTTTTAATATGCTAAATACAGTTCCTGAGGGTTGAAAATTTTCCAAATAATTTGCTTTCTTTTCTCTGGGTCACCATGTTCAAATAATCTAAATTCTACAGAAAGCATCTTTCAAATAAAAATTGAAACAAAAGAGTTACTTGAGTCCCTTATTATTTTTACGAAAACTCAACAACAAAATGGTAACTAAAAACAGGTGTCCAACTTGTCGGCTGCATGTATCAGTGACAAACCCAATCCTGCCTTTTTTTCAGTGACAAATATGAAATTTTAAAACAAAAAAAAATTCACAAAAATTGGAACTCCCACAAAAGTAACACGCCCTTGATAACCGAAAGAGGTCTTGGAAAAGGAATTAAACTGAATAAATGATCTATTTATAATTTGGACCTTATAAAACTATAAGATAGATATTATAAAAAATGCTGATATCATATGTTTTATCAGACAATTCATTTAGCTGAATCGATAAACCATTAGACCTGCAGATAAATGCTGTTTCTTTTATATTAAAGGTTGTCACTTACTTTACCGGAGGTTCTTTATCCTTGCGTAGCATCTTATCAATGTCATCATAGGGAAACACCAGGTTCTGCAAACTAGCTGCCTTGATCCGACTTGGCAAGAACCTCTTCCCAATCAGTCCAAAAACTCTCTCACGCATTGGCCCTGGTGACTCCCTTGGGTACCTCTGCAGGAAGTACTCGGCCAATGCCAGCTCTATCACATACCCACCTAGAAAGGACAACCTTGAGTGACCATTTCGTATGTGCCGTGCCTTCGATCGCTCGCATGCAGGGTGCTGGAAAGCCAGGTAGAGGAGCGTATCAAAGTGCTTTGCTGGATTGTCATCACCAAGTTGGTCAGAAGGTTGTAAAGGGTAGCTGTGAAATACAATTTAGAAGTTAAATTGGTGCTTTATACATGTTAACAAAAAAATATTACCCAAAATAAGAATGAAATAATGTAGGAAAGAATGTATTAATACTAGGTGCTAGCACAGTATTTGCTTTCACCCCAACTGCGGGCAATGAATTTAGAGACTATATCTAGGTCATACAACACCACCAACAACAACAATATCTAGGTAACAAAAAATGGTATCTTCTTTCCAGTTGAAATCTTCAAATGATAGTTTTTTTTTTTTTTTTTTTGTAATTGGAGAAATAATGTGTTCTGGCGTGTCATATACAAATAAGTCCTTAATTTGTTTTTCAAGTGTTTGTGTACCCCATTTTCGCTGATAGTTTGCTCGTGTTTTGTTATATTCTTAGTGACAAGTTGCTAGCTTACAATGCAACCTAAGTATATGCAAAATAAAATTAAATTGAGAATCCATTACCCAAGAGCTTGTTTAGCTTCTAGAAGGTACTCATCGATCCAGGTCTTATCCGTATTATTCAAAGGCGAAGGCGGGAGGCATGAGCTGAGCAAAGGGAACGACTTGAGGGACAATTGGGGGCTGTTTAAGAATCTCTGTGTCAATTTAGCATCATCTAACGGTGGTTTCAGAATGAATTGTCTAGGCGGGACCTTCTTCTTCGGGAAAGCGGTTTTCTTTCGCTGCGCGAGCTCCTTGAGCAACCGTTGGGGGCTGTTTGGGGCCACTTGTTGGGGCTGCGTAGAAGAGGGAGGCGGAGGGGGCGGATTCGTGGCTACTGAGAGTTGGACTGGGAAATGGCGCGATAGTTTTGGGAATTTGAGGTGGAAAAGGGGCAGAGAGAGGTCAATTGGAGGAGAGAGGAAGAGCTTCTGGTCAGGGTAGAAAGATGAAGGTTGAATTATTGTTGGGAAACCCATTTATCTGGGTTTGGTTTTGGTGTTACAAGCGTAGAAGGGTTTATCTGGCCATCGATGGAGGATTTGGTTGAAAGGGAAGAGGGATAAGAGAGGGGGAGAGAGGAGAGAAGCTCAGTGAGAGGCTCCTTTTGATATTTTGGAATTTGGTTAGATCTTAACCGTTCATCAGACGGATATTTACCATAGAAACACTGAGTGACGTCTGACGGTCCGATCAAATGCTCGTCGTCTGATCACAATCTAAACAAGCGCTGTAGAGTGTTGATCTGACGACGAGACAGAGTTCTGATTATTACGGTTTACTGGAATAAAGTATCCAGGGAAAAATGCTCACTTTCCACTTCTATTAGGCCCATTGGCCATCAATTACTGGTAGTTTATAATTTGGGCCTAAGAGGCCGAAATAGTAGCTTGTCTACAATATAATAGCTACGGAGCGGAGGCGGAGTGCAGTTGTAAAGAGAGATTGAGCGATGAGCATCATAATCAATTTTTAAGCTGTTGATTAGACGACAAAGATAGGGAAAAAAAAAAGAAAGCGAAAGAAAAAGTAGAACCTACATTTCTCTTAGAAATAAACCTACAGTCGTCAAAAGAAGAAAAATAAACCACCTACAGACGCCTAAAAATTAACAAACACTATCTAGCTTAAATAACTTTATTGTTTTTTAAGATATCACTACTTTCCATTTAATTCGTGAAAATAACTAAAAAATTTTATACTGCTTACATATATAGATTAATACATAATATTTTGGGGTAATTATCTTAACCACCATGACTTTTATTTCATCTACAATTCTGCATAGCTCTGATGGACGCAATAATTAATGTAAGCCGCATTTCTGAAGTAGACAATAATGCAAGCAACGCATGGTCCGCATCACTTGTTCACCATACTTATCTGGATTCTGGAATGAATATTTCCACCTCAATTAATCATTAAAAAATTATAAATGAGTTTTCTATTCTTTAAGACCCAGCCTTTTCCAATCTTGTATCCATTTGCACCCCTGGACTTGCACGTGGAATTTCTGATTTTTCTTCAAATTCACAGGCAATTGTCCAAACTTTCATTATCTCCATTTGCAAACAGCCTCGCCAGTCGCCAAACCTCTAAAACCTCTCTAATTCGTGAGAAACAAAGCAAACACTGCAATCTCAATCTCTTTCTTCCTTCATTCATCTCACCCCATTGGTATGGTATCTACTAGACTTGTTCCTCTCTAAAGGTGCGTTTGGATCGTTGGAAGAAAGAAGAAGAAGAAGAAAGAAGAAGAAAAAAAATTATAAACAATTCAAACTCTTCACAAAGTTACACACTTTCCAATATTTCTTCCCACTTCTTCCCACACCTATCCAAACGCACCCTAAATAGAACAACAGAACAAGTGGAGCTAGGAGAGCAAAGATCAATATGAGTATAAAAACTATAAAATGAACGTAATTAATTACTACTTAGAATACACATTAATTTAGAAGACCAACAATAGAATTATTATTTTATATTTTTCTATCATAACTCATAAGGGCCAGGCCCCCTCCCCCCCCCCCCCAAAAAAAAACCCACACACAATAAATCCACAATCTAAATATCGGAAGCTTTTATATGCAAATATATAAATTTATTGAAGTAACATGGGGTCCGGTACTTGTGTCTTGTGATATTCCTTCTAACAAATTCAATGTTTGTGATGATATTGCAGTGACTCAGCAGAGTTGTCGAGTACGACCACACAGGAGCAATTATTATAAATAAATAAGTGCATGATACCCAGCTACAGACTTTGTAAAATTGCTAGTGTCTAAACATCATCCGAACCAAGCATTCTTTAGGCTCATTTAAAACGAGAGATAAACGGATGCAGATTCATGCTTGTTTCAATTGTTCTATTTATTTCAAGAAGGAAAATTGAAATCGATGACAACCTAACAGAGCCCTTATAATTAATTAATTAATTAATGAAAGAGCGATAGCGTAGGCGTAGCAGTACAGTACTAAGGTAGGCGAGTGGATAAGGTCGACCCTACCTATCCTTATCATCTATATATATCTTTGTTTTCCTCCATTACTTTATTTGAAAATACCATGTTACCCGTTGAAATCCACAGCTACGGATCCACGCAATGAGGATCCGATCCGATAAATAGAACCTAGCTAAAGTAATCTATATTTGGTTATGCTTCCCACAAAGACTTTAAGAGATGTCGTATAGTAATATTCTTAATTCACAATAAAATTCTTCATTCAAATGGATGGCTTTTATATGTTTCTCAAAAATGAAAATTTTATTTATCATTAAAAGTTAAAATTATTTTTTTGTCATTTATTTATTTATTTTGTGATTCCAAATTCGTCAACAATGACGCAATATGGTAACCCTGATATTTTTTATTTTAAATTTAAAGTTTAAACTTAGAAATATGAGAACCAGCTCTTGGTCTAGTGGCAAAGAGCAATGCACCTTGACTCCTTGAGTGAAAGGTCGCAGGTTCGAAACCCGGTTGGGGGGTCTTTCATAGACATTTAATTTAAAAATAAGTTGGGTGGCTTAGACCTCCAATTTATCTTCAAAAAAAGAGAACCAGCTCTTGGTCTCGTGGCAAAGAGCAATGCATCTCAAATTAGAGGTCGCAGGTTCGAAACCCGGCTGGGGGGGTCTTTATAGACATTTAATTTAAAAATAAGTTGGGAGGCTTGACCCCAATTTATCTTAAAAAAAAAACTTAGAAATATAAAATATGTCTAAGAAAAGGATCCAATGTCAAATGGTTCTGATGCCAAATTGATGCCACCAAAAGATTTATGCTCTATATTTACCACGCACAATAAAATAAAGTTTATGAAAGTATTATTATTCAGTTAAATACTTGAATTTTGCAATATTCTTGATTAAATAATATTTGATGGAATATCAAATGGTCATTATTTGCTTGAGTTTTGATACACATCAAATTCACTAAAAAGCTAATGTTCGTTTTTATTTCTAATTTAAAAAGCATTGTTAAAGCTAATTCTATAAGGTCAATTCAACTTGTAAGGTTTATTTATCAATGGACCTCCTATACATTTTTAATACATCTTAAAAAATTTTAAATACGTATAAAGTTGATATTATTTTGGTAATCAAGTAACATGAACATTCTCATGATCAGTGAATTAAGAAATATTGTCAAAATTATCATATAATTATCTATAAAAAATAAAATCCCTCATTACATGTAAGCATAGTTGAGAAACTATTTGTTTAATTAACCATCAACATAAATACAGGATAATATATATGACCCACTTAACATTTTACATAACTTAAAAACGTGTTATTCAATTTATTATCTCACCATAAAAAAAATAAAACTTCCATATGACATTATTAAAAAGGAGCAACTTATGACAAACTTAAAATTTTGGCTGAAAATATGAATTTTATTTTTTGATTTAAATTTCCGTAAGACCCCCCATCACCCTCCACGATAATATGAAATGGATTGCAAATTTCCAGATTTCAATACTCCAAAACCGAAACTAGAAAGTAGGGATATTGTCGGTATAAAAGATATGACCCTTTTGTCCTCCGTTCAGGTTGCTACTTGCTGCATGCATGCAATTCCGAATAAAATACAACACGATCTCCAACACCAACTCCTACCTATTACACCCGGTCTATACAACCTCCATCTCTGATATCTGGGCCCCACATAATATTTTCTGGTAAATCATAGATCCCTCCTCTTAGATCTAAGTGCACTGCAGTGGCAACCGACGTAAATAACGGAAACTATGTACCCATTTATTTTCCGTCTAAACATAGTACTGTGACTTGGTCTCTATCTTTTCCTTTGCGGAGTGCGACAGTCTCTATCTGGATATGGTATTGGATAAATAATATAATATAAAAAAGTATAAAATAGTAAAAAACATTGAATAGAAGAGAAAAAGAAAAGAAAAGCTTTGGCCTCATCACACGACACGAGCCAGCTTTCGGTTGGGAAGCGGCGATCGATGGGAAACACCACCGCTCGAGATATGTCGAACGGCTCAGATTTGACGGAGGAGAGACCCGACGGCGGTGATTGCCCGATGCCTGTCGCGCGCGAGATCCCGCCACCAGAGAGCCCCAGGAGATCTCAAACTCCCTTCTTGCTGGCCCCACAGGTCAGTGACTGGTCTCAATAACTTTCCAAAAGGGTGTTCTTTTCAATTAATATGTTTTGTATTAATTGCGTGAGGATTTTGTATAATGTACCTCAAATTAGTGAGAGATGTAGATTTGGTCTGATTTTGATCTTTAAATTGCTCTAGAAGAAGCGTGGTAAACTTTTTTTCTTCGTACCTTTTACGATGGGGAACGATGAGATCGGACCTTCTTAGTTGGAATAAGCAAGCGTGTTAGAGTAAAATAACAATTATTATACCTTAGTTTGAGGAAATTTTTGGGCATTTTATGCCTAATTTTATTGTGGGTCCTATTTTTATTTTATCATGTTTCATTTATTTTGTTAAAATCAAGATGTTCTTCTCTGTCTCATGGATTGTAGTTAATGCTATTGTATTTTGTTATTAAGTCCCCCAAGGTTTTACTTTCTTTCAGTATACTAGTTAATATCAGCACAAAATATATAGTTGTAAAAAGTAATATTATTAGAATACGCCCAAGTTGATTTCTTTTGTGGTTTTGTTTGGATACCAAGTGCACATGTGAACATTGGAAACTGTTACATTTTACTTTAAAACAACAGAATTTTGGCACCTTTTATAATCATATCTTCTCTTTGTAGTATTTTAACTTATTGTTTGATAAGTTCTCTTTCCTGAGAGCTCAGTAATGTTAATTAGCAGTTTTAACTATCAGTTTGTATAAAGTTTTATAGTAGCACATAAGTTTGGAGGTGAGCCACATAATGCTTGAAACAATTTTTTCTAGTGCATTGCATTATTTGTAGTATTTAGTTTATCAAGATAATCATTATTACACTTATATATGAGAAAACAACAATATTGCATGACATCTGCAACTACTAACTGGCCTATTGAATGGAATTCAGAATCCGGTAGCACCATTGCTCAGACCAGCTGACAGCTCTAGTGGGATCAACTACAATTGGCCAACTGACTCGAATGGGCCCTACATGGCAGAGCCTTCAGGGAAGGGGATCCCTGCGCTGATTACTTGGAGCCAAGGAGGAAATATTGTTTTTGTCGAAGGATCGTGGGACAACTGGTCTACGAGGTGAGTATCGATGTATTGGAAAAGCAATAAGTGTGTGTATCCTAGATTTGGGAAATTTCAACTTGAACAGGTATGTGGACAGAAAATTGGCCTACAAAGGAAATGAAATTTGTCCTACAAAGGAAATGAAATTTGTGCTTCTAGATTTAGTTTTTAAAAATTGCAAACAAAAAAGTTTACAAATTGAAAAAGAAGTTGAACATTTTTAAAAAATATATATATAAGGTCCGCTCCCAAACTATGAGTGCGGCCCTAAACTAATTAGTGAAAAATGCAGCTGATAGCTGTATTTGTCAGACGCCCGTAGCCACTATTAAGCAATTCTCTACTGCACATGTTAACAGTTCCATGCAGGACTGCATATGATTACACGTCTTGGTCTTCACTTGTGGACTGCTGCCTGAGATTGTGGCACTTATATTTTCCATGTTTTTTTAATTTGGTTTTCATTTTCTGAATATCTGTCCTTTACATTTGTAAATATTCCTATATTTGGTTGCTACAGAAGCTGGACCCGTGCTGCCGTGTATCTGTTTTGAGATGAAAGTATGGCCATAACATAAATATTACATCACCTGAAGATCTAGTAAACTTTTTGAAAAATTTCAAGCCTAATTTAGCTAAAAATATATATATATATTAAAAAAAAAAGAACAGTCAAGCTCCAAAACTCGCATAGGCAAATAAGAAGATGAGGACGGAAGTGAAAAGAAGGTTCAATTTTGTTGTTGTGCAATACAACCTGCATGCAGCTAATTTCCTTTACAAGTTTCTACCAAGGAACTTAAATCTGGGAAATATATGTTTAAATTGGCAGGACACCATTGCAGAAATCAGGCAAAGATCACACTATTCTGCTGGTGTTGCCATCTGGTATCTATCACTACAAGTTGATTGTGGATGGAGCATCAAGATACATAACTGATCTCCCTTGTGTAACTGACGAGGAAGGTCAAGTTGTGAATCTCCTTGATGTCACTGTAAGAAACAAAATCCCAGTTTTTTTTGCTTCGTGTGACCCTCAATTACTATTTATGGACTACAGTAATTAATATTTCATGCGTACTCGGTCCCTTCGCTAGTAATCTGTGATAATATGGTAGTAGCAAGGCACAGCGGAAACAGTTCACCCTGTGTTAGATGCCCGTAGAGTTCAACGTATATAAAACTTTTCTTTTTACTATGTTAGCAATTTAGATTTCATTCTTTAAGAGAGAATGCAAGTTTTTGTTTCCTTTTTCAAAGGAGTAAAAAGGGTATACGACAAACAAATGTTTGAAGCTTCAAGGACCATGCAAACAAAATAATGAAAGCTTAGGGATCTCTGTTGGTCAATCATCTTAATTAAGCCAATTGTGTAAAGGCAGCTTTTTATAGACCGAATGTTTATCTTCACATTGTTAAATTATGTTGTACAGTGATCTTAATATAATGTCACCATCATACCTCAATCCAGGATTATGTACCGGAAAGTGTAGACAGTGTCTCTGCATTTGATGCCCCACCTTCACCTGAGTCAAGCTATGACCGACACTTCCCTGGAGAGGAGTTTACCAAGGAGGCCCCGATGCTTCCCTCTCAGCTTCTTGACCCGGTGCTCAAGAACTCTGACGAGCCAAGCTTGGGAAAACCACAGCATGTTGTGCTGAACCACTTGTTTTTGGAGAAGGGGGTTACACAGCGGTCGATGCTTGCGCTTAGCCTGACCCATCGGTTTGAGTCCAAGTATGTGACTGTGGTTCTTTATAAGCCCATAAAGAGGTGAACAGAAAATGGGTTTGCATTGGTGTTTTGTTGTGTGTGTGTGTGAATATTGTATAGGGCTGTTAACCTCTTTTTGTGCTTTCTTCCCACCCCAACTTTTAATTTTTTTCTGTGTAAAGAGAATCTGATGTGGCAATTTAGTGTGGTTAAACTGGTTTCACACGGGTGAAGCCGGCCTGCAATACCAATTGTTTCATCTGGATTATCAGTTCTACCCAACACTGTTTTTGAAACACTCTCCCCTACAAGTGATAGAGGAAATAGTTTAAAACAAAAAAATGAGAAAAAGAAGCCTGATTGTACCCACTGGTGTGGCCGCAGCGGCTCTCTGTCGGTCTGTCTGCCAGTGCCACTGCATGTGGCTCTCTTTTCCTTAGTGTGACAGCATCGGTTAAGTGCTTGGTTAGGTTTTTGGTATACTTTTTACATATAATGTACTCACTAAACTCTTTAGACTATACAGGGTCTGGTATCTACTAAATATTTTTGTATTTTTAATTGGAAGGCCAATGCAATTAATTACTCTTTAATTTGCATATTCTGTTTTTTCTTCTTACTTCAAGTTGTATTATTATCCTTTGATTGGAATGACATCTTAAACGAAACTCATTGGAATTTGTTGAAACAAAGTTGAATACAATGGATTTTGTTGATAATCAGAACAAAAATTGAGTGAAGAATTCATTCGTTCATAGCAATCACATTGTTAGATATAAACATGATTCTATTTGCAAATATGGTATTTGAATATTTTCTTAGAATTTGCAGTGGGGGGGAGACTTGCAGTGTAACAAAGAAAATAGAAAAATAGGAGACAGCAGAACATAATTCATACCTTGCTTTTGCTGCTACAACGAAGATGAAGAAGAGGATAAAGAAGATATTTCATTGTCGCCAAATTATTCTCGTCAAATACTATCTTCTTGTCTTTGCTTCCTGACAGCAATTTCGCAGAAGTTATCTTTTTTTGGCGTTGAAATGAGAAGAGTCAGAAGACAATTTTATACTGAGAATTGACAAGGAGGTTAATGGGACAAAAGTTACTACTGTCTTAGAATTCAAAACTGAAATGACTAAAGAAAGAGTCGATTCTTCCAATTAGAGTTGGTTTTAGTGTGAACGGAATGCAATAAAAAAATTTCACTTTCAGGTTTGATATGTTTCTGTACAGTTGATATTCAGTTCCAAGGGCCACCCTCAGCCGTGAAACATGCTAAAGCATCCTTATTGTGATATATTTATTCTCTTATAAAGAAAAACAACCAAGTGCGTCTTTCACTAAAACAGGGGCTCACCTACTCTGTCTGAGATTCTGGAAAGCTTTTTTAAAGCAAAAACGAGGCTCTAAGACCTCATCTTATATTAAATACTGTAAATAGTTTTAGCAAGACGCTAAAATTACAGAAACAAAATAAAAGGACCAGTAAATTTAAAGATTATCATCACTAAAGATTATTTCTCATCGAAATGACTATTTATTACCTGCGTTTATTTCACCTAATTTTGGTAAGTTAATGGGACATTCATGAATGCTATTACAAATACTAACTGATACGTAACTATGTAATTTAATTCTTATACAAATTCGTAAGAGCTATGGTTATTGATTCAATGTATATTATTATGTTGATCCTAGATGTATTTTAAGATAGTTTATAATACATTTCAATGTTTTAAATTTATCTTCTTGCAATTGCTTCAAAATTATCTTTCGCATCACCATATTTTGGATAAGCTTAGAATAAGGAATAAGAATAAGAAATTTCGGTATACGTGCTTATTCTTATTCTTGTGCAATCCAAACAACACAAGAATAATAAATTTGGGCCCTTATTCTTATACTAACAAAACCATGATATAAGAATAAGAAATTTGGATAAGCACGCATACCGAAATTTCTTATTCTTATTCCTTATTCATGGCTCATCCAAACACACCGGTCAATTGAGAAAATGAAAACTAGTCAGTTGTGTCTCAAATCAGATCCAATATATTTTTCGAATACTATTGTTTATCTTTGTTGTAGCGCCAGAAAAGAAATGAAATTCAAGTAATATCTTAATTGTTTCCTTACTATTGTTGAAAAATTGTTACGGTGTTGGATAGAGATATATAGGAGAACATAGGGAGATGTAGATGAAATACGTACTAACGCATGAACGTACGAGTTATTAGAGATCAAGACTGAGAACTAAGCAGAAGACCAGGTTGGTATAATCTTGGAGCAGAGAATCAGACCTCCCTTTCAAAGAAATGAGCTCTTTAATTTTCAAAAAAAAAAAAAATAGCTCTTTTGCCAAAATAAAAATAAAAAAGGAGGTCGAGTGGCTAGTGAGGACTGAGCATGCTGCAATGCATAGTCATCTTTAAGACAGATGCATATCACAAGTCACAACCGTTGCTTAAATCTAACGGTCGATAATAAATACATGGCACAATGCTAACATCACTAGTATGGCAGCAAGTGTGAACAATCAAAAGAAGTACCGACCAAAATTACACGTGGAGCACAAATAGAGAATATGGCAGCAGCACGCTCAGTGAATATGGCAGCTCCTCATTGGCTACTGGTACAAAAGGGGACCAATTACCAAACAGGCAATCATTATTTGAAAGCCAAAATCTCCTAAAACAAACCCGACAAGATCAAGTGCTTTATTCCGGCCTAGAACCTCCCATTACAGTACTTCTCTTTATCTATATATACCAACCAACAGAGTACTGAGCAACACCATCCCAGAAACAGGTACACAAGCAACACAACTACACAAACACTATCTAGCCAGAAATGGGTTTCACTCCAAAGCACCTCTTGCTTGCTGTGGTACTTGTTTTGGTTGCTACAAGTGGGGTTGACCAGGTCAATGGTGCCGGTGAATGTGGCAAGGTCTCGCCTGACCAAATGGCTCTTAAAATGACCCCATGTGCATCGGCAGCACAGAATGCAAAGGCGAAGGTGTCGCCCCAATGTTGCACTCAGGTGCAAACATTTGGCAAAAATCCCCGTTGCTTGTGCGCCGTACTTCTGTCAGACACCGCGAAAAAGGCCGGTATTAAGCCAGAGATTGCGATTACTATTCCGAAAAGGTGCAACCTTGCAAAACGCCCTATTGGGTATAAATGCGGAGGTATGGTACACAAGTTAAATATTTGTTTTGAGTTATATACATTTGATCAGTAAATTAGTTGAGGTTTGTCTTTCTTTTGTTAATTTTTTTTCCCTATGTTATATGCAGCTTATACCCTGCCTTGAAGGGACAGTCTGGAAGAGAGACGTGTGTTATTTAGAATGCAGAAATAACTACATTATATCTATGTTTACGAGTTCTTTTGTACTACGTACACACAGAGTTCCGTATGATATTTGTACTCAAATAAAATGCTAAAGATGTTTACGAGTCTTTTGCAGAATGTGTGTTTTTAAATCTTCACATTACTGTGTGCATTTCTGGTCTAATGGAGTTTCTAAATAGGAAAAAGAAAATAAATTTTTTGAGATAAGAACAGAGGTTAATACTAGAATATATGTTCGAAATCCAACTGGGAGGTCTTTATAGACATTTAATTTAAAAATAAGTTGGAGACTTGACGCCAATTTATCTTAAAAAATATATATATATCCTGAGACCCGCATACAGGTCAAACAGAAATATTCAATCTTTCTACTAGACTATATATACAATCTTTCTATTAGAAATATACATGAGAGAGGGACTGCTTTCATCTCAACATTTATTCATGCAGTACTATTTTATTTTTTTAAAAAGTGGGCTTCAGTACCCGGACATGAGAAGAAGCACTTAGGGCTGTCAACGAAGTATTCGTCCACGTGTTCCGTGGTATGTTTATGTGGTATATAGTTAAAATTTGGTCATTTCGTCCTATTTCGTTCAAAACGGAACAACTAACGGAACGCCTGTATGTTTCGTTATCGAAACGGAATGTTCAAACGAAACGGTCCATTCCATTTCCGTTTGACACGTTTGATAGGCCTAGAAGCAGTGAAACGAGACCTTGAAAAATGAAATGTCTCTAAAAAATTAGTGACCGATAGGAGCGCATAGAAGTTAGCAATTTATGTACCCGCGGAGCCATGACATAGGTGTTAGAGATATGTCCTAGAAGCCAATCATATTTGGCTACTTCTATAGTTTATGTCACTGATGATGTTTGATCATTTGTTCCTTGATTTATTTATTGACAGTTCATTCAGATTGAGGATCTGAATTGTAGATCACTGTAATTCATTTATAATTAAATGAACAATAATAAATCTAAAAGGTCCATAATCTTGATAATTAACAAGGAACATTAATTATCAATAAGATTAGTATGCAAGTTAAGTGATGATTAAGTTCTACAAATCATAGGAAGGAGTTACCAGCTTAATTAATATGTGTATGCTATGTTATAAAACATAGTACAGGACTTGAAATTACACCTAGGGGTCCTTTTATAATCCTCAAACTCTAGGTATAAGTTGCTAGAAATTACACCTCATGCCACCCCACCTACCTCATCTTGTGGTCGGCCTTATAGTGAGCTATATGGGCCTCTCTAAACCTTCTATTTGGACTCTAATTCATATAATTAGATCCTTCATTATTTGCTCTATATTTGGGTTATATATTTAATACATAAATATCGGTCCAATGATTTAATATAACTATTTATATTAAATTGTGTTGAAGTAAAATAATTATTAACTAATTAATAATTATTCTAGGATTAGTTAATGCTTTAATTTATTTCTATATGATTCGTTTGACCTAATTAATTATTACGTTCAATAACGGTACATAATTAATTAATCAACACACCATATTTTCCGCAATTTCTACTGTTGCGAATAAATAAATAAAGCACCGTCTTGGTCAAAACTCTATTTTGTGTGACCCTTTGAGGATTTATGCTACGTTGGACATGGAATTAAATCGTCATTTAATTCGAATAATCATAAGCGGTATCTAGCAACACGTTATGATTCCCAATTCACATAAATAGTGTACTGCTACAATATTTCAATCCTGCATAAGAGAATAAAAGTATTCCTCTATTTTGATTCTTATGTCACACGATATAATCGTATAATCCAAGATAGGAATGTGTCTTCTTGCAGATTATATGTTTCTTGATCTAGAGATAATTGTATCAGTTACTAGCAAACAATCTATCTCCATCAAGGGGCCCAAACAGATATCGTCACTTACTAAAGTGAATTAATGAGGTACATACGGTTTTCTTGATGATTAGCTTTTCCTCGCACAATTCAAGGGAACATAAATAAGGTCCGTATAGCAGCCCTTATCGGGAATCAGCGATAGACAATATTTATTGAACCTATCCTCATATGGAAAAGATAAACATCTCAAACTTAGAACTAAAATCATAACAAAATAAATAATGACACATAACACAATCCATATATTTATTTCGTTGGGTCAAATCCTGTACTATATTCTATAACATACACATATGCAATTAAGCTGGTAACTCATTACCTATGATCTGTAGAATTTAATCATCACTTAACTTGCATACTAATCTTATATGATAATTAATGTTCCTTGTTAATTATCAAGATTATGGACAGTTTAGATTTATTATTGTCATTCTAAAGAATGATCCACAGAGATTCACAATTAAGATCCTCAATTGAATGATCTGTCAATAATAAATTTAGAAACATATGATAAAATATCATAAACTAATATTTAAATGACTTCTAAGACATAACTCCAACAATATTAGCTTAGGTGCTTGCAGTCATCAGCCGTGCTTGTAGATAGTTATTTTCTTCTCTTGCGACAACTGAACTTAAACCTCGTCGTCTGTCTTCGCATTTCTGCGTTAAATCTTTCGCTTCGTCTCCCAAAATCTCGGTGGCATCTTACCCATTCGACGGGTTCAAAGGTTTGCACTATTTTTATGTGTATAGTTTTGTGTTGTTTCTCCAATTTGTCTTACATTACGTTGATCTCTTCTGAATAGGTCTCTGTTTGATATTGATTCCTTTATAATGATTCATTTTACTGATGCCACAAAATAATCCTATAAATTCATGGTCTATACTGAAGGAAAAGCAAAATTGGAGGACCCATTATTTGTTTTTGAATGAAAGTAGCAAATCTGGCTAGGTGATCTTTGTGATTTCGAGTGGAATATTTGGGTTTTATAAATCTAAAAAGAAGATATATATAAAATAAATCTACTTATTTTCTGTTGTGTACAGTTGCATATTCATGTTATATTAAGAAGACTAAGCATTAAAGAAATGTACAATTTTATATTATGGTCTTTTGAGATTGCATAGTTGGGGACACAATTTTATTATGTATCACTTTCATAGACAATCAAAGGAGAAACCTTGATAAAGCCAATTGGCGTATCTGGTGTTCTCTGTTCTGGAGGAGTAGTTTTTACTGATAGAAAGTTTCTTCTCTCTTTGTCACCTAACATGTTGGCCATACACAATGCTAACTGAATTGAATAAAAGGTTGTGTAAGATAACTAGTTGTCAATAGGCCCTTGGAGATTCTCCTGGTCCTTTGGTTTTTGAAGGTCAGCCGGCGAAAAGGCGACAACAGAAAGAGATTCTCTTGCCTTAAGATGCTTAAAATAGTATGAACATCGATTTTAGAGAAGGTTTTAAATATGTAACAATACTGATGTACCATCTTTTGCAGCCCTATATGTTTACCTAATTATAGTCAACTCAATCTTATTATAAAGTTAGAAATTGAGATTAATAGACCATTATTTGAAATATATTGTGCACGTTCTGGTTGAATCATCAGGTAACACTAGTACATTTCATTCTTCCTTTTGTTTTTTCTATTCAATTTGCTATTAATTTTTTTTGTGGCGGTTTTGTTTTTGAGAAAGTAGAATATTATTGTTTTCGTCCTAGATGATATGAAAGGTATATACAGCTTCCTTCCTAATTACTATTGTTCTTTGTGTTAGTGACATCAGAAATGTTGTTTTGTTCCTTCTATTCACAGAAGAATATAGCAAATTACTCCTTGAGAAATGACATGGCCAACAAACTGATAGTTGAATTTATTTTTCTGGTAGTCAACTTTTGTTAACAAGATACCCATCTGTGAATAATGAAATACAAAGTATAGAATTAAAGAACTTTTAGAGGGAAATAAGATCAGTGAATTAATCATCTGTTAATTAGTTTTTTTTTCTCAATGTGTTTTCTTATTAGTGTGCGCTTCTTTCTAAAACATTATGCTTTTGCAACCTTGTGTTCTTTTATCCTGCTGGTATATATAGCCTTTTGGCCAATATATTAAAAAGTTTTCAGAGGGAGGAGGGAGGGAGGGAGGGAGGGAGGGAGGGAGGGGGAGAGAGAGAGAGAGAGAGAGAGAGAGAGAGAGAGAGAGAGAGAGAGAGAGAGAGAGAGAGAGAGAGAGAGAGAGAGAGAGAGAGAGAGACTGTGTGGTGTATGTGTGTGTATGTATATGTTGTGTGCTTAGATTGTCAATTGTACTGATTTTTTTTTACAATTTAGATGTTGTTGAGATTAGAGAGGAGAGAGAGAGCGGTACTGATCGGTACAGAGAGCAAAGAGAGGGAGTAGATGGTGGATTTTTCTTTCGCACCCAGAGGGGAACTCACGCACGGGAACAAAACAGAGAGAGAAATGTTTTTGGTGGGGTGTCTCAACTACAGTCCCGATTTTTTCAGCTTCTATTTATTAAACCAAATGTTTATATTTTACAATAATAACCCTAAGAAAAAAGATTATTATACAAACACAAATAAAAGTATAATGAGGAGGGACCCAACAAACTCCTCCTCCCGACTCATAGAGCGTGTCTACCCACTAAACCCGCCTTCTCACAACAAGGTTCAAGCTTCAATGGCGGTATCGACTTGGTCAACATATCCGATCCATTATCACTCGTGTGGACTTTCTCCAACACCAATTCTTTTCTCTCAAGCACATCACGAATCCAATGATATCTCAAATCAATGTGTTTGGACCTAGAGTGAAACATCGGATTTTTACTCAAATGAATTGCACTTTGACTATCACATAACAAAGCATACCTCTTTTGCCGAATACCCAACTCATGCAAGAACTTCTTCATCCAAATTAGCTCCTTGCATGCCTCCGTAATGGCTATGTACTCGGCTTCGGTAGTTGAAAGTGCAACACATTTTTGTAGCTTAGATTGCCATGACACGGCCCCGTTTCCAAAACAAACCAAATAACCGGATGTAGACTTTCTAGAGTCTATGTCACCGGCCCAATCGGCATCCGTATATGCCTCCAACACCGGATTTCTTGTGCCACCAAAACAAATGCAATGAGTGGATATACCCCTCAAATACCTAAGTATCCACTTAACGGCATTCCAATGCACTTTACCCGGATTAGAAAGAAAACGACTCACTACACCAACGGCATGAGCAATGTCTGGTCTAGTGCATACCATTGCATACATCAAAGAGCCTACAACCGAGGCATATGGCACCTTTCTCATCTCATCCTTTTCTTTGTCATTCTTAGGACAACCATCCAAAGATAATTTAAAATGACTAGCAAGAGGAGATGTTACCGGTTTGCAATTTTTCATGTTGAACCTTTGAAGTACCTTTTCAATGTACTTCTCTTGTGACAACCAAAGTTTCCGATTCTTCCGGTCTCTAGTGATACTCATACCAATAATTTGCTTGGCTGCCCCTAAATCTTTCATAGCAAATTCGCTAGCAAGTCTCTCCTTTAATGCTTTGATTTTTCTCAAATCACTTCCAATAACCAACATATCATCAAAATAAAGCAAGAGAATGAGAAAATCACCACTAGAATACCTCTTAACAAAGACACAATTATCGGAAATGGTTTTAGTAAATTTATTGTCACACATGAAAGATTCAAACTTTTTGTACCAATTTCGTGGTGCTTGCTTCAAGCCATAGAGGCTCCTCCTCAACTTGCACACCATGTGCTCTTGTCCTTGCACCACAAAGCCTTCGGGTTGCTCCATATAGAGCTCCTCCTCCAAATCACCATGGAGAAATGCGGTCTTGACATCTAGTTGCTCAATCTCCAAATCCAAACTAGCGGCCAAGCCAAGCACAACCCGAATTGATGACATCTTCACAACGGGTGAGAAAATTTCTTCAAAATCAACACCTTTCTTTTGACCAAATCCCTTCACTACCAACCGAGCTTTGTATCTCGGTTTTGCTTCTTGACCCTCCAATTTGACACGGTAAACCCACTTGTTCTTGAGCACATTTTTGCCTTTTGGCAAATTCACCAACTCAAAAGTGTTGTTCTCATGCAAGGATTTCATCTCATCTTGCATGGCATCCAACCACTTATTCTTGTGCTCCGACTCAATAGCCTCCATAAAGCATTCGGGCTCATCACTATCACCAAGCAAAGCAAATTCATTTGTGGGATACCTTGTGCTAACTCGCCTTTCACGAGTCGACCTCCTCAACTCTTGCACTTGTGAGCTATCACTTGAAGAGGTTTCGGATTGAGGATCGCTCTCTTGAATTTGTGGGACACTAGTTTCGGTTGTATGGCTAGGGTTTTCATCATTTATTTCGGTTCTTGGGTTGTTGGAAGAGAGAGGAGTTAGGTCAACATAGCTACTTGTAGAGGTTTTCGCCTTGTCGAGGTTGCCAACATTTTCAATGGTTTCTTTCTCAAAGAACACCACATCTCGACTTCTCACTAACTTCTTCTCAATTGGATCCCACAACCTATAACCGAATTCACCATTTTCATACCCCAAGAAAACACACTCTTTAGTCTTGCTATCAAGTTTTGACCTTTCATCTTTGGGTATGTGTACAAAGGCCCTACAACCAAACACTCTTAGACATCTTTTCCTTTCCAAACCCTTTCCGGTATATCACCATCCAACGCATGAGAAGGAGAATGATTGATCAAGTGAACCACCGTGTTCAATGCTTCTCCCCAAAAACCCTTTGAGAGCTTAGAATGAGAGAGCAAGCACCGAACTCTTTCACATATGGTGCGGTTCATGCGCTCGGCCACACCATTTTATTGTGGAGTCTTGGATACGGTCTTTTCTAATTTAATACCATTGGCCTTGCAATATTCCTCAAAAGGACCACGGTACTCACCACCATTATCGGACCGGACACACTTGAGTTTCTTGCCGGTCTCTCTTTCAACCTCCATAACCCAAGACTTAAACACATTCAACACTTGATCTTTTGTTTTCAAGGAGTATGCCCACAATTTCCTTGTATGGTCATCTACAAAGGTCACAAAATAAAGGGCACCACCAATACTCCTATCACCCATAGAACAAAGGTCGGTATGTACCAAATCCAAAGCACCCGATTTCTTGGTAGTGGGATTTCTTTTAAAGGCTACACGGTGTTGCTTTCCGGCCAAACAATGTGTACAAGAGGAGAGAGAAGTACCTTCACAAGAGACATATTTCTTCTTGGAGAGAATTTCTATGCCCTTCTCACTCATATGACCCAACCGCAAATGCCACAAATCGGTTGAGTTGTCTTCCGATACATTCACCTCTCCGCACATCTTCACTTGAGTCACATAGAGTGATCCGGATTTATACCCACGAGCAACAACCAAATGCCCTTTCACTAACTTCCATCTACCACCAATAAAGTCACTATGGTACCCGTCATCATCAAGGGCACCAACCGAGATGAGATGATGTCTCATATCCGGCACATGCCGCACATTCTTGAGGATGAGTTTGCATCCTAAGCTTGTCACAACTTCTATGTCACCAATTCCAACAATTTTACATGCTCCATTATTGCCCATTCTCACAACACCACGATCACCCTCCTTGTAGGAAGTGAACAAGTCACGTCTAGGCGCGACATGGAATGAGGCCCCGGAGTCTACAACCCATGAGGAATCATGACAAGTAAGGTTTACAAAACCTTCATCACAAGCAATAAACAGTTCGCCATCGGAAGCAATAGCGGTGGTACTTTCATTTCCACCATCATCATTCTTACCCTTAGACTTATCTCTCTTAAGCTCATCATTCTTTGCCTTTAACTTCCGGCACTCATTTTTCATATGACCGGGCTTCTTGCAATAATGACAAATGATTCCCTTTCTTGATTTAGACCTTCCCTTTGACTTGCCACGCTTGTCATCATTATGGGAGTTTCTTTGAGTGCTTCTACCACGATTTTCGGTGACAAGGGCCGAGGACTCACTAGTGATCCCCGACTCCTTACGCCTTAACTCTTCATTGAGCATACTATCCTTCACCATGGCTAAGGTCACAACACCGTTAGGTGTCGAGTTGCTCAAAGTCACCACCAAAGTTTCCCAACTATCGGGTAAAGAACTCAACAAAATTAAGGCTTGCAACTCCTCATCCAATACCATTTTCATAGTTGACAAGCGGTTTATGCAATCTTGGAATTGACTCAAATGATCCGAAACGGATGTTCCCTCTTGATATTTCATATTCACCAATTTTCTAATAAGAAATGCCTTGTTTTGAGCGGTCTTGCGCTCATACAAACTCTCAAACTTTTCCCACAACACATTGGCATCGGTTTCCGATGATATATGATGATAGACGGAATCATCAACCCATTGTCTAATTAAGGCTATTGTCTTTCTATTAGACACTTTCCAAACATCATCGGTGGTGGTAGCGGGTTTGGTACCCGAGAGGGGTTCATATGCATCCTTACAATACAACAAATCTTCCATACGAGACTTCCAAATGGAGTAATTGGAAGATGTAAGCTTAACCATGGTACCACTATTACCCTCTTCCATTTTGGACACAAACCCTAGGTCCCAAATGTAATGCACCGGTCAAGAGAACCTCACCTCAATACGGCGAACAACGGCCACTCGCGACTCGACGGCAACAACCCGATCGATGTCGGAAACGGAGGTGATCAACGGCTGCGGCTAGGGTTTGATGGCGGTGACTCGACGGCTAGGGTTTCCGCAACAGCGACTTAGCGGCGACGAACCTTGCGCTCTGATACCAGTTGTTGAGATTAGAGAGGAGAGAGAGAGCGGTACCGATCGGTACAGAGAGCAAAGAGAGGGAGTAGATGGTGGATTTTTCTTTCGCACCCAGAGGGAAACTCACGCACGGGAACAAAACAGAGAGAGAAATGTTTTTGGTGGGGTGTCTCAACTACAGCCCCGATTTTTTCAGCTTCTATTTATTAAACCAAATGTTTATATTTTACAATAATAACCCTAAGAAAAAAGATTATTATACAAACACAAATAAAAGTATAATGAGGAGGGACCCAACAGATGTTGAGTCGGATGTTGCTATTTGCTGCTAGAGGTAGAGTGAATATCACATTGAGAATAGAAAGATTTGGCTGGAACAAAAAGCCTGGTATTCCAAGGAAAACACAAATTACTAGTCGCTTGACATTGACTTATGATGAAAGAGAGATTAGTAAGTCTGTTTAATTATCTTATGCTATGTTACTATCTTTTGTTTTACTCAATTTTGTTGGAATCAGCTTCTATCTATTGGGAGGAGAACTATCATTACTTGAGACCCAAAGAAATTGTAGAAACACAAAAAAAGAGGGAGAGGGCGGTGGACGGGGCCTTTTAGTGTATTTAGTTTTGGCATGTTTGCCTCTTCGAAAGGTACATTAAGCAATATATATGATAAAATAAATATTTTAGGTGATTACTCGATCATCTTTTCTGTTGATGCCAAAAAAAGGTGACCATGTGGGTAGTTTCTGTAGTTTGATCAAAATTTTGTCATTTTATAATATAACTTGACAAATGAATGTTAATTGCTCTCTTATCCCCGCCCGTCAAACAATAAAGGGGGAAAAAAACAGCTCTTTTTTGTGAAGATATTTGTTTAATTAGATGTCACTGTTCCTTTGAATCATGTTATGTTATCCATATTGATTAATTTCTTTCAAATATTTGCAGGGGAGTTTATACAACTGGTCAAGTATTCTTGTGTTGTAGGAGCGGTCTTAGGTCAAGTTAAGAGCAGGTGTTTTTGTCCGTTCTGTTGGACTGCTGTTGAACGGTGTGAGGCCCTTGGTATAAATGCTCCTTGTTATTATAAAAGGCAATTCTATTATATAACACCTAGAATAAAACGAGATCCGATCTTCTAGTGTTGATAGATATGCCGAGTAAAAGAAGTTGAATAACAGTGTTCTGAAACTCCATGAACAAATAATGTTTGTATTCTGATTCTCGATAATCATCAATGTGACTCGAAACTGAGTATTATGAAATTTGCAGCTGATGTTTGACCTCCATGCGACTATTTTAATATGTGCTGTTTATATGTTCATATATATATATATAGAGAGAGAGAGAGTGAGAGAGAAATGCTATTGTGCACTGTGATGAATTGAGCCTACTGCACTGCGATCGGGATCCGTTGGATTTGCCTCTCATTAAGTTTAAGATGCACCTCTTTCTTATTTTGGAAGAAAAAATGGAGAAGCAAATAGTGGAAGAAACAAGGAAACAATTAGATTGGTACTGTATGGATAGATTAATTAGGAAGTAGGTTTTAATGTATTAACTTTAATTAATTATTAGTGTATGGATATGCCTTTTCAGTTTTCACTAATTACATGAGCTACTATCTCCTTTAATGTCATTGAATTGTGTATGATTATGTTATCTCTTTGAATTTTGGCTACTATCTCTTTTTATTTCAGTTATGTGTTGTTTGAATATTGAATGTTTGTAGGGGCGGAGCAAGATAAAATGATCTGGGGGACAAATATGCAATTTTTAATTGGGGGTGCAAATTGATTAATTTTTATACAATATTAAAAAAATTAGTAATACTAGTACACTAAAATCTCAAATCACGAGGGTATAACAGCCTTGCCCGCACCCCCACGGCCTCCGCCCCTGTGTTTGGAACAGTGGTACGGAGATTGGTATCAATAAAGTTTAGAGAAATGGGTCTGTACTAGAAAAGGGGTCAATTAAATTGGGCATTAATAGTGGTACTGTTATGTGTTATAGCTAGGGATAAAAACGGATCGGATAATATCCGGATCTATTATTAATCGGATACGGATATGAGAACACATTTTGGTGCGGATACGGATAGATATCCGCATCCGGAATTAATTGTCAATTGAACGAACCCAAGTTTTCTGGGAAACATCTTATCACCTCAACCACTACACCAATCAGCTCTTTGCAATAAAGTTGGTTATTGTATATATTTATATGAATCCAAGTCATCTAATTTGAAAATTTTAATACAGATTAATATAGATTATAAATATAAATTATAAATAATGATTAATATAGATTATATATTATAAATAATTATTAAAAGTATTGATAATAATTAGAGAAAACCTATTGTGCATACTAATGTATTGGTGCTTCAATGCATACTAATTCAGATCGTTGGATCTGCTTCGAGATTGGTGCGGATCAAAGTCGCTGGATTGAAAAATTAACCTGTCTCTTCACCTTATTCTGCTCCACTCCCGTGCCGACTAAACCCTTCTCTTTTACTCACGACAAACAAAACCCTAGATTCTCTCTTCTCTCTCCCCTTATTTCGCTCCTTGCTCACTCGCCGCTCTCTCTTCATCTCTTCTAGCTCTGCCACATTCTCCACTGAAGCAAAGCTATATCTCCTCTGATTTCCATGGTCGACTGTGGATTCCACTTGCCTCATTTCTTCGAGGTTTGGATCTTCCTCTCTTTCTCTTCTCTATGTCAGATTTTATTGTTTTTCGCCACTTGTTCGCTTAGCTCCAGCCAATCAGGAACAGAAGAAATACAAGATCCGATATTGGGGTTTTTGAACCATTGACCTCAATAGCTTTCTTTCTCTCTCTAATAACCGTTTAATTCTATCCCCTTTTTTCTAATGCGTATAGCTTTTTGAAACTGGGGTTTAATTCAGGTTCAATTTGGATTCTCACTTACTTTCTTGCCGAATCTTATCTCCCAGTGAATGGTTTGGCTTCCCACTTACACTCCTAGCAATTTCAAGCTTCCAGGTAATTCTCTCATTCTCTCATGCTATGTTTGGATGGAGGGTGGTCGGTGGTGTTGGAACTTAATTTTGAATTGTTTCTATGTGTAATTGCCAGAGCAAAAGAAGTGAAAACTTTATTGTATGTATGTATGTATTTGATAATATTACGCATATAGGACTTTACTGCTAAAAATTTCAGGGTTGTACAGTGCATAGCATAGTTACTGATACAATTACTTTGGGAGTTTAGCATAATCACTGATTAACTATTCATTAATAAAAAAAACTGAGTATGTTGTGTTGTCTATATATACAGCATATATATTTTTGTAAGATTAAGACATTTTATAATACAAAGACACGGACAGTAGCTTTGCATGTACCTTTGCGTGTTATGTAGGAGTTTGTTGTATACAATATTTTTTATATAGCTTTTGTATAGTGGCATATATTTCGAAAAGAATGTGACATTTTGGTGCTAAAAGATTGGAAGGATAACCACACATAGATTTTGGAGTCAATTCCATCTATTTACTACTATTATAGCTGATATGTACTGTTTAATATGCTTACTAATAAAGGTTTTCCTTCTTAATTTTTAATTTTCAGCATGAATGAGAATGAGAATGAGCAGGTAGCAGCAGATTTCAATGGAGAAGAAAATGATAATGGAGGAATCAATGGAGAAGAAAATGATAGTGGAGAAGAAGATTTCAGTGGAGAAGAGTGACTTACTATTATATTTTGTGATTCTGGAATTTTTTTTTGGGGGGGGGGGATTTTGTAAAGATGACAAGTAATTAGGAAATTTTTGGGGCTTTGGGGTGATTTAATTAGCAAATGGTACAAATTGACAATGTTGATTTAGCAAATGACTGACTATTGTATTTTGTTTCAGCAATATTGTACTTCAAAATGTTTTGGCAAATGACTGACTATTTATTAGCACATTGTACTTCGGATGTTTGTTATTTTATAGCTTTCTGCAAATTGTGAAGTTAAGTCTCGATAAAATCAGATGCATAATACTGTTGTAAGAGAACATGTATAATTCCAATTGAAATAATTGTTCTTTTTTAAGAAGTTTTTTCATGTAGCAATAAAATTTCAATCCAGACAATCAACCAAATTGGCATGGTACTTCATTTAGCAAAGGTACATAACTTTTGTACTTTATTTGTGATGAATATCTAAAACAGGTACATATCATATACCTCTGTACATGTCAATAGGTACATATCAATAAGCTATTTTCATTTGGGATGGTACATATCAACAAAACAGAAACATATCAAGTAAACATGGTACATATCAATGGGTACATAGCAAGCTGAAAAATTGTATCCATTCATGTACAGAAACAGAAGAACGAAAATAACACTAAATTGCATCCATTAATTTAGCATTCACAGTACAGAAACAACTATTTTCTACCAAATTGCAACCATTAATTAGAGCATACAGAAAATACAAACATTCATTCTAATCAATATCTTCTACCAAATTGCAACTTCATTCTAATCAAACAACAAGAAGAACACTAAAATCTACAAGAGATGGAAAGCCATTATAAGTCGTCCATGAGGTTTTAAAAACGGCAAGCTCGTTACAATGACAAAGTGGAAAGTCATTACTCACATTTGACTAGCTTTCCACGGAGCTAGAATCTACAAGAGATGAAGGTTGGTTAGAAACAGAAAATAGAAACATATCAACTAATGCAACTTATGCCGACAGTTAGTATGCACAATTGAACCAATTAATTGCAGCAATTAGAAATCTTAAGATACCAATAGCAACAAATGTTCCAGTTTCAATTGCACAATTGAGGCTCAACGTGCTTCAAATTTTACTTAATTTAACAATTGAAGTGCTGAATCATATCCCAATTAAGACCATATTCTCATGATGTGGTGCTATTTTTTCCTCCCAATTAATTTATCAATTGAAGTGATTTGACGAGAGAAACTTATAAAATCACAAGCGACAGTTCCTATAAGATGAGAATAACAAACCATATTCTCATGATCTGGTGCTATTCTGTTGGTGCAAAGATAGACAGTTGGAAGCACATCTTTTGGCGACAATGCAAAATTTTTCAACTCACTCACAAATTAACTCTCAATATTCCAGAAAAAAATTAAACTCACTCACAAATTGAACTTGCTTCCACGGGAAATGTGACCGATTGGGAGAGAGGCGATACTGACTGGGAGAGCAAGAGGCACGATTGACTGGGAGTCGGAGAGACGTTTTCTTTTGTCGGAGACGAAGAGGAGTTGCAATCGTAAGAGAGAAAGAGGTGAGAGATCTAGGTTTTCATTTTCTCGTGAGAGAGAGAGAGAGAGAGAGAGAGAGATTTGTTCAGAGAAGGGACGATTTAGTCAATAGAGAAGGCAGCGGAGCAGAATAAAGAGAAGGCACATCTTAATTTTTTAATCTAGCGTCCTAATCTGCACGGATCTTGAAGCAGATCCAACAATCTGAATTAGTATGCATTGAAGCCCCAATACATTAGTATGCACAATAGGTTTTCTCTAATAATTAAATTTATACATATTATATATAGTATGTTGATACGATTTTGGATTGATTGATAGAATGAATGAAGTCTAAGCACTACTTACCTAATTAGCGTACTATTTATATTGTCAAAACTTAACTCATTACATGACGTAAACATATTCCTCTATGTTTCGGGTCCTTTCATACGCTGCAAAATTTTATATACACTATGAATTTACAAAATGCGCTAAAAACTTAATAAAAATTAATCGATCAAAATGCAATCCGTATCCGACAAAATATATTCGTATTCGACTCTGTATCCGATAATATCTGAACCGTATTCGTATCCGAACACATCCGTATTCGTATTCGTATTCGGAAAAAAAAATATGGATGCGGATATGGGAAGACCAACATCCGCTCAGTATCCGATTCGTTTTCATCCCTAGTTATAGCTAATATAAATATTGAATTATGTGGCAGATATAAATGGTCACCAATCCGAGTTTGGTTTAATTGAGAAGTGCAAGAGTCATGTAAGAATAAAGCACGTACCAATAAAGCATATGCTCGGTGTAAATTAAGATCAGGTAGCATTAAAAGTTTAAAACAAATAAGGTTCATATATTCACATTATAGGTAGCACTAAAGCAAATCAGGTTCATATACAGTTGTGAGATAAAACCAATCACATATTTTTAAAAAAATTTGGAATACACACATTTGCAAATTGGTCTAGAAAATTAAAGAAATCGCATTTTCACATTATCTAATGATCAGATTAAGTTGTCTTATCAACCTTTAATTCATTCAAAAAGCTTAACACATGTTATCCAGTAATCAAAGTAATTGATACATACTATTCATCTAGCAATAAAAAAACTTTACAAAACATCACCAAAATATTTAACACAACACACCTGATTTTCATTAAAGACGAACACAATTCAGTGCCTCTCTCCACCGTTAGATCATCTTATCACAAAAACTTTCGATGGCATCTACAATCTACATCTAACCAACACGAATCTCAACACCAACCCATCCGTGTGATTTCCACTGTCATCTAGGATCCATTACTTGAGCTTGAGCTCTCTTCCCAAACTTCATTCTCTCCAAAAATGGCGAACCCGAGAAGAAGCGCTCTTCAAACCACCACCACAAACCCAACCCTTCTCCCTTCCTTCTCCGACGCCTCACCTCCGCCTCCCTCCTCCGTCTCTCGCTCTCTCTCCTCCTTCGCGCACTTCCTCAAGAAACCCACTGCATTCCCCTTCCTCCTCTCCGTCTTCGTGCTCCTCACCTGGCTCTCCCTCCGCTTCCACCATCCCACCTCCCTCGGATCCGATCCCGGAGGCTCCGTCTCCGGCGCCGATTCGGACGCCGATGCCAACCTCGTCAGGTTCAGCGCCGCCGTGTTGCCTTCTCTCATCGCCAAGGACAAGAGGGGTTGGTTGGTTGATCCTATTGCGGCTGCGCGAGAGGCTCGGCTTAATGGTGAGTTGAGGTTTTCTATTTCTGAAAAGATGATTGTATAATAACAGGGTTTACTTTACCAGTACCTCTTTAAATGTTTGGATGTAGGAGTAATTTAAGGTGAAACCTGTGTTTATGAAGAAATATTCGCTATAGTTTTGTAATTGGTATATATTGGAATGTGTGAAATCAAATTGAGAATAAGGGGCACTGATTTTGCTCTAGTCTGTCCTCTCTGGTATTGTTACTTGGAGCATTGTTTTCCAAGAAATGGACTTCATTTTATGTCAATTCAGCTGCATGACATGTATAAACTATAAACTGCCAGCAAGGTTCTGATCGTAAATATTGTTGGGCTGAGTTTACTTGTGAAATAGGAACCGTATTTGTGCAATTGATTGTTGCATTAATGGACTGAATCATGGTATGCAGCTCTGAACCAGATAGCCCCCTCTCAG
This sequence comes from Rhynchospora pubera, assembly GCA_028095005.1. NCBI lineage: Eukaryota > Viridiplantae > Streptophyta > Magnoliopsida > Poales > Cyperaceae > Rhynchospora > Rhynchospora pubera. The sequence goes on along the minus strand of CM051462.1, from coordinate 205,092,688 downwards.
GGGTAAAGCTGTCATTAATATCAGCAACCTGACAGTTTGATAAAGTTACTATTTTCTATGATATTTGATCTAATTTAAATTTGATTCCGTTCACAAATGCAGAAAAGAAACAACAGACATGAAATAATACTTAGTAGTTAGTAATTCCTCAATTAAAGAGACAGGTTGAGTATACCACAGATCTTTTATATTTTAGATTATTGGTTAGGGTGGAACTATGTTCATTCCAAAGTGTGCTTGGCATACTCCAATTTTCTAAAAAGGTCCTTACAAGTTTAAAAATCCTACACTATCATTTCTAAAATTTTAAAAAATTCTTATTTTGCACTCCCTTATCAAAACCTATCCTATAACCCCCCCCCCCCCTCCCCCATTCCTGGTTTCGCCCTTACAGTCTTCTAATTGCTTGTGCTGTTGTGCATAAGTGATATCCCAATTGATGGAGCATTATTCATGCATTTGCTGCTATTTCGGCCTCGTGTTAACTTAAGGTGTTATATAATTGCATTTTTTACTTTAAGTAGTTGATTTTTTTTGGTTTGAACTGCTTGATCCATTTGAAATAAGATTATTTAACTCATATGCAATTTTAAATATTTTCTGTGCAGGAGGTGCTCTTGATTGTTCTTCACTGCATGTGGGCCAGATCAATCCTGGTGCCCTGAGGGGAAACCACCGGCACCACACTTGCAATGAAACTTTCCTGATTTGGGGTGCTGAGACTAAGTTTAGGGTTAGTCTCTACAATAATTTTTGTTGTTTTATTTGTTTTTACCACATAATGTGGGACGAGGCATAAAGGATATGTAAGATACCTGATGAGAAACATATGAAAACAATTTAACTAATTATGCCAACGGGCATACTAAGCTGAGGAAGATTTAGAATTGCCTCATTCTATATCGAGAATTATAGTTTCGAGCTTACCAGAACGTTTGTTTATTCCAGTACCAACATGTTTCTACTCTCTACCCTAGGACTGGTATGGTAACTTGACTTGTACTTTAGGATCACTAAGGTAAATTCAAAACTTAAGTTGTCAGTCTTTTATCAAGCCAAACAGTGCATTAAATGTGTGACTAAATTAATTATCCCTTTGCAACTGCTAGTTTAGCATTACTGCTGGCTGTTCCACTTGGGAGTGTCTTAAAAATGTGAAACTTGTAAGAAAATTAATGTTTTTAATTACTTGCTGTGTAGTTGGAAAATCTGAACATCAAAGATAAAGGCTATGCTGAGGTCATCATAGGTGCTGATGAGGTTGCAATAGTCACGAGCCCAAGTGGGACCGCACATGCCTTGGTAAATATAGATCAAGTTAGATTCACATCATTTCTGGGCTGCCAAGATACTAAGATAAGCCCCAATAGCTCAAATACTGATTTCAAGGTTTGGAAAGATCTCTAGTACTAAATTTCAGGTAAGGTGGCTTTTTGACAGTGTGTGCTTCTGACATGTGTACAGTAGTAGGTTTACTAATTGCCACGGACAAAAAAAGTCTCTAATTTTGGTAGGGTGTGAATTTTAGTTGTATGTTTTAATCTTTCAGAGTCTGTTATTTTAAATGTAGAAATTGTTGGTTCTGTGCTCCATCATGTGGTTTTGTTCAGAATTCCATTTATTTTTTGGTTGAGTGGATACTGAATACAGTTGTAGTTCTTTATTCAATAAAAAGGAAAGAAATAATGTCTGTGATATGTTAACTGTCTTGCAAAAGTTTGTGAACCCTCAGATTTCCAATATACAAAGAGGGTAAATAGGGGTCTTTGAAATAAGAAGTTAATAAGCTGTAGCATGGCCATTATAGCGTGGAAAACTAATAAGAAACGGCTATATGAACTCTTCAAAGATGATTTAGTATTTCAGGGTTTGAGGTGTACTGGTAAAGAATTCAGAGAAGAGGAAAGAAACAGAAGCCCAAAATCTTTATTCAATGTAATGTATCTTTTTACAAGGGACTGATACAGATATATATAGGCAGCGCCTTGGTACATATGAGAGACTAGATTAAGAGTACAATCAAGAATCCAACACATCTAGATACAGTTAATTACACACTAGTTACATTAGCTTGATCTTCTGTTGCGCTGCTACTGCTACACTCAATACGCCCCCCGCAAGCTGAAGGTGAAGGAGCAACTGACAGCTTGGATCTGAGAGTACAGTAGCGAGTCTTGTGAAGAGGCTTAGTTAACAAATCAGCTAGCTGATCATTTGTGCAAAGGAACCTGACTTGAAGTTCCTTATTAGTTATCCTTTCGCGAACAAAGTGATAATCTATCTCGATATGTTTCGTCCGCGCATGGAACATCGGGTTGGAGGCGAGAAAGGTCGCGCCAATATTATCACACCATAAAGTCGGGACAACATCGAGGGTAACATGCAATTCAGCCAGGAGATAGCGTAGCCATAATAGCTCGGCACATGTAATAGCTAAACTTCGATACTCCGCTTCGGTGCTCGAACGGGAGACGGTTGATTGTTTCTTTGCACTCCACGACACAATGTTGCCACCAAAAAATATGCAAAATCCGGTCGTGGAGCGACGGTCATCGGGACATCCCGCCCAATCCGCATCACAATAAGCATGTAATTGAAGTGATGGAGCAGATTTGAAGTTCAAGCCATGGTTAATTGTGCCACACAAGTAGCGTAGAATTCTCTTAACCGCTGCCCAATGATTGATTGTTGGTTGTTGCATAAATTGAGAGACCCGATTAACGGCAAATGAGATGTCGGGCCGGGTGAGAGTGGCATATTGAAGAGCACCAACCGTGCTAGGTATAGTTGAGGATCATCAAAGTAGGAGCTGTCATCTTTAGATAAAGTGGAACCCGCAGCCATTGGAGTAGAAGAATGCTTTGCATTGACCATGTTGGTGCGAGTCAACAGGTCCAATACATACTTGGTTTGTGATAAATGATAACCAGTTGGAATGGGCGCAAACTCAACACCAAGGAAAAAATGTATATTGCCCAGGTCTTTTAATGCAAAGCAGTTGTGTAAATGTGCAATATGCTGAGAGATGATGGTTGGGTTGCTACCAGTAATAAGTATATCATCCACATAAATCAAGATAATTGTTGTATGACCATTGGTATGGGAAATAAAGAGAGATGGATCATATTGTGACTCTCTAAAGTTGAGGGCAAGAAGTGTGGAACTGAGTTTAGAAAACCAAGCACGAGGTGATTGTTTTAAACCATAGAGTGATTTTGAGAGGAGACATACATGGGAAGGTTGAGTTTGATCCACAAAGCCCGGTGGTTGAGCCATGTACACTTTTTCTTCTAGATCCCCATGAAGAAAGGCATTATGAACATCAAGTTGTCGAATCATCCAACTTTGAGATATGGCAAGAGAGAGAACGACTCGAATCGTCATAGGTCTAACCACGGGGCTAAAAGTGTCAAAGTAATCAACGCCCTCTTGTTGATGGAACCCTTTAGCTACTAATCTTGCTTTGTAGCGATCAATAGAGCCATCGGATCACCTTTTTATCTTATAGACCCATTTACACCCTATAATTCTTTGATCGGGAGGAGAAGGAACTAAAGTCCACGTGTTGTTAATGGCAAGAGCAGTTATCTCATCAGCCATAGCTTTGCGCCACTCAGGATGTGGACTGGCCTGATTGAAGGTGGTTGGTTCCTTCTGAAGTGTAGTTAGGAAAGCCACATGATCTGGGAAGTGGCGGGGTTTGCGGGTGTGATCACGAGACCGAGTCATCATAGCATGAGTCGAATTCAGTGCACTGGAAGGTGGCTGAATGCTAGCAGTAGAGGTGTGTGAAGGCATTGATTCAGTTGATTCAGGAATTGAGGTAAAGTTTTGAGGTTCTGTTGTGCTAGGTGTGCTACTCCTAGCCGAATCAGTTCCAGTAGATACAGAAGTTGTAGCGAGTTCAGGTTGAGGCATGTCAGAAGCAAGTGTAGGCGGAAGCAGAATGTGTGAAGACCCACTGGACTGACTATGTAGCTGGGTTGACTCAGGAATTCGAGCAGGCACACTGAAAGCATGATCAGGCGTGAACAGTAATGGCAAGGCAGAAACAGTTTTTGCATGAGACGCACTGTCTGAGCCTGAGTCATGGGTACTGGCAGAACTTTGATTGTTTTGAAAGGGGAAGGTGCTTTCATCAAATTGAACATGGCGCGAGACAAAAATCTTGTTGGTAGGCAAGTGAAGACATCGATAACCTTTTTGGTTATGAGCGTACCCCATGAACACACAAGGTAAAGCTCGTGGTTCGAGTTTGTGTTGATTGTAAGGTTTTGTATAAGGGAAGCAGAGGCAACCGAGTATACGCAAGAATGCATAGTCTGGCTGTTTGTGAAAGAGGGTAGTAAAGGGTACAGTATTGTTGTGAGAGGGTAATCGGTTAATGAGATAGACAATGCTTGAGAACACCTCATCCCAAAACTTAGTAGGAATTGAGGCATGAGACATGGTGGCAAGGGAAAGTTCTACAATATGACGGTGTTTCCTTTCCGATGTCCCATTTTGTTGGGGAGTATAAGGGCATGTGGTTTGGTGAATGATTTGGGGAAAAGAGGTGGTAATTGGTTTGTACTCGGTGCCTCCATCGGTACGCAAGGTTTTAATTTTCGCATCAAATAAATTTTCAACTTGTAACTTAAAATGAGAGAAAATATTGAGAATTTCACTCTTATTAGCCAAAAAATAAATCCAAGTGAAACGGGAGAAGTCATCAATAAAGACAACATAATATCTATATCCATTACAAGATACAACGGGAAACGGTCCCCAAACATCGGAATGAATAATCTCTAGAGGAGTAGAAGATAAAGAAGAAGAGGATACAAATGGCAATTTATGAGCTTTGGCCATTGCACAATTTTGACACATATTCAAAGTAAGAGAATTACATGGAAGACCATAATCCTTTACAATTTTTAAAGTAAGAGAATTGGAGGGATGCCCAAGTCTAGAATGCCACACATTTGCGGAGGTACGAACTCCAACAAAGGCTTGAGGAGAGGGAGTATAAGAGGAAGGTTGGAGAACAAAAAGGCCTTGTGTGCAAGGAATTTCAAGAAGAACCGTCTTGGTGCGGTGGTCCTTAAATACACAAGAAGAATTGGAAAATGTTACCAACAAAGAAGGGTTATCACGGATTAATTTTGATAGGCTAATAAGATTACGCGAAAATTTGGCAACATGAAGTGTGTCTTTGAGGTAAATTAGGTTATTAGAAATGGATATAGAAACCATACCAATATTGTCAATGTTCAAACCCGAGCCATCACCAATTTGTAGATTGTCGCCACCATTATAATTGAAGAAGGATGAGAAGTTGTTGATGTCATTGGTGACATGATGGGTGGCGCCGGAATTCAGGATCCAATCCGAGGAAGAAGGGACACTGGAGGGTTGAGCCATGTATGCTTGGTAGGTGCTGGAGTTTGGTCGATAGTTGGCATCTTCAGCATATCGAAATCTGCAATTCTTAGCGCTATGCCCAGGTTTTTTGCAAATTTGACACAAAGACTATGATTGCTGATTGTTCTGCTTGTTCTGAGATCCCTGTTGAGGCACCTTAGGAGGAAATTGAGGCCCAGTATTCTTGAATCCATTGTTGGGTTGAACCTGGGCTTGTTGCGGCCTGGGTCCAGATGAGTTGTAACGTGGCTGGTAGAAGGGGGAACCTCTTCCTTTCTGTTGATTAGAGTTTGACCGATTGGAGGAGGGAGAGGCAGATGAGAACAAAGCAGTAGGAGTAGACGCCATCGCCGGAGTTTGTTGTGCCATAACAAGACTCTCAAAACTCAGCAACATCCCATGAAGATCATCGAAGGAGAGAGGATCACGGCGAGTGGTTGCTTGAATAGCGGCGAAGAAAGGGTTGAAATCGGTACCTAGGCCATTGAGCACAGCAAGGGATAGGTCATCATCAGACATGGGGGCCCCAATGAATGCAAGTTCGTCGGCAATTTGTCGAATTCGATCAAGAAATTCTGAGCAAGAGCTGGACCCCTTGGTTGCAGTTTGGAGTTGCCTCTTCAATTCGATGAGGCGAGCTCGAGATGTGGCAGAAAATTGTTTTTGCAGTGTGGACCATAGCTCAGCCGATGTAGAACAGGCGATCACCTGCGCTTGAACTTGCTCGGTAAGAGAGGAACGCATCCAACCAAGCAAGAGCTGATCTTGCCTTACCCAAGGTAAGTAATCGGGGTTGAGTTGAACCTGTCCAGCAGCGTTCAAGACCGATGGATGTGGTGCTGACGAGTTGAGAAACTGATACAGATTATAGCCATGGATGATCGGCAAGAGTTGAGATTTCCAGGTAAGGAAATTTTGTTTGGTTAGTTTAGTAGAGATAGGGATGTTGATGGTGGTGAAGGAATTAGATTGATTGGAGAAGGAGAAGGAAGAGGTTGGAGCTGTTTCAGAAGAAGAGATACCACCATTGGTGGTTGGTGGCGGATCTTGGTTGGCGGAGGCCATGGATGCTCTGATACCAATTTAGTATTTCAGGGTTTGAGGTGTACTGGTAAAGAATTCAGAGAAGAGGAAAGAAACAGAAGCCCAAAATCTTTATTCAATGTAATGTATCTTTTTACAAGGGACTGATACAGATATATATAGGCAGCGCCTTGGTACATATGAGAGACTAGATTAAGAGTACAATCAAGAACCCAACACATCTAGATACAGTTAATTACACACTAGTTACATTAGCTTGATCTTCTGTTGCGCTGCTACTGCTACACTCAATAAGATGATTGCATATCTTATTTCTAGAAATTATATCCAATTGAGGTGCCCATCCTCTATTCGAAAATTGAATGTGCTCTTGTTGTTACTTTTGGTTTGGATTATTGCAAATGATCAGAATATTTCAAGCTCGTCTTAGAATGACGGAGATCCAAATTATTTTCACCGGCCACTTTTATAAAAGGGTATCGTACGTTCGAGTGCCAAGGAGAATAATGATTTAAAACTTGGGTTTATGATAATATCATTATTTTGGTATAATCACTTGGGTTTTAGTCCCTCTTTAGATTGGACCAAGGCTCTCTGTTTGTTTCTACGGTCTTTGGTGCTGTGGAAGAACAAAGGGAGGGAGGAGGAAAGATGCTACATTATATTTGGCATAAAAGAGATTTTGTTCATCTTATCAAAATGCGCTCCAGCTGAATAGGATTCCTCATAAGAACATTATTGTCGGTTCTTTAAACGATAAGCATAATTTGTCAAATGTATCAAGTATAGGGTTAGATGTTAGAGATTTTAGAGCCTTTTAAGGTGGAAGTTTTCCTTAAAAACGTATGGACCTCATTCTCAATTCTGGAAACCCAGTAAACTTGTAAAAGATAAAATACCTGTTCAGAATCTCTTTCTGGAATTCGAGACAGACAAACAGGGTCCATTCTGGAAGAAATTGCTCACTCCTAAATAAAACAAAGAGATCTCAACCTAAATCATAAACAAAAGGTAACTGTTACCGAACTGCACAACGCAATGGCTGGCTAATTTGGTCCGAGTTGTTTGACATCCATTTGGAAATAATTCGGTTTAGGTTTTGTTTGATTATATCTTGCCTAATTTAAACTCGAATTCAAAGGTTAAATTATTTTAGCTGACTAATTCATGTAATATTTATTTTTTAGATAATAGCTGTAGATTTTTCGAATTTAAAATTAACTATGCGTCAATAACTTAATAAATATAATCTTGAAGAAAATGGTATTTATTTTTTAATATAATCCGGAAATAAATATAACGTGTCTGGTGGAAACATGGCAGACCCCTCCCTAAAATGGGTTGGGAAGGAATGCCAATATGCAAACTCGATTAATTGAGCTCATGTGAAGTTTGAGTACAATAATTCAATTAATTTTTTAGTTCAAACTCGATTAATCTTAATTTATAATCAAATTAAGTTACAATCAAAGTCAGCTCACTCGAGTGTTTTGTAGTCCTATTTTCTCAAAGTTGTTTCGAACTTTAATTAATTTTTCCAAAAGTTACTTTCAATAGTCCTCGTCTTTCAATTATCGAGAAAAGAATGACAGCTACTGCTCAATCAAATCGGAACGTGTATAGAAGGTTTGGCCAAAACAAACAGATTTCACATGGAATCGGATTCCGTGTGGCGAGTTCTGTGTAGCTACTGGGGCCAGGATTAATAAAATCCTCGTGTCAAATATACATACACATAATAAACTGATAAACAGAGGTGAGCTTAAGACCAGTGGCAAGTGTGACAGTCATTACAGCAAGTGGAATCCTCTGCAGTGCTGCATAGGCCAGTGGTTTCATCACGGCTGTCCGATCTAATTTCGACGGAAACAGATTTTTACATGCAGCACGAATCTCGATGGACCTGTATAAACGGAACATCCATAATCGATCGGACGGTTGTAATAAAACCACTTCCCTCTGCAGCAGAGGATGTGAATTAGTCATTATGGGACCGTTTGGATTGAAGTAGGATTTTGGAGAATTTTCTATTCCTAAGCATAAATTTACTATAAACAATCCAAACTCTTCACAAAGTTACACACTTCTCAATAAATTTATATCTAGGAATAAAAAATTTTCCAAATTCCTAAGCGACCAAACGGCCTCTAGAGTGTTACATAAGATCACGGGCAGCAACCTATCCGATGTTCCAAATAATACGGTCAGCTAATAATTTAATTAAATATGTAGTGTAATGCCCAAAAAGCGATGAGACACCACAGTATTTACAAAATATTCTCCATAAATAAAACAGAAACAATTTGATTTATGCCACTCAAAATTACAACAATCTTAAATATACCATTGCAAAATTACTAATTGGATATATGCCACCATAAAACTACCAAAAATTTGATATATGTCATTATTTCAAATAAAAGTTGTTTTTTTCTGTAGGAAATTAAATTTGAATGTCAGATTTTCTAAAAAAAAAAACCTAAAATGCCCTTAGTAATCAACCGTCTCTATTGAAAAAAGAAGAAAAAAAATAGGTTGCCTTTCTTGATGCGTTCGAGCACTTCTTCTTCGTGCCTGGAGAGCGTTGCTTTCTTTTTTCTTTCTTCGTTTTCTCATGTAGCGCACAACAGTCGACAGCAACACAATTTGTGTTTTTTCTTTTTTAAATAAATTAGGGTATAAACGATCTAATTTATTTTTAAATTAAATGTCTATGAAAGATCCAATCGATAGTGGCGGATCCAAATACAAGCAACCCTTGACACTTGTTTGGGGTCGTTTTTTGAAAAATTAAGGACCCGGATAGTAGATTTTGATAGGTGCCCGGGCTTAAAAAATCATAGTGCCTAGGCTAAGTTTCAGAAAATATTGTGCATGCCCAAAAATAATGTGTTGTTTTAACTTTTTTGTGTGTTTTTTTGGTGATTGATAGAGAAGTAAAGATCATGAAAATTTGATTAGATTTATTAAAAAGATGATGCATTTTGTAATATTTCAATTATATATGTTTAGAATGACTTTATTTAATAAATTTAATATTTATTTTATTTTTAAATTTTATTATATTATAATTGTGTTTCGGTTAAATTTTTTCTCGATCCGTCCTTGTCAAGATTTCGAACATTCGACCTTTCACTTAAGGTGCATTGATTTTTACCACTAGATTAAGAGCTATTTTTTTTTTCTCGCGTGTCGGGTGTGATTTTCTTTAATTTTTGTTTTAGTTCAAAAGTGAACAGCTGTCGTCCAAGCAAATTTAATTCAACAGGAGAACAACTATTGTCCAAGATAAATCTTTGACTTGCTGAACCTTCATGAGGCATCTTGATGCAGATGTGATATCATCATTTTGAAATAATATAAAAATATTTTATTTTTTGTGATGTATATGTTGAATTTCAATGTGTGATACATCCAAATGGGTATTATGGTCAATGGGATTGATTAATGACATAAAACTAATTTTTATTGTTTTATAGTAGCATAAAATTAATTTGTCGTTTTGCAATGACATATCTTGAATTTTTCAACTTTTCAATGGCATAGATCAAAATGCCGCAATAAAATATAAATGCAATTAATTATATAATTAAGGGATATTTTTATTTAAAAAAATGGCATTTCATCACTTTTAGAGTGTCCAATCAATTCCCTACCTATAATCTGGGAGAAACCAAACAGTTTTGTACATTTTCCCTTTCGTTTTCCTTTCTTAACAGAATGATTTTAGAATTACAAACAATCATGTTGCGAGTAATCTGAAGGTATGACTATTGATCATCGTCGAAACTTATGCATTAAGAATTAGCCCAACTAATTAATTTCAAGCACCTGAGACTGCATGCAAAATAAGGAATGAACATGCTTCCCAGAGTCCAGCCCCACTGGCGCATCTCCTTTACTAAAGACTCGAATCGGATGCTTCGTCAATGCAATATTTTACTTTAAACTCGGTGTACATCGACTCTTATATACCACCAAGTGGTAGGAAATAATTAATTGAATACTTATACACCGTCTCATAAAAGCTGGATTTTTCATATAATTTCTGGTAGACCGAGTCCATGAAAGATGAAACCATAGTACACAATACCTTCTAGGGGAGGTTTCTGCTTCTGCACCTCACTATAAAAAATCAATTCAGGTCTCAATGTCTATGTCTCATCCGAAAGGAAGCATCTCTGCTCTGTTGGTGCAAGTGTGCACTACCCTTCTTCAATCTCTATCTCTGCTCTGCTTGTTTAATCCATTGAATTTGTGGACATGGCGGAGCACTTGAGTCATGAGCAGATAGCAGAGTTCAAGGAGGCTTTCAGTCTGTTCGACAAGGACGGAGATGGTGAGTTATCGATCTTTCCCTTTTCACTTAATTTGATATTTGATTGTGACCAGTCTAGTTTTGTTTGAATTAAATAAGGTCAAATTTATGTGCTCTTGTTTAGTAATTAGCAAATTATTGGAAATGTATGGCTAGTTTTGTTTGAATGAAATAAGATTTGAATTGTGAATATTCTTCTAGCCTTGTGGGCAAATAACTTTATACCCACAGAGCTTTCAGGATTAATAGGAGGCACTAATTTGAAGTTTTCAGAAAAATTGAGAATCTCTGGTGCAATTAATACCTTTTTTTTTAATAAAGTAGGTGTGCTTAAAATATTTTATTATTCAACCAAAAGCCCCTGTTAGTATTATCGATCAATCAAGAGTTCTTGTGTTGTCATTGTTGATTTGGGAGGGAAATAAAAAGACTCCATTGTTATTATGTTATATATTTTCATTGTCAAACATTATACCAGTCCGGTACAGCTCTCAGGTGGGCTATTTAGGCTCCGTTTGGATAGGTGTGGGAAGAAAGGAAGAAGGGAAGAAATGAGAAGAAGTATTGAAAAGTGTGTAACTTTGTGAAGAGTTTGAATTGTTTATAATAAATTTGGGCCTTCTTCCTTCTTCCTTCTTCCTTCTTCCTATATCCAAACGGTGCCTTAGAATAGAAAGTTCTATATAAACCTAGTTACTATTTATTTATTTTGGTGATTCACATTGATTATGATGCTTCATTTTATTCTCTTTTTTTTCAAAACTATAGTATATAAAAATCACAATATATTCTTAGTTTCATTTGCTGAGATTGCAATGCAAACTCATGCTTTGTACACACATCTCATTATCTCTCTACAGGAACCATCACGACCAGAGAACTTGGGACGGTGATGCGCACCCTGGGACAAAACCCGACTGAGGCTGAGCTCCAAGAAATGATTAAGGAGGTCGATGCCGACAACAGTGGCACCGTTGATTTCAATGAGTTCCTCACTCTGATGGCACACAAGCTGAAGGACAAGGAATCTGAGGAGGAGCTGCGGGAGGCCTTTCGTGTCTTCGACAAGAACCAGGACGGCTTCATCTCTGGTGCTGAGCTGCGCCATGTCATGACCAACCTTGGTGAGAAACTAACCAACGAGGAGGTGCAAGAGATGGTTCGCGAGGCCGACACTGATGGCGACGGTCAGATCAACTACGATGAGTTTGTCAGAGTCATGATTGCCAAGTATGTGTCAATTTATCAAATGGACTGATTATAGCCTTTAATTACTGTAAGATGGTAGAACCAAATAATTAACTGATACATATACCTGCATATATGGTACACGTGGTAGTATCAAACTAGATTTTTTATAATTGGTTCAACCGGTTTGAATGATATGCAGCATATGCTGATGCCCGGTTATACGTTGGCGAGTTACTTTGATTTAAGCTCATCATTGTTGACTATTTTGGTTCCTCACCGGCACCGGACATGTGTTTTCGTTGTTTGTTTTGTTATTTGGACTTTCTTTTAATCTTTTTTAACCTTTTTTTTCTGTCCCATACCTTGACCATTCTGGGAACGTGTTATTACTTCTCTCAAAAGGGGGGAAAAAAAAGAAAAAAATTATTATATTTGTAAATTGCGTTACTTTTAATTATGTCGGATGGTCTTATATATAATTTAGAATAGTCCAATGGAATGGTCTGGTGATATTTTAAATGACCAGTTGACCACTATATATCATGCTTCATGCATGCCCAAATTAACCTCTTACCTCTATATGATTTTAAAGCCCTATGTTTTGAAATATTATATGTTCGGACCTTTTGTCTCTCAATTTGCACCTACTTTTTGTTTCCCATCACCTGAAGGATTTTAATTTATTTATTTTATTATTATTTTTTTCTGCCAATTTACCATTCTCTCTCTTCAACAATGCTTTTGAATTTGTTGTTTCCTAGCTTGCTACTTTTGCTACTGAAAAGAGTTCAGAGATACTGATTGCATAGCAAATCTAGCTCTAAAGATATGTCCAAACTAAATAACCTGGCCCCATAGTAGCATTAACAACTACTAGAAACTGAGAAGCAAACAACTAAAAACTTAGCTACCATACAAAAATAAAGGACTCAAAATAAAATAAACCTAAAAGTGGGGGGACAGATACAGTGTATATATCTTTACCAAGTACAGGTACAGGCGTACAGCATGTGCATTAGTTGGCTGACAGTTATTATATATTAGAGTTGACATTAGAAAGTCCAATGAAATTAAGTTCGTTTGGAAAACATTAAAACAAGGACTATTTGGGGAAGGACTGCCCACGGCCCACGGGTTCTAAATGCACCTCAACATCGTGCATTCCTATAACATTTTGGCAAAATTCAAACATAAAACAAAGTACCAAACAAAAACAAATTAATGAGTAGAAGAGTAGTCCAACTAATGTCCTCATCCAACTTAATTAAACAATCATTTCAATTCATCTATTGCAGGAGAAGGCTGAAAAGGTTGGAGACAGCGAATGAGTACAACCATGGATCCTCTAGCCCCTCTAATGGTACATCCAAGTGCGGTCACTGCAAGTGTATCATTTTATGAGCACCAATCTCTTTGTACATGACCACATTAATGATTATTCTTTTTCCCTCGTCAGAAGATGAGATTTATAATAAAATATAAATATTGAGGCACCTAGCCAAAATGTCATGTTTCTGTTTTCATTTTTTTATGCGTTTAATTTGTGGTTTTCCACTTGTGTGTTTGTATCATTTCCTCCTTGAGATGCATGCAAGAAATTTTATCTATTATCAGAGGGGCTGTTTGGATGTGTTGGGAATTTAGGAAATTTCAAATTCTTACATCCAAATTTATTATAAACAATCTAAATTCTTCACAAATTTACACATTTTTCAATAAATTTATGCTTAAAAATAGAAAATTTCCCAAATTCCTCAAATTTCTAAGCGATCCAAACGGCCCCGTAGAGGAACGCAATGGCTAACATCATTTTGACATTTTCCATATAATAGCAATTTACATGAAAAGACCGCGGAAAAAATATATTTTAGACTCTAGAGTCTTGACGGCATCAGGGGACTATAATTAAAAATTAATTTGTTTTTTGTTCTTTGACAAGACGTACTATTAGGCAACGCGCCATTCCACCGTGATATTAGGTTTGACACGTGACTTGTCGTGTTTGGATGTATAAAAAAATTTTGAGAGATAATCCAGCACTTCTGATGACAGGACATATATATAATTAACTCGTGTTGTGCATGTACATGACACACATTGTATTTGTAATTAATATACTGTTTGTTGGATAGAGAACGATTGAAAGGTTAGAGAAAAATAATAATGACAAAGGTGGAGCAAAATAATCACGTTTCTAACATTTTTTTTAATATTTTCCATTTTCATCATATTTTGAAAAATGTCAAAGAAAAAAAAAGGTAAATTGAAAGAAAAGTCCGAGATGACATTTTCTATGTTGCACAATAATATATTGAAATTCTATATATTTTAATATGTTTCCAGATTCAACTCGTATCTGATATTTAGTTTCAGCAAAATAGAACCATAGAATTAAGGATATACTAGTTATAGATTCGCGCTTCGCGCGATGAGGGGGAGTCTTAAGGCTAATTTATAATTTTTATAAGGGCTAGAATTATGATTGTAAATATTTGAATAAATACCAAATTATCTTACAATTGATCTTTTGATTGTAATTAATTGCATAGTTTGGTATGTGTGTCATTTATAATATATTTATCATTTATGTCGGAACCATTGTTTTTGGAGATTTTTTATTTCAAGAGACCATAATTGTCTCTATCATCTTTAATATATAAAAAGTGAAGGGTGACATGTAATCATTAAATATTTTTGTTAAAAAGTGGTAGAATTATGAGAACACAACCGACTGTGTTCATTTTGGACAAAACCAACTATCTTAAAATTTTTCTAAGTTTTACCAATTCGATCAACTTTTATTTTTTTATTATCGATAATCAATAATTGAATACCAATAAAATTAAATAATATCTTACAAATAATTTAAATTTTCTTAGCAACAATAGATTTCTCATATTTACTATTCATATAAAATTTGATGAAAAAATTAATTTTAAAAAATCACCAAATATTTTAAAAGTTATGCAGTTCTATAGAATTCGTAAAATTTTAAAAATATGAAAATTGCTATAAAAAAAGGGAAAAAATCAATATAATTGGATCAGCATAATTTTGTATGCATACATATAAAATTTATAAAAAAAATCAATCTAGGAATATATGTCAGCAATCTAACATTTAAAATACTATTGTGAAAATTTACAAAAATAAAAAATTATATAAAATATTACAAAAGTATAAAATCTAAAAGGTTCATATCATTAGAATTTCGTATAATTTTTTTATGATGTATAAAATAGAAATTTTATACATCAACATATTTTGCAAATGTTTGGAACAATTAAAAGTAGAATTATATTTTCTGAAATAATATAATTTAGTAATCATATTTAAAAATTTAAAAAATATTTATAACTCTATAATTGTTAAATTTTCTTTGTGATGAAAGATATAATTTTTTACAGCCAATTGAATTCATAATTAATCTCAAAAAAAATTAAACGTACTATATATTTTATATTGCACAAAATTGTATGGTTATATTAAAAATAGCTCTATGGCATGAATAAATTTTTCATAATTTTAAAAATATTTATATAAAAATTTATGCATAAATAAAATTATAAATTCCTTTAAATAATTAAGAACCTATTGAAATTTATGAAATTATGGGGATTCAATTTTATGAGATTGAAAAAATTATTTAAAATATTTATAAGTCTATAATTATAAAATTTCATGTCACTAAAATCTTCATATATCTTTGAGTAGGCACATAAATTTTCATAGCCTAATGATTTTTCCAAATTCTTGAAACAATTATAAAACAAAACTATAATAGAAAAAAAATTATGAGATTAAAAAAATTATTTAAAATATTTTCTAATTCTATAATTAAAAAATATATAATTAAATTCAACATATTTTTGTGAGCTTGCATATAAATTTTTATCACCAAATGATTTTTCAAAGGTATCATAACAGTTTAAAAATACAACTATATTCGATCTAAAATTTTAGAAATAGATGCTCCAATTTCAAAATGAAGATGATGATATTTAGAGACATGATGATGGCATCATTAATGTTACTGTATAAAATATTTTTAGAATTAGAGTATTTATGTATAGAAGAATTGAAGTATTTATAGATGCTGGGAAAAAAAGTATCATGGACACTAAACGCGTCGTGTGTTTGGCACCTACCGTGCACTTGTCCCCCTATATACTGTGGTGGGTGTGATCTTTCGGTACAAAAAGTATTGTCCAAAAGTAAGGTCAAATTCTTAAATATATATCTGATCGACGCGTCTGTGACGTGGCACATTACACTTCGCATTTGACACGTATAAAGCATCATTTCATTTCGTGCTTTTCCATACAAATGAACGTATGCCGTGTAAACACGGACATATTAAGAATCTAAGGGTGCGTTTGGATAGGTGTGGGAAGAAGGGAAGAAGGAAAGAAGTAGAAAAAAGTATTGGGAAGTGTGTAATTTTGTGAAAAGTTTGGATTGTTTATAATTTTTTTTTTCCTTCTTCCTTCTTCTTCTTCTTTTTTCCAACAATCCAAACGCACACTAAAGTGCCCGAAATTATTTTATATAAAAATTTGGACACAAAAAATTTTAATATACAGAATTATTTTATTTTTTTTTAATAAGAAGAAAGTTCCAACGCGTTTCAGAAGTGAGTATTTGAATTCTCCTCCGTACGCGTTTATAAAACGCGCTTCAGGACTCCGAACGCGTTTTATAAACGCGTACGAAGGGGAATAAATTCAGGCCTTCCGTTACGCCTTTTGAGACGAGTCAGGCCTTCGTACGCGTTTATGAAACGCGTTGGGAGCCCTGGAGCGCGTTTCATAAACGCGTACGAAAGTCGTCTCTTTTTCAAAATCGAGTTAGCCGTTTCATTTTTTTCTGTTCGCCATCCTTTCAGTCGCCAGAGAAAGAGAGAAAGAGAGAAGGAGAGAAGGAGAGAAGGAGAGAAGGAGAGAAGGGAATCCAGGCCAGGGCGAGAAGAAGAGGAAGCAGCGGCAGCCGCGAGAGAAAGAGAAGAGGAGAAGACAGCGGCAGCCGCGAGAGAAAGAGAAGAGGAGAAGGCAGCGGCCGCGAGAGAAAGAGAAGAGGAGAAGGCAGCGGCAGCGACAGCGACGAACTTGCGACAGCGAGGTATTGCATTTTGTATTTTGTATTTGAAATTGTGGATAATTAGGGGTTTAGGGTTTAGATGAAATTGTTGATAATTGTGAAATAGTGATAATTGTTGATAATTGTATTTTGGATGAAATTGTGGAATTGTTGATAATTGATATTAATTGATGAAATTGTGATGGAATTGTTGATAATTGATTAAATTGTGGAATTGTTCATAATTGAATTAGTTAATTGATCAATTATTTATTTATAATGGATGATAATTGATTAAATTGTGGAATTATCGATGCATGATGATAATTGATGAAATTGTTGATAATTGTTATTAATTGATGCATGATGATTGTTATACCTCGCTGAAATGGAATTGTTATAAATGGAATTAGTTAGTAAATTGTTGAAATGGAATTAGTTAGTAAATTGTTGAAATAAAAAGAAATTTATATAGAAAAATTATGGTGCAAATTAACATAGTTTCAAATAACTGGAATTGTATATTGAAAATTATGTATAAATTTATTGGCGTAAATTATGGTGCATGAAAAATTTTAACATATTATGATAAAATTATTTGATTATTGATTAGTAATTATTGTGAAAATATCAATTACATAGAAAAATAATTTTTATTTTGTTCGTTTTGATTATTGAAAAAATATTAAATTCATTGTTGTTTTAAATTGTTGTTCTTATATTATTTGAATCAGATGAGTTCAGCAGAAGATGAGGCTGGTCCTTCTGGTGCTTCACCACCTCCCACCGAAGCACCCCCCACCGAAGCAGCCTCCACCCAGCCTCGGCCAAAAAGACGTAGGCGTCGCGCAGCCCGTCCGAGCGCGCAAAATGTCAATCCACCTGTGCAACCGGCCAACGCAGAAAACCAACAGGTTTTGTTTGTTAAGGATAACGAGCATCTCGTTGGTTTGTCTTTTGAGGAGGTAATAGACTGTTTTATGTTAATTTCTATTTTTTTGCTTTAATAATTTAGATTTCTTAATAGACTTATAAATTGTATTAAATGTTTATTATAAATTGTATTAAAAAATTAATTGAAAATGAGGTTTATTATAAATTTTTATGTTCAATCTAATAAATTGTATTAAATGCTTATTATAAATTGTATTATAAATTGTATTTATTGTAAATGCTTATAATATTTTTATGTTCAATCTAATAAATTGTATTTATTGTAAATGTTTGTAAATGCTTATAAATTGTATTTTTAATACAACGGTTTATGTTTCGTGTTAATACAGCGTGAAACACATTTGGAGACGAGATCGTACAAGCGAACGATTAAGGTGGACGATCGGATTGAGGGAAGGCTGATCAAACTGGGGCTCAGTCACATTACGAAGGTGAAGCATGTCAACGTCGACATGCCATTACTGAAGGCAATGGTCGAGTTTTGGCATCCGAATACGCATACTTTCCATTTTTCCGTTGGAGAGATGACTGTTACTCTACAGGTAATTTATTTAAACTTGATATTAAATTTTTTTAATATAATTTTCGTATTAATTTTCACAATTAATTCTAACATAAAATTTTGACTTAACATGACACGAATTGCAATATTAACATGACACGAATTTAACGTATTTTGTAATTGTTACCAGGATGTTCCCTTCTTATATGGTTTGCGCTCGACGGGCTTTCCAGTTAGGTCGAATACGAGAGGGCCCTCGGAGGAAAAGATTCGTGCAAATCTTTATCCTCATGAAGATTTGGGAGACTGGCACAGAGAAAGGAGTAGCAGGGAGTAAGTGAAAAAAATAAAGTGCAATATTGATTTTTGCTATTCAGTATATGCATTGCTTACTTGTATTGATTATTTTAAATTTGTACAATGCAGGGGCGATGTTGTTGTGGGCAACAACATCAAGTTGAAATGGTTGCGACAAAATTGCGGTGTGGCGCCACAGGCAGGTGCTGATGATGATGAGTTAGACCGATACACGCGTGCAGTTGCTCTAGAGTTATTTGGGACGTTGATGTTTCCAGATATTTCTCAGAATTCCGTCCCAGCATACTATTTGGAGCTTGTATCGGTATAATTTTCTTAACTTAAATAATTTTTTTATTTGTTTACCAGCAATTTAATTTTATTATTTAAAAAAAATAGAGCACAATTAACCATCAATTTAATTTTGTTATTTAAAAAATATATAAATTATTATAGCAAGACTAATATTATTATAGCACAATTATTATAGCAAAATTATTTAAAATGGTTATTATTGTTTTCAATGTTCTCGAATTGAGTTTGAATGCGTTGTTTAATTTAAATGCAGGGCAATTTGAATGAAGTTCCGGACTTCAATTGGGGAGGTGCCACGCTTGCTTGTCTATATCGTGCTCTGGACCGTGCCTCCATGCGTTTCAAGGTTGTGATGGGACCTTGGATGCTACTATTGTTTTGGGCATGGTCATACCTCCCTGTTTGTCGGCCAGAGGTTGCTCCTATCGGTGGATTAGGACAGCCTAACCTAGATTCATGTGTGTCGTTTGGCAGGTAATAACTTATAATAATTTTTCAATAATTTTATGCAAATTACAACACATCAATCCTAACCTTCAAAATTTTCAGGAAATGGGGCGAAGCTCGGTCTTTCTCACGGAGCCAGCACCGCGGGGCAGTGGAGAACGCACGGGACTACCTAGTCGTGTTGAACGTTGAAGACGTCAACTGGTTTCCGTACGTACTCGACAACTGTCATGCCACGGGTAGCACAGGTTGGTTCCATAGCGGAGCATGTTCGGTTGCCGCTGATTTTTTACCACATTGTTGCCTACTACTACCCCGACCGTTGTAGGCATCAGTTCGGACTGTACCAGTTTACTCCTCCTCCACTACCTGTGGTACGTTTGCTATATTTTTCCGATTTATCATACGATCAACTTCAATTTAATTAGAGTAAAGAACTAACGTGTTTATTTTAACAGAGTTGGGACGTGACACAGAACCTGCTGGGTTTCCAGCACGGTATCTATCGAGATCGCCCAGATTTTGCTACCATTTTTGCGAGTGCACATGCTGAGTGGACTGACGAGGCATTACAGACACGCCAGCTGGAGACTCGATCCTGGAGTGCTACTGATACGCTGCGGTACTTCCGATGGTTTTGGCGATACGGTGCCTCCGAGAGACCCACGCCACGAGAGGATGCCGAGGCACGTCTCCAGCGCACTCAGCAGCTGCCTCTTGCTCAGAGGCAGTACACAAACATGGGGTCCAGACTTCGCAATACGGTACATCTTAATTTTTTAAATATGGAATGTATGATTGGTAAATGGAATTGTGCAATATGTCATTATTCTCGTAAATTGCAGGGCAACTCTGCGCTGAAGAATGCACTTCATGCATTGGGACTGGTTGTGAAGAAGGGGTGCAGAAGGGTGGGAAAGGCAATTCTCGCCAACTGTCGTTCGCAGTTGCATGATGCTTCCATCCCTCTGAGGTAATTTTAAATAATTTAATTTTTTGATTGCGTTTTTGTATTTTAAATTCAATAATTTATAAATTACAGGTTGGAGGATTTGTTGGAGCAGCGAGGACTTCCAACAAATATTGAGGACATACCAGATTCTAGGGACGAGTCTTCTTCTGCACGTCCGACTGTACCCACAGACCTTCAGGCGGAGGATCTGATGCATACGGTTAGTATTCGTTCATATGCAAGTTTCAATTTTAGATACTAATTTATTTATATTGACATTGTTTTTTTTAATATTATAGGATGGTCGACTGAATACCGGGCGATTAGATGATATTTTAGGACCACGCACGTTCTTTCCTACTCAGTTTCCAGCCTCAGGTCCTACTCCATCCATGCATAGTGCATCAGCATCGACCTCGCAATTTGCTGGCATTTCTCAGGATCCCACTGGCATTTTCCAGCCTCAGGATCCTCCACCGTACTCCTTTGCACCATTTGGTATGCCTTCCTCTTTTCCTGCATTTATTGTTCCTCCATTTACTGTTCCGTCAGTGCCTACGCCTTCTTCTATTCCATCATTTGGCACTCCGTTGGGTAGTATGGGAGGGACAGACTCGTTCAGCACTTTACTGCGGACGGCCGGAGATGAGGAGGGTGATTATGTCCCTATAGCGACTCCTCAGGATGCTGGGCAGCCTGTTGAGTTTGGGCCCATACAGCAGGAGGCTCAGCAGGACCAGCAGGAGGACCGCCAGGAGGAGGACGATGGGGATACGGACTCCACTGACTCGGGAGATGTTACTGCCCCGGCCATACGAGATAGGCGTGTGGTGAGGGTGATTGACAGATTTTCACCTTCAGGACCTAGGAGGAGGCGGCAGCGTTAGTTATGATGATGGACTGATTTTATTGCTGATGATGACAGTTCTTTTTTGTTTATGGACTTGTGTATTACTGATGATGGACGGATCGTTTATTTTTCGTTTATGGACTTGTGATTGACTTGTGTATTACTGATGATGATTGACTATTTTTCGTTTATGACTTGTGATTGACTTGTATATTTATTGGATTGCTTATTATGACTTGTGATGATTGACTTGTGTATTATTATGACTTGGAATTTCAGAGTGCAAAGCACTACTTGAAACATAAACGTTTATGTATTGAAACGCCAATAAATGAAATACTCCAAACAACAACTTTTATCCATTGAACGTCAACACATTAAAACCACAACTTATAGTGCAAAGCACTACAAAAAATAAAGAAAAATAAAAAACAACCATAAAAATAAAACATTGCATTAACAATTCCAACTAAAGTACATTAACAACCATAATAATAAAACACATAAATATTACAATCATATAAATATTTAGAGATTTTGACTATCTACATGTTGTAGAATTTCATCTCACCATGGTTGCTCATCTTCATCATTCGGTTGTTGTTGATTACTCGCACCAGTGTTGTCAGCGAACTGAGCGACTTCGTTCCAAAAAGCAGCATCATCTTCTTGTTGATTACTCGGAACACTGTTGTCAACGAATTGAGCGGCTTCGTTTCAAAAAGCCGCTTCGGTTTCTTCTTTTTCTATCTCTGCCATTCGGCTTGCCGCAATTTGTCGAAGTTCATCCCTCTTATTCATTTCTCTCAATTTTTGCTCTGATTTTTTGAGCCTTTTTTTCCTTGCCTCTTCTTCCCTAATTTTTTGTTTACGATCCATTTCTTCATTTCTTTCTTTAATAATCCTCTGCGTCTTTATGTCCCGAGCTCTTTGTTCATTCTCGTCGTGACGTTTGTGCTCATGGTAGTGGTCACGCAATATGTTTTCTTTGTAATTGAAAACTTGAGCACACCTTGTACAGGTCACTGTGTGGTCTCCATTAAAGTTGTATATTTTCTCGTAAACGGTCCAGTGAGTTGGTTCACACGAGAGGTAGGGTTTCGGTTGTTGTTGGGGGATGGGTTGAGGTTCTGTGTAATATTTTTTGTACCAGTCATATCGCCTTTCTCGGTTCAGATTCTTTTCGTGTTCCCGCCATCGCCGCTCCTGGTACTCCTTCTGTTCCCTTTCCGGCCCACCATTAATGTGTCATTGGTAGTGTATTTTTAACTCGAGCACGTCTCCCTCTTCAGTCGTGTCTTCATGGATGTTGTATTTCAAAGTGCGATAACAAGAGCGACAAATTGCCTCGTATTCTCCGTTTTCTGGTTGATTTCTATTGGCAGCGTAATGGTAGAAAGTTGGCCAATACTCAATGCGGGTTGCTCTTCGATAGTTTGGAACATCATTATTTGAGTTAGAGCTATTTCCTTTGTCCATTGTACTGAAGGTTTTAACAAGAAGGAGGTAGTGGGTGTTTGTGCATTCTAATTCAACAATGGCTGCTTTTATAAATAATTTCAGTAGTTCAAAGATGACATTGTAAAATCAAATCTTGTCATGTCTTTTGCAGTCTTTATCAGAGCATGCTTGTACTTTTTTTTCTAAAAATTAAATAATACACCTTCGAACGCGTTTATAAAGTGCGCTCCAGGGCTTTCAACGCGTTTTATAAACGCGTACGAAGCTCTGACAAACGAGAGGAAAGTGGACAGCATCTCTCCTTCGTACGCGTTTATAAAACGCGTTCGGAGCCCTGGAGCGCGTTTTATAAACGCGTACGGAGGGGAATTCAAATACTCGCTTCTGAAACGCGTTGGAACTTTCTTCTTATTAAAAAAAATAATAATTCTTTATATTAAAATTTTTTGAGTATAAATTTTTATATAAAATAATTTCGGCTAAAGTGCCGTTTGGATTGAATTGAAAATTTTTCAAATTTTTCAAATTTCTAAACGATCCAAATAGCCCCTAAGATGTTAATCAAAATATTTTTTTACGTGAAATTTTATTTCAATTCAATTGATTTTAAGGATTTCATTAGATCTAATAACATAGAAATTCCAATCAAATGACATCAAATTCGTTCATTTTGATCAGAAAATTTCAATGAAATAAAATAAAATAAAATAAAATTCCGTGTTAAAAAAACAAAAAGGATTTTGATCAGGGCCTAAATTTTATTCCCTGTATACTGCAACGGATGTTGTGACTAGATAGTCTAGATTGGCTCAAAATCATATATGTTAAACAAACAGCTCATTTTCTAACAATAGGTCCAGATAGCTTTCTCAACGAAAGCATCAACCAATTCGATTTATTTTTGCCACCGCTGTCTAGAACAGTTGGTAGTGGCATGTGCTTCTCAGATAAGAGGGCATGAGTTCGATCCCAGCTTTAAGCTGGTTGAGGGAAAATTTTTGTCAATAACAAAAATACCCTCAATATTATTAAAAATGACAAAACCTTAATATTTTTTTTAAAAATAGCATAACTATAGCGGCACTAACATTGCCGCTATAGCAGTGCCTTAAAAACAAAAAAAATTTGCCTATAGCGGCAATAGTAGTGCCGCTATAGGACTTCTCTTTTTTTTTGTGCCGGCTGATTTTTTTTTCCTTTTTTCGTTTTTTTCTTTTACTTTTATTTTTATGTTTTTTAATATTTTTACATTTTAATAAATTGTATAATATATAGTGTTCTAAATACGTGTCGTGTCAAATACGTCATGTTCGAATCATTTGTTGTGTCATCAGTGCTCTTCTTCAATCGTGCGTGTCGTGTTGTGTCAAACTCGATCGTGTTGACACGAATTACTTTTTTAATCGTGTCATGCTTAGTGGTAAGAGCAGACAACACAACATGTATCTTGACACGTCACGAATGACACGATCGTGTCGTGTCATGTTAGTCGTGTTAAATCGAATCAGATTATTTTATTATTTTTAAATTAAAAATTATTAAAAAATTAAAAGTAAGCGAAAAATTACTGAACGTCATAATAAATTATTTGATTAAGTTAAAACTTTTTATTAATATTTTCATAAAAAATAATAATTAGATTAGAACAATATTATGATTTAAACGATGGTAAATAATATGATTTAGTATTATAAATTGAAATTAAATTATTAATTTTGTTTAAATAATCGACATTAATAATTAAATTTGTGTTCTTCAAAATGACACGACACGACACGATACGAATATAAAATTGACACGACACATTCGTGTTGTGTTGGGACATTAGAAAGTTTGACACGATTCGACACGCAACACAACACGATTTCGCACGCAACACGACACCTCAACACAAATTTAATTATTAATGTGGATTATTTAAGCAAAATTAATAATTTAATTTCAATTTGTAATACTACATCATATTATTTACCATCATTTAAATCACAATATTGTTTTAATGTAATTATTATTTTTTATGAAAAATATTAATAAAAATTTAAACTTAATTAAATAATAAATTATGGCATATAGTAATTTTTCGCCTACTTTAAATTTTTAATGATTTTTTAATCTAAAAAAAATAATAAAATAATCTGATACGATTTGACACGACTAACACGACACGACACGATCGTGTCAACACGATAGTGTTTGACACGACACGACACGCATGATAGATGAACATTAATAGCACGACAAATGATCCGGACATGACGTGTTGACACGACACAACATGACACGGCACGTAGTTAGAACACTATATATTATACAATTTATTAAAATATAATAAAAATATTAAAAACTCAAAAAAAATAAAAGCAAAAAAAAACGAAAAAAGGGGAAAAAATTCAGTCGGCACAAAACAAAAAAGAGAAGTCCTATAGCGGAAATAGTATTGCCGCTATAGGCAATTTTTTTTTGTTTTTAAGGCACTGCTATAGCGGCAATGTCAGTGCCGCTATAGCTGTGCTATTCTTAAAATAAAAATTAATGCTTTGTCATTTTTAATAATGTCGAGGGTATTTTTGTCTTTAATAAAAAATTTCCCTGGTTGAGTGTGTGTGAGTGTGAGGCTACGGCCATCAATCAAAAAAAAAAAAGGTCCAGATAGCTTATATCAAAATTAAATTCTCTTTCATCCCAACAAAATGGTGCTTTTGAAATATAGCATGTAAAAGTATGTTCTTCAGGATATCTCAGAAATATTACTCGTCGTATTTTCAGAAAGAACATTAATATGCAATAAAGAAAAAAGAATATTTTCTCAAAAGCGCAAATTATGCTTGGTACATGTATTCGGTCACCAAGCAGTTACCCCAGAAATGTTTCCATCTTTGAATGCTGTTCGGTATTCTAGTTTCGCTATGATTAAAAAAAAATATTCACATGGTTAGACATTTTTTTATCAAAATAAACAAATTTTATTTAATTTGATCGAAATTTCCATGTTATCAAATCCAGCGAAATTCGGGAAAAAAAATCAATTCTGATCAAATAAAGTAATATAAAATGTCGCAAGAAACTCATTTTGATCAAAGCCTAAGTGTATATATATGCTGAACTAATTAATTAGAGGAATGATGACTGTCGTCTGTAGTTTTACTATAATTTGTCATCGCTTGAACAAAATGATTATATAAAATAGATAAGATGAACATATAGATGATCAAAAAACACATACAAAATAATAAATTTTGCCATTTTTTGTTCAAATTTTTATATGCATATTCAACTTATTTTTATTGAACTTATTTGTTTGTATGTATTCATTTTGATAATTAATATGGTCACCTTATCTATTTTATGTGTTCATTTTGTTTAAGCGATGGTAAATTTCACATACAGTAATCAATTTCCAATTATCGATTTAGTTAACTTTACAAAATCGAATTTGAGCCTGCCACAACCTTTCCATAATTGCATGCCATCAGAAACACAGAGGCCCAACAGAAATACTGTCTCTCTCTCTCTGGAAAATTGGGCCCTCACAACATAAACCAGGCCAGCAGAGTCTTAATATCTTACGCAAACTCTAATATTTCTCCCAAAAAAAATAAAAATAAAAATCAATTTTAGAGTAGGTATTAATATCTCACAGGATTTTTATTGAATGAATAATAAAAATTCATTCATTCTCCTTTACTAACCCTAGAAAGGAAGGGAAGCAACACAGCCGCAGGAGAAGAGCGCTGCTCAGCCACGCCTCTCTCTCTCTCTCTCTCTCTCCGCCTCTTCGCCTGAACCCTAACTCCTAAACCTCCCTTCTTCCGATTAGCAAACTTCTAATCTGTAATCTTTCTCCTCTCTTTTTCCTTTTGCTTTTACTTGTTGTGGTGTGATTCTTAAATGTTTGCATTTGGACCCAATTTCTGTGCTCAGATAGTTCTGAACAGTATCGGCGTTATAGTTTGATTTGAGAATCAGTGTTTTTCGCAAGTGATTATGCTTTTGTATAAATTGTTTTTCTATTGCATTAATGGTGAGGTTTTCTGTTTGTCTTTCTGATTTAGTTTTAGGAGGTTGATTGGTTTTGTATATTTGCTTCTGACATTGAGTACTACTGGGTTAAGAATCATGGTGTTAGTTGTACAGTACTGTTTGTGGTAAATTAGTGCTACTGCACTCTGAACCTTACCTATTTGCATGTAATTTGCATACTTATTTTGATATTACTTTTCTCCATTTCATCTTATTTTGCATCAGTTGATATATGATTTGAAGAACAGACTAGACCAAGTATGTTTGCTGTGCATTTTGTAGGTTTCACATCCATTAGCTATTAGGTCATCTTATAATTGAAGATTTGTAGATTCAATATTATAATTTTCTATGTTTTTTATCCATTTCATCTTTAACATAGAGTTGTACTTTCCACTACAACTTATAACCTAGCTAACAGAGTTGTAATACATGAAAAGCAAGAGGGGCTCGTTAATATGTCTCTTTATTTTTTAATAAGACCGGTGCTTCATTCAATAATTTGATAATTTTTATACGTCTTAACTGATTGGCTATTATTTGAATAATATGCAGGTAAAGATTAAGAGCAACTTTTTCACTGATTTAACCACTTCCATATTAACTGATCCTAAGAGGTATACTCTCTTTGGTGCCCAAATGGAAACTCTCAACCCCCAACTTTTTCTAACATACTCACCTGAACTCCCAAATGGGGACCCATTATACGTTTCCTCAAATTGTCTCCCTATAAAGTCTTCGAACCTTGAGCCAGCTGGTCATTCATTCCATTCTGCTGCACTTCTACTTGCTGGCATCTCAAACGAAGATGAGTCTGAAGCAGACAGTCAGAGCGTCTCCTCTGACGACCGGGCCCAGGACTCCACCCCCTTCGCAGATTCTTATAGCACAAAGGGGAAGAAGAAATCAGGCTCAGGAGACCAGCAACAAGATCATTATGCCCTTCTTGGTTTAGGTCACCTTCGCTTCTTGGCCACTGAAGACCAGATTAGAAAAAGTTACCGTGAAATGGCCTTGAAGCATCACCCTGATAAACAAGCAGCATTACTTTTGGGGGAGCTAACTGAAGATGCCAAACAAAAGAAGAAGGATGAGATAGAAACCCATTTCAAGGCCATACAAGAGGCTTATGAGGTTTTAATTGATCCTGTAAAAAGGAGAATCTATGACTCAACTGATGAGTTTGATGATGATATACCTACTGATTGTGCACCAAAAGACTTCTTCAAGGTTTTTGGGCCAGCTTTCATGAGAAATGGTAGGTGGTCTGTGAACCAACCAATTCCATCCTTAGGGGACGATTCTTCCTCTATAGCAGAGGTTGATAAGTTCTATGATTTCTGGTACACATTTAAGAGCTGGAGAGAGTTCCCCCATGCTGATGAGTATGATTTAGAGCAAGCAGAATCGAGGGAGCACAAAAGGTGGATGGAGAGACAGAATGCAAAATTACAAGAGAAGGCACGAAAGGTTGAGTATGCCCGTGTCAGGACCCTAGTTGACAATGCTTATAGGCGGGATCCTCGCATAATCAAGAGAAAAGAAATGGAGAAGGCTGAAAAACAGAGAAAAAAGGAAGCAAAATATCTCGCCAAGAAATTGCAAGAGGAAGAGGCAGCCAGAGCTGCTGAAGAAGAGAAGCGAAAGAAAGAGGAGGCTGAGAAATTGGCAGCTGAGGCAGCCTTAAATCAGAAAAGGTTGAAGGAAAAAGAGAAAAAATTGCTCAGAAAAGAGAAGACCCGATTAAGGTCGCTGGCAGGGGTCGTTGTCTCAAATAAAGACTTTGGCGTGTCTGAGAGTGATGTTGAAATGATATGTGGTTCGTTTGAGATGGAGCAACTACGAGAATTGTGTGACAAAGTAGATGGAAAGGAGAGTGAGGAGGTGGCCAGGTTGTTACGAACTGCTGCCAACAAAAATCCTGAGAAACCACAAGAAAATGGCACACAAAAACCAGATTCTAAGGGCAAAACTCAGCAAGTGACGCTACCTCTGAGTGGTTCAGAGAAGAAGGAAAAGCCATGGAGCAGGGAAGAGATTGAGATGCTGAGAAAAGGAGTGCAGAAGTACCCTAAGGGGACATCTCGGAGGTGGGAAGTGATATCTGAATACATTGGTACTGGCCGATCGGTTGATGAAATTCTTAAGGCCACAAAGACTGTGCTTCTTCAAAAACCTGACTCTGGAAAAGCATTTGATTCTTTTCTTGAGAAGAGAAAACCTGCACAGACCATTGCGTCACCTCTCTCAACTAGAGTCGAGCTGTCCGAATCTGCAAGTACTACACCTGTTGCAAGCTCTGAGACGGGGTCTGCATCTGCTAATGGTTCGGTTTCAGTGGCTAATGGGCCTGTTCCTGTTGTTGATCCAGAGGCTTGGTCTGAGACACAGGAGAGAGCTTTAATCCAGGCACTAAAGGCTTTCCCTAAGGATGCAAGTCAGAGGTGGGAGAGAGTGGCTGCTGCTGTCCCTGGAAAGACAGTGGTACAGTGCAAGAAGAAGTTTGCGTTGATGAAGGAGAGTTTTAGGAGCAAGAAAAGTGCTGAGTAGGTAAATGGTGTGCATGTGCATTGGGTAATTTTTCGGGCACAGATTCTTAATCATGAATCTTCACAATTTCAGAGTTATGGGAGATTAAGTCTGGGGATTAATATTCTCATGCAAGGGGATAGAGAAGAAGAAGATGAGCTTTTTTGTTTATGTCTTTGTTATAACCATTTTGTAGCTAACAGTTTTGTTGGTATAGATCATGAGTTATTAGTTATTAATAGAGACCATTTGGTTCAGTATTGTTGCTGTTTATTGTTTGACGCATCTGATGGGGTGGAACAGCATATATTTTTGTTTCCTTGAAAAAAAAATGAAATTTTGTTTGCATGAGATCACGGTCTAGTGTGGAATACTTTATATGGACTGGTTTTCTCTTTTTTTTTCTCTCGTAATAATATAATGGTATCGTTTTGTTTTCGTTTTCTTTCATTTTTTCATACATGTGAATTGTACTCGTCGCTTCTGAGAACTTCTCTTGTCATTTTCTTTTTTTTCGTTCCTCTTTTTTTTTCATTTTTTCTGAATGAAACTCCTTTTTAAACATGAAAGTAATGATAGTTCTCATTAATATGCAAACAAAAATAACGTTGTTATGCATATACAGTTTTATAGTCATCTGCTCATATGACAAGTTATATCTCCCTATCATTCTCCAATTGCTTAGGGAAACAAAATCAATATAAACAAAGCATGATGAGCGTTCCAATAGCTTCTACATATTTTCACTTGATATACATTAGTAAGAACTCCAGGTAATTCCCCTTCTACTTAAATACTCGATTGCTAAGAAAGACATCAAACGGAACTAAAAAACATGATGAAGGATGCCTTCTACTTGTAGCCATCTCTACGGTCTTGCTCTTCAGCCTCCTTATTGGCAGTTTGAACAGATTTGTACCACAGAAATGCCTGTGTAGTATAAACAGTTAGTGCTGTAAGGAACTTTTTCAATGATAAAAATATAGAAATCCACTTGAAATATCTCAATTTCCTGCTTTGTTTTCAGAGATTTTGGAGTTATCATTTGGTTTGTTAACTGTCTAATTTGCAATTTTATTCTGTGATCCTCTTTGAATCCGCAAATTACATATAAGAGCAGTCTACTTTGAGCGGACCAATTTTCAAAGGGAAAAATATTGTAAATGATTGCTGATGAACCAATTTTCCTCAAAGACACTATCTGAAAGGCAATCCAATGAATAGAGAAGTAGGGGGCCAATTGGGAACCTAAACTCCGGGGACCTCAATTGAGAATCGATGATACTCAAGAGGACCGTTTGTTCAATTTGCTGAAAAATTGAAGTTGAGAATTTTGCACACGCCAGATTTCATAGAAATTGCAACTTAACTTACTGATGTTGGTATCCCAGTAAAGACAAAGAAACCTAGCAGAGGTGCGTAGAAGATGCTGTCAGAGTTCAATAGCCCAAACACAGGTTTCTTATTTGCATACTCAAATATTGAGCCTACCTGCACATGAAAATTTGCATGGTTAGTTTGAATCGGCCAATCATATAATGATAGTGTCAACCAGTAATTTCAGGAACCAGAACTGGCATTATCCATAATAAGCTTGTGAAATAAGTTTTCCTTTTGTTCTCAGGACACATTTAATATTTGAATACCTATTGAAAGGACCTACTTCTTAATTACTGTTACAAAGAGCTCTTTCAAAATTTGTTTCAGAATTAACAGGTTTAGTAGCTCAGGTGGTAAGAGCACTTGGCTCTCTTCTAAGAGGTCGGGGTCGGGGTGTCATTTCTAGCCTATCCCAACTTGTTTGGGATAAAAGGCTTAGACTTTATTATTATTATTAATTAACAGGTTAACTATACATCAGAGACCTAATAAGTTTCATATTTTAACAAAACAAACCAAGAGACAAGTAATCAGTTTTGTTTTTCTCTGATTCAATCTTTAATTGTCTCGGATACCTTATGATCCTGTAAATGTATCTATCAGAAAGCACACTTAACTTTTGCAATTCACAATCAAATTTGTTTCCCAAATTAGGAATTGACTACTTTCAATTGATGTAATGTAATGTAATGCAGTTATATTTACCTTCTAGAGAGAGAAAAAAAATTATTCCAAGTCCAGAAGAAAAACCAGAGATGTCAACTAACATAGTGGCAGTCATAACCAGAGAAGTCTAACACATACCCAAAAAAAAGTTTCTCACTATAACCCCAATGGAACAAAAGCTAAGTCTGAGAAATATACTACAAGAAAAACCAATATATGGCACTTCACTAGTACCACAGTGGAAAATAAACTTCATTAAAAATTAAAGTTTACCGCAGCTATAGCTGTAATAGCTGATGCAAGCAAATAAGCAATGTATGGTATTTCAACTGTAGGCTCAGAACCTCCTTTCCCCTCATCTCGAGCCCAAGGAGGTGGCTCATCTGCATCCGGCCGGGCCCATGAAGGAATTTTCTCGTCCGACTTGCTCGACTTGGCCGAGCCTTCAGTTATAGCCAACACAACAAATCTTGATCTTTGTCTACCATTGTAGCACCTGTTGGTCCTGATGAGGGGTTGAAAAGAATATCTTGGGTTTTGTAGGTATAACTGGTTTTGTAGGAGGAGGTTTGAAGTGCAGGATGACATGAGTGTAACCATTGGTGGAGCTTCTTTGAGGTGAAGCAGATAACAATAACATAACCAACACCAAAGCAGCAAAAGATTTTCGTGGTTTGGTATTGATTGGGTTGCGTTGCTTCCGTGGGGTATAATGGGCTGAATTGAGTTAGATATTTCAATACAATATGTAATAAGGCCTGGGCCTTTTAGAGATCACTCACTCTAGTCTCTACTCGTAAGTCATAATTTAAAAATTTTATGGTTAAAATTCAGATGATACATTTGATATTAAATAAAGTGACAAGAAAGAAAAAGAATAACTTAATTGGTTGCCACTCTGGAGAAAAGGATAGTAATTGAATATGAGGGAGAGCATCTCCTTTTTAAAAGGTTTTAACTTATAAAAATAATAATACATTGATAATAATTTTTTTTTTTAGACAATCATAACAATTGATTAAATAAGACAAATTTAAAGTATTAATAAAGAGCGATGTGTTTATTTATTACCAGTCACATAACTATGTATGACATTTGGTACGATATGAAAAGCTCTTGGTGATTGATAAAATCATAAATGCCAAGGAACTTATACTATCGTTTTTTTTTATATTTTATTAAAATTTTGATCTACTATCGTATAACATTTACATCTCTCTACTTAGATAACTTTGGAATTTTTGCTTTCCAACTTGTTCGTGTAGATTTAGTTCAAGCTGTAATTACTATTTGAACAAAAAAAAATAAAAATTCATAACAAGCACGTAGGATAGTTCCACTGTTCCAGCATTGAGTAGATGAGAATATAAAATATAGGGCCAAAGGAAAAATAGTAGCTGATGTTAGAAACTTTTATGAATTAAATTGAGCTGGATTTTTCTAGAAAGTAAAACATGATCTTAAGATTTTTTTTGGAAATTGATTACTGCAATTTTGTCATTCCTATCATCGCTAAATATAAAGTGAACATATACAGCAAACAAAGTGAACATATAGACGATCTAAGTGAACACATACAAACAAATAAGTTCAATGAAAATTAGTTGAATATGCATGTAAACTTCTGAACAAGTGATGACAACACTTATTTGTTTGTAAGTGTTCACTTAGATCATCTATATGTTCACCTTATTTGATGTATATGTTCACTTTATATTTAGCGATGACTGCGATGATATATTTGTCGATGGCACTTATAATTCCTGGATTTTTCCCCTAATAATTACTGAAGTGTAGAGGTACGAAAGCTTAATTGTCGGCCCAACTTGAGCAGCCCATGATCACTGTATTGGGCTTGGGTCAGGCCACAACGAACAGCTCGTTAAACATATCGTCTCTCTAGTTTTTCTCCAAGCTCTCTTGGAGCAGAAGAAAACCCTTGCCAAGTAACAAAAGCTTAAAGCCCCGTTCTCTCTCTTCCATTCTCATACTTGAGAAACACGAGAATTTGGAACTAGAGTTCAGGAGCAAAAGAGAAGAGGAAAATGAGCAGCATAGGTACAGGCTACGATCTGTCAGTGACGACCTTCTCTCCCGATGGTCGCGTTTTCCAGATCGAGTACGCTGCCAAGGCTGTCGACAATAGCGGGTTTGATTGAACATTTCATCTATACAAATTTTTTTAGCTTTTTGGGTTTGTTTTTGATTTGTTGTAGCTGAAGTTGAGAACCTTTTTGAATTGTGGGTTTTCATGTAGGACTGTGATTGGGATCAAGTGTAAAGATGGAATTGTTCTGGTAAGAATTTGGCACAAGTGTGTTTTCTGATTATTTTCCTGCAATTTTCGGTATGTGGTAGCAAAAGTTGATGCATTGGTGAAATTTTAGGGGGTTGAGAAACTGATCTCATCAAAGATGATGCTAGCGGGGTCAAATCGAAGGATACACTCAGTTCACCGCCACTCAGGCTTGGTAAATGATTGTAAAACCTTCTTTTTCTACTTGTATGCTTTATTGGTCCAGACTCCAGTGTGAAACCTTTTCCAGCTTGCGCCTCTTCAACTAGAACTTTGTGATTTGGGAATACCTTACTGTAAGAATTTTCTGGAAAAGCTATATGTAGGTTACCTCTTTCATATGGAACTATTCCAATTAAAATTGAGAATATGAACATAGGTTTTGGGATTAGTGTTTTAGTTTTATTATATAAAGGAAACCTATATACTGGACCTATCTTACTCCTATCTAGATTTTCAATGGTATGAAAAATTACTGATAAAACTCTGTCGTATGACTTTCTGAGAAACTTATGAGTGTGCTTAATTTGAAGCCTGAACTTATTTTGTATGTATAAAGGCTGTTGCAGGTTTAGCTGCTGATGGCAGGCAGATTGTGGCACGGGCCAAATCAGAAGCTACCAATTATGAAAAGTTAGCATTTTATTCAAAGCCAGTTTACTCCTGCTTGTAGTTGTTTTTCTACCCTTGTTTCTGTTGTCAACTACGCAATCAGGGAAGGTTTTAGCTTAATTCACATAATGCAAGTCATTTTTCTCTAATTTTATTTTGTCGTTTGTGACAGGACATATGGTGAGCCGATACCTGTGAAGGAGCTTGCGGACCGTGTTGCAAGTTATGTTCACCTCTGCACTCTTTACTGGTGGTTAAGGTTGATATTTCCCACTTGTAACCTAGTGATGTAGCTTTATATAACTGCTAGAGATTGACCACATTAGCATTTTATTAGAATAGTTGCATTCCACTCTGCACCCTCTAGATAGTACCTGATATTAACACTGTTATGTTCACCTTTGGACTTGTACTGATGGTTAAGGTTTGATATTTCCCACTTGTAACCTAGTGATGTAGCTTTATATAACTGCTAGAGATTGACCACATTAGCATTTTATTAGAATAGTTGCATTCCACTCGGCACCCTCTAGATAGTACCTGCTAACACTGTTATGTTCACCTTTGCACTCCTAAGAATTGCCCTGTAATGTAGCTTTGTTTGCATTCGCATTTAAAAATATGTCAGATAATTATGCTGACTTTGTACTTACTAGTGGTAAAAATTATTATAATTATGAGCTTGTAAAATATATGTACATGTTATATTAATTAGGGTTGTTATTTGAATTAGGCCTTTTGGTTGTGGGGTCATTCTTGGAGGGTATGACAGAGATGGCCCACAGCTCTACATGGTTGAACCTTCTGGCATCTCCTATGTAAGTAACTATATAATGGGTACTGTCTTTTTCTTTATATTACATTTTTTTAAACATATATTTTGGAATATCTTAATGTCCTTTGTTGAATCAAATGACAGAGGTACTTTGGGGCTGCAATGGGCAAAGGAAGGCAAGCTGCTAAGACGTATGTGATAGTTCTTCCTTTTTGTCTGCCAAAGTGTAGTTGTATTGAACAGGAATCCCTAGTTGTATTGTTTGTCTTATATTTATGATGGCTGCTGTTACTGCTTTAATCTTGGATATATAGTTTTGTTGCTTAGTTTCAAGTACATTTATTTTTCTCTTGGCATAATAATTGAGTGCTTACATCAAATATTCTCATTTTGTAGTCATAGTTATCGATATTAGTAAATCATTGCTTGTATATATGCAGAGAGATAGAAAAATTGAAGCTTTCTGAGATGACATGCAGAGAAGGGGTTATTGAAGTTGCTAAAATGTAAGTGACTTCTCTCTCTCTCTCTGTGAGGCTGTGATATTTTAGGTTTTCGTTTTCAAAAAGTATTGCTCAAAATTGATTTGTTTGATAAAATTCTCTGTTATAATCAAGCACACTTGTGAAAATGTTTATCCACGGTAACCTTTTCGATCCTTCTATTTGTTTACTCTTTTTCTTTAGTTGAACTGCATCTATTAGTAAAATTATGCTTTCCAAAACATATGATTCCAGTTTACCTTTGTATATGGATCATTTGCGATCAATTTGTTATGGGCTACTAGTTTGAGTTCCATTATGGTAGGAAGCTCATGTTGATTATTGTCTTGGGGCAGAATTTATGGAGTACATGATGAGGCAAAGGACAAAGCTTTTGAACTGGAGTTGAGCTGGGTCTGTGACGAGTCTAATCGCCAACATCAAAAGGTAATGATCTGAAACTTGTTGGATCATATGACCAGCTTTGTGGTAAGATTTTGATTGCATAGCTTCCTGATTTATGAAATGATTTGAAAGTAGAAGTATCAAGGGAAATCTGTTGGTTTTACTCTAATTATAGTCTGAAATCTAATCTACTCTACTAATTCTGAGAAACAAAAATCATAACTAGTTGGAAGGTTTAAGCATTGCAGAAAACTTTGATTGTGTCATAACAATCACTTTTTATTATATAAATAACTAGAGTGAAAAAAGAACTAATATCAGCCTGGCTTTACTTGAAAATCAGTCCAATGAAATATATAGTTGTAGTAATATGGGTGATCATTCTTTCCCAAGCAAAGTCTCAAGTTATGAGGTTATATAGATGTGCTCTATCCATGAAAATATGCCTATTCTACCCCTTTATAGATGGGGGGCACTAAGGAGGGGTAAAATATGCCTAATAGCCCTTCATGAAAGTATGCCTATATTATGTGGGGCATTGTCATTTGTCCTTGTTATAGCGGGACATGCAAATGGATCTTATTTTGGTTTTTTGGGATGAATACTTACTGATTTGTTTTCTCTTCTTCATTTTCCAAACATGCCACCCCTATTTCTCCCTCCTTAGTACCTATGAACAACTGGGAATGTTTATAAGTAGGGAAAGAGGTGGTATTGAGTGTACAATCAGGAAGGAGATGAATTAAGAGCGAGATTCTATTCTTTTTTTTTTTTTTTTTTTTTGAGACATTAAAGTTCACTGTATTTTCCTGAGACACCTAGGTATATCTCTATTAAAAGAAAGAGAAAGTTTAATATGCACTATAGTGCATAGAGCTTTCTATGCACCGCGGACTTTTTCGAGAGTATTTTTGTAAATTGACAAATCTAATTTAACCAATCTAATCTACATATTGAAATTTCATAGCAAACCAAATTTTACATTTTTTTAGATTTTATTACTATTTTTTCCAATTTTTTAAAAATGCCATTTTTGGAATATTGTAAATACTTTAACATTCCAAAAATGACATGTTTTAAAAAATTCGGAAAAAATAGTAATAAAATCTCAAAAATTGTAAAATTTGGTTTTCTATGAGATTTCAATATATAGATGAGATTAGTTAAATTAGTTTTGTCAATTTCTTAAAATACTCCATAAAAAGTCCGTGGTGCATAGAAAGCTCTATGCACTATGGTGCATATTAAACATTCTCTAAAAGAAATACCTTTTCTGTTGTTTTCTGTCTTTAACATTTATGTTTGTTTAATTCAGGTGCCAGATGATCTGCTCAATGAAGCCATAACAGCAGCAAAGGCGGCACTGGAGGAAATGGATGCTGATTAGAGTTACTCTGGAAATCATTTCTTTTTCGTTGCTTGTCTTTTGGATTACAAGTGTTGTTCGTCACTCATCCTGTTAGAACTATGTCTGTGATTCTTGAATCTATTCGAGATTTTCCTTCTAGTATAAATACTAATTAGAAGAGATTGAATATTTCTTGTGAATGTTAGAACCTCCCAGAGTGTTGTTTATATTTGTTTTATTAGATAAATGTCGGTTTCCCTCTCTCTCTCTCTCTCTCTCTCTCTCTCTCTCTTTCTGTGTTTATGGGTTCATTGTTTCGTATTGTTTCGATATTGAACGCCAAATTATGAGACAAAATCTTAGATTGGATCGTTTATTTTGAGCCGCTAAATTTCAGGCTTTTATTTTATGAATTGGCCATATGCCTATATCCCGTTTAACGAATGTTAGCGTCCTACTTATATTTCGATTTTTTTCGAGTGACTAGTGTCAAACATATAAGACACGTATACTTGTTCAACACGATAAAATTTTAAATTTTAAGATTAAAATGGTTGATCCAAACTGTTCAAATTGTTCCACGTTATAAATTCTACATGGAGATCAAGTTTTATATTTTTTTCAAAATTTTTTTACTAATTTTTGGAATTTTTTAATATGCTCAATCTAAAAAGTTATTAACTCTCCAATTTTGAAAATTCGAAAAAAATAGTTAGAAAATTTGAAAAAATATATAAAATTTAATTTTCAAGAATATTTAATATAGAGATCATATTGAATGATTTAGATCGCCCGTTTAAAATTTTAATAATCGATATTTGAATCGTGTTTGACGTCCTATATATTTGATTCTAGCATTACTCATTTTCCAAAGCTCAAATAAAAAGATTCAGTTGAGAACCACTAGAGGACTTTTTTCTTCTTTTCCTTTTATCTTTTTGTAAAATATACCCGAGGTATTTTTTTACTTTTGATTATTTAATTGTCAGTCTGAATTATTCGATTATAATTTAATCTAGCTATATTTAGTTATTCTAGCGCGTATGTATCTTTCATGGTGCATTTCATTGACATATTAGACGGTATTATTGGATTATAACTTTGTAAAAAGTTTGAATTGTTTATAATAAATTTATGCCTAGAATTTGCTATTCTTGCAAATTCCGGACACATCCAAACGGCCCCTAGTATCTTTAGGATTTTCTATATTATTTATATATCATATCATGTGTAGCACGATTTTTTATCAATTTCTTATTGAACTTTAAATTGATTCAAATTTGATAAGCATTGCTTTTAAATGACGAAAGCATGTTTATAATTTGAATATTTAGATTAGATAATATTTTTCATATTATCAAATATATATATTTTACATAAAAATTGAATGTATGTAGGTATTATTTGTATCTTTTAGATCGAAAGTACGACCTGCGACGTAGAACTTATTTCTAAATTTTTAGAAGGATAAAGATTTGTTCAATAGAGAACTTCATTTTCATGAATTTTAATATTGACATTTAATACAAGCGCGTCGGAACGAGTCAGCTCTAGTGTTAACTTACCTTTCATGCTCCTCGAGACGTCGAATCCTCTCAAACCGCAATTAGTGAATTAGAGAACTTTCTGGTAATTAGCAAAATATTATTCGTGTTAGGTCAGCTGCTTTTCACCTAGCAAGGAAAGAATTAATGCAGCTGATTCTTTTACCTGGACCTGTTCTATTCTCTCATTTCGCTATGCCTGGTCTTGGGCAAATTATTTATTGTGAAATTTATTGATACTTTTTTGCGCTAAGCGCGATAAAAATGAAGAAATTAAAATTATATATTCACACAGATTCGGATGGAGAAAGTAAAAAGATAATATTTTACAATTTTATTTAATACTACATTTATATATGTTCTTTAGTGCCAGTGCTACAGAGCTCTATTTTTCAAAAAAAAAAAAAAGTTACATTTGACCCCAGTGGCGGAGCCAGAAATTTCAAGAATGGGGTTCAATAAAATTTCAAGATTCATACATGTAATAATATATAATTATAAGTTCACATCATATAACCATAACGGTTCAAAATTTTGATGGGGTTCAACCAATAAAATCAAGTATAAACTTAATGGGGTTCAAACTAGGACACCCATACAATTTTTCATCATAAAGGTACATATTTTTATATGTTAGTTACAAAAAAAAATTTTTTGAATGGGGTCAATTGACCCCCCTCCCTTCCACTTATCTCCGCCACTGTTTGACCCTAATTGAAATATAAAAATTGTATTATTACATTATTGAATCATGTTATATATAACATATAATTGATTTAGTTATTATATCAATATCACTATTTAATACAGTTTGTTACTTATATTTACAAATTTTATGGCTCCACAGGATCATGTTCATGTATTGCTACTAAAAAGAAGTTGCACAAAATTATATTTGTAGTTGTTAGTTGTGATTACATTTAATTATTATTAATTATAGAACAAAACATTTTTTTTCGAACCTAAGTACATTGAATAGTTTCACAAGCAAATAAAGAAAAGGTAAATCATTAAGTTCATTTTTAAAGCCTAATAAATTCTTCATTCAACATCTTCCTGTTTTTTACCAAAAAAAAAATAATTAAAAAAAAAGTGGCACCTCGCTGTACACACTGACACAACAAAAGCTGGACCGGTGTCTAGGCCTGATTAACGTTGCTAACGGACACGGAATGGGGTGTTCCGTTTACCGTTCCGTTAACGAAACGAAATGGATTTCGCTACCGTTTACCGTTCCACTTACTAAACGAAATGATTTCGCTAAACGGCATGTACAAAAACACGTTAAAACACGTTAAACTGTTCCATTTCATATTCCGTTTACCGTTTCATTAAGGAAACGAAACAAATATCAGTACCGTTTACCGTTCCGTTTCAGCAAACGGAACGGCATAACGTTTTTTTTGTTTCCGTTGGCAGGCCTACCGGTGTCCAGCTCACAAAAAGGAACCTAATCAACTCCAACCGAACAAACCAACCGACCGATTCTTTCCTTCCTTCGCAACTCCAAGAAGCATTTTTAAAACCAAAAAAAAAAAAAGAGAAACATAAACAAAAGAAAATTCGACCTTGGCTTCTTGGGGTTAGGGTTTCATCGCCTCTCCTTTTTTCCTCCGGCGATCACCGCCGCCGGAGACTCATACCCACACCATGCCTTCCTTTCCCTCCTGCCTTCTATTCCTCTCTCTCCTCCTCTCCTTCTCTTTCTCGCAAACCTTCACCCTAGCCTCGTCCGTAGAGGAACTCTCTCTGAAAACGGATCCGTGCCCGGCGTTGTCTGACGGATTCGGATCCTCTTGCCCCGTCAGTTGCTTCAGACCCGATCCCGTTTGCGGCATCAATGGGGTCACGTACTGGTGTGGTTGCCCCGAGGCGGCCTGCGCCGGTGTAGTGGTGGCGAAGAAGGGGTATTGTGAGGTCACTGACGGTGGGCCCGGTCCTGTGTCAGGCCAGGCGTTGCTTCTTGTTCATATTGTGTGGCTTTTCGTGCTCGGGTTTGCGGTTCTGTTCGGGTTTCTCTGATACCATCGGATCGATAGAGGTGACTTTTATTTGATAAATTTTTGAGGAAATTGTGTTCGTTGGAGAATGGAGATTCGTTGATGCACATAGAATAGAGAGGGCTGGATGTTACTTGCTCTGAAATTAATTGGATCTGTCAAATTTATTGATTTGTTAATATTTTCTTTTCATTTTTTATTGTCTCTCTGTATTAGTGTTGGCACTCGGCACAGAGAGATTGAATGTGACGCTGTTCTTCTTTCATTTATTTAAGTAAATATGTATAATTAGTGGTCTTTATTTTTGCATCAGAATCTGGCACCATGTTTTTCTTTTGAAATTTCCATTTTGGGAAGCTTGAACAGGATTCACTTGGAGATTCAATTATCATCATTAGTTGCTTGGTTTGAGCATTGAATATAAGTGTGGTAACTCAATTGTTCTTTTGAATTTCAATTGAGGCTTTTGCCCTGAATTAACTGCTGCTAAAGAGACAAAACTTGATTTACAAATGAGTCACTTCAAGTACTGTGTGGTCATAATCCCATTGTAGAAGACGGCAGCTGGAATTTAGGTTCATTTTTCTGGTGACCAATTACAAATTCGATGTGCCAGTAATTGGGGATAGCCTTCAGTGTACTGATCCTTTCTGGAACTGTTCTCGTTCTGATCTATAATTGCTGGTTTCGAATCACACTAGTTAAAATGTCACTTACGTAAGCTTGTAATTTAAATCTTTTATGATGCATGTGCTGCTAATGCTTGCAAAGAATGCTGAATGCACTGTGAACTCAATTTATTACCTAGTATGTT
Organism: Rhynchospora pubera; assembly: GCA_028095005.1. Classification (NCBI taxonomy): domain Eukaryota; kingdom Viridiplantae; phylum Streptophyta; class Magnoliopsida; order Poales; family Cyperaceae; genus Rhynchospora; species Rhynchospora pubera. The sequence goes on along the minus strand of CM051462.1, from coordinate 205,051,007 downwards.
AATAGTTTCTGGTGAAATTTTGTACCTAGTTTCTTCACCTACCAGAATAAATCATGTTTTCAACTGTCAATTTTGTACATATTTGAATTATACAGGTCTGTATTTGTGCGGGTTTGTGATGTTTTTTATTAGTGGGTGAGCCAACTGATAAGTAACGTAGTGCGCTCCCATTAAGGTCGTAAAATTAGCATGCTATGCTACTACTGGTACTTGCACATGCTATGTGGTATGAGGATATTGTTGTCTAGTTATAGAGTTCCTTGGTTTGGAATTTCCTTTGAATATAGCAGCTTGAAATTGGACCTGTTGAAACGTTAATGTGCGTTCCTTGTATTTAATTTGGGAACTGCACAAAGTATTTCTTATTAAAAAAAAAAGGCAGTGCAAATAGTTGTTGCATGTAGTGGTTCAGATTTAAAATCTTTATAGTTTAGACAGGTGGTATATAGGACTTTATAATTGGATTTTTGTACCCATTTAATTGGATGGGAGTGGTAACATTAAGCATGGAGCAAATGCATCCAATGCTTTTAATTTAATCAAGCCCAAGACATTTGTTGATCATTGCTTAACTGGTTTCGGTCCCAAATTTTTGAAGTTCCCAGCACACATTGGTTACATTTCTTTAATAATATAGTTTACAAATCACGCAAAAATTTGATCATTAAATTTTCAAATTGCTTGATAGATGATCATTTTTTAAAAAAAAAATTTGCATTAAATATGCATGATTTAAATAGTAATTTATTTTTTTTAATATTTGTTGACTGCTTCATATCTATGTGATATGTAAAAAGACGTCAATTTTATTCATGAAATAAGAGCTACGTAAGAAGGCAGATCACAAGATAAGAAATTCCACGCATGACATGGTCTAATGGTATTTTTGGGTTTTTTTTTTTTTTGAAACGTAAAGCCCGTAGGCTAATGGTATTTTTGGTCAAAATACATGTAATGACACAAATTCATCAGGACGCAGTCAGCCTATGAACCGAAAGAACTCTATCAAGGTTTTAATTGAGGTCAATTTTGACTGAATAAATAATTCTGGCATTGGTTTACCTCTCTGTCCGTTGGATCATCAGTCCTGCTGCTTAGTTGTATAAAACCCAAACTCTGTATATAACAATCAAGCATATCATTCAACAATATTATTTGCTTAGCTTAAGAGAGTAAAGACTTGACTGGCATTTCTAGCCTTCCAGATTTTTTTCAGAAACTGTCTACCTCTTAAAACTATTTTATAGAAAAATATAACCATAAATTTTAAACCACGCATAGTAGTGTAATCTGATATACAATATGTGTTGAAAGAAGGCGCCTTGTTAATTGCTTAAAACGATTGTACTAACACGCATTCTGTATTATTTGTTCACAAAAGAATAAAAAAAACATAAAACATCACTTGATTTCTATCTGCATTAGTGAAAGAGACAAAAGGCGTCAATAAAATTTATGCCACGACCATATTTCTCTTTGTAACAAAAAATAGAGACACAAAATTGCAGTTACAAAATGAATCTCTCAGCGTTAACTAATGGACATATTTGCATCACATGAGACATTATTAGTCCCATAACTAATTTTCTGGAGACTCAAATCAGCCATATCACTCATCCACAGTTTGGGAGCCCCAATCTTGTCCCCTAAAATGTTATATGCATAGGAAGTAAGCCTAATATCCAACTGATCCTCATTGCCACACAGGTCCTTAAACCCTAATTTCAACAATCTCTGAGTTCTAGACAAAACTACAAGGCCTGAAAAGGTCGAAAAGGTATTCCCCACAAAAATATCTGCTCTTGAGCAAACCTCAAAATCAATTGCTGATTGTATAAGATAAGGGTACTTCTTATAAATTTCCCAAACTCCAAGCCTCTTTTTCTCATAGGGCATCAATCCAGTTTTCCACCCCTTCAACACAGAATCATCCTCAAGTAAGCTATCAGCTATAGCAAGATAAACTACAGCAGGCAGGTTAATTCCTGTTATGTGTGAAACCCGATCAAGGATCTCTTTTTTGCTACTACAAATTTGGTTCATCCCTGTTCTCTGCTCCCATTTTTTGCAATGTATCATCCAATCTTTCTCAATTCTCATGTGCACTGCTATGTATGGTACAATGGGGTTAGGAACGGTATTAGCAGTATTCTTTTTTGCCTTTATGCTGATCTCTCTAATCTTCGAGATGACCTTGACCACATCATTTTCTATCTCATTTATTAGAGCCAAACATCCGAAGATCTCGGCATAGTCTCGCACCGGCCAGTGATCATGCCAAAGAAAAGGATTCTTCCCTACAATCCTTACCAACTCTAAATCATGCAATTTGTTATCACTTGTGACTTCTTTCAACTGCTCCAAATCTCTTTCCTTTGTCCACTTTCTCCCACTTCCCTTTTGCACCTCAAACGGGTCAGTTTTGTTTAAAAGCTTAGAGTATTGCCCTACCTGAACAAACCCATCACAAATTGAGTTAAACTTCTCCAAATCAAAAAATTTGTCAAATTGCATTGGCTGCAGCAATTCAACTTCCTTGTAAAAGAGAGATGCACTCAAACTAGGCATGAGAAGGGTTCGGTTGAGAAATCGAGCAGTTAAGAGGCCTCTCGCAAGTGCGATTTTCTGATTGTTTAATCCCCATACAATTTGAGGTACCTCCAAGAACTTGTCATTTCTGACAGTTGCTCGTAAATTAGGTTCTGTTATAGGGGTAGCCCCATAACTGGAAATCCTTTGTTGAAACCAAGCAAAACTAGTAGAAGGAGACAGAACTGCTCTGAGAAGCAGGATGGATATTATTATGGCAATAATTGGTTTTATTTGGCAGTTATAAGACCTGACTCTCCAATTTGCCAAACCCATTGTAAATTACATTCTAGCTGTTCATGGGTCCAACTTTTGTCTTAGCTCTTCCTGAAATAAAAGAAAAAAAAATGACAAGTCTAAATAAGTTCATGCTTAAAAACATCTGTCAACCTTTTAAAAAAAACTTCATAGAAGCATCAATAGAAACTTAGTTTATTGCTACAAGTGGGATTGATGAGATTTACTTCTCCAGATGTACAATACATAGTAAGGATATTAAGTACAGTATTCACAAGTTCATGAGCAAATGACTTACAAACAGACTTTACATGTGTAAGATGATGTCAAGTGTAGATCCCAACGTCCCAAACATTTCTCACAACATTAAGAACTCATTTTTCTTAAGTTGGAGAAATAATTTGGTGAACGAACCCTAAACTCTTTCCTATTAACAAAGCCAGCTACCAGACAGTTTAACATTTATTAAAGAATAAAGGAACCAGGCAAAGGATAGAAATAAAAAACTGGTTCTTGAGACTTCAACTGCATAGCCTAAGTAAGAATTTTTTGACTCTCAAAATCAGTTATTTCGATAAATCTTATGAATGGCTCAGTTGAAGTAAGTCCCAGTGTGCAACAAACTACAGAAACAGCTGGTCCTGATATGACCTCAACTTTGACCCCTAACTTTCACCAATCAGAAACATGTGTGTTCAAATCAAGCCTGTCTTTCACTGTTTCACATTTTAAACCTCGGTTCAGAAATGCACACGATGCGAAATAAAAATGTATATGCAACATAAGAAGGCAGATTTAACTTATGAATCAGAAGAATCAGAACTAACAATATAATGGACAGTGATAAAAGAAACTCAATTTATGTTCGTTCGGACAAGAGATAGATAACAGTCAGTATGTGAAATCCATCCAATTAATTAAATTCGTCCAACCAACTGAAATAATGGAATGGCAATTGCGATCCAAATCGAAAAGCGAAAAAAGAGAAAGAAAGGGAGATAAGATAAGTACCATAAAAGGAATTAACGACGCGGGATCAGCTCCCTGTACCCTCAACCCCTCCCTCTGTTCTCTCTCTCCCCTCCCTCTCAGACTTTCTTCTTCCTTCGCTCGTTTTCTGGCACAGCGTCTCCTCTCCTCTTTTTCTTGTTTTTCTTTTTCTTTTTTCTTTTTCCGTTTTGTTTTCTTTCTTACTGCCTCTCCTCGGTTTCTCGGGTCCCTGGGGGCGATGCGCTGCGGGTGCTGGCTGGGTCCGCTTTTTGTTGCATTATTATTTTTTGTTCCTGTTTTTACAAGATAAATTTTATTTTAAATACTTTTTTTATTATTAATTCGTGTCAATTTTGTCAAAAGCTTCTTCATAAATGTTTAAAATTAAACCTTGAGTCTATATTTATCTCAAAAAAATTAACCAATTCGTTTTGGGTACAGTGGTTCAACGAAAAAAAAGAGGCATTATTTAAGAAAAAAATTCCGCATAAATCGCACGTAACCTTCCAGCTGGACACATGGGAGAGGATTCCTGCGCTCGTTAATGGAGACAACATAAAAAAACTACTAAATTAATTATGACAGGCTATTTTAGTTTTAGGATAAAAAAGCAGCTCTCAAAAGATCACAACTTCACAAGCTCATCCTCTCTCTCTTGCAATCGAGATATTAATTCTTAAAAGATATTAGTGTCATATCATTATTTTACAGTGTATATATTTATGAGCAAAATTGGGACAAATGAGTAGTAAAAGTGTATAAATTCGTTTATTTAATAGTATATTATTAACATTTTTTGCTTTAATGATTTAGGGGGCTCCATTATTATTTTTTTTTTAAATGACAACGAACGTTAGCAGGTCTGACCTGGCTTAACGCTTGGAGGATAAAGCACAGTTTCACGCTATAAGAAATAGTCAATGGAAGAGCTTTTAATATAACGGACCATATTAGTGTTTTTTTTTTTTTGATGAATATATTAGTGTATTGATTTTTGACGTAACAATTCATGCAATTATTGTGAGGTTCATATTTAATTCTCTATGCAGTTTCAACCGAAATTATTTTATATGGGAATTTTAACACCAAAAATTTTAATACAAAGAATTAATATATTTTTTGAATAAGAAGAAAGTTCTAACGCGTTTATAACCGCGCATTTCTCTCTCCTCTCGAACGCGTTTTTTAAACGCGTAAGAAGGCTTCCTACCCGTTTATAAAACGCGCTAGAGTGCCTGCCTTTTTTGCGCTACTTTAACGCAATTAACGCGTTTATAAAACGCGTAAGAAGCCTTCTTACCCGTTTATAAAACGCGCTAGAGAGGAGAGATTCGCAACTTCCGTCATTTCAACCAAACTTTAGTCATTTCAATCAAACTTTAGTCATTTACCAACAGTTTCTGTTTATAATTTTGTTAATTTATAACCGCGTTATTCGAAGTTATATAAGACTATACCTTCTCGCCGAATTGAAATCGTCCACAACAGATTTGTTAGGAAATCGCTCAATTTTAATTTTGTGACTAATTACTAACTAATTAATCCAATTAAAACACAAAGAGCAAGAGGATCTAGTACATAGCCATTTCGACATAAAGAGATAGGTGGAATTTGTACCTCCCGCGAAATCGTATTCGCGGGGCTCGACCAAGGCATGGGAATCGATGGCGTGCCTTCTCCACCGTCTCCACCACGTCTAGTAGCCGCCCTCGAGTCCACCAAGGAGGATTAATCACGTTCTACAAGGTACGTGCTAGCATACCCAAAGAACAAGTCTAATCCCTATGGTTTTCTCTCTTGCATCAATCAACAACCTTGATTTAGTGGAGAGAAAATAGCTCAACACATGAGCAAAAGAGAGAAGGAGAGGGTGAAAGTGGCGGCCTCCATGGGAGGAATGAGAGGAGAGAGAAAAGCTAGGTGAAGGCTCTCATAAGTGGTCCTTATATAGAGCACAAAACCTAATTGACCTCTTGCATAATTACAACTATGCCATCCCACCTACCACCATAATGGGCAGCCACGAAATGGGCCTTTATGGGCCATTTAACCCCTTCATTTGGACCATTAATTCATATAATTAAGGTCTCTCAAGTTTGCACTTTAATTGGGCTATATATTTGCTATTTGAATAACGGCCCAATTAATCAATATAACCATTTATATTGATAAGTGTTGAACTAAATTAATTATTAACTCATTAATAATTATTTTAGGATTAGTTAATGCATTAATTTATTTCTATATGATCCATTGACTTAATTAATTATAACGGTTCGCAACGGTATATAATTAATTAATCAATCTTATCATATTTCCACAGAACCTACTGCTGTGAATAAATAAATAATGCACTGTGTGATTAATGTCCTATTTGTGTGACCCTTTGAGGATTTATGCTATGTTGGCCATGGAATTAAATCGTTATTTAATTCCAATAATCATAAGCGGTATCTAGCAACACGTTATGACTCCCAATTCGCATAAATAGTGTACTGCTACAATATTTCAATCCTTCATAAGAGAATAAATATGTTTCTCTATTTTGATTCTTATGTCACACGATATCATCGTATAATCCAAGATAGGAATGTGTCATTCTTGCAGATTATACGTTTCTTGATCTAGAGTTGATCGCTTAGTTGCGCGCATACGATCCAACTCCATCAAGGGGCCCAAACAGATATCGTCACTCACTAAGTGAATTAATGAGAGACATACGGTTTTCTTGATGATTAGCTTTTCCCCGCACAATTCAAGAGAACATAAATAAAGTCCGTATAGCAGCCCTTATCGGGAATCAGCGGTAGACAATATTTATTGAACCTATCCTCATGTGGAAAAGATAAACATCTCAAACTTAGAACCAAAATCATAACGAAATAAACAATGACACTTAACACAATCCATATGTTTATTTCATTGGGTCAAGTCCTGTACTATGTTCCATAACATATACATATGCAATTAAGTTGGCAACTCTTTACCTATGATTAGTAGAACTTAATCATCACTTAACTTGCATACTAATCTTATATGATAATTAATGTTCCTTTGTTAATTATCAAGATTATGGACCGTTTAGATTTATTATTGTCATTCTAAAGAATGATCCACAGAGATCTACAATTCAGATCCTCAACCTGAATAATTTGTCAATAATAAACCTAGGAACAGATGATAATATATCATCCATAACATAAACTAATAATTAAGTCATTAAATTATTGACTTCTAGGACATAACTCTAACAAGATTATCTCTTCCATTTTAAAAACCTATCAATCAAATCCAAAAATGTCTACAATTACAATATATGTCAACCAATGTCCAACTTTTGGTGCTTCTTACTTCCACATCGGTTAGACTATGCATACCACATATGCTGATATTCGAAATGAATTATACAGCACGCTACAGATTTTAGAAACCCAGTACACTTTGAATATCCACGGTCGTTACAATGATATAGTAAATGGAAGATATAAATCTCTATTTCTTCCTGTAAATTATGAAGATCAATGGCGTCTTTTTTTACCACGAGACATTCGAGACGAGAGGACTACCCATTATTGAGTTGCATGTTGATTTCATCCCCGTATATGGCACGGGACCAGATCTGAACCTAACACCCCTTGATGAGCCTTGTAGCAGTGAGCCAAACACTTCCTTAAACCTTATGTGTGGCCAGCAATCCACCCCTTACCAATACACTGGTGAACAGTCCGTTCCTACGCAAGACAATAACACATAAGGAGATGAAGTCGAGGTTGTCGATGGTGATGAAGATGAGGGTCTAGCGACTTACTCCGACCTTCCTACCGGAGAAGAATATACCGATGTGGAGGACTTCTCCGATAGAGAAGTGCCTTTCTATGCAAACTGCGACGAGCCGTACGTTTCATGAAGGACGGACTTGCACCATCCTGTAAGTGAATTGTGTGATATTTTCGTGTTTGAGTATGCTGGTATGCCGGACCCTAGTTTAGGGCCACAAGGCGAACTTGCTCCTGGTAAGGGATTCAGTTCGAAAAAACAACTAATTCTAGCTGCCTATGATGTTTCATGCAAAACAAATCGAGAAGTTCGAACGGAAACTAGCAATAAACAAAAAATGTAATGGTTTGCATGCAAAAACCGAATTGTAAGTGGCGATTGTATGGTAGATGATGAGATGATTTTATATACGTATTTTGGTAGGATTTTGACTCCAAACTAAACCATTTGACTTGAGTTAGATTAATTAGGATCATTTTAATTAGCTTTTTATGTCAAGAACGAGTTACTACCATAGTTCCTACTTTAATGCAGATTTTGGACGAAAACATGGCTTGGATGAATCAATAATGATGTAGAGCTCCTCGTAAGCTTTCCGCTGGTTTTTGAATCGCCTCAAACGGAGTCCGGATGAAGGAGATATGGACAAAACAGTAACAGTGCGCAGTGCTGAAATTTCCAAACGGAGACCGTTTGACTTTCGCAGGAAAAAACTGCTATTTTCAGCCAGATTTCAGTCGGTCCGTCTGGAACCTTCCAGAAATAGCAGAAAGTGCCTGATTTGGTGGTTATTCTTGGTGGGGTGGTTATTTTCGACTCCCAACACGTCCAGAACAAACCTCTTGCGTCTCTAAACAATTCCAATGCCTATTTAAGAGGACTTTGAGGAGATTTTGAGCATACAAGGCTAGAGAAGCCCATACAAAAGCCATACAAGGGCATACAAGGTGGTGTTTTAGATCCAAGGTCAATTTTTAGGGTTAGACATAGAAAAATCTGAGAGATTAGTCTCAAGTCCAGATTGTGGCAGCGTTAGACGGGTCGTGTGCGACAGCAACGAGTCGTTTAGAAGGGGATTTCGACAAATTCAAGGGAAAGCAAGGGCAATTGGTTGTAACTTCTCTTATTTCTCATTTTCTCTTGTTTGTTCGATGTCTTTGAGTTGTTGATTTGTTATTCTAGAGATATGGTTGTAAACTCATTTGTTTAGTTGTTTATTTGCTTAGTTATTTCTTTATGTGTTTCTCTCTTTCATGATTTAATTGATTATGTGATATCATTGATTGCTAGGGTAGAATTGATTATACCAATTAGATTAAGGCCTTGTCTAGTATGGTAATAATAATCTATACCTTTGTATGAATTGATTGACCAACTTGAGGATGGTAGTAGCTGATGAGTGAAACCAGGGTTTAGTAGCCGATAGGTGAACCTTTCTCACAACGATGGTTGTGAGATATCCTTCGAATTGAAAGATAGACTTAGAAAACTTAAGCCAATGGTGATGACCAAATCTTAGGGTTTCTAAGGGAAGTAAGTAGATTAACCTACGAAATCAGAACTGTAATGATGGTTAGTATCTGGTAACCTAGGATTAAAATACGATTCCACACACATATTAGGAATAGCTAAGCGGTAAATAGTTTCACGGCTCAAACGGACCGTCTGAGATATCAAACGGACCGTTTGGGAATTGAACTGAGCAGATTAAGTTGAAACCAGAAACCCTAGAATTCAGATTTGCTGATTATCTCCCGTTTAGTTCTAGTTTGACCTAGATTTTAGACTTAAGATTTGAACCCACCTTCAATTCTTTAAACACTAAAAATACTTGAACTCGTCTAACTAATTAATTAAAGTAAAAGACCGATATTCCAACACCGTCTCTGTGGTTCAACCCTTAGCTTTACTACGATAGATTAAATCAGGTAAAACAAGGTTATTTTGACTAGGTTTGCACCCGATTAGTAGACGTGAGAGTTATAATACAAATTGGAAGATTTATACCAATCCAAATGAGCATACTTGTTCGAGACCCCCGGGGCCAAAAAGGTCACGAAAACCTTACAGCTAGTCTTATTGCCGAACACGTTAGGGATGAATTGAAAAAAAATTTAGGAAAAAGTGTCCAGGACATAGGAAGCCTCATAAGGGCTAGATATCCACGTATTGAACCGACTTATAATAAACTATGGCGTGGGAGGGAGCGAGCATTGGAGCAATTGTTTGGGTCTTGGGAAGGGTCCTATAATAAACTTCCACGCATTCTAGAGGCAATGAAGGCGACGACCCAAGGGATGAAGTACACAATAGTTTCTTGGCCCACGGACGATCCTAACGTTAGTGTCTTCAAGATGGCAGCCTGGGCTTTTGGTCCGTGCATAGAAGCGATGAAATATGCCAGACCTGTTATCTCAATTGATGCTAGTTTTTTATCGGGCCGATACAAAGGTATATTGTTTTCAGTGTGTGGTTATGATCCAGAAAATCAATTAATTCTGGTTGCATTCGGATTGGGCGAGAAAGAAGATAAGGATACTTAGGGATGGTTTATGTCTTGGGTTAGATGGAAAGTTTTAGGACAGAACAATAGATACTGTGTCATATCTGACCGTCATAAGGCAATAAAAGCGGTATTTGCATCCGTAGATTACGGTTGGAAAGCACAAGGTGCGCTTGCAGTAGCGATTCATCGGTTCTGCATGCAGCATGTTGCGGAAAACTTATGGAAGGAGGCTGACGGGTCACAAGATACGGATTTGAAAAAAAGTTTCAAGTGTAGACTTGCTAACAAGAAAAACTCTAGAAGTTTTAGAGAGAATTGGGGAGTACTGAAGGAAAACAACCTGAGGGCTTATCAGTACCTAAGAAATTGTGGTAAAATTAATGAAAATGACAAGAACGAGCGGCCAAAACTATATAAATGGGTTCAGAGTTTTGACAAAGGGCATCGGTGGGGTATAATGACGAGTAATGGATCGGAGAGTCCGAATAATGTGTTTAGAATAGAGAGAAGATTACCAGTGACAGCACTTATAGAAGGCACGTGGTATAAATGTGCCAACTGGATGAACAAGCGAACACAAGAAGCACTTCAAAAGGTTGAGTATATGTGTTGTAAGTTTTATTATCTATTTTGTTTTAATTTTTGTTTTATCCATTTATGTTTTTTTTGTGAAATTCAAAATATTAATATTAAGAGACTTAATATTTATTTAAATTATATTACACAATACAACTCAATGAAAATTAAAATAAAAAACACAATACAAATTAAAATTACAATTTATTAAAATTTTAAACCACACAATACAAAACAAAAAAAATTATAAAATACATGATATTAAAATTTTGAACCACATAAAAAAATTGTAGAAGATCCATTGCTAAGGGTGGATTGAGATAAGAGCACCGCAACTAATATATAAGAGTCGGGCGACTGATTGTCATATTGACTCCCTCTTTTTCTGAGACTTGGATGAAGATGACTGCATGTACGCAGATTCTCATCCAAGGATGTCGGCTGCGGTGTTATGGCTCGTAGAACCAGCCCAACAAACCGCCCTCTACACGTAATAACAGATTCCACCGGAAAGTTTTTAATTTAAAGTTGGTGGAATATTAATAGCCATAAGGATTGTGTGTGACTCTGTATCACTGAATAATTGTGTCGCATACAACCCTTATGGCTATTAATTTTGCACCAACTAATATTATTTTGCATTCTACCATCCAACTTTTCTTTCTCTCTAATTTTTTCTTTTTTTCTGCTCTTTTTCTTTCTTTTTTTTGGGTTTTGGACGACAGAAGGTGGGGTATTTATAGGAAAAGTTGGACCCTCTCGAACATGTTTTATAAACGGGTAAGAAGGCTTCCTACCCGTTTTATAAACGCGTAAAGTCAGAAACTTGCGCAACAATCACTGCACTCTTTGAACGCGTTTATAAAATGCATAGGAAACTTTCTTACGCGTTTATAAAACGCGTTCGAAAGGACAGAGAGATGCGCGGTTTATAAACGCGTTAGAACTTTCTTCTTATTAAAAAAAATATATTAATTCTTTGTATTAAAATTTTTTGTGTCAAAATTTCCATATAAAATAATTCGGCAGTTTCAAGTTACATTGAATACAACGATGCTTGTGTTTGTGTTGAGAATGAAATGCAGTCTTTTTTGTGATTGATGCAAGTACGCTTGAATGAAATGTAGTTTTTGTGCATGAGACCAATGATTCAATGAGAGAAAGGGGAACGACAGAAAAAAAACAAGGAAAATCGAGGATTCCGAGAGGATTAGAGCTCAAACTTGGTGTAAATTAAAAGCTGTGATGATTTGGCACAAGGAGTTGAATAGAAACTAAGGGTGATAAAAAAGTTCGTCGCTCGCTCGAGGAGTCGAGGTTAATTTGATTTTTATTTGAAGTTGACTTTCTTGATTTGGTTTGAAACTAATTCGACTAATTCGAATTTAACTCGAAAATGACTCGATCAGTGGCAGATTTAAATGGATGGATTGGAGGTGCAAATGTCCGCCATTTATTTTTTTTTTGCTAATTGCATATAATTGCTTTGTATTTTTAGTTGCATATTGACAAATTATCTTAACAAAAATAGTATTTGACCCCCATTTGATATGATAATATTCTTTTTCTTGACCCCCATAATTAAATTTTGTTCATAAATATCATGATATATATTAACAATTATAGTTAACATAACACTTGAACCAATTGAATTTTTTTCATGTCTCCACCACTGGACTCGATAAACATTTATTGGTATCTAGTTTCATAAATAATGTATGTATTTATTACATATAGATACTATCTTTTTCCAAATCTTATCATAAAATGAATAGAATATTAATATTAATTTATAAAAAATATAGAAATTAATAAATATTAATTTATTTGTACATTATTGCTTCAAATATGAAATATATTTCAAAATTAATATGATTCCACTCGTAATGAAACTTGATACTAATTTAATTCGATCCGGTAATGCTCGAATTAATTTTGATCTGATAATACTCGATTAATTTTAAATCGGATTTAAGTTATGGTCAGCTCACTCAATTTAGACTCTTGTCAGTGCTAAAATAAATATGAGTACAGACACCATGACTCGAAAGAGATAATATGGTCCGTATGGAAAATGGATAAGACTGGACTAAAAAAAGTTGCATCTGGATCGCTTGATTGTTTAATCCAACTGTTCTCACATCAAATTGTGAAGTTCATCCTAGGAACCGACGCAAAACAAACCACGAGCGAAGAACATTTTTTAGAAAAGTAATAGTTTATCAATCACTTGGTAGCCGCTACCAAGTCTAATTCTAAAAAAAAAAGAAAAATAATAATTTATCATGTTTAATTAGATGAGGTATTAAAAAGCCAAATACTTATCTTTGAATAAAAAGAAAACTTTATGCATCGCTTATCTTATATACAACATAACTATTTATAGTATTTTCACGAAGTGCTTATAAAACATGATAAAATTATTTATATTTCTATCTTTTTAGAAAATATATAAATTTTTTTTTGGGAAATATGAACCCGCCGGCATATATTAAAACGAGAGCAGCAAGCATTAAATACAAGCTTACCTCCCAAAAATAAAATAGAAAACAAGAAAGTGATTCAAACAAGAGCTCAAGCAAATTAATTGAGCTATTTAAATCGTATATTGTAAGGAAAAATAAAAGAAAGTTTGAATGCATAACAATGTATATAATTGTGAATGCATGAAAGTTAAAATCGTATTGCATGTTATCTTTGATAAAAGTATGACATTATTATTTTAGTACGTATAATATTCTTTTCATCAAAAACAAATATTTTACACAAAAATATAAATAACTGGAACTGAAACTATCACTTCACTTCAAATAACTTGCTTTAACTGTTACACTAGATGAGCGAAAATGACATTGTCAATTTGATTCTGACAGTACTACGCTGCATGGAGATCAAACGGTTAACGTCACTTCAAAGTTTGTACAACTTTTTTTTTAATAATTCTATAAAAATCTCTTCATTATTCACTGGTCATTTATGTGTTGCGCGTTGAAGACAACAATCCCTGTCAGTATCAAAGGCCTACGGAAGCTCTGAGCCGCCGACCTGGAAACAAAACATGAAACTTCTTGCTTAATTGTTCGACTCCCATTGGACCGGATGCGTCACAACTCAAGTGGGACCGCCAGATTTGATTCGAATAGAATATGATAACGGAGCCAGTGTGTTGACCCGTAAAATACTAGAATTCGTGCTAACCATAAACATTGGTCCGTTCAGATTAAATCAGACGGCTCAGATGAAAAGACTTCCGGTAAAAACGTCCAGAGGATTCGATTCGACAACGAAGATGATGACTTTCCATGGCAGCGATTTTTTTTTAGAGCGATTTATTAACAGGGCGTCTTTATCTGATCCGTTGGATGAAAATCGAAAGGTTGATATACAAAGTTATGCACTGCGAAGCTTTTTTTATAAGCCTAGGCCCAGCAGAGGATTCAGATCCTCCTCTTCATCTCCGCTTTCTTTCTCTTCCGTCTTCTTTGAGCATTTTTTCGTGCATCTCTCCAACTCAGAAACTCTCTCTCCATTTCTCTCACTTTGCATTCGCTTGAGTGGATTTGCTTCCGAACTTTGATCGTTTTTTTGCCCCCCTCTTCTCTCTTTCTTCCTCAGAATTATTTTTCTCTCGGATCCAGCTTCCAATAGCGGAGAAGGCACAACTTGTCCTGGTGATGATTTTCTTTAGGTAAATTCGCGCTCTTATTAATTTTCATTTTATGAAAATAATAAATTCTCTTTTAATTTTTAATTTCAGACTATTTTCTGTTTTGCGTGATCCATGCAGCAAAATTGTCTCAAAGTTACTTAAAATTATTCCATGTGAATTTTCTTTTTCCATTTTGTAGGAATATTTTAGGATTCTACCTGAATTATTTTTTTTCTTTTCTGAAATTTTACAATTTAGACCTCTCTTTTGGTTTCTCCCGTTCAATTTTATTCTTTTGTTTGTAATATTTTTTTATTTTTAAAAAAACTGAAAATTATTTTTCCGTTTATGCCCCGCCTTTTTGTTCTAAAGAATTTCTGTTTAAATTTGGATTTTTTATTTGAATACACATTATATCCGTCCCTTCTAATCACAAGTTATTTTTCATTTAGTCCTTTCCTTTTCTAATCGTTTGATTTACTCGAGATATTTATGTTTCATTCATTACGCCCATTATCCTTTCAAATAACTTGAAATTCTATTAAATGAAACATTGTACAACAATTTTAAGATTTTTCTTTCTTACATTGTCAAACAAATCAAAGATCCACATGTAATTTTTGTTAGAGATATGTCCTAGGAGCCAATCATTTTATGACTACTTCTATAGTTTATGTTATTGATGATATTTAATCATTTGTCCCTGATTTTATTATTGACAGTTCATTCAGGTTGAGGATCTGAATTGTGGATCACTATAGTTCATTTATGATTAAATGACAATAATAAATCGAAACTGTCCATAGTCTTGATAATTAACAAGTGTTCAACCCCAAAATTTGATGCTATTTGATGGGATTTTAATAATTCCATAAATATCCAATAAATCAGATAAACCTTCAACCAACCACGAAAAATACCAAAACAACCCCAAAAATCCCACAAAATTACCCAAAAATTCCCTACGATTTATAGGAAATTATGGAGGCATCAAAACCCCAAAACCATCAACTGAAACCCCCAATTTTACATAAAACCCCCTAAAAAGCCACAAAATAAATAAAATAAATAGGAGGGTGATTTTGCAAAATAAATGACACCACTGGATTCTCCATACATTTATGAGATTGCACACAAAATTGCATGCCAAAAAGACATCAGAAAAGGGTCCAAATAATTTATTTCGGATCAGCAAATTTGGAAATTCAATTAAAGGGAGGAAATGGAGTTATCCAGTCACCCAGAGAAATGGAGAAGAATGAAGGCGCTGGGTTTTGAATCCCTTCCTTCAGAGTGTGTTGTGTGAACCTGGTCTGTACGCCGACAGGCCATTCAACAATTCCTTGTACATTGGCTCATGGTGCACTCGGTGCAAGCGGAGAAAATGTGGAAGGAGCCCTCTCTCCCAATGGATCCGCATCCTCGACAGCCAACTAAGTTGGCTGTACCGTCCTGTCCGCAAAAAATGACCCTCCGATCTGCATCCAAGGGTGAAAGCGAAAAAATGCAGCGATTTACCCTCTCTCTCCAGTACCCGCCCTGCCCGACTCGAGTTAGGTTGAAAATCAACGATATCGCTGTCCGTCGACTTCCCGCAAAAAACGTCTGGTCTGATCGAATCCGCCTCTCATCCCTCTCAATCTTCTTCTTTTGAAGGCATTGGGCTGAGGGGTTTGGAGGCAACTGGAGAGGGAGTGCGACTTAGGAAGGATTTCTCCTTGAATGACATTTTGAGCTGCTGTGACTTGCAACCTGTTGATTTCAGGAATTGGAGGTTGGTAATTTCTAAAATTACTAAATGATGTAGCTTGCATGTTTAATTCCAGAAAATACATCAAGCATAGCTTCGAAAACTATTGGAGCATAAGGTCAGTTGCTTGAACAACCAAGTTACAGATTTAATCTTAATACTGGTACATCTGAGAAAGGCTGAACTTTGAAAATTGTTATACAATTGACTGATACGACAAATACCTTGTTGCTACTAATAGTATAGCACGTGTTGTATTATAGAACACATGATAACTACATACTTTGTTGGTGAGGATGAAACACTTGTGCTTAGTGAAATTAGGGAATGATAAACCTTGAAAGACTTGTGCTTAGTGAATTAGGGAATGAAAAACAATTCCTTTACATGTTAAATTGAACTTATTTTTTTTACTATCTTCTTTTAGGCTATCAGAACTAGAAATCCAGATCAGAACATTATTTGCATTGTTTCATTCTGCTGGATATAAATTTTTATAAGACTGACAAGCTAGAGTATAAGACCTTAATTTAATGGAAGATATGAAGTAGTGCCAGTATATACCACCAACTATTTAACAATTCCCACTGGCCACAATAAAATGGAAGATATGAAGTAGTTCCTCGTAACACTGTACAGTATTTCAATTCTGTCTCCCTCATTTATGTTGTATCTAATTTTTTTCTTAATTATAGGCCAAGCAATAATTTATCACAAGATATAACTGAGGAGCATTTTGGGTGCTATGGTGACCTAGTAGATATACAATATAGTTTAATTAATTAAAATATTTGAAAACAATTTGAAGTTATACAGTATAGTTTAATTAATTTGTCTAACTATTTTTTTTCTTTTTTTTTGCAGCAATTTGGAAATTTGTCAGGATTAGACTAACTTAACATCAATTTCTTTTGTTGGCAGCATTTTTGTAATTGATAGTGCCCAAGTATAGTTTTTGGCAGCATTTTGTAAATCAAAATAGTTATAGCTTTTGTCTGTTGGAATATAGTAATTTCTAGAGGGCTGAAGGGAAAATGACATTGTAAACGGGTTTCGGATTCTATATCATATATTTGAATATTAATGTTGTGATATTTGCAATTTCTCTCTGGAGCTAATGGAATTTACGATATTTGCAATTTCCAATGGATTGAGCAGTGCCATTTGTTATTTTACTTTGAGTACGGACATTTTTAATCATATAAATACTAATTGAAAAGGCATGTCTGACGGCATAATCAATAAATACTAATCATATTGGATAGTTTCTGGTGCCAAGTTGCATTTGGAGAGAGTTAAGATCTCTCTTAGATTGAAGTATTCCCTGTTGACTGTTATGATGGCTGTATAGAATTCATTGTCGTTTATTCAAAAGCCTTTAATCTTTTGCCGTGGGTGTGTACTTGTATTCGGCTCATAATGATTTTATTGATTTAAGAAAAAAAAATATTCGGCTGATTGGCATTCTGTGATCCATTCTGGCTGATTGACATTGAAAATATTTGCATTGCAATCCATCTACAGTTGCTAAATCTAAATTTATGCTAAGTATTATTACTGAACAAATTTCATAGGAACAAAATCATAAGAACACAGAAATAAATTTCACATTGACCAACAACTTAAGTCATATTACAAGGCATGCATCTAATACATTTATTAAATTTATAATACATTACAACTTACAAACTACAATAGCCAAAAATATATATATATATATATACCAAATAACATAAGGTATTGAACTATTTGGCTCCTTAGTTCTTCCAAATGCTGCTTGAAAACTCTCTTCAAGTTCCTTAAATTTCTCATCTAATTGTTTTTTACACTTCAACAGGGCTGCTTTGAGAGCTCATTGCTATTTAAAAAAAAGAAATAGTATGAAAGCGAATTCAACAGACTAATTGAAGCTAAATTAAAGCTAATGAGAAAAGGGTAATTTAAAGCCTAATTTGTCTTGGATGATATGTTATCTGGAGATTTAAACCATGCGTAATATGTTATCCGGAGATGAATCCATTTATCTATAGACCAACTAGTATTGCCATCTATAGACCAACTAAATAGCTATTTGCATATCAACACATTTTAACAAGCTACTGATTTTCATTTATTAAGATGGTAACTCCTTTGAATTGAGTCACTGTTAATTACAAGCAATAACACTAAAGATGGCATTATCTCTTGTAAAGCGGGACAGGACACTTAAGTTCAAGTATTTTGAGTACAGCAAAGCTAAATTTCAAGTCAGTCACAGTTCATTTTTTAGTGTAGAGAGTAGATAGGACAGTAAATATTTCATCCAACTTGTACCTTTTTAGGCGTCACAAAGGAGATGAATTCGTTCTTGAGCTTTGTCGTGGTAGCACCAACCATACCACGAACAACTTAAATTGTAGATTAATTTGTCAATTAAATTCCTACCAGTAAAAGAAACAACCAAAGTTAACAAATTGTCCTGGATATCAATGCTCTGAGATAAAAAAAAACTAAAACTAAAACTTGAGAAATTACTTCAATTGTATTGGATATCAGTGTTGTGACGAGATCATAACAATTACAATGTTTCGCATTTAATGGTACCTTCTGTCTGTGGAGAAGCACAACATAAATTTCAATGTTTTTTGTTAATTTATTCCAGAAAAATTAACAGAAATTTTTTTGCAAATAAACCCAAAAATAGAGAAATTGCAACAAGTAGATCAGCACTAAAAGACTAATTTCAACATTCAACATTTTCTAAACAATAATTCAACAGAAAAGCAAGCGGATTGGAGTGTTTAATTTCACAGAACCTGTCTAGGGTTTCGAGAGGAGGCGGAGGTACTTGAAGAGGTGCAGATTGGAGTGCTAAGTGGTCTATCTCTTGATCTACTGACTCGCTCCAACGGTTCTACCTTGATCTCTCGCTCGATCGATCTAGGATTTTCAAGCTTCTCTGGCTTCAGGCGGAGGTAACGAAACGAAAGAGACGAAGAATGCTTTTTTTAATTTTTTTCGTTGGTTGCATTTTATTCAGAAGTGATGCGGGCAGGTCGGGTAGGCTAGAAGAGAGGTTTTTTCGCTTTCGCCCTTGGATGCAGATCGGAGGGTCATTTTTTGCGGACAGGACGGTACAGCCAACTTAGTTGGCTGTCGAGGATGCGGATCCCTCTCCCAATGGCTTCTGTTAAAATGGAAAAATCGAGAAACAAAAAGGGGGGAGCGAATTGGGGATTTTCGGAGAGGAGAAATTGGAGAGAAATCGGAGAAGAAGAGAAATCAAGAAGCAAGACCAGAGGTAATCCGACGGTTCTCGATTGAAGATCGGAGATTTGATAGAGAGAGAGTTAGGTTAGATAATTGTAAGAAGTGAGAGAGAGAATTTGGAGTGCTGTGCTTGCGTTAGAAGAAAGGAAAAGCATTTGTACTCGAAATTAACACAAAAAAAAGGTAATAAACTTCAAACTTGACGTGTGATAATGATGATGGTGTAATGAATTGATCGATTTTGTGCTCAATTCCGTGATTTCTTGTTTCTTCTGGATTTGATTCTCTTTGATGAAATGGTGATGATCTTTGATCGAATTAACTTCTTGATTTCTTGATTCCATGCACAGACTTGAGATTTTAGATAGAGAATGAGTCTAATTAAGAGTCAATTCCATGATTGAACATATAATCTAGGTTAGTCGTGTTGATTATGGCATTCTTGAGTATAACCTTGATTTGATCTGTCCTTGTCAGAATTGCAAACAATTGTTTCTTGTCTGAATCGTATACGCCAGCTTTAATCTTGAATGATCTGAGTCAATGATCAAGTAAGATCTTGACTGTTCCTATCGAGTAAACACACATGACACTGGAAGTTCATTTCGGTGAGAAGTGTCTTGAAATTGCACATGAATTAAGTGTGAAAATCTCTGTTGGTTCAAATGTGACTCTAGACCAGCTAAATTAATTTTTTCTTGATAAACATAGTTTTGTGAGATGCAATGTCCTTGTTGATTCTACCGATTTTTGCTCAAGTTTAATTAGGCTCAGATGCACTGTATACGAAAGCATATTTGTCTGTGGGTAAAAGAACTTCTATAACCAGTCAGTGTTGAGGTATTCATTTAGCAATGTCCATTGAATTTCATGATAATCTGTTATCTTTTACCTCACGTTACAAGATAGAACGCCGTTCTATCTCCCCTTGTTACCAACCATCAAAGTCTGACTGAGACGCCGTCTCATACAGTCAGATTTTGGTGAGGATTTAAAGGAAAATTAACACAAAAACAAGGGGAGATGCTGCCAAAATTTCCCTAGAAATTGTGCATAACTAAAGTGATAAATAAGTTAGTTCTTTATGGTCCATTGTATAAAAAAAAAAGGTGTAGAATTTTATATCTTCATACCGTATCCTTTCTTATTTTACAGCTTATTTTCCCATCTTAGGGTACACCAAAGTACATCATGTAAGAATTAGAATTTTTGTGCAGTAGTTTTGACAAACAAAAAAGTGTAGACATGTTTTATTTTGTTGTTATCACTGAATCAATTCTGATGCTTAATTTGATCAAAAGAAGTCATAGGAACTAGGGCCATAAATTAAAGTCTAAGTTCTGTATAAATCAAAGTCTAATGTTAAAAAGAGTGTTAGGTCTTAAATGAAGAGTTTAGCAATAGCTTTCTATAAGACCTTTATGAAGACAGACTGTTGTGTTAAAAACTTTAAATTCTTTACTTAACTGAATTTTAAAGGATGCTTAACTAGTTTAGTTTGAGCTTGAGCTGTCGAAAAACAGCATGGATTAGGTAAACTCAAATAAACTTAGGAATAGTAAAGTTATGTCTAAATTATATGTGAAAAATAATGAAATTCTGGACTATAGTGAAAAATGCTCTAAAGTGCCCTGGATAGCTTGTTGGCCGTATATATAACTTCATGAGTCCCTTCTCTTCATTTGTAAGGCCTGATATTATTTAAAAATGGTAAGTGAATGTAAGTGACAGGGGCATTTTTGGAAATCCCTGAGAAAATCTGTTCTAATTCACTTGTTGACCTTATAAAAAATGTAATTGAGAACTGTTGTTGTATAGATAGGGTATTAGGCATTCTACTCACTTTTGGTGATTCTCAAATGGCTATCAGAGAAGCTTCTTACTTTGTCTACTCTCATGGTTAATGTGTGTGAAATGTATGTGCATTATATTTAAAGAGAGAAACACGAATAACCTTCACTTTGAAAGCGTGGAGTTTTATAAAACACGACCTGTGAGCACATCCTTAATGCCATTGAATCGTGTTGATTATAGTTGTAATTTTTGTCAGAAAATCATTAACTTATAAATCACCAATTCTCAATAATCTCTAATGAAGGTGAAATGATAAGTATAGATTGTCAATATGGTTAAATTAATGTCAAATTCTGACAAGATAGTATTACAAATAAAATTCTCAATCTTTCCATCAATTTACTAACTCATTCTTTCCCTTTTATATATCAGGTACTTACCAAGCATCCGAAGATTCTGACCTTTGTCGTATGTAAATAGGAAAATTTGTAAATCCATACAGAGAATTGTACATTTATTTGTGAACAAAGTGAATACTTGATGTACCCTATGAATTCATATCAAATAAATGTATGTACATGAATCATTTGTTTGTAATGAGTACCTGGCCAATTGTGAGATTAATGAGATGTCAAACGTGAAGTTAATAAAACATAAAATGTCAATCCACCAATTTAATATAAATGTTGTCTGAAGTTATGTATATGTATATGTATGATTTTAGAATCTGGTCTATAAGTCGGGTCCTATTTACATATGAAATGAAACTCACGCTTATACACTACCTCTTTTTGTACCAATATTCTCTGTACCGATACCAAAGAAGCTCAACTAACACTAAGTTAACTTGATTGTTAATATAAGCCCACCTCAGCCCTCTGTGCCAATTCCTTTATGGTACCGATTTCCCTCACTGGTACCAAAACCCGTTCACCGTGCCAATACTATACCCAAATTCGCTTGAGCCTCTATACCAACTCCTTCCCGTACCAATGTTGAAGTTTTACTCAAATCACCTATACTAAGTCCTTACTTGTCGACACCAGAAGCCTTACCCATGTGCAGTAACCTTCTCCTGGTGCCATAATCTATTTTTAACATTACATTAAAACCCAATGCCTAAACCTGACCTCTACATATCACTGTACCACTTCCCTCTGTACCTATTCTCTTACTGACACTGATACTTGCTCCTAATGCAAATACCACACCATACACGCAGTCTGTGAAGAAGCTGAAACCTAAGCTAAAGCCAACATAATAATGAGTTTGGACATTGGTCTCACATCGGTACTGTATCAAGCTTCACCCCCATTGTACCGGCTTATCACCCATACCTAAAACCTTCTCTAATTATCCCTTATGTCAATACTGCACTGATTAGTACCAAGACCTGAATTAATTACATTCCCCTGTACCAACCTCTTGCTGTACCAGTTCTGACACCCAATACCTGCTATTCATACCCATTACATATGAAACTCAATCTTTGTACCGATGCCAAAGCTTAAGCTCTAAAAAGAAGTTAAATAAAATAAATTGAGTTACAAGTTTTGTAAATAGCTTAAAAACACTAAGTTCAAAAGTGGCTGATAAAATTTCACTAAATTAGAAATTAAACAAAATTTAAAATTGCAGAAATATCCTCAAATTCAGAAAATTTGTCAAAATACCCCTACAACTTAGAAATTTCAAACAAAGCATTCATAAAATTCTGAAAAGTTATATAAAAAGCAAATTCATTCATGTTTTGACATAGAAGTTTGTCAGAATAGTGATTTCTAAAAACTCTCGGAATATTTTCATGATGGCACAAAGAAAGGGCTAGACATAATAAACTTCTTTTATTTTATATAAAAAGGATTTGTAAACGAAAGAAATGTAGATAAAACACAAGTAAAAAAAAGAAAAAGATGAATTGCTAAAAAATTATTTTCAAACAAAGTCTCTCCAAATGAATATCTTTAAAAGTAGGAATAAAACAGATAATAATAGAAGTTTAAAAGAATAAAAAAAAAAAAAGAAAGAAGGTTATTTTCATAAAAAAAAAGAAGAGAGAGAAGAAAAAGAAATATAAAAAAACCTAAAAGAAATGAAGCCTTGAATCAAAAGTCAGAAACCCTGAAGCTTCAACCCAAAAACCAAAAACCCTTGAAACCTAAATCCAAACGTTAGAGACCTTAAAACCAAAAGACCATAAAACCTAAAACACAAAGCCGAAAGTCAAAATGCTAGAAACGTGAGACCAAATCCAAAGTCAAACCCTGAAACAGACCACCGAAACTCAAACTCAGAAACCAAAACAAAAACCCTCTTAATTCTCACAAGTGGCCCAAAATAGCCCCGAGAATTGAAAAACCAACATGTTTCCACAAGGCCCAAAATAGCCCGGAAACCAATCTTCACAAGTGACCCAAAATAGTCCCGAGGATTGCAAACAAAAACCTCTTCGTTCTCACAAGTGGCCCAAAATAGCCCCGAGAATTGAAAAACCAAGCTGTTTCCACAAGGCCCAAAATAGCCCGGAAACCAATCTTCACAAGTGACCCAAAATAGTCCCGAGGATTGCAAACAAAAAACCTCTTCGTTCTCACAAGTGGCCCAAAATAGCCCCGAGAATTAAAAATCCAACATGTTTCCACAAGGCCCAAAATAGCCCGGAAACCAATCTTCACAAGTGACCCAAAATAGTCCCGAAGATTGCAAAAATCCCCTCATTCTCACAAGTGGCCCAAAATAGCCCCGAGAATTCAAAAACAAACTTGTTTCCACAAGGCCCAAAATAGTCCGGAAACTAATCCTTACAAGTGACCCAAAATAGTCCCAAGGATTGTAAAACCAAATAAAAATCCAAATCCAAGTCTTTCCCCCAAACCAAAATAACCTCAAATTGCAAACTGTACTCAACACAAAACCAACTTTAGCTAATTGTCAATTGGGTCCCGTCAATAAAATCTGGTACCATCAATTGAATAACCAAATAGTCCTCAATTGGATCCCGTCCATTAAGTCCGGTACCATCAATTGAGTCCACTCAAGCCAAAAGGAATAAGCCCTAGCATAAACACAAAAATCATTTTAGAGACGATTTTCCTAGCCTATTGCATACAATTCTTTAGATCCCTTAATCAGAGGTTCTCGTGAGCGATCACGAGGTAATTAACAATAGGGGCTTGCGCCTATTGGAAAGAAAGGACCCGCAAAATTAATAAACCCTTTTAAGAAGCGACTCTTGTTTTGGTTCTCTTGTTGTCAAGAGAGTCCAGTACAGAGATCGAACCTTGAGGGGGGTGAATCTAAGGCGTTTTCCTTTTCTCGAGGAAACCCGTTCCATCCTTTGAGAGAAATGACGAAAAAGCCCACACAGATTCTCTGGCACGCCCGGTGGGACCTCTTTCTCCTCTCATCTTTGGGATCCAAAGACTACAATGCAAGGGCTAGGAAAATTGTTTCTCAAATTATGAAATTTTGAAAATTCGAACAAATATCCCTAATGATGACATGAAAATTGTATGCCATTATAGGATTAAGATGGCATTTGCAGCAACAACCGTTGACATGACCAGGCCCGAGGGAGTGCTTACCATTGGGGCAGTACCGATCTGCTACCGTCACGAGTTCATGCTTGGATCGATGCCATACGGGTACGCGTTTGTACCTATTGTTCAAGTGAAGGATGGAAGCTTTCAGCTAGCCCATGTCACAGAGGAGATGCAAGATGAGTCCGAAGTCACTCCTCAAGCTATTGAAGTTCCTATTGAGAAAGAAGACAAGGAAGAGTGGACTCTTGTGCCTAGAAAGAGGACCTACTCAAGCCTCACCATCTCTCCTAGGAGGAGTCGGGTTGATCGCCGCTCACCACAAAGGAAGGCTGTGAGGAAGGTTTATGTGCCAGTCTCCCAAGGTACAAGGACCTTCAAAAAGGTACAAAGGGCTTATCAAAATGAGTTAGATACCAAGCCCAACCTACCTGTAAGCAATCCATTTGCGCCTCTCAGGCTAGTCAGGAGGAACTCTCCCGAAGCTGAATTGAAAACAATGGAAGAGTATCCACTTGAATATCAGGCTAGATTCAGGGGCAGGAATCCCCAAAATAGACAATCCGTGAAGGAAAGGCTAGCCCTTCCACGTGCCTCAATTCATGAAAGGTTGGGGCCCAATGGACAAAGGAGAGAAACCACTCCAGTGAAAGAGAGACTGGGGCATAAAGGAAAAGAGAAAGCGGTTACTTCTGTCCACGAGCGGCTGGGGCAAGTGGAAAAGGGAAAGGCACTTAAGAAGGTCTGGATGCCCAAAGATAAGATCCGATTGGTGATTGAGACATCCAACCCTGGGTCACAAAGTAAAAGGAGACGCCTTGTATGGCGAGAGAAGGAACCAGTGATCCACGCTCATGTGAATATGATTAGGGTGAGTGAAGAGCATGAAATGCATGCCTTTGTGAACATGGTCGATGGTGAAGAGATTCCTACAGGCAAGAGGGATAGTAAAGATAAGCGAGACCATGCTTCCTCGAGCCGTATCATACATGAAGAGGAGCTGGCAGAAGATGAACAAGGAGATACAGAAGGCAAAGATCGATGGGCTGAAGGAGAAAAGGCTCGATTGATGAGTATCTTAGAAAGAAATGAGATTAAAATGTCTGAAATGATGAATGAGAGGGAAAAGGAAAGAGAACTCTTCAAGAAAATGTACAAGCTCTTGGAGAAGAAGAATTTGATCGAGGAACTTGATAAGGAGTATCCTTCTTCTTCAGATGAAGAAAGCAAATATAAAGAGAAGGCCCTGAAGGGAAAGAAAGTTAGAAGCAAGTATGAGCCTTCGGATGAGGAGGAAGAAAGAAGCAAAAGAAGGATTCTCAAGGAAAAGAGAAGCAGGAGCAGATATGGCTCTTCAGATGAAGAGGAAGAAAAACCTAGAAGAAGACCTTCTAAAGGAAGAAAGGATAGAAATAAATATGAGTCTTCAGAAGAGGAAGAGGAAAAAAGATATAAGAGGCACCCTAGAGAAAGAAAGCATAAAGTGAGATATGAATCCGAAGAAGAAGAGGTTCTGGGTGCAAGGCCTAGAGCTGGGGCAAGCAAACTTGAACCCACAAAGCAGATTATTCAAGACATGATCAATCTGCAGCTCCAAGCGGCAGGGGCGGGCCGTTTGGCCAATGTAAGGAAAAGATGTGGAAGACCTTACCCTAGGGAGTATGAGCAAATCCCTTATCCTACCGGGTATCAAATTCCAAAGTTCAATCTCTTTGATGGAACAGGAAAGGAGAGCATTACCCCTGATCAGCACCTTGTCCAATTCAGGAATGCTTGTGGTAATACCGCACATGATGAGGCTCTTCTGTTGAAACAATTCTCTCAAAGTCTCACTGGGGCAGCCTTTGAATGGTATTCCTCATTAGAGAATGATTCTGTTGAGACCTGGGATGATATGGAGGATCTCTTCAGAGCCAAATTTGCTATGGTCACTCAACGGATCACAATGGCTGATGTGGCATGTGAGAAGCCAAGATCGGGCGAAGCACCGCTTGATTACATAAATAGGTGGAGGAACATGAACATAAGATGTACTCACCAAATGCCTGAAAGAGAAGCGGTGGAATTCCTCATACGGAACCTTGATGATTGGATCCGTCGGCCACTTTCAGGGAGCGACATCTATACATACGAGGACTTAGTCACTCGAGTCGCTAGGGTTGTACACATTGGCCCACCCAAGGAGACTCAAGCCTCATATGGTCGAAGCGAACAAAGGAGCAAGGGACAAGTTCCTATTAAGATCGTTGGAGCTAATGAGACATCCACAAGCCAAGGAAATAGTGGTTATAGAAATAACAAAGGAAATGGCAATGATAATAGGAATAATGGGAATGGTCAATCACAAATGACCTTGGCCGAGCGACTGAGTAGACCATATTCATTTAAAAAGGAGAAAACTGGGTCATTGCTGAAGCAGTTGCTCAATGGAAAAGCCATTGAACTACCTCAATGCAAAAGGCTTGAAGAGAAAGACAAAGTGAATGATCCCAGGTATTGTGCTTATCACAGGGTCTTAGGACATCCTACAAGTGATTGCTATGTATTCAAAAACATAGCAGAAAGGATGATTAAGCAAGGGGATTTGACCCTACCCGAAAGCTTTAAACAAGAGCCAGCTCCTCATGCGCAAGCTAATGCGGTATTCCAAAGGAATAATCCAAGGCGTGAAGAAGATTGCAATGTCATAGTAATAGTGGACGAAGAGGCTGATGAAGAAGAGCATTATGCACAAAAGGTGTCAAAAAGAAATGAAAAGAAAGAGGAAGCTAGAGAAAAAGAAAAGAAAGTTGAAAATGAAAAAGAAAAGAAAAATGAAAGCAAAAAAGGAAATGAAGAAGAAAAAGAGAAGGAAGTAGAAAGTAAAAAGAAAGAAATTGAAAAAGGAAAAGAAAAGAAAGAGGAAGAAGAAGAAATCACCACTTATTACTATGATGAAAGTGAAGATGAGAATGAAGCGCCATATAGAGGGCTCTTTGCCAAGGGCATGTTCAAGGAGAAAGATTGCCATGTGAACCTGCGTTCAGGAACAAACGTCCCTGAAAGGCAAGCACCTAAAGACAATGAAAAAGTCAAAGGAAAAGGCAAGGGTCGAGAGGCGGATGATGAACCGGGACCAAGCCAAAGAACAAGAGAGACTGTGGGGGATTATAACATCTTAGCCCATCTGAGGCGTACACCAGCATTGCTTAGTGTATTTGAAGCTCTGATGATGTCCAAGGAGCTTAGAGAGACAATGATGGAGGCATTGCGAGAGCCTGAGAAGTTCCAAGCCTACTTGGCCGAAAAGCACATGGTTGAAGCTATGTATGTAGAGCCTCAAAGTCAGATCACCTTTACCAACGATGATCTCATGATGGGAACGGCTCACCACAACAAGCCATTATACATCACAGGCAAAACAAATGGGAGCCAACTAAGCCGAATGCTAGTAGATCCTGGCTCTTCCATCAACATCCTACCCCTACAATCTTTAAATCAATTGGCTTTGGGGGGGAGACGCCTTTCGGATGAGAATGTCTTTATCCATGGCTTTAACCAAAACTCTGAACGAGCGCTAGGGGCAATCACACTGCCTATGAGGTTTGGAGAACTTGAAACCCTGGTCAAATTCTATGTCATAGATGCAGATACCTCCTATAGAGCCTTGTTAGGAAGACCATGGCTACATGAAAATGGCCTTGTACCTTCGACTCTTCACCAGTGCGTCAAATACTTGCACGAGGGAGAGCAAAAGAGTATCAAAGGTGATGTACAGCACTACGGAGTGCATGAGGTGGAATTGGAGGAAATAGATCGATTTTATGCCCCAGCTTCACAAAGAAGTACGTCCCCAAGACTAAGGTCAAGAGCTGAAAGCCATAAAGAATGTGATGAGAAGATTAGACTGAAAGAAAGACCACGAGTCTCATGTGCTGTGAAAACTCCCTTTTACATAAAGTCTTCTGATGAAGAGGAAGAGAAAGAAAGCCGAAGGGGAAGATTTTGCATAAAGAGTGATTCTGAAGGAGAATATGAGCAGAAGCAAAGGAATGTCATTCATGTGTACGACACAGAATCAGATGATGATTTTTATGGTGAAGAGGATTCAATGGCTATTGAACAAGTTCCCATGGGATATTACAAAGAACTCACACCTAGGGAGGTGTACCAGGTCAAAGAGTTGGAAACCTTCTATGTCCCACCCAAGGTAGAAAGAGTACGAGGAAGGTCGGTGTTCCACAAAGGAATCCTATTCTACAAGGTTGAAAATATAGACCCGTCGAGTGATCCTCTGAGCTCAAATGATTGGGAGAAGTGGTTGAATGATGAAGAAGAAGAATACGAGAGGGTAGAAGTAATGGGCTACTACAACCAAGGATTGGTAAACCTCTTCCAAAGAACCCGTTGCCTAGACCCCGTCTCAAAGCAAAGGGCTAAGATTTTCCATGATTTGTGGAGTGGAAAATCTAGGCGAGTAATGGGCGTAGATGGAAAAGTGAAGAATACCAAAGGTTTAGGCTTTCAACCGCCTCGAAATGAGGTAATGGCTGAATGCCACATGGTAGGGATGACACCAATAGATGAAAATCCGGAAGAGGAAGAATTCGTACAAGTAGCAAAGAATGCCCCTCGAGAGCTGGAGGAAGGCGGTCAAAATACAGTTGATGACCTCTTGGAAGTAAATCTGGGCACAGAAGTAGATCCACGACCGACCTTCATAAGTGCATCACTACCTGTTGAGGAGCAGGGGCGGCTTAAGGCACTTTTAGTAGAATACAAGGACTGTTTTGCTTGGAACTACACAGAAATGCCTGGGCTTGATCCCATTTTGGCATCCCATAAGCTAAAGATAGATCCTAATGTGAAACCAGTAAAGCAAGCCCCAAGGCGAATGCGGGTCGAACTAGAGGAGAAAGTGGTTGAAGAGGTAAAGAAGTTGATAAGTGCAGGATTCATTCGCGAAGAACAAAATCCTATTTGGGTGGCAAACATTGTGCCAGTTAAGAAAAAGAATGGGCAAATACGAGTTTGTGTGGATTTCAGGGATCTAAATAAAGCATGCCCAAAAGATGACTTTCCACTACCGGTAACGGAATTGATAATCGACTATACCTCCTCTTATGTGGTATATTCCTTTATGGATGGATCATCAGGATATAATCAGATCCCAATGGAGGAAGAGGATCAGCGTCATACATCTTTTCGCACCCCTATAGGCATCTTTTGCTATAAGGTAATGCCCTTCGGATTGAAGAATGCGGGAGCAACCTATCAAAGGGCGATGACCAAAATCTTTGACAACCTAATCCACAAAATAGTCGAATGTTACGTGGATGATCTGGTGGTCAAGGCCCAGTCAATTGAGGAGCATTTTGGGCATTTAAGGGTTGTATTTGAGCGATTAAGAAAGTATTCTTTGAAGATGAACCCGTTGAAGTGTGCCTTCATGGTGTCTTCTGGAAAATTCTTGGGATTTGTAGTGAGACACAGGGGCATTGAGATTGATCCTGCCAAGATAAAGGCAATTAGAGAAATGCCTCCACCGAAGACTCTCAAGCAACTCCGTTCTCTGCAAGGGCAATTAGCATATGTGAGGAGATTCATCGCTAACCTTTCAGGGAGAATCAAACCATTTACCCACCTCACTAAGAAAGATGTACCGTTCAAATGGGACGTAAAGTGTCAAAGGGCTTTCGAGGACATCAAGGAATATCTTCTCAAACCACCTGTCCTCGCCGCCCCTATTCAAGGAAAACCATTAATCCTTTACACCACAGCCTTGGATGGATCCTTAGGAGCTTTGTTAGCACAAGAGAATAGTGAAGGCAAAGAGAATGCATTGTATTACTTGAGCCGTATGCTGGTAGGTGCTGAGCAATCCTATAGTCCCATTGAGAAACATTGCCTAGCCCTGGTGTTTGCCACAAAGAAGCTAAGGCATTACATGTTATCCCACAAAATCACATTGATATCCAAGGTAGACCCATTGAAGTACTTAATGACTAGACCCATGCTGACGGGAAGGCTAGCAAGGTGGGCCATTGCTCTGATGGAGTTCGATATCTCCTATGCCCCCCAAAAGGCCATAAAGGGACAAGCAATGTCTGACTTCTTAGCAGCACATCCGGTCCCTGATGATTCCCCGTTGAACTGCGAGTTTCCGGACGAGCAAGTCTTATGCCTAGAAGAGAATGAACCCGGATGGACCATGTTCTTTGATGGATCATCAGCGATACGGCCAGCCAAGAGGCCTAATCTACCTCGAATTCGAGCGGGGGTTGGCTTGGTCTTTGTAACTCCACAAGGAGGGATTCTTCGCCACTCCATAGCGTTGACAGAGCCATGCACGAATAATGAAGCTGAATACGAAGCATTAATTGCCGGTCTAGAGCTTGCAATTAAAATGGGTATAAAAGAGTTAAAAGTGTGTGGGGATTCCCAGCTAATCCTTAGTCAAATTGAAGGGGTATTCGAGGTGAAAAAGCCCGAATCGGTGAAGTATCACGAAAGAGCTCAGGAGCTCATGGCCAAGTTCTGGAAGATTACTTTTGAGAAGGTATCAAGAGCCTCTAATGGCATGGCAGATGCCCTAGCCCGAGTAGCCACCCAATTAAGTAAGCCCGATGGAGAAGAGGTGCAAATCACTATCAGAAATCGGCGATCTTTGGCACCCTACCTTCTGGAGGTTGAAAAAGAGATGAATGCTCATCTATATGTAGATATAGAAGAATGGGAGGCAGACCTGTTAATGGACCCTGACGAATCAATGGAGATAGAAATAGGTGAAGAGAACGACTGGAGGAAATCCTTTGTGGATTATTTCAAACACCAAACTCTCCCTAAAGAAAAGGCAGAAAGAGAGCAGCTAAAGCGAAGAGTTCTTCGCTATGTGTACGTGAATGATACTCTGTACAGGAGATCATATGATCAACTATGGTTAAGATGTGTATCGCAAAAAGAGGCTCAAAAGATTATGAAGGAGGTCCATTCAGGATTTTGTGGGGCTCACCAGTCGGGTCCTAAAATGAGACTTCATATCAAGAGGATGGGGTACTATTGGCCAACAATGATTGCAGATTGTGAAGAGCAAGCGAAGAAATGCCATATGTGCCAAGTGCATGGAGATTTCATACACCAGCATCCTAATCCCTTACACCCGACAGTAGCCGCTTGGCCTTTCGATATGTGGGGTATGGACATAATTGGGCCTATTGATCCACCTTCATCAAAGGGACATAGATTTATACTGGCAATCACAGACTACTTCTCCAAGTGGGCTGAAGCAGTTTCTCTGAAAGAGGTTAAAAGTAAGGATGTGGTTCGGTTCCTGAAGAACCATGTATTGTATCGCTTCGGCACTCCACGAGAGATTGTGTCAGATAATGGAGCATCATTCAAGAGTGGAGAGATCAGTGCATTTGCCCGTCAACACAAGTTTAAATGGAGATACTCCTCTATCTACAATCCGAGAGCTAATGGGTTAGCTGAGGCTTTCAACAAAGTACTGATTAAGCTCTTGAGGAAAACTGTCGGAGACAATCACAGGAATTGGGATGAAAAGCTTCAGGAAGCTTTATGGGCATATCGTACGACCTACAAAACGCCAACTCAAGCAACACCTTATTCGTTGGCGTTCGGATCTGAGGCAGTGTTACCACTCGAAGTTGAATTGCCTTCCCTCAGAGTGGCTATGCACATTGGTTTACCAATGGATAAACGAGCTCGCTTGAGATTAGATGAGTTAGATGCCATGGACGAGAAAAGGATGGCAGCCCAGCAAAGTTTAGAGCTGTATAGAATCCAAATGGCTAAGGCTTACGATAAGATGGTAAGAGCTCGCGCTTTCAAGGAAGGCGAACTGGTGTTGATTTTGAGGAGACCCATCATTGGTCATCATCACGGCCCGAAGTTCGCTCCAAATTGGGAAGGTCCTTATATCATCAAGGAAGTTTACGAAGGTGGATCCTACAAGCTCGTAGATAAAGAAGGAGAAGGCACAATTCCACCAATCAACGGGCGATATCTCAAAAAGTACTATGCTTAAGGTTCATTTTCTTAACCCACTTTACCAAAAACAAATCAAAACCTACATACATCTTACCTATAATAAATCCTAACCCAATAAAACTCAAAATCCCACTAAAGATCCACCAAAGTTCATGACAACGAAAACCTATTAAAACCATAAAACATGTACATAGCCCAATAAAACCTTAGAATAAAGTCCAACGAAAACGTTAGGATCCAATAAAACCCAAAACCCAAAACCTTAACTTAACCTTTTAGCCCAAAACCCAAGAAACAAGATATT
This sequence comes from Rhynchospora pubera, assembly GCA_028095005.1. Taxonomy (NCBI): domain Eukaryota; kingdom Viridiplantae; phylum Streptophyta; class Magnoliopsida; order Poales; family Cyperaceae; genus Rhynchospora; species Rhynchospora pubera. The sequence continues at coordinate 205,018,058 of CM051462.1, read as the reverse complement.
ATGTCATGTCGGGCTAATGCTTGTAAGGGTGTTTCGTTCTTCTGAACATCATGGAACATTCCTTTGCAAGGCCCTAAATAAACAAGGCAATTGTAGATAAATAAAGTCCAATAAAAGTCCTTAACCTTAAAACATTTTAGATAGGAATTTGTCCTGCCGGACCCAAGTGTAAAGGAGTGTCCTTGTCCTTTTAGGACGTTCATAGGACATCTCCTACACAAAGGCCTACATTATCAACTAAATAAAAAAAAAACAAACAAAAAATAGTATAGGGAAATGAGTTTTTGAAAAGAAACTTGTTTCCCAACCGTCAGAATTACCCCACATCATAATCCGCGGTTGAAGATGGGACTCACGGGTCCCGGAGAACGCGAAGCCGTGTTAAGGAAAACCTTTGTGGTTTTATGAAACACCTATGCCTAATGAAGACTAAGCCTTTGTGGCATCTGAAGGCATTAAGGCACCGCCCTATGAAGGTATCTGAGGGCTCCACCCCCCCACATTCACCGTGTCCTCGTCGCCAATGCCGATATCGAGTGTCATTATAATGAGTGCCTATACCTAAATGAGAGGGTGAGTAATGAGAGGGTGAGCGAAATAAAGGGTGACTTGCCTTCATGGTCCCATAAGTCATTCCTTCCACTTAAATGTTCCCAACTCCACAAAATCCACCAGCCAAAATGTAGTATAGGGACTTCAATTTTGTGATCGGTAACTAAGGGTCAATTGAGTTGGGGCTAAAGCTAATGCAACCATTAAGAGAAATAGATGAATGAAGAAAAATGCGAGGAGAATGAAGAAAAGAGATACAAGGTTGCATTTAAATGAGACATGCCAATACAGCCATTACATAAGAGAACTTAATACAAGAGAAGCCTAAACAACTACAACAACAACAAGAGGCATAACAAGTCAAGGATGGCCATTCATTCTGGGGCAGCCACAGCTCCATCATCAGCCACGGCGGCATTTCCACCATCGGCCATATTGTTAAGAGTTGCTGATATGACCTGAAGCATTCCTTCCAAGACTCCCAAACGGGCATTCAATTCCCCGAAACGCTGATCAATGAGGGTCCGAATTGAGACAGGGGCAGGATCATCAAGGGCCATCATGGCGGAGTTGTTATCTGGTGGGGAATCAACCTCCATAGGGCCATACTGATTGGGGGCCGCATTGGGGAGTAAGATGTAGTCATTCACAGGCTGGTCGGGGTCAGGAACCAACATGCCCATTGAAGATTCAACCCATCCAATAAGTGGCAATGAAAACAAAAGATTAAAAGGTTGAACTACATCAGAATCAGAGACACGGTTGCCCCATAACATCTCTGGTAAGTGGATGCGGGCCCTAAGCATAAGAGCTTCAATAAGGTGACCATATGGAAGTGGTTCGCGGTCCGAGATAGCCACCTGATGCATATGAAAAAGGATCATATGGGCCAGATTGATGGGCCATTGCTTTTGGATCAAATTGCGGAGATAGAATAAACTCCCAGGCTTGGCAAGATGGGTCATGACCCCTTGCGGAAAGATGATGTCATTGACCACTAAGAAGAGAAACCTGAAAGCGATACAAGATGTTGGAAGGAAAGAAGAGTTTGGTGCAGTGCATGATAAAAAAAAAACAGGTAAAAAAAAAAAGAGGAAATAGTGGAAGGAGGAAAACCATACCTATGGAGAGCGGGTAAATGAAAGGTAGGTACCCTCTCTACATCAGGAGTCGCCGCCCCGAACCATTGGCGACATTCCTGATAACTGCCAAAGCCTTGGGGCCACCGTTGAAATGCATAAGTGGTTGACCCAGTAATAGTGTTGGCAGCTTGCAAGAAATTGGCCAAATCTCTAGTTGTGACATGAAAAAAGCGTCCAAACAAGTAGGATGAAGCCGAAGGAGATCCAAAATGATTAAAGGAAATCCTAAGATTGGCGTAGAAGAGACGTGTAATTTTGGGATGATAAGGCTGGTCACATTCTGCCAGGCCGCCTAAACTCCAGGCATTAAGCCAATCCCTGATGAGATTCACTTGTTCCACGGGAATACGCCTCATGGGTTGAAAGAAATAGCAGTCTGCCACGGGCCTCTCATCATTGTCCATGTCGTTGTAATAAGAAAGAAAGGCGGTCTCATCGCGAAAGAGATAGCGGTTGTCGGGAATAAGAGACCAGTCTGGGAAAGTGGAATCCAGACACAGGACGGAAGAACCAGAAGTCTCCCTGGCACGCTTGGATGATGGAAAAGAAGACATGGGAAATTTGAAAGTATGAAGAGAGACGAAAGGTTGCGGTGGGTCTGGATGAAAGAAAAGAAAGATAAAGTTGTGTGTATATAGGCATAGAGAAAGAAAGATAGTAACTTGGCGTTGGTGGCAGACGTGTGAACAAATGAAAGCTGTAGCGGTGAGAAGTGGGGAGTAAAACCGTGCTCCACTAAGCATGAGGAAGACATGAATGTCAGTGTGAAGTCGAAGAAACCGAAGTGTGTCAAGGCCGCAGTAAGAAGTGAAATGGAAAACAAACTAAGTCTCTGAAGGTCCGGGCCCAAGGAAATACAGGTGTGAGCCAAAATACCCTAGCCTAAATTGCGGTGCGGGCCTATAAAAGTTCCAAGTTTGAAGAAAGGAAAGAAAAATCAAAGGGCGGGCCAAAATACCCAAACCTTTAAACAAACACTTAAATGGAGGCAAGACAAAATTGTCAGCTCCAAAGTAAATAGACGCGTAAAAGAGGCCTTGAGCGCGAGAGCCCAATCAGGCATGAATCTGATGGAACACCGACAACTGACAAAATCAATCATGTCATTACAGCATAAAGCAAAATCAGATGACAAAGCTTTAAAACCGCAAAAAGAGTCAAGACAACTTTATACATCCCAAAATTCAAACTTCAAGCATTCCAAGTTACAAGCATTCCGGACCACATCCAAGGTTAACATCTCACACTCACAGAGTGAGCTTTTATTACAAAGAAAAGAAAGGAAAAGAAAGGGAAGATACAAGAGCTATCACTAGTAACTATGGTGATTAGCTCTAAAAGTAGTGAAATCTAAGGAAGAAATCAGCCACGAATTGCTTCCTGAAGGAGAAGAAGCATGGCTTGATAGTGTTCGTTGGCACCGGCCACATCGTGCTCGATCTCTTCATAGAACTCATCCAGCTCATCGGAAGAAGCACGGTATAGGGTCAAAGCTGAGAGACAGGCCTGATGACTGAAATCCATGGCCCTACGAATGGCACGCTCCCTCTTTTGAAGCTTCTCACGCTTAATGGTAAGAGAAGGGAGGTACATAGCATCATAGTGATGACGAGCACGCAGAAGGCGTCCCGCATTACTACGAAGAGCCTCCATGACTCCCATGTGATCAATAGTGAGAGAGTCTAGGGCCTCCCTGGCAGTGGCCAATGATTGGGAAGCAGCAGCTTGACGATCATTGCGTTTAGCTAACTCTCCATGAAGGTGGTCCCATGCCAATAAATCAAGGTACTCAAAGCATTTGAGAGCCTCTGTACGTAAATTGCGAGCCAGGTCACGGAGAGAGACATAAGGAGGAATGGCAACGAAAATGCCCTCAGGAGGATCAGGCAGTTCGAAATAACCATAGCGGCTGCGTGTGATTACTTCACTAACCACATTCTTCACATCTTGAATAGTGAAGCCTGGATAAGAAATGCCAAAAGAATAAAACAGGAATGATTAAAACGAGAAAGACGAAGAGAAATTGCTAAAATGGGGTCAAAGAAACAGAAAGTTGATAAGGCGAAAAAGAAGACAATACCCTCCTCTTGTGGAGAACGAGGAGTACTGAGGGTAGGAGTTGAACCTCCATCCTCACTGAGAGCATTATCATCAGCCTCAAGGGCATCGTCCTCATTCTCGAGACTGTCACCGCTAGCGTGTTCAACATCAGCAAAACCCTCAGCAAGCGGGGTAACATCCCTAGGGCTGGAGACAACAATAGGAACATGTTCATCATTACCCTCACCATGACTTGCGAGGACAGCGGTTGGAGAAAAAGGTGTGTAGCCATCACTGTTATCACCATCTCCTCCAGAAGCACCACCTTGGGCTGGAGCCAGCTCATCACCAACGAGGTAATCAGGATTCATGACTGAAGTGGGAGACGAAGAAGTGTGAAACGGATATTAGAATTCAAGGAGACGAGTACAAGTTAAAACATGTTACACATGTCTAGCAAAATTTCAGCAGCACCTCCCCTGTATTTGGGTCATTTTCCCGATATAACAAGACCCAAAACAAGTACCAGTAAATGAGAAGCGGCGTTCTCTACTGGACCCAGGGTTCAAACTGACGAATGAGAACGGCGTTCTCTGTCAGACAGGTACAGATAAGTATATTCATTCACAAAGAAGAGGGAGGAAGAATGCATACCTGAATGGAGAGTACGAGAGATGAAGAGGTGCTCAAACAATATCAAGGAACCTGAAAAATGTAATATATCAAAGTGCATAAACAAGGTAAATGGTGAACGAAGCCCAACAAAAAAAAAGGGAGAAAGAAAGAAAAAGGAAGAGAAGCTGGGCTATCAATGATGAACATACAAAGAAAGTAAAAAATGGAAAACCACCCTCTTGTCGGCCTATTAAAGGGGCCATCAACTCTCTCCTAAACAACCATGGCAGGAGGAGAAAATAAAAAAAAATCATCAAAGAAAGGGGGAGAGGATCTGACCTGAAGAATCGGATAAGATAAAGCTGCTGATTGTTGAAGAAACACAAAGCAGATCACTCAATCAAGGCACCTCCATGGTTCTGCAAAGGATGAATGAGAATGGTAAATGAGAAATTGGGATGGAATTGATGCCGAAAGCATGAAATTGGACTGAAGTATTAGAGGATAATCCATATCAGAACAAGTTAAGGTATAGGAAGGAAGGGGCTGTACCCGAATTGAAGAGAAATGGTAAGGTGAAAATCAGAATTTGCCTTCTCGCAACTTTCTCTCAGTTCGGATCTGACAGGAGGAGAACAATACGCAGAGACTGAATGAGATGAGAAGAACATAGCTTAGAAGAAAGGTGAAGGAAAGAGGAAGGATGAGATGCGTACCAGTTGATGGTGTCGAAAGCAGAGTGCTAGTGCAAGAACTGAGCGAAAATGAAGAAGTGCGGAAGTTCTGCTGAGCGAGTAAGAAAAGAAGAGAGGAGATGTGTTGGTCGCCGTCAGATTAAGATGCGACGGACAGATGGAAGCAGATGCTATTCTCGTGCGATTAAACCCTTTCAAAACCCATTCGGCTTCGAGCCAAACCCAGTCGGCTTCGAACCAGAGCGGAAGAGAAGAGGGTCTAAGGGAAAGAGAGGAGTTGATCTTTTGTGACAGAAACCAAGTGGCCTATGGTGTGGCATGTATCAATATGCAAGGAAAATAAATGATTCAAATGCAAAGAAAGTAACCAAAACCTCTACAAAGATATGCCACCAGAATCAGTTGTTCCCATCCAAAGAATTGTCACAACTAATTCTGGTGGGGGGCATTTGTTCAACCCCAAAATTTGATGCTATTTGATGGGATTTTAATAATTCCATAAATATCCAATAAATCAGATAAACCTTCAACCAACCACGAAAAATACCAAAACAACCCCAAAAATCCCACAAAATTACCCAAAAATTCCTTACGATTTATAGGAAATTATGGAGGCATCAAAACCCCAAAACCATCAACTGAAACCCCCAATTTTACATAAAACCCCCTAAAAAGCCACAAAATAAATAAAATAAATAGGAGGGTGATTTTGCAAAATAAATGACACCACTGGATTCTCCATACATTTATGAGATTGCACACAAAATTTCATGCCAAAAAGACATCAGAAAAGGGTCCAAATAATTTATTTCGGATCAGCAAATTTGGAAATTCAATTAAAGGGAGGAAATGGAGTTATCCAGTCACCCAGAGAAATGGAGAAGAATGAAGGCGCTGGGTTTTGAATCCCTTCCTTCAGAGTGTGTTGTGTGAACCTGGTCTGTACGCCGACAGGCCATTCAACAATTCCTTGTACATTGGCTCATGGTGCACTCGGTGCAAGCGGAGAAAATGTGGAAGGAGCCCTCTCTCCCAATGGCTTCTGTTAAAATGGAAAAATCGAGAAACAAAAAGGGGGGAGCGAATTGGGGATTTTCGGAGAGGAGAAATTGGAGAGAAATCGGAGAAGAAGAGAAATCAAGAAGCAAGACCAGAGGTAATCCGACGGTTCTCGATTGAAGATCGGAGATTTGATAGAGAGAGAGTTAGGTTAGATAATTGTAAGAAGTGAGAGAGAGAATTTGGAGTGCTGTGCTTGCGTTAGAAGAAAGGAAAAGCATTTGTACTCGAAATTAACACAAAAAAAAGGTAATAAACTTCAAACTTGACGTGTGATAATGATGATGGTGTAATGAATTGATCGATTTTGTGCTCAATTCCGTGATTTCTTGTTTCTTCTGGATTTGATTCTCTTTGATGAAATGGTGATGATCTTTGATCGAATTAACTTCTTGATTTCTTGATTCCATGCACAGACTTGAGATTTTAGATAGAGAATGAGTCTAATTAAGAGTCAATTCCATGATTGAACATATAATCTAGGTTAGTCGTGTTGATTATGGCATTCTTGAGTATAACCTTGATTTGATCTGTCCTTGTCAGAATTGCAAACAATTGTTTCTTGTCTGAATCGTATACGCCAGCTTTAATCTTGAATGATCTGAGTCAATGATCAAGTAAGATCTTGACTGTTCCTATCGAGTAAACACACATGACACTGGAAGTTCATTTCGGTGAGAAGTGTCTTGAAATTGCACATGAATTAAGTGTGAAAATCTCTGTTGGTTCAAATGTGACTCTAGACCAGCTAAATTAATTTTTTCTTGATAAACATAGTTTTGTGAGATGCAATGTCCTTGTTGATTCTACCGATTTTTGCTCAAGTTTAATTAGGCTCAGATGCACTGTATACGAAAGCATATTTGTCTGTGGGTAAAAGAACTTCTATAACCAGTCAGTGTTGAGGTATTCATTTAGCAATGTCCATTGAATTTCATGATAATCTGTTATCTTTTACCTCACGTTACAAGATAGAACGCCGTTCTATCTCCCCTTGTTACCAACCATCAAAGTCTGACTGAGACGCCGTCTCATACAGTCAGATTTTGGTGAGGATTTAAAGGAAAATTAACACAAAAACAAGGGGAGATGCTGCCAAAATTTCCCTAGAAATTGTGCATAACTAAAGTGATAAATAAGTTAGTTCTTTATGGTCCATTGTATAAAAAAAAAAGGTGTAGAATTTTATATCTTCATACCGTATCCTTTCTTATTTTACAGCTTATTTTCCCATCTTAGGGTACACCAAAGTACATCATGTAAGAATTAGAATTTTTGTGCAGTAGTTTTGACAAACAAAAAAGTGTAGACATGTTTTATTTTGTTGTTATCACTGAATCAATTCTGATGCTTAATTTGATCAAAAGAAGTCATAGGAACTAGGGCCATAAATTAAAGTCTAAGTTCTGTATAAATCAAAGTCTAATGTTAAAAAGAGTGTTAGGTCTTAAATGAAGAGTTTAGCAATAGCTTTCTATAAGACCTTTATGAAGACAGACTGTTGTGTTAAAAACTTTAAATTCTTTACTTAACTGAATTTTAAAGGATGCTTAACTAGTTTAGTTTGAGCTTGAGCTGTCGAAAAACAGCATGGATTAGGTAAACTCAAATAAACTTAGGAATAGTAAAGTTATGTCTAAATTATATGTGAAAAATAATGAAATTCTGGACTATAGTGAAAAATGCTCTAAAGTGCCCTGGATAGCTTGTTGGCCGTATATATAACTTCATGAGTCCCTTCTCTTCATTTGTAAGGCCTGATATTATTTAAAAATGGTAAGTGAATGTAAGTGACAGGGGCATTTTTGGAAATCCCTGAGAAAATCTGTTCTAATTCACTTGTTGACCTTATAAAAAATGTAATTGAGAACTGTTGTTGTATAGATAGGGTATTAGGCATTCTACTCACTTTTGGTGATTCTCAAATGGCTATCAGAGAAGCTTCTTACTTTGTCTACTCTCATGGTTAATGTGTGTGAAATGTATGTGCATTATATTTAAAGAGAGAAACACGAATAACCTTCACTTTGAAAGCGTGGAGTTTTATAAAACACGACCTGTGAGCACATCCTTAATGCCATTGAATCGTGTTGATTATAGTTGTAATTTTTGTCAGAAAATCATTAACTTATAAATCACCAATTCTCAATAATCTCTAATGAAGGTGAAATGATAAGTATAGATTGTCAATATGGTTAAATTAATGTCAAATTCTGACAAGATAGTATTACAAATAAAATTCTCAATCTTTCCATCAATTTACTAACTCATTCTTTCCCTTTTATATATCAGGTACTTACCAAGCATCCGAAGATTCTGACCTTTGTCGTATGTAAATAGGAAAATTTGTAAATCCATACAGAGAATTGTACATTTATTTGTGAACAAAGTGAATACTTGATGTACCCTATGAATTCATATCAAATAAATGTATGTACATGAATCATTTGTTTGTAATGAGTACCTGGCCAATTGTGAGATTAATGAGATGTCAAACGTGAAGTTAATAAAACATAAAATGTCAATCCACCAATTTAATATAAATGTTGTCTGAAGTTATGTATATGTATATGTATGATTTTAGAATCTGGTCTATAAGTCGGGTCCTATTTACATATGAAATGAAACTCACGCTTATACACTACCTCTTTTTGTACCAATATTCTCTGTACCGATACCAAAGAAGCTCAACTAACACTAAGTTAACTTGATTGTTAATATAAGCCCACCTCAGCCCTCTGTGCCAATTCCTTTATGGTACCGATTTCCCTCACTGGTACCAAAACCCGTTCACCGTGCCAATACTATACCCAAATTCGCTTGAGCCTCTATACCAACTCCTTCCCGTACCAATGTTGAAGTTTTACTCAAATCACCTATACTAAGTCCTTACTTGTCGACACCAGAAGCCTTACCCATGTGCAGTAACCTTCTCCTGGTGCCATAACCTATTTTTAACATTACATTAAAACCCAATGCCTAAACCTGACCTCTACATATCACTGTACCACTTCCCTCTGTACCTATTCTCTTACTGACACTGATACTTGCTCCTAATGCAAATACCACACCATACACGCAGTCTGTGAAGAAGCTGAAACCTAAGCTAAAGCCAACATAATAATGAGTTTGGACATTGGTCTCACATCGGTACTGTATCAAGCTTCACCCCCATTGTACCGGCTTATCACCCATACCTAAAACCTTCTCTAATTATCCCTTATGTCAATACTGCACTGATTAGTACCAAGACCTGAATTAATTACATTCCCCTGTACCAACCTCTTGCTGTACCAGTTCTGACACCCAATACCTGCTATTCATACCCATTACATATGAAACTCAATCTTTGTACCGATGCCAAAGCTTAAGCTCTAAAAAGAAGTTAAATAAAATAAATTGAGTTACAAGTTTTGTAAATAGCTTAAAAACACTAAGTTCAAAAGTGGCTGATAAAATTTCACTAAATTAGAAATTAAACAAAATTTAAAATTGCAGAAATATCCTCAAATTCAGAAAATTTGTCAAAATACCCCTACAACTTAGAAATTTCAAACAAAGCATTCATAAAATTCTGAAAAGTTATATAAAAAGCAAATTCATTCATGTTTTGACATAGAAGTTTGTCAGAATAGTGATTTCTAAAAACTCTCGGAATATTTTCATGATGGCACAAAGAAAGGGCTAGACATAATAAACTTCTTTTATTTTATATAAAAAGGATTTGTAAACGAAAGAAATGTAGATAAAACACAAGTAAAAAAAAGAAAAAGATGAATTGCTAAAAAATTATTTTCAAACAAAGTCTCTCCAAATGAATATCTTTAAAAGTAGGAATAAAACAGATAATAATAGAAGTTTAAAAGAATAAAAAAAAAAAAGAAAGAAGGTTATTTTCATAAAAAAAAAGAAGAGAGAGAAGAAAAAGAAATATAAAAAAACCTAAAAGAAATGAAGCCTTGAATCAAAAGTCAGAAACCCTGAAGCTTCAACCCAAAAACCAAAAACCCTTGAAACCTAAATCCAAACGTTAGAGACCTTAAAACCAAAAGACCATAAAACCTAAAACACAAAGCCGAAAGTCAAAATGCCAGAAACGTGAGACCAAATCCAAAGTCAAACCCTGAAACAGACCACCGAAACTCAAACTCAGAAACCAAAACAAAAACCCTCTTAATTCTCACAAGTGGCCCAAAATAGCCCCGAGAATTGAAAAACCAACATGTTTCCACAAGGCCCAAAATAGCCCGGAAACCAATCTTCACAAGTGACCCAAAATAGTCCCGAGGATTGCAAACAAAAACCTCTTCGTTCTCACAAGTGGCCCAAAATAGCCCCGAGAATTGAAAAACCAAGCTGTTTCCACAAGGCCCAAAATAGCCCGGAAACCAATCTTCACAAGTGACCCAAAATAGTCCCGAGGATTGCAAACAAAAAACCTCTTCGTTCTCACAAGTGGCCCAAAATAGCCCCGAGAATTAAAAATCCAACATGTTTCCACAAGGCCCAAAATAGCCCGGAAACCAATCTTCACAAGTGACCCAAAATAGTCCCGAAGATTGCAAAAATCCCCTCATTCTCACAAGTGGCCCAAAATAGCCCCGAGAATTCAAAAACAAACTTGTTTCCACAAGGCCCAAAATAGTCCGGAAACTAATCCTTACAAGTGACCCAAAATAGTCCCAAGGATTGTAAAACCAAATAAAAATCCAAATCCAAGTCTTTCCCCAAAACCAAAATAACCTCAAATTGCAAACTGTACTCAACACAAAACCAACTTTAGCTAATTGTCAATTGGGTCCCGTCAATAAAATCTGGTACCATCAATTGAATAACCAAATAGTCCTCAATTGGATCCCGTCCATTAAGTCCGGTACCATCAATGGAGTCCACTCAAGCCAAAAGGAATAAGCCCTAGCATAAACACAAAAATCATTTTAGAGACGATTTTCCTAGCCTATTGCATACAATTCTTTAGATCCCTTAATCAGAGGTTCTCGTGAGCGATCACGAGGTAATTAACAATAGGGGCTTGCGCCTATTGGAAAGAAAGGACCCGCAAAATTAATAAACCCTTTTAAGAAGCGACTCTTGTTTTGGTTCTCTTGTTGTCAAGAGAGTCCAGTACAGAGATCGAACCTTGAGGGGGGTGAATCTAAGGCGTTTTCCTTTTCTCGAGGAAACCCGTTCCATCCTTTGAGAGAAATGACGAAAAAGCCCACACAACAAGGAACATTAATTATAAAAAAAACTAGTATACAAGTTAAGTGATGATTAAGTTCTACAAATCATAACTAAGAAGTCACTAACTTAATTGTATATGTATATGTTACTGGAACATAGTACAGTACATGACCCAATGAAATAAATATATGGATAATGTTACGTGTCATTATTTATTTCTTACGTGTTTGATTTCGAGTTTGAGATGGTCCAGTTTCTCCATATGAGGGTAGATTCAATAAATATCGTCTAACGCTGCTTCCTGATAAGGGCTGCTATACGGACTTTATTTATGTTCTCTTGAATTGTGCGGGGAGATACTGATCATCAAGATAACCATATGTCCCTCACTAGTTCACCTAACAAGTGATGATATCCACTGGGGCCGTTGATGGAGATGGATTGTTTGCTAACAACTTATACAATCATCTCTAGATCAAGAAACATGTAATATGCAAGAATAACACATTCCTATCTTGGATTATACAAGGATATTATGTGACATAAGAATTAAAACAATAAGATATTATTTTTTTTATGCAGGATTGAAGTATTGTATTGGTACAATATTTATTTATGCGAATTGAGAATCATAATGTGTTGCTAGATACCGTTTATGATTATTGGAAATAGTGATTTATTTTCCATGGCCAACATAGCATAAATTCTCAAATGGTCACACAAATAGGACTTTAACCATACAGTGCATTATTTATTTATTTATTCACAGCAGTGAGTACTGTGAAAATATGATGGTTTGATTAATTAATTATATACCTTTGTAAACCGTTATAATTAATTAAATCAAAAGAATCATATATAAATATTTTAATGTACATGCTAATCCTAAAATAATTATTAATGAGTTAATAATTATTCTTGTTCAATAATATTTAATATAGTTGTGAGAATTATATTAAATAAATAGGTCTAATTTATCAAGTCTAATTGAGCCGAATGGAATGCAATTAAAATGCCCATTAAATATATGATTTAATATGTTAAATGCCATGTAATTAGTTGAACTAATTGGCCCATTTAAGACTATTAGGAGGCCGGCCACCTATTGACCTAAGTGTAATTAATTACATTACACTTAGGTTAATTAGGAAATTGAGTATTAAAAGGTGAAAAAGATTTCGGCCAAAAAATCTAACCTAATCATTTTCTCTCCTTTGCTCTAATTCTGTGGCCGCCACCCTAATCAAAGGGAAATAAAGAAAATTTGTTTTCTTTGTCTTCTCTCTGCATCCTGTAGGAGCTCATGTGGTGAGCACTAGTTCCACTTAATTAAACAAGTTGATTAATTAAAATAGAAGAGAGGATTAACCTTGTTCTAGGTGTGCTAGCACATATTATTAGAACTTGGTTAAACTTCTAGGTGGACTCGAGGCGATTGCCGGCGACTTGGTGGTGGAGACGAGCATGCCACCGACTCCAAAGCAAAGGATTCGAACCTTCTAGTTACGATACTAGAAGAGGTAACCTCCTATACTTCTTGCTTTAAGTGTTAAATTATTTGCTTGACTAGATCTGTTATTTGCAATTCTTAAATGCTTATTAATTGTTAATAAAAAATTAAAATTGCACAAGGACATGAGTTCCTAATAATTTTTTTCTCTATTCTGCATTTTAAGAAATTATCAAACAACTAAAAAACAAAATACTACGTAAGAAAATACAAAATTAAGAAAACTTGATGTGTAATTAATTTATAGTGTATATCAAGAGGATCTCATTTCTCCACTATTAAACAGATTTAGTTCAAAATCAAAATGAGAATAATGTACCATATCAGGAGGATCTTATTTCTCCATTGCTTAATGTGAAGGCTGAAACACACAGCATTGTACCATACCATGCCACATACAACCCATCGTCCCTGCTATTTTTCTAAAATTTTCTCTCCCCCCTTATTTCCGCAGAACAAATACATCCTCCCTCTCTTTCTGTTCCGACGAAGCCTCGCATATTTAACTGCCAAAGATCCAAATCCCGTCGCGCGTCTGCTTCTTCTGAGTCGCGATCCCGACTCCCCCGACTCGCCACTGCACCACCTCTGCGTCTCTTTGGATCCGTAGTAAGCAGTAACTCCCCCACTGTTCAACAGATTCAGTTCAAAATCAGAGGGAGGGGAAAAAATAGGCCACCATGTGTGGAATTTTTGCATACTTAAACTACAATGTCGGGAGAGAAAGGAGGTACATATTGGAGGTGTTGCTTAATGGCCTGAGACGATTGGAGTACCGTGGGTACGACTCATCTGGAATTGCCATTGATTCTGATACAAGCTCGGTGACGCAAAGTAAGAGTAAACCATATGATACTGCACAGCCTGTGGTGTTTCGTCAGGAGGGAAAGATTGAATCGCTGGTCTCGTCAGTCTATACAGGTCCATTTCAGAGATTCGCATCCTCTGGATGGCCATCCAGTGGATGGTTCGATCTCAGCCGTCTGATTTAATCCCAATGGCTATAAATGCCCCGTGCATGATACTAAGATTGATAGGCCCGAAAAAATCTAACCGTTTAGATTAAATCAGACGGCTCGTATCGAAAGACGTCCACTGGATGGTTGAATAACAACCATCCAGAGGATACGCTCTAACCATTTCAGTCCCCTTCTTTTATATTTTTCTCGTCTTTCTATTTATTCTGTCAGCTCATAACTGTAGTGGGGGAAAATTGACTATTTTGACCTAGTATTTTATGATTGTATAGTCTACTGTGCACTCAGTTAGGAATGAATCCATTCCAGACATTTATTTACCATTTTTAAGAACATTTCCCTTATATCTGATTTCCAGAGTAGATATGAATTTAGGAAGGTCATGCAGGGTCCAGAATAAACGTCACAAAATTTAAATGTAGACAAAAACCTCTATTCATAAAAAAAAAACAAATGATATTATTAGTTTACATAAAGTAGAAAGAAAAATTGATCTTTTGGCTGGTTCTGGCAAACAGCTACTGCCAATTTTTCCTTTTGAATTGAACAAACGTTGCAGTTTCGATAATTTGGAATATAGATACATCAATTTCTAATTATAATTGCTTGAGAAATTAATTTGCAACTTTGATTCTGGTAGAGTATCAGTTGCTAAGCCAACTAAACCAGGAGAAGAGGAATGATATTTTTTAAGTAGTAGAAGTTTGTTGTTACACATCGCAATTAGTATAGCGTAGGTAATGCTAGGGGATGATATTAAAATGCTGAAAATGGTATACAGTCACTTTTTAAAATTATGAAATCCAATTCCAAATTATAGCATTTGAAGGTGTCAATCGCAACGGACTCCTATATGCAGACACACTGAATTTGGTAAAGGAACAACTAAGTTTGGGAGTGAAAGGTAGAAGAGTTCAATTTTTCTGACTATATCAATAGTCGTCAGAATTAGGAGGACAATGAAATTATTCTGGTGGAGTACAATTTGTCCATAAAAATGAATTTGCTTTTTAGCTGAAAGTTTAATTTTTGGTTCAACAGAGGTTGATCAATTGAACTTAGATCTTGAAAAGCCGTTTTTGGTACATGCTGGGATTGCACATACAAGGTGGGCCACACATGGTGTGCCAGCTCCAAGAAATAGCCATCCTCAATCATCGGGTGAATTTGACGAGTTTCTGGTGGTTCACAATGGTATTATCACCAATTATGAGGTTCGTCTCTTTTCTCTTTCATGACTACACATTGTTTTGTTTGTTTATATATTTATTATTATTATTATTATTATTATTATTTTGTAGATCAAGGGGTTGGGGGGTTATTGAGCATAGGGGTTGGAATCAGTTTTGCTTAAGCAAATTCTAAAGTGTCGTGCCATCCTTAATCATAAATAGAATTTTATTTATAGTTAACTATATGTATAACTAAATATGTGTATTTTTGTACTTCTTTATATTTTCTATAATATTGTTTAGTTAACATACCTTGGGTCTAGGGGCACCCAACCTTCTGTAGTGTTATTTGCATATATTATTGTATTTCTTTATATTCAGTACTCTTTGGATGTATGTGGGTAAGAAGTAAGTCCTGTTATCGCCTCCAGGTCATATGTGCATTTAACAATGCTGGCACAGAATGTTCAGAGCTTTGACTTCTGTAGTTGATATTAAAGAATTTGGATTGATTTCTTCCTGATAATAATATATTGACTGAACATACATATAATGCAAAATGAACATTGTGATTGGATTTTTGTCAGCATATTAATTACATATTAGGAAACTCATATTAAATTTCCAAAAACTTGGACATTTAAGTGCAATAAGATGAAGTAAAATTCTAGATTTTCCTTTCATTTTTTTCAGGTTTTGAAGCAGACACTAGTTCGCCATGGTTTCACATTTGAGTCTGATACGGACACTGAAGTGATTCCCAAACTTGCAAAATTCGTGTTTGACAAAGCCCGTGATGGAGAAGGTATATATCTTTGGAAAAAAGCTTCTATTTTTTTTAAAGAAAAAAGTCTAGTTCTTATAATGAAGCATACTATTGGATATCTTTTATTCGAGCAAGCAAAATTGGGTAGTGCTGATTGATCCTTTTATTTGATACACATAGAAAATTGAAAGCCTGCTAAAAGTTAAAATATATCAAGCCATTACCAGGTAAAAAGTTGACCTGCTTTAGATTTTGTATCTCCCTTTATTCCAGCTGTTCCACATTTTGTCTTATTGTGTATCATGTTTTTTATTATCTGGTGTCGGTTGGCATGTATCTACCTCGTTTTTGTGCTTGAATAAATTAGGCTGATTGATCCTTTTATTTGATCCGCATAGAAACCTGAAAACCTACTACAAAGTTGGAAAATTTCAAGCATTATCGAGTAAAGAGTTGACCTGCTTTGGATTATGTATATAACTTTATTCCAGCTGTTCCTAAATTATTTTCTTCTTATTGCCATGTCATCATTTTTTAATTATTTGGCGTCTACAAGATGTGCAGATATATATATATATATATATATATATATTTTTGTACTTGTGCTTAATTACACTGTTTAAGCTCTATAAGTTGACCTTGCCCATGTTCTACTATTTCTTTAAATTGTCTTCAAAGGAGGTGTTACCTTCAGCCAAGTGGTAATGGAGGTCATGAGACAGCTAGAAGGTGCATATGCTCTTATCTTCAAAAGCCCTCACTACCCAAATGAGTTGATTGCCTGCAAGCGAGGCAGTACCCTTTTATTAGGTGTCAATGTAAGTAGTGTTATCCTTGTGCATTTATCACGTGTATGGAAAATAAAATTTTATTAGACTTCTGTTCTATGTATGTGTAATGTAATATAAATTATAATGAGTGGGTATTCTTAAATTAATTATGGGGAAATTTTTGTGTGCATTTGTCACATGTATGGCAAACAAAATTTGTTAAGATTTCTATAAATGTGTAATGTAGTTTAATAGATCTTTTTAAATTAACTTGTGGTGAAATTCTTGTATGCTTTTGACCATACAGGAATTAGGTGGTGAAACTAGCAGACATCTATTCCATGATGTAAAAGCCCTAACTGCAAATGACAAGCCGAAGGAACTTTTCTTTTCCAGTGATTTGTGTGCTATTGTTGAGCACACCAAAAATTATGCAGTCATTGAAGACGATGAGATTGTTCATATAAAGGTTATTTTGTTCTTAGGGCTCAGCTTTGTCCCAACTAATTATATTTATTTTGAACTCTCTCTCTCTCTCATTTTTTTTTCCCTTTCTGTTCTTATGTGATATAGTTATAATATATACTCCATACTATTTTTTTGTAAATTTGTGTAATTGTTAACATATTATTCATTAAAAGGATGGCAGCGTGTCTATATTGAAGTTCAATTATGAGAAAGAGAAGCCAGCATCAGTACAGCGAGCCCTGTCAGTATTGGAAATGGAGGTTGAACAGATAAAGAAAGGGGACTTCGACCACTTCATGAAGAAGGAGATCCATGAACAGCCTGATTCTCTGACAACATCCATGAGGGGCAGGCTGAAGGATGGCGTGGTTGGGTTAGGTGGCTTAAAGGATCATATGAGAACAATCCGTCGTAGCCGTCGGATCATCTTCATTGGCTGCGGCACAAGTTACCATGCCGCTCTCGCTGCTAGACCCATTATGGAGGAGCTAACTGGTGAATTTTGCTTGTATATTATTATATAATGTCTTGTGCTACTTGTTATTTTTCCCTGTTTTTTCTGTTACTCTTATTGTACCTGCAAAAAAAACAACTTTTAACCAGGGTTTTAATATTTGACTAACCAGTAACCACATGTAGTTAGATTAGTTTATTGGATGTTTAATAACATGTTCACGATTTTACCCTCATGAACTTATTTATTTTCATTGGAGTGGTCCAACTTCACAATTGTTAGTTAGAACTTGATTATTTTTTACTATCGTTGGGTTTAATTGTGTTAATATGACTTGCTAGGGCAATGTGGCCATATCACTGTACTTTTAACTTGCCTTATTTGGAAAGAACAGCAGGTCTATTTGGTTGGGTTAAAAATGCAGTAGTCAAACCAGTCCTGCATTTCTTTACTTCAGCCTTATCCAAGCTTGATCTCTGTAGGTTCATTAATGAAATTGAATGAATTAGTTAGATTACAAGATTAATTGCATGATTTGTATATCCATAATCATTACCATGGATTCATCACATGAAAGGAACTAATTTAGTTAAAATTTGTTGTCAGATATTCCTGTTACAATGGAAATCGCAAGTGACATGCTGGACCGGAAAGCCCTTATATTTAAGGAGGACACAGCTGTCTTTGTGAGCCAGTCTGGCGAGACAGCAGATACTCTGCTTGCACTCGAGTATGCCCTACAGCATGGAGCGCTGTGTGTTGGTGTGACCAATACTGTTGGTAGCACGCTGGCCCGCAAAACACACTGTGGGGTCCATATCAATGCTGGCTGTGAGATTGGTGTTGCTAGTACAAAGGTATGTCTGCTATTTGCTAATAGGATCCTTGATCTAACAGTGCAGGCTTGGGCTGCATGTTCTCAACTCAATACAGTTCTGTTGAGGCGAATTTATTAGACTAGTGGTTAAAGTCAGGAATTAGTCAGGTCATGTTGACTCTCACTGACATGCTGGTGCTTAATTTAGTTTTCTGTTAAAATAAAGTGCTTGCCTTCCAAATAGGCCAACATTTTCTCGATGACATGTACTGAAAAAGGACAAAATCAAAACATTGTACAAAACCCTGCAAATTTGAAACTTGGTAATTGTAACCAAATGGATTAACTTGACCTGACCTAGCTTAATAACTCGGGTTGGCCCAACGTAATTTTAATAGCATAAAATTACTGACCCTGAGCTTACCCTGACCCAACTTACTGCTACTCCTACGCCTATCCCAGCCATGTGGATCTACTGCTGTTATATGGAATTGAATTATTGATGAGGGGTTGGTTCTGGCGTGGAGAATTTCTCTATCTTGACCAATCTGTGATTTTCTTGGCAAGTTTGCCTGCAAAATACAACAGAAAAGAAAAATATTGTCAGTTTCAACACAGCTTTGGATTGTTTCCAGAACTTAAGAAAACTGAATTCTACAATCTCCCACTTTTTTATTACTGTAGAACCTATATGCACAACACAATCTAAACATTTGACAAGATCACAAGGCCCAGTAGTGAAAAGGTGCTCACTTTTAATTGGCATCTGTTCAGTGCTGTTGATCACCTTCATCTTTTTTAATGGTTTTTCTCCATTTTGTTTCCTTTTTCTTTTGCTTTTTTTCAGGCATACACATGCCAGATTGTAGTGATGGTTATGATGGCATTAGCTATTGGATCTGACAAAATGTCTACCCTAGCTCAGAGGGAAGCCATTATTGCTGGTCTGATAAAATTACCAGGTAGTTTTTTTAAAAAAAAAATCCCTTGTAAATAGAATTTTTTTACTTCCAAGACTTCCTTAGTTCCTTTCTTTTCATCTCGGAAATGAAAAGCAAAATGAAAGGAAGAAAAATGATGTAACAGTTGCACGGGCGCACAGCTGTCGTGTATATGGAAAAGAAAAAAATGATTTAAAATTTTGCAGTAATTGCCTTCATAACTAAAAAAGGGAAATTTTAGCTGGTTATATACCAGAAAAGTTTCCAAAACAAAACCAGTGTGCCAGCATGCCACACCATGACAGGCTGAAACATCTGACACACCAATTTTTTTTTTTTTTCTAGAGAAGGTTCATGACGTTCTGAAACTTGATGGTGAAATGAAAGCTCTAGCCCAGTCGCTGATTGATGAGCAATCTTTGCTGATGTTTGGGAGAGGAAATAATTATGCAACTGCCCTTGAAGGTGCATTAAAGGTGAAGGAAGTAGCACTAATGCATAGTGAAGGCATGCTTGCAGGAGAGATGAAACACGGTCCCTTAGCATTAGTGGACGAATATCTTCCTATTATCGTTATTGCCACCCGCGATGATTCTTTCAGGTTGTTTATTGTGACATATAAGTGACCATTGCTTTCTTGTTCCTTTTTTTTTATTGTATAATTATGTATTTTTACTTTTAATTCTTATACTTAAAGCAAGCAACAATCGGTAATTCAACAACTGCATGCACGCAAAGGACGGTTGATAGTGATGTGCTCCGAGGGAGATGCCTCCTTGGTTTGTCCAGATGGTCGCTCCAGGGTTATTGAGGTCCCTCAGGTCGTTGATTGTCTGCAACCTATTATTAACATCATTCCTATGCAGGTATACACTCTCTTTAGCTGTCATTTTTTTTTTCAGTATGAAGCACTGTTAGACTGGAACTTGTGAGGATTGTAGTTTGGTTGGGTCAGAGATTGGTTGTTACAAGTTATAGTTCCTGGCTCTTCTTTTCACATAGTACGAATGTTAATTTCTTGTGTCCTTACATGAACTGAAACTTCTGGCCTTAAAGAGATGACCAATCGTAGACACAGCTTCCATGATAGTAGTTTACATGCTTGTTGATTATAATATACCTTTGGATCCTATTTCAAATTTTATTTGGTTTCTCTTGATATATTTTCCACATGTTACCTCTTCTTTGCAACCCTATGCATCTCCCACAGGCAGTTTGACTAAAGCTGGAACGAATTTGTTATTTTTAGGGTGATTTGTTCCTCATTCTATAGCTATTAGTCTTGAATATAAAATAGTCTGATATAGTTACTTTTCTTATGAAATTACAGTTACTGGCATACCACCTCACTGTTCTAAGGGGATATAACGTGGACCAGCCAAGGAACCTAGCTAAGAGCGTGACTACTCAGTGAGGAAAAATGGAACACAGCATTAGTTACGTCAATTTTAGTTTTTTTTAATATCTACGTCATTTTTAGTTACCTGGTTGTGCTGCTGTGGAAAAGCTGATTTGAAGTGTCTTAGAGCTTGTGCTCTTTCCAGCTATCTTGTAATTTGTTTATAACTTGCTCTTTATATTACAACCTATACGCACCTTGTTAACCAGTTCTCTCTTATATGTTGTAAATTCTATTATATGGATCTATTCTACTCGATAAATGACAAATGGATTCCGCTACTTGGGTTGGTCTGGAATTTCATGGGAAGTGGGTTAATTTTGTATGAAGCCCAAAATGGTTTAAAATTCAAAGAGAGATATTCAAACCTGGTTATTAGGGGTGAAAACCGTCACCGTTTCGACCGTCCTTTCATTTCGTCCAAAACGAAATGAAATGGTTAAAGATTTTTTATTGTGTTTAAAAAATGAAACAGTTAACGAAAGTTTGAAACGGTTTCGTCCATGTGTATTTTCGTGGTATTTTTGTGATTTCAACACAAATGGGTGATCAGTTTCGTTTTAAAGCGAAACGGTGAACGAAATCAACCGTTTTTGTGGTCGTTTTAGACGTTATGCAGCCCTACTGGTTATATTTATACGTTGTAAATTCTAATGGGTTAACTTATTAAGTAAATTTGAACAAATTTGACAAAAATGAACTAAATCATTCTGGCATTCAGTGAACCGTCAAATATATTGTAAATTCTATTATTTTTTGCATGGAGAGATTCTCTTAAGATTCTCAGTTCAAACATCAAATGTTACTATTGTTGAGACGGTTTATCCATTTGCAACGCTGATATGTAATCAGAGTATCGACCCAAATATGAAGGTTCCGTTTAGGGGAAATTGTAAATCATTCTATTGCACATATTTTAGAGGAGAGAGAGGACTATCCTAACCGAATCAATACCAAGCTCCACGTGGCCAAATCTCAAGCCCACAACAGGTCACAAACGAGGAGGAGGAAGTAAAAATTTTTCATGTTCTCTTCCAAAATATCACCAACAAAACCCAAAAAAAAATAGAAAAAAAAACTTCCTCTTCGCTTATTAATAGGAAAAAAATATCACTTGATTAGTCATTTGTAAGAGTCAGCACTCAGTATGGCTATGCACTTGGGATGTGGCTCTCTCTCTACCTCCTCTCCGCTTCTCTCTCATGCCATAAGCAGCCCCTGCTTCTCAGTTCCTCTCTTCTTCAATTGTTTCTCTGGTAACTCTCCAGTACCTTAAGTTCAGTCGATATTCCTTGCCTTCAATTTTGAGCGATCTGTTCTTGGTTTACTATAAACCATTATTTAGTATTTAAACTTTTGTTTTACCAGCAAAGAATCAGGATGCGTGCCACCAATTGAGAACTTCTACTTCCTCAATAAATGGAGCTTCTAGAATAGATAGAAAAAGCTCGTTCTCTTTTATTGCTAGAAGTGGTAGCTCATCTTCATCAAAAGGCAGTGAAACGGATGCAAAATTGACAGATGAACAGGAGGTATGTTATTAGTGGTCAGAAATATTGTGATGTGCACCTCACAAAGATTGTACAAAACATTGGGCTTAGTTGGAAAATAGCTGAGGATTTTGGGTCTTTCAATGGAAATTTATATACTGAGACAAGAGCTTGTTAGTAATATGTACTGACTGAAATCATTACCATAAGTATGTGCGTTGATATCAATTGGCAAAAAAAATTCAGAAACATTAGTCAACTTGATTCTTTATTATCTTTCATGAATATTACTTTTGGACAGTAACACTCTGTTTGTTGTTTTTGCTTTGGGAAATGTGAAGTTCCAAAAGTAAGGCAATAGGTACCGGGTTCTGGTACTGATTTCTGGTATATCAGTCTAGTTGTAATATTTTTGTAATACCTGTGCTGTAATACTTTTCTTCTGTTAATAAAATTGCTCATATGGCAGTTAAATGTTTTTTTTCTATATTTTATAAGAATCATCAGGCGTATCTCATTTTTCGTGTGTCTGTTTTAGATCTGACTATTGCAGGTTTTCATATCCTAAATTAAAATTAGCCTAATTATTTTTCTTTCAACAGTTTGGATATTCAAGAAAAGATGTGCTATTGATTGGCGTTGGGGTCACAGCCGCTGGTTATGGTCTTAAATATGGTCTGGAGGTGAGTGGTAAAAATGCCCTATGGATAGGTTTCTCTTTTGTGAATTCAATTTTTTTTTCCCTTTCACTTATGTGCTTTTTGTAGTGCACAGTTTCTAGGAGTTGATCCTTTGCAAGCGGGAAATGTGGTTCAGTTAATAATTGTTTTGGGGATGACAATTGGATGGATTGCAAGTTACATGTTTCGAGTTGCAAATAAGGACATGACTTATGCAAAACAGCTCAAAGATTATGAGAAAAAAGTCATGGAGGTACAACGATTTTCCTTTCCTTTTTTTTTTTGGTGAAACGGCAGCAAATATTTTAGCACCCAATATTTTATGACTAATTTGTAAAGCTCGGGTGAAAAATTTAATGTTATGTTAAGTATACAAACATGATTTGCTTCTTGATTTTTTTTTAAAGAAATTAAGTCCACACACCAAACAAACTGAACCCCTTCGGGTTTGTAAGATCATATTTACTACTGCAAGAGCAGGGGAAATTTGTTAACAAATGAAATATAATGTATCTTTCTTAAAAGTAAAATATTGGGGTTATATGAAAAAAGATCTTTGGTTTTCTCGTTTTTAATAACAGTCTTTCTGAACCCTTACAAATTTTTTCGGTTACAGAAAAGGTTAGAAAGTCTATCAGAGGCAGAATTGGCAGCATTGCTTGAGCAGGTAGAGGAAGAGAAAGGGCGCGTTGGCAAATCGTGAAGGCTTTTCCTAGTAAAAGCCTATACTTTGTATTGCTTTATTCTTGCTACTAAAAAGCAAGAGAAAAAAACCTTTTTATTAGTTTCATGAAGAATCACCTCTTTGTTATATCATACTTCTCAGTTTAGCAGAAACAATTACCAGAATTTTTTTAATTTCATACGCTACAAGTTCGCATTGCATGAAATAGAGCTGTCGAGCCACAAGATATTTGACTATTGTTGAATAAGTAGTCTGTCGTTGGATAAAATCTGGTCCAGGTCTGATAAGTACTCTATTTGACTCTAGCTGTCGAGCCAAATTTTTAATCTAATTACTTACACCCAGACCAACACCTCTTAATTAGATTACATTTGGTAAGTACTCTATTGTTGGATAAAACACATAAAGACTCTATTTTTGTGTGGCACATGCAAACGAATTTGAAATTACCTTGATTGTATATATACTTTTTTTTTTATAAATATTGAAATTTCGAAATTTTATATAAAAGTAAAATAATTTAGCCGAAATACCATAACCAAAAATACACACGCACAGACTTTCTTTTACATACAAAATGGTTGCATTAGTGAAAAATAATAAATGCCAGCAAAATGATAATTATTTACAGAAGCTTATGCTTCTTACTCTCTTTGAATTACAATCTTAACGTGTTGTGGTGTGTCGTGTCAAACACAAATGTGTTTAGCACCATGTCGTGTTGTGTTGACACGGATTATATTTGCAATCGTGTCGTGTCGTGTTGAGTGGAGGGAAATGCCAACACGACACGGAAATTGACACAACACAGTTGGTAACCGTGTTAACACGCCACGTCACAGTTGTGTCAACCATGTTGAATCGTGTTAGAACCTTATTATTCCTTTTTTCATAAAAATTGCCAAAAATTATTAAAAATTATTTAAAAACTGAAAAAAATCTAAAAAAATGAAATAAAATTTTGAGATTCGTTTTCTACATTAGAATTGTTCTTTTTGATATTTCATGATAAAATGTATTACTAAAAAATAATAGAAATCAGATGATGTTAACTGGTAATAACTTGGATAAAAAATTATATGTTTTTATGATATTTTTTGCTTAAAATTTCAAATAATCCATCACTATTAATTGTTATGTATGGATAATTTCGTGCTATGTTAAAATTTTGAATTTAAAAATTATAAAAACATCTGAAATTTCAAATCAACCTTATTTTTTTTATAATGCATTAATATTTTTATACTATTTATTTAATTTTAAATTTTAAAATTAAAAATATATATATGGAAACGTGTTGTGTCGTGTTGTAACTGTATCGTGTCAAATCGAATCGTGTTGAACCGTGTTGTGTTAAACCTTGTCACTTTACTAAAAATGCCAACATGACACAGTTTTAACACGCCACACCAACACACCCTTGTCGTGTTAAATCCGTACATGTGGCGTGCTGTGTCGTGGTAACATGAGTATGTACCGTGTCAACACACCAAACACGCCACAATTTTTAATTCACTACTCCAACTTTTGTCCCAATTCTGGCCGTTTGGATAGCTTAGGAATAAGAGAAATAGTCTATTTCTAGGCGGAAAATATTGGGAAGTGTGTAATTTTGTGAAGAGTTTAAATGGGTAGGAATAAATGCTTGTTTCTTTCTCTAAATGCATGCGTTGAAATTTTTGCTGTTTTACTGAAATAAAAATTGAAGTATTTTTTGATGCAAATAAAACGTCAATGATTGCATGTGTTTTTTGTTGTCACTATAAACTTGCTTTCAAAAAAATTAATTACCGAGTTGTCAAGACAAGATTCCTTTAAAAGTTAAAACCGAAGAAAAGAATCTAACGGTTTAAAATTGTTTGCCAGAAATTATCCCTCGCCCATCAAATCTCCGACGTTGCTCACTCATGTATTCATTAAAAATTTTGCAGTTTTACTGAATATAATAAAAATTGAAGTATCTGATGGAGATAGATTGTCAACGCAAGTGCTTTTAATTTAATGTCACTATAAACTTGTTTTCAGAAAATTAATTATAGAGTTGTTTCAAAGATTAGAAAGACAAAAATACTGCTGTTATTCCTTTACCAAACCGATAAAAAAAGAAGAAGAAGAAGAATCGAACTGTTCAGAAATCAGAATTGCTTCTCCGAAATTCTCTCCCACCCATCGCCATCAAATCTGCCTGCGACGTTATCACGTTACTCCCTCATTTATTATCCAGAAACAAAAAATAATAAATAAAGAAGTAAGAAATTCACAAAGGAACAGAAACAAAAGCCCACAAAAGCCCGGCCCAGTTCCAAGCATCGCCTCTTACGAAGTGCTAAGCGCGAAGAGCTAGAGGAAGAGAGAAGAGATAGAAGTAACGCTGGATCGAAAATGGAAAAGGTCGAATCTATTCTCGCTTGAGCTCGTGTGAATCCGTTGAGGTAATTTTTTTGATAATTCTCTGTTTTCCGTTAAAACTGTGTTAAATTTTTAGGTCGCTCTTTTCATTTCAGAGGAGAACTCCATTTAGGTTCATTCGAGCAGGATATTCGGGGTTTAGTGATTGAAATCTCCTCTGATCAGTTTAAATTTTGATTCCTCGAGCTGTTTTTTGCTCGGATTTTGACTTTTATTTAGTTCAGAGCTCCTCCTAGGGTTTGTTTCATTAGTTAATTCCTCCTCAATTGCAAGAATTAAGCTGCTTGTAATCTGGAAGAATAGTATCCACTGAAGATTCATCTGTTAGCAAAATTTAGTTATTCTAATGATGTTGGTGTGATGCTTATTTTATTTTCTTCGGTAAGTGACTCTGTGTTTTCCTTGCTTATTTCAATAATTGATTTTAGTGCTGGAATAAGATTATAGGTGTGACCCGTGTGAGTACTAGATTTGGCTTTGGTTGTAGAAGTCGCCACCACTAAAATACGCTTGTTGAGCAATGGCTGGAGGACGAACCAGACGAAACAGGTACAGGTCAAACCGATATCGAATTAATTATTCAGAAAATATTTGATTATTAGAATAAAGAGATTTTTCCTGCGACTTTTAATTGTAACTTCATGGTCAAAGTTTCACACAAAAAACACCATTTATTTTCTGTTACAGCAAAATTTCTGTGGACGCACTGGATAGGCCCTCTTCCAGCAAAATGCCTGCGAGCAAAGAGGATGGTCCCTCTATCAGAGAAATACCTATGAACCAGGAGGATGGGTCGAATCAAGAAGTTCTAGATCCAAAACCGATGCGAACACTTGCTCCTATGTTTCCTTCCCCGTTAGGGTTTCACACAGTCACTGAGCCCACAGCCTGCCCTCCTGTGGTTCGTGTGACACCATACACTCCATTCCAGCCGGGACCTGAATCTGCTACAACCCCCAAACCATCTTTCTCTTTCTTTAGCCAACCTGAATCTCGTACCACCCCCAACCCGCCTTTTACTTTCTTTCCTCAACCCTTCTCTCCTCCCAACCCTGTCGCTAATGAGTCTGGGGTCAGACCCACTTCAAACGGGCCCATTAATGCTACCCCTATCTCCTCCTTCAAAACCCCTGTCCCAGTGGCTGCTAACAATCATGAAGAAGATTTAGAAGATGATGAAGAGTATTTTAACACGCATACCTCAACCTCAGGACGAAAGATAAAGCGCCCTGCCCTCCTGTCAGGTGACAATATGTCAGGAAGCAGAGAACTGACTACAGGGGGATCTTCAACACAAAAGGCAAAGCGATCCAAACCTTACCATTTATTCACTGTCCAGGACTTGTCTCTCCAAGCACCGTGTACTGGTGACCCCAGAGAAGACGTAGAAGTGGTTTTAATGATTTTTGATGCGATTCGGAGGAAACTTCTCCAGTTGGATGAAAGGCATGATGCGAGACAGAATGCAAATGTCAAAGCAGGCTCAATCATGACAAGTGGAGATCTTAGAGCAAACATTGGAAAGCGCATTGGGTCTGTACCAGGTGTGCAAGTCGGGGATATCTTTTTTTTTCGGATGGAGATGTGTGTCATTGGCCTCCATGCACAAACCATGGGTGGGATTGATTATATGAAAATTGGGGATGAAGTCGATCCGGTGGCCATTTGCATTGTATCGGCTGGAGGGTATGAAAATGATGAAGATGACCCTGATATCTTGGTCTATACTGGCCAAGGGGGTAAAAGCGATCAGAAATTGGAGAAGGGTAATTTAGCACTGGAGAGGAGTCTTCACAGAAAGAATCCAGTCAGGGTTGTGAGGGGTCTCAAGGACCCAAGCGTACCAGCTGGAAAGATTTACATGTATGATGGGCTGTACAAAATCCAAAACTCGTGGAAGGATACGGCCAAAGGATTTAGTGTTTTCAAATATAAATTGGTACGTGAACCAGGTCAACCTGCTGGATTGTCAGTATTCAAAACGTCTCAAACATGGATAGAAAACCCTAGTTCACGGGGTCGGATTATACTGCCCGATTTGTCATCAGGGGTTGAAAATATGCCCGTTTGTCTTGTAAATGAGGTAGATGGTGTAAGAGGCCCTAATCACTTCACTTATGTGACCCAAGTAAAGTACCTAAAATCACCTGATTTAATGAGGCCATTACCTGGTTGCAGCTGCCTTGGTGTCTGCTTGCCAACTGACCCAAACTGCACCTGCTCTCAATCAAATGGATCTGAATTGCCATATAGTTCGCTGGGCCTACTCGTCAGTCGTAAAACAATGGTTTATGAGTGTAGTACAACTTGCCGGTGCAATAAAAATTGCCGAAATAGGGTTTCCCAAAAGGGAACCAAGCTCCATTTTGAGGTTTTTAAAACAGAAAATCGTGGTTGGGGGCTTCGGTCATGGGACCCAATACGTGCTGGCACATTCATCTGTGAGTATACTGGGGAGGTTGTTGATGGGGCCGGGGTTAACCTTGATGACGAGGAAGAAAACTACCTGTTCAGAGCTGCATGCCCCGGAGAGAAAACGCTGAAATGGAATTTTGGCACTGAATTAATAGGTGTACCTGACACGGGGCCAAAGGAGGTATTTAAACCTTTACCAATAATGATCAGTGCAAAGAACATGGGTAATGTGTCAAGGTTCATGAACCATAGTTGTAACCCAAATGTGTTTTGGCAGCCAGTTTTGTTTGACCATGGTGATGAGGATCGCCCACATATTATGTTCTTTGCAATGAAGCATATACCACCTATGACTGAACTGACTTTTGATTATGGGAATATCAGTGATGATGGGTACGGTGGGGTTCATACTAGTAACCGTAAGAGGTGCTTCTGTGGTTCAGCGAATTGTCGGGGATTCTTTGCTTAGCTTTTTGGTGCAACTGTAGGTATGCACACAGACACTATTTCAATACTTTCTCAACCAGGTTTTGTTATATTAGCCATCACTGCCTGTACCCAGCTTAACTGGTAGATTCTGTTGAAAAGTCCTGTTAATCAAAGCACGGAATGGGGGCAATGGGAATTAACTAAATCGTTAAGCCGTACTGCTGGAGATCTTGCCTAGTTGGATCTCCTTGTTTGCAAGTTTACTGCAATAGGAATTAACTAAATGGTATGCAAGGGTATGTTTGGTAGCGAACGCGAACAAACTGTTCACGCGCCAACCAAACATTTCAAAAAAAAAAAATTGAGAAAAGCGAACAACCTGCTAATTCCCAGTTCTAGGATTTTTGCGAATTGAGAACAGAGAACAAGGACAAGGTGGGTCCCTATTCCTTGTCCTTGTCGTTCACGCGTGTTAACCCAAACATACCCTTATAAATGAACAAATGGAAGAGCATTAATAGTCCAGAAATATAAAGGCTTATTGGTTCATTATTTTTTCTTACCTTGAGAACACTTAACAAGTTAACATCAATTCAGGACCCTTATATGGTGTGAATAACCACACTATTAGGCCATTCTACTGGTGACTCCCAACAAAGTCATATTTTTAGGCTGTTTAGTCTGTGCAATGATACTTTTTTGAGGTCCCTCTAATATGCCAATTCTTTGCTTTCTTTCCTTTTACAGTTTTCCTTGATGATGCCATTGTGCATCCAGAAGCAGTCATTGCCAGACTGATTGGGTTTTTATTACAATATATGGCTCTCACTGGTAGTTCTGAAGATCCCTTTTTTTGTGAAAATATATCTAGCCTCAATTATTTTCATCTGTGGATCTGTAGATCTTTTGTGTTTAGGGTTATTTTTGCTGCTGGGAACTTAGTTTTTGGTGTAATTCTGGAATAGGAATATTGTGACATTTGTGTTTCCCTCTGATTAGAATATTGTAATCTTAGCTTCTTAGTTTTATGTTACTCTAATTATGCACCTTGATTTATCAATTAGCAAAAGAGTTTTAGAAACATTAATCACTTGATTCTTTTTTATCTTGTATGACCATTGTTTCTGGATGCTGACACACTGTTTTTGTTTTTTTTTCTTTTTTTTTTTTGTGAAATGGGAAGTTCCAAAATGTGAAAATGAGGCGGTTGGTACCAGGTTCTGGTGCCGATTCTGGTACAATGGTCTAGTTGTAATATTTTTGTAATACCTATGCTGACAGTGCTGTATTATTTGCGAAATACTTTTGTTGTTCTAATAAATCTCTAGTTGATTCAATCAAAAAAATAAAAAATAAAAAAATAAATCTCTAGTTGTAGTATTTGTAATACCTATGCTGTATTTCTTAGGTAAGATTGGTCTTGAGATCACAGTCGCTGGTTTGGTATTAAATACGGTCTGGAGGTTAGTGTAAAAGTTTCCTATCTATATCTCTTTTGTGAATTAAGTTTTTTTTTTTTCACTTGTGTGCGTTTCATAGGGTGCAGTTTGTAGGTTTTTTTTTTTTTTTTTTTTTTGAGATCTTGACGGCAGCTGTCAAGTGAGAAGAAAGAACTGAAAAGAAAAGAAACACATCTCGCCTATGAAACCCTATTACACCAAACTAAGAAAGCCTAAAAAAACAAATCGCGTTCCTCTTTGATATATCTCGCCACCATATGCGCTGGTCGTTCCTGACCCCTAAATCTGCTGTTATTTCGATCTGCCCAAATAGTCCAGAGCCCGGTTAGAAATATAGTGCTCCATTTAGGCACCGCTATTCCATGCAGGGTATAGGCAAGTTTGGTAGGAGGAATAAGCTTCTTTAAGGAGGAATAACTCAACAAACAAGAGAGGTTTAAACTTTTTTAAGGAGGAAGAACATATACCACTAAGATTGGTGGAATAATTTCTTCCATGGTAGGTCTTGTTATGGATTAGTCTCGAATTTCGAATAATCTATCATTAATTTTTATTGTTAATTATAATTAATATATTATTGTTAATTATTATTATTAAATTATAATATTAATTCTTCTTATCATTATTATTATGACAATAGCTAAGCATGAAGAATAAAAAGTATAATTATTATATTAATTATTATAATTATAATTAACATTGATATATTACGAATAAAAATAATTTATAAAATTATTATTATTAATATTATGATTAATATTTGCAAACTAATGATAGAAATTATAATATTATAATAATTCTTACAAGTCTAATTTTAATACTAGTATATTCTTATTCATTCAATTCACATAACCAAACAACCATGACATAAGTTCTTCCTTTTTAACTTATTCCTCTTAAGTTATTCTTTTAACAAACGCAACCTTAAGGTCTTTTCAGGTACCGAATCACCAATTTCCGGTTTTGGCACACCGCTCATTGGATGAAGGTTCTCCCAAACAGCTTGAGAGAAACTGCAATGAAAGAACAAGTGCATATCATCCTCAATGACAGGAGAAAGAGCAGAGCGCACAACCCACTTGAATTTGCACATTTCTTTTCAGCAAGACCTGTTGTGTCAGAAATTTTCCTTGAGTAGAAGTAAGCTGAAAAGTTTTACTTTTTGGAGATAGGTTTGTCCGTTTGTAGGGGCTTGATCCCATTGCAAGCAGGAAATGTGGTACAGTTAGTAATAGTTTTGGGTCTGGTAATTGGTTGGATTTCAACTTACTTGTTTCGAGTTGCAAATAAGGGCATGACTTATTCAGAGAAGCTCAAAATATCATGTAAAAAAAATCGCGGAGGTGAAATGGGCAGCAAATATTTTGGCACTTAAATTTTTTTTTTTTTTTGTAATTTGCAAATATCATGTTACGCACACAAAATTATTTGTTTTTACAAAATTGAATCGAAATTGTTTTTACCACTTTTGTTTGCTTTGCGTTTGTAAGATGATGTTTACTACACTATGAGCAGGGTAAAATTGTTAACAATTGAAATAAGGTAAATTGTGCAGTGCGCTTCTATATGGGCTGAAATTATATCGTTCATAGATCATTGTTCAAAAAAAAGTTGGCGTACCGTATAACGTCCTAATAAATATTGTCTTTTCTTATTTAAGTAAAATATTGGGTGTATATGAAAAAATCTGTGTTTTTTTTTATTTTAACAATTGGCTTTCTGAACCCTTACAATTTTTCTTTTTCTGTTTGCAGAAAAGATTAGAAAGTCTATCAGAGGCAGAACTGGCGGCATTGCTTGAGCAAGGTGCCAGGAAGAGGAAGAAAACAGGCGTCTTGGCAAACCGTGATTACTTTCCCAATAAAAGCTCATATTTTGTCTTAATTTATTATTGCCAGTAAAAAGCACGATTAAGCCTTTTTATTGATTACTAGAAGAATCCTCATTGTTGCATCATACTTCAGTTTATTGGGAAAAAGTAATCAGCTTTTTAACTTTTCCTATGCCAGTAGTTTACAGTTTACACTGCATGAAATGGGGCTATGGCCTATGGAGCCACGAGATAAATTTGACCAATTTGACTTAATACGGTTCGATTTATTTAATTAAAATTTTGATAGGTTTACTAATTTGACTTTAGTTTACAACAAACTTCTGAAGATAATGCAATACCTTTTGGGTGTGTTTGGTATGAAGTTTGAATAAGTCTTATTCTGAATAAAATTTATTCGGGATGAAATCAAATGTATTTTGAATAAGCCTTATTCCGAATAAGAGCTTATTTAACTCCTTATTCTAATATCATCTATATGGTGGAATTAGAATAAAGAGTTGAATAAGCCCTTATTCAAAATAAGACTTATTCAAAACGTGTTTGTATTTTCAATGTGAATATATTGTAAAGGCTATTAGCATGTCGAAAGAGATGCATTTGTGTCTGAAAATTATTTAACATGTAAATGTTTAAGAATAAATTTTCCTCTATAGATTTCTTTTTCCTAGACAAAGTACAAGAAACTTACCTACTTAATAGTATTTTTTAAAAAAAAAAAACGATCTCGAGCGTCCAGTCAATGGTGCTGCTAAATGTTTATTCGTTGTAGCTTTTCGTGCTAATCATATTTATTTGCTATAAACAATGTAAATTACAAATAATGATGTAATTATACATGTGAAAGATCCCTTTTTCCGCTATTGAAATCGAGCGTGCATTTCTTAGATGAAATAGCCAAATAGTTCTCTTCTCCTTGAATTGAAATCCAAAATATCATGATAAAAAACGCACAAAGACTTCCTCCGTTTGCACATGCAAAATGGTTATATCAATGAAAAATAACAAAACAAACAAAGCCAGCAAAATATCAACTACTTATCTTATCTCCAATTATCTTTCTCTGAGCACATTAAAGTTCGCATCATGACACTATGGCTCTGTTTGGATTGGTGCAGGAATAAAAAAATAGCTTCTTTCTACTCCTACTTTATTATAAATAATTCAAACTCTTCACAAAGTTATACATTTCTCAATACTTCTTTCCTTATTCCTCTTATTCCCACACCATTCAAACGGAACCTATGTTATTTACACGAAGCATTTACCATAATAAAAAGAATAATAAACTCAACTTAGCACCTCTTATGAGTTGTGATAGAGAATATTATCACGTGGCAACCTAAATCTCTCCATGTTTTTTTTTTTTTTGGGTGGAGAAATTGCTAAAATGATGGAAAGTGCTTTTCTTTTTCTTATTCTTTTTCCATTTTTTTTTAAAGAATTTTTTTTGCGAGGCGTTACGCACGATGATCTTGTGAATCGCTAGATCAATCTCTGACTAGTGACAACTATTTGGACTAAGTGTTTTTCATATGAGATGTTTTTAAACTTTCAAATGAAGGGGTTTGAACGGCGGGATTTGTCTAATTAGTATGAAACCTTATTAAAAAGGAAATGAATGAACTTTAAAAAATTGTTGACACAAAAAATTCAACATTTCCTGGTAGAAAATCATAGCTTCTTGAAAATTACAACGAAATTAGTTTAGATAAAATTTTCAATTTAAATAGGTTACATATTACATCAATAGATAAACTAAGGAACAAGT
The DNA here is from genome assembly GCA_028095005.1 of Rhynchospora pubera. Taxonomy (NCBI): domain Eukaryota; kingdom Viridiplantae; phylum Streptophyta; class Magnoliopsida; order Poales; family Cyperaceae; genus Rhynchospora; species Rhynchospora pubera. Next base: position 204,984,327 of record CM051462.1, on the reverse strand, counting down.
AATACCACTACGGGAAAAAGGACCTTCTGTAACGGCACTTCTGTAACGGTTTTTGAAATAACCGTTACAGAATAGTGAGGCATTAGGCGGGAAAATTGGCGCCACAAATCTGTAACGGTTATTATGAAACAACCGTAATAACATTTCCGTCATGGTCAGGAAAAAAATGCATCAAGCTTCTGTAACGGTTGTTGGATAATAACCGTTACAGATTTCTTATATTCTGTAACGGTTATTATCCAGCAACCGTTACAGAAAAGAAAAAAGAAATATATAAATATCAACCATCTTTTGTAACGGTTATTAGTAAATAACCGTTACAGTAGGTTAACGTTTTTTTTTATTTTTTATTGATTCTGTAACGGTTATTTTTAATAACCGTTACAGAAAAATTCTGTATTTAATTAGGTCTTCCCATCCCAACAAACTCACAGCTAGCGCCGCACTTAACTCTTTTCTGATCTTCTCATTTATTGCGATTTGTGGTGTCCTACTTCACTCCAAAAAAATAGCAAAAATTTTCTAAAAATTCTGAAAAAATAATAATTAGAAAGAGAATAAGAAGGAGAGCAGATTTAAGGTAAAAAAAATTAATTTTGAACCGTATTTTTTATTTTTACATTTTTTTCTTATTTATTTCGATTTTTTCATTAATTTATGGTTATTTTTGTTTTTTTATATATTATAAGATCTCATTGAATAGGAGAAGATCTTACATCGGCCGGATAAGTCGCACGATTCAACGGATCGGAAGTCACACGATTGAAAGTATATAATTTCATGAACTTCTCTTTTTTTAAATTATTTGCATTTGGTTAATAATTTGCATATATATATAGGCATGGATTTTGTATTGTCATATAGGAACCAAATACCGGAACTCAACTGAATTTAGGTCATTGCCCGTCCGAGATTAATCCATTAGGGATTAATCTCGGATAGTACTCCCGGTCGGGAGTACTGCTCTTTGGATACGATCTGTCTCATTTAGGACAGCGAGTTGTACGTTAGATGCAATGTGTTGTCTGAGAAAAATTCGGCGGCATTTCCCTTGTGTTCCCACGGATACGTACGCACGAGCAATCGTGTGTTGGCGTATTCAGGGAACATAAGGGGAAATGCTGCCGAATTTTTCTCAGATAGCACATTACATCTAACGTACGCTCGCTAATGAGACAGAGTATCCAAAGAGCGGGCTAGGATGGTGACCGGTCCGAAAACCTAATATGACAAATTGGTCCGAAACCCTAATAATTTGCATAAATTTTATTGTTCAGATGAATCGGACGTGGATGTACTCAAGTAATCGATGCTCGTCTACATTTTTTAGAGGACTTGAAGAATTTATGGTTTGTGCTAAAGAGAATTTGAAAATGAAAGAAGATGATAAAATGTATTGTCCTTGTCGTGTTTGTCAGAAATTTGTTGAAGTGGTCTAATTTTGAAGAAGTGAAGGCTCATTTGATTATAAATGGATTTCAACCGGATTATAATCGGTGGACACTCCATGGAGAGAATGGGGGGGATAGTACTAGCACAAATGTATTGGATTCTGTGTATGAGGAAGAAAATGTATCATTTTGATGAAATTGATGATATCAATGTATTTGATGATGAGAATGTAGATAATGATAGAAATGTAGATAACTCAGAATTTAATGCCGATTTAGATGAAATTGTGAACAATGTGGATGAAAATTTTGTTGATAATGTTGAAATTTTTGGTATGTTACGTGAAGAAGATAAAATAGCTTTATATCCTGGTTGTGAATTGTCAAAACTTAATGTTGTTTTCAAACTGTTCAATCTTAAAGCCAAAAATGGATGGAGTGATGCAAGTTTCACATCTTTGCTCAAACTATTACATAAAGAATTTCTTCCAAAAGATAACCAGTTGCCAGATTCAATTTATAAGGCTAAAAAGATGTTATGTCCTTTAAAAATTGGAGTTGAGAGAATTCATGCATGTCCAAATGACTGCATATTATTCCGGAATGAGTACGGAGACTTGCATAAATGTCCAAAGTGTAATGCGTCACGGTATAAACCGAGGGACGATCAAATTGAAGATGAAGGTAGTAAGGGACCAGCTGCAAAAGTGGTGTTTTATCTACCAATAATACCAAGATTCCAGCGGCTTTTCTCTAACGCGAAGGATGCCAAATTGTTAAGATGGCACGCAGACTGCAGGAAAAAAGGCGATGGCATGCTCAGACACCCAGCAGACTCTCCAGATTGGATAAATATAGATAGGGAATTTGAAGATTTCGGCAGTGAACCTAGAAATTTGAGATTGGGTTTATGTACAGACGGGATGAATCCTTACGGCAACATGAGTAGCCGGCAGACTACGTGGCCGGTCTTGTTGTGTATTTACAATCTTCATCCCTGGCTATGCATGAAAAGGAGATACATGATGATGCCCTTGTTGATTTCTGGTCCCAAGCAACCAGGTAATGATATAGATGTGTACTTGGCTCCATTAATAGATGACCTTGGTGAATTGTGGCAGAATGGAGTGAAAATATATGATGCACACTCTAGAAGTGAGTTTAACCTCCGTGCCATGATATTTTGCACAATTAATGATTTTCCTGCATACGGAAATCTGTCAGGGTATAGGAATAAAGGAGCGAAAGCGTGTCCTATTTGCATGGAAAACACCCATTCTGTGTACCTGAAAAACTCCAGAAAAAATGTTTACTTGGGACACCGGAGGTTTATTAAGAACCGCAACCACCCTTACCGTCGAGACAAGGAAAGGTTTGACGGTACTGTAGAAAAAGACAAGGCCCCAATACCGTTATTCGGTTCAGGGGTGTATCGACAGGTGAAGGACATTAATGTAAAATTTGGTAAGAAATTTGCAAATGAGATACCCAAGGGGATATGGAAGAAGAAGTCTATATTCTGGAATCTTGAATATTGGCAGAGTTTGGAGATTAGGCATTGCTTAGATGCGATGCACATAATAAAGAACATATGTGAAGCTTTGATCGGTTGCATGTTGGAAATTCAAGGGAAAACTAAAGATGGCGTAAATGCGACGAAGGACATGGTTGAAATGGGGATCCGACAAGAACTAGCGGCACAAGATAAGGGAAAAAGCCGAACTTGGCTGCCTGCAGCACAATTTAATTTATCAAAGCAAGAGAAAAAAAGCTTATTAGAATGCCTGAAATCTATTAAGGTTCCTACTGGTTATTCCTCGAATATATCAAGAAAGGTTTCTATTAAGGACAACAAATTACTTGGTATGAAGTCACATGATTATCACGTCCTACTGACCCAGTTACTTCCGGTCGCAATTCGAGGAATTCTAAGGGAAGAAGTGAGGAAAACCATCACTAAGTTGTGTTTTTTCTTTAATTCCATTTGCTCTAAAGTGATTGATCCGAATAGTTTGGACAAGTTACAAGAAGGTGTTGTACTAACCCTATGTGAGCTGGAAATGTACTTTCCGCCATCGTTTTTTGACTCCATGGTGCATTTGACCATTCATTTAGTTAGAGAGATAAAAATGTGTGGTCCTGTATTTCTACGATACATGTATCCTTTCGAAAGAGCCATGGGTCAATTGAAGGGGCTTGTTCGTAGCCGATCTAAACCAGAAGGAAGTATAGTGGAAGGATATGTGGCCGAGGAGGTTATTGAGTACTACACCGATTATTTGCAGGATGTACAACCAATCGGTCTTCCAAAGTCTCGACATGAGGGTAGACTTGAAGGAAAAGGTTATACATTAACTTCCAATGTTCACCTTATTTAGCACAAATGTTCACTTAAAGCACAATATTTGTTCACCTTATTTAGCACAAATGTTCACCTAATTTAGCACATTTGTTCACCTTATTTAGCACAATATTTGTTCACCTTATTTAGCACAAATGTTCACCTTTCAGGTACAATTGGAGCTAGTACTCATATACCGGATCTTGCAATGAGAACCAAAGCACATATGAAAGTTCTCCAACATCTTGCTATTGTGGCGCCTTACATCAATGAACATCTAATCGAGTTACGTGAACAATACCCTTCTTACACCGAAAACTTGATTACCATAGAGCATGAAATAAAATTTGTCCAATGGCTAGAAGATAAAGTACAGTCCCAGTTGAAAGAAGGAACAGAGATCGATGAAACCGTGAAATGGTTATCAAGACGTCCTGATTCCGTGGTCGAGACATACCAAGGGTATGACTTGAATGGATTTACCTGGTACAAAAGGAAACAGGATGGTAAAAGTTCCGTGCAAAATAGTGGAGTCACTGTTGTAGATTTATCTAGTGATAATGTTAGGCCGGCTACTTATTATGGGTGGATCGAGGAGATTTGGGAACTAGATTACCTGAAATTTAAGATACCCTTATTCAAGTGTGCATGGATCGACAACGGTCACGGTGGAGTTAAAAAAGACAAGATGGGGTTTATAACTGTTGACTTCAATAAAAGGGCTTATCGAGACGATCCCTTTATACTTGCAAATAAGCAAGCAATGCAAATTTTTTACATTCAAGATCCGGCGGATAAGAAAAGACATGTTGTGCTTCATGGTAAATGTTAATCTTATTTAAGTACAAATGTTCACCTTATTGAGTACAATGTTCACCTTATTGAGTACAAATGTTCCTTATTTGTTACTTGCCACTTTCAGGAAAAAGACGTATTGTCGGCGTTGGTGATGTCGTAGATGAAGAAGCATACGACCACTTCGAGGAAATACCTCCTTTTTCTATCGGTATCGACGATACATCACAGCCAGTATCGATCAATTGTAGGCGTACAGATAACACCGAAGGCGTGTGGGTCGACACACGAAGGAAAAAAAAGAAAGTAGCTACATAATAACATGTGAGTTACAAAAACTAATATAAATTATTCTTAACATATATGTGCTAAATTGTTATATATATTAATAGTTTTATTTTTTTTGCAGGTCATTAATTGGTGAAATTTAACATATATGTGCTAATTTATGAGCAAATTTATTTTTAATTTTTGTTTAACATTCTAAATTGTTTAACTTATTATTTAACATTTCAAAATTATTATTTGTTCTACTTAAAATTGTTCTAAATTAAAGTTTAAAATTGTTGAACAGAAGGCTTACGAAAACAAACAAAAAGAAAAAAAAAATTAAACTAATCTGTAACGGTTACTAGCTAATAACCGTTACAGAAGAGTTAAATCTGTAACGGTTATTAGCTAATAACCGTTACAAAAGATCATATATATTAAAAACGTTTGATCTTCTCTAACGGTTACTAGCTAATAACCGTTACAGACGGTCATATATATTAAAAACGTTTGATCTTCTGTAACGGTTATTAGCTAATAACCGTTACAGAAGATCATATATATTAAAAACGTTTGATCTTCTCTAACGGTTACTAGCTAATAACCGTTACAGACGGTCATATATATTAAAAACGTTTGATATTCTGTAACGGTTATTAGCTAATAACCGTTACAGAAGATCAAACGTTTTTTTAATATACACCATCTAGCCGCTGTTTCGTCACTTCTTTCCAAACTCGAAAACACTCTCACTCTCAAGCTCGCTGTCTCTCCAAACCCTAGATCTCAAGCACTCGCTGTCTCTCAAGCACTCGCTGTCTCTCTCAAGCACTCGCTGTCTCTCTCAAACACTCGCCTCTTCCTCTCCCTCTCAGGTAATCCCTCTTCCCTCTCCCTCTCTGTCCCCCTCCCTCTATGTCCCCTCTTCCTCTCTGTCCCCTCTCCCTCTCTGTTCCCTTACAGATCTCTGCTCTCTCAACTCCGACAGCCACCTTTTCCTCTCTGCCCCCGACAACACTCTCTCGAAGGTAAACCCCCTTTCTCTGAAATTTTAATTTGGGGCTGTTTTGCTTAATTTGGGGCTGTTTTGCTTAATTTGGGACTGAAATGCTTAATTTGGGGCTGTTTTAATTAATTAGGGACTGAAATGCTTAGTTTGGGGCTGTTTTGCTTAATTTGGGACTGAAATGCTTAATTTGGGGCTGTTTTTGGGTCTGTTTTGCTTAATTAGGGACTGAAATGCTTAGTTTGGGGCTGTTTTTGGGGCTGTTTTGCTTAATTAGGGACTGAAATGCTTAGTTTGGGGCTGTTTTTGGGGCTGTTTTGCTTAATTTGGGACTGAAATGCTTAGTTTGGGGCTGTTTTTGGGGCTGTTTTGCTTAATTAGGGACTGAAATGCTTAATTTGGGGCTGTTTTTGGGGCTGTTTTAGGGACTATTTTGCAAATAGTAGGGACAGAATTGTGAATATGCAAAATGCTTAATAGGGACAGAAATGTTTATTAGAATTTATTATTAGAAATGTTTAATAGAATTGATTAATGGAATTGATTATTAGAATTGATTAATTATGATTAAATTAATTATTAGAATTGAATCAAAATTATTAGAATTGATTAATTATGATTAAATTAATTATTAAAATTGAATCAAATTATTAGAATAAATGGACAAAGCCGAAGGTAGCAATCCTAAGGTGAATAAGGGAAAAACTGTGACAAAGGACAAGAAAAATACAGATGTGACCAAGAAGGAGACGGAGACAAAGCCGGATACCAAGCCGGAGTTCGATGTCACTCGTCAGAGATATGTGCCTCAGTGGATGCGAGATAACCCTCTACCTAGGTGGTCTGTATCTGCTGTGAGGCGCTATCCAGTTGGTTGCGGACGAACAAGTGCAGATGGGGAGGAGGGACCAGAGGAGGTGCCAGAGGAGATAGTGGAGGAAGAGAATGAGTGAAATTAGGGTTTAATAATTATCTATGCTATTTTGTATGAACATTGCTAAATGTGTAATTTTTGAACCTTAGGCTATTATCTATTTATCTAAATTATTGTCTATGATGTGTGAACCTTAATTTGTGTAAGAATTGATGTTTTATCTATGTTGTAAGAATTTATTATCTCAATTAGGTAAGAATTTATTTTGTAAGAATTTATTATCTCAATTATTTTGTAAGAATTTATTATCTCAATTAGGTAGTAATGGAGAAAGGTGAAGGAAGCAATTCAAAGGGAAAAAAGCCGATCGAACGAGTGTACGTTAGGCGCAAAATTCGTGCCAATCCATCCTCTCAAAATCAAACGAACCAAAACCAAGCCTCTCAAAACCAGGGGCAACCGAGCCTCTCAAAATATGAACAACATGCAATTTTTTTCAAGCTTTTGATTGACAAGCTTGTGGCACCGTACACAGAATGGAGAGAAGAAGTCATTGTTTTGTCGGATGATGATGATGAAGTCATTGTTTTGTCGGATGATGAAGACTAGTTTTAGGATTTAGATTTATGTTTGGTTTAGTATTAGGGTTCTCTTATCCAACTGAATGTTTATGTTTATGTTAATGTATTTTGTTATTTGAGATTGAACTTGTCGTTTAATGTTTATGTTTATGTTAATATATTTTGTTTATGTTTATGTTTATGTTTGTTTATGTTTATGTTTATGTTAACTTGATTTGATTGCTTTCATTGTTGTTAATTATTTGTTAATAGATATGTCTGGAGACCAAGATAGAGATTTACAGGGTGAACAGGCTGGTACAGAATCCAGCGATGAGGAGGTCACAACGTTCGAAATAAAGAAAAGGAGCAGAACGACAATGGAAGAGTTTAGGAGGAAAAAAGCTGCTGGGGAAAAGTTTGAGATTAAATTTGACAAAGAAGGAGTGCCAATTGGTACTGAAGAGGCGGTGAACAAATTTGCATCATATTGCGGGTATCTGGCTAGAACAAGAGTGCCAATCACAATTAATGATTGGCGGAAGGACGTTTCAAAGGAAACCAGACTTGAGTTGTGGTTGGACATCAAGGTGAATAAATTTTCACTTAAATCATCTAATTTAAATTTCTATGCTACCAATTAACTAACGTTTCGTTATGTTTCAGAAAATGTTCAACATCGAAGATGATAAAGCCATGAACAATACTCTCAAAGCGATGGGCATAAGTCACAGGGCTTATAGAAGTAGGATTGCTGAGGAGTACATCACAAATGCCGATCCAAACAATCCAAAAAATCCATGCGATAAACACCCAATCTCACAAAAGGAATGGGAAGAATTTTTCAAGAAAAGGACGGGTGCAGATTTTGTACAAAAGAGCAACAAAGCGAAGGAGTTGAGAAAGAAATGGAAAGAGCCTCATAGGATGGGTTCCACTGGCTATAGAGGAAAAAAAGGTTCATGGAAACCTACAGACAAGATTGTCATACCCGGAGATTCTGAAGGGGCCGGTTCCACGAGCATTACCATCGGCGATTTGGAACCGAGGAGTCAAAGGTATTTTATGGGAAGGACTGTGGCTACGAAGGATAAAGGTACTTACACATGTAAAGACTTGTTATATATGCTAACTTCAAATTTTGTTTTGTGATTATTAATAAGATTTGTTTGTTGCTTGTTAGATACTTACACGTTCCATAGCTCTGATTCGTCGACTATTGAGGCATTCAGTCGGTTGAGTGTCATGTCTGGTGAAATCAATTTCGGGTCAATACCGGAACAAGAAGTCTTAAATCGGGCGGTTGACAGGCCGGAACATCCAGGAAGAATCAGGGGATATCCTTTATGGACCAAGAAGGAAGATGTGTATAAAAGAAAATCTAGAAAGGATGCGCATGAAGGATGGATGGCACCAGACCAGATTGAAGAATTGATGAGCAGGGTCGCAGCTGAAGCCGCTGAGAAAACCAAAAGGGACTTGATTCACTCTGAGGAGATAATGAATGCGGCGAGACAACAAGCTTTTCAGGTAATCCTTTTTGACAATCAAAATGTAATCAAAATGAATGAAAACTATTCTTCATTATCCAGTTGCTTCATAATTTTCAGGACGTGAAACAATGGTTGGCCAGTAGCGGATTGCAGATTCAAGCACCACAGCAATTTGTGACGCCGTATCAGCCATTCGTTGAAGCTGAGGTAGACTCAGGAATGCCAAACGAAGAGTTATTCCGAACGGTTGCCTCAAGCTATATGCCTCCGGATCCGAGAAGCGTTGTTCAGGTTCATATTGATCATTTTTCTCTTTTCTCTTTATATTTATTTTTGGCAGCATTAGAGTTTCTGATTGAACTGAATTTCAGGAAGAAATGTCGTGCGATCTCTTTTCTCTTGATCACAACAACCGGAGGATTAAGGTGGCCGAAGGAAATATTATTCCGAGTGTTGTTGGTCAGATCGTACACGGCGTGCCTCTAACTGATCAACAATTGTATGTCCATCTTCTCCGAGTAGGCGATGAATTTCGTGAATGGCAAGTCCCTGGTAGGTCAGATGAGCTATTGGGAAATAATATAGGGGGCCGATTCCCATGACCGTCATTTTTGGTGGACATAGGCCACAAGGTATCGTTTTATTTAATTATGACAATCTGTTTCATACATTTCTCCTAATGACTTATTAATATGATGTCATTGAATGCAGAGTTTGACCAAAAAGAAGCCGGCCAAAAAGAAGCCAAAGGCGAAGGAGGCGGCGAAGAATGTGGAGGAGAGTCCAAAGGTCCCAAGTGCGGGGTCGTTTGTTACTCGTGATCCACTCCTCCCTAAGGATATTATTGACAGGCTGAGTCCATCCGAACAAGCAGTATACAGACTGTTGATGCTCCAACCAGAAGAAGAGACGAACTTTGAGCTGCCTAATTGCAATCCTTGGGGTACGCACGATGGCGATGTTAAGTTCAACGTTAATGTCGAGGATATTGTCGAATGTTTTAAAAGGGAGGAGCTATCTCAATCAATTGTGAAATTTTACTGCTGGTTTGAATTTTTCAACTTTAATGTTTATTTTTTTCTTCATTCAATTCATTCAAAATTGAAATTGTTGAACTTTGATATCCATGTTTGCAGGTTTTGGATGGAAGAACTTTCAACAAGGCAAGAAGAGAATGAGTTCTCCAAGAGCATCACCGTACTGGATCCAGAGTTATTGGCTGAGTGGAAATTCAAACACGAAGAACTCGGTGCGGTGAATTACCTAACAAGAGCATTCATGGATAATCCATCCTCCTATCTTGTTTTGCCGTATAATCAGCAGTAAGAAATATAACCAATATGGCTACTAATGAAAGAATTTTTTAGTTTCCTTTAATTCCACCAAAATAATAAATCTCTATTAATTACAGGTTTCATTGGGTTGTCCTTGTTATTAATGTCGAGAAGCGCACCGTTCACTTTGTTGATTCTCTGGAACGCAAGAATCCAAAGTTATATATTAAGCCATTCATATCTTCGTAAGTTTCCATTTCTGAATTAAGTTAAACATGATGAGATTTTTCAAATTAAAAAATATTAGATTTTGTTGTTTTAAATAATATTGCATGCAGGGTATACAAGCGGTATTTAGTGGAAGCCGGAAGATATAGCCAAAAGAGCAGAACAGGATTTGATTGGTACCGAATTAAGGTACAGAACTTATTAGTTTAAGATATTATTTGTTTGTGAAATTGAAATTAACTAAAAAAGATTGTGTTTCTTTTGTTGGAATCTTAATTAGGGACCGATACAAAGAGGCGGCATAGAGTGTGGATATTTCACAATGCTCAACATGAGGGCGATATTAAGTAGTTGGACTACGGTCGGAGAATTCCCTGAGGTAATGTTAAGCCGATTTATTATTTTAGGATTTCATATTTTTATTGGTTTAGGGCTTAGGGTTTACAAAATTATTTGACTTTATCAATTGTTAATGATCAAATTGCAGTATATCGAGCCGGTTGGACAACCATATAAAAACGAAGACGTTGATGCAGTCGTTTCGGAGGTTATGGACTTCATGTATGGGGTATTATTTTAGGAAAATTTTGACTTGATTTGGTGTTAACTCTATGTATAGTTTGTTAATTTTTGCTACATATTGATATATGTTTTGTGCTTGGTATATATATGTGACATCTGATATATGCATGATATATGTTTGTCTGCTGCATGTTGGATTGTATGATGTAAATTGGGTACCAATTTGGTACCAATTCGGCTAGCAAAATTGGGCTAGCCAATAAAACAGGCGAAATTCAAAAAAAAAGGTCTTTTGTAACGGTTATTAAGGAATAACCGTTACAGAATTCATAATTTCATTTCTTTTATATCAACAATATCTGTAACGGTTATTCCTTAATAACCGTTACAAAAGACTGGATTCTGTAACGGTTATTAGATTATAACCGTTACACTGGATCTAAAAAAATAGTAAAAATGTATTTCCGTCAATAATAGGATAACGGTTATTATATAACAACCGTTATAGAAGCCAGTCTTCTGTAACGGTTGTTATCTATTAACCGTTACAAATGTTCTCAATAAAACCGTAACCACATTTTCCGTCCACTATACCATAACGGTTATTAGATAATAACCGTTACAGAAGCCATTCTTCTGTAACGGTTATTAGATAATAACCGTTATAGATCTGTAACGGTTATTAGACATTCTGTAACGGGGGCTACTGTAACGTTACGTGTACCGTTACAAATGCCTTTTATTAACCGTTACAGAAGTCGAAATTTCGCGTAGTGTACGGTACAAAATATAACTTCAATGCAAAAGTTATTTTCGTTTTCGTGAGGCAAAGCAGAATGAACATCAACCTCGAAAGCGAAATTGAATTAAAAATATAGGTAACTAGCTACTGCATCGCGCTTCGCGCGATGTATGATTAATCTAAAATGGTTGTATTGTTGATTAAAGTTTTTTTTTATTGGGTATCTAATTTTTTTTTGTGCTGTCATTTTATTTTTTCGGATTTTTTTGTGGACAGAATGCAAATGTTTTGTAATTGAGATTGTGCATGGTTATCAGATTTGGAGGTTCCGCGGTTTGTAATTGAGATTCGTGTTTTGATTAAAGTATTGGCATTTAGCGTGCAATCACATCTTGTGCGATCTTTTTTTTTCTATGAGCTATTAAGAAACTGGTATCGCAATAATTTTTCGATGAAATTGTAAGATTTTATATTGTGAATAGTACAAATTATTGTACGCAATAAAAATGGTAAATCTGATGAATTTACTTTATCGATTGTGAATTGTTTTCTTACTAAGTCGCTTCTTTCATATGTAAGCCCTTCAATACCTCTGCAAACTTGAAATATTTGTTCATGAGAATAAATCACAATCAATATGAGGATATGATCATTGCATTTAAGATTTTTAATAACTAATAAGCTGAATAATGTAGGAAGCACCTTCACGATTTTATTTTTACTTTTTTATCATCTATTTCTAAAGGTTCGTGTAGATTATACCTGGTAATAACACCATAACTACTTGCACCAGCCACCCAAAATGAAAGCACAATTGATTTCGTAAATGTTAAATAAAAATATAAATTTTTTTTGTGAGACATTATTTCCTAAAACCAACAGCAATCTTATATTGGAAATTTGGTTCACAAATAACGAAATGAAATGAGACAAAAGAATTATACAAAATTGAACTGACCTTGTTACTAAGGTGATCATATTTGAACAGATCAATCAATTTGTTGTGATCATCGATTCCAAGATCGATGAGTATACCAATACATACCAGTAAAGTCCGATACCGAAAATGTACCTAAAGCAAATTGTGTATATTACTAACTAATTTTATTTGTAAGTTCCAATATAATAAATAATAATCATTAAAATCTAATGCAATCGCGAAATTATTTAGATCGGTCCTAGAATTCTTTTACTATACACCTATGTTCAGGATATACCATTGCAGGATATAAGGGGAGACTTTATAGAAAAAAGAAAAACCTTGTAGATGTACCCTAGCTAACTATGCACACTAACAGATTATTAATCAGTATTGATATGGCATAGAAGGAAAAAAATAAATAAAATTTGACAACAATAAAGAAAAAAAAGAAAATATACTATTTGATGAAATATTAATGAATATTTACTGGATAAGCTATCAGAAGAAGTTTTAATAAATGAAAGCAATTTTTTTTTTTGATATGAGATAAGCATACCTCTGGACTTATGAGAGAGATCGAGGCCAGTGCATAATGACCAACTATTTTAAATGTGTGATTAATTTATAAGAGCCTAAGATAAACTTTTATATTGATTTAAAATTTGAAGGAAAAAAAAGTTATGAGGAACAATATTGAACGGACTTTACTAATTCAACCTGCATATTTCTGAAATTATAAATACCATAAAAGAAAGCCGTACCAGTTTCAGATCAGATTGCTTCCATGCTTGCTAAAGAGGTTTGAAGCAACAGTACACATGAAGTGCACCTTGACTGTCATGGACTCATGGTCTTGACTTTATCTGCATGTAAACGTTAGGCCTATTATTGAATCCCTTCAGACTACAACACTCATGTCTTCAGAAGTTACGTTCATTTCTATAACAGATAATCATGGAACTCTTTGGTTAATTCATCTGTATATACATATGATAATTATATGACTTTTCAATTAGTTCATTCCTAATAAAATATATCGCACACCAATTATAAAATTGCATGGATGGTTCTTTTACAGGTAAGCACTGTACATGTTGGTATAGAGCAAAAGGAAAAGCCACTGATCCAACTAAATATATAAAAATTAGAGAGGATTAAATGAAGACATGATCTTTAATAAAGGTGTGGAAAAATTGAGAGCCATCAATGACCTATTTTTCTTCCATGTAGTTAAAAGATTTGTAATTGTTTATACCTTCAACCAAAATATATAGAATCTTCCAGAAATGCCCTTAGTTCTGATTCGCTACATAATTCAAACTGCACAGAAGTTTAGAACTTAAGATTACGTATCTATCATAAAAATTCAAATACATTGTCAAAAAAGAAATAAACATTAGTAATGAAATGACTACTTGTGAAAGGATGAACAAATAAAAATATTAATCAGTAAGCATAAAGTATAAAAATTAATTATTTATGTAATTATATATAATTTGATTTATGTGCACATAGGAATATCATCAAGAAGAAAACAACAGCCAGTTTGGCAGGCCATTATTTAAAAACACATTGCTTGTATACATAGGAGCTTCTAGGCAGAAACACTCTTTGTGTAAGCAACGAAACTATCATAAATTTTTTGAGGTGTGAAAATTTCATTGGTGAGTAATTTGAAGCGTTTAATTTGCTTCTAAAAGACCCGACAACAAATAGCAGAATGAAAGAAATCAAGAGAGGAATACTACTAACATGGGGAAAAAGAAAAAACCAACAAAAGTAGCCACAGTATATAAAGTGTGAACTTATCTCTTTACCTTTTTTTTGGAAACCAAGAATTCTACATAGAAAATAAGAAAGCTACTTAAGAACAAAAAATAATATCTCAGAGGTACAATTAGAAATGAAATTTTTATAATAAATAGCATAGAGATAGGCTGATAGAATGTTCTCATCAGAAAATTACTGCCATCTTCAAATGAAGCAATGAAATATTCTGGTCCAATGTGAACATTTTTTGTGAAAAATCACATTGAAGCCTCTATAAGTTAGCAAAATCAGAAATCAATAAATAGGTTTAAGGACAGCTAAAAATTCACACCAAAATGCAAGGAAACACCGTGGCCTCTAGAATAAGTCTTTCTGATATGAAAACTGAACATCAAACGAAGATCGGTAAGGCTTTCCAATTAAAGAACTAAACCCTTCGAATAAGATTGAAACAGTTAGGAATCTAGATAAGCGGTGAACTGTACCAGCTTGAAACAGTGAAGAAAGTGAAGAAAATGACCTATAGACACATTCTACGCAAAAGAAAAAACTCCTAAACTAATTTTTATAAATAGAATAGAAAAGATAAAAGATAAAAGCGAATATAAATCACAAAGAGAACATAAACATAGCTAAAATTTTAGAAATAGAAAGGCTAATTCCATACTTTCATATATGTCACAAATCTGTTAAAGCATCTATGAATATAAAAAAAATCATGATAAAATTGAATTAAAGATAAAACATACCAGTATGATGGTATGGACTGCAAATCAACAAATTTAGGAAAACACCCGTGCAAGAGGCGGTAAGGCAGTACAGACTCCGCTTTCAACATCTGAAGCTGAAAAGAAACAAAGAGAGACTTAGCTAATGAAAACTCATTCTAAAAGAAAACTTACATGGTAAGAGAGAGCAAGAACATACCTCGAAAAGCAAGAACAGGCCAGCTAAGACATCACCAGAAAGAAACAACCATAAGAATAATTTGCAGCACAGCACAATACACGGAAGGGTCGTAGCAGCACAGCCGAAAGGAACGACCGTATACACACCTGAGAAATGCTTAATCGGGAATCTCATCCCCAAGCACGAAGTACATGCGAAGTGAAACAAATTCTGAGTAGAAAATATCCCAAGCATGTCAGGCCATCGAAGCAAAAATTCATCAATAATAATGAATCAATATAAATCTACTGTAATATAACATTTGACAGAAAAAGTATAAATTTTTTTTTATGCTAAGAGGTTCCCAATCATTTAAATTTGGTAAACTCTATAGCATTTCAAATTATATATACACTCTCTAAATAGTTAGGATATGTAAGCTCTTTTTGTGGAATAGGTCTGATGCTGGCCTTCATAAAAAAAGATAAAACAGAAAAATAAGTTAGATAAACCCACACCCATAACCGCATCAGAAAAATAAGTTAGATAAACCCACACCAACTATTATAATAGGTTCGAAACTTTCTCATCGGGAGGGTCAGAAACAGAGGCGCTTGTTTAGAAATTTTTGCCTAAGAAAAGAATATCAAATTCTTTCTCAACAGTTTCCAAGATAAAACATGATGGAATGAATAAAGGAGGCACATAAAAATCGTACCCAAACGTCAATAATCTTAGAAGAGATGTACTCCTACAGGTGCACCCTTGGACTCCACACTAATAGCGGCAGACTTCTCATCCTAATAAAACAGTACCAACAACAATTATCAAAAGTAACTCCATTTTACATACTTACCCTGGAACTGTAGAGTTTCTTGACCCAACAGCTATATCACATTTCTATCCCTTACAGAATTGAAATTGTAAGTTGAACACACACGCAGTAACCGAAAAACAAAAGGAGAAGATAAAGAAACTATTAGGCATACCATGAATACTAAGCAAGACCATGTAATCATTTTTAGCAACATCTTTATTCATCCAAACCTATAGGTAAAATTAGAAATGTATATATTTAGTATTTTATCGGCATATTTCACTTAGTATGAACTGAAGCGCATAAAATCAATTTCACTGAACAGTAAATACATCCAAACCTTTATTCATCAAATTTGCAAGGACCTGAACTTACATGCAAGATGAAAAAAGAGATATAAAATACAGAATTTTCGAACATATATTGTGTAATATCAATTTTAAAATACGACTTTCTGAATGAAAATAAAACATAAAATAAGATTGCTAGAACTAACAATTCACTAAATGACATTTATGTTTCCAGAACAGTAGCATATCATGATGAAGAAAATATTTGAGATTAAACCAGCATTCCATTCGGCCTTATCTCCAGCAGCAATTAGAGCAGTTTTAACAAAAAGAAAAAGGCAACACCAACTCTGGAATCTAAGATCATATAAACACTGACAATTTTTTATTTTATGGAGGCAGCTTATTAGTATCAAATATACAAAGTTCTTTTTTGTTAAAAATAAAAAACCAAAAAAATTGAGCAAAGAACTAACTCAGCAAGTACTATACCAGATTGATGTGGGCTTCTATATTGCTCCTCTCGAAGGAAAGATGGTCGGCATTGTTCAACCTGATAAATCCGAGAATCCAAAACTAAATTATCAGCATGAATAAGAGAGAGACACTAAGGCTGATGAAGGACTTCAATTACTATGCCAAACCTCTAATTGGCTACATTCATTTCTAATTGTAAAATTTGTTGCTTTCTTGCATCACAATCACACGACAAATAAAAATAAGAACCGAGCAAGAGTAAAATAGGTTGACAACAACAAACTTGCCATAGAGCAATTAACCGATATTGCTTTTTAATTTGTGTTCCCATGATCTTTTTTTCATCAATTTGACAGTCTCAGCATCCCATAAGCTGTCATAAATGAATGCTCTCCAAATCAGAAAACAAAATATATCTACTGTCATATACTTCAGCAAAATAGATAGAACTATTTAATCACCAAAACTACACAAATATACTCAGAAGTGGTACCTATTTTGTTGGCTTCTTTTGGATAATTGAGCCTGTTATTGCTTGTTACTCCTCGATCTTAAATTGCTGATCCCAGAAAATGCTGGCATATGAGAAATATTACGTGAAAATAAAATAAATAAATCTGAAATTGTAATCGCTATTCTAAAGCAACAGATGGAGGCTGACCAATGACAATAATTAGTGTTAGTCATAACTAAACCCACATATGTAACCTATCATCTAGTTTTGAATATGTTACAAATGCAACTCAAATTTTTTTAAGATAATGACCAAGGTCTATCTAGTTTTTTTTTTTTTAAATCATATGGCACCAGTGAACAATCATGCATAGGTTGGCAATTGATTTTTAAATTTCAAGAAAAGTATCAAGAAAGAAAGAACCTTGTCATACTCGTGAAGACGAAAATCCTCATACCCAATGGCCACGCCGACCTTTCCTTCAAAATCGACCTCATTCGAGCAGAATGTTTTATTCTTGTTTCCATGAACGATTAGTACTGGACCATTCTCTATGGTATTCTCCACCTCAAGGTTTGCTGGACTCTGTACTAACGGTTATAATGGTTCATTAATGATCCTCGTTTCAGAAGAATAGGCGAACTTTAATTGTTAACATAGGACCTAAAACAAATACATGGTTATGCTGTCCTAAGAAATGGTTATGGTGGTTCAGTGGATCAACACTATAATTTTAACCCTTCCCTTGCTAAAATAAGTAAAATGAAAATTTTGTATGAAACACATCTACAAAGATTCAACACCAGGAAGCTAACAAATACAGTGCTTTGATAAGTTGTTTAGCCAAAATGAGATGAAATCGAGTCCCTTCCCTTAACCACCACAGACCCTGGCGAATGTTGTACGACATTATAAGAGGAGACCTCCATGAAATTTTCATTACTCAACCAAAATCTATTCGAAATCAACACAAAACAATCTCGCAACCCAAACCCGAGGGAAAATCGTGAATGCAAGGAAAAAGAAGGAAAAAAAAAAAGAAGCACACTCACCGAACTAAGCAAGGACTGAGAAGAGAAGAGACCCAGCTCTCTGCCTCAACAGCGTCCTAGGTTCAGAAGTCACAAATTCCCAAACCTGCAAGGTGTAAAAGAGAGAGAAAAATAAAGATCATGCCAAAATAGAAGAGGACCAGAAAATAGCAAAGGAAAGACAGATAAAAGAGGGTAATTTACCTTGAAAATGAGAAGAAAGAGAAGGTGAAGAGCTGGCTGGGGATTCTGGGGAGGAGAAAAAAAGGTAAATCGCTAAGAAAAGAGGCGAAGAGCAATGTACCGGAAGCAAACAGTGGAATCCAGTCTCTTCCATAGTGCGCACAAAGGCTTACCACTGCCGCCGTACACATCGGAATGAGGAGAAAGTACAGTCATCCCAATGGCTCCGTGCGGAAGCGAAGAAGAACAGATCAGATGCGGCAAAAAAGAGGAGAGCAAGGCAGCCAGAAAGGAAAGAGTAGGGACACGCACAAAAGCAAACAAAGAGACGGAAGCAGACAAACAAAAGGGACGTATGCAGCAAAGAGAAAGTGGGAACGGACAGACCAGATGAGATCCATCGAATGAGGAACAGTAGGCTGAACCGTTGCGATTGGAGATTCACCTACAGTAACTGAAGGTATTGAAATTGAGTTACTTATAATGGCGAGAATAATTAATTATTACATATTTGAAATAAAATTAAAATTATATATATATATATATATATTGCACTTGTACCTAAACATATCCGTAAGTTAACAACAAAATCACCTGTAGTTATAGACAGTTGGACAATCTCACACTCAAAACGCACAAATATACAGCTGTAGCCAATCATAAAGCAGCAACGAAATATCAACGAACAAACAATTCTATTTCCGTTTTTATTATTAATATTTCCGTTTCTGAATCTATGATAACTTTCTATCTATTTCTGATCTGAGACTGAAAGCATGTGTTCACTAAAATATTTTCTGCTCTGAAAGCATGTTTTGAATTATGCAGTTATTTTCATTCGTTAATTAAATGTCATTATTTTTGTCTAAGTACGAAATAAGATGTTTATGAAATTAAAGCATGTTTTCACAAAAAAACACATGAGAACGTAACTTTAACCTCCCTTACAAAGTTACAATGAGACGTTGTATCTGAAAATGCATGCATCCTAATCCTAATTAACACATATGTATTCATCATATATAAACAAATTTACTGTTCAGTACTAATTAAAATTGAAGTATTTGATGCATACAGATGTCACTGCGAACTCATGCTTTCCGAAAATAAATGACAGAACATCAAAGATTTAAAGACAGATATGCTGCTTTAGACGTAGTTACTAATAACTCATTTATTATCCTGAAACAAATAAAGAAGTACAGAAAAAAAGGAGAATAAAGGAAATTACTTACAACAATCAGACTTAACGCAATCAAGCAATCAGACTCACTCTCGCTCCCCTCACCCTCACCCTACCGTGTGCTCCCCTCACCCGATCCCACTGACGCACGCTCCCCCTCACCTCTCTCTCACCTTACGCGATCTTCTGACGAGTGCCTCTCCTCACATTTCCCTCGTCTCACGCGATCCCCTGAGGAGCACCTCTCCGCGCCTTCTCTCACGCGCCTCCCTTCCCGCCTCCCTCTCCTCTGCGCCTCCTCTCATGCGCCTCCCTTCACGCCTTACTCGCCTGTGCTCCTCCCCTCACGCGCCTCCTCTCCGTCATCATTGAGATCTCTCCCTATCTCCCCATCTCTTCTCTCTTCCTCTTCATCTCTCCCTATCTCGCCATCCCTTTTCTGGGTGAGAAGAGAAAAGATCTGGTTCTCTTACTACACGGGAGTAAATAGAAAAGTACAGGGAAGTAACTAAAATAATACGAGAGAGTAAGTAATAATCTTTGTGTACTTTTTATTAGGGAGTAATTAAACACTATGAAGTGAGAAAATAAAAAAGTACTTGGGAGTAACTAAATGACTATAAGGAAGTAAAATAATGAGTATAAGGGAGTAAAATAATATTCGAATCTAATTCTGCTATTGTTTGAGAGTAACTACATAACTATCAGGGAGTAAATAAAAAAGTAGAGGGAAGTAACTAACATGATACGAGGGAGTAAGTAATAAATCTTTGTGTATTTTTTATTAGGGAGTAATTAAACACAATGATGGGAGAAAATAAAAAAGTACTGGGGAGTAACTAAATGACTATAAGGAAGTAAAATAATGAGTATAAGAGAGTATCTAATACATATAAGGGTGTAAATAATATTCAAATCTAATACTGCTATTATTTGGGAGTAACTAAATGACTATAAGGAAGTAAAATAATGAGTATAAGGGAGTAAAATAATATTCGAATCTAATTCTGCTATTGTTTGAGAGTAACTACATAACTATCAGGGAGTAAATAAAAAAGTAGAGGGAAGTAACTAACATGATACGAGGGAGTAAGTAATAAATCTTTGTGTATTTTTTATTAGGGAGTAATTAAACACAATGATGGGAGAAAATAAAAAAAGTACTGGGGAGTAACTAAATGACTATAAGGAAGTAAAATAATGAGTATAAGAGAGTATCTAATACATATAGGGGAGTAAATAATATTCAAATCTAATTCTGCTATTATTTGGAGTAACTAAATAACTATCAGGGAGTAAATAATAAGTATAACGGAGTAAATAATATTCAGATCTGATTCTGTTATTGTTTGGAAGTAACTAAATGACTATAAGGGAGTATCTAATACATGTAAGGGAGTAAATAATATTCAGATCTGATTCAATTACGTGTAAGGGAGTAAATTATTAAGCATAAGCGAGTAACTAAATAATGCAAATAGAGTAACTAATACAAGATCAAATATGTATACACAGAGGCGCTATAGTAGGGAGGCGCTAGGGTCAGAGGTGTTAGGGAAAGGTGCGCGGCTAGAGAGAGACGCGAGGAGACGCTAGGGTAGGGAGGCGCGAGGGGACAAAGAGGCGAGAGGGGATGGGTGCGCTCGTATCGCGACGGGACAGAAAGGCGAGGTGCGCGAGATGCAGGAGGCGCGCGAGAACATAGGAAGGGTGAGTGGAAGGGAGGCGCGTGGGAACGGAGGGGAAGCGGGTGGGAACGGAGGGGAGGTGAGCGGAAGGGAGGCGTGTGGGAACGCTAATGTGATTGCTATTTTCGGAAGCGCGTCTCTTTCTATTTTTAGCATATGATTGTTTGATTGGCTGACTACTTGATTGCAGTTATCAGCTCCGGAGAATAAATGCATCACCATTAAGGCATTAACAAAGTCAGGAAAGCACGAAAATAAGAGCCCACAAAAACCCAGCCCGAATTCCAAGCAGCCTCTCTTACGAAGTGCGAAGCGCGAAGCGCGAAGTGCCGGAGTCGGATCCTCTGGTCGGCAACTTAAAAACGACCACCTGGTCGTTTTCTTATCCAAGCCGTCGGATCAAAACGGACGGTCTGATCTCCCACGGACTCTCTTCCTCTCTCGGCACAGAATCGAATCGACGTCCTTCGGAAAAAAATAAAATAAAAGAACCCTGGACTCGTTCTCTCCACCGCTGCCTCCAGCCTCTGTCGTTGCCTCCTGTCGGAGCATCTCCATCAACTGCTCGATCAACCCTAGCCTCCCTCAATCTCCGTCGCTGCCTCCCTCTACCTCCTCTCAGAACAGCTCGATCAATTTGTGGGCTCAGGTCTCTCTACGATTTCTCTCCCTTTCACACCCTCAATCCTTTCCTACGCTCTGCTTCAGGCACCTTCTCTCGCCCACCTTCCGTTCCACCTCCCTCAGTACCCCGACACCTAAATTTCGCAGGTGCTGGGTCCCTCAATTTTTCTTGTACTGAGTGGTACTGCAAGCATCAAAATCGACTCTCTTAGTGGATTGTAAGCATTTTCTGAAGGTGATTTGTTCTTTTAAGTGCACATGCAGAGGCTAATATATTGAATGCAGCTGTTGTGATGTTATTTTTATTTCAAACTGGTGTTAATGAGATATCTTTAATTAGTTTAAAAAATAGACAAAGAATTAAAGTTTATTTGCTTGAGCTGTATTATTTATGAACTTGAGTACTTAGAGATGGTTGTAATTGAAAGCTTGTTTCTTAAATTCTACTAATGCGTGCTTGAATTGTAACACCACATCAGTTAAATTTGTACGGACATGGTGCTTCAGTTAATTGGAATACGGAAGAGAGGGATAGAGAGTGGGTTCCATGGAGGCGAATTTGGGTTGAGATTGTTGAAGAGAAAATTGCAGTGGCCATGGCGAAGGAAGGAAGAA
Organism: Rhynchospora pubera; assembly: GCA_028095005.1. NCBI lineage: Eukaryota > Viridiplantae > Streptophyta > Magnoliopsida > Poales > Cyperaceae > Rhynchospora > Rhynchospora pubera. The sequence goes on along the minus strand of CM051462.1, from coordinate 204,961,889 downwards.
AGGGAAGGGAAGGGATGAGAGGAAAAATTGCTTTTTTCTTTTTGTTTTTTGAACGAAAAAAAAATGTTGAGATCTGATCCGTCCATTTTGATCCGATGGCTCGGATAAGAAAACGACCAGGTGGTCGTTTTTAAGTTGCCGACCAGAGGATCCGACTCCGCGAAGTGCTAGAGACAAAAGTGGTATAGAGACGAGAGAAACTGAGAGAGAGAGAGAGAGAGGGAGAGAGGGAAGGAAACGCTGACGCAAGAATGGAAAAGGTCGAATCCATTCTCGCATGAGCTCGTGCGAGATTTCTCGAGGTAATTTTTACCTCATTTTTGTTGTTTTCGGTTACCAAATGTGTTAACTTTTAGTTCTCTCTTTTCATTTCTGTTAAGAACTCCATTTTTAGTTCGTTCGAGCTGGTTATTCGAGGTTTCCTGCTTGAAATCTCATCTACTAAGTTTAAAGATAGATTTCGACATGCCTCGTTTATCGGAGCTCGCTCGACTCTTACTCGTTTATAGCTCCCTAGGGTTTGTTTCGTTGGTTTCGGTTTATTTTCTAATTTTGTTTGCCTTAATTTCTTTGAAAACCTTGAAATCCCTTATTCTTGGGTTAGCGCCGTTTCGAGTTCTGACCTTCGTTTCAGTGTTTGGTTTCTTCTGGTTTTAATCCACTATTAGTCTATTTTTCTCCCTTTTAGCTAGTCTTATCTGAGGTAAACTAACTAATTTGGATACAATGTCCACAAATAGCATTAATTTTTTACCATATTTGCTCTCCTGCCAGATAACAAATTCTAGGTTTACTTTTTCAGTCCTTAAGAGTTATTACCTTTCTTTCTATATCACATATTCACATGTCCTTTGCCATATATAACCCAATGCCATTGTATTCTTATAAGCTGGGATTCTCCTTTTTAGGCAGTTTCATCATTACTTACTGTTATAGCTGTATATTTATTAGTCAACTCACTGGGACAAAGCTGTAGATTGCAAATTAGCACTATTGGTAGTTCCTTCTCAATTGAAAGAACTAAGCTGGTTGTGATCTTGGTTGTGATCTGGAAGAATAAATGTTTATAGATGTATTCACAAAATATTCATCTGCTAGCAATTTTTTTTTTAAATTTAATTGTGTTGGTGCAATGCTTACTTTTGTTTTCTTCAGTAACTGATTATGCATTTTCTTGCTTATTTCTGTAACTGATTTTATTGCTGGAATAAGATTATAGGTGCGACCTTCTGAGTTCTGTATTGGCTTGGCTGTAGAAGTTCCCACCACTAAAATTACACTTGTTGAGCAATGGCCGAAGGACGAACCAGAGGAAACAGGTACAGTTTGAACCAATATCTAATCCAATGTTCAGAAAATGTGTGATTATTCAAATAGAGATTTCTTTCCTGCAAATTTTAATTTGCAAATCCATGGCCAAAGTTTCATACAAAGTTCCCCACTTATTTTCAATTTCAGCATAAATTCTGTGAACACAGAGGGTAGGCCCTCTTCCAGCAAAATGCCTGCGAGAGAAGAGGACAACCCCACTATCAGAAAAATACCTACAAACCAAGAGGATGGGTCGGATCAAGATGTCCTAGACCCAAAACCGATGCGAACACTTGCTCCTATGTTTCCTGCCCCATTAGGGTTTCATACAGTCACTGAACACACAACCTGCCCTCCATTGGTTCGTGTGACTCCATACTCTCCATTCCAGCCAGGACCTGAATCTGCTAGCAGCCCCAACCCACCTTCCACTTTCTTTCCCCAACCTGAATCTCGCAACACCCGCAACCCGCCTTTCTCTTTCTCTCCCCAACCTGAATCTCATAACACTCCCAACCCACCTTTTACTTTCTTTCCGCAACGTCAATCATATAACACCCCCAACCCGACTTTCACTTTCTCTCCTCAATATTTCTCCCCTCCCAACCCTGTCGAGAATGAGTCTGGGGTCAAACCCACTTCAACCAGGCCCATTTATGCTACCCCTATCTCCTCCTTCAAAACCCCCGTCCTAGTGGCTAATAACAATGATGAAGAAGATGAAGATGAGTATTTTAACACTTACATGTCAACCTCAGGCCGAAAGATAAAGCGCCCTGCCCTCCTGTCGGGTGACCATATGTCAGGCAGCATAGACCTGACAACAGGGGGATCTTCAACACAGAAGGCAAAGAAGTCCAAATTTAACCAACCATTCACTGTCCAAGGCTTGTCTCTCCAAGCACCTTGTACTGGTGACCCCAGAGAAGATGTGGAAGTGGTTTTAATGATTTTTGATGCGCTTCGGAGGAAACTTCTCCAGTTGGAGGAAAGACAGGATGCAAGACAGCGTGCAGATCTCAAAGTAGGGTCAATCATGTCAAGTGGTGACCTCAAAGCAAACATAGGGAAGCGTATTGGGTCAGTCCCAGGTGTGCAAGTTGGGGACATCTTTTTTTTCCGGATGGAGATGTGTGTCATAGGACTCCATGCACCAAGCATGGGTGGGATAGACTATATGAAGGTAGGGGATGAAGCTGAGCCAGTGGCCATTTGCATTGTGTCGGCTGGAGGGTATGAAAATGATGAAGATGACCCTGATTCCTTGGTCTATAGTGGCCAAGGGGGTAATGGCGATCAGAAATTGGTGAAGGGTAATTTGGCACTGGAGAGGAGTCTTCACAGAAAGAATCCAGTCAGGGTTGTGAGAGGTCTCAAGGACCCAAGTTTACCATCCGGAAAGATTTACATGTATGATGGGCTGTACAAAATCCAAAACTCATGGAAGGATACGGCCAAAGGGTTTAGCGTTTTCAAATATAAGCTGGTACGAGAACCAGGTCAAGCTGCTGGACTGTCAGTATTCAAAATGGCTCAAACATGGATAGGAAACCCTAGTTCCCGGGGCCAGATTATACTACCTGATTTGTCTTCTGGGGTTGAAAATACGCCTGTTTGTCTTATAAATGAGGTAGATAATGTAAGAGGCCCTAATCACTTCACTTATGTGACTCAGGTAAAGTACCTAAATTCACCAAATTTAATGAGGCCATTACCTGGTTGCAACTGCCTTGGTGTCTGTTTGCCAGCTGACCCAAACTGCACCTGCTCTCAATCAAATGGATCTGAGCTGCCATATAGTTCGATGGGCCTACTCGTCAGTCGCAAAACAATGGTTTTTGAGTGCAACTCAACTTGCCGGTGCAATGTAAATTGCCGAAATAGGGTTTCCCAAAAGGGCATCAAGCTCCATTTTGAGGTTTTCAAGACTGAGAATCGGGGTTGGGGGCTCCGGTCATGGGACCCAATACGTGCCGGCACATTCATCTGTGAGTATACCGGGGAGGTTGTTGACGGGGTCAGGGTTAACCTTGATGACGAGGCAGAAAACTACCTGTTCAAAGCTGCATGCCCGGGAGAGAAAACCCTAAAATGGAATTTTGGCACTGAATTAATAGGTGAACCTGGTATGGTTAGTGGACCAAAGGAGGTTTTCAAACCTTTACCAATAATGATCAGTGCAAAAAACATGGGTAATGTGTCAAGGTTCATGAACCATAGTTGTAACCCAAATGTGTTTTGGCAGCCAGTTTTGTTTGACCATGGGGATGAGGATCACCCACATATTATGTTCTTTGCAATGAAGCATATACCACCTATGACTGAACTGACTTTTGATTATGGGAATATCAGTGCTGATGGGTACGGTGGGGTTGGTACTAGTAAACCTAAGAGGTGCTTCTGTGGTTCAGCAAATTGTCGGGGATTCTTTGCTTAGCTTATCAGTGCAAAGGTAGGTATGCACATAGACACTATTTCAATACTTTCTCAACCAGGTTTTGTTATATTAGCATGACTGTCTGTACCCAAAGATAAACTGGCAGAGCCTGTTGAAAAGTGTGAAGTTAATCAAAACATGGGATGGGGACGATGGGAATTAAACAAATAGTTTTTCAGGAGATCCTGCCTAGTATGAACAAATGGAAGAGCATGAATATAGAAATATAAAGACTTATAGATTCATTATTTCTCAATTATGAAAACAATATCATCAATCAGAGCCCTTATTTGGTCTGATTAAGCACCCCATTAGGCCCTTTTACTGGTGACTTCCAACAAACGTCATCATTTTGAGTTGTTTTCTGTCCAATGTACTTTTTTGAAGCCTCGCTAATATGTAATTCTTTGCTTTCTTTCCTTTTGTAGTTTACTTAATGCTGTCACTGTGCATTCAGCAGCAGTCATTGTCAGCCCGATTGGGTTTTTACTGCAATATGGTACTCCCTGTTAATTCTGAAGAGCCCCTTTTTTTGTGAAAATATATCTAGCCTCAATTATTTTCATTAGTGGATCTATAGATCTTTTGTGTTTAGGTTAACTTTGCTGCTGGGGGAATTAGAATTCTGGTGTAAATCTGGAACAGGTATATTTTGGAATTTGTCTTTACCTGCTCACCTCTGACTAGAATAATGTAATTTCAGCTTCTTAGTTTTATGTTGTCTAGAATATTGTAATTCTTTATTTCTTCTAACTTCTTGCTTAACCCGATGATATGATCTTGTTGCCTACGGGCTTTCAAGTTCAAAAAAAAAATGATATGATCTTGTATGCCTTGTCAGAAGTTTCTAGACTAGATTCACAGAAAAGCTAGTCCCTACACAGCATTACATTTTCGATGATGCATATAACAACAAAATTGGATTTGACCTAGCTGCTGATATATATATATATATATATATAACATTCAAGCTAACAGTTCAAAATTAAAGGAAAAAAAATCTTCTTCCTAAAGTGAGGCGCGGACGCGTGTATTATTGCCTGCTTTGCAAGTGCACTCAAACCTGGGTCCTTGTTCCATGTGTGTTGACCTGGCTATGCACTGGTTGATGCTGGTCAACTTTCCTGCAATCTGTCACAATATTGCATGTTAAATCAGATCCATGAAAAGTTTTACACTTTTACGTCTAAGTATCATCTTATCCAGTTTATTATAGATAGAAGGAAGACTTTTGAACCCCTCACCCCCCCCCCCAAAATAATAATAATAATAATAATAATAATAAATAAATAAGTATAAAAATAATAATAATAAAATAATTTCATTGTAGATTTGCACCATCATAGTTTTTAAAATTCAAGAAATCAACTGGCGAATGGGTGTGTTTGGATCGCTTGATGAATAAAATTGAGAATAGTTGCTTGGAATAAAAAATATTATTCATAGACGATTGGAAATAATTTCTTTAAATTAAGAGTGTTTTTTTTAAGTGATCCAGCATCTAGAATAAATTTTATTCCTATTTTGTGTTTGGATCATATTCATATTAAGTTGTTGGACAACTTTTCAATCCGGATTAAGAAGCCGCCCAAACGCACAAAGAATAAAAATGTATTCTAAACTTAGGACCACTTAGAAATAACACTCTAAATATCAAAACGTTTTATTCATGATTATTTGGGAATAATATTTTTATTCCGAATATCCAATCCAAATTTTCTTCTTAAGCTATCCAAACACAAACGAACTATTGATAGGAACGGAATTAGGAACCAGAAATGGTTACCATTCTCCATGTCAAGTCTTCTGGTCCAAGAGGTAAGGCAGGGCTAGAATATACAAAGTGTCTTGAATACTGGAAAACGGCATCACATAAGAAGCCTTTCGTTAGTAGTATAAAGTATACATTCTAACGTGCAAAAATGTAACTTATTTGAAACCTCAGCAAATTTTGCAGTTTTAGGTTCTTTAGGATGAGTGATACAAATGCAGTGGGGACATTGTAAAACTTTATCTGTTTCTGTTAATGAAACGGGCTGCTGGGCCTTTCTTTGTCAAAAATAAATTAAAACCTCAGCAAGGTCAGTTTGCATCTCCCGGATTTTTGTTGAGTCAATTCCCCTAAGGTACTTCAAAAGCCATCCTGGTTGAACTGCATCACTTGAGTTGACAAAAAGCACCATCTGAGTTTCAAAGAAAAGAAATGAAGCAATTAATTAAGAGTTTTAACCTTAAAGATCATGCATCCCAACAAAAGTAGGAAACATGTATGCTAATTAGTTCCCATCAGAACCAAAACTGCATTAAGGAAAACAGAAAAAAGCCTTATATTCTGTACTGGGTTGAATCCTGGTCAGATTTGGCCAAAATGGACAAATATAATGAAATTGAGTGGTTCAGTTCCAGATGACTTTGCTTCCAGATTTCCTCCCACTCTGCTCAGGGAAAGAAGGTTAAGTAGAAATAAGCTCCTTCACAACCTTACTATTATATGATAGTGTTGGACTCATGTATAATGTTCAACTGTAAGTTCTGTCCGTAATCCCAAAATTGACAACTTGGCTACATAATATGGAATGTTTCAGCCGCTAGCTAAACTTCAATGGCTCCTGAAACAGTTATTACCCCATAAAATGTTGGCAATATTACCAATGCTGCAAGCTTTCTCAAATTTCTATAGAAAGTTCACAATTATCAAACAGCTTATTTTCTCATTGGTTCTTTCTTAAATTTTGGTAAAATAACTTTTTTCCTTTGAAAGACAAAGACAAAAGATAGGTTGAAGAAATGTACTCTATTGTATCGAAGTAGACCTTCAAATGGAACCTCCAGTTCATCGCTAATTACAACAGGTATGCACCCGCTCACAATAGCATCAAAAAGACGTGCAGAGGATGGTGTGTCACCAGCTGGGCTTAAGCAAAACACCGACCTATAGGAGTTGACAGAGACTGTTACAGATTGCATGAAAAGATGTCGCAAAATAGTAGGTATACTAAATTATGGCATAGTGATTAAGATTGCAAATTGGCAACAAAATTGATGAACAAAACTAGAGAAAAAATGAATTACTTGGCATGACAATTCATGAAGAAACCATCTTTACCTGCGCATGCCATGCTGAGCTAATTCTCTGCCACCTTCTCCAGCTGTGCCTTCTTCAATAATAACCCCATCAGCTCCATTAAGCACAGCTCCAAGTTTACTGCGTATTTTTCCTCCCTAATTGTAAAGGGGTATATTTAAATATTAAAGATGAAAGAAAGAATGCAACAAAAATAGTGCTAGCTCTTGAGTAACAGCCTGCAAGTTCATGAAACACAAAAATGGTGCTAGCTCTTGAGTACTTGCAATTAACCTCCAGGTTAATGGAAATACAAAAACTGAAAATTAACCATCAGTAACGGGATCTATTGGACAAAGTGCCATCCATATTGTAAACTTTTCTCAATGAAAACAACAATCTCTGTAAGTATTTCAAAATTTTCATCAGTTCTTTTTATTTTGATTAAGCTTTCATCAGCTATTTCTTAAAAAAAAAACTTTCATTATTCTTACGGAAGTCTATTTTTTCACAATTTAATATTAGTTATTCTGAAAATGTAGAATTTGCCGAATACAAATAGCTCGTTAACTTTTCTCCAACAATTAGAGGGGCTTTTTGCATATGCAACATAGTAGAATTATTTTGCCTTTGATTATGCAGAGGCTTCTTTATAAACTTTTCTATTATAATTTCAGAACATCCCAAAAGTAAATGATACAAAAATAAAAGAGCCAAAAATCAACATGAAATTAAATGAGAAAATTCTGCTACTATAAGATAGACTTACAGCATTTCGTTTTAGTCTTCCCCTAAAGAAAAGTAGTGTGGCTCTTTTTGGCCGTGTTTCTAGTAAACACTTGGTATCACAGAGCTCAACGTTTGGTACATAAGGAAGTATCACATCCTTTGTAAGGCATACCTCGCCTGGTTTGTACCTAATTTTTTTTTTCAACGGGTCAATTTCAGAAAGTACATAAGAAAATATGAATATTCCAAGGTTAAACTTCATTACCAGTTTCCAGTATTGTCCATGTCAGGTAGAAGCCAAATTGCTTTCTTCATGAATCTACGTACCGACTTGAATGACCATGGATGGTGTACTGGTAGTATGTGATCCCTACCTTCTGACCTCTTCCATGCTGGCTGATCTGTCACCCATTTCAAAGCCTCCTGGAATAGATTCAAAAATAAGTTTAATATTATTTCCTTTTGGATTCTTAAATACAATATATTTGAAGAATGTATTAGGATAGTTATTAGAAAGAACAAAGAAGTCAAACTATATGTACAACTGTGCAGAGTGAAATAATACAAGTGTGTAGCGTTAAACTTAATGCATGCCTCTTCAGTTGTAAAGCATCAGCATACATGTTAAAAGTGTATTGTTCCTTTTTTCTTCTCTAATTCACGTCCAAACTACCCTTCTTCCTCAAGTGACTCTTTAGATATATTAGGAAGGGCAAAGAACTTGCCAGGGTAATGAAAAAGAGGTATTAGACACATTCTCACATTTGAAAGGAAAACATGTACAATTCTAGTTTACATGTGATATTCTTAAAGATATGACAAAATACAAAGTGCATGAGGGTAAAAATGTTGGTAAGCTATGTAACACCACTAGTATGTAATGGTTAAGCAACACAACTGATTAAAAATGTGTCTACCCTAGTATCAGAACAAAATTGGGAGACTAACTTCTAGTCCCACTCAAGACATCATAGCTATTTATGTAGGCATGAATTACAACTCTTCATTTGCTTCCCACAATATATGAGCAAAAAAATTAAACCTGGAGAGATGCATCAGACCCGATAAAGTGCCTTGCATTCTTGTTTCTCAAGGAGAAAAAAGCTGATAGTAGTGAAGAACGGTATGTAAAACAAGTCAGCTTCCTCTTGCCGGTACACTCTTCTGACATTCTTCAATAGTCTCTCAGACTCTGGGGCAATCAAATCCCTCCACAGCCAGTAGTCGATTGAATGCTGTCAGTTACAAAAAGCAGAGTGATGAGAGAGATCAAACAAACATGTGAAATATATAATTTATCTTTCTTTTAAGTTATCCAAACTACATATAACAGAGTCATAAATACTTCTTTTCACCAATAATCACCAATACTTCTTTTCATCAATAAGTTACTCAATCCTACTTATAATGCTGAATCGAAAGATATCATTAATACATAAATACTTTAATAATAGTGTAGGTAAATATTCTTACTTTTGGAATGGAATACGGTCTGTTAAGGATATAGGTGTTATTTCTTGTGCTTATAATGTAGGTAATGGTAGAAATATCTCTTTCTGGCAGGATATTTGGTATGAAAACTGTTCCTTAGCTACTTCCTTTTACTTTCTTTACAATTTGTGTACTAACAAAAACTGCACTCTGGAGGATGTTGTCAAATCCAATGGCAACATTCTGCAGTTCAATAGATCTTTGACTGGAATGTTAACTCAGGAATTTCATACCCTTATCAACATAATTCGTCAGACACATCTGACCAACACTGAGGATATGGTTTCTTGGAGATGGGACTCTAAAGGAGTTTTCACCGCCCATTGTACTTATAATTTTCTTGTATTCAGAGGTGTTCAGGTATACAAAGCCAACTCAATTTGGAAAATTGGGGTGCCACATAAAATCAAAGCCTTTGCTTGGCTCTTACTCCATAATAGGATTCTTTCAACAGAAAATTTGAATAAAAAGGGCTGGACAGGTAGTTTAGGTTGCGTCTTTTGTGGAAATTTAAAAACTTGTGACCATCTTTTTAGTCAGTATGAGTTTGCCAGAAAAATTTGGTTTTGGCTGGGTGCTAGCCAAGATTACTTTCAACATTGGTTAACTGTGAATGATATTTATCAGTTTGCTCTTACTTTACCTACACAAAATAGGAATGCTTTCCTAACTGTTTTTTGTGCTACTTGTTGGAGTATTTGGAGAGTAAGGAATGATTTTATCTTTAATAATATTTCCTTGAAATCAATTAGACAAACTTTGTTAATAATTGTCCATCTTGTGAAAAATTGGATAGGTACTTGGAAAGACAAAGAGAAGGTGGATATTGACCATTGGCTACCAAAGGAATGATATGCAATACCGCTGCAAATGGTTCAACCTGCGCTTGGTTTGACTGGAGGCAACACAACTGCAGATTGAGAGTCTGCTAGGAGGAAGCAGCAATACAGCCATGGATTCAAGTGTTTTGACATTCAGGAGGCCTTTGAGAAGAGCATTACCATATTTAGCCAAACTTTCTACTTTACTTTCTGTTATTGTGTCTGTTAAACTATGTTGGATGAGTTGTCTTGGTAATACTTTGATATGATAACTTGGTGAACTAGTATCTCCTAGCTTGGAAAAATGTCTTTGGTGAAAAGGCCTGTGCATACTGTTTCACTTAACGGATCAGCTTGCCAGCCTATTTTGGGTTTAGGTAATTTGTAGGTTAAAATAGGATAATCTTTGTATTTTGTTTCATTTCATCAAAATGAAACTGGGTGGCGCTCCCACCTTTTTTCAAAAAAAATAAATAAATAATCATCCTATGTTGTGCTGCACACACGACAGAGAGTAAACTGAGACTATGATGCTCTTATTTGTTTGAAGCATCATTGCACAATACAGATAGCCAAGCAAAACATAGATTGTTAAACAAACTAAAGTTGTGCTAAATTGCAAGGCTGAGGTTAGATCTCTTAACTGAACATTATTGGTGCTAAATTCACATCTAAGCATTACAACAGAGGGATCCCTGTCAATAGATACCAGCAAGACTGAGACATTTGAATCCTTACCATAAGGACATGACAAAACACCATTGATATAGCATCATATAAGTTTGCAATTCGAGTTTCACATTAAACAATTATACCTGTTCAATGAGGCGATGAACAGGGCTCCCATTTGATGTCAAATTTGTAGTCTCCTTATAGGTATCTCTAAAAAGCTTAAGCAAATCACATGTAAATTTCGATGGCATTTCATACACATAGACCTGGAGCACCTGAGACCCAGCCCACGGATCAGACAATGTACCATAAAGCCTCTCCTTTTCCCTCCTGGATATGAAGGGATCATTCAATTGCACAGAAGAAGAGGTTGCAGAGCAAATTGGGTTGGAGGAAGAGAAGAATTCGTCTAGAGCTGAAGGGAAGTACCGAGTAGGGGCTTTAGCACTCCGATTAGGGTTGGTGTTAGGTATTTTGGGGGAGATGAGAAGGAAGAGTGCGAGGATAGAGAAGAGAGATAGTAGCAGTAACAATGGCTTGCTAATGGAGATCGACCTAGGGTTTGCTAGAGAGAGACGCCTTCCCGCCATTGTTAGAGTGATGGATAGAGATCCGATCTGAGAATGAGAGTGAGAGGAAATGCTTAGAGCTTTATATTAGCAAAAATCAAAATCAAAAGGACCTTTTGGGTTCTCTGTCTATGGATCCGCATCCTCGACAGCCAACATATTTGGCTGTACCATCCTGTCCGAAAAAACAGACCCTCCGATCTGCATCCAACGAAGGAAGCGGAAAAATACAGCGAAATCATCTCTCTCCAATACCCGCCCTGCCCGAGTGGAGTTAGGCTGAAAATCGAGAATCCCATTTTCGCCAATCCGTCGAATCCCCTCCAAAAGTGCAAAAATCACCTTTGTCTGATCAACTTCTTCTCTCATCCCTCTCAATTCTCTTGAACGTAGGATAAGACACTCTCTCCTGTCGTCTCTCCATCGTAGGTGCAGTCCGATTGGGCTCTGAGTTTTTCCAAAAGTAAATCCTACCACCTATCAAACTCTATGTTGCCTCTAAATTGATCAAATTCAGTAGTTCAAATTCAACAACAATAATACTTCCTCTATACCTTGTCAGAAACGCTGGAGTCAGATGTGAAGATCCTGAGCTTGTCAATTGTGTCTCCTGGCCGAGCTGACATTGTCCTGTCATTGCCAGTGGAGCTCAACTCAAAAGGGGTCTGTTCACTCTCAAAGAAGGGAGCCATTACAAGCTGAGGTTCTCCTTCTCTGTCAGCAACAATATTGTCTCTGGGCTCCGCTACACCAACACCGTCTGGAAAGCAGGCCTCAAGGGTTTGTCTCTTTTGCAAGTGGAAGAGAGAGATGGAAATCATGATGAAGACAACTCAAATAGCCAACTAGAAAATTCACTCCGCCTAAAGAAGAAAGACGGTGACAACCGTTCAAAACGAAGGAAGACTTGGAATGAGAACTTGTCTAGAAGAAAGAAGGACAATGGTCAAAATAGCTATAACTTTTGTGTGTTGAAATATAGCAATTTCTATGACTAGAGGGGCTGAAGTGAAAATGACATTGTAATGGGTTTCGGGTTTTATAACTTTTGTCAGTTAATACCCTTTGTTTCTTTGATCAGTGCCAATTCAGTTGATCTGTGATATTCCTGCCACTGTGGCATGTTCCTTTGTTAGAAATTCTTTTTTTTAATTTATTTTTGAATGGTGATATTCCTGCCACTGTGGCATGTTCTACACTTACTATTCTAGGATGGCATGGCATGTTCTACACTTACTATTCTAGGATGGCACTGCGATTATATGATTCAATGATGATTGGTTGCCTTGGTCGTAATTATACAAGATAATGAAGGCTAAGTGGTAAAAATTAAGTATGGCCTGCCTAGTCAGAATGTCATGACCAAAAGAAAAGGAATTCATGCTTGTAGCTTGTCAGGTGTACATGAAAGTTGTGACATGTCAAAGTTTTATGAATAAAGTGATGGTGTCTGGTATCCCTGATCTGTTAACATAAGGTCAATGAATAAAAAATTGTCTTTTCTTGACCTTGTAATTAAGTAACTTTGTTCATCTTCATTTGATCACTTTGGTCCCTAAGATATGATAGGATGTGTAAATAATGAGTATGTAGCCTAATGCCCACTTTAGTTCTTAGAGCTCAATTGATACAAATTGCAAAAACAGTATGTTTGGTGTACATAATAAAGTGATTGAGGATTAGCCATATGAATTAGTTATAATGCGTTGGTAAAATACTCAATTTTATATCATCTTGTGCCTTTAATTTCGGTACCAATTCATATCCCATTCACTGATCATCTCATAGCACTTATACTTATTACTGGGTTCAGCAATCCTTTAATTTTCATTGACATAAATGGATCATATAAATGTTGTTTGTCGTTCCTAAGTCCTAGGGAACCAATGTCTGGCACAGATAAGTTTTCCCCAAACGCCTCAGTACCAAGTCCCTTCTCTGCCGCATCAACACTTGGTCTCTCCGATAAGTCAGAGAAAAGCAACGTAAATTGAATGCAAATTGATATTCTCTGTCCTGTTGTGGTTCTAACGGAGTCTGTCCTGACGGCTGCGACGGCGACGATCGCCGGAAACATGAAAACAAAACTTTTAGGGACTAAACTGAATAAAAGTCTGGTACTAATTTATGGGGACGACACACAACCAACGGAGGCCACCGTCTGATATTCTTGACTTGCTTCAACGATTCAAACTTTGATCTCTCGCTCGATCGATCTAGGGTTTCAAGCTTCTCTGGCTTTTTCGCTTGTTCAGGCGGAGGAAGCGAAACGAAGGAGATGGACATGAAATAATTTGTTTAATTCTTTCGTTGGTTGTATTTTATTTAGAAGAGACGGGCAGGTCGGGTAGGTTACATGAGAGACTTTTTCGCTTTCGTCGTTGGATGCAGATCGGAGGGTCTGTTTTTTCGGACAGGATGGTACAGCCGAATATGTTGGCTGTCGAGGATGCGGATCCCTCTGTCTATAGACTATAGATGTTATTGTATACCAGTAGGGATGAAAACGGATCGGATATGGAGTGGATGTTGGTTTTTTTCGTATCCGTATCCATTTTTTTTTTCCGAATACGAATATGAATACGGTTCGGATATTATCGGATACGGAGTCGAATATGAATATATTTTATCGGATACGGATTACATTTTTATATCATGTAATAACACATTAATACTTTCTAATCTACATAACCAATTGTTAGCATGATCTGTATTAATCATTATCTATAATTGTGTAAAATATTATATATTATATATAGATATTATTGCGTTATAATGCATATAAATTATACTATATTATTTATATACAATATCCTAAAATATATCATAAAGTTATAGAAATCTTCGGCTTATCTTTTTAAAAAAGTAAATACTAATGTCTAGTATTAAAAAATTAGCATATTAGCATATTAATGTGTTTATACTTTAAAAAAATTTTAAATTGACGGAGGCCCACTTGAGCCCATTTCTCTTCTTCGTCAATTAATACACAGCCCCCACTAGTCAGATTCGGCTTTTTCATTCCGTTCCTCTAGGTAGCGAATGAAAAGGGGGAGAACAACAGTTTAACCAGAAATTGAATCTGAGGAAGTCGCAATTTTGATTGGCTAAAAAGAAATCGCACTATAATTGCTATCGCAACACTGGTTTGGTTTGGTTGAGGTTCGCACATACATGGAGTCGGATCCTCTGGTCGATTTTTACAAACGACCACTGGTCGTTTTTCGATCTGGACCGTCCGATTTAATCTCAACGGTTAACATTTTTTCGGGCCTATAAATTGTGGTACTAGCACGGGGCATCCATAGCCATTGAGATTAAATCAGACGGCTCAGATCTAAAAACGACCAGAGAATTTCTCTGGTCGGCAGACCAGAGGATCTGGTTCCGCACATACATAGACATCACAATATTGCATGCGGATATCCGTTTATAAAAAGATCCAGATACGGATAATTATCCGTATTCGCATCCGTATCCGCAACCATATGCCTTCCCACATCCGCATCCGTATCCGCATCCGTTCGGATGCGGATTTTAAAATCCGAATCAGCTATTTTTCGGATACAGATGCGGATCGGATCGGATAAAATCCGATCCGTTTTCATCCCTCATACAGCAATCGGTAATGAATTAACGAACGACCCGCTTTGTAATTAATACACGTTAATCAGAAACACAGATCTAATTATGAAATTTTCTCGATTTACAAAATCGTTCTGGGCCATCAGGCCCATTGTTTGATGGCCCAGTTTGAATTTAACTCAGCCCGAAGAGGGTTTTCCTTTTATTATTTGGACCCAAGATGCCAGGCAACCGACACGCGCTTCGTCGTTCGTTGGAGTGGAGAATCACTAGTCAACAAATCAAAAGCGTGTTGATCTAATTCTGGTTCAAATTTTCGGCTATAATAAATAAAGTTGTTCAATCGAGTTTGAGTTAAAAGTCAAGTAGTCAACTGAACATGAATCAACTTCGGATTTTATATAAGCTTAGTTAGTTGCTATAACTATTATATATTATTTTCAGATTATTTTGAAATAATTAAAGTGTAAATAATATTCACTTACTAAGTTTGTTAGAGAAATTTTGCCTTTATATCTAAAAAAAATTTAGTATATCGTGTTACATATTAAGATGTAACATGATATATAACTAAATAGGACAAAACAGATAATATTACTATATATCGAGCTATTTTTAATCAAGTCCGGATGAGTCAACTAACATGTTCGAAACATGTTTCCGAATAAATTCAAATTCAAGATGGTCAAAATTTTGCGCAATCAAAATAGCAATACCATGGTCCATGGACCATAGTCAGTTGAAACTTGATAGGATGAGAAAAGGAAATGATAATTTATTGAGAAAAAAGCATACGATGTCACTAAAAAATAAAAAATGTGTTTTAAATATTAACCAACTAAAAAACAAATAATATGAGACAAAAACAAAGTAATTTTGTAATGGAGAGATGCTGATTTCTTGGCGGCAGGAAACACCTTTAAATAAATATTGGGCCAGCATGCCGCGTCAAAGGTCCAGTTGCAAGCCATTGCTCGGATTGAAAAGAGGGATTATTTAAAAAGGAGCTGAAACTAGGACAAACAGGGATGGGTCCAAGGAAGAAAGGCTCAATTACTGACGCAATGCGTGGGACCCAGTAGCCCATGAGACTTTCATGGGCTGTGGTTGGTGGGCCCTTCTTGCATGAGAAGTTTTATATCCAAGTGGTCCCTTTTTTAATGGTGGGCGCCGCATAAAGCCTGGGAAAAAGATAGTTGATATTAGATGAAAGAAAAGGTGCCGGGTTCATCCTCTCCGTTGATACAACACACTGGATTGAACATCACATTTGTGTCTATTCACTTGAGCCGCTATCTATCAAGGATTTCAAAAATATATATCTAATCAAGTGCAGAAAAGAGGCGTAAAAAAGTTTGTAATACATGGCTTGGTCGAGATCGATTAACTTTGCGTCGATCACAATAAGTTTGATTTAGAGATTTTACAAGCTCAAATCGAGTTTAAGGTTCGAATTATATTTGTCAGCTCGCTCGAGTTCGACCATAATATGTAATTTTAGAGGTAGACTAAAATAAATCACGATTGACCTGTCAGTTGGGATTATATCTCAACTGTTGAGATTCTAATGGTTAATCCGAACTATTCAATGTATTATTCATATTAAAATCTCATTGGAGACCAAATTTTATATATTTTTTATTTTTTTACTATTTTTTTGAGATTTTAAAAATCATTGTTATTGAAGGCTCCATAATTGTTTAGATTAAGAATTTTGTATAATACCAAAAAAATAGTAATTAATTTCAAAAAATGTAAAATTTGGTCTCCAGTGAAATTTCAATATGGAGAACACATGGAATGGTTCGGATCGATTGTTAAAATCTCGAAAGTTGAGATTTCATCGTAGCTGACGGTCTCATCCATCAGTCGCTACTGATTTTACTCCAACTCGTAATTTTTTTTATTTAATTTGTAATATCTAGTACTAAATCTGATATATAAAATATAAGATGAAATATATTTGGTTCCTACAAAATTTTATTATAAAAATATTTATAATTAAATACAATCTAGAAAAAGAATGAATATTAAGTAATATTCGCTTTAATTATATAAAATAACATGAAATAAAAATATAAGAACTTACAATAATCGAACTCGATTGAATTTGAGTTCGGTTCATGTTTGAATTGATTAAAGTTTAATTGAATTCAGCTCGAATGCAATTTAAATTCACATTAAACTAGACACATGCTGTCTTAGTTCTGGATAAACAAATCCACATTCTAAAGACAAGTATTTTTAATTATTGTAGTGAAATCTGTGTATAGCACAATTTTTTAAATATGCATATATATTTTTAAGAAAAAATTCTCTTAGGATGATAAATATATTATTGACGAATCAGCGTTTCCAGAACTTCATGGTGGAAGCATGTATTTTTTCACTATAAACAAATGGTTTGTATAGATATGCACAATGAAACGCAATAGGGCAGGAGACGCGCTTGTGATGAAAGCACTGGAGAGGAACCTAGAAAGTAGTACAAGGATAGGCATCTTTACCACTCAGATATTCTGCGCCACAATTTCTGGCCGGGTTTAAAATCCGCTGCATTTACCACGACTAGCAGGAATAGTCTGCAAGAATATAACTAAAATTGATTACTTCCAAATTTCTTCCAAAAAAAGATACAAGACTCTGGTCAAAACTCAAACAGTCTCAGTAAAAATTGCTGGGCTTAAAAAGTGTACACGCGTCAGTGTATTAATTCTCCTACCCATGATTTGAAGAATTATGATATTTTTTACTTTTTATTTGTATAAATAATTAAATATTCATTTGTTTTCTCATATAAAACATTAAAAGTTTTCTATAAATTATACATCTAAATATGTCTTAATTATTTTTTAACCAAAATACATAAATTTTTCAAAGCGACCAATTAGTCTGTTTTTTCATATATTTCTACATGTATTACTTTTTTCTGTTTTAAAATATTTATTAATTTTTCCCAGATTATTTTATTAATAAAACTTATTTCAGAGTTAAATGCATAATTTCTGCTTTAAATAAGCATATTCAGAATGCCACAGCCCGTCAAATCTATGAGGAACATCTATGAGCTTTCTCCTTGTATGTAGACTAAACACACCAAGTAGATGGAAGAGAGAAGCCACAGAAGAACCGAATTTACAGAGGGAAAGATCAAAGATCCCTTGATCATGGCTTGTGATTAGAAGGGACCCACTCACGTGAAGCAATCCCTGGGTAACGTACTATTGTCTCTCTTTCCCTTTCCTTTCGTGAAATTTTATCCGACTCCTTACATTTTTACTTCACTAAAAAAAAATAATAATAATAACAACAACTCCAGCATTTTACAGGCTGTAATGTAATCTCAATTCTACAATAAGTACGCAGAAATTGTCGGTCGTTTGTCGTCTGCGCTATTAATTCTGAAACCTCTTTTTTTTTTTTTTACAACGAATTTCTAAACCTTTTTGTTCCGACAACAAAGACTAACAAGGTGGAATCTACAGATATGACTTTGGGTCAAGTCAAGTAATTCGGATCATTTGATCTGGTCACGTGTCCAAATTTTCTAGCGAACAAAATCCAAAAAAATGGTAATCATGTATAACAATAATAATAATTTGAATTCTTTTGAAGCCAGCTAAATTTCACTAATTTTTTCAAATTTTGTAATGGAGTTGGTAATTCCGTAACAAGTAATACAAATTAGTCGTAGTGGTAAGAGAAGTTCATTTTCGTTTCTAAGTTTAATTATGCAGTTGTTGTACTAATACTGGCCAAGTAAATTTTCAACGATAAAACAAAAATTATAATTTAAATGTAATAATAATGGCCAAGTAAAGGTCTAGTATATTATATGCCTATTATTGTATTGCATTATTATATGCTTACATAAGTCGCATGGTTCTATAATAGGCTTTCAATAGCAGTGACTAGTGTCTAGTGTGATCAACCTGCATCTAGACATCTAGTAGCTATTGACAGGGGCAGAGCTAGACTTGTCTCAGAAGGTCTAGGGACCCAGCCGTTAAAGTTACTTGAGATAGAATCGATTTGTAAAATTATATATATAGGGATCTATTTCAGAAATTTAACGGACCTAGGAGGTCATGTGATTTTGATTTGAATAGCATAGCATTGCATCTCAAGTGAGAGATTATAGGTTCGAAATCCGACTAGAGGTCTTTTATAAACATTTAATTTAAAAATAAATTCGGAGGTTTGATCTCCAATTTATCTTAAAAAAAAAACTTTTGAAAAAATGTACAGGGACCTAGATTACATTCGTGTCTAGCAAATTGCATTCCCCCTTCCGCGCAAATCATACAAAAAGAGTTTACTGACATGGATTCCTAGCTATTCAACATACGTCATATATATATTTTCAGAAAAATATTTTATGAACCCTACTGACATGAATTTCTAGCTACGTCCTGACTATTGAATTATCTTTTGAATCTAAAAAAAGCAGTCAATACGGGCAGCTGGTTGTAGGAAAAATTGAATAAATCTTTGTTTTTTTTTCCCTGCGAGTAACCACATCAATTAAATGAACGCTTCGTTTTTCAAATTCCAAACAATTCTATTTATTCATTTATTACAATTTTATTATTATTATTATATCCGTGGCATTTGAAAGATATAAAATTTGGAGTATGTTAAGTTTGTAACGAATTTATATCCAGATATCCTATATGGTAAGTCTCTTTTCTTTGTTTTCTTTAAGGAAGTTCCCTCGAGATTCTCTATGGTTAGTTGACAATGACCATACGTGAAACCTTAATGTTAGCAGTTCATCAACTTAAGATTCGTGCATACACTCATCTAGTCATCTCTACAGGCTTGTATTTGCACGCTGTCTACAACAAAATCCTTTTTTTCTTTTGGCTTGGTCAATAACACCCGTAGATAAGGGTGAAAACGGTGAGGATAAACTCCGCACCGAACCGCATTCGAATCCGAAAAATATGCTTAATATCCGAATCGTATCCGTATTCGTATTCGACAAAAAAAATATGGATGCGGATATGGTTTGACTACTATCCGATCCGTATCCGTATCCATATCCGACAAAAAAATTCGTTGTCCGATCCGTATTTGGTCTTTATCCGAACCGTTTTCATCCTTAATTAAATCAAAGACACAAGATAATAAACTTAATTACTCCTCTAGCACCTATAGAAAAGACTTTTGATTTAATAAACTAAATTTTTACTAGTTAGATTGACTTAAAATAACATTTTGGCAATATAATAACATAATACGATGATAATATAGAATTAATTATTTATTTTTTCTTAATTTATATATATCTGTTTTAATATTTAAAATATATTCGTATTCGTATCCGTATTCCGTAATATCCGATTCGTATTTGTATCCGTTTAACATTCGACCCGTATCCGTATCCGAACATATCCGTATTTATATTCAAATCCGGAAAAAAATATGAATACGGATATGATATGATCACTATCCGAACCGTATCCGATCCGTTTTCATCCCTACCCGTAGCACATACTCCTACAACTACAAGCAAGCGATCGCAGACTATTTTCCCTTTTTTATCTTTTTTCTTTTTGTAAGATTTGATTCAACGAGATTGCACTAACCTCAGACAAGCAGAGCAAAAATCGGTTGTCTGAGGCAAGGTACTGATGATCAGAAATAAGTGGGTCCCACTCAGTAAATGGAATCTATTCCTCTCCGGTTCGTACAACCTGCAGATAGAGAATCCAGGACTGAAGCTTCTATCCAAACATCAGGCCGGAACGCGTAAGTCGATAGCAGACGCATCCTGACCGTTGATTCTCATCTCAAGTTAAATTGAAGCAGAGACGAAAATGGATGAACGTCCATTTTTGTAAGAAATGGAGAGGAGATTTTACCCAGCGGAAACATTTCACGTTCCCCAGACTAGGACTGGTCCCCTCATCTCGACCCAGATTAATGGCTCACAGCACCCGAATGAATCTCAGCCACTGCTGTACGTCAAGATTCGCGTTACACGAATATTGACGCAGCTGTGGACCTGGACTGGTACATCCAATCCAATTGTAGTCGAGGACGATAGGGACTGCAATGTCAGGCATATATTGTACGGACGAACCATGATCAAGGAATATTCTCGACGAACTACTAAAGAAATTAAACTGCACTTGGTTCATGGACCCTATTCGAAGTTGTTTTACAGTGCACGCAAATTTCAGTGGTTTGCCACTTATCGATTCACATTTTACAATAGACCAGTTTCATACGGATTTATCGTTAAACACGCGTCGGTTGATTCGAAGGTTTTCTGCTCCGCGTTCTTCGTGTTTAGTGTGCAATGCACAACATGTATGAGTTTCCTTGCAAAGAGGGGTTTGGTCCACGGTTTACGGCGTACTCCGCACGTGGTAACTTTTGGGTACAAGTGACCAAGTCTCTAATATAAAAATTGCAGTAAATGTAAAAAGGGAAAAAGGGAAATTACTCCAGTAACAGTAAAATAGGTGCGAAGCGACTTATTAGTTATTACTATACTCTCTTTTTTATAGTCTACACAGTAAAACACACGCTCACACTACTCTCTCTCTCTCTCTCTCTCTCTCTCTCTCTCTCTCTCCTCCTCTCTTCGTTCCTTCTCTCCCAAGTTCGCTTCTCTCTCACGTCGCTCTCTCCTCTACTCCTCTTCCTAGGGTTTCCGAATTCAGCTACATTTAATACTTGGCGAGTTGATCCAAGCTGCTACCTCAGGTTCGATCTGTTCTTCTCTGTTGATCTGTTCCTGTTTTATCTTTGGATCGTCGAATATTATGTGTTTGTTTGATAAGCTCGTTGAGTTAGCTTAGCCTGTTTTGTGCGTGAATTTAGATGAGCAGATTTGTTTAATTTGTTCGGGTACAATTAAAACGGCCTTGTGTGGGAGTTAATTCTTGGATTTTTCTTGCTAAATTTGTTCACAAAAGTAAATTTTTACTTTATCAGGAGTTTTCCAAGTATGTTATTTCATTTATGGCGGAGCACCTTTTGCATTAACCCGAATTTCTCTAAGTACGTATCAAATTGAGCCTTGTTAATGTACATTTACTAGTTCTAGTTCCTTGATCTGCATTTTACTCTTCAATTTTCTCTTTTTGTGTGCTTGGGAGTTGGGGATTGGGATCAGTTAGCTAGGTTTCTTTGATAAAACGAAGGAAAAATTAAAAGGATATTGTACCTTGATCAGTTTAGAGTTAGAATTAAACAATTGGTGTGAGAGCGACATAGAAATTTAAGGTTGATCTAAAAATATTAATTACACTGTCACTTTCAAATCTCAATCAATTTGGTGATTTTCCGTTTTGTGAATGGTAGCTGCTTCTTACTTTCTGCTCTCTGATTAGCCTCCTCGCTTGGGTAATCCATAGCTTGCTGTGAGTTGTATTTTTATTTAAAACAGATTTATTTATTAACTTCCTTTGAATTTGTGCTTCCCCTTTTACAATATGCTTTTCTCATATAATTGATTATATTATTTGAAATTGTATGTTATTCTAGCTTTTTATTCCACTATAAATTTTAGTTTGTCTTTTGCTTGTCCATTTTAAATGAAAAGGAAGAGGGTAAATTCGTTGATACTGTCAGTCAAGGCATCTTCCTTTAGTGGTAAAAATAGACTTGAAAAAAGTTGTAGTAGGTACAAGCATTGGAATAAATTTGGAACTTATTGTCATCAGCAATGGTTTTTAAAAGCAATTTAGTTTAAAAAATAAGGCTGAAGAATAACACATACTTATAATTAAAACAAAGCTCAATAGAAGTAGGAAAATATTGGTTATGTGTAGGCAGTTGAACTGGAATTTAATTATCTAATAAGATGAAACTGTAGTTACTCTGTCTTCTTTTATTTTGGTCATGTGAAGACTAATGTGGACTCTTACTGGACCAGGTTAGAAAAGAATGAACCTGACTCATGCTAAGAGTGAGGGCGATTTGGGAGTACTTCTTCCTGATAGTGATGTCAATTCACCATCCTTTGATGAAGGTACAAAGTTACAGTCTAATTGTTGTTGGCTCGTTGCCTTAGAAAATGTTCAAAAAGTTAGCATATCACTGCCGTGCTACAGTTTTGCTTCATATGTTACCTTACTGGACCAGTCTCGTGAGAAACTATTGCCAAAATTGATGGCCCAATGCTAATTACCAGTACCAGTGCAAATTGAAATGTATGGTGAAATTTACCTATAACTGGGTATGGTTCCTTTATAAATCAAAGTTGTGTAAACCGCAAAATATCCTCCATGTAACCTTAGAGGCACAAAGAAGAACCCATCAATCATAAAACTAAGACAAGTCATCCTTGGCCTTTCCAGTATAATTAATTTTCAAATAAGGATTAAAAGAAAAAAAAATTAATGAATTTATTATACAAAGTAAGAAAAGATACAGTAAGATTGAAAAAACAACTTTGATTTTGATTCTGATTCTGCTGCTGACGATGATAGCGATGTTGATAATGTTCGTATTATCATCACCATCATCTTCATGGTCATTGCTTTAGCTAGTTAAGTATTATCATTTTGTTCATTAGCAAGTAAGCTCATTAGCAACTAAAGCAATAGTCAATCTGGTTGTATCAATTCCGATCAGGTAGCAGTGGGGGCTCTGTAGCGGGTTGTGGATCAGGATCTGCATCGGGGATGGGGCTGAAGAAGGGACCATGGACGTCAGCAGAGGATGCAATATTAGTGGAGTATGTAAAGAATCACGGGGAAGGCAACTGGAATGCAGTACAGAAAAACACTGGGCTGGCCCGGTGTGGAAAGAGCTGCCGCCTCCGGTGGGCTAACCACCTACGTCCCAATCTGAAGAAAGGTGCCTTCTCTACTGAAGAAGAGAAACTGATCATCGAGCTTCACGCGAAGCTCGGCAATAAATGGGCCCGCATGGCTGCCTATGTAAAATTACTTACCTCTCCCCTGCCCTCTTTCTTTCTTTCTCTATTTCTTTTATTTCAATTTTTTTTTAAAAAAGATCAGAACAAGAAAGTTTTATATCCAATACTCAATATTTTCCCTAGAATTCAGATTGATCTCTTTCAAATCTCAGATAAACCAACTTTGAACTATGTTCTTGCAGACTGATAAATTCACATATGATAACATGGTATATTGAAATATCTGGCCCAAAATTTAAATGAAACATTGCTTAGAGAATTTTCTTTTCCTTTTACAATTCCCTCATTTATTCCATTACTCTTTAAGTTTACCATTTAAATGTTTTTTTTTGTCAGCTGCCAGGGCGAACAGATAATGAAATAAAAAACTACTGGAACACACGCCTAAAGAGGTGCCAGCGTGCCGGTATACCAGTATACCCTTCCAACATTTGCTACCAAATACCAGCCGAAGACCAACACTCTCTCAATGAATATTCAACCACTAAGAAACGAACTCGTGACTTGTTAGAGGAAAGCGGGTTTTTCATACCAGATCTGACACCTGAACCCTACCTCTCAACACAGGAGCCCTTATCTTATGCAGCTAATCTGCCAGATTATCCCACAGGCAGTATCGTTAGCCCAGGATATGGTTACTGCAATTACATTTACAGTACTAGTCCAAACCAGGTAAGGCGGCTCAGCTTGTCAGAGAGTCCACTTTCAGCCATGAGTGAACCCTTGAATGATGCGCCGGCCTCTCTTGAGTTGACAGACAGCCCAGAAAACTTCCATAAGGTTATAGACTTCAGCTCTAGCAACAGGAATAACTCCTATGACACGGGCAGCCATGCCCTTTTAAATGGCAACAATAATTTCTCTGCTTCTGAGCCCATTTCTATGGCGCCCACGAAGTTTGAGCTCCCTTCACTCCAAGATACTGAAACAGACCCAATAACGTGGCTGGATCGGCCCGCAGGGGGACACTCCCCCACACCGCATCATGACTCATTGTACCATTCTCCTGCCATGACTGGTACCTCAGCGTCCTCTTTGTACTCAGAGTGTAACTTGTCCCTGCGAAACAGTGGCCTCTTGGATGCACTGGTGCATGAGGCACAGGTGCGTAACACCGGAAGTAGAAGCGGGTCAGGCTTGAAAAGTTCAGGTTCTTCTTGGGATCTCTGCCCAGAAAACTTAGACAGGTCCAACGAGTATGACTCGACAGCTGCTGTTGGTGACGGATTGCTTGAGGATTTGTTAGCCTCTAAAGAGCCAGACGGTAAGCATACATATCTTGCAATGGTCTCCTTTGAATTTTTGTAGAATTTGGTCATGTGTGTATCAATAGGTGTACAGCATGCTCTTTAATTTGATTTAGATAGCAGTTACTTTGTTTACATTATGACACTGGTGTTGTCCTGGTAGCATACCTTTACAAAATGGTCGGGAACCCTATTGTTTTTGATGTGTTAATACTCGTGTCCTTTTTTCTGTATACTTACTACATGCTTTAATCTGCTTTGTGTTAGTTTTTTCACATACTTGTCAATTACTGAAATGGAGTTCAGTGTCAACCTTCCAATAGTAATTGCAGCGCTATTCTGCAAAGGTCGTTTTGAAATACCCTCTGATGCAGAAAGAGTAATAACTTTACAATAACTGCAGGTCTGGATGCTATGCTTATCAGAGCACCGAGCCCAATTCAAGAAGAAACCTCTCCCAATCGCGAAACCCCAACACCAAAGCCAGATACTTTACTGGGTTTGGATTGGTTCAAAGAGAGGACTGCAAAAGGCAAGCACCACTCAGTTGTCACTGAGGCAATCTCCATGTTTTTGGGTGAAAATATTTGCTCCCAACCGAAATCTGTGAACCCGTCAGGCTCTAACTATGCTTTTGGTAATACACTTGGTCTTCACACTTTTTCATGGAATAACATGCCTGGTACATGTCAGACATCTGATTTCCCGTGAGACATTTTAGGCCACAATTGTTTGGAAATTTATTTCCCGGATCTTATAATTGGATTTTAATTTGTATTACTTGACCTATGTGTTGAACTTTTTATTTTTTTCTGATGTCAATGGTTATGGAATAATAATGATAATGTCAACAATAATGATTTCATATTTTTAACAGTGCATAAGATATCAATACATCATCAAAATTACAGTCTTTTCTTCTCTTTTTTTTTGTGGTAGCTTTATTGCATTTGAATTTGCCTCATATTTTAGTTGCACTTTATCTGATCATAATTGGCAACTTTACTGAAAATCCGGCCACTTCAGGGGAAACTTCTCAGTTCAGCGAGGTCCTAAAACAGTATTAAATTCTAAATTTCAGTAGAAGCTGGAATAAAATAGGTATCTCTACTTGAAAGTTTGCTGAATTTGAGCCAGGCACAGGTCTTATCCGTTCAAAAAAGCGCTGTGCCTTTGTTCTTTTTGTGATAGGATCGTACATAAACGGTGTGTAATTGGAAAGTTCTTACGGTCTACTTTACTAGGTTCCCTTTCTGTATTTCTTTAGGAGCTCTCTAATTGGAATTGCTTTCTTCTTAAATCGGACACAAATTGCATGTGGTCGAGTTTTTGTTAATGACCAAATACATCATGATCACGCAATCTATTTTCTAATAAAAAAAGGATTGACCAATAAATACTAAAAATGAAGCGTGGCGCAACTTGCTAGGCCTATGGGAATTCAGTTGCCTCCTCAAGCAAGGCAGACACGTGTAACTATAAAAGATAACACATTTCAGATTAAAATATGTGACTCCTTTATCAGTAACTCACTGCCATTAAAACCCAGAAAAGGGAGGAAAAAAAACACCACTGGTTTTCGAGGAACCCATAACTTCTGATAGTTTAAATTTCGTCACGTCCACAATTATTTGCTATCTGTAGACATATCGACATATCCAAATTATTTGACCACTTGCATTTTTTATTCATATCACGCTCCACTGCTTTATCGACATGCTAACTACTACAAGCGCAATACTTCACAAAATATACCAGTAGTACTAGTCAATATCGGGCGTGTTCCTTTGGAAAATGTACCAACATTGGCCGTGTCCTGGTTTCATTCTGATCCAACTTAGCTGTTTATTAAATCTAAAGCATAGGACAGTGTGGGCATATATAGACCTGATCCAATTCATGATCAGATTTATTTATTGAAACATATGAAGAGCATTGATGCACGTACAATGTTACTTTTGTAGTTTCTTCGGTTCTCCACTAGAACGGATATTGTATTAATTATCGCACGGGTACAAATTAATTAGAATTCCATTATTGAATAGAGAGTAAGATATATTTGAAATGAAATTCTTGGCTTGGTATGAACTAATAGAGAGTAAGAAATATTTAAAATGAAATTCTTGGCATGGTATGAACTATGAACTCTCCTTTAGGACCCAACTGATACCTGATTAAAATGTACGAAACAACATTTTCAGTAAGTGCACAAAAAATATGAAAATTTGTCATCTAATGCATTGATCATGCATCAACTAAGTCAGGAGATGAAAAGCAGAAGCCTTTTCTCAACACTTCTCATCCTTTCTTTTTCACATCACGCCCTCTTCCACCTTCTTTTTGAGCATGAGCTTGTTCTTAGATTTCAGCTTCAGCTGCATGCAGGCTCTGATGTCCTTGAAAATTGCATGTTCAGCTTCTAGGACCCGCCTTCCCTCAGCTCGGCATACTCTGGGTGCAGCACGATATTTTTAAGTGCTCCAAATAAAAAGTTGACATCGGTGATCACCGCAGACATCAATGTAACAATTGCTTTGTCCTCTATTGAGTTTCATCAGGGCAATGTTCAGTTGTTTGTTTCCTAGTTGCAAAGGTCTACTGGTAAGTACCATATCCCATAGTGGATAAAGATATCGAATGTAATTGTAATTGCCCTCCTTCGGCTTTATTTGAATGAATTCTGCACAACATTTAACCCAGTTGAACACGAGAATTCCCCAACATAAAATTAATCAACAGTAAGTTTTTTCCTTACTTATACTAGTATAATGCCCAGTCGGTTTAATCTTAAGGAGAAAAATGGTAATTGGGTTAAATCGAAGTTCATTGCACATCTTGAAATGGATACAAGAAAATTGAGATATTCGAAATTAGGTGTAAGAAATGAACCCGAGACAAGG
Source organism: Rhynchospora pubera (assembly GCA_028095005.1). Classification (NCBI taxonomy): domain Eukaryota; kingdom Viridiplantae; phylum Streptophyta; class Magnoliopsida; order Poales; family Cyperaceae; genus Rhynchospora; species Rhynchospora pubera. The sequence goes on along the minus strand of CM051462.1, from coordinate 204,934,164 downwards.
GCAGTGGGAGAATACCCTATACTGTTACCTAATGATACCATCCCTCCCATTAAAGCATTTTACCAGAATGAAAGAGAAGAAAATTAGCCATGTATATAAGAAAATTGCATGTGATCCAGTAGCTCAAGTGGTAAGGGCATTGGGGACTTTCAAAAGGTCCAAAGTTCAAGCTCCATGATTGCAATAAGCTTACCGGTCTACCAGAGCGTTATTTGTTTGGGCTGCATTAGCGGATGGGTCACGTGAGAATTTAAATTTGGGCTTTTGCCTTCTTTTGGGTATGAATATTAATATGAAAGCCACATAAGGCATAAATCATGTCCTTGGACCTTGGACTCATCCACACTACCCAAGTAAGAATTTGAATAGACAAAATTCTTATGGTTTTTTGGAGGTATTTTGTATGTGTAAATCCAGATACAACTATGTTGTATAAATAAAAATATGTTGCAGGGGTAAGGGTTCTATCTATGCTGCGTGTAATCAGAGTGCAACTGCTGGAGACGGGATATTAATTCCAGGAAATGTCTTTCAAGGATGAAATTTTGGGGCGATGTCACAATTATGAAATGTTGGATGAATTCAGTCATATGCATTGCAAAACATGGATTAAAAAACGATGCAAATGACAGCTCAATTGTCCAGGATTTCAACTCATAAAACGCTGTTAGAGAAAATGGTATCACTAGCTAATAGAGATACAAAACAACTTACAGTCAAGAGCAAAAGTAACATGAATTGGACGCCAACTTTAGGATAATGTGTCTAACTCGTGAACGCAATTAGTAAAACCAAAATTTAACTCAGTTAAATGTGTACATCCCATTGCACTATAGCTGAAACATCAATGAACCCAAGGTAAAAGGAAGGAGAAAAAAAAGAAAAAAGAAAAACAAAGGTGGAAAAAGAAGAAGAGGGATAAAAGTATGGTACAAACCAAGCTTCAATCCTAACAAAATCTAGCAATAAGAACAAATCACTTGATAGACCTGCTCCATGTACAATTATCACAGCTTGCTTGTCCGCACATTTGAGAGACAAAAAAGGAGGGGGAGGAACAATCAATCCTTCTTCTCGGGTTTACTGATCTTAACATATGGCAAGAAACCAAACATCTTCTCAATGCACGGGTTCCACCCACGCTGCTGTGCCCTACAAAACATCAAAAACGTGTTTGCAAAATAAGAATTGAAGCCCATGAGAACATGCCACCATGCATGTCCCTGTGGATTGATGTACCAGCCAGTCATCTTCTTACACAAGGCACGATCAACAACCCAACCCACACTTGCTAGCAGGAGGGTCGCCACGTACAGTTTGGCGATGCGCTTGGCAGCATGGTCCTTGGTCTGAATGTAGTACTTGTACATGCGTGGCAGGCAGAGGAGAGAGAGGCCGACGTAATGCAGTTTAAACATGACGCCGAAGCGAAGGAAGAAGTGAAGGACCGCAAATGTGGCGCCATAGAGTACCAGAAAGGTTGGCATCGTGCTGCGGTAGTGCCAGTCAGGGGAGTAAAGCACGTACATGTAGAGAAGGATCTCCCACACCATTGGGGTCTCATCACTCTGTTGCCATCTGCAGTGTAGGTCAAAACAAAAGCATGATTAATGTTTAAGCAAAAGTAAAGAAAAAAGTACAACATAAATGTTTCAAAATCCTAGATCAAATCAAAGTAGATTTGAGTTGAAAACAGGGTCAGAAATAACACTCTTCCTGTTCAATTTATTCAAATGCAACAAAACCCTTGATCTAATGAAATTTTGACAGCTACCCTGTAAAAAGTCCTGGAGGTACACCAGATGACCAGACAGATGATTGCCTGCTAAAGAGGAGCCGCATGAGAATCTCTCAACCAAAAGAAAAGAACAGAGTTGGACTTACACGAGTTGCAAGGTTGCATGGAACAACATACTGCCAACTGCCAATATCATGTTAAATAGATGAAGTGCACTGAACCGCTTCTCAAAGCCCTGTCGTACTGCATTTATGATCCCAATTAATGCAAGGAGGATGCCAGGTACATTTGAGATAGTATTGTAGAACTCTGCAATGTAGGAAGAGTGGGTATAGTTCGCCTCGCAGAGCTCAGTTGTTGATGTCACAGGTCCCCAGAAACTAGCCATCACAGACTCGTCCATTCTCTGTCGGTGTGTGCGTTTTATCTTTGGTCAGCGTATCTGGATTTGAGATAAAAAGTTGGGGATAAATTATGCTTCATAGAAATCATTACCTGTATAGCTGTAATAATGGGTTCATCAGTCCACGTATATATGGAGGTTGTAATAGAAAGAACAGAAGTTCATCCGCGTGATTACATGTATAATAACAAAACATAAAATGCTGGCAAAATAAACATGTGTCATACCAGACTAACACGTGCTATATCTTCAAGTACAAAACCAACAAGTGGAGGCAGCAGGGAGAGAATTAAACAACCCTAACAGGAGAATCAAGAAAGGGGGAATTAAATCTTAAATAATATCAAATTTTTTAATTAATTTGGTTGTAGCTCGGTCAAGTTGAGCCTCGATAGGTGACAGTCAGATCACACCGACATAGGTATGCACTGAGTCAACTTTTTTTCCCATATAAGCTATATGTCCCAGATGACTCAAGAGATGGGATATACAAGGTACAGTAAAGAACAAAAGTTGATTAATCAGGGAATTACATCAAGTACCTCAGATTTTGTTTCATTGTGAAAAAGCAATTTAGTTTATTTCAAAATGATACATAGTCAAACAACCCAACTAGTTTTATAGCCTTGCCTTCTTAGAACTAGAAATAATCCGAGCTATGTATGCGGAACATAGTAAATTTAACCACTTGCCATGCATTTAGAACATGTTTAAAATTTGTGCACACAACATGAGAAACTAACCTAAAAGAGAAACTACCAAGAAGTCAAGTAAACTACAGCTATGGATATGGAAATAATATGTGAATGAAGATCCAACTGTGTATCAATTATATCATAAACAATACAAATACATAGTTTAAGTGGTGTAGGTGTGCATATACAAAGAATATTCAAATGCACATTGTAAATAACAATTTCATGACATAATTTGAATTTATTTCTCCATAGCAAATCTACGAGCAAGAGTTATTATCGGAAGGGTGAGTTAAATGTTGAAAAGAGAAGAGATTAAAAATAAAATTTAGAAAATCTTAGCCAATGACACTTGTGTGGCGACACATAGAATAGCATTTTTGAACTAGTAAAAGTGGAACCAGCTAACTGGCGCTACTGGAAGAGCGCAAAGAATAGTGTTAACATTGCACTTTTCCAACAGGTTGAATACTGGACGAGTAGAATATGGATGAGGCCTTATTGCAACATTCTAAAACTCCATTCCGTGTTTGCTACTCAACTCCAACCAGCATAGACTGCTATTCCAGCTGGAATTGAGGTTACCGGACATCCCTAGATGAAAATAAGATGTACCTGGGATATCTTGCAGACAAATGAGTCCTTAAAATGTACAGAGCCAATATAGTCTTTGTTTCGAGCTGGCAAAATGGGGGGAAAAAATTAACATCTCAATCAAAATTTAATACAGTTAAAAAAAAAACAAATAGAATCACTATCCTGGATAACATTGGGTAACAATGGATTTCAATATTGCATTTTGGTTCAGTCATGTTCAGGAAAGATCCAACAATTTAACCCAATTGTGATTCCTTTTATTTCATTTCTACTTGCTTTTGTTTTGTGCCCAAAACAACCAAATTTGGTTTCTTAAATTCACCACCTCGGCAGAAATACCAGCAGTCATGAGATGGTCAGTTGGATTACATTGAGGTTAACACAATTTAATTCCCTTCTGTTATAAAAACAAAGCCTTCTGTTTTGGTTAACAAAACAACCTAGCACAAGGCCAGTCGGATCAGACAATAACAGAAGCGCCCATTACATCAGTACCATGCATCTATCTTCTTCATACAAAAAGGGATCAAACAAACCAAACAAAACCCAACAAGAAAAAAAAGAAAAGGTAAAATTGGAGGGAGACAATTAAACCTAGATGAGCTTGACGCGACAGAGAAAGGGGCGTACGAACGATGAAGAGAGAGACAACAACACGGATCAGATCTCGATTTGTACGGATAGAGAGAGAGAGAGAGAGAGAGGCGACTCTCGACTGGAGAGAGAGGCTAGGTCGGACGAGGCAGAGGCAGATTCGTCTTGGTATCCATGAGGGTTTCTTATTTTTTCTCAGTGAATGGATCCAATTTGAGGAAATCGCATCCTCTGGATGGCCATCCAGTGGATGGTTCGATCTCAGCCGTCTGATTTAATCTCAATGGCTATAAATGTCCCGTGCATGATACTAAGATTGATAGGTCCGAAAAAATCTAACCGTTTAGATTAAATCAGACGGCTCGTATCCAAAGACGTCCACTGGATGGTTGTATTACAACCATCCAGAGGATACGCTCCCCCAATTTGAGTCTATTAATTGGTGCTCAAAAACAATATTTGATGATTTATTATTTATTGATCTGTGAAGGCGAAAGGATGTTTCACTCACATTTGCACAAGGCGTTGTTTCGGAAAAGGAAGTGAAAGGAAACGGGTCGTGGATAGTTTTGGATGCATGGATCCGATTTGCCGAAAGAAGCGCCTTTTGTCGAATCCGACTCGGAAAGAAAATGTGGGTCCTACGTCACATATGAGAGAAGTACCAAGTACGATTCAACTTCCTCTGGACTTGGACTATACCACGGTCCACGGTCTATGGGCACTGGATTTTGTCTTTGATTGCTGATTTGATTTCCCAAAACCTTAAATACTCCCATAATTAAATTATTATGGGTCGGTGGTTTCTAGCTCCCAGAGGCTTATGCATGCCGCATAGTATAGTATAGGCTTTGAACTATTGATTTTCTCTTCTTTTATCCTACGGGTTTTCAATAAAAAATAAATAAATTCTCTTCTTAATTTAAAATGTATCTGGATGCATGACAACAAAATTAGTGTAAAAAAATATTATTATTCTTTTTGAATGTTATCTTATTAATAATCCATTAAAAAAAATTACCTTAACTTAAAAGGAGAATTTTTATTACGTTTCTAATTTATATTTATTTTTTTTAAAATTCAAACCTAAAAAAAATCTAAACGATTGATCCTGTTTTTCACAAGAGAATAAGAGATGCTTTGAGGAAAATAAATTATAAATTATTTCACTTTGTTTTGTGTAAGATTATTAAGTCAAAATATAAATTAATATTTAACTAAAACATTTAACGTGATCTGTTGTTTAGTGGTATTCATCGTACAAAACACGGATTAGAAAATATTTGGGTCGAAATTTTAGTTTAAATATTATATTTTAAATACAAAAGAAAAAGTAACAACTTGTATGACCGTAAAAGTCACGTTCCAATCATTCAAATAGAAAGGTCATATTATTTTTTTTTCTTCTTTACTTCTAGATGCGCACTTTGTATATTTATATATTATATTTGTACATCTTAAATAAATAGTTTTGGTTATTTGTGTGAATTGATTCGATCAAATGCGTTTGACCAAACTCTCAGTTAAATTTCGTCAGTTCTCGATTTTGAAAATTCAAACAACTGATTCAAATCATTTAATGTGATCTTCATCCCGAAATCTCCTCGTAGACCAAATTTTATATATTTATTATTTTTTAAAAATTTTTAGAAAATATTTAATTTAATTAGTTTTGGATCCTCTAAAAACAGTAATTTTTAAAATACAAAAAATAGTAAAAAAATTAAAGAAAATATAAAATTTGATCTGGAAGAAGATTTCAATATGAATATCATATTTAACGATTTAGATCAATTATTTGAACTTTTCAAAATTTAACCAAGAGTACGGTCAAATGGATTTAATTGAATCCATTCTCATTTGTTTTGCGGTAGATGTCGGCCGCCGTGTTGCCAATTAAAGGCAAAATTGGTCACGTACCCCTCAAATCTTTCTTAATTGAATATTTACCCCTCAAATCTCTGAAATTGATCTGGTACCCCTCAAATCTTAATAAATAGGTATGTATACCCTTTTCAGTTATTTAAATAAATTTCTGAATACTAAAATCTAATTTTTATATTTTGGGACATATTTACCCCTGCCCAACTTTCTCTCCTCTTTCAGCCCTAAAAACCTTTCGTATTCCCGCCATTTCCTTTTCAGACAATATCAGAAAATAGAAACCTCCTCCGATATATGTTCTTTCCTATTCTTATACTGAGAATCAGGAAATCGATCTCTTCCTAAATATTATTAGTGTGAATATCTCCTTTCAATTTTATTTTCGCTCATTAATCTCCACCTTATATCCAAGTAACCATGGAAGAAAGGGAATCAACTGATGATTACTTCTCCGAACTCGTTATTCACCAATTTGATTCTCAAAATGAAATTTCAGAAGAATCGAACCGGAAATTAAAGGCTAGAAGAAAGGGCAAAGATAACAATAATGAAGATTTAAGGTAATTATGTTTTACTTATTTGAATTGTTATTCATTATTAATTTTTTGTACGTTCTCCAAAATAGTACTGACGTGTCCAACCCTTATATGGCCATCTCCGTTCTTTATTGCACATATTGTTGAATGATAGTTGAAATGCTTCAGAGGTAATCAAGGAGGTACCACTATTAAGCTTAGGTGCCAATGTTGTCAGGCCAGATTGTTTCATTTTTTTCCCCTCTTCATTAGCCATTGTAAAAATTCAAAACCTAATCGTAGAGTTCATTCATGTCTCATCAACATTCTTTTTGGGGTCCGTTTTTGGGTCATTGCATTTGATATAGACATCTATTGCTTAACAAGAAAATAATTTCATTAGTGTGACTATTGATCTATTTGTAATATCTGAGAGTACAAGTTTTAACCTTATCTTAATAATTCCATTTATTTACCATAATCCGTACTTTCCTTTGGAACTACACCCTGAGGATAATTGGTTGCTAAAATATTCTAGTATTTTGACCTCAACGTGTTATGGTAAAGGCCTTGCTGTATCTAGAGACAAAATAAATTTTCTGGTATTTATTTAATTAATTCCCATCATTACCTATATCTGTAATTTGTTTAGGCAAACAATTGAGATTTCTCTGTCATATATCATTAGACGTTATATGTTTCTACAAACACCAAAAGCATGTGCAACTGGTTTAATTGCTTCACACCACGACCAGTACTGTGACTATATCATTATTGTTTGAATTAATAACTTACAATGTCAATTTTTTCCAGAAAAAATGCATCTCGTTTCAAGTTGAAGGTGAAGTATGATGGATACTTTAGACTGATCAATAAGGGGACCAAAAGAAAATATTGCTTTGGCATGCAAAAGACTATTTACATGAACCAACAAAGCTTTAACTTTGGTGAATTGTTGGAGGAAGTGAGTTGTTTATATCACTTGGATGAAAATATAAATCTGCCTATATATTATCTGGATCAGTGTGGTAGTGCACAATTATTTGTTCAAATTGAGGATGATGAGAGTTACATGAAGAGAAAAAGGAAGCTCTGATTTATGTAACCAGGGAGTTGTTAGATGAAAGTAGTCAGAAGGACTGTAGTTGGGTGGAAAATATAGAGGTTAAAAATCCAGAAATTGAAAATTATGAAGAAGACTCAGATTATTGTCATAGTGAAGAAAGCTATCACAGTCGTAATAGTGACACGGATGATGATGATGATGATGACACTGATTTTGCTTTTGAAGGAGAATTTTATTCATATGACAAGGATGATCCTAAGATGGAGGTAGGTGCCGCTTTTCCTCATGTCATAGCTTTTAGGAGAGCACTTAACCATTATGCGGTGATTAGAAGTTTTCAGTTTAACTTGATAAAAAGTGAGCCAAAACGAGTGACAGCAACATGTGCAACTCGTGAGTGTGGTTGGAGGATACATGCATCGGTTGATCAAGATGACCAAACATTTATTGTGAGGACTATGCAACTGAATCATGATTGCTATGGTGGGACTAATAAACATGGAAACAAGCATGCAACACGGGGATGGGTGGCTGATCGTGTTGTTGATTATCTTAAAAGCGATGGAGATATATCAGCAAAGGATTTAAAAGAGAAGCTTGAGAGGAAGTTTGGACTTTTGTTACCATATGATACGGTTTGGGGAGGAAAAGAGTTAGCATTGCAAGAGATATTTGGAAAGTGGAGTGATTCTTTTATCCACATTGGAGCTCTAAAGGAGGAGATATTGAAAAGAAATCCTGAAAGTGTTGTGGAATTTGGGACAGAAGTTGTAGAAGATAACCAACATTTTCAACGATTTTTTGTTGCTTTTGGTGCTTGCATAACTGGATTTCTTAATGGATGCAGACCTTATATTGCTCTTGATGCGTGTCATTTGAAAGGCAAGTGGAAGGGTGTAGTTGCTGCTGCCATATCTGTTGATGGAAATAATTATATGTTTCCAGTTGCTTTCGGCGTTATGGAAGGCGAGAATGAGAATTCGTGGGAATGGTTTTTAAGAGCATTGTATAAAGCAATAGAGATGCCACAAGGTCTTGTCATATCTGCTGACATGCAAAAGGGGTTACAAAATGCTCTTGCAAAAGTGTTTCCATTAGCCGAGCATAGAGAATGCATGAGACATCTCTTTAGTAACTTCAAGAAGCATTTTCATGGAGACCTTTTCAAGTTTGGACTTTGGGGTGCTGCACGAACATACTCCCCGAAGCAGTTTGATGCTTTAATAAATGAGATGACCATACAATGTCCTGAAGGAATCCAATACCTTAACACTGAGCACAAAAATATTTGGAGTAGAAGCAAATTTGGAATCGAATCAAAATGTGATTATCTCACCAACAATATGGCAGAAACATTCAACTCATAGATATCTGAAGAGCGATATAAACCTGTCATAGATTTACTTGATTCAATAAGGCAAAAAATAATGGTGAAGTTTGACCAAAGGAGAAGGATAGCTAACAAATGGAAAGGCCTGCTTGTTCCGAAGGTAGCTGACGACATAAAACGCATTTCTCGGGTAAATAAAGCATATTTATACAATCATTAAATTTTTTGTTTAGTTTATTTTCAGTTTATAACATGAAAATCGTCCAGTGTCTTATATATAGTCATATGTTCTTAACTAACAATAGTTTCTGTTTAGTTTTAGAGCAATCATATGAAAATCGTCCAATTTATATGCAATCATATGAAAATCGTCCAGTGCTTTATATGCAATCATTTTCTGCTTGACTAATATATATATATATATATATATATATATATATATATATATATATATATATATATATATATATATGTTTTTATTTTTTAGAGCTTGCATTTATATAGTGTGCAAAGAAGTATGGATTCTTGTGCTGAAGTACAAAAGGATAGATTTGTTAGAGATATGTCCTAGAAGCCAATCTTTTTGGCTACTTCTATGGTTTTATGTTATGGATGATTTTATATCATTTGTTCCTTGATTTATGTGTTGACAGTTCATTCAGGTTGAGGATCTGAATTATAGATCACTGTGATTCATTTAGTAGTAAATGACAACAATAAATCTAAAGCGTCCATAATCTTGATAATTAACAAGGAACATTAATTATCAATAAGATTAGTATGCAAGTTAAGTGTTGATTAAGTTCTATAAATCAAAGGTTAAGAGTAACCAACTTAATTGCATATGTTTATGTTATTTGAACATAGTACAGGACATGACCCAACGAAATAAATATATGGATTGTGTTTTGGTGTCATTATTTATTTCGTTATGATTTTGATTCTAAGTTTGAGATATTTATCTTTTCCACATGAGGATAGGTTCAATAAATATCGTCTACCGCTGATTCCCGATAAGGGCTGCTATACGGACGTTATTTATGTTCTCTTGAATTGTGCGGGGAAAAGTTAAATAGTCAAGAAAACCGTATGTCCCTCATTAATTCACTTAGTGAGTGACGATATCTGTTTGGGCCCCTTGATGGAGATAGATTGTTTGCTAGCAACTGATACAATTATCTCTAGATCAAGAAACGTATAATCTGCAAGAATGACACATTCCTATCTTGGATTATACGATGATATCGTGAGGCATAGGAATCAAAATAGAGATATACTTTTATTCTCTTATGCAGGATTGAAATATTGTAGCTGTACACTATTTATGCGAATTGGGAATCATAACGTGTTGCTAGATACCGCTTATGATTATTGGATTTAAATAGCGATTTAACTCCATGTCCAACGTAGCATAAATCCTCAAAGGGTCACACAGAATTGGTGTTTTAACCATGCTTGCATTATTTATTTATTTGCAATAATTGGTATTGCAAAATATGATGAGTTGATTAATTAATTAAATAGCGTTGTAGACCGTTATAATTAATTAAATCAAAGGGATCATATAGAAATAAATTAATGCATTATCTAATCCCTAAATAATTATTATTAAGTTAATAATTATTTATTTCAACACATATGCATTTAATAGGGCTTTAATTAAATAGTTAATTAAAGGCCCAATAGGGAGTCAAATTGGGAGCAACAAGAAGGGCCATTTAATAGGTGATTAAGTGGACCCAAGAGGCAATGCACATAGCCCATAAAGGGCCCATAATGTGGCCGGCCATAGCATGGTGGTAGGTGGGATGGCAAAGTTGTAAATAGGTGTTGAGAGGTAGGTAGGGTTTGAGCTCTATATAAAGGGGTATATGGTAGCAAATCCCTCCCTCTCTCTCTCCCACAAACCCTAGCCGCCCCCCCTTTCCTTGGCCGGCGCCTCCCTTCTCTCCCTCTCCATTAGCTCATGTGTTGAGCCCCCTCTCTTCCTCAAATCAATTAGTTCATTTGCTAGAAGATTGGGAAAGCTAGGGATTAGGCATTTCCTCCAAGTTACTAGCATAACTTGTAGAGGATTTGGTTAATACCAAGTGGACTCGAGGTGATTCGACAAGGAGGCGGGAGCTAGACGAGAGCACAACCACCTACAACCTAGCCGGTTCGAGCCTCTTGATTACTACATCAAGAGAGGTATACCTTGAACCTTTCTCTCTTGTGTGAATGGCTTAGTGCAAGATCCGTGTTTGTGCATGATTGTTTATGGATAATTAGTAGTATTTAATCATAAAAAGAAAATTATGCACTCAACTAACAGTGGTATCAGAGCACATGGTCGTACTTAAGCTATTTTGACACTTAATTAAGAGAAATTGGCTAATTAACGGATTAGTAGAGATGATGCGTTTGTTTGCTGTCTGGAAATGGTATTTTCTGTGTTGTTTCGCGTTTTTCGCTTTGATAAGTTCTCTGGAAGTTTTTTCCATCTACATGAAAGTTGTAGATCTGTGGATTGTGATTCTTTTGGCGTTAGATTCACATTTTTCTGAATTAGTATGGATTTACTGTGAATAAAATGGCGACAGTGCGCAGAACCAGTTTCTGCTTGCACTGTCCTGTTTGAATGGCTTGAAAGATTTATATTTTGAATATAAGTACCAGTGTTCTATGGCTAGATTTAAAGAGGACTTGAAGCTCTTTCTGAGCATGTAAAATTTGTTGCATGGCTCAGATTAATTTGTGGGTTTTCAAGTATGAAAAGGAAGAACTTGTCAGATCCAGTTTGTTGAGCAAATCGATTGTTCTAATAAACTGTACCAACTGAGAACTCCTTTAAAAATTCTGTTTAAATGGAGTTGTTCTATTTTGAGTTAGGATTCCAGGAAAATTAATTTCATAATTTTTCGTGGAGATTTGGACCTTCAACTAGGCTAGAACTTTTCGATCGACAGTCTGTTCCAGTACAGAATTTGTTGGTTGTTTAGTTAGTAACTCGAACTTTTTGAACTAAACTTGGTGGTTTTCTTTTCATGAATAGTTAGGCTATAGATTAAGCAAGTTTTTCTATGTATATTGTATATATAAAAACTGTTTAGAAGGTGGTCTAACAGACCAAATGGTTGAGAGGATAATCTGAAAATCTCATAACGGTGTTTCGTGCACTTGTAAGAGATTTGTCATTTTTGATTCTCCCAGATGGTGTAAGATCTCTTCTTGAAATTTTTACTGGTAATCACAACTATGATAAGGAGCTGAAGTAATTTATTTGAGAATTTTTGGAGACCTAAAACCTTTGCTTTTATTGGATTCCATTAGTTACGTTTTTTAATAAATTACTGTTTTTCTAAATATTCAAACTAGTTGAAATTAATTAGAAAACTCCTTGTTTGATCTCCTTTCTGTTATGGGATGTTGAAAGAACTTTCTAAATGAATTTAAACAAGTTTTGTTGTTTAAAAATTGAGGATTTGTACACGGAATTTACTTATGGCAAACGATACGCAAAGATGCTTGAAAATCGTTAATTGGAAACAAAGTTCTTGTATGTGCTAACTTTGTTTTGTAGGTGGATAGTGGGTTTAGTATGGCTCAAGACTCAATGCCTTGTGGTTGTAATGAATGCATGTGTGAATGTTTGTAATGCGGCCTTTGGTGCCATTAATTAATTAATTTGTTGATTAATTTTTGATGTAACTTGTGAGGCTTGCATGCCCCTAAGGTTAGGATGGGAATAGGATGTTTTCACATGTATTTTGCACCTTTATTTTATATAGGATTTAGATCCTTATAGAATTTAGTGGGAGGGCAAGAAATAGATTAGTTTTGCTCCATGGACGATGTGGCGAAACTAATGCAAGCGGGAGCCATACAAACCCACAACTATGAGATGCTTATATGATTATTTTGTTAGGTTAGGTATGGGTGTATGCTTACACGACCACCAAACAAAGTGTCATATGAATTGTTTGTCCCAAACTAAATCGAATAAGTTAAATCGCCCTCCTTCTCTCTATCCCCTTCACGCCGATTGTCACTCATGGCGCGGTCCGCCCAAGCGGACGTCATGATTGTCAATTCGGTAGTCGGGGTGCAAATAGATAAGATTTGCAAGGAGCAAATAGTGAGAAGTGACTTTTCGATGGACCCAACTAGAGTTTGGACATCGGGGCGAAGTTCGCTCATGCGAACCAAGAGTCATGGTAAGATGATTGGTTGGAGAACCTACCTTATCTAATCATTTTGGATGACATGCCATAGCAGGTCCATTTTGATGAAAATAGGGGTCTTGGAAATCACTATACTTAGGGACTTTAAAAGTGTAGTGAAAGTTTTACTTTTGTTAAAACTAAAAACATAAAACTAATTGACCTTTAATTCGATAATTGTTGTAAATGTCTTCCTCCTCTTTAACGCTTCGTTCTCTTCTTGAGAAAGAGAAACTCGCCTTTAACGGTGCTAATTTCTTGGATTGGCACCGCAACCTAAGGCTTGCCTTTAGGTTTGAAAAAAGGGAGTACCTCCTCTCCACTCCGATTCCCTCTGCTCCTAAGGACACCGATCCAAAGGATAAGCAAGAGGAATATGAGAAGCACGTCAATGACGACATGGAGATGTCGGTCTTGATGGTTGCGGTCATGGAATCGGAACTCCAAAAGGAGTTCATCGATAGTGGATATGGAGTGTTTGAAATGATCACTCGTCTCAAGAACATGTTCCAAACCAAGGCCCGCACCGAAAGGGCCCGTCTCATCAAGGCCGTCGCCAACACTCGCTTGGCGGAGGGTCATGAAGTCGGGCCACACGTCATGAAGATGGCGGGGTTGTTTCGGCAGCTCGAAAAGCTTGATACGCCCTTTCCTACAAGTGCGATTCAAGATTTCATTCTCAACTCCCTCCCTCCAAGCTTCACCGGTTTTGTTGTGAACTACCGGATGAATGGCATGGACAAGAGCATGGATGATCTCCAAAACATGCTCGTTGAGACGGAGGATAGTCTCAAGAAGGAGAAGGGCCCAAAGGATGTTCTTGCCGTGAGTGACAAGAGCAAAAAGATCAAGAAGCGAGGCCGTAAAGCCAAGAAGGGCAAAGGCCCGGTGACGCCCCAAGGTTCGGCCAAGGGTGCTCCCGTGGGTTCCAAGAAGAAGAAGAACCCGGCCACTCCCGAGACCGTTTGCTACTATTGTAGCAACAAGGGTCATTGGAGGAGAAACTGCCCCAAGTACCTTGCCGACAAGAAGGCGGGAACCGTCCAACCTTCTTCTTCAGGTATATTTGTCATCGAAACCCTTCTCGCTACCTCTAACACCGATTGGGTATTCGATACCGGTTCGTGTGCTCACATTTGTCGAAATGTGCAGGTCCTAAAGAATAGGAGGCGGCTCGAGAAAGGTGAAGTTCAACTCCGCGTCGGGAATGGCACGTGCATCTCCGCTATGGCCATTGGGAGCGTGGATTTAACTTTACCTTCCGGTTTTGTGTTGGAACTAAAGGATGTATTTTTAGTTCCCTCTATCACTCGAAACATTATCTCTATCTCTTGTTTGGACATGGATGGTTTTGATGTTGTAATAAAGAACAAGTTGTTGACCTTGTTTCGAAATGAAGTTCGTTTTTGTGATGCGCATTTATTGAATGGTCTTTATTTGCTTGATTCTAGCGGACTTATCTTGAGTGTTGAGAATGACAATAGGAAACGTAAGATTTCACATGAGAATGCAACTTTGATGTGGCATTGCCGCTTAGGTCATATCAATGAGAAACGCATCAAGAGATTACAAACCGTTGGTCTCTTGGATCAATTCGCTTTCGAGCCAATTGACACATGCGAATCTTGTTTGATGGGAAAGATGACCAAAGCGCCTTTTCCTAACAAAGGGACAAGGGCAAATGACTTGTTAGACCTTGTACATACCGATGTATGTGGGCCTATGAGCATTTGTGCGCGTGGTGGTTATTCATACTTCATCACATTCACCGATGACCATAGTAGATACGGGTATATCTACTTGATGCGTCACAAATCCGAATCCTTTGACAAGTTCAAAGAATTTAAGAATGAAGTTGAGAACCAACTTGGTCGAAAGATCAAGGTCTTACGATCCGATCGAGGTGGTGAGTACTTGAGCCATGAGTTTGGCAACTATCTAAAGGAGTGTGGAATCGTTCCACAACTCACTCCACCCGGAACACCACAATGGAATGGTGTATCCGAAAGGAGGAATCGAACTTTGCTTGACATGGTTCGATCAATGATGAGCCAAGCCGATTTGCCTATGTCCTTTTGGGGATACGCCCTTGAAACCGCAACTTTTACATTAAACCGTGTTCCATCAAAGTCCGTTGAGAAGACGCCCTATGAGCTTTGGTTTAAGAAGAAACCAAGCATGTCGTTTCTCAAGATTTGGGGTTGTGAAGCTTATGTGAAAAGGCTAGTGAGCGATAAGCTTGGACCCAAATCGGACAAATGTCATTTCGTAGGATACCCTAAGGAAACGAAGGGTTACTACTTCTATAACCGCAACGAGAACAAGATAGTTGTTGCTCGTTATGGTGTGTTCTTGGAGAAGGAGTTTCTCTCAAGAAGAAGTAGTGGGAGCAACGTGGTGATTGAAGAAATTCAAGAACCGCAACAACAAAGCATGCCTCAAGTAGGCAATGTGGTTGTTCCCAATGTGGTGCCAAATGAGGTTGCACAAAATGTGGATGCACCGAATGAGATTGTAGCCGAACCCATTCCACAAGTTGTTGTGGAAGAAGAGATTCACGAACAAGCTCCCTCAAATGAAAACTCAAACATATCGCGAGTCGATGATGTTGAGGAAGCACCTTCACTTGAAGTTCAAGAACAAAGTCCACAAACCGTTGTGGAACAAGTTCAAGAACCTCAAACTTCTACCCTACGAAGATCGGCAAGGCCAAGTCGTCCACCTATAAGATATTTAGGTTTGCACGACGTTCTCGTTATGGAGAACGATGAGCCTTTGACCGTTGATGACATGAGAAAGAAAACCGACTCCAAGGAATGGCTAAAAGCCATGGAATCCGAAATGCAATCCATGTATGACAACAAGGTATGGACCTTGGTTGACCTTCCCAACGGAGTAAAACCCGTTGAGAACAAGTGGATCTTTAAGAGAAAGGTCGACATGGATGGCAACTTGACCATTTACAAAGCACGACTTGTAGCGAAAGGTTACAAGCAAATTCATGGTATTGACTATGAAGAAACCTTCTCGCCCGTCGTCATGTTCAAGTCAATTCGGATCATGTTAGCAATTGCCGCATTCTATGATTATGAGATTTGGCAAATGGATGTCAAAATCGCCTTCCTAAATGGAAATTTGGAAGAGGATGTGTATATGACACAACCCGAGTGTTTTGTGGATCCAAAGAATGCTAACAAAGTATGCAAGCTTCAACGATCCATTTATGGATTGAAGCAAGCATCACGGAGTTGGAACAAGCGCTTTGATGAGGAAGTCAAGAAATTGAACTTCTCTCAAAGTGAAAAGGAACCTTGTGTCTACAAGAGGTTTAGTGGGAGCGTGGTTGTGTTTCTTGTTCTATATGTTGACGATATACTCTTGATCGGGAATGATATTCCCGAATTGAATGCAGTCAAGGATTCATTGAAGAAAGTGTTCTCAATGAAAGACTTGGGCGAGGCCGCCTACATCCTAGGAATCAAGATCTATAGAAATAGATCAAAGAGGATGTTAGGTTTGAGCCAAGATGCATATATTGACAAGGTGTTGCAAAAACACAACATGGCGAATTCCAAGAAGGAATTCTTGCCTATGTCACATGGCATTTACTTGAGCAAGACTCAAGGTCCGACAACGGAGACAGATCGGGAGTACATGAAGCGATTCAAGTATCCATCTGTAGTTGGATCGATTATGTATGCCATGCTATGCACTCGCCCCGATGTGGCACATCCGATTAGCGTGACTAGTCGATACCAAGCCAACCCGGGCATGGCACATTGGACCGCAGTCAAGAATATCCTCAAGTATCTCAAGAGAACCAAGGAGAGCATTCTCGTTTACGGTGGAGACCAAGAGCTCGTTGTAACTGGTTACACCGATGCTAGTTTCCAAACCGATCGAGATGACTCCAAATCACAGTCCGGCTTTGTATTTCTGCTTAATGGTGGTGCCGTAAGTTGGAAGAGTTCCAAGCAAGATACTACGGCCGATTCCGTCACCGAAGCGGAATACTTAGCGGCTGGTGAAGCAGCAAAAGAGGCCGTATGGATCAAGGAGTTCTTGACCGAGCTAGAGGTGGTTCCAAGCATCTCGGGTCCAGTGGATATCTACTGCGACAATACGGGAGCCATAGCTCAGTCCAAGGAGCCTAGGTCTCACCAGAAGACTAGGCACATTCTACGACGGTTCCATCTCATCCGTCAGTTGGTCAATGACGGATGGGTCAAGGTCAAGAAGGTGGACGGTGCCGCGAACACAGCGGACCCTCTGACAAAGCCTTTGTCTCGAGCCGCGCATGAGTTGCATGTTGCATCCATGGGGATTAGGCGTATGCCTGATTGGCTTTGAGTTGTATCTTTTATTTAGGCGTTTAGTATGAGATATGTATATTTGGATATTACATTGAGTACTATACACTGGCTAGAAGTCACTGTTGATTGACTCTAGGCCAAGTGGGAGATTGTTAGAGATATGTCCTAGAAGCCAATCTTTTTGGCTACTTCTATGGTTTTATGTTATGGATGATTTTATATCATTTGTTCCTTGATTTATGTGTTGACAGTTCATTCAGGTTGAGGATCTGAATTATAGATCACTGTGATTCATTTAGTAGTAAATGACAACAATAAATCTAAAGCGTCCATAATCTTGATAATTAACAAGGAACATTAATTATCAATAAGATTAGTATGCAAGTTAAGTGTTGATTAAGTTCTATAAATCAAAGGTTAAGAGTAACCAACTTAATTGCATATGTTTATGTTATTTGAACATAGTACAGGACATGACCCAACGAAATAAATATATGGATTGTGTTTTGGTGTCATTATTTATTTCGTTATGATTTTGATTCTAAGTTTGAGATATTTATCTTTTCCACATGAGGATAGGTTCAATAAATATCGTCTACCGCTGATTCCCGATAAGGGCTGCTATACGGACGTTATTTATGTTCTCTTGAATTGTGCGGGGAAAAGTTAAATAGTCAAGAAAACCGTATGTCCCTCATTAATTCACTTAGTGAGTGACGATATCTGTTTGGGCCCCTTGATGGAGATAGATTGTTTGCTAGCAACTGATACAATTATCTCTAGATCAAGAAACGTATAATCTGCAAGAATGACACATTCCTATCTTGGATTATACGATGATATCGTGAGGCATAGGAATCAAAATAGAGATATACTTTTATTCTCTTATGCAGGATTGAAATATTGTAGCTGTACACTATTTATGCGAATTGGGAATCATAACGTGTTGCTAGATACCGCTTATGATTATTGGATTTAAATAGCGATTTAACTCCATGTCCAACGTAGCATAAATCCTCAAAGGGTCACACAGAATTGGTGTTTTAACCATGCTTGCATTATTTATTTATTTGCAATAATTGGTATTGCAAAATATGATGAGTTGATTAATTAATTAAATAGCGTTGTAGACCGTTATAATTAATTAAATCAAAGGGATCATATAGAAATAAATTAATGCATTATCTAATCCCTAAATAATTATTATTAAGTTAATAATTATTTATTTCAACACATATGCATTTAATAGGGCTTTAATTAAATAGTTAATTAAAGGCCCAATAGGGAGTCAAATTGGGAGCAACAAGAAGGGCCATTTAATAGGTGATTAAGTGGACCCAAGAGGCAATGCACATAGCCCATAAAGGGCCCATAATGTGGCCGGCCATAGCATGGTGGTAGGTGGGATGGCAAAGTTGTAAATAGGTGTTGAGAGGTAGGTAGGGTTTGAGCTCTATATAAAGGGGTATATGGTAGCAAATCCCTCCCTCTCTCTCTCCCACAAACCCTAGCCGCCCCCCCTTTCCTTGGCCGGCGCCTCCCTTCTCTCCCTCTCCATTAGCTCATGTGTTGAGCCCCCTCTCTTCCTCAAATCAATTAGTTCATTTGCTAGAAGATTGGGAAAGCTAGGGATTAGGCATTTCCTCCAAGTTACTAGCATAACTTGTAGAGGATTTGGTTAATACCAAGTGGACTCGAGGTGATTCGACAAGGAGGCGGGAGCTAGACGAGAGCACAACCACCTACAACCTAGCCGGTTCGAGCCTCTTGATTACTACATCAAGAGAGGTATACCTTGAACCTTTCTCTCTTGTGTGAATGGCTTAGTGCAAGATCCGTGTTTGTGCATGATTGTTTATGGATAATTAGTAGTATTTAATCATAAAAAGAAAATTATGCACTCAACTAACAAGATTGAGATGGGAAGTTAATTTAGATGAGCAAAAGTGTAGTTGTAGAGCGTGGCAAGTCAGAGGCATTCCTTGTGTACATGCAGCGACATTCATAGCCTCATTAAGGAATGCTAAATGGGAAAATTATGTTCATTCATATTTTACGGTTGATCGATTTAAGATGGCCTATGCCAGAGGTATAGCTCCGATGTCAAGTAGGAATGAATGGGTGAAAGTTGATTTAGGATATGACATGCTCCCACCAACACTAAAACGGCCACCGGGGAGACCTCAAAAAAACAAAATTAAAGCTTCCGATGAACCAAAGAAAAAACCTCATAAGTGCACACGTTGTCATGAGTATGGCCATCACAAGACAACTTGCAAAAATACTGTTCCATCACAACAAAGCGATGATCCTCAAATACATAAGAAAAAAATTAAAAGGTTTGTCAATTCTTTATTTTTATTTTTACTTACGAAGTTGTTTATTAGTTAATTATGTATCTAAAAGGCTAATTAATGTAGGGGAGGAAATGCTGGTAACAGTCGAAAAAAGAAGAGGGCATGTCCATCTAGCATCTTCAGGATACTACAAGAAGAAGAAAATTAGGATATTATAATTCAATGACTAGAGTGTCTTTTGTTTTTTTTTTTTTAGAAAATTGAACTTCATGGTTAATTAGTCAAGTGTTGAGTGTCAGGTGAATGCGCAAAAAAGACTCCAATGTATTTTACATGATTCAATATTTTGTTTGTAGTGCTATATGTCAAATTAAATTTATCTAGTCGCTGGATTATATCTTTGTTATTTCATTACGATATGCTTGTTGTGCTTAATTATATAGTAGACAGACTTGTATTAATGGGGTAGCCTATTTGACCAAAGTAATGCAAATTCATATACTGGTATGTCTATTGGCTAAGATGCTTGATGGTACACATACGACTTACTGGTACAAAGGACCTGATCTGGTAACAAAAAAAATGTGGTAAGATGAATAATAAACCTGATGCTATTTGTTGTCATTATATGTTTACCAAGGAAAAGATAAACGACAATTTCTAATCTATAAGCTAGACCTCAACAATAATTAGAAAAGATTAGAATAGGAAAGAACATATATCGGAGGAGGTTTCTATTTTCTGATATTGTCTAAAGAGGAAATGGCGGGAATACGAAAGATTTTAGGGCTGGAAGAGGAGAGAAAGTTGGGCAGGGGTAAATCTGTCCCAAAATATAAAAATCAGATTTTAATATTCAGAAATTTATTTAAATAACTGAAAAGGGTATACATACCTATTTATTAAGATTTGAGGGGTACCAGATCAATTTCAAAGATTTGAGGGGTAAATATTCAATTAAGAAAGATTTGAGGGGTACGTGACCAATTTTGCCTAAATTAAATATAACCCATGATGTCGGCCGTGTATAACCTATGTATGAATAGTATGATACTCCACTTAAAAGAAAACTTTTGCAAATGGTCCACAGTGATGAAACTTCAAGCCTTCAATAAAGCTTTAAAGGGTAGACGTCCCTTTCTCACTTTGAAAAAAGAAAGTACTACAAGAAGAAAAGATGGACTTTTGTTAATTAAAGAATGGACTTAGGCTCCTTTCGTTGTACTCCAATCAATATGTTAAGCTTCGGTATTTATGTTTTCTAGAGATTGTACAATATTTTCGATATGTGTGAAATATATATTTTTTTTCCTTTGTGCTTTTGCGAGATTTGAATTCATTTTTGTATAAAAAAAAATGACCGAGCCATTTAACTATTTGTATCGGCTCTTACTAGACATATATATTCAAAAATATATATTATTTATATTAATGCTTACAAATTAACATATTACACTTCTGGTTTCTAGCATAAACTTTTAAGGTTGTTACTTCTTGAAAATAAAATAAATAATTATAGTGTAATTGGCGACAAAATTTGAGCGATATTTTGTAGGCGGAGAGGGACACGTGTTATATGCAATTAAAAATTTGTATTTGAACAATATGTCCTTTAATTGTCAAATTAGAAAGTTTATAAGAGCATATAATATTTGATCTGTCTAACTCTAGTATTAATAAATAAATATAACTATTCGTTCCAAATGCTATTAGGTATCTATGACCTTGTGATCTTCACCTTTTATTAAATACTATTTTTCCAAGTACTTACGTACACACCAAAAGGAAAAAAATAATACAAATGATTCTTAACTCTATAAAAACACACTATAATAAAGAAAACCCTGATATTATCCCTCAAGTATCATCTTTAGCTTAAACAATTTCCTAAACTAGCTACTTTTTGTCTCAAATATGCATCCCATTAACAATTCAATTTACCCCTTCCGTTTCATCCACTACAGCATGTGTCATAACCTGCATGCGCTTAACCCCAGTTTTGCATCTTAATTACTGATTTCGCGTGAGCTAGTCAAACAGGTTCCTTTCTTCTAAGACGCAGCAACACACTCACAGAGTCACAGTGCATGGCCGGCCCCAACATTGTTGCCCCTCCATTCATGTGCCGAAATACTCGACAACATCATTTCCGTTGCTGCGTCGCCTCTGCCACCTGAGACCAAGGGCTTCATGCTACAAGCTCTACACTGATCGTCATATTATAAAACAAGTTTTATATATATACGTCACAAGAAATATAAATATATTTTTTCCTTGGATCTTATAATTGGCTTTTGGTTTGTATTCGTTGAACTAGTTACTTTTTTCTGATGTCAATGGTTAGTGCCGGTTATGTCAGCAATAACGATTTAATATATTTAGCAGTGCGTGAGACCTAACCAAAATTGCAAGACTTCTTTTTTATTTTGCGGTAGCTATAGTGCATTATTTGTTTTTGCCTCTGATATTGGTTGCACTGCATGATTTGTATATGATGACTACATCTATGTAAATGCAACTTTGCTGAAAATCCAATCACTTCATACAAATACAAATATACAATGTAACTTCGAGTCCTACTGGGCCTCCTGAAGCCCATAATTCCTGAGAGAAAAAGTTTTATACAAGAAACTAACTCACTAGGCCTCCTGAAGCCCATAACTTTTGTTATGTCTATTGGACTCGAAGCAATGTCCAAATTATTTTGACCACTTGCAATTTTTCTTTTTCTTTTTTATATCACTCCGACACTGCTGCTGCTCTATCATCATGCTAAGTTGCGAACTACTACAGCACTACTAGCCAAAACTTCACAAAAATATATATTTGTATTAGGACATCTCGCCTAGTCCCTTGGAAAATGCACCGACATTTGTAATGTTCTGGTCTCATCCTGACCCAACTTCGCTGTCTATTAAATTGGGACAATCATAAAACAGTTCATGATCAGATTAATTTATTGAAGCATCTGAAGCGCAATGATTCGGGCACAGACGCACAGTTTTTCTTTTGTAATTCCTTCTCCTCTGGTACGGAGTTATATATGTAGCGTACGCTCTAGATTCAATAACGGAAATCTTATTTATCATTATTCAATTTTGGGACCTATTCATTTATTCAGTTTTCACTTTTCAGCTATTGTGAAACGATTTGCCAAGTGCCTTGCTTGTTTTCATTTTATTTCCCTTTGTCCGTAAAACTTTGAATCATCCCTTTACTTTTGTGCCAGCATAATTTTCCCAGGTTACAACTTACAACTAACCTGGATCCCACGCTGTCAGCAACTATACATGTGAAATTTGTGGGGTTGTAACATGAGATCCTAGTCATGGAAACTTCATTTAAAAAAAAAAAAAAGTAAGAAGAAGAAGGTCATGAAAACTTTGTCCTGAGTATCCAAAATGCAATGACCAAATGTTAATTAAATCATTCAATGTACATGTTAAAACTGATCATTTTGTAAACAAGCATGTACGAAAATATAATTAGACGTCTTTGTTGACGCAGCTGCCTTATTCTTCAACAGTACTCATGAATTCGCATTAGAATTTTTCCAGTGCTGAATTCCCCACATTTGTTCATTACTTTAATAGAAACCTTGACGTAATAATAAACAATTCAAAAACACAGATCGAAAGAAGAATAATGTACAACACACGTTGGATCTGGTCGGCCTGTCAGCCTCCTGTATATTAATACGCTATACATGAAGAACTTTCGCAAATGCCCCTCGCAAATCAAGTATTAAACTAACTTCTTGTTGACTGAAGTTACGGTAATCCTCTCGATTTTGCAGCGAGATGACTAGATGACCGTATATCGCTTGTTTTAAAAAATAATAATAAAAAATAAGGGTCAAAGTCTTACCTTTTATATAGAAATGGTAAGACAAGATATATTTTGATAAAACAATTTTATTTAATGATAAACAGGTGGGTC
Organism: Rhynchospora pubera; assembly: GCA_028095005.1. Taxonomy (NCBI): domain Eukaryota; kingdom Viridiplantae; phylum Streptophyta; class Magnoliopsida; order Poales; family Cyperaceae; genus Rhynchospora; species Rhynchospora pubera. Next base: position 204,910,591 of record CM051462.1, on the reverse strand, counting down.
TATAGTATTTGATATTGGTGAATTATAAAGAAATTTGTTCCACTACACTAATAGAACACACTAGTCTATTGCAATGCACACTCGTCTATTTGTCCAAGGGGCACTTGTATATTTTAATTCAAGTAAAACGATTGTGTTTTGTCACTTGTTTTAAAACCGTTTCAGTAACTATTACAATTGTCATAATCTTCTGAACTCAGTTTTTTTAATCCCAAAAACACATAATACAGTCATTGCAAAATGTAGTCCGCTATAGCAAAATGAATATTTATTTAAACTTACGTATTGTTTGAATCACTTCTAAAAATACAATATGTATCTGGATAAATACTCTACGACGCATATTTGACTTTTTTTTTTGTAAGTAATATTATTGAGAATTGAGAACGGGCATGGCCGTCCATATTTATGATCTTTTCATTATTATATATGGATTAAAAATTTAAAGTATATGATGTATGAATATTTTTCATATAAGTTGGCTTTATTATCTCAATACAAAACTCACGATTAAAACATAATTTTCTTTTTAAATACAATATGGACCAATTAAAATGTTTTTTAGTGTATCGGAGTATAACTTAATTACAAGGTTTCTAATAATTTACTGTATGTACTTATTTAAAAGGCTGTAATTCATAATAAAGTAATTAAGGTGAACTTCATTTAATGAAACTAGTAAATGCACCACCTAATGTGTGGGTAAAATTTTATAAATATCATTGTATGAGAATATTTTTTTACTATTTCGACTCAAATATGTTAGATTAGTATAAAATGTTATAATCACAGTATGATAAATTTAATATATAGGTTCATATTATATATAAATGATCTATAAGTTGTTTTATTTGTATAATTTTTAGAAAAAAAAAATACAGTTTATTTTTCTATTGATATTATGTGTCTGTACTATGGTTAGCTGGGACTTGGGAGTAAACAAAAATAGAAAGATAATAACCATGATCCATAATGAATCTAAATTCCATTTTTATTTATTTCTTACCATATATTTTTTTATACATTGTTGCTATATTTCTAATTCTAGTCTGATCTAAATGAAAGATTTAAATCTTTTATCTCATTATCAAATTCAAACCACTGATTTGATTGAATCATAAAAATTTATGGTCTATATCATATATTATAACATTTTGGATACACTTTGGACTCAAAACTATATAGACGTTTGGGTATAGTTTGGATACACCTTTTGATTATACCTAATATGTTACGTGTAACTTGTACTACTATTTTCAGTCTCAGCAGAATAACAGATATTAGCACGTTATTTCAATTCAGCACTCCCTTTTAATTTTTTTTTATAAAAAAAAATTGATCGATGGTAAGATCGTATGTCTGTTTATATCTTTTTTTTTATTATTTTGGAATGCGGATAGATAAATGGATAAATCCGGACCCGAATTCGGTTACAGATTAATACGGATTGGATATTGTAATTTGAATAAAATACCCAAAATTTCACACAATCCTTCGAACTTATTAAGAAATATTTTGGGTACTAATATCTCGAATATTATTAAATATGAACTAATATTGGTATCATAAGTCCAATCATGACGGTGAAGGACGTAAGTTTTATTCATAATAAATTGTTAGTTACAATATATATATATATATATATATATATATATATATATATATATATATATATATCACGCATTCATGCTAATTGTATTGTCATGATCCTATGGAAAATTTAACGCTAATTCTTTGTTGAAATAAATTAATAACTTAAATATCAATAATGACTTTTCATACAAAGAAGACCTGACAATTCACCGTACAAAGAAAGTTCTCAGAATATTATTTACACAATTAATAAAAATATAACGAGTCAAAAAAAAGTTGCAGAAAGTAAAAAAAAAATATTATCACTGTTGTTACCCTCCAATAGTTCCGTGATGGTATTTTGCATTTTTTCTGCTGCAAACATTTTGGGTAGAAACAATTTGGAGGATCAGAAATCAATTCTCTTGCCATGGAGGGGTTTTTGAAAAATTTGTCTCCTTCAGACTTCAAAGAGAGAGAGAGAGAAGCACAAAAAAGGAAGAGACCCATTCATTCCACTTTATTCCATTTCTTTCCTTTATTTTTTCTTTCTTTCATTTGTAGTTGGGTTGGGTCTCTTTCTTTTCTCCATTTTCTAACAAGCCGCCCATGCCACCAAATCCACATCTCATCTGACCGAAAGTATACCCATTGGTTACATTAAAGTCTAATTCTGGAATTCAACTGCTAAAACTTTTGACTCTTCAATCCATTCCATGTAAAAGATCTGATCTTCATTCTTAATTTGAAGAACATTTCTTCAGAAAGGTTTCCCTATTTAGACCCGATCGTGCTATCCAAAAACGGATTGTTTTCATCGCCAAATTGAGGTTAGTGTAGCTAAATCTTATGTTTTCATTAGTGATACTGCTATGTTTTAATGTTGCAATGTGATGATCAGTAAGAATTGTGGGATTTTTTGTTTGATATGTTTTTTTTGTGATCTGGTTTAGCTTGCAATTGTAATTAAGTGAAATCAATCTCGTTATGCACTGTATTTATTTTCAATTGATTGTAAATAGTGTTTTTCTCAAACTACTTTACTACTTTGCTAATTATTTGAACTTGAAAATGGTTTCTGTAAATAAACACTTTGTTAATTATTTGTGTGTAACAGCTATTTACCCCAGTGTTTTGATTTTATAGGATTTGCCAACTAGAGTGTTATGCTTTAGTTGAAACGGTGTTCAGGTCTTGTTAGTTCAAATTACTAATATTTTTGTTGATACAGTTTTCTTTCAGTGGGCAACTGATCGTCAGTTAAATTTCAAAAGATGAAAGAAATTGTCTGCACAATCTTTTCCAAGTAGTTAATTTTTTCTCTCTCTTTTTTTTTTTTTTTTTTTTTTGCTTTTATCATCAGGATTCAATTGGAGAGCAAAAGCCATGTCTATCAGTGAAATTGCAAAAACTATAAAAAGATTTATGGTACTCTCAATCAGGCTTTCATACCGATCTGTATGTAATCATCCAATTCTTATAAGTTTCATCCTATTGCTTCTTCTCTTCTACCAGTTCTTCCCATCTCTCTTTTCCTTTCTCCTCTCCACCTCTCCTGTTCTTGTTTGTACCACTCTTCTCCTTGGTATTATCCTGAGTTTTGGCCAACCGGATTTTCCTCAAATTGATGAAGAAGAAGAAGAAGAAAGGACTACAAGTAGTGATCAAATATCATCTTTTAGTGCCAATGCAGCTACAGACAATATAGTTCTCAAACACAATAAATTATCTGCAGTCCCAACTACTTATGAGAACCAGAAAAATGACATTTCCAAAAGAGAACTAGCAGAGGTAAGTTTCAGTGAACAAGCAGCCAACTTTTCACCAAAAAGTGAAACCTTACCCAATGACACCATTCTAGAGAAAGAAAACGTAGTTTCTGATGAAAAATCTTACTCTATTGAGAGAGAAATTGGTGAATCTAGCTTGGTATTTTCAAGCAATTCGGCCATGGAGGAGTTTACTGATTCCCCACATTGGCAAAGAATCGACAACCGTGATGCTTCATCAGGTTTCGAATCTGATGGTGCTGAAAGCTAATCCCCTGATGCCTCCATGGCCGACATAATCCCGCTGCTTGAAGAAATTGACCCTCTTTTGGACCCAGATTCATCCCCTCAAGTGATCCAAAACCCAGAAGATGACTCTGACTCCAGCTCCCAGGCATCGTCTCATGACCTACTCCAGGTTGAAAGTGCTGATGAAGAAGAAGAGGACAAAAGCGTAAAAAAGGAAGATGAATCACATGAAACTGCATTTACCTGGACAGCTGATGACCAGAAGAACTTGATGGATCTGGGATATTCTGAACTGGAGAGGAACCGCCGCCTTGAGAACTTGATGGCTCGGAGGCGGTCAAGAAAAAACATTCGGTTTGAGCTTGACCAAAATTTGATTAACTTGCATGGAAATAGCACAGGCGCCAGTGCTACAGGAACTGCTGTTGATGATTTATCACAGTTTCGAGTGCATGTTCCACCCGTCTCGGCTCCAAGAGTTAACCCATTTGAGTTGGAGGATAACCTGATACCAGGTTCAGCACCATCGGTACTGGTACCAAGACATAACCCATTTGATGAACCATATGAGGAGCCAACTGAGACTATGGTTCTCTCTCGGGAATCCTGGAGCCCGCGGCAGTATATGTCCGCATCACACCGGGACATGTTTTTTAAAAGGTATGATAGTTTCAGTTATTCAAGTGAGGAGTTTAGACAGGAGAGGCGGTTTTCTCGATTTAAACCACTTTCTGTTCATGACTCTGGTACGGATACAATGGGAGAATGGAGCTCATCTAATGTTGCTACATTTGAGAGGCAATTTGGGGGTGATAGGGATAGCACTTCAAGCTCGGCATTAGAGACTACTAACTCGTCCCTGGCTGCTGATCTGGTTACTGGATCGAACCCAGTGAGGCACGATGATTTTGATGAAGAAAGGGGAGAAGACGAGGAGAGCATATCATCTGACGATATAAGCTCTGTTGCTGTTCAACTGGACAACAGCGAGTTTGAATCAAATGGAGGACGAGAGAGCCCCTCTATGAATTTTGCCTATTTAGGCTCATCAGAGAAAGTTGGGCCGGATTCAGTACCAGATTTACTTGTCTGGGATGATGTAGCTGGTATGATAGCTGTAGTTATTTATTTATTTATTGTCATTATTTTTGGTTGTCTGTCATGGCTGGTTTGTAATGTTGCTTAATGTCACTGTTTCACTATTAGTTGTCCTGCGGAGGTACCATTTATTCTGCAAATGTTGTTATAGGTTGTCACTCGGAAAGCGGAATTCTACCAGTACTTAATTTCCTACACAGGACAATAACCAATGACTTGATGGTCCTGGTATCGTACAATAATAAATCCTGAATTGTGTCTCTCTTAGAAATAAGACAAAAGAACCAAAATAGAAAGAACTTAGTTTGATTATCCAAAAGGTCTGGAGGGCCAACTAAAAGAAAATTACATTTAAACCTTGTGCCATAAATGTATCAGTGGTTCTTATATGGTACCAGTTCTTGCAGTGCAGTCCTCAGTAAAACGTAGCTTGGGTAAATTATAAAATAGAACTTATTGCACAGGTGATGATGGTCCTGGTGCCAGCTCATCCAGCAAACCTTCCTCGAGAGAAATAGATTCCACACTAAGAGATTTTGGAGCCTTACAACAGATTAGCAATCCCTCTCAAGAAGACACCACTAAAACCTCACAATTCAGCCTTATGGATCTACACCCAATCCCAGAGGATGAAATCTCAGAAGATAGGAAGCCTGATACGACTGCCCAACGGGTACTGGGTCCACTCGAATCAGACTGGGATTCTGATGAGGAAGCTGATCAGATCTTCCCAGAGCCAGTTGAATATAATGAAATAGATGAGAGTTTGTTGACTGAGTTGGATGCAGCAGGAGACTTTGCACCACGTCAACAGATATTCTCTCTAGAGTCTCAGGACACAGTTATTGAGTCAGGCCAGCAGATATCAGGTCTTGGGCTTGAGACTACAGTTATCGAGTCAAGTCCGGATTTGTTTATGGTACCTAATGAAAACCCAGAACAGACGGTGTACAACCCGAGACGACATATTCTACAATCAACCTCTGCAGAAGAGATCAATGCCTTGTTGAACGAAATACCTGAGGTATCACATGAAAGCTCAGTTGCTGTCAAGAAAATCGAGAGATCAGGAGAGCAAGAGCAATCTGACATGGTAGTTCCTGATGCAAATTCCATGGAGGATATCAAGTCTGCTCTTCTGCATACAAGTGAAGTTTCAGAAAGTGAGATTCCTGGAATTGTGGAAGAGACAGAGTTGGGAATGTCGGCTGTCAAAGCGAAATCCCTTGAAGATATCGAGTCAGCTTTTGTACAAGTTGCAACTTCACTTGCGGAAAGTGAAGATACTGGGGTTGTTGATGAGACAGAATCAGGAATGTTGGTAGTGAAAGCTAAGTCAATAGTAGATATCAATACAGCCTTTGAACAAGTGCGGGGAGTTTTAGGTGAAGGCTCAGGCACCCCGATTGAAGATGCAGAAATGGGTATGGTTGTTCTTGAAGCAAAAAGTATAGATGATGTTGAGTCAGCAATGGTGCAAGTAAGTGAACTTACCACTAGTGAAGGTGTGGGATTAGTGGATGAGACCGAGTCGGGGATGTTAGTTGTGAAAGCAAACTCTAAGGAGGACATCGACTTGGTTTTCAAGCAGGTAGGAGAAGTTCTTGGAAAATCTGATAAGGTGGGTGTAAGATATGCAGAAGATGCCAGTTCTGACATGCTAGTTCTTGATGCCAAATCTATTGAGGATATTGATTCAGTAATACTGAATGTAAGTAAAGGGCCTGAGGAAAGCTCATACATGGAAAGTGAGGATTCGGGATTGGTTGATGAGACGGATTCGGGGATGTTAGTTGTCAAAGCAAAGTCTGTTGCAGACATTGAGTCAGTTTTCCAGCAAGTAGGTGAAATTCTAAGAACGCCAGTTTCAGAAAGTGGAAATGCAGGAACGGCCCTAAATGCCGGGAGTTCTGAGAATGGGATGGTTGTTCTCGATGCGAGGTCTCTGGATGATATTGATTCGGCAATTCTAAGTGCAAGTGAAGCTAGTGGAAGTGGTGATGGGGGTTTTGTTGATGAGACAGAGTCAGGTATGCTAGTTGTAAAAGCTAATTCTCTAGCAGATATCAACTCAATTTTTAAGCAAGTAGGTGAAGTTCTCGGAAAGTCAGACATGGGAACTGAAAGTCCCAAGTTGGTTGAAGATACCAACTCGGGGATCATGGTACTCAATGCAAAGTCGATTGAAGATATTGATTCTGCAATCCTGCAAGTAACTGAAGTTGAGGGAACTGAAGATTCAGGAGTAGTAGATGAGACTGAGTCAGGGATGCTAGTCGTCAAAGCCAATTCGTTGGCAGATATTGACTCGGTTTTTAAACAAGTAGGCGAAGTTCTTGGAAACACGAATGCAGTAAATCTGGGAATTGTTGACGATTCTCATTCGGGAATGCTGGTTGTCAATGCAAAATCTGCTAGCGATATTGAGGCAGCATTGTTGCAAGCAAGTGAGGCTAATGGAAATACAGAGGCAGGACTAGTTGATGAGACTGAATCAGGTATGCTGGTAGTCAAAGCTAGCTCTGTGGCAGATATTGATTCTGTTTTCCAACAAGTAGGTGAAATTCTTGGGAAACGCAATACAGGAAATGAAGTTCCTGGGATTGTCGAGGATTCTGATTCAGGAATGCTAGTTCTGGATGCAAAATCTGTTGAAGATATCAGTTCAGCAATGTTGCATGTAAGTGACACTATAGGAGAGGGAGTTGAAGAGACTGATTCAGGAATGCTTGTTCTGAAAGCCAAGTCTCTGGAGGATATTAATTTAGCGTTCAAACAAGTGGGGGAGGTTCTTAATGAAAGCTCCTTGAGTGAAATTCCCAAACCAGTTGAAGAAACTGAATCTGGGATGCTAGTTGTGAAAGCAAAGTCATTGGAGGATATTGATTCGGCAATGAAGCAAGTGAGTTCACTTACAGACGTCAGCAATTCCGAAGTTGCAATTGAGATGCCAGTAAATGGCTCAAATATGGACAAAGAGTAGTGGATGGTTTTACTGAAAGGAGAGCTAGTTAAAAGTAAACTTAAAGTAATGGTAAATTTTTTGTTGTGCGGTTACTATTTTTTCTGCCGCACAAATTGCGTGGGTGCTTGAGTTTAGTGTGTTGTTCATTGTTTCTTTTCTGGGCTTGATGTTTTGATTTTTTTTTTTTTTTGTGGATAGGATTATTTATTATTTTTTCATCAATTTTCGCTTGAGATTATTTTTTGTTAGGATAGAGTTTCTCATAATTTTTTTCTTTTCCGAGAGATTGAGATAGTCAATGCCTTGTAATCTATATACATGCAAGTGAATGTAAGTTTGTTTGAAACGAAGTTAAATGTTGGTTATGCTATTCCTTTGTATTGTGTCATTTCCCCCATGTTTCTCAATTTCCTTTGGTTGAATTCAAAGGTCCGCCTGCTTATACAAGGATGAAGGATCAGTCCTATGTGAAAATTAAGCACCAAGCTTGCCAAAGGAATTCTTAAACTACCTCGTATTTGATCTCTCTTGTTGGGTTTTTTTTTTTCTAGTCTATCCTAACTTGTTTGGGACAAAATGCTTAGTTGTTGTTGTGTTGTTGTAGTGAACAGTGAACGGTAATCAGCCTGAAAATGACGCTTCTTTAATTGAAAAAAATATCATAATGTGAAATTCAGGTGTAATTCGGAGGATACACAATTACACACAGACTTCTATTTCATTCTTCCATAAAAAATTAAGGAGTCATTTATGTTCGGTAGGCATAAAAGTGAAATTGCAGGATTACAATTTATTCTGGTCCAAAAGCTCCTCTATTTCATTTTTTTCTTTTTTTGAAATAAACTCCTCTATTTCATACTTACATAAAATGTTTTTTTCATGACATAGAGAGGAACCAAAGCATATAATGCTACTATACTTGGACCTGATGTTATCCGATAAAATTTTGGGTCAATGATTTTCTAGCACTTGAATTATATAACTAAGAAGGTTTGGTTACAAGAGACAGTCTGGGGGTCACAACTCAAAATGAGAGATTCTAATCGATGTCATATGCACCGAAAGATTCACATGTACGTATCTGCAGTTTGTATTTAAATTTTAAAAAGAAAAATACTAGCCATGATTCATTTTACGGCCACAGGGCAAAGAGAGGACATTTAACTGAGCTCAAGCCTTTGACAAGGCACACTGTTCAAGGCATGATTCCTTGTAATATAGAATTTAAAAACTTTAGAAGGGTTGTAAATTTTATAACTTGATTTCAAGATATTGGTTTCAATTAGTAAATGTGTCTGAATTTGGGTATAAGCGTAATTCAAATTTTTTGATCTAATTAATTCATCAAATACTTTTGAGAGCATTCAACAATCTATGTAACAAGTTTTAAGCCAAAAGAATAACCTTCCAAGTACCATCCACCAACATAAATAAACCAATTTGTTAAGACCCTTATCATTAGAGTCTTTGTTTGAGATTTGGAACTGCTAAGTTTGAATTTAATCAGCTTATCTGTGCTCTTGTTAAAATTCTGAAGCTTGTAGTTGAGATGCCTGTGTAGAGAGACTTTAGTAGAAACCATATTTTTTTTTTTCAACCTCAAAACTTTCTCCGATTAATTTTGTATCTTTATTCATTTCCATCAACCACATAAGAGATGGAAAAGGCTATAAATACTGGTTGAAAAATAGATGGAAAAAATGTGTCTGTGAAACACAGTTATTTACCAGAAGCGACGTCATTTCCCATAAAATTGTTCGTTTCAGTGATCACCGGACATGAATTGCTTGGTTATTCCCATAAGATAAATTGCTTCGTTGGGCCTCAGAAATTGATGTAGCCAATTTTTCTTGCTTGTATTTGAAGATCATGCAGGTGCCACAGAAGTAAAAAAAATATCAATGCCTGAAGAGTGTGATTCGTGCTAGCATGACAAGTGGAAACGGCCGTCTACATACTTGTGGGTTTTATTTTTTATCAATCATGACAACTCCTACTATATACCAAAAAAAATAAAAATGGAAGAACACAAAAGTCAAAAACACTGAATTAAATTCCGATTGGAAAAGGAGAAATGGATGGTGATAATTGTTTATAAATTAAATCATTATATCACTTCTAACTATGCTGAAATAATTGCTATGCTAGATTGAAAATGCTATAGCAGTACCTCAGCGTCAATTTGGCGATGCACCTCTTTTGTTACAAAAGTTCAGGAAATACGGCTTTTTAACAACGGCATGAAAACACAGAATGAAGGCCGAAATATTTATTATATGCAAGATCCAATGAAATAGAAATGCACAAAGTACTTATTGGATTGGACATGTATGGGATAAAAGAATTCATACAAGTGGACAAAACGGCAATATTTTGGCTAATTTTTACCAGATCCATACTCAAATTCATAAACCAATAATCATTGTTCTCTAAACTTTGGCCAATAGAATATAGACAGCAAACAGGATTAGTACAAAAGAGACGCATAAAAGAGAGATTTCTGGATGCACAAGGAACTTGCCTCATCAGTAACAACTAACAACTTTTACATTGCTATTTTTTTTTTTAAAGATAAATTGGAGGTCTAAGCCACCTAACTTATTTTTTTAAAATTAAATGTCTATGAAAGATCCTCCAGTCGGATTTCGAACCTGCGATTTTTTCACTCAAGGAGTCAAAGTGCATTGCTCTTTGCTACTAGACCAAGAGCTGGTTCTCTACATTGCTATTGCTGGACAACAAAATTCACAATTGATAATCTGGTCTCGCTATCTATGTAGGCAAGATGCTGACCACAAGATCATTTGAATGCGCATATACTGTTGCTGTCTGAACTTCAACATTACCAGAATGTGCTTGCTACCAGGTATTTATTTCAGCAAAGAGACTACATTGAGACATTACTGTGTGCTGGCAATAAGAAATGCAAACATTTCTGGGTACTAGCAATAAGATATGCAAATGGCCATGATCTTTGCCATTTGGGCGAAAGGGGTGACCGAGTTTTCATGCAATTTCATAAGAGTGCAACGCTGCTGATTTTGAATATCAGATAACAAGCGAGGCTTTGGTTATCATTTGGAAATGATATAATTTGTAATTTTATACTTCCTTTTCCTTTTCTTGCAATATTTAAGCACCCTCGTTTTTCTTAATTAAATCTAGAGGACTTCACCCTCATTCTTCCTTACAAAAAAATTACTTGATATGTTTTTGGGTTGGATCTTTTAACAATTTTTTTTTTCAAATTTAATAAAATTTGAACTTTAAATTAAATAGAGTAAACAATTACCTTAGCATTAAACATTGAGAGGTCATAAGGCAAAACAACATGTAAACTGTCAATAAAAAACGCTAAGCTACAATTAGTATATGAAGGTAATAAAATTGAGCAATATAATTGAAATTTAAAATTTTTGAATAAAGGGTGACACACGTCACCAGAATTAAAATTTAGTAAATTTATAATCACAAGAGATCCTTTATTTCTCGTAGCTAGCTTACACGACCAGACCGTGCCTGCACGGTTGCAATAGGAATAGAACACAAATTGAGAGAGAAAAGGCGCTAATTCGGGCATAAATCACGGAATCGTTTTGCCGACCAAAATTCAATTGGAATTTCTATTGTTTCCGAGTTCCAATTCAAATCTTTGTTTGTCTGGCCGGCCCAATAATATAAATCTCTACTCCAAGGAAATCATTGATGCCACCGCGTTTGTCATCTCCGCTGACAATATCTTCTTATCAGTATTATAAATAAAAAACCGTGGGAATCCGATTTTAAGTTGGTTTTTTTGGACCGACACGGCAAGCATCTGAAAATATGTGAGATGGAAATCTTTTTTGTCTGTGTAAAGAGGTTTGTATATTATGGTGTGCCGAGTACGATCGCCGAAAATTTTGAAAAAAAATAACCTGTTTCATATTTTATCATTTGATTACCACCGAGATACTATCCTAAAATTATTTTGTCCCTTTCCTTCTAAATCCATCGGAACACAAAGGGCAAAAACAAAAAAAGAAAAAAGCCATCGCCTCTCCTCTTCATCGTCGTTCCGAGCGTCTCCGCCCTTTCCCTCATGCCGCATAAAAAATATCTCGCGGCCTCTCCTCTTCTTCAGTTTTCGGAGGCTCTGCCGGTTATTCCGCACCTCCTCTTTCCGTTCGTCCTCTTCTCGAACTGATTATGAATGGAGGGGCTGGCAAAGAAGATTACGAAGCTATTACAAAGGTAGGTCTGTTTATAAAAATCAGCACCATCCAATCTGGTAGATGATGTAGAATGAAACTCTAGAAGAGGAAGTAACATAGGAGGTGCAAAATTGAGAAACCAACGAAAAGGAAACAGTGATTGTGCCTAATGAATTGATTGGCATGTTTAGCAATTTGAGGTTCAAAAGCTTTTTGCTTTGTCATTTTATTTTTCCTAATTGTTTGTTGGTTTTTTTTAATTTGAAATATATTTAATTTTGGTTTGTATTATTTGTATGGTTTGGGGATTTTGTGTTGGTCGGTCTTAATTGATTGTAGTATTTAGCAATTTCAGATTTGAATTATCAACAAACTGATATTGCATACCATTTTGTTGGTGTTTGGTTTTGAAAGTTATTCAATTTTAAGTAACATCAAATTCTAGGCCAAAAATGATTTTTGTTTTGACGTACTTCATGTTATGATTTGGTAATTTGTAGGGTGATTTTTGCATATTGTGATTTTATTTGCTTCAAGCAATACTGATATACTTTTTAATTTTTTTCTTAAATAATCAATTTAATTGTAAAAAAATCAAAATGAAGAAAGAATTTCTTCTTTTTGAATTTCATGGCTATTATTCTATATTTCAGGTATAAATATATGCTGAGAGATTTGGATAGTCTGTTAGCTTTAAAGTATATTTCAGCTTGTGATTCTGAAACCCTAATCATACAAGGATTTCTTCTCGAGGCCTCATTCCAAAAAAAAAAACTTCTGGCCAGTAAGACAGACTAGCTTATCCCAATCCATAAAGGAAGCTGTTGGATAGGGAAATGACAATTCTCTTGAGGACATGAGGTAAAGTCATCCGTCATCCATTCAAAATCATCTATATTGAGATTCTTTCAAGTATCATACCCTACCAATTTGTACATGCAAAAAGAAAATAATATTAAATTTTAGTGCCTTACATCCTCACCAGTGCCATTAGGTTTCCATCAAAAAATCTAATTCAGCCTTCGTTTCATTAACTCAAAATTTAATGATATTGACTTTGGTACCATCGATTGAAAAAAAAAAAGCAAATTGACTAAATCCTAGACACTCTTCATCAATCAATCGAATTCCAATTGACTGCTTTCTTGGCTGCTTCGGTGGAGAGCTGTAGATGGAAAGGAAAGATAGGAGATGGCGCCGCTCGGTCAATAGGTTGCCACATGATCAACAGGTATGACATATTTTTTATGTTGTCCTCATTTCCCACTTCAATTTGTATTTTTTACAATATACAATATATTTATTTTGATCTGAGCCACGGGTCAAATGATTCACCAAATTAAAAATCGATTAATTTTCTATTTATTTCATCTTGAGCTAGATGAGCGCCATGTGTTAAAAGAGAGAGGTGTGTAAAATTACAGGAAAGAGCCAATGAACTTCACAGGAATGGTAATTTTTTTTGCTTAGTACATCATGTTTTTCCTCAACTTCAAAATCATTTTATCCTATTTTTTTCTTTCTTTTTGTTATTTTTTTTCCTCATAGCAGATCCATAACAATACTTTATTCAAAATGACCAAGCAAAGTAGCAGATGGCATAGAATGGTGGGGTTTCATTTTTTTAAGCTTAATAAAGAAGATTAAAATGTCAGAATACATGTTTGTTTAATTTTTTCAAGCTTTTGAATTTGTATTATAATGTTGGAACTCCAATTATCATTAATCAATGTGCACAATTCTCTCATATTTAGAAATGAGATAGGAAAGAGATGGGCTTTTTTGTAATCGCGGATCTATTTTGTAATTTGTCTCACACTAATTGTATGTTTGCCGTGGATATTGTCCAATATACTGTACCAGTATCGAAGGTAGATCTGGTACCAAACCAGCACCAATCATGATAGGATTAACACATGCTCAAAAATCTAATGGGGTCGTTTGGATGGGTTGGGAATTGGGGGAATTTCCAATTCCTAGCCATAAATTTATTATAAACAATCCAAACTCTTCACAAAGTTACACACTTCTCACTAAATTTATGCTTAGGAATAGACTATTCCCCCAATTTCCAACCCATCCAAACGACCCTATTAGAATGTACTAAGGACCACTAACGTGATTATCGTAAATTAACTTTTTTTACTGTATAAGCTATATAATATATGGACATGGTGAAACTATTATTGCCAAAAAGATAAAAATTCAATATTAATGTGAAAAAAAAAGCCGCGAGTGTCCATCTCAACAAAAGTTTTGGACACAACCTAAATAGATAATTAGCTGTGACGATAGGTTAAAACCTGGCCATTAATGAGCTATGTAAATCTCAAATAAACATCATAATGGATGGTCATTATGAGAAGTTGCGAGAGAAAAATGCAAAATTTTATTATTATATCCAAGACATGACAATTATTATGCCTGCCGACGGTATACCGTTTATCGTGTACCGTGCACGTTCCGTCCAAACGAAACGAGTGACGAATCACTTTTCAGCATACGTTTCCGAAACGGAACGGTAAACGGAATGGATTTCGGCATACCGTTGTGTGAAATACAGTGTAAAATGAGTCGTTCCGCTACGTTCTGTCCATTCCGTTACAAACGGAACGGATAACGAATCGTTCCAGTGCGTACCGTTATTGAAACGGAACGACAAACGAAATGGTCCATTCGGTTGCCGTTTGCAACGTTAAACAGGTCTAACAATTATCTCCTTCCCTTTATTGCTCATTTTAACGGTAATAATTACTAAAAAAATAAAACGTTTCCTTTCGTAATAGAGATGCTAATGTTTATTTTTAATTGCTACGTTTCTTACTGCTCAACGCCTTTCATTGCGTATTTAAATATATATAACTTCATTAACATTTGGAGTTATTACCATTACAAGGACAGGGTCAGTGTATCTTTGATGCCGGTTCAATGTCATATTGTCTTAAATACTTCAATTTCAAACCAGTCTTTCACTGTTCAATTATCTGAGTCGTTCTTTTCTCCTGCTGTGATCTCCTCCGTCCATCTTCGCCCCTGTCTGCGCTTGGTCCTTTGCCTGCTGCCTTCTTCGATCTTTTGTTGCCTTTTGTTTCGTCTATCGTTCCGTGTGTTTGCTCCGTGAGGTTCTTTTACTGTGCTGCGCTCCGTGCCTACTCGCTCTGTGCTTTTTCTTTCGTTGGCGCAGGCGATCCGCCTCTCCTCTTTTCTCCCGCTACCCACGCTCCTCTCTGTACCTTCCGGTCATTCGGAGTTGTACGGCTGCCTTGGTATTGCTATGGATCATCCAGAACCCTCTTGGCGTTGGTTTTGCTCCCAAAACAGTTCCTTCTCCTTTCGATCTCTCTCTCTGTGCTGTTGTTCTTCCCTTTCTTCTCCCTCCCAGGTACTGTTCCCCTCTGATTATTTATTCCTTTCTCATTAAGCTTCAGAATCGCGCTCACGGATTTCTTACCTGCAGATTTGTTGTGCTGCTTGGCCGGTGTGTCGTCCTTTTCTCCGGTATGTTTTTTCCTCTCATCTGATTTCGTTTTTTTTCTGTACTTTATGGAGATTCTTCCTATCTTTCTGTTCTACTCTGCGCTGCTATCTGTCGGAGGTTCTTACTGGTCAGAAAAAATGCTCATGGGAGATTATATGGGGTCAGGAAAGAGAATACGGCTGGGTTACTACAAAAATCGTGCACAGTGCTGCTGACTTAGCACAAAAATCCTTCTTGGTTCCCTGACTGGCAAAATTGTGTGTTTTAGGTTGTGTCGTGGATTATTGGAGCTCAGTTCTGTTATCGTTGCTTTTCTTTTGTTCAGTTATGTTATTTCCTTCTTTTCTTCTATTTTTTTTCCCTTTCCTCCTAAAAAAAAGCTATATTCGATCTGTTCTCTTCATTGATGCAAGCAATGGATTCAGCGCCTTTTTTACTTATTGTCCTTTATAATATTTGTCCAATTTTTTCTTTGCAGGTTCCTTCTGCTTCCTGCTGGTCTGTTGCCGTTTCCAGTGGTATGCTTTCTTTCTTCATCTGTTTTGCTTTTTCTTTGTGATTTGTGCCCGTTCCAGTGCCTCTTTGAGGTCGTTCGTCGTCAGAGAAAAAAATGCTGCTTTCTTGATGGTCCAGAAAAATATTGTTGTCTTCTGAACCTATTTCGCTTTTGCTATTATAAGCAATAGCTATGCTATTTCCTCCTTTTTTTCCTTTTATGTTCCCTCGCTGAAATATATATGTATATGTACATATTGGATATATTCTGTAAATGTATAGGAATCGCAGAGTTACTGATTTTTTTACGGGCCTTTCTCTATCAGGTGCATTACATTTTTTCCGTGTTCTATTCTTCTCATGCTCTTCTGCGTTCTATTTGATAGGCCTTCTTCTTTTCTTCTTCTTCCGCTTCTTTCCATCTGCTTTGCTGCTTGCTACTGACCAGGTATGTTCTTGCTCTTATCTTCCATTATGTTATTTGTTTCTGTGGTTTCTGAATTTTGTTATGTTCTGCCCTTTTTCTGTGCTGCTTCATTGAGCGATGATTATTTGTTATTTGTTGTTGTTACTTACCGATAGAGTATATTTTTTTAGGTTCCCTATTTGTTGGGATCTTACTCTTTGTATGGAGCTCTTACATAGATCGGTCTCCATATTTTGTGCTTCTTCAGTTATCGTTCCTTCGCTACATAGGATTTTCTTTTTCTGTTGCACATGTAGTTTGGTCCAGCCTACTGCATGGCACGCACAAAAAGATCTCGGTCCTCTGCTGATGCTGCATCATCATCTACCCAGAATGCTATATTTTCGGATCCTCTTTTGGGTTGGTGCCTGCTTTATCATCTTCTCCACTCAACTCTTCCTTTCTTTGTGCTCTCTATCTCTTCTTACTCTTTTATGTTATCTATCTGTTGTTACATCGGATATTCTTTCGGTATTCTCGATCTCGATCAGTCTGTTCTTATATCAGTTCTGCTCTTGCTGATTATCTGTTCCGGTCCGACTTCTCCGGTCTATCTCTCGGATGTGTTCTTTGCGCTGTCATTCCTATCGGTTTCGCATCTGATTCTCATGCTAGATTGGTACATTGTTGCGTTTTTTCCTTCCCTGAGCTCTTTCCATTGTGTTACCCAATAGTTCAGGGAGTTCAACATTATTCTAAATCAGTGCATTCATCACTTTCTTTCTTCATAGGACATCGTTCCCAATCACGCAGGCCTGGTCCGAGAGGGAGGATTGCCATCCTTCAGAATGATCAGCCACCACCTCTGTCTTCTACACCGTCAACGCACCGTCCTTCTCAGCAGCAGTACCGTTCCTGTTTAGGTCTGTCCTGTCGAGTTCTCATCGTATCTGTTTTGTGTTTATTTTGTTGCCTTTCACAAATTCTTTTCAGATTTTAGTCTTGCTCTTCTCATTCTTTCTTCCTTATTTCAATCTGCCTCGTAGGACCTTCACGTGTCCTCCTTGATTTCGGCGATCCCGATCAAGTTTGTCCTGACTGTCATGCGCTTTTCTGGTATGAAGAGAGATGCAAATCTGCCTCTTCTGCTACGGGGCCAGTATATACTCTTTGCTGTCGCGGAGGTAGGATCTCGCTCCCGCCTATTGAGGAACCGCCTGAGCCGTTGGGTACACTGCTTGACCCATCTGCTGGTCCTGACTCTGCCCATTTTCATTCTGCTATTAGGGCTTACAATTCAATGTTTGCCTTTACTTCGATGGGTGTCAGAGTAGACCACCAGATAAATAGAAGTATGGGTCCTTATGTGTTTCGTGTGTCCGGCCAAGTCTGTCACCGCATAGGCTCTTTGACACCTCCAGAGGGTCAGCGGCCTGCATATGCTCAGCTCTATTTTTATGACACAGCCAATGAAGTTCAGAACAGAATTGCATCCATTCCAGACAGTTCTGTTCCGAATACACCGCGCGAGCATATAGTTGTGCAGCTCAGAGATATGCTTTATGAGCACAACATCATTGCCCGAGGATTCAGAACTGCCAGGGATCGTATTAATTCCTCGGGTACTGATGATTTTTATCTTCGCATATCTTCCTCGCGTAATCAGCACGGAGTACAGTATAGTGCGCCTGCTGCAGATGAAGTTACCGGTTGTCCCGCGGGGTTCCAGGAATGATACAATAACTGCATCAATCATTCATTCTCCATTATGGGACCGATTTGTGGTTCTGCGATTGACGCAAAACATGCGCCTCATGCGGTGCAGAGACAATCCTGCACAGGCCACAAGAATTGCACAGTTTGCTTCATGGCTTCTTGCAGTTGGAGATGGAAATATCCCTGCACTAGCCCTTGATGATACTGCTGCGCATGAATGGATCGTGATACCGAAACAGTTCTTGATTAAGTATGATGGCGATGAGCAACAAGCAATTATAAATGAAATCTATCCAGATCTATATGCCTCACAGATATATGATGATTATCTGCGGCAGCGCGCGATACTAGCGCCAAAGAATAACTTGGTTGATTCACTTAATGAACAAATCCTATCACAGCTTCCTGGTGAGCTGTTTCAGTACTATAGTTCTAATACACCTGCTGGAAAAGATAGGGTAGATGATGAGTTGCGGGGGACCTATCCAGATGAATATCTGCAGAATATAACTTCTGGTGGTCTGCCCCCGCATTGTCTCAGTCTGAAGATCGGTGTTCCTGTTATGTTATTGCGAAATATCAATCAACCCAATGGACTTTGTAATGGTACAAGAATGGTTATCACTGCATGTGCCGACAGATTCTTAAGAGCACGTATTATCACTGGCAGTGCCATAGGACAAGAGGTGTATATTCCTAGAATAATCTTTGTCCATGAAGATGGCAATCTGCCGTTCAACCTCAGAAGGAAACAATTTCCTGTTCGCGTCTGCTATGCAATGACAATAAACAAGAGCCAAGGTCAATCGTTAGACAAAGTCGGTGTTTTTCTTCCAGAACCAGTATTTGCTCATGGCCAGTTATATGTCGCGCTATCGAGGACGACTTCTCCTGACGGACTAAGGATTCTTATATCTAACACAACCGATACACATGCAGGCTATACTAAAAATATAGTCTATAAAGAAATTTATTCACAGATAGGTACTACAACTGCCACAATACTTAGCAATTTTTCCTTTTTCCTGCTTTATATTTTTGCTATTTACCTTCTTGCCTTCCATCATGCTTCCTCTTTTTTACAAGTTTCTAACTACTCTAAATTCCTTGCAGATCAATATGCTGGACTTGGTGAAAATCTCTGACCTACCTAATAGGCCCCACTCAGTGAGAATACAGGCAAGAATTATCAGAGTCTGGCCCGCAAAAGGACCAGATAATCCAACCATTTGGTACTACGCTGCTATTCTCATGGACACAGCTGTATGTATCTTTGTTTATTATTTACAAACTACTATGTTCCTCTCTTCTATGATAATACTTTGTATCCTGTTCTTATTCCAGCACTCATTAAGACCAATATATGTAATTGCAGGGTCACGTTATAGAGGCCAGAATACAAAAGGAACATTACCAGAGACTGTCCAGGCTACTAGAAGAAGGACGAATCTGCGAAATAGCGAAGTTCTCTATCAAACCTGCACCGAAACAGTATCATGCAGTGAAAGGAGATCATATCATTTCCTTCACGAGACAGACCACTCTGACGCCACTCGCTTCTGCAAGTTTACAAATTCCAATGTATTACTTTGATTTGCACCGTTTAGATGCTGTTGGTACTGATATCACAGATACCAATAAAATGATAGGTACTAAATGCCTCTTTCTATTATAATATCAGACGTACTGATTGCCTCTTTGTGGTAACATTTATTTAATTTTTTTTATCACAGATATAATTGGCAGGATTGCTGGGTTCAGTACTGTCAGGCCTGACACTGAGGCGGACCAACGCAAGCCTGCACAGATGATGTATCTGGCAGATGAAAGGTCTCCTCCACCATAACAATTTTTTCCCCTCTTTACTCTACAAAGAATCATCTCTTTTGCTTGCCTACATCGCTTCTGTTACAATTTTGCATGTGACATCCTATTTTTTTCAAATATTTAGAGGTTATATGCTTGAAGTCACGCTTTGGAGACAGTTCCTCCCATGGTTTGATACAGCACGACTCCATGAAGAATCAAAGAATGCCCCAGTTATTGTTCTCTGTGCTGCAGTCCAAGTTAACGAATGGGACGGTCAGTTTTTCTTTCTCACAAATGTCTGCTCCTCTACCAAAATTGCCTATAAAATAACTTATGCATATGCATGCATTCATCGCGCAAGAACTTTAAGATTAGAAACCTCTCCGTGACTGCACATGTAATAATTATTATGAATATTCAAATCCCTAACCATCATTCCTATCCAGATATCTATAATGTCAAGGCAATCAGCACAACAAGATTCTATTTCGATAAGACCATCCCAGAAATTCTCCAGTTTACTGCAAGGTACGTAACACCCCTTCACATCACATTTCTTCTGTTCCATATGAGCAAGAAAAGATTTCCATTAATTAGTCAATCTTCTTTGTACAGCCTGCCGCCAAACTTGCCACCGATTGTCCTCGACACACAGGGTCCACCATATGATGGATTACCAGTTGTCAGCACTGCACAACGGATCGAACAGGCTGACCCGCAAACAGTCACAATTTCAGAGTTTCTTGCTATACCAGTCACGACATATTCTGTAAGAATATCTGCCTCTCTAAAACACAGTATTTGTGCTGCACTTCTTGCCATTTCAAAAACATGAAAGCTACAAAAAAAAACATTTGTACTTTGTCCTATCTAATATCAAACCGCTCATTATTTGCGCAGACCGTCTGATTACACTTTCCTTTGCAGGACACCCTGTATAAGTGCGTTGGGACAATCGTTGACCTAATTAACAGATATGAATGGCATTATGCTGCATGCAAAAAATGCATGAGTAAACTAAAGAATCGGTACTGTTATAGGTGCGCTACACGCAGGGATGATTATGTCGATTGGTATGTTCATCTCTGTAGAACTTCCCCACAAACAAAAATAAAAGAAGGCATTGTTCTAGCTATCAAAATATATATCTAATCCCAATCACAAAAAAAATGAAAAAATATATGCATGGATCTTCTCATACAAAATCCTTATAGGAAACGGCACTATGAAAATTACCCCTCATCGCCTCTATCTCACTTCAACAGGTACAATTTGATACTTCAAATCAAGGACCACACAGGCACAGCAGAGTTGACAGCACTTGGAGGGGTCGCAAAGATCATTGTCGGTGCCGATATAAAAGCCATGGTCAAGGAAGAGGACACAGCAGGTGATGATGCACCGAAACAGATTCTTGCAATAATTGGAAAATCATTCCAGTTCACTGTCCTACCAAAGGAATCAACAAAATTTGAAGGAGTCAGAATGAACACCATCATCCGTGTTAATGCAGTTCCTCCAAACAGTCCGCTCTTTCTCCCGATCACACAAGGATCTTCATCTGCTACAATACCTGAAACAATACAGAGGACCACAAGGTCAGACATACGATATCAAACAATAAAGAAAACTAGACCTTTATATTTCTGCCCACCATCAATGAAACTAGAACCTCTTTACACATATTCGTTTACCAAATAAGCTTGCCGCCATAATATTTTTTGGTTTCGCAGTCAAACAATCCAGCATGAGATCATCTTAACTGCTACAACTCACTCACCACAGCACACACCAAGATGGAGTCCATCTACACCACCTCCAGCAGTCCACAGCAGTACACCAATTTCAACTGAGCAAGACACATCTCCAGATAAAAAAGGGTTCTCTTAATTATATAGCCTTCATATCATGCACTTAATTTGTCCCCTTTACTATCATACACATAACATCACTTGCTGCCCACCCAAAAAATTACTTAATATATATTAACAAAGAATAACTAATACTCCCATGCAGAAAGCAGCCTGCTCAGCAGGAAGAGCACCACACACGACCCACTGCTGCCAAAAAACGCCTCTTCTCAGAAACAGAACCACCCAAGGAAAAGAGGTCAGCTCTATTGACCATCAATAGTTTTCAGCACACATTATTTTTTTAGGCAATGCAAATTAGCTACAAAATTTTCCTAATAGAATAAACATGCTCTCTTACCAGTGTATCTGATCAAGACACAACTCTCGATATGTATGCAACGCATGATCCTGTGGATACACCAAACAAAAAAACATGCTCAACTATGCCTGATCCACCTGACAGTGACACAACTCAATCTGGGTACACTTTAAAACAATACTTTTTTCGCATTGTGCTGTATTTCGACACATGACACATTTTATGTTCTATCAATATAACAGTTTATCCCCCATATCTCACTATTATATAATGAGTGCACTAAACATTTTCTGTCCTATAACATTTTCTGTCCTTAGTGGTAGGTATATGGTTTTGACATAACTCATTACATAGCACTGAGATATAGGACAGAAAATGTTATATTGATAGAACATAAAATGTGTCATGTAACATTTTCTCCATTGCAGCCATTTTTTATCACAATGTTATATACGACAGAAAATCTCGCTGTTATATTCATAGAACAGAAAATGTGTCATGTATTTTTTTATCACAATGATAAAAAAAAATACCTGCATCTTCTCCTTTCCATATACCTACCACTCCAATTCTCTGCAAAAATAACTGAAAAATAGCATTTCCTCATGAATCCATTGCAGCCATCTTCCTTAGAATGCCACGCACTCAAACAACAAGAAATTATTTTGGAAGAAATGCTTACAGCAAGAACACTATCTCTCTAGCACGCTTCTACTTTTGTGATCCTTAGAAAAGAAGGTATTATTTTGTCCAGTGTATAATATATCCATCCTCCGCAACAAATACCAAAAAAGACAGCTACTATTATTTATCTGCCGTTGCATGTGATATCCTTACTTTTGTATACCATTACAACATTCAACTGCATCGCATGATAACGGTGTTGGAGCATATCCCCACCGCGGTGCACAGTTGAAACTTTGTAATGGCCTCCTTAGTGTAGAAAAAAAAAAAAGACTACTTTCTGTGCACAAAAGATTATGTACGTGTGGTTATGTATCGCTGTAAGAAAATACTATTATGCAGTTTCTTTCCTAGCAGCTTAAATCTGTTTGTTCTATGATAGATACTTGAAAGATCAACACCTAACTAACAAATGCAGAATTACTCCAGTATCTACCCAGATATTGCTTCGAAAAGAGAACGACAAATTACATCTCTGGGCTAACTAATGCAGCCCCTCATAGCATTTCTCATTTCAAATTCTATCTCTGGGCTTACTTTGACACCATTATTCCCTGCTTTGTAAAATAATTGAACTATTTGCTTTCAATAATTCTTCCGTCTCCTTATTTGAAATTACACTGTGCAGTCACCAATTTTTAAATTTATTCAACTAATAACGTTCAAAACTGATTTCAGCCTGTACAAATCATTAGAGATTGCACTCTTCCTTGAAAAAAAAAAATCCCTTCTATCCCAGAGAGCATAATCAACACAGGTTAAAACTTACATCGCGCGAAGCGCGATGTGTTAGCTAGTTATAATAATTTCATTAACATTTGAATTTATTTTTTTATTTCTTTTTTGATCCCTGTTCAATTTCAAACGCCCAATTTGCTATTTTTTTCTTTAAAAAATTTTCAATTTATTTCTTCTTTGTTACGCGCTAATGCATCCTCAAATATGTCCGTAAAAAAAGAGAGCAAGGTGAGGATATCAACCATGGATTTCATACATATAAGAAGGTAGGTTATAAGATTTTTTTTATAATTACCTACAATTAATATAAATTATTTAAATTATAAAAGTCAATCTTAATTAATCATTATTTCCTTATTTATATATTTATTTTTTGTGGTATTCTGGACATAATTCAAAGGAGTATTTATGATGCTTCAATTCTGTCTTTTCAGTCCAACAAAATTAATAGTTGTTTCTATGTATTCCATAAGCTTTAATCTATTAAAAAGTCAACATAATATAATAACAAAAAACAATGCATATAATTATTCCCATCAGAAATATGAAAATTTGTATACATTTATCTTAAAAAATTTAAAATTAATAACATATTTAATTTTAATACATATTTGTTGGTCTTTTAGTTTTTTTTTTAAATCAATATCTCCATTATCTTATTCTCTATCATTTTCAAATTCTGTTTGTTTTATGTCCGGTTTACTATTGTTCAATTTAATTGTACTTTTTGCCATTATTATTTTTCCGTTTTTTTCTTCAGATTAACCATTCACATTTTTTTCCAATATTTTTTTTTATATTTCCGTAATAAGGCTTGCTCCTAAGTAATTATATTATTACGTATATTAACAAAATAATATACAAAATAACGTATTTCTTCATCCTCTTCATTGATTATCTGTACCGCATATATCGAGCGAAGCTCGATTTCCCCACCTAGTATAAATATAAAAGAACGAGCCCCTTAATCTAGTGGCAAAAGGTGTGAAAGGTCACACATTTGTAAGCCGATTGAAATCTTTCATAGACATTTAATATCTCCAATTTTATTTTTAATTTTTTTCTTAATAAAATTCATTATAGAAAATGAACGTTCGACGGATGTCGTTGCCACTTGTAAAAGCAACGCTAATTTGAAAAATAGATACAAATACAAAAAAATTGTCAAACTTTCTTGGTCTCAATTAATATTTTAGAACACTCATTGAGAGACGGAGAGCAGCAAAGTGCTATCGACAGAGAGGATGGAGAGGCAGTGTGAGGGCCGAGGATGAAGGCACGGAGAGACTTGATTTCAGTGATTCTCTCTCTATCGCAAGTCGCGAGAGGTCTACCGTGCCATAAAATTAGTGATAAATTTTAGGGAAGGAAGGTGATTCGCTATCAGAATATTTAATGGACTAGTGAGTTTGAGATGGATTTTTCAAACTTGAGATGGGTTTCTATATATATATTTTTTACTTAACAATATATCTCAAATTTTATTTTTCAGCTGGATTCTTGAATCACCAACATAACTGTAGCAATGTAGCATCGCCCCTGCATGCAGCCATTAATGAGGATTAGCTACCAAATTTTGTTTCCCCATAGCAAGTGCAGTGCTCTTCTTTTTGTTGAGAGAGAAAGTGCTAATCCATTTTCATGGTTCATTACACTGTCTCTCTTTGGTGAGTAAAACATTTCCAATAGAATAATATATAGAATAATAGAAAAATAACGCCCGTGCAAATTTATTGCTCACCCCGTGCAGCGTATGCATTGAGAGAAATCCTCAGCAAACCCAGCTGTAGATTGTCCCGAATTTTCATTGGAGATCAAATAAACTTTAAACAATTCGGAACTGATGATACGCCCACGTCATCTTGATCCAATTGCTAACTGCAGTGAAAGGTTTCGAGTTGGAGACTTGGAGTAGTGCTTCCCACAACATCAAAGCCGCCTTGCCTCGTATTCAGATATCAAAATTATTGGACCAAAAAAAAAAGAATAAATTATAAGTAGAGACGACATATTGCAATTTTTGTCTTTTTTATTCCTGAACAGAGAAGAAATTTTATACCATCAAAAAATTGTATCATCTTTTATTTATTTTTTTTTTTTTGTCATTGGTAGTACTCAGGTATGCAATGAACAATGAATCTGCATCGTCTGAAGTTCTTCATCACGACAGCCGGATCTAATCTGGACGATCATAGTTTAAGGGTCATGTAGATTCGATATTAATCACGGGACATTCATTATTGGTTGAACGATTGTGATGCAGAACTTCAGAGTGTAGGAACTGCACAGGATATCATGCCAATGAACAATTCCAATGTGGTAATGCTTTGATAATTAGAATGTATGCTTGATAGGACCGGATCCGAGGTGCTATGGGCCCTAGGGAAGCTTATTGAATGAAATCTCTACTACTTATAAAGCATCCTTAGCAAGGTTAGCATTTTTCACACAAAGAAGTCTAAACAATTTTGTTAGCATCATTATAAACCATTGATCAATATGGTGTACGGTTTGGATTGCTATTTCTATAAAGGAGTCGACTCTACACACAAACAAGTCAAGTCGCTGGATGGCAGCGGCATATCTTCCGTAGCAATACCTCCTGGGTTCGAGTCTCCGTTTTTGCGCTAAATCATTTTTTTGTTCGCTACTCCCTAACACTTTTTTTTTTAATTTCACGCGCTGATGCCCCTGATTCCTCCGTTATTCTTTTCATGTTCGACCCTATTTCTTTCCTTCTTCGTCTATCCAGAGGATTCTAGGGTTTTGGCCGCCGCTCTCCACTTACCCTCTCAAATCCACTTTCTGATCAACCATGGTCACCCTTTCCTCCGCTGCACTACTTCGCCCTGCCCTCCACGTCGCTCCTTCCCCCCTTTCACGTGATTCAGGGAGTCGCCTCCTTCTTTAAACCTAACATTTGCAACTCAGGTAGGCTTTCCCACATCTGGATTCTTCTCTTTTCTTCCTTTTAACATTGACCAGAGCAAATTCAATCTATCTTTCAATAGTTTTGATTGATACTGTTCAAAACCTATAATTTATTTGCTTCCTGCTTTCAGGTGAACAAAACAACATTGGTTAACTACTGATGAAGAAACTTTTCCTAGAGGTATTGCTATGTGTCCCTTTCGGGCTTTCGACTTAGTTTTTCTATTTGGATTTAATTGGTTTTGGTTTTGAGTTGATATAATCTGCTTCATTTTTAGTCTATTTTATTTTTATTGATTTAATTTGCCGCAATATCTTTTTTCTTAATTATAACCTTGAAATTTGATATTAGTTGCTGGTAGAGTACTACTGGATTTTATATTATAACTTGTTTCTTTTCTACTTTTTATTTAGATGCATTCAATAAACAGTAACAATTCGTGTTTGGTTTTGAAGGAACCCTGAGGAGATTCCATGGGGTGAAGCTGGTGCTCAGTAAGTAGTTGAGTCCACCGGTGCCTTCACTGACAAGGATAAGGCTGTCGTTCACTTGAAGGTGAATACTTCTATTTATCATAGTTTATATGTGTATTCAGGCAATTTTATATAAATAATATTAAATTTTTTTTATTTTGAAATACGATGGTGCCAAGAAGGTTGTCATCTTTGCTCCCAGGAAAGATGCCTCCATGTTTGTTGTTGGTGTGAACGAGAAGGAATACAAGCCTGACATCAACATTGTCTCCAATGCTAGCTGCACCACCAACAGCCTTGCTCCCATTGCTAAGGCAATAATCATTCTGGTCGTTTAAATGTAATATAGTTTTTAAGAATTTATTATACAATTCACATTCCTGGATAATGAGTACTTATTGCGGGGTTCAATATTTGCAGGTCATTGACAAATTTGGCATCAATAAGGGTTTGATGACAACCATTCACTCAATCATCTGTATTTATTTTTTATTCTGTAACTTTGAGATATCCTTGAAATATATGGCTTTGTTTATTTATTGTGAGTTTGTATTTGTATTTATTTCCTGTCGAGCTACTCAAAAGACTGTTTTTTTTTCTTCGAGCTATTGTACTTATTAGATGTTGAATTCTACATTATTAATTGTTTCTTTGATTGATTTTTATCATTTTTAATTTCTTCTTAGGGTTATCATGTGCAATGAAGCTTATTCCAGTGCAACTGCTGCTAAGGTACTACTTAGACAATCTGCTTATTACTATTTTAAACCTCTAGCAAGGTTTGTTTTTCAATTTTGTTTTAGTAAGCTTGTAAGCAGATAATGCAAATAGTGCATGTCCTTCAGGTTCTAAGAGACTTGAAATTTGTTATTGAGCAAAGCTTGCATAACTTCTGAGAGGGATCGATTTAGATTTCAGGGACAGTAAAATTTTTTTTCCCAAATTCTTACGATTTTCTTTATCAATCTGATTATGTTTTAAAAATTAAATAAATATTGTTGGATGGAGGAACCTTTGCTTTTGCAACATTTTGTAATGTATCGTTATAAACACAAGATGTATTTTTGAAATAATGAACATGTTAGCTTTTCTGTACATATTAGTTCATTTGTGGTGTATGGACATGTAGGGCTTACTTCGTTTATGGTGAAGGCTTAACCCTTCTTTGGGAATGAAATTTCTTTCGGTGGTAAGAACAGAATCTTCATTATGATCTATCAAACTTACAAGAATGCTACGAAATTGAGTTTTTGCCTTTATGATTGTCATTGATTTTTGTCACTTTAGGCTTCTACAGTGTCCTTTTGAAACTTATATTAATTCGAATAGGTCCAACTTTTGAGAAAATTGCTATTAAGAATCATTTCAGTTTTGAGAAATCAATTTGTTCTTGCGCTGTCTTAACCAGATTTATGGTCATTTAAATTTCAAATAAACTAATAGTAAGTAGGCCCATTGAAGTTTTAAGTTCAAAAATAGATTTTCATTTTAAGGACAAAGCTGAAAGAGCTTTTGCTGCAATAATATTTGGTTATTTTGGCAATAAAATCTCTGCTTTGAGAGCATTTGTAAAAACTAGCTTTAGGCAACCCTTTCTTTTGCTTAACACTCATCAATGAATTATTTTCTTCAATGTTTGGAGTTGGTACCAGTTCAGTTCTTTCTTGAGTTCCTACTGGCATAAGCATGTTTATAAGGACTTGATTCTTTAATAGGAGAGTCTTACTGGTTTCCCTTAGTTTGTTCCTTTAATTTAGAAAGAAAACATATAACATGTGTATGTTTGAAATTTAAATTTCCGAAGCATGTAATTACTTAATAAAATATTTCCTTCATATAATCACAACATCATATACATATATATCGAATGTTTGACATGTTTTTTTGTTTTGTTTCAGGGAACTTAATTCATCAAATGTGGAGATAATTGTTCCTGACATTAGTAAGTATCAAATGGAGAAAGCAAATCATACCAGTTGAAATGTTTTAGGTGCTTACGAAACTTCTCTCTAGCTTGAATCTTCAACTTGATGATTTCACTGATGGCTCGGTCTTATATGAGGTTAAAGAGTCTACATTTTGATATCTATTTATTCTTCATCAATTCTATCGTCTCTGTAATGATATAAAATAATTCAGTTCTTCTATTTATTGAAAGAATGAGACTAAATACTATCTATGTTCCACTTCTATTCGGACACAACATGACACATTTCAGATACCTCTAGACTAACAACAATATGTGAATATGGATGGCAATGATTTCAGATACCTCTAGGTCTTCATGTGGCGCGCTACTTGATCTCCGACGACTCTGTGTTGCTTCTGTTGTTTGCTTTACCAAGGAACATGAGCAGGTTAGCAACGGAGATTAATATGCCAATTTTGTAGATTTCAAGTTAGCAATATCATAAATTGTTCACTTTTATTTTTTAATCCCATTTCTGCCTATCTCATATCTGAATATGAAAGAGAAATTCATAGCTGCCTTTTAGTAAGGTGATCTCCAATCATGCTATTATTAAAAAAAAATAGAATATTTGTTTACTTTTTACTTTCAGGTGAACAAGATCAACATTGGTTAACTACTTGATCAATAAACTGGGATATCATATCGAGGTAATGTTGCTTGTCCTTTTGACTGGATTTTTTTTATTTGGATTTAATTGGCTTTGGTTTGATTTCATTTTTCTGTTATAGTCTCTAATGTTGCTTGATTGTCTGATTTATGTTTGTTTGATTGAGCTTGATGATCATGACTATTTATACTTTGAACCATACTGTTATTTCGTTTTTAAATAGCTCAAGACAACAGTTACAACACTAAACAATAACTGTTAGAGCATGGTAAGCATGACTATTTTCAGTTATATTTTTATAGAAATTAAATTAGAATTGATGGTCCTTCATACATATGTTCAAATCATTTATAATAAATGAGATCGTTGTGTAAATTAAATGGATGCAGGGCTTAAGTGCCTAGAGGTGCAGATGAAAAGTTAAAAGCCAAATTTAGATCATTTGAATATAAAACAATCATTATGAATGACCTTCATATCACTAATAATATTTTTGCTTGAAAGTACAGGTTGCTCCTACTGTTACATTTTCTGAGGTTAGGATTAGTCTGGTTTTTGCAATTTGTAGGTTCTTCAAGGGATAGGGGGTTATTTACAAGGCAATGTCATAGTCAGGTTTTTGCAATTACTATTTCTGGCAACGATTGGTACCGGCGATTTGATCAGGTTACAATATCGTAGAACAATGGTATGAGCTGACTCATTTGATATTTATAATTGCTTTTTTTTTATTAGGGCATATGTGACCTACTTTTCTTGAAATGAGAGCTTCAACAACCGTGAGATTTTTTTGGTTGGAGCCCTAAAAAAACAGGTAGCTGAATGATTATCTTAATGAATGATGAAACCATCCTTTTCTACCCGTATATGTTATTGGAGCAAATGGTTGATTAACACTAGAATGAGACCTGGTCCTTGAGTTGTGGGTTCTTTTCAATCAAGGTGTATGTATTATCAACTTGATTCGTGTAATATGCTTGTATATACTGCATTTATCCTCTACACAAGGTCTTATTCTACGAAACTATGTCAGTATTGAAGAAATCAAGTATTCATTTGGATTCTGATGAATTGACTTTGAATTTTTTTTTTATCAAACTTAAATGTCTTGGTCAATTTATGTAAGGATCAATAATTTATTTTTAAGTTATATTGCCTTTTATAAAACTTACATGCAATTATAAAAATTGCCCGCACATTGAGCGGACACTGTTGCTAGTCCTTTTAATCTATCTCTAATTACATACAAAACACCTCTAATCTCATACCTTCAATAGACGGTGACAATGCTTAATTTATTGTGAGTTCTTTTACCATAATTTCTCTGCATCTTTAGTGTTGTCTTTTATTTGATATCCTCTTATCTTAAATTTCATTCTTTTTTAAAATAAAATTGTGTCCGGACGAAACTTAAAAAACAATCTTATAGTAATTATAGAAGCTGCAAAAAAAAACTAATCTAATATTGCTTACCAGCAGTTACTCTAAATACTCGAACATCAAAATGAACTGCCATTCTTTTTAACACTCCCTCACAAAATGATGGTTCGCTCATGGACACATGATGTAAAAATTTGTTAGTGGGGAAAACCAGTGTTTTCAATACATATTGAAAAATTCCGATAATACTGAAAACCAGAACAGTGACCGAAATAATAGTTTCCGATATTGTAAGAAAAAATACCGAAAATTTTCAGAAAATACTGAATTTCAGCCATCTGGCCGGTAAAAGCGCTGGTACGGTGTTAAAAAGACTCAGGAAAACTAATTTGTAATGTTAGATCATATAATTAACTACCTCAAGGAAAATTACCGAATATGATTGCCATTTCCCAATGCATCTATATCGCACATTTTGGTTATGCTGTTATGCACATATATTTCGGCCAAAGCATATACTAACATATTTAAATATTGAATTCACAGCCTCATTATTTTAACATCTATTCAATACTATAATTATTATTATAATTTTGACCAGAAGCACGTGGAATATATTCTTAGGTAACATCGACCTGATATGATCAAATTCAAAATCTCTTTGGTATCATTTAGCTAACGAATTGCTGTAGAAGCATATATATATAATTAGATTAGCTAACTATGTTAATCTTTTTTATTCTCAATACTAACACAATCACGCTATTTTAAAATGCGCAAAATTGTCCCAATACAAAATTTCTGTACTTGAGAATTAATTGAGATCGAAAAGAACATCTCAAAATTATAATCCAACAATTAAAAATGAAAACAAAAGAAAGAATGTTCCAGGCTTTCAAATCTTCTAAGAAGACCGTGTATGATCATGTGATTATACAATGGGATCCTCATAGGAAATTAGGAAGCGAGAACTCTGGACACAGCTAGACCTCTTTAACGTTTCAAACAGAAACGGAATGGTTTGTTTCGTTTGCCGTTCCGTTTTTGATAATTGATAACGGTATGTACCGGACGATTTGTTAACCGTTCTATTTGGACGGAACGTGCATATTTGCACTGTATTTCATCCAAACGAATGACGAAACATATTTCGTTTACCGTTCTATTCCTGAAACAGATTGAAATTTTATACTCATTTACCGTTCCGTCCAAACGGAACGTACACAGCAAACGGTACACAGTATACCGTTTGCACCCTAGGTCACACAGCCATGGTACCCTGTTTTGACCAGACCCGAGTCAGACGACTCACGAGGTGCTTTTATCCAAAAGCGAATCCAAGAAAAGAGATGAATAAAAAGAAACCGTGGCCGCGTTGATAGCTGTCCCCTTGCAAGCACCGCACCGCTAAGCCTTAGCTAGCTTTGCTAGTTATAAATAAACCTACCCCAAACCCGCCGCAGCTTTGTGCCGCCTTGATCATCCTAGATCTTCTGTAGATATTTCTGTATATACTTCGTACCACGGGTCACTGACA
The DNA here is from genome assembly GCA_028095005.1 of Rhynchospora pubera. Lineage (NCBI taxonomy): Eukaryota > Viridiplantae > Streptophyta > Magnoliopsida > Poales > Cyperaceae > Rhynchospora > Rhynchospora pubera. The sequence goes on along the minus strand of CM051462.1, from coordinate 204,878,346 downwards.
TATTAAATTAATAATCTCTTATTGCAACTTAATTCGATAGTTTTTTAATAGTAACTCGCCACATGGTATGTTAGAAAAAATCTGCCGCAGGGAACGATTAATAGCCTATATAAGAAGATAGTACTCTGATTGTAAGAAATGCTTATGTTCCAGCGGCTCTGCTCCAGGTTTATCGAAGGAAAAATAAGAAAGTTTTTCAGTCATGAAAGTGAATGCAATTGTTAAGTTGTAATCTTTAGTTAACGACATCTAAAGGCTCGTGTCACCACTCTGTACCCCACTAGTCAGCGTTTAAAACGTCCACTTGCACAAAATGCATTAGGCCGCCCTTTACATTACATCGCATCAATTTGTTATTGATTAACTTATTATTATATAATTTCTTGACTTAAATCATTTCCTTTTAAATACCTGAGAACCGCCATCACATCCTTTCTTCCCCCAACGTTTTCTTCTCAGTCTTCCTCTTCTCTCCTTCTCTTGATCTCTATCTCTCTACACCAATGGCAGATCCCCGCGTGTACCCGACAGACAACCGCCCGGATTATCACGTCGACTACTCCTCTGACATGTCGGGTGAAATGCCACGTGGTGGCGGCCAGACGAGATACAACTACTCCTCTGGGTCATCAGGCGAAATGCCACGTCAGCCTGATCCCAAGCCGCCGAAACATCATGTTGTCCAAATTCCCAAAGACCAGGTCTTTCGTACACCGCCAACTGAGAATGCACGGCTACAGAAGATCTATGCTGCCCGTGCCGCCCGCAAGAGAAACCGCAACTGCTGCTGCTTTTTTAAGTATCTGCTTTCGACAATTCTCACTATCGTTTTGGTTGTAGCCATTGTTGCCGTGGTGTTTTTCCTCTTTTACAAGCCGAAGATCCCGAAATACACTCTCAGTTCTATGACCGTGAAAAATTTCAATGTCTCTGCACCCAACACGCTGACGTTCTCTCCCGATTTTGAAGCCATCGTGACAGCTGACAACCCTAATTCAAAGATCAGTATTTACTACGAAGACAACAGTGATATAACAGTGTCTTACAAAGATGTTAATCTCGCAAATGGTGCATGGCCAAAGTTCCATCAGCCTGAAAAAAATGTTACAGAGCTGGTTGTTTCAGTGAAGGGATCGGGAATACGCTTGTCAGAATCATTGCATGATGACATTTTGCAAAATGAGAAAAATGGTGCTGTGCCCTTGAATTTGGATATGAAGGTACCAGTGAAGATCAAGGCCGGTGCAATTTCTACATGGACATTCAATGTTTTAGTTTCATGCGATGTAACACTGGATAAATTGGCGGCCGGATCGACTATCGTTGACAAATCTTGCAGTGTAAAGGTTCATGCTTTCAATAAATTTTAAGTTTGTTCTGTTCTGTTCTTTTTTTTTTTTTTTTTTGTATGCTGTATGTTTATTAGTCTATTAATATCAATGGAAATACCCTTTGTGGCGAGTGCATTCTTTGTTGTTTGGTTCAGTTGTTTGTACGAGTAAAGATTGAAAGGCCAGCTGAAACTTCATACTGAAACAGTTTGGTTGAGGGATTTGTAACTGATTATAATGATTCCGATCTATGTAGTTGGAAATTTTGTTGTCCTTGCATATGCAATCAGATGTAAATATATATGATTTCTGACATGTTATCTATTAGGAAAATTTGAGGGGCTTTGTTAATAAGTTCCCTTAGTTCTGCGTCAATATACTTTTTTCATCATTTGTTATGTTCATTAAATTGTTTCTTATTCGTTCTTTTTTAAAAGAAGTATTAGGAAAAATGGAGTTAAACATTAAAATTATCCTGTTTCTAGTAATAAATTAAGTTAATCAGGAATAGAGAAAGGCGTACAAAATTATTTCTGCAATCTGCTATGTGGATGAGCTATATAAACTGTCTGCTTTAATCATATTGAAATTCCAATATCCACAATTAAACACAGTTTGAATTCTCCATGATGTTGTTGTTGCATGTTTAATTCAATTTAACTATTTGATCAAAATAAAAAAGAAAATTGAAGTCCAGTTTCTGTCAACTGTAATACCGTCATTCCTAGATCCAGGGTCAAATATTTTCTCCATTCAACTACATTCGGAAGCTCTTAGTTCATATCGAAGTATATTGACTTGATGTTGATTGGAATATAGAATGAAATAAGGCATTTTTCTGCAATTTTGCACCAACCCCTTATGTGCTTATAATTAATTAGATATCTGTTTGTTATTGCAAATTTATTGTTTGTATAATTTATAGTAATGTTTTTTTTTAAGAAATTGAAATATCGAACTGCGTCATTGTTATATAACTAATAGGTATGCATGTAAGATTTGAAATCATGATGAGCATTTTATTGTTGTTTAAATGCTTCATCATCAAGCCCAAACAAGACATTCTGTACTGTGATAGACCCACAAAATTTTATAATCAATAATTTACTATCTTGCCCTGAACAATATTTCCTACGTGCAAGTGCAGAAATTGTATAATAATTAATGATAAGAGCCTACTAGACTTATCGGATAAATTCAACATTAATGTATAAATTAGATATTTTTTTCCTGTTAAAGTCGTCCGCTCAAGTTGCATTTTTGAGAAGTGCGCAGCACGTCTGGATAAAAAATAAATAAATAATTTAATTAGAACAGAAGTACCAATCGAACTTTTAATTCTCCAACTACCACAATTTGTCCCAATTTTTTAAAATACTATTCTATTATTTAACAATCCAAAAAATGCCAAGTGTCCACTTCTTCATGTAAAGATAGTGGAGCTCCACAAATTAAAATTCTACAATGCACGGAATATATTGTGTTCTTTGAATTTATTGGAAGGCATATTATTTTTCAGTGGCAGCAGCATTAATAATAAATTGCTCTCCAGGAACAGATGCATTATTTGCTCGATGAAGAAAACCCTTTCTTAATAAATAAATGATTGTTTTATAAGCATCCGTCTTAAGTTATCTTGGGCACTTAATTGATAGCTTGCAATTTCTTATTCCCAAAAGATATATGGTTAATAATCCGTATATGGCTAAGGCACCTTGTTATTGGATTCATAGATAGCATAACAATTAAATTTCACACGGTTTCACTATTGCATCATAATGTTTATTAGGTTGTTGAAACTTCAAATGACTTAATGAGGTGTGGAAAATTACATCAAATCTTATTATTTTGATAGCTATGGTATAAGAACCGTATAGAATCATGTCCAAAATGTTACATTCAAATTTAAAGTTTATATTTAAAGATTTTGTTGTCAAGTGCTTTGTCCAGGTCTATGTAGTTGACAGTTGAGACTTGAGATAAGATCAATTGCGTCAAAAATAAACCTCTGAAGCATTTCCTACATAAAAAATTAACCTTTTAACTCCTAAAGAATGTTTGCTTATGATGTCTCAATTATTGTTGGGTCCACAGAACACAGAAAGATAAAAAACTAATAACGGGATGTTGTCGTACTCCTATTTCTTACTGGGCTAGCAGGAGTATAAAAATCAAGTATTGTTTTTTTTTTAAAACAAGCTGTCAAAAAAAAAAAACGGATGATGGTCTTTTGTCATTTTATTTTTATTTCTCTGTTTCTCCTTGTTTTCGACTATGTCTAACACCGATTAAGAAAAGTAAGTACTAATCACCCAATATAATTACGAAATATATTTGAGAATTTGAGATGACAGATGGCCCTTATGATAAATGGGCTTTACAAATGCATGTTTGCATGGGCCATCATCTATCTGCAATTATACACTGTGGATAACACTTGTGTTTTTTTCCCGTAACAATTACAATTTTTTTTACATAATTCAAAAACACTAATGCAGTATATATTCCCCATTCCTGAGTAAACCAAAGATGTCAAAAACAAATAATGTAATGTACTAAATTTATCTCCGAATAAATAATTTTGTACTCTCTCAAGTAATTTACAACATTCCCCCGAACCTCACCCTCCCCTCTGAATTCAGATTATCTGTGGAAGTGTCTAGGGTGGAATCCAGAGTAAAATTTAATTTAAAATCACAAGTTCACAATAATTCATTGCAATGCACTAAATTCGTCTCTCAAGAAATAATTCTGCATTATCTGAAGTAATATGCAGTGTAAATTAGTCAACTCATTTGCTTGAGATTATTCAATTATAATCACGGGTAGTCCATTTTTGTTCAGAGATTATCCTCTTGCTAAACTTAGTTATTATTATTCATCATTCTTCTTTTCCGTTATAAATAATTATATGAAGCAATATTAACGAAAAAAAGTAACAATAAGACGTTATATACTTTTATTGTTTACATAGGAATATTCAACTTATTTATTTTATTTTTTTTATTTATGTTATCTATCACCGTCTAGGGTAGAGGTTACCTAGTCAAGGTGTTTTACACGACAAAGTATGTGAAGCAAGTAGAAAGAAGCAAAATTATTTTATTGATTTAGTTTCGATTACAAAGTTACTTCTCCAGAGTGGCCACCCCCCTTCCCCTAATTGGGGGGGGGGGGGGGGGGTGTATAACCTATACTAGTACTAATCCCTGCTTCTGTCAATTCAGTTGTCGGCCGTATCGTGGAACCACGGGGGGGGGTCCATCGGGGTCCGCGTGGGACTCGGAGTAGGCCCTAGGGCTAGCCATCCCTCGGCACCTCGGGAGACCTGGTTGGTTCCGGGAGATTCTATTATCGAGTTTCCGTATGCTCGGACCTGCTGTCTTGAGGGTAGTTCTCCATTTTAGGGGTCGTCGGAGCCCGAGCGGTATCTTTTTTTTTTTAAGAAAAATAAGAATCAAGCCCTTGCTTTTTTCAATGAATTAAAAAGTCATTACAAATATTAGCCAGTAGCTAATAAAATCATAAAGAAATAAATCCAAAAAAGAAGAGAAAAGAATAAATATAAAAGGTACTGAAATAAAATCATAAAATTAAAACATTAATATTTGTGAAACAACCCACACAGTCACTCTACAATGCAGTGTGAAATGCATCAATTTTGTAGGAAAAAAAATTATACCTAGTCAATTTGAACTCAGTATTCCCAATTTCCAAAATATATGCCAGACAGAACACCGAGAGATTACAAAAGCTTTAGATATGGAGAGAAGGAATCTACATAATGGGAAATTGGATTGATGATTGGTAGCGAGGCGAAGAGGTCATTTTCAACGAAATTGATTTCCAAAAGGAAAGAGATTCTTTGCTACATCTGTTCAATTTTTCCAAAGGAAACAGGACATGGTTGAACAAATGTGAAAATGCGTGATGATTCGTGATTGCTGACAGTATTCATAATTTCATACCACGAGATTGATTTTAGTTTTTCCCACTACACGCAGCTATGCACAGAAATCAACCAAAGTATATTATTGAAGGTTTGAAACTATTTTCCATTCTTTACATGAGATTGTGACAATTAGCTACTTTCTTTTTTCCCTCCACGTGGTGCTTTTTATCTTGAAGTAAATTCTTTCGGCATCAAACAGCACAAAATTGCTCCATCGACTTGATGACAATTTGCATCAATATATACCAGTACTTTTAGAAGATGGATTTGATGCGATTTGATTCTGATCCTTTTAGAACGTGAAAAATGGTGAATTGTAAAATAGGGCTGTCTTGATGTGCATTGTGCAGCTAATTATATGATTTGCAGAATTATTTTTTGTTACAACTTTGCAATATGTAATAGAGTATCAATGCAATGATCAACTATGTGACGTCAGTATATGTAGGTTTATATGGGAAAAAAATCTTTTTCTTTCGTTTGTTGTTTAGAATGAAGAAGTTTCACTTTGGCTATTTACAAAGCAAAGATTTTTTTTGCTTCTGCAGTTGAAACTGGAAGCAAATTAATTATAACAATTAAATTGCTAAAAAAAACTGAAGCCTGGTGCATGATTCTTAAAGTCTAAATTTTCACTTAAAATCATAATAGCACGATGAGAATTATTTAATTGGACTAGACACGCAGATTCGTTGCGTGATATTTTGTGATATAATTGTATTATAAATACATAAAGTGAAATTAGTTTTTCGAATATTGAATAGGAGGACCGAAAATTCTCGTACGGATTGTTTGCATTTCGAGGGTGGGTGGGTGGCTATAATAAAGGAAACATAATAAGTTGAAATAATAAAACAAAGATATGGGTTCTCTATTTAAAATTACATTCTAAAAAAATAAAATATTAAGTCTTGCATACTTTTAATTAAAAAAAAATGGACGGCAAAGATATTTTATATAAAAATAATAAAATATTGATAACAAAATGAAATATTTTGATTATTTAATCTCTGGTCGTTTAAAAGTTCTGCTGCGAAGAAGGAAAGGTATTTTCCCCAAAAAAAAAAAAAAAAACGCTTGCGGAAGCAAATCGAGCAGTTCAAAATTAAAGCAAAGTTTTATATCCACGTTTCCTATTTTGTTAATGGATAAAGATAATCGAATAAAATAAGTGGATAAGACTATACTTTTTTTTTGGCAATTTGGATAAGACTATACTGAGGCCGGTGATATAGTTACAAACTTGCTATCTCAGACCCAAGTCGGCACGGCACACATACAGTGCATGAGTGCACCCCATTTTTATCTTCTTAAATATTAATAGCATCTTAACTTCATAATTTTGATTATGCCGTTGTTTGTCCCCATATGGCACTGGCACCATTGCGGCCGTGGCAAAAGAACCAAAAAGAGAAGGATAAACACCAAACTTTTGCCATGCCCCAAGAAAACTGCGTCCTCCATACCTCCACTTCATTTTGGAATTTAGTGCTAAATTTGGCGTTTCCGTGTTGATGTGTCGCAGAAGCGATAATGAGGCGAATGATTTGCGCATTATACTGCTCTTTGCTGTGAAACTTTTTTTGATTGTTAGAAATTATCTTTTAATATTTTGCTTCAGTTTTATTAGCTTTACTAGGAATTATTTGGGTTATATCATTTTATTAGCTTTACTAGGGATTTTTTATTTTTTTTGGTTTATATCATTTTTTTTTGGGTTGTTCGGAGTGACATTTTCTTCTTAAAGTGGTTAGTTTCCAATTGATAATCGAAAGCAGTGGCGAGTGGTGTTTATTGTCAGTTGATTCATCTCAAGCAGAATTATATAATGTGTCCAGCTAAACTATATTTACTTAAATACAATGTAAATCTTCAACATAATATGATAATTCAAATTGCAAACTAAGTCAAATAAATCGAATTTTTATTCTTTTTAAAGAATAAATATGAATGCTTTAATTTACCACTACCAATAAAAATAACCAACTATATAATTTATATGTTAGTATGCATATATTACAGTATTAGCATAGAATTTGCAAATATTTTGATGGTATGTTTTGTTCGATGATTGCCTTGGTCTAGAGACAAAAGCATTTTGAGTGGAGATCGCAGGTTCGAAATTTGATTGGAGGTCTATAAAAAAAATATTTTAACTTAAAAATAAATCTGCATGCATGACGTAATGTTATCATAAAAAATATATGATTTGATTGACTCGTTCACTTTTCAATCATGAAAACAAAACCATAAATAATAAAAGGAAAAAAAAACAAAACCGTCATAAACAGAATTACAGAATTATTTGCTAAAAAAAAAAAAACTAAACGCCACTTGCACTTCTTGCTATTGTTGGGTTTTTTCCTCTTCTTGTCTCCGTCCGACCCATGTTAAGTCTTCAGAAATTGTTAGAACGTTTAACGTTGTTGAAAAACACATTCCACGTTAATGACGAATAAAGTTGTCAGAAAAATATTCTATGTTGATAGTACTCTCTATAATGATGATAAATGTCTGTGAGGGAAAGTAAAAAAAAAAAATTTTATGCAAAGTAAGCAGTAATAATAATGGTATAAGTTAGTGCTAGCATATTCTCAAAAAAATTTAAAAAAAGGAAAAAAAAAGAAAGTAATAGTATAAGCTAGTGCTATTTTTTTTTCCCCGTCAAGAAGTAGTAAACTAGGTTCCGTTTGGATGGCTTCTTCCCGGAATAAGGAATAAGGAATAACCACTTTTTACCAATAAATTTATTTCTAACCATCCAAACTCTTCACAAAAGTTACACACTTTCCAATAAATTTACCCCTTCCCAATAAATTTCTTCCCTTCTTCCTTCTTCCTACCTTATTCTCAACACATCCAAACGGAACCCTAGTTCTTTCCTTTTTATTTAGTCGAGTAATAATTTACATTACTTTATCATCTTTATGTCACGAAAATAATTACCATTTTCATTGTTTATGACGGATCAAGTACATATTTACCAAATTATGTTAGGATAAGAGTCGCTTTCTTAAGGCATCGTTTGGATGCGTTGAGAAGAAAGTAGGAAGAAGGAAGAAGGAATAAAAATTTATTATAGCCTCCGTTTGGATGAGAGAAGAAGGAGGAAGAAGCAAGAAGGAAGAAAAAAAATTATAAACAATTCAAACTCTTCACAAAGTTACACACTTTCCAATACTTCTTCCCGCTTCTTCCCTTCTTCCCACACTTATCCAAACGGAACCATAAACAATCCAAACTCTTCACAAAGTTACACACTTCCCAATACTTCTTTTCACTTCTTCCCACTTCTTCCTTTCTTCCCACACCTCATCCTGTCATCCAAACGGAGCCTAAATTCAATATATATATATATATATATATATATATATATATATATATATATATATATATATATATATATATTATTTTAGTTGGCGTAAAAAAATATTCGGGGAATATTATATAACTTCAATGGCAAGCTATTGAATGCATGATTCTCATGATATCTTTAGGTCGTTACACAATGATTTGTCCAAATTTAATGGCGTATGCTCTTTGTTGTACACCTTGCAATTTGCAAATAATATCATGAAATTTGGTAAGAAAAGATAGAATCAATATTTCCATTATTTTTTTTAGAAAAAAAAAGCCTCAGTATCAGGGGACACCCAAGTAAAAAAAATTTCCTAATTTCCGGACTCTTATTTATTTACAGCCCGGACACTAAACACTAAAAAGTATACTTTCTCCCAGTAATGTTTTGGAAAACAAGGGACAAATCACAAAAAGCTTTAACAAGCCAAAGCCAATTTGTTATTTTGCTACGGCGCTGACATGGACATGCCAAAGCTAGCAAGTAGCGATGAACTGTAGCAAGTAAATAAATATAAATAAATTAAATAAACAAACATGATGCATACATCAGACATGATACATGTCTGTATAATTGTGTCATTGTGTGTGTCTGTCAGATTCAGAATAAACCATTTTTGTTTATCCATCAGACGCCGTTAGGCGTCCTACACCGCTAAAATCTCCCGTGCTGACACTAGGCACGGACTATAAAATGCTATCTAAACTCGGACCATCCTGACGCCGTTTCTTTACGCAACTCTTGTTACGCTTCTGCTATGGAAATTCCACGGTGTTTAACTCTGTTTTGTGCACCATGTCCAGATAAATACATCAGACGTGACACTCCGTCATAGATTCGGTAATAGCTAATAGGAGGATAAATAAATGAGGGTCTTCTCTTCTCCTCTCTGCCTTCTCTCATTTCGCAAACAGAGAGAGAGAGAGAGTTTATAGAGTGCTCTCACCAAAAAAAAAAAAAAAAAAGAGAGAGAAAAATTTTCAACAATTCAAAACTGCATCTTTCGATCATAGGAACTCTAATCTCTCAACGAATCTTCTCGAATTGGAATTTCAAACCTGGGGATTCATCATTCCATTGAAGCGCGAGGAGCCGAGTAACGAGATCTCGTCTCCCTTTTTCTGGCTGGAGAAGCGCCAGGTTTATGAGATTTTTCTTGGATTCAATCGAGTTTCTGTTGATTTGAGCTTGATGTGGTCTGATCTGGTGAGAGAAGCTCGAGTAAAGTGTGAATCTTTGCAAATTTTGATTTGTTGGGGTTAACAGATCTGAAGGTACTGCGTAATTTTTTTGCTCTGAGATGTTAGATTTACTATTTTCGCACTTAGTCTGCCTCTTCTGAAAAAAAAATTTATTTATTTTATCTCTTGTGCAGATAATCAATCCAATTAGATTTCAAGTTTCTTACAGTTGTTCAAATTTGACGTCCAAATTAAGCTTTCAAAATACTTACCAAATCACAAAAGAATGCACCCCAAGACCAGAATCCATGCAGACCCGTCTCTCGAAATGGATCAGTTCGATCACTTACCTGATTCACTTCTCCTCCTAATCCTAAATAAAGTAGCCGATATCCGATCCCTTGGTCGATGTGGTGCTGTTTCAAAGCGGTTTAATTCTCTTGTCCCTTTAGTTCATGACATATACATAAAAATTGACCGGGTTGTGACTGTAGACGGGTCGGATCCAGATGAAACCCCGAACATACCGAGCCCAAGACCCCGAAACATGTTTACCAATTTCCTAAAGATGGTTCTTTATGTGATAAAACCATTTCATCACATAAGGAGCAACACTAGTGGATCCCGAGGGCCCCTCTTTCCTCAGCTCTCATCTCAACACTCGCCAGCCCAGGTTCTAAAAAATTTCACACATGTCAGAAATTTGCATATCGTATTGCCATCTGGCGATGTCGGGACTGAAGATGGGGTTTTGTTGAAATGGCGTGCTGAATTTGGGTGCACCTTGCAAAATTGTGTGATTCTGGGAGGGACCCGTGTCGATAAAAAGACCTCCATCTCATCAACCCAAGAAAATTTGAATTTGAATTCAAATTTGAACTTGAATTTGAATTCTATGCAAGAAGATAATGGTACCATGCCAGAGTCTTTCTACACAAACGGGGGTCTCAAATTAAGGGTAGTATGGACAATTAGTTCTCTGATTGCAGCTTCAACCAGGCATTATTTACTTCGACAGATAATTAAAGACCACCCCACATTGGTTAGTTTGGTGCTTACAGATGCTGATGCACAAGGAACTTTGATTATGGGTTCGAAACAATTAAAGGAGGTTAGAGAGAACCAGTTGGCATGCTCAGCCTCTTCAAATCGAACCCAAGTACCAGCTTGTAACATGAAGTTGAGGTATGCACCTTATCTGGAACTGCCAGGAGGGGTCGGGTTGCAGGGAGCTACACTTGTTGCTATTAGGCCTTCATGTGAGGGGAGTGGTAGTGGTAATGGGTCGAAGAAGGAAACCGATTCGTTTATCTTGGGGGCATTTGATGGGGTCTTTAAAACTGCTGTTAAGGCACTGATGAAAAGAAGATCTTATCTCTTGGAGATGAATGGATTTTAGGTCAGTTTAATTTGAGATTCATTGTAAGGTGCGAAGTGGCATCTACATTAAAAAGATTCTCGATATAGTATTCAGAGAACTTGTTTCATGTTCTATTTTTCTTTCTCATTTAATTTCCGTCTGTTATGCTTGTACAGTGCAGTTATCGTATTTGCGGTTAATGAGAACTATATTCTACCTTCTATTTCATAACTATTTTTGTTTTTCATGTCTGTTCTTTTACCACTTTTGATCTTGAAATTCTGAGAAATATTTAGTTTGTGCAAAACCTTAACTTAAGATGTGATGTGATTTCGCACCAAAATTCCTTGTTAGTTGCCTATCTCCATCTGACAAATGACAATAAAGACCATGTTTACCAAAGAATGTCTATAATAGTTCTGGATATTACTTTCACGCTTGGATTTGTAAACGGGACCAATCGATGTCATAAATTTAGAAGTTTCAGTTACACTTAAGTGGATTATAAGTTTATAACTGTATAAGGAGTTTACAGCTTGGTGGTAGGAGGAACATGATCCAAAACTACTTTTTTATTTGGTATGAATTTGTCCTTTTGAGTAAAGAATTTGGTTAGAAACAAAATATTATTGCTTTACGAGAGTTTTTGTAGGTATTTGAGACGACGATAGTGTCATTAGCAGGCAAGTCTTTATCCACTTTGTGTTGGTCAGGTTGGTAGTACCAATACCTCTATTGATTCCCAAAGTGACAAGTTGAGCGCTATAAAGAAGGAATTCTAGTTCTAAGTTCATAACCAGGCTTCTTGTACAAAGAAAACTTGATTGATTACGTTTTGGATTTCCAAAAGCTATTATCAATTTGATACTTTATACTTGTTATTACAAGTCTGAATGAACTAAATAAACGTGAACATTAATGTTTGACAGATAAAGATTGATAAAATTTCTTTAGGGATGCACAGGGGGTAGCTAAGAATTTATATCATTAGGGACCATAATATTTTTTTTTTAAAAATACAGTACAATATAACATAATGTCTAATATAGATATAATATAATAATAATTTTCAAATAAACAATTTTAAAAATATAACATAAAAAATTCATGAAAAATCAAATATATCTATAACAACAATATAAGATCCAAATTAATATATCCAATATCAAAAATAAAAATGACTTTAGTGATTCCCTCTTTGTCACAAATCATGAGAGGTCTAACGCGCTATGAAATTCGCAATGAAGTTTCCGAGGAGGATGGTTAGCGAATTTGAGATAGGTCCTTCAAAAAAAAAAAAAAATAGATAAGACGGGAGTGAAGCCCTCCAATTTATTTCAAAATTAAATATCACAAAAAATCTTTAGATTTCGAACCTATAATCTTGAGTGAAAGTACGTTGCTCTTTATCACTAGACGAAGAGTTAATTCTAAAATCCTTCAAAAACTTGGAATGGGCCCATGTACTTTTTTCATTTACATGGTAATTCTATCTCAAAGAATAATAGTTTTTCAGCTGGTTCTGACCCACCAAACTAAATGTAGCTTCGCCCTTGGGAATCGTATCCTCTACCAACCTTTAAAAGGTTGGTAGAGTGCTGACCTGCTATCTGGAGCGTTGGATTTAATCCAATGGCGCACAGAGATAGGACTGTCTCTCGACCCTTGCCCATCTTGCCCGAGTCGCCTTTCTGCTTATTAAAAACAAAAACCAAAAATCAAAATCCATGTCTCCCATTTTCTCTCTAATTCTAAGCCAGTTTGTATAAAGAAAAAGAAGAAATTGTATAACAGCAGGAACTTTTCTTAGTTTTGTCAAACCTGAGTTATGCATTTTCCCTGGTACTAACTACCCAATTAATTTGACAATTAAACCACACACTGGTACTAACTACTCACAGCCTTATACCAACCTAACAGCTCCCCTGTAAAAACAGTCGACGCAACCTAAATTGACTTCACCACCGTGCTCCCATCTTCCATATGATTCTAACAAGTCCAAATTTGATCATTTTCATGGATCGTATTGCCGGAATCTGGCCGGAAAAATCAAAGTAAAAATAAAGAACAAGTAGGGACTTGTCCGCAAAATAACATGATCTCTTTGACCTTCAAAGGTGAACATTGCTGTGTAAGTCAAATATTTTTTTTTTCATTTGTGTATAGCTTTAAGATGAGTCGGAGATCAAATGAGGGTCAAAGTGTAAATCTTTGAAATTACTCTGATGTTCACACAACGATGGCACTGTTCACGAAGTGTAACCATTGAAATCAATTCAGGTAAAGAGGGAAATCAAACACAGCGATGGCTCGAACAGATGTGCACGATCGTCCCACGACCTGGAGATGAAAACAAGGGGTTTGTGCGCGACGAAGGATACAAATTCCTTATACGGTCCTTTTGAGAAGAAAGGATTTTTCTTTTTTTTCTTAATTTTTGAGGGAGCGTTTCCATCGCACCGTTTATTTAGATCGAACGGTTGTCGTTGAAAGTATTGCCGAGAAGAGGGCAGTCGGGCAGGAATCGAGAGTTCTATTTTTCCTTCTCTACGCGCGCCCTGTTAGATTCTAACCCAACGCTCGAGAAGACGGGTCGGCACTCTTCCAACCTTTTAAAGGTTGGTAGAGGATACGATTCCTCGCCCTTGGGGATGCATAAGGTTAGTGGATGTCTATTATTTACTTTTACTCTAATCACCATTGGTCCAACCATATCGGCCTGATTTGATACAGAAATTATTTCTTTTTTTCTGTCAATTTGATGTTCTTTGAACTTTTCAGTTAAGACTACATATCATTAGGTTCCTTGTAGAAACACTTCTTCACGCGGGTTACTTGTATGCCATTCACAACTCCGAACTTTGCAACACTTTTTTTTTTCTTTTAACCAATCTAACAAATAAGAAATGTCCATAAAACAAATCCAACAAATAACAAAGGTACTATAGAATAAATTGTTGCTTCCTAGCTCAAAAGGAAGGGAAAAAAAGTTAAGATTCCCTTTGCCTGCGTTTGTTACATTTTTTTTTTTAATGATAAGATGGAGATCAAGTTTTCAACATACTTCAAATTTAGTAACCATACAGAATTCCAACCAGATTTTGAACTCGTGACATTTACTAAATGTATGTTGCTCTTTGCTACCGGATTAAGGATTGGTTCTCTCTTGGTTTTAAATCATCAACCAAATATGGTTTCTTATTTCGTCTATCCAAATATAAATGAAAGTTTTTTTCGTAGCACCTAACCGGCCTTAAAGTAAATTGTGTTTTTAGATGTTAGTTATAAGTTATAATGAATTTTTCGAGTTAAAACTAGCAATTTATATACATCCAATTCTCCTGATTTGGTTAGCAGCATTTGCACCTAATTATGGGTCCGTTAGGCCCAGCAAAATTATTCTGCATAGGGTGCGTTTGGATCGTTGGAAGAAAGAAGAAGAAAAAGGAAGAAGAAGAAAAACATTATAAACAATCTAAACTCTTCACAAAGTTACACACTTCTCAATATTTCTTCTCACTTCTTCCCTTCTTCCCACACCTATCCAAACGGAGCCATAGTTAATGAATTTCTTCATCAGCACTATGCACTAATTAAAATGTGAGCAATTGTTCAATTTTTTTCATAAAATGTGAGCAACTTGAATAAAGTACATCGTTATATTCTTCTAATTAAATGTTTCTTAGAAAGTTGGAATCAATTATTTTTGTTAAGCAGATCATCGGGTATAATGTGATGAGCTGTTTAGACTTTAGAGTTAATATATATAAATAAATGCATATGATTAGGCACTCATTCAATCCGCATTGCACAAATAGGCTGTGGCACTCTTAGAAAATTGAAATATTAGCGGTGGAACTCGCCTTTTTTTTTCAAAATTCAAATATTTGAAATTCGAACAATTGTCTAAAAATAATTAAATATTAAGTAACACCAATTACTTATCCTATATCAAGAACTATACGCATTGTAAATGAATTCCTCAGTAGTGCGAAGCTCTAGCCAATTGTTTTGAGTTAGCGGATCCGTTGCATCTAGTTTATCAAAAACCTCATCTCCGTAGGAAAATAATAAATTTGAAAATAAATCATAGTATCCTAGTGGAGGTCCGAGAAATCGTGGTTTATTTCCTGCATATCCCTTAACATATGCTTTCAGCATCATGTTACGCCAGCAAATATATTTATTTGATATACAAGCGATGCAAAGGCACTAGAAAGTTCATCCTTTTATCTTTACCCAACCAGACCGTTCAGAAAAATAGCACCTCAGTTCAGACAAATGGCAAGTTGGCAACAGTAATGCAAAGCAAACATTATTGGAGAAACTATTGAACAACTGTACAAGAAAAGGCATGCTTTGAAGCAAAAGAATGTCAAGAACAACGCAACACAACACAGTTAGGAAAAAAATAAAACCTAATTAACCTTAACAATAAATAAAACAAAAACCCCAAAATTTTATTTTTTTTGTCCTTTTCCTTGAGAATAAAGTTAGCCACCTTCAACAAAGAGCATCTATCAGATTCTGCTCACATCTTTGCCAGCTCTTCCAACGAGGGTCAAAATTGGAAATTAAGCACATTTTATTTCAGTTTCACAGGAGCATCATGTGTACTTCCCGAGATCAATCTTCTTCTTCTTAATCGCCTTTTGACCATGATATATGAAAGAATCGACAATTCCAGCAACAGTGAATACACCTGTGAATATATTTATGTCAAGTTTATATCCTTAGGCCATAAAGAACAATCTATTTTTAATAGCATAAATTTAATGGACCACTTTGGCCCTGAGATTGACAAGTCTATCTTATATAATCTTAAGAATTATTCAGCGATTTAGTGGTACTGTAAGATTTGATGAGGTTGAGACCAACCAGGTATTGCACCAGGATAACCAATAGATCACTGTAATCAGTTTTGTGGAATCTATGCTACATGGAAGCTATGAGTGAATCCTAGAGAAATATACTTCTTCGCTCATTGACTGTCCGTTAATAACAATTTTCAAAATTATAGTAGAAGCAGAAAATTCTAGTAAAATAGTTGGTGAGTCCAACCTCCAACAATAGCACACAAGTTTGTCAAGTAGTGCAGAAAGGATCTGTTCTCTTCTTTGAAGATAACCTATAAGAAAACAAAATTATCAATGTAGTTGTACGGATGCAAACACATTGTGTGAGCATGTGTTTGTGTGAGACAAAGATGGGTAGGGTATATTGTATGGTCAAATACCTTTATTGGAGAGAAATCATAATAGATAACAACGCCAGCTTGAGTTTTTTGTTTGATGTTTCCATCTTTAAAGTGCTCCGTGACTGAAAACTGCCGAATATATAACAAGGAAAGGAAATCTCTTGCCTTTATTATGTATTTTTAAACAAAATTATTACATCAAGATTAATTGAGAGAGAGGGAGAGAGAACATGCTATTTTCCAACCTGGTTTGACTTAATTTCATGTCCCGCTACATTGGTATAAATTGTAGGCACCACCTAAAGAAGGAACAAATTCTGAATTAGTTCTCCTCAACCAGTTTCAGCAAGATCATACCATATCAGAGGCCCAATTCTGGCTAGTTTGGTACAAATTACATATTTTCAACCATCTTGTGCATTTCCTGGTTCTTTGTAAGCAAGAACTTAAATGGTTCAGCCTTAAAAGTACTTGGCACATTATTCAACTTAATTAAAACATGAAAAAATATAACTAAAAGCCAAAGAAAGATTGCAGACAGTTTAGTACCAATTGGTACAAGTTGGAAAATCCAAAAAAGCAAGTATCAATTACTCACCTTAATAAAGTATTGGTATGTCCCAGATGATCCTGTTTGAGTCCACATTGCACTGAAATATAAAAATATTAGAATTGTAATTCAATAATCATTCAGAAAATTAAAACTCCTTGGGAGGGAAAAAAATAGCATAGGAAAATAAAAAAAATACCCGTCAAGTGGATTAACAACACCAGGAATCTTCTGCCCAAAGGAAAGCTTGTTTATAGTGTGAGTGATCTGTTAATTTCACAGTTAAATAAATCAAACATGCATTTCTCCATGCCACATAGAAATGGCGGACAAACAAACCCCCATTCATCTCTATTTGCTCTTATTATTTGTTTACAATTGGCACACTCAGAAAATATTTTTTCATTTCATTTCACAAAGAATTTTCTACTCCCCTTTTTCCAGATAACAGGGAAACTTTGACTTATAGAAAAAAATCAATTTTCAATCTTCAGAAAACCTCTACAGTATAAATTATGCATGAAACAAGCAAACCTTACTTAAGCACCTAGGCATTTGAAAAAAAAAATAAAGAATGCCAATTATTGTTATTCCATAAACGATAGCTTCTAGTTTGTACAAATCAAGTAGTCATCAATCATACTTACATTGAAGTTGTCTAAATTGAACTCTGATAATTCTTGCAATTGTACATTGGAGTGGTGGTAGCCTTTGCCGGGCATAAAATGAACATTTCCTGCTACCTTACTAACATCAAGGAACCCACCCACATTGCATCCTTCTCCTTGCTGAGCTTTTACTCTTTCAACAAAGCTCTCTCTTGCGCACTAGTATTCAATTTTACCAAAAACAAATTGAAATTAAATAATTAGTGTATGGCCTTTTTCACAAATGAAAAATATATCATGACCTTATGCATTATCTTAGAGTTTTTCCTCACAACCTAAACAAACCTACTTTTTTGCACATATTTTTATACAAAGGCTAAGCAGGTCATAAAGGGGCCATAGTAATGATATATTTTCAATCCTATTTAGTGTAGTATGTATGTCAACTGAAAAAAATAATACAACCGAATAGCCTGTTAATTATGACTTGATTAAATGAACAAACAAAAAGAACAACAGACTCTACCCAATTTAGAACTTTAGAATTACCTGATCAATTAAGTCGAGATTAGGCAGAGCCCAACCTTTCTTCTTATAAGCTTCTTGAAGTTCTTCACAGTTATTACAACATTGATCTTCGGTCTGTTAAATTACGGATAGTTGATAATAAACATCTATTGTGCTATTTCAATGCAATTAACATGACATAGTTTATTATTATATTGCAAATAATCTGAGTTATACACATCGCAACTAAAACTCCATTCTATTTACCTTATTATTAAAATACACAATGGCATTCAACATATCAGATGGAAAATATATGTTATGGGAAATAATTTAAGTTCAACCCAACAATAGCATTCTCTTTCCCATTAGACCTTATAACCAACTCAGGCAGTATATTTCTTGGGCTGGTATATGAAGTCGCTAAATACTGTTCTCACTTTAGTACTTAAAACACAAAGTATAAAATGTACCACTTATTTATCAGTTGCTTATCCTGAGCTTTTTTGTTTAAGCATAATATTCTAGTACCATTTACTAAAAGAAAAAAGTTGATCAATCCAAACCCCCTCCCTCCAACAAAAAAGAAAAAAAAAAAAACCATACACACACAACAATACAAAACGCCAAGTTAGTACAACTCAAACTCTTATATTGGTTGGTCCCAAAGAGAGATGTTGG
The DNA here is from genome assembly GCA_028095005.1 of Rhynchospora pubera. Classification (NCBI taxonomy): domain Eukaryota; kingdom Viridiplantae; phylum Streptophyta; class Magnoliopsida; order Poales; family Cyperaceae; genus Rhynchospora; species Rhynchospora pubera. The sequence goes on along the minus strand of CM051462.1, from coordinate 204,859,621 downwards.
TGTTAATGTAGTTATGGTTCAGTAAGGCACAAAACTTGCAAAAAAAAGTCCCTCATTTTCAAATGTTTGAGCACATACCACTTCAGCACCATAACAGGTACCACAGTACTTTTCATCATGTTCTAGCCTTCCTCCATGCTTTTGCAAAGGCCTATCAATCTATTATTCAAAAAATGAGCAATAAAATAATTATTACCATATTCAGGAGGGAATTTTCAAAACAGAATCAAGATGCCACTTATATGACTAACCTTAGGAGCACCAATGCCATCTCGCGTTGCCTCGATCACATGACCATGTACATGCAGCCTTTTCTTTGTTATATCATGCCTCTACAAACAGAAAAAACAGGGTATTAATTCAGAGAAGGTGATGTTAATAGGATTGCAGTGTAAATTTTTTTGAAAACTGAATGGCTCACAATATCATAGTGTTGCTCCCCACTAATGTCTTGGGTATCAACGCTAAGAAGTGTACAGGGAACTTCTGGAAATGTAACGTCAAACTGCAGATAGACAAAAAATTGCAAAAATAATAAGAACTGTTATTCTCTGATAACAGATATATGCTCCTCATTATGTGTGCATTTTGTAATAGGAATAGGAAGAAAGTCCCATCAGCATTATTGAAACAATGTGAACTTGTGAAGGCTTCAACGAACTCAAAATAAATAAAATAAAATAAAATAAACAATGAAGAAATTTTAAACTATGCAAATTGAAGGAATGAGATCTTACATAGACAAGAAGTCTTTCCCCTCTTGATGTATCTACTACTAAATTTGTTTCAGTTGCCGTTTTTAGGTATAATCCTAGAAAACAGAAAATTCAATTAAAGAGGAAACAGAAACATAACAAATTTTGCCATGTCGCTCTCTCTCTCTCAAGCATGCGGATGCAAAATAAATTCTACAGAGGCAACCCATCTAGATTTCTGGTATGGCAAACGGATTATTCTAAGAATTACCAGATATATAATTGTGAGACAGCGTTAGCGTTTAGCTTGGCTAAAGAAGCTAGTTCTAGGTTAATCTACATTATTTAATATACCACAAATCCCAGATCAATTTGAATTTTCAGTTACGAAATTCTATCTTATCAACAGACGAGCTACAAACAGATATAAAACTGACACGAACAACGGATATAGAATCTACATCTACAAAATAAAAATAAAGCAAAAAAAAAAACCACTAAATCTACAAATCGCAAAGGTTAGAAAAAAAAAAAAAGTACTTACTGGTTTCAGAGAAAAAGAGTAACAAGATAACAACCGCTGATATGGCGGTGATGATGCCACCGGAAAGGGTTCTCTTGTAAAAATCCTCGTTTATTTTCGGATATGCATCCAAACTCTTCAACTTGTTGAGGAACCCCATATTTTTCATTTATGTTTTTTTTTGTTGTATATTTTCTACCCAAACCCTAGATTGATCACAGAGCAATCAATAGCTAGGGCAAGGCCAGGGCTTTTATCCCTCCTCTGCGCTTGTTCCTTTTTTTCTCAAGGAAAACTTGGAAGGAATTCCTTGAGAAAAAAAGGAATTTAAAAATGGAGGAGTAAAAATAAAAAGCTGAGGAAATTGGGGAAAGCGACTGGGTTGACCGCCGTCTTAATAGAAGGCGATTATATGCAAATTACGAATTAGCGGACCTCGTAAATCCTTTCCTAGACCCGGTGCACTACGCTAATTACGCCCCCCCATTGACTCTTGAAGCCTGGAAGGCAGTGCGGTTTTCAGGGGTGTGGTCCTGGTTTATGCTAATTTTGATAAGGTAAACAGTGAATGCTTGGACACGTGGCGGTTTTCGGTGGGTGGTTATACCGGTTAGGACACCGAACACCCACAGCTAATAATACGATGGTTGTACTAGTGAGTATAACTCCTCTATTGTTGCACACACCCGGTGCATGTGAATTTATTCTATGACTGTGGGACCCATTCGTTTTTTGTTTAGCATGTTTGAGGATATATAATGCTCCGGGTTTATATTGTCGTGATTGGATTGGGGGGAGCGGAGTAAATTTAGGTGTGCCTGAAAGAGTACAGTTTCCACGTGGTCAATTCTGATTGGTTGTGACACGATTTAGGAAACCTAATGCACGCCTTCTTTTTGCTGTGTAGCAAATTTGAAGGGCTGTCCCAGGTTGTGCTATGGATCTCAGATTTTTTGTGGTCGTTTTATGAATTGATAACAGTGCTGCTTTCTGGTTGAATAATTTTAAGGCACTTTTTGTTTGTTTTGGTTTGATTTATAGAATTATATCGTGATAATTTGATGACACGAAAAATTTATTGACTGCGTCGTGAACTTCTATGATTATTTCTTTGATTTACAATTAAGGAATTTCATGCTTATAATATATCCTTTTTATAAAACTTTTGGTCTAAAAATCTACTTGTTAAAACGACTTTGCCTGATTTGGAGACTCTTTTTGTATTTTTATAACCGTTGGCGATTGCATATATAAGTTACGGTGATATTCGTTAATTGCAAATGCGCTCTTGACTAAATTATTTTCAGATAATTCTTTTTAGAAAAGTTGACACTTCCTGAAATAATATTCTATTGTTGAGGCTTGTACTTTTTTAATACTTTTTTAAGGTGGGTCAAAATGTCGCACTTGTGACTACATCTCTGTTGGTGCAGGAGACTAGAATTCTATACGCAATACATGTTGGTAGAAAAAGAAACAGAAAATTACATAAATTTAAGACGGGTTTGTTAAAATAATTGCATGAGCATCAAATTGTCAATGTACAGTGGACAGGGTATCGTGAATTCGTGATCCCAATGCTTCATCTGGAACGTTCTCAACTAATAGTGACTCTCTCCTTTCATCAAAAAATAAAATAAAATAATAATAGTGACGCACCGTACGATTCAAATACATGGATATTAAAATAGCCCTAATTTTATCCATGCAAGATAAGGAGGAATAATAAAATGAAAAACAAATTATAATACTAGAACGTATCGAGCACCATACAGAATGTACTAAATTTCTTTGGCAAATTGAAAAATTTAGTTAACCTTGCGTATGATTTCAATTTGTTTTAATATTTTATAGTTCTTAACTAGTCAAAATGTCGTATATTTATTTCCTACTATTCCGAATCATTTCGTATTTGTTTATTTGTTTATGATTAAAGGGTCAACCTAGTTCCCAATTAACCTTGAGAAAACTCTGAACCATTTATGGACAACAAAAGCAATCTTAAATTCTTAATTATCTAGGGAAAGGAACTCTCGTTAGTTTTATTTTATTTTATTTTCTTTTTCTTTTTTCCCATGGCCATTTGCAGAATCCAGGATTGAATCCAGGATTTGACTTTTTTCAGGCTCAATTCACTGGAACATGTCCTGATCCGAGAACTTTCATGGGCGGTATCTGTAATAATTGACATATCTTATTGTAATTCGTAACGACCACTGATAATTTGTAATTTAACATCTAAGGCTCCTTTTGGATGGTGTAAAAATAAGAGGATTAAGAAAAGAAGTATTGGGAAGTGTGTAACTTTGTGAAAAATTTAGATTGTTTATAATAAATTTGGGAGTAAAAAGAAATTATTTCCTTATTCTTGCACCCATCCAAACGGAGCCTAAGTTGTTCAGCTGGAAAAAAATGAATGAGAGGGTAGGAGGGTAGATGCTAAATTGTTTGTATTGTTTTGAATGGACAGATATGTGCCATGTTCATGTACAGTATTTAGTGGTGAAAAAGAAACGAAACGGTTAAAGATTTTAGTTGTGTTTCAAAAACAAAACGGTTTCGTCCGTGTGTATTTTCGGCTCCGTTTGGATAAGGTGCGGGAAGAAGGAAAAAAGGGAAGAAGTGGGAATAAGTATTGGGAAGTGTGTAACTTTGTAAAGATTTTGGATTGTTTATAATAAATTTATTCCCTTCTTCCCACACCACATCCAAACACAGCCTTCGTGATTTTAATCGTTTCGTTTAGACGAAACGGTTAATGCAAATGGTAGTCAATTTCGCGTCCAAACAAAACAGTTAAGGCAACTGAACATTTTTGTGGTCGTTTTATACGTTATGCACCCTAACAATATTTTGATGAAGTAGGAAATGCGATATCTTTGTATATATATATATATATTATTAATTTGCGTATACAAATGCGATACACCGCTAAATAATTAGTTATAATGAAACACAATTAAAGGTCGAGCTCGTTCACTGCTAAAATATTTTGTTGTATTCCCCAAAGGTTCCAACAATTTTTGTGTGAACAGTGCTTAAGGTTGCGTGGAGATAACACAGAAACATCAACAGATTGGTTAAATGAACTTATTACCCAAAAAAAGGAAAGAGAAAAAGAAAGAAAGTTGTTTTCATAATCTAACTTCAAAAAAGGAAAAAAAACGAAATAAGAACATAAATAAAAATATTTTCTCCAATCAAATATTATTAGTGAAACATAAATAAAATTAATTTAGTTATAAATATGTCCAAATATATATATATTATCTTTTTAATCAATCAAATATATCAATATTTATTTAAAATTAATTAAATTTATGAAATAAATCATTATTTTAATCTAAAATCATCAAGAGGGGACTATGTGTAGTATCAGTTTTTGAAAAATCCATACCAGCTATTATCGGTTTTTAAAAATTTGATACCGGGGCAATGTCGGCTTTTGAAAAACCGATATTATTATTGAATTTTAAAAAATTATATCCCAATACCAATGATATAATTCCGATTATTTTAATACTATTTTCAAAATAAGAGCTGATAACCGTCATTCACCAAAAAACTATCTGCATCATCCAACCCTTCCCTCCCCTCCATCTTCTGTTTTTTTTTGTTCCGCGAGTCTAGATGAGCGCCTCTCCCTCCCTGACGTGCCCTCCCTCCCTTACGCGCCTTTCCTCCCCCGCGCCCCTTCCTTCCTAACGCGTCTTCTTTCCTCGCTAGCACCTCCCTTTTGTCCCTCACTCCTCCCAGGCGATTTATTTTTCCTTCCTCTCCCTAACACTTTATCCCGCCTTCTTAAACTGAACATATATAATGACTAATTGAACATAAATAGCAAATAAACTGAACATAAATGACAAATAAATTGAACAGTTATATCAAACAAATTGAATAGATATAACAAACATGCTGACTCGTATAAAAAAATAAACGATGAACATAAATTGAATAGAAATAACATATAAATTGAACATATACAACAAACAAATTGAACAGATGTAACAAACAATTTGGATTCATACAAAACAAACTAAAAATCAAACATAAATTGAACCGATATAACAAATAAAATGAACAGATGTTACAAATAAATTGAACATATTTAACAAATAAAAGTGAACATATATAAAAAAGTAACAAATAAAATGAATAGATGTGACATATAAAATGAACATATATAACAATAAATTGCACAAATATAATAATACATAGAACAGATATAATAAAAAGTGAACATAAATTGCACATATACAACAAATAAATTGAAAAAGTAATTGAACATATATAACATGAGACACGAGGGAGAGGGGAAAAAAGCAAAAGGGCTAGTGAAAGAATAGAGAAGGAAAGAAAGAACGAAGGAAGGGAGGGGAAGTCACGAAGGAAGAGAGAGGAGGGGTGTCTGGGAGCAAAGGGAGAGAAAGTAACGTTGGGTGAGAGAAGGTGCAAGCGCTTAGATCCGACGGATCAGATCGATGCGTTGGATGAGAGGTGCGTGCGCTCGTGGATGACGGGGATGACATTAAGGTTTAGGTGGATGGTAAGTAGTAAATTCCGGAATATTCTAATATTATTTTTAAAATTTTAAGGCCTTTATAACTGTTATTAGTATCAATAAAGAGAAAGTAAGAGGCCTCGGGCCTTCCATTTGCAAAAGGAAAAAAAATAAAAGAAAAGTCAATAGAGGACTTCGGATACTTTCTGATAAAAGGCCGTCGACAGTCCAGGTCCGAACCGATAATAACAAATTCTGAGGCCCAAACTTGGCACCCTAATTCGAGGGACATTTTAGTAATTGTACAGATCATTTCGCCTATATATCTTTGTCATAAGTCTAACTAGGGTTTTGGTTGCGGCGCGGCAGACTTGAAAGAGTATTTCTAGTGTTCCTCTGCCTCCATCTCCTCCGCCTTCCACAGAAGCTTTCCAATGGCGCCAGTGAAGAAAACGGTTCGTCTTCTCAACTCCCTAGATGGGTCGATGCATTCCTCTATGGTTTCTCCTGATTTTGTTGTTAGATTTGAGTTGGGTATGTTCTCACTTGTTTGCTTTGATCGATCGAAATGCAGAAGAAGAGCACCGAGAGCATCAACAACAGGCTCGCTCTCGTGATGAAGAGTGGGAAGTACACGCTTGGGTACAAGACCGTGTTGAAGACGCTCCGCAACTCCAAGAGTAAGATTTCTATTGTTTTCATTTCGTTTTTGTTTTACGAATTAGTTTGGTCAGCTTTTGTTATTGGCTCGGTGCAACCATGTCTTTCATGTTCTGATCCAGATCGGTTTGTCAATAGGAAATCGCCTTGAATATGCAATAATTATAGGTTGTTATGAATTAATGTAATCGAGGCTTGGATTGGGTGACTAGTGTTATTTGTAACTTATTATAATAGTCTATATGTCATATCAATTCTTTATTGAAAATATGGACATCTATAGTAAAATGCTTTTGGTATTGCTTTGTATTAGTTGAATGGGAACTGTTTATACTTTGTATTTGTTTTGAACACCTCTATTGAAATATGCTTGCACTGTTCTGTATCTGCTGTAATTTGTATAGCAATAGTAAGTAAAAAGGGACTGAAGTTTGGCTCTTTGGCTAATATTTTAGTGCCATAGAGATGAATGCAGTGCCCAATAGCATTTCTCCTTTATTCCCTTATTTCCTTTACATCATAATTGTTGATTTGGGGAATAGCTGTAGGGTGATACATTCTTGTGATATTATTTCACCTTGATCTTTTTATGTAGAATAACTATTTACTTGCAAAAATCATAGTGCATTGGATCCCTAAATAGTAAATGAAACCTAAGCTGAATTTTTAATGGTAAGCACACAGTATTTAATTACAGTAAAGCCTTTGTGTTTGTTTTCTTGTATGTTTTCTGTTGTGCTGATGTACTATAATTTTGCCCACAGGTAAGTTGGTGATAATATCAAACAACTGCCCACCTCTTAGGAAGTCAGAGATTGAGTACTATGCTATGTTGGCTAAGATTGGCGTGCACCACTTCAATGGAAGTATGTTTTTATTAACTTGAAGTTTTCAATGAAATGATAGGTGATTTATGTTATTTTTTTAGTAAAGACTAGTAAAGGTGAAATGGATGGGATTAATTAATATAATTGATAGGTGCGTTTTGCACTACTTTTAAGTGTACATCAGAATGTCTTATACTTTTTATTGTTGGTCTGTTCTGCTCTGTAATTACTGTCTTCATGTATTTATGAAATTATGTTTAATTTTGTTTTCATCAGACAATGTTGATCTTGGGACAGCATGCGGGAAGTACTTTAGGGTCTGCTGCCTTAGCATTATTGATCCAGGTTTGTTTATTCTCCATTTTGTTTTTCACAGTAGTAATTCTAGTCGTCTTTAATAAATGTTGCGATCTAAGGATTTACATCTACTATTTTGTTCAGGTGACTCTGATATTATCAAGTCTCTACCTGGTGATCAGTAAAAAGAGAGGAAACTGTGCTAGATCTTATTTCTTTTCTGTTGTTGCTTGTTTCTGTTATTCTGTTGAACATGAAAATTTTGTTTTTAAAATGTTTAATGATGGAGCTTAGTGTGGTCCTGAAATTTTTGTCTCTTGATTTGTAATGATGGCTCTCCTGTGGATTTTACTTCCATGCATATTTAGGCTAAAAGCGTTGATTCCAGATTTAATTATTTTACTTCCATCTATTTTGTATTGTGTTTCACCTGCTGGTATTATACACAACTAGCAAAGTGGTTTTAGGATGTACCTGAACTAGCATATGAATTTGACCGCGCCAGCTGTTTTGTGCTTCATTCGAAAAAAAAAAACTGTAAATAAGCTATTAGCGTCTTTGTCATTGCTCAATACTGAATGTCTTCTATTTACGCTAGTTGGTAAGCTGTTTGAATGTGCTAAAGCTCGAGATAATAACTTCATAAACTTTAATTGTAATTAAGCTACAAAATAGCTTGGCTTTGAGAAGGATCAAATGTCGTATTTCATCCATGCTTGGCTTTGAGAAGAGGTTTTAATTGTAATACGCATTATATGGTATTATATGGCTGGCTTAATATGTCGGTGTTTTTTATTTGAAGTAATATAGTACTAAATAGAAGATTAAGCTACAAAATAATGAATGATAGACGAAGGTAAATATTGAGTTGAGAGTTAATTAAGCCGATCAAATACTAATCCTTCCTCAGCTGCAGAATAGTTTGTTTGTAATTCCGATTTAGGAGCACAGCCTTTAACTCTAGTCTGACATAGAAGTCGGGCATATATCTGAGAATACGATAGTTTATGCTCATTAGTTGCTATTTATTTCTCGGATAGTTGGAATAGAAACGATGCTTGGATCTTTTTAATTAGGACATGAATATTACGGTCCTGCTATTCAATCCAATTAGGACCTGAATAAATTCAAAGCCTTTTGAGACCATCCAACTAGGGTCGTTCGTAAGTTTTTTTTTCAATATTTTAACCCAATCCAATTATACCGGGTTAAAAAATTTCTTTAATTGACCCACATGTAATCCAACCCGACCCATATAAATTTTTATTTACGATTTGTACGAGTTTCCGGATTAAACGAGTTATAATTTATAGGTGAATAATTTTCAATTTATATAACACATAAATTATTATTATTTTTTTTGCATTACAAATGATTGGCAATTACATATGTGCGTCCTCTAAAAGGTAAAAGAAAATATCCGATATAGCTAAGATCTAATACCTAGGCTCCGTTTGGATGGTGTGGTGTGTTTGGATGAGCATGGAATAAGGAATAAGAATAAGAAATTTCGGTATGCGTGCTTATCCAAATTCTTTATTCTTATACCATGGTTTTGTTAGTATAGGAATAAGGGTCCAAATTCTTTATTCTCGTGTTGTTTGGGTTGCACAAGAATAAGAATAAGCACGCTACCGAAATTTTTTATTCTTATTCCTTATTCCATGCTCATCCAAACACACCCCTTAGAAATAACGAAAGAAGTATTGGGAAGTATGTAACAATTGTGAAGAGTTTAGATTATTTATAATAAATTTGAAACTAGAAAGAAGCTATTCCTTTATTCTTGCACCCATCCAAACGGAGCCTAGAATATTTTATTTATTCACGCTCCCACATAACTTATATGTGCGTCTTTTAAAAAGTTAAAAGAAAATATTCAATACCAAACTGAAGACTCAATCAATTAAGAGCGTAAGAAAAAAGAAGAATAAAAAAAATGCGGCATCATTTTTCATTGGAAAAGTAAATAAAAAGAATAAATGCATGTTTATGAATTATAGTTTACATAAAATCAACGCGTCTCTTTTCAAGAAGACGAGGCGTCTCTGATGTTGGGATTAAGAAAAATTAAATGCTAATTACGTCCATGTGATTCATATCAGATCAGATCAATAGAAATAAAACGAGTCGGGTTTGTACCCGAATTATTTTTAAAAAAATATAACCCAATCTAGTTATACCGGATTAATAAAATTAAAATCTGAATCAATCCGAATCATACTTCAATTCGTTAGAATACGGATCGGATTGAACGGATTGAACGGATTGAACGGATCATACCGTTTTTTAATTTTTTTGTAAACCCCTACGTGACCAGCTATCAAAATAGGAGATCAAGACATTTTTTTTTTTTGTTTTGACGGAAGAGGCTCTTGGGCCTTGACAGCTTAAAAAAAAATTCAAATCAGATGGCGCGCTATATGGGTGTCACGGGGCTCACAGGCCGTCAGATCCAAATCGAATGGTCCCTATTTTAATTCGGATTGTAAGGCTCGAAAAAAATTAACCGTCAGATCCAAATCGAACGACTTGTAGGTGCGCTACATCTGATGGCGCGCGACACCAGAATTGGTTTCCTTAAAAAAGGGAGGAGTCCAAATACAAAAAGTAAATAAATAAATCGGTCCACTTCCCAATTCCCACTTACCTTAATAATGCAACTTCCACCTAACTCATTAAAGTACGTTGAGAACTACCCTGACCGATAAACTTCAGAAGAAGATAAAACAAACAAAACAAACAAAAAGCAAAGAAAGGAAAAAGAAATAAAGAGCAGCGGGAAGAGGAGGCGATGCTGATTTGAAATTCTCCCTGTTCGAAGAAAAAACCCGGTGGCCATCAGTCGTCTTTTCCCAGGCTGATGTAAATCGATGCCTTTCATTTTCGCCAATTGCTGAGCTGTGGGATAACCATGGAGGTGAAGGTTCTGCTTTTGGGACTGAAATCCTCTATTGTCGTAGAAGTCTACTGCCTCAAGTTATTTTATTAATATTTACAAATTTTAAAATTCGATTGTTAAATTTAAACCGTTGATCTTGTTCAATTTTAAGAGCGATACATTTTCATATAAGTTTTATAAATTTTAGAGTTGATTTGATACTAGATTAAGTGGTGAACAAATGAACGAATCTGATTAGATTAATTCTAATACGTTCATAATTTGATCACTCAATTAAGTATAAAATCGTTTTTAAAATTTATATGAAAATCATCGTTCGTAAAATTGAACAAAATCAACAGTTTGAATTTAACAATTGAATTTTAAAATTTTTAAATATTAATAAAATAGGTTGGGCCGAAACGACAACTTAGGATTTCAGTTCCTGCTTTTGCGCCATTTGGGCCGCTGATGAGCTTGTATCGTATTTCCTCTGGCCATGAAACTGATCTTCAAAATCTTCCTGTACTTTTGATGCAAGGCTAAGATCTTCTGTAAATCAGGTATGATTTGAGTGTTTCGAAAGTTGGGAAGGTCAGCAAGAGTTTAGGGTTTCAATCAGCAATTTGCACTCATTCAAAATTAACTAGGTAGTACAAAGCTGCACTAGTTGCTTTATTCATTGGATTTACGGAAATTATATTCACGGTAGTACCAAAGTCAAGAACCGTTGCACATTTGACATGAAATTTTATGTATATATGATACGTCTAGTATAGAGAATCAACAATAGTGAAATTGAGGATGAAAATAGTATTTTATTGATTTAATGAGAATTACTATGAGCTATTATATTGGGCAATTTCTCACACGAAAAGTCAAACCCCTATACAGTGATCTACCTTTTATATTTATAGACCTCTAATCAATAATGACTTGCTGACGTCACCCGACAATCGTTAGTCCACTTGTTCCCTTAGATTCTCCCGAAATGTCCTCGGTTGAGAATACCATGTGATTCTATTATGGCTCCTTCTCCCGCATTACCTTCGGGCTCCTCCTTCCTACCTATCTATTCATTCAATCCATTCTCCTCTCAAATTTTCGCCTTTCCCGCCCTTTTCTTTGTTTATCTTGGCCTGTCCTTGGGCTCATTCGTTTGACCGAAAAATTTAAAAATAATATTAAATTAATATAATATATTAAAAATAATATCAATATAATGATATTTTTTTAAATAGTATCACAAGATCGGAATCTGGGATTCCGATCGCAATTACGGAATCCAGGATACCGATCTTAGCTAAGATCGGAATTCGGGATTCCGATCTTAGCTTTAAATATTAGAAATAATATTTAATTAATTTATTTAATTAAATATAAATTTAATTAATTTATTTAATTAAATATAAATTTAATTAATTTATTTAATTAAATATAAATTTAATTAAAATATAAATAATTATTTTATTTAATTAAAAAATGAATAATTAAATTATAAATTTTTTAAATTAATTTACATTAAAATTATAAATTTTTAAACAACCATTTGATCTGCGTCTCGGGTGTGGTCATCTGTATAGCCAATAAAAGACTCGGGAGTTTGTTGTACGAATCTTCCCACGATCCGAAAAGATGTTCGATTGCTTTCTCTCTCGCTCATGCCAAATCTTGTTATAAGTGGGTACCATATTAGTGTATTATTTCTCCAATAGAGATTTCACGCCCGGTAAGGAAATACCGACATCTTTTTTTACTGCATTTCTGATACAGTTGACAATAACTTTAGCCGTTAGATTATCATGCGTGAAGTCTCCGGCCCTTCTCACGCATGTAGAGGTGTACAAAAAAATCGTGAATCCGTTCAACCCACCCGACCCGAACCGTTTTTTACCGGGTTAAGATGATGCTGGGTTGGGTACGGGTTCTAAGTTGACAAACCCAATACTTCGGGTTGGGTTGCGGATTTTGTACTAGTAAACCCGTGTATAGTTTAACCCACCCGTTTATCATTATTTATTCCTCTTTGTCTCACTTTTTCTAATGTCCTTACTCAAATATCTCTTATTTCATGAATTTCTATGTCCTCTATAGGCATGCACGTCCTCTATTTCTCTCACAATGACTCGAAAGTTGAAAGATGATTCAAATGTGTCTCTAATTTGCCTTGAACTATATTGTAATAGCCACAAAATGATTTTATATGTATTAAATAAATTAATTAAATTTATATTTAATTAAATTAATTAAATTTAAATTTATATTTAATTAAATTAATAAATTAATAAATTATTATTTTTAATATTTAAATGAGTAATTAGTTAAGATCGGAATCCGGATTCCGATCTTAGCTAAGGGGCCGTTTGGATCGCTTAGGAAGTTGGGGAATTTGGGGAAGTTGCAATTCCTAGGAATAAATTTATTGGGAAGTGTGTAATTTTGTGAAGAGTTTGGATTGTTTATAATAAATTTATGGTAGGAAGATGAAATTCTCCAAAATTCTTGGACGATCCAAACGGCCCCTAAGATCGGAATTCGGGATTCCGATCTTAGCTAAGATAGAAATCCGGGATTCCGATCTTAGCTAAGATCGGTATCCGGGATTCCGTAATTACGGTCGGGGTCTCAAATTCCGATCTTGTGATACTATTTAAAAAAATATTATTATATTGATATTATTTTTATATATAATGTTAATTTAATTTTATTTTTAAATTTTCGGTTCGTTTGAACTGTTTTATTTGGGCCGGGCCATCATAGGCCAACCCTATCAATATATATATAAAAAACACAGAATTAGAAAATAAATGAAATGCCGGCATGCCGCGATAATAAAATAGGGGAAGTAAAGTCCTCTTGCTTTCTGAATAATGAATTTGGGCCTCGAAACCCATAGTCATCGCTCTAAAACTGGGCCTATAGTTTGGGATTATATTTCTCTCTAGGCCCAAATCGACATCGTCACAAAAACACATCCGAGCCGACGGTCAAGATGGAATGGATTGCGGACGTGGCGTCAATCTAAGCCCTGAAAATTGGAAGAGAGCAAATTGAACTTGCGCGAAGTGACGCGACGGACTCTCTCTCCTAGTTGTGTCTCTCTGGACTCTAGGGTTTTCACTATCCCAACTCTTAGCGGGATTATCGAAATTTCTTCCCGCTCACAAAACCGTTTATTTCTTTCTCCCTTTCTCACTCCTTGCGCGGAGCCATGGCGCGAACCAAGCACTTCTCGGTTAGATCTGGAAAAAAGTCTGCTTCACGCACTAAAGGTCTCTCTCTCTCTCTCTCTCTCTCGGAACAAGCTAATTGGGTTATGCAACAAGTCATGAAACCCTGAATTCTTCTAATTAGACAAGTTATCTTTTCCTATTTTGCTCTCCATGGAACAACCTGCTTGAGTCGTAAAACAAGTCACGCTACACTGAATTGTTCCAAGAAAACAAGTTCTTTTTTTTTTTTTCTATTTTCCAGTCAGTAAACAGAGATCATATCTCTTTATTTATTTACTGTTATTTTGTATTAATTACACAAGAACGAAGAATTTTGTGTCATCGCCTGTAACGAAGGGCCTATTTTAATTTCTGACTTGCAAAAACCTTTCAAGGACCTGATTATATGCTTATCTTGGATTCAAAGTATATCTGAAATGATGTATTCAATTTTATGTGGTACTGATGGTACTGTGCTTAAATATCTGTGTGCTCTGAAAATGCATTGATACATGTTTCAAGGCTATAATGGACATTTATGATTAATTTGTTTTAATTTTCCTTTTGTTAATTTTATCATCCAAATAAGGGAGAAGAAAGGATGAGAAATGTTTTCTCTTTCCCTTTATTATTCGCCCAAACAAGAGGAAGTAAAATCAATTTCCTTCACAACTATTTTTTCCTTTTAAAGTTATAATGAACCAAAAAAAGGGTCAGTGTTTTTGAAAGTTTTTGCATGTAAGCCCTTGAAGTTTTTGAAGTTTGCTTTTCAAATGGTTTTTGCCTGGTTCTGTAAATTATTAATGTTTCTAGGTAAATATGAAGAAATTCACCATTAAGAGTTTCCTCCAAATGCTAACACAAATTTTCTCATTCTCTCCCCTTCAGCTCGTGGTGGAGAGAGTAGCGCTCTTGTTCAGCCAGATGGATCTGATGTTAGTTGCAATTGACCTCGAACTTTTTTTAATTTTGTGCTAACTTTAAATTCTTCTAAATTGGGTTTATGTCTTTTAATTCAATTATATTTATGGATCTGATGTTAGTTGCAATTGACCTCGAACTTTTTTTAATTTTGTGCTAACTTTAAATTCTTCTAAATTGGGTTTATGTCTTTTAATTCATTATATTTATGGATCTGATGTTAGTTGCAAATGACCTCGAACTTTATTTAATTTTGTGCAGAACCAAGGTGACTTGAATGGCACTCCTATGAGCCAAAATCCAAACACTCCAAAGAACACTGCTCGAAAGAGTGCCCGGGCCCCGCCAACTCCTAGCTTGAAAGGTTTGATTTGTTCTGAAACTTTGTTATTACTTCTGTTTACAACCTTAGTTTAGAAAAGAAAGCTGGGTATTTTTTGAAGAGTGAAATAGAGAAGAGACAAATGTCAACTGTGATGTTTCATTTTGTGGTGTTAATGAGTTATATCTAGTTTTGTAGCTTGTACTCGATAATTTGTGGTGTATCCAGGAGACACCCTGTAATGGCTGGTTTTGTGTTCGAGTATAGTTTTATAGAAAATTGTTTTCAAGGTTCTTAAGCATTAATCTATACTTGGGACTTTCTTGTCCAGCTAGTAATGAATCCATGAAGATTAGATACTTATAAAGAATAAATTTTCAGGAATATCCGATAGTGGCAAGAGAAAGAAGCATCGGTATAGGCCTGGTACCGTTGCATTGAGAGAAATACGTAAATTTCAGAAAACGACCCATTTGTTAATACCAGCTGCTCCTTTTTCCAGATTGGTTAGTGCCATTCTACTTTATTCTATTATTGTATTATGCAATACCCAGATCTAATCCCAAGTTCTAGGAGTGCACTTGGCTTGCTTATTATTATTATTATTTTTTGTGGCCTTTTATTCAATCGTTTTATTTGTTTGTCCTTATTTAGGCGAGGGAGGTTACAGAGTTATTCAACAAAGATATGCGATGGACTCCTGCAGGTCTTCTTGCCCTTCATGAGGTTTTGTAATTACTTAATAGTCTTATTTTATTTTAATTTTCATTTTTCAACTGAAAAGATTAACTCCTAGAATATTTATGGGCTATCTGGAACCTTCTTTCTATTGCTTTGGTATATGGTTCTAGCATGATAGAGTGATTTAAGACATAACATAAGCACCGAAGTTTATGTACTTGTGCTCTGAACCACTATAATGGTTGTCTACTTTTTTAAGAGTTTTATTTAATGCTTGATTTCTATTTTCTACTTGTGTTTTGGAGCCATGGGTAGTTTTATGTTTGTATTGTATTTTTATGTGGGATAAACTTCTCTCTAATGAAGATTTAAATGTCATTAGGCAGCAGAATATTATTTAGTTGATCTCTTTGAGGATGCCAACCTCTGTGCCATCCATGCCAAGCGTATCACAGTTAGTATGTTCCTTTTTCTTACAGTAGTCTGGATGCTTTGTTTCTTCCTTTCTTTAATTTTTAAGTTTAATTTAGATAAGCTTGAGATACCACAGGGATTTTTAGCAATTATTCTCTACTAAAAATTGGATTTGCAGCAAATTTATTCATCCTTTTGTTTTGGCAAATGAGATGAAAATTAAAGATTCTTTGTGTTCCTTAGAACTTTTGGTTGGGTTCAGAACTTTCTGAATAATTTTAAGTCTTGTTCATTGAGGCCATCTTTGGGTCTGGCATAAACTACTAGACGATATGCAATTATTTTTAAATCAGCAACCGTGCTTTACTTTTTCCCTTAAAATTTAAGAACTACTTTTGTTATCTTCTCTTTCAGGGGATAAGGATATACAGTTGGCAAGGCGCATTAGTGGCCGTCGAATGTGGTGAGATTCTGGCTTGGCGTTTATATTTTGTTAGCTAGTTTTAACTTGGCGTTTATCGAATGTGGTGAAATTCTGACTTGTCGTTTATCTTGTTAGCTAGTTTTAACTTGGCGTTGTTAGAAATTTTTTGTTGGATACTCAATAGTCAATACTGAAGGTCTTATTGTACTGATGTTATTGAATTAAGTTCTGTGGATGCATTTGTAGTGGTGTTATTGTGTTATATTTTTAGTGCCATTATCATCTTTGAGGAAAGAATTTACTTTGTAAAACAACTTGATGGTATGAGAAAAGTCTGATAACGCAAGGGTAAGGAGAGGTTAAGCCAATTCTGTTTTTCTCCATCTGAGAATTTTGAACTTAGCAAAAATATTAGGTCTTTTCAGCTCTCAGTTCCTCAGGATCAAAAAATGTAATTCTGGCATTAGATTAGTTTCGCCTTAAATGTGTTTTTACTTTTTTTTTTAAAAAAAAATTATGTTTCCTTGATGATCTTCTTGATCTGAACAATGTTAACACTATTTAAAATTAAGGTAAAAGAATTGTTCTGCACTGTAATTTATTTGAGCTGTTGGTTAATTGCTGAAAATTTTTCTAATGTATTGTTCTTAATTAATTATTGAATTGTAAAATCATGTACAACTATTATGGTTTGATATTTTAATTAAATAAATGTTTTTGTTGTTACTATTACATGATTGTAGTTTAGTTATTCATATAAATGCTGTGTTTACAGTTTTATACTGTCACTAGACGTAACATAAGTTGTGCCATGATTCTAACTTATTTAAATATTAAAGTAAAAAAAAATTAGAGCACACTATAAAAATCCTGGACGTATTGTTGTTAGTTGGTTGCTGTATATTATCAAATATTATGCGATTTTAGGTTCTCACGTTAAAAAAAATATAAACAGCTCAAATTTTCAAATCATTCAATACAATTGAGTTTAATAATGTTAAAATGGTATAGAAAAGGAAATTATGAAAGCATCATATCCCTATTTTAGTTTAAACTGGGAAATCTGTGCCATGTCCAGCATGCTAATTGCCAAGTATTAGTGGTGAGTGGTGACCAATAAAAGTCAGCCACAGAGCGCCAGCGTCGGCCGCCAGAAAGACTAGCGTCTATCCGGTGCAATTTGGGGGCTAATTT
Organism: Rhynchospora pubera; assembly: GCA_028095005.1. Taxonomy (NCBI): domain Eukaryota; kingdom Viridiplantae; phylum Streptophyta; class Magnoliopsida; order Poales; family Cyperaceae; genus Rhynchospora; species Rhynchospora pubera. The sequence continues at coordinate 204,842,069 of CM051462.1, read as the reverse complement.
TGAACGGTAGCTTAGCAAAATCGTTCTAATTTTTACACTTATTCCGAGCTGGATTTCATTCCTGAGCGTTGATTTGCTGAAAAAAAATATATGCAAGACGTATGAATTTGAATTCTCGCAAACTTTTGATGCGTTTGTAAAACCGTTATGTTTGAATTCTAGAGACTCATATCGTTTATTCAACTTATGAAAAGAAGAGGAGATGAAAAAATTAACAGGCATTTATAACCTTGGGTTTTAACTTTTAACAAATGCACGCAGACTGACGCAATGGATGACAGTATGACACAGAATACAAAGAATGGCACAGAATTCCTACTGAATTAAACAACAGGTTAATTATCGTTGACCTTCTATACCAGAAACGATAGCTAAAAATTGTTTCGATCCGCAGAATACATGAATTTACATTTTTTTACACTATTGAAACATACTCTCCCTGCTTGAAATAGATGGATCTACTTTTTTTAATTAGTAGATTTTGAAGCTCCTCTCAGCTATGGTATTAGAGAGATTGAAAGAAGTTTGGATCTGGACCTATCAACAAAACTGATGTATTAAAAAAAAGACATCAGACATGACATCTCTTAGGTTTTGATCAAATTAATTTCCACAGAGGATTTCATTTCGTTTTTTGGGATTTCTTTGGGTCTAATAATATAAATATCCGATCAAATAAAATGATATTGGGTTATTTTGAAAAAAAATTCTAATGAAATGAATCACGCGTGAAAAAAAAATAGTGATTTTCATCATGGCTTTATTCACTTAATTGTATAATCCAATGCAGTGCACCTTTTTGGATTTGCTTTCACAGTACCTGTTAGTACCAGTCGTGTTTTAAACATAAGACAACACGGGGGTTTATATGTTCTATAGACTATAGTTAATTAGAAAGCATCCTTAGACATTGGGGCTACTCCAATAGTTATTTTTAGTATGTTTTTATTATAAATAGTGGCATAAAACCAATCTGTACATAGTTAGGATGGTATATATCAAATTAGTCGTTTTGTGATGGCATATTTAAAATTGAAGTGTTATGGAGTGGCATAAATCAAAATTATCTCAAATATTAAATTCAATTAATTAACCACATAAGCATGCTTCGCAGTCAATGTTAATTAGAACAAGTCAAGCGAGTCAAGTGAGGTAGAAAGCACAAAATAAGTTGGTAAAAGTTATTCAATATTCTGAAATTTCATTAAATGTACCATTAGCTCGAAATTAAAACTGAGACAAGTTCTCTGGAGCTAAAATTTTATTTTGCAATCTCAAACAAGCAGAGAATGTAAAAGGAAACATACACCACCCCATTACCTAATCTTCTCCTTCATCTTCTATGATGTGAGGCAAAATCAGTCATTAAGGGAGAATTCTACCAATTTAAATTACAAACCAACCTGCTACCAAGTTATTTTGATTCATCCTTGTGCAAGCTCTCTACAGACTCTGGTACAGCTATTGTACCAATTAGCCTCTCTTTCTCAGCCACTTCCCCTTTCTCCCCTTCAACCTTTTGCGAACCAGTTAACCTCGCAAGAACCACAAAAGACATACCACCAAGCACATTGTTTGCGCACCTCAGTGCCACCACGGACCCCTTAAATATCGGTGGTGGTAGAACATTAGCCAAGACAAATTCAACACCATTCAATGTCTGGTACCTGAAATTGCTACTCAATCCCATGTGCAACGACCATGTAAATGCATTGAGAAGGGTCGGAGGCGCTTTATTGGGTGTTTCAAAAGCTGGGTCCATTTTCTTTCTAAGTGCTATTAATCCATTAGAGATAGCTGTACCAGCGAGACCAGCAACAAACCCAACAGCTGCAAAGGTGACACCTTTGTACACGAAAGTGCCGAGGCGGGCCGGGATTGAAAATGGCCCTGGTTCAAACATGTGGCTAGTTGGAGAGGAGGAGAAGATACCTGGCAAAGTGGCTGGTACGGAGGAAGCGGTAGGTGCAAGGAGGTACATTAGCACAAAATTGAGTATTGATCCAACAACTAGAGTTGAGAAAACAAAATCCAGTTCGTTTAAACCGAAATTTGGTCTTGATGCCATATCACCTAGTACACAAGCAGTGACCCCAACCAACTCTTCCATTAAAACCTTGAACGGGAACTGTGGATCGGCTAAAACCCTAGATCGCCATCCCGCGAGAAACGCACTGATTGGATCCAACGGCCCTTTGTTACTCGAGTTTGAATCATCATCGGAGGGATTTGACGAGCTATCATCCTTCCCTCCGCCGCCGCCGCCGCCGCCGGAGAAGCGTCCGCCTGATCCGGAAGGAGGAATATCATCACCATCGGAGGCTAATGGAGAGAGATCGGAGGAGGCGGAGGTGGAGGTGGAGATGGAAACGGGAAGCGATGGATTGGTGAGGGAAGGTTGGGATCGGAGCGAAAGAGAAGTGGAGGGAAAGGAGATGAGACTAGAATTAGGGTTGCGAGAGGTGGAGAGGTGTGGAGTAGAAGAAGAGCGGAGGAGAGAGAGGCGAAAGGCGGCGGCGGCCATGGCGGTTTGGTTGGTCGGAGAAAGAAAGCGAGAGAGAGAGAGAGTAACAGGTGTTTTTGTTGGGTTTTTGTTTATATATATCTGTTGGGGTTTGGGGTTTGGGGTTTGGTAAGATGCGAGTGTGCGTCTCAATACTTTAAAATAGTATAAAGTGTTGGTGTCTTTTCAGTTTTCATAAATTGGGTGACTTAACTTTTTCAAGAGTCCTCTCGGAAAGGAAAAAACTTTTTCAATAGTACTTTAAAAATTAATAGTACTGATGTGTTGTTTCAACATGGTCTGTTTGGATGCGTCTGGCAATTTGAGAAATTTTTAATTTTTAGGGATAGATTTATTATAAACAATTCAAATCTTTCACAAATATATATTTTCAATAAATTTATACTTAAGAATAAGAAATTCTTCAACTTCCTCAAATTCCTAAGCGATCCAAACGGCCTAATATGTATAACTTTTTTATTCGCACGAACCCGTATGAAAAGGTTTATTCTCCCAAATATATTCCTATGTGGATTGAATTTGAAAACTAAATATAGAAAAGTATTCAATTTTGGGTTTTCTCTTGTTAAGAGGTTCGATAAATACAATTTGGAATTTTTTTTGCGCGTGAGTTAATTAGCTATTACCAATGGTGAGATAATTAATATACGCAAGATATCGAAAGTTCAAAACCCAGCAGTAGCAGTGGCGGATTTAGAAAAAATATTTAGGTGGGTCTGACAACCTCTGTTTAAGTCTTCAGCCCCACCTTTGAGTGCTTCAATGACAGAAAAAATTAGCTGGGGCTAAAGAGGGGGCTCCAAGGGCTCGACGGCGTGAGGTGGGGCTCTAGCCCCACCCGCCCCGGTGGTAGATCCGCCCCTGAGCAGTAGGCCAGTATTAGCATGCCCAGTAATTCGAACAGTTGAAACAACTGTGTATTTTTTTTTCTTAACGTGATTGCCAATAAGAAACCATCCCATTATTCTACTAAGTTATGCAACGAAAGAGCCACAAAAGAACCGAACATTGAGACGCCTATATCACAGCTGATGCAAGAGTCACTTCCATAGGGAATATTTTCTTCCATGTTGTATCGTTGCAGATCAGAAAGGTACTTGAGACATAAACTTGAATGTGGAACAACCAAAATGAAAATAGATTCCTAACGTCAGAAGTTCATTCCAAACAAAAAACTAACATCTATTCTTAACTAAACAGTGCATAATCACAACGGTAGATTCCTTTATTATTATTGTTATTATTTCTGAAAGTACCAGAAATGACAAAACAGAAGTTGACATCTTTATTTTTATGAACAGAGCCTTATGATAGCGGAAACATGTACAAGGAAATTAGCCAGGTGGCCAGTTCATTTGTCGCCCTCCAAGGAGATGAACATGCAAATGGTAGACTGATTGACCTGAAACAAATCAAGTACTGAATCAAATAAATACTACCAGAGTCCAGGGAGGCTAATAATGGTACACTGATTTATGTTGGTAGATATAGTTCATAGCTCTTCTATTATGACAACAAAATTATGGACCATGTTAGTAAACATAGTTCCAATAAGTCTTCCTCCTCTTATATAGCACTTTTATCATACAATTTCTCAGATATATATATATATATATATATTTAAATTAATACAGTTTATCAGCTTAGGCATAAGGAATTCTTAAACATCAACTACCACCAACATAAATCTTTAGTAACATCTCTCCAATACCCCTTTGTGCTAATTTTATCATTCAATTAGTACAGAAATCGCCTGCTGTAACCTAAATTTCCTCCAACCCGACCCAAATACTTGGCTCTTGTTTTTACCCATCAAGCATGCCAGTGGCAGATTTGGATAAACATGCCGTTTACCCATCTAGGTGCAAACACAACCAAAAAAAAAATGAGCGAAGGATAGATAAAAAGTAATTTGAGCAAGAGTGAAGTCATATGACGAGGGACAAACATCCCTCAACAGCTCAAGACAAGACTTACCCTAAACATTAATGGGGAAAAGGAGCAATTCAATCCTTGTACTCTTTAGAAATAGCAATATATAGCACTAGCAGTTTAAATATTTTAGATTTGCCTCATGCACTTTGTCACACATTAAAAAGAGAAAGTTAACAGTACTTAAGCTATTCTATTCGTCGAAGACGTTAACTTTCATTTCAAGTATGTTAATATTGCTAATGGTGTTACTTTTAATTAACCAAGGTAGCAATATTGGTGCAATACAGGGACCAAACATATACCATTGACAAATTGACAGTGAATAGATTCAACTTACCATCAGCCAGAATATACACTAAAAACTGATACATTTCTTAAAAAATGCAATAACAACAGGTCACTTAATTAAGTTTCTGAACTTACATCCAAGGGGGCCATCGTTAATAACAATTCTGAAGCCATCAAGACTTTCCTGCTTCGCTACAAGCTTTGCTACGTATAGCAAATGCCCGAGTATTTCCACATGCCTCTCCTCAGCCTTTTACAAAGAAAATTTTACAAAGATTAATTGATAATGCATATATTCTGCTCTCTCCAATTTTTGGAGCATCATCAAGGATCCTTACCTCCAAACAACTGTTTTTAGTGTTTTGGGTAGACTATAACCAATATAAAAAAAGTAAAAAACGGTCCACAACTAGCAGATGGTAGTCAGGTAACTTAGTGTTTTGGTAGTAACGAAGAACCAAATAAATCAATTTATAGATAGGAAAAATGGTACAAGACCAGCAGTGGTCATGTCTGTACCAGAACAGCACTGAAATCTCTCTCTGTAACGAATTAATGGGACAACAATAACACTTAGATTACAGGAGGAATGCATATTAAGTTGTAAGCCTCCATAGAATGAATAATCAAATCCACCAAATTCTGATTCAGAAAAAGTTTAGCATGTAACAGTAAACCGGCCATTGATATACAAACTGAAAGCCAAAAGAGGAAAGAGAAAGTACAGTTGAGAGCCTGGTTAGTCCATCCTTGACTTTAGGGATGATAATGATGTGGGTTGGAGCTTGTGGAGAGATGTCCCTAAATGCAAGAGCCTGTCATGTAATTTTAAGAAGCTAATTAGATATCAAACTTAAGTCTAGCCACCTATGCACAGTAAATAACAAATTTGTAAACTATTTTTTATTTTCTATTGAAGAGAGTACATTTCAAGCTAGTTATTGGACCAAATTCTCCAACAAATAAAGTAACAGTGAGCATGCTAGACTGTTAATTGAGCTCCACTTCATCATGCATATGAGCTGTAAGCCTGTAAGCATCATGAAAATAGAACAGGATGGTAGTAGTCTAGTAGATATAGAGGAAGATGTTCCCCCCCTTGATATCATCAAGTATATTTTACCAAAACAGGATGCTATATGCCAGATTTTATTCTTAGAAGATTGCTGACAATGCCTAAACTTGACGATCCTAACAATCAGATTGGACCATTAGATTAAGAATTGATCAGAGACTGGGATGCAACAGTTTTGGCGTTCAAAAAGTTTATTTTTTTTTTCTTTTTCATGTAAATGACCAACTTTATCTCCCTTTTCCTCCAGCTGCACATCAACTTTTGATCAAATGGCTCAATTTTATTGTCAAGACAGTAAAAATTCAGGCATTATAAAGTGATCACCTATCTTATAATACTGACAAACCTTTTCATCTTCATAAACAATGTTTGAAGGTATCTCCTTGCTTATTATCTTGTCAAATCTGCAGTAGATTATTTCACAATTCAGTTCACATTTCACAATATCAGAGAAAGCATTTTAGATTGCCATCAAACAACTTCCAAGTCATCGGAGTAGAAAAAACTCAACATTTTGCCACTTCAGTGCATAATTTTTCTGTAATTTGAACTACATATGAATAAAGGGACCTAATCAGCTCCAGTAAAATGAACTTACATTTATTAACAATTTGCAATTTCATTTATCCACAAAAAAAATAAATATCTACAATTTCTACATGTATTAGAGAACCAGAAAGAAGAGAAACCCCTACAAAGCCCAGAGACTAAACAGCCGCAATAATCAAAAGATGTGTGCTGATAGGATCAAAGTCAAGACCTCCATTAATCAAACCCTTTGATTGAAATTGCTTGTATATGTTGGCTAATTAACTAGCAATTCCTAGCGATAAGGATCAAACAAATGATCAAGTCTGGTTTATAAAATGGGAAGAACAGATCACTGGTTCAAATTTCTAGCACGAATCTATAAAGCACACCACAGTCCTCCACTTCAAGCCAAGAAGAGAGAGAGAGAGACTGACATGGTTGGGGAGTCGGAAGGGGCAGTAGACAGAGCAGCGGCTTTCTCGTCAGAGGAGGTCGCCATGGAAGGAGAAAGAGTGATGGAGGGAGGTAAAGGTTGAATATGAGAGCTCAAAATCGCCAGTCTACGCTCGCCAATTTTATTAGTATTAGTACTAGCGCTCTCTGGCGCGCCGCTTTGCATCTCTCTCTGCCCATCGGCTCTCTCACTCTCTCTTTTAATCGCATTTGGCTCTAGCGACTACATCCTTTTACCATCCTGCCCTTGAACTTTCCACTGCACAAAACAGCAATGCAAGGGTGTCATCGTAATTTCCATCTGATTTACCAGTTTCTAGTTCGTTCTCCAAATTCGATTCTGCTTCAAACTAGCAGTACGAGTTGACTAGTTGAGGCTTGAGTTGGTTGTAGACTTGTAGTCCTATTAGTAAAATAATTTCCTCAAAATTATGCTTTCCCAGCTTTTTCCTTTGAGGTGAATTTGCAAAGCACCAAACACGAATCACTAACTAATACAGTTCGGATGATATCAACCAAACCATTTTTTTTCTATCAACATGTGAATTTTGGTTCTTGATAATGCCAAAAGTGAAATTATAAAAAAAAAAGCATTGTGATAAATAGTGTTATCTAATTACGAAATATAAAAGAGCAAACCAATAAACATCACTATAAAATTATCCTTTAGTTATTGCCCATGGTGCGGCAGTAGAACATCTGACATATAAATAGTCCATTGCAAATTATATATAACCAATTCCCTTGATACATCAACAAGCAGAGCATGAGCAACCACTCAAAGCTTTCTGTTAGCCCATATTAAAAAGTCTTTAAAGTTTCACAGTAAATTTACATAAAAAACAAACAAAAGACTAACAACAACAATAACATATCTAAAAGCTCAATAATACTACAAATTAAGCTAAACTAGAAATGTACCTAGCACAAGCAAATTATAAAACAAAGCAAATCTACAGAGAGTTAAATAATATTGACAGATCAAAAAGAGGCCGAACTAGTTCTCCTAAGTTGGTATTTGGGTGCTGGTGGTGGGCCTGCCAATAGTATCTTGTCGAGTACCTGCACCAGCAATTACACTATTTTAAATATATAAACATAAAGGTTCAAGTGTAGTGTAGGTATTTAATAACTCAACGCAGATACCCAATAAGAGAACTAAGACCAAAAGCTCCTCAGGTTATCAGGCTCGTTTGGCAAGACACAGATTACCACAAATTAGCAATTTTGGAATAGTCAAAGTAGAACAATATTGGAATAGTGTTTTCGGAGGAGTGCAAAGTATACTGCTATTTTTGCATTATTCAGAAGAGTGAAATGCTATTTGGCAAAATAGTTAGAAAAGTGCTAGTCCTTCCTCAGTTTTGTTTTTGGCAAAACTTTTCATGATAATATTGATGTTATTCCATTGAATAGCAGTTCTACTCCTTGCCAAATGAGCCCATTATATGTTTCTACTCTGGTGCACTAGATCTGGATATTGTACTAACCAAATCTGGTACTGGCTTGGATTCACAAATACCAAAAGTGAAGTTCTGGTATCCACCGAACCCCAGTACTAAACTGTTCTGTAGTCCAAACTATTTCGGTAATAACTTGTTTGGGTACTTAATCACACAGATGAGAATACTGGTTCAGGCTGTTAAACCTTTTCAGTCAATTGAAGGCCTGACTAAGCTACATGGGCTTTTACTGCACCAATGTACACCCAACAGAACAGAACTTCTAAACCGCTGTGCAACTGGAAAAACTCAACAGGTTGGTCCAACACAAATCCACGGACCAAAACCATTGCACCATTATCAAACATTGCAAATCCATTAACCCGTTACCCTGTTGAACCATACACAATTAAACAAATTTTGAGGGAACCGGAGAAAAGAAATGTGCGGATCAAGTGCATTATCAGAAATGTGTTTCACTCAAGTGTGGCAATTGAACCCATTTGCTTCACAGAAAGACACACCTTTTGTTTCTTAAGCCGCTCATTCTCGTCTTCCAAGCGTGATACTTTATTCTCCAGCTCATTTGTGTATGCCTGCCATATTTTTATACATTTAATATTTATTCTTATTACTTGTGCTGGTTGGTACCAACCAATCTCATAAAGCCCTTTTTTTTCTTTCTTTTACTGTTCACATCTTTAGGCCCTAAACTCAGTAAAGACTAGAAATTTCAGTGCAAATCAGGTCTCAATGTGAGCCTATTAAGAATTTGTACACCATAAAAACTTTCTGGTAAAAGGAAAACAAATTTTTGGGAGCCAATCTTACAAAAACCCTTGTCAGGTAAAATTCATAATAAAATCATGGCAAAGATATAATGCGCATAAAATGATACCTGTTTCCTAGCTCTTGATCTTGCAGCGGACTCCCGATTTTTTATCATCCTTTTCTGACGCCTCTCCATTGTCTTATCCACCACCTCACCTGAAGCAGAACCAGGTCCAGACCCAGACCCGCATGTTCTCTTCCTTCCGGGAGTCTCTACCTCATCCCGTCTTCCCCCAACTGGGTACATTGCATCGATAACTGTGCCCGGCCCCATTCCTCCAACATTTACTGAGGTTCCTATCTGACCTGACATGTAGCTACCCAAACCCGAGCCAAACCACTGCATCCCTCGGGGCTGCGGTTGCGCCACTGTAACTGTACTACCACAGCCAGTGAAGTTGCCTGTATCTACATCATTACCATACCCCTCCAGTACTACGCCAGCTTTTATTAGAAAGGACTCTAAGGTCATTTCTCCCAACTGGTCATCTCCCACTTTGTTATCTTCCTGCTCCGAAATGCCTCTCCAGACCTCATCTACAGTCTTCTTGCTCAGTGCAGCTGGCATGGTAATGCTCCCTTGGCGCTGAAGACCTGAACCAAACCCAGTGCTGGGACCAGGTCTCAACCCAGTCGCCATAACCGGTCTGGGTGGGGATTCAGACTCAGCGGTTTCTTCAGGAAAAACGCTTTTGAGGAGTTCCTCAAGGTTCATGCTAACTAAAGGTTCACCTAAGTGGGATTGTACTTCATTTAAAGTTAGACTGTACAGGGATCCTTGCCGAGCTAGGTTTTGAATATTAGATTCTGTCCGGTGGGGCCCACCCCCGGTCGCACCACTTTGCGAGGCCATTGTTTGAATGCCCATCTACCAATATCTGTACTCTTTGCTGATTTGGTTTTATTAGGAAATTTTAAGGAACTAGCATGGAAGACTTGAGCCAAACTCTAAACACTGAAATTCTCTTAAGTAGATTACAGAAGTCGAAGCGGCTAATCTACATTTTAAAAGAACAAATATTAGAACGCACAAATGATAAATTGAATAAAAAAAAACCAGTGTGGCAATAAATTAGAAAGTTTAAGGAAGCAAAATTTAATTACGGTATCACAATAACAATCAAATTAAGGATACAAACAATTAAGTGTTCCACATAAATCCTAAAACCCCCATTAACTTCCATTAAATAGCTCTCACAAGTTCAAATTTTCGCCATGACAATAATCAACCAAAAACCAACCGAATTAACCAAATTTGGAAAAAAATTGCAGGTGCTCGGAAAAAAAGTAGACCGTTTTTAATCGCCAATCGCATTAATGAAACTCACCTCCTGTAATAATTAGAGAGAATAGAAGAACAAGAGCTCAATTTCGCAAAGCGACTTACTGACAAGAGATCAGATCGATTGAATCCTCGTGATAAAAACAGAAAATAATTTGAGGAGTTCTTCAGTGAAGGGCTGAAGGCACAGACAGGGAGCAAAAGGCGACTTTGTCCAGAAAAAGAAAAGAAATATAAATTGAAAAGGGGGTACAGAGTGATCTCTTCTCCGCCATGGAAACACTCATTGCATTTTATATAGTTGGATGACGTCATTGGAGAAGAGGAGAGAGAGAGAGAGAGAGAGAGAGAGCACAGGCCCAATTCATTATGGGCTTTCACGCTCTTCTCCTGTGCAATGAAAATAACAGGAGACGTCTTTTTTCTGAGAAACAAAAAAGGGAAGAGAATTTAATTAAGAAAAGATTAAATGGGATCTTCTCCATTTCATTTTTTTTTTCTTTGATAGATGGTTCTTCTGGTCGCATGGTAATGAAGCTTTTCACTTCAAATACGATAGACTGTTATAAATTCTGTTAAACTGAACTGTTAATTTGTAAATATTTTATATTGAATAAAAAATATTTTTTGTATTTTTCGGTAAATAGAGTAATTTTTTAGTAATGTTTGATTTACATGTGGTCCGATAATCAACTATTAATTTTTTAAATGACCGAGTTGCAATGATCTTTATAATGAAATTTTCTTAAAAACCAAAATTTACATTTCTTTGAAAATTTTAACTATTTTTTAGTATTTTTTAAATTAAAGGGTCAGATTGAGAATTTTCTAAAATTTGAACAAATTATAAAAAAAATAAAAGAAATTTAAATTTCATATAATGATATAAAGACAAATTGAGTCGAATTAGCCATTGCAATCTTGAAAATTGACACAGGTCACGTTTGACGGGCTCAAGTGTCAAACACGTTTGCCTCTAGCATTATTCATAAATGTAAACACGCCTCGAAAGTTGGCCCAACTGAGTTTATTATCAAAATTCATATTAATGACTATGTTTGGATTGGAGTTGGAAGAAGAGAATAAGGTAAGAAGGGCCCAAATTTATTATTAAACAATCCAAACTCTTCACAAAATTACACACTTCCCAATACTTCTTCCCACTTCTTCCCTTCTTCCCTTTTTCCCACACCTCATTCAAATGGAGCCATTAGGCAACAAATGAACATATGCAGTAAGAAAACTATAAAACAGGTGAGTAAAAGCATTATTTACAACCGATCAGTATCTTATTGTTTAACAGAACACACTAACGGTTCTCTATATATCAACAACATAAGAGTACTTGATTAAACATGCCCCTATATAATTCAAATACAGTATCTTTTCTCGGTTTCATGTTTTCTCATCGTTAATATATAACGCTTTGTTAAGTCTCTTGAGAAGTAATTATGCTATACTTCCACATCAAATATGTGGAATAGATTGTTAGCATCCGCATGTTAGTGCTTTATTTTCTATCATGCCTTTTGTTTTAGTCTTGATACGATGTGATTTATGCCGGTGCAGTGATGATGATGTTCTACAGTAATGACAGTGACCGCTTAGCAGTCATGATTACGCTTCCAAAGTTATTGTTATTTATTAATTTATTATTAATTATCCTTAACCACGCCTAGCATAAATCATTATCATGACACCTACCTAGCAAACATGCACATCCACTTGCCTTGTAAAAGTAGTGTTATCAACATTATCCCATTTCTTTTGGGTCAGGCTCCAAATGTTTTGCTCTCAGCCTAAATGGAAAAAGGGTATATAAGTGGTAGGTTTTAATCTTCTCATTGAAACTTTACTGGTGCATTGTTTGTGTGCTACCTAACAATTTCTAGGGTTATACATACAGCTTAATGATTGATGAAGGTTAATTGGTACAAGACTACAAGTTGAAAATTTCCTCTCTTTTTTTTTCAATTCAATTTTAAACGGTTAGTGGTTTGATTTTACTATTTTTACAAGTGTGACAGTGTGAGGCACTGACCATTATTTTTTCAATTGGATACTGTGCCCAACTACTTGGGAAAGATGTTACTCATTCACCAGACATTAATGGTCCATTCCATATGGTCAAATTTTCTAAAGGAGAGTCAGAAGAATTTAATTAAATTTTAAATGAGGCACACCTCATCCGTGCATGTTAACCTAGAACCTCATCATCTACATTCCATATGGTCAAATTTTCTAAAGGAGAGTCAGAAGAATTAATTAAATTTTAAATGAGGCACACCTCATCCGTGCATGTTAACCTAGAACCTCATCATCTACATTTGTTTGACCAAGATTAAGAATTATCTTAAGAGACATTAGTTTACCGAGTACAAGAGCTGGTTACACCCGTTTTTATATATTGTTAATATATTTGACTATTTGTACGCATCAACCAACGGCATAATAGTTAAAAGTCTAATTAAATAAGTATTCCATCATTTATAGATCACAATCGTACATCATATTTTTTTTTAAAAATTGACTGGTCATCCATACGTTATAAAATTTGAAACCCAACTATTAGAAGATTATTTGATGAAGAGTTTAAAAAAACTTTCAATTAATTTAAAACTTACACATCGTACTCATCAATATGCAATGTAAAAAATATATATATATTTACAGTTTTTTGACTTTATAATCTACGGCCCTGTTTGGATAGTTAGGAATAAGGGCTATTCTAGACTAAATAGCTATTCGGGACTAAGAAACCATCCAAACAGTCCAGGATTAAGAGTTTATTCTTAATCAGACTAAGATTAGTTAATCCGACATTTTGTTAGAATAAGAGTTGAGATTAGAAAGAAAAGTTCAATATTTATTCTTTCCACATCCAAACAAAAAATCTTAATCTGAGATTAAGCTTATTCTTAAGAATTTAGGATTAAGAATCTTAATCTTGAATAGCTAATCTTACCTTTAATCTCATACAATCCAAACAGAGCCTATACTATTATTAATGTAAAAGAATATTGACTCGCGCGTTTACCAGATATAGATCATATATCTGACCATTATTTTTTAAGATATAGATGTAAAAGAATTTAAGATATAGATGTACGCTGCTTTACGCAATTTCGACTCGTTTATTTTTTTCAAAAATAAAATGGCAAATTCTGTCATAAATTCTTTATCGGCCTAAATCTAAAATCATTCATTTAGAATGATGAATGGTTGTAATTGATTAGGACTTGAATAAATGGTCTAAATTTGACCCCATATAACGAAAAGTATGCACGGCAAAATTTTCCGAAATAAAAAAAAAATATTGACTTGTTTGGTTCAATCAAACAATTTTTTTTTTTTTTTACGAAAAAACCGGTTCGATCAGCTCATCTCCGACGGTTCGGATAGATAGGATCGAGGTCCCTGCACCTTCATATTTGAGTTGAAAATCAGGTCTTATCAATAGAAGAGTGGTTTTATAAGACAGAACCACAACGAAATCTCTTTTCCAACAAAAAAAAAAAGTGTGAATATAAGCATGCAAAAAAAAAAAAAAAAATTTAAGTATTTACGTGAGAGTTTTTTCCCCCTAAGAAAGCACATTATATCAAAAGTTCGGAAAGTAATTTTGCTATTTTATCCTAGGCTCCGTTTGGATGGGTGAAAAAAATAAGGGAATAGTTTCTTTCTACTCCTAAATTTATTGTAAACGATCCAAATTCTTCACAAAGTTACACGCTTCCCAATACTTTTTCTCTTATTCTTCTTATTCCCACACCATCCAAACGGAGCACTAGAGAAGATTTTTTTTAATAAAATTATAATCTGTATAAGGATCTGCGTAATTTTTTTTTAAGATAAATTGGAGGTTTGAGCCACCCGACTTATTTTTAAATTAAATGTCTATGAAAGATCTCTCAGTTGTATTTCGAACATGCGATTTTTTCATCAAGGTACATTATTCTTTGTCACTAGACCAAGAACTGGTTCTTTATTTTCGTAATCTTTCTGAATTTATTTTCGTAATATTTTTTCCTTTTTTTTATTTGGTATGCTAGTCTTTGGGAAAAAAAATGAAATAAAATTCTGAAACTTGTGAGTTGTGACTGGGGTGGATATATGAAAATTTTGAAACTGGGTATCTTTATTTCTAAAAGTCAACAAGCGTGTCAAAAACTGCAAGTGCAAGTGTGCAACTTCACTCTATTTTTAGGAGTTAAAACTAAATAACACTCTCCGCAAACAATCTGTGTCTTTTCCAACCTTCCAAGTTCCAAGTTCCATCGGATCAAAATATGAAACGTTTAGGGATTCTCCAATCCAATGTATCTATCTTCGACAGGATCTAAATCATTAATCCAAGGCCCAAAACATTACACGTGGCGGCCTCAGAAGGTGAAGGGAAGGTGAATAAACAAACTTGCTGCGTGAATCGAGAATTATGATGTTTCCATAAAAAAATCTTGCTTTAAACATCCTATGTTAATGGGTACTTAAAAAATATTTTCCAAAAGCAACGCACTCATTAATTAGTAATAACCATTATAAGAAGACGTGCACCTTTTCATGTTTTGAATATAGTACCTTATCTTATCATCAGTACTTCTTCGAAACATAGTATAATATATTTCTGACTAAATCAAAAACGATCTCTAAAGTATTGCATTATATCTGTTTTTGTCCTGAACTTTGTAATGTGTATATCATTTTTGTCCTCAGATCATCAAGCACCTAATGTTTTATCGGACTTTTATTCTTTGGCTAAATCCATGAGAGGACCAATAATATCAAATTAGGTAAGCATTCTAAAAACAGTTCAAATGAGGTTGTGCCCCCTAATTGGACCCCGATAAATACAATTGTCAAAAATAAGAACACCAAAAACACAGCACTCCCTGGAACTCTCTTTCCGCCCAAGTTTATTTCATACTAAAAAAGATTACAGAATACACTTTTGTCTCTGGTGTGCTTCAGCCTATATGCGCAGCCAGCCAAAAAAACAAAAAAAGAAAAAATACTGAATATGTAAAGCTATCAATCATTTTTCTAGCTATCCTAATCAACCGAGATTACATGACCGTACTTATGGAAACTAATCATATAATTACAATTGATTACAGCTCCTATGATTATTGCCTTCTCTTCTTCTGTCTTTCCTTCTATGCGCCTGAATTATCAGCTTGCAATCCAACACTCCCCCTCAAGCAGATACTTAGACATCAATCATTCCAAGTTTGTTAATGAACTCATTGAAGACCCTACTTGATACTGCTTTAGTGAGTATATCAGCTATCTGATCTGCGGTTTTGATATACGGAATTTCAATTATTCTTGAGTCGATCTTTTCCCGAATGAAATGCCGATCCACTTCCACATGTTTAGTTCTATCATGTTGTGCTGGATTGTGGGCAATATTAATAGCTGCCTTATTATCACAGAACAACTTCATTTGCTTTGTTGGCTTATATCCCAATTCCGTAAGCAACCTCATGATCCATAGTAGTTCGCAAATTCCTTTGGCCACTCCTCTAAACTCAGCTTCAGCACTTGAGAGTGATACAACCTTCTGTTTCTTACTTCTCCAAGTCACCAAATTTCCTCCCACAAACATGAAGTAACATGCTGTCGATCTTCGATCATCTATGCATCCTGCCCAGTCAGAATCGGTGTACCCTTTCACATCCATGTGGCCATTCCTTCTGAAAATCAGTCCACGGCCAGGTGCTCCTTTCAGATATCGCAAGATTCTCACAACTGCCTCCATATGTTCTCTGCTTGGTGAGCGCATGAATTGAATGACTACACTCACTGCATATGCTATATCAGGTCTAGTGTGTGATAGATAGATTAGTTTACCAACTAGACGCTGATATCTTTCCTTGTCCGTGGGCTCTTGGTTTAGATTGATACCAAGTTTGACATTCTGCACAATAGGCGTGTCAGCAGGCTTACAATCAAGCATCCCAACCTCGGCGAGTAAGTCCAGTACGTACTTTCGTTGTGACAAGAATATGTTGTCATGATTTCTTGCCACCTCAATTCCTAAGAAGTACTTTAATCCTCCTAAGTTTGTCATCTCAAATTCTTTTGACAATTTTTCCTCTAGGTCATGTATCTCCTTTTGATCATCTCCTGTTATAATCATGTCATCTACATATATAATCAAAATTACAATCTCACCTTGATTTGGTTTATAGAATAGCGTATGATCTGAGTTGTTTTGACTAAACCCATATCCCTTCATCGCGCTACAGAATCTCTCAAACCAGGCTCTAGGGGATTGCTTAAGTCCATACAGAGAACGTTCCAGTTTGCACACTTTTCTACCTCTTCCTTGGTATGTGTATCCTGGTGGAACATCCATGTATATTTCTTCTTGAAGATCTCCATGCAAGAATGCATTCTTCACATCGAATTGGTGTAATGGCCAATCAAAATTTGCTGCAAGAGACAATAAAACTCGTATGGTATTTAGTTTAGCAACTGGAGAAAAGTTTCTTGAAAATCTATACCATATTTTTTAGTATACCCTTTGGCTACTAGACGAGCTTTGTATCTTTCAATGTTTCCATTAGCATCATATTTCACGGAGTAAACCCATTTACAAACCACATTTTTCTTTCCCTGAGGAAGGTCAACTAATTTCCATGTTTGATTTTTTTCAAGTGCATCCATTTCTAATCTCATAGCATTAACCCATTGCTCATCATGCACAGCATTTTCTACTCTTTCAGGAATTGGTATTGAAGAAACATTATAAATCAGATTCCTTAATTTCTCAGGAAGATGTTTAGAAGTTGTGTAATTTGATATAGGGTATTTCACTCTTTTACTGGTTCCATCCTCATGTATGTACCGATTTGGTGGTACTCCACGATTGCTCCTAGCAGGTAATCTATTATGAAAATTAGACTCTTGATTTAGAGAACTTACCTCATTGATTTTCCACAGGGAGTTAGGGCTTTGTGGCTGAGAGTTGGACTGTATTACTTCTTCTACATCACCGCTCTCATTAGTACTTCCATCTTCCTCGATCAACTCCTAAACCTGGGTGCGTTCGGTTTCCCCATCTGGGTTGCTTACTGGACCCGAATGCATCTGTACGCACGAGTCACTCTCTGGACCCGAATGCACCCGCATGATTTCGGAACCAGATTGTTCATCTCCATTTAGATCAAGTTTTCCCCGTCTTGGAAAAGCATAGGTACCCTGTCTCACGCCCACACACTCAAAAAATGAATGGTCATTGTCACTCTCCCCCTGACCATTAATTTGAGTATTTGCAAAGTATGGTTTCTCCTCGATAAAGGTTACATCCATTGTGGTGAAAAACTTATGAGTTTGAGGATTATAGCACATGTACCCTTTTTGGTGAGAGCCAAATCCTAAAAACACGCATTTCTCTGCACACGGTTCTACCTTGGATCGAAGATGTTTTTGAATATGTACATAGGCAATACATCCAAAGATCTTTGGGCTTAAGTTTAAATACGATGGTATAGTGACATAAGAAGCCAAAACTTGAAGAGGTGACTGAAAATCATTTGCTTTTGCTGGAATTCTATTAATTAAATAAACAGCCGTGGAGACTGCATTATCCCAAAAACATTCAGGGACATGATATTCAAACAATAATGACCTAGCTGTTTCAAGAATGTGCCGATTTTTTCTCTATGCAATACCATTCTGTTGAAGTGTCCCTACACATGATGTTTCATGAACAATTTCATTTGCTTTGAAGAATTCAGCCATACTTTTATTAATATATTCTTTTCCATTATCACTCCTCACCATTTTAATGGTCTTTTCAAATTGTGTTTTAACCATCGTATAGAAATTCTTAAAAACAATTGGAACTTCATCCTTAGTTTTGAGTAAATAGAGCCATGTTATTCTTGTACAATCATCTGTAAACAAAACAAACCATTTGCAACACGATTTCGAGATAACCGAGGATGATCCCCATAAATCACTATGAACCAAGTCAAAATGATACAGACATTTATTTGTACTAGGAAAGTAAGTATTTCTATGGCTCTTGGCCTTAATACAAGTTTCACAAACAAAGTTCTCATGACCTAAACCCAAAAATAAAGAAGGGGATGATTTTCTCATATACCCAAATGACAAGTGTCCGAGTCGCTTGTGCCATAACCAAATCTTATTTTTTGATTCTTCAAAGGTGGTAGTTAAGTAGACTTTGCCTTGGAGAAAGATCGTCAAAGTAATACAGTCCATCTCGTTTAGAACCACGCCCAATGACCTCCCTTGTTAGAATATCCTGAAAAACACATGAATCAGGAAATAAAGTGACTGCACAATTTAAATCCTCGGTAATTTTGCTAACTGATATAAGTTTGGTGGACAGGGATGGAACAAATAATGCATCCTTTAGATTTATTTTTGCAGAAATTGGTACTATTCCCATTCCTTTAATAGGGTATATATCACTATTAGCATTCATAATTCCAGTTTTAGAGGAGCTCATTACATTGAACATATCGCTTTCTGAGTTAGTCATGTGATCAGTAGCACCAGAATCGATTATCCATTGGTTTACTTTCTGAACCGACATATTCCCTTGTGTTAAACAACAAGTTGTCCTCTTACCTGATGTTTCGATTTGCACCTGAGTACTACCTGTCTGGTTTGAGGCCTGTAGAGATTGGTGGTTTGATCCATACGCAGAAGCCACATTTGCAACAGGTGTTGCGACAGAAGGTGAAGACGGAACATGTGTTGCGCCAAATTGCAGTGAAGCAGCCTCACGGTTCTGTGCAGAAGGCAATTGTGACCGCAATTGTGACCCTGTAGATTGGGCCTGATCTACTCCCTCCATCCCGTGATTAACAGCTAGGTTGGTATGTGCGACAGCCTTATTCCTTCTTCCTTCTTGCTGTCGGCATTTTCGCTCCACCCACCAATCAGGATAGCCGACTAGTTTAAAGCATGTCTCAGCCGTGTGTTTGGCCCCTCCACAGTGAGTGCACCCCTGTTTTCCATCAAAGTTGTGGATGTTGCGATAAGTTGCAAGCTTTAGGTCTGAATGATTACCTGTTCTTGCTGCCATCGCTACGGGTTGCTGTGTGAAGCCCTCGCCTTTCAACATCACCATCTGTCGGCTTGCCTCCTGTCGCACTCGTGCATAGGCTTGTTCAACAGTGGGGAACAGCACAATTTGTAGTACATCAGCCTTGACCCGATCTAGGTTGTCATCGAGTGCATCCAAGAATGCATAGACCCGAGATTCTTGGATGAAATTATTGAATTTCTCAATATCTTCTGTGTGTACCATCGAATTTGGCCGTCGAAAGTCTATTTCCTGTCACAGTGTCTGCAAGTCCGCATAGAGTTCCCCAACAGATCTTCCATCTTGTTTAACTCGACTGACCTTTCTCTGTAATGCAAACACCTGGGCCGCATCATTTCCATCATAATAGGTGGTAGCTATTACTCGCCATACACCTCTTGCTGTAGGGTATCTGATGAACCCTCCTCGCAGATTTGTTTCAATAGAATTCATTAACCAGCTCTTCACAGCAGTGTCGTCTAGTTTGCATTTGCTGTATAGAGGGTCAGATAGTGGTGGTGGGGTGTCGGTGAGATGTCTCATCCGCTCCCTTTCTTTGACATAGAGTTCCATGCTTTGGGACCACAATCCATAGTTTGCGTCGTTGAACTTCACATTAATTGGATTCGGATTCACCGAGTTCTCAAGTACAAGTGGGTTTTGAGAAGGTTGTTTAATGGCTAGAAGCTGTGCTTGCTGTAGGGTAATTAGTTCAGTGAGTTTTGCTAGCAAGGTATTTGTTTCAACAGATGAACCAAGGTCACTTGTGTCGGTAGTCTTACCAGTCTTCACCTCGTCACCCATCTCTGTACCCTAAACTTTCAAGGCTCACAAACCTAAGCTCTCGATGCCATGTCAAAAATAAGAACACCAAAAACACATCACTCCCTGGAACTCCCTTCCCGCCCAAGTTTATTTCATACTAAAAAAAATTACATAATACACTTTTGTCTCTGGTGTGCTTCAGCCTATATGCGCAGCCAGCCAAAAAAACATGAAAGAAAAAAATACTGAATATGTAAAGCTATCAATCATTTTTCTAGCTATCCTAATCAACCAACATTACATGACCGTACTTATGGAAACTAATCATATAATTACAATTGATTATAGCTCCTATGATTATTGTCTTTTCTTCTTCTGTCTTTCCTTCTATGCGCCTGAATGTATCAGCTTGCAATCGAACAGATTGAATACAAAATATAAAGGATTTTTTTAACATTATGTTGTGTATTGGGTCCTTTCTTTATTTCAAGAAAACATAGGGCCCAACCTTTCACTTTTTTGTAATTTAAATATTCACAAAATATTCCTCAATTAAATTTCAAGCATGCAATTTCCATTCAAAATGTATTTCGTCTGCAACTAGACCAAATTAAGTTCATTCTCATATATTTGATCCTCGATGCGCAATTATTCCATCAACAAATGGGAATTGCTTTCCTCGCTCGATCCCTCAGTTGGAGATACACTCCCATTCATTGAATAATGACTAAAGTACCCTCAGAGATCTTTTTTATATTTTTGCAGATATAAATAAATCAGGAGTATTTTGATCATTATTCAATGAAATAGGATTGTATCTCCAACTAAGCAATTCCCTTAATTAGCACGTTACACTGGAGGCCGTTATTTGTTTTTTTTTTAAAACAATAGTGCAAATAATAAATGACGACCTTTCACTTTTTCCTTCGTTTCTGTACAAAATTAAGTGGCGTGCTATTTGTTGTTTTTTTTCCCTTCGTTTCTGTAAAAATGCAATTGACTTGACTTGTAATCTTGTATTCTTGTATGCTGTGCGCACTCACCAGAGCTACTGACTTTGGACGGTGCTAATCTCCTTTTTTGTAACTTTTTTTTTATGAGACGGTGCTAATCTCATTTCACAATCCATAATCCAAAAAATCAATAAATATTTTAAATGCCACTAGCGCTTGATAAATATAACACCACGGATCTAGGGTGTATATGAGCTAAGTTCGAGTGAACTAGCTGAGGATCACTACTCGAACTCGAGTTGGCTCAGCTCATCATAGGAAAGCAATTGTGAGTTATTTTTATAGCACAAACTCAAACTCATTATTAATTGGAGCTCAAGTTGGCTCGTGGCTCGAATATTAACTCGTTAAGGCTCCGTTTGGATAGGTGTGGGAAGAAGGAAAGAAGGAAAAAAGTGGGAAGAAGTATTGAGAAGTGTGTAACTTTGTGAAGAGTTTGGATTGTTTATAATTTTTTTTCTTCCCTTTTTTCTTCTTCCTACTTCTTCTCAACGCATTCAAACGGAAGCTAAGTATTGAAATTTCAGACTTTGTTACGTCCAAATTTTAACGCAAACAGTATAAACAAATTTTCGTACAAACTAATATGCGCACAATGTATAAATAATATAATAACCATGTTGACACCCACATGCGCATAGCACAAAATAAATATAACAATTATATATGTTGAATTGTTGACAGCCACAAATAACAAAATAATTTAACCACTTTAGATTTAACAAATGAAATAGGCCGAGTCTAACGAGTTGGACCGAGTGAGCTGAAGGCATGTGCCTTCAAACTCAGCTCGTGGGCCAGCTCGAGTTGGTACCGAGTTTCGTCAAAGTCGAGCTCTACCTTAACTCACGAGTTACGAGTTTTTTATTTAATCCTACATGGATCCCATTCGCGCCGAGTCCCCATAGAGTAACTAAAGCGGCAGATTATATGAAAAAAGGGGAAATATTTGAGTTCTATTAAGAAATTACAACCACGGAGTTCTGTATTATGCAAAGAATTACACACTCGAGTAAGAAGAGACATACCAACAATGGCTCCGTTTGGATGCGTTGAGAATAAGATAGGAAGAAGGAAGAAGGGAAGAAATTTATTAGAAAGGGGTAAATTTATTGGGAAGTGTGTAACTTTTGTGAAGAGTTTGGATGGCTAGAAATAAATTTATTTGTAAAAAGTGGTTATTCCTTATTCCTTATTCCGGAAAGAAGCCATCCAAACGGAGCCAATGTGAAAAAGGCAAAACCAGCCAAATTTCACTTAGCGCCGAATGCGTATGCATTAATTTTAATTTAACGGGTCAGCACTCTCAGCAGTGAACTTACTTAACTTGGAAAAATATAGAGATCGAAAAATACTTTTTTTGCAGGTCAAATTATACAAAGTTAAATAACCCTAATTACGTTCGTTTCCCAATGGGGATGTAGCTCAAATGGTAGAGCGCTCGCTTTGCATGCGAGAGGCACGGGGTTCGATCCCCTGTATCTCCAAGACTTCCAACTTAGTCTTTTTTCCGAAAAATTTTAAAATAGTATTAAATTAATATAATATATTAAAAATAATATCAATATAATAATATTTTTTTAAATAGTATCACGAGATCGGAATTCCAGATTCCAAACGTAAGATCGGATTCCTGGATTCCGACCTTAGCTAAATAATTAGAAAAATAGATAATATATATTAATTAGTTAAATAATTAGAAAAATAGATAATATATTGTAAAAATATTGAAAAAATATGGAAAAAATCAGGAATAATTAAATTAAATTTTATATGTAATTTAGTATTTTTTTTGGGAAATTAAATTTATTATCATTTTAATTTATTTATTTAATTAAAATATAAATTTTTATAACTTATTTAATTAAATGAATTGTACCATTTAGAAAGGATTATAAATTTCCAGAATTTGCAGGGATACAAAGGCATAATTCTTTCAGAATGTTCAAAGTTTTATTAATTCTTTTCTGCATTTGCAGGGATACAAAGGCATAATTTGAACATTAAAACTTTAAACATGCTTAACTTTTCATAGGAATGTTCGTTTGGGGCGATCGAGCACAATCCGGAAAGCTGGCGACGAGATCTACACATGTTATCGGGGTGAAACCCCGTAATGACCATTTTCGAAGCCAAAAAACGCTCTCTGGACCTCTAAAATCTACTTTGAAAGTTTGCAAACCTAAAAACCACTCTAAACTACTAAAAATGTTTTTAAAATCATAAATTAATCATTAAAAAGAGAAATGCAGTAAATCAAGTGAATTTAGTCTTTCTTCTCCGTCTCAGTAAAATATCAATCTCGTGTGATTCTTTTCTAACGCAATCCAGAAAGTGCCGCCTTGATCACGAGACTCGATATGATTGTTTAATATATAATATGAAAATAATATATATACAGAGGACGACATCCGGGACGCATATCAAATGGTTGTTTAAATTAATTAAAAATTTATACTTAATTATTTATTTTTTAATTAAATAAATTAATTAAATTTATATTTAATTAAATAAATTAATTAAAAGGAAAATAAATTTAATTTTTCAAAAAAATATACTAAATTACATATAATTTTTTTTAATTATTCCTGATTTTTTTATATTTTTTCAATATTTTTAGAATATATTATCTATTTTTCTAATTAATTAACTAATTAATAAACTAATAAAAGAAAAAAAAAATTTCCCAAAAAATACTAAATTACATATAAAATTTAGTTTAATTATTCCTGATTTTTTCCATATTTTTTCAATATTTTTACAATATATTATCTATTTTTCTAATTATTTAACTAATTAATAAATTGAATAAATAAATAAATAATATATAAAAAAATTAAAAATCTAAGATCGGAATCCAGGAATCCGATCTTGCGTTCGGAATCTGGGATGTCGATCTCGTGATACTATTTAAAAAATATTATTATATTGATATTATTTTTAATATATTATATTAATTTAGTATTATTTTGTAAAATTTCGGCTCTTTTTTCCCAGGCCAACTCTTCCTGGGCCGGGCCGGATCTGTTCGTTTCGACGCTCCAATCCAATCACCAGTACTTCTTCTCCTCTCCAGTAAACAGATCCCGTTATCTCCAGTGATACAAAAGCGAAAAAGCAACATTCGACTTTCCCTCTCGCCGTTGCTTTCGGATCCATACCATCCCGCGTCTCAGTTTTTTTATTATTAGCCACTTCCCTTCCGTCACGCTCTCACCAACTCACCCCACTCTGCTCGCTTTCGTAACTCGCTTCTGTTCTCTTCTAAGTTCTAATAAATTTTGTCCATCTCTCTCTCTCTCGAGTCCCGCTTCCTGCTCTCTCTATTTCCTCTCCTTTGCTGCTGCGAGCAGCCATTGTTTTCAATGGCGGTCTCAGCCTTCAAATCCACATCTAGAAGGGGAAACAACTACACCAACCCATCTCCATCTCCATCTCTCTCTTCCTCCTCAACTTCGACTACTTCAAGAGACCAATTTTCTAGAGATTCTCATTCTCTGAAGAAAGCCCCAATTCGAAGGTCTAGAAGTGTGAGCGCGGAGCAAAGGGGCCAGCTTTTGCGATTGCGGGGGGAGTATGGTAACACAAGAGATAACCCACTTTTCGATTGCTCCAGTGGGAGCTCCAAATCATCGTCTAGTGAGAAGGAAAAAATTGGGACTGGTAAAGAAAGGGGAGAAGGGGTTTGCACTGACAAGCGGGGCCGAGGAGGATGGGCCCTAGGTTCAGGGACTCAGAAGCCACGAGAACGAAGCATGTCGCGGGTCGATCCAGTGCGGAGGCGGCTGCGGTCAGTTTCTCGTGGTCCGTCTAGGTGTAATGAGGTAATTTACTTTGGTGGTGATTTGAATTAGTTAATTTTCCTGGTGCTGATGTTAATTAGTTTAATGAAGAGGAATGTTGAGAGCCTGAAAACTCTTTAAGGGGGTTAGGAATGTTGAGAGCCTGAAAACTCTTTAAGGGGGTTACACAATATATCAAATACTGATAGTAATATATGGGGGGTCGATAATGAAATAATTTACATATTTTTATGAGGTTTAAAATACACAAACTTTTTCAAAACTAAAAATATGCCGATGCCTTCAATTCAATCCTAATCTTTTGTTTTATTTTGTTTCATTTTATTAATAGAGTGACTATCCTTCCACTGATACTGACGAGGGACGAATTTATGAGGCTGTAAGATCTGAAGTACAACGAGCTGTTTCTCAGGTCAGAGATGATCTTGAGCATGTAAGTTAACATTGAACTTTTCTAGTAAAATGCACAAAAAATTTTCAAATTGACTTCACAATGCCTATTAGATGGCTTCACTGTATTTAACAGAAAGGGACACAACCCTCTCTCAATTTTTATCAGGTCATAAAGGGGAGGGGCACCAGGGATATCCTTTCTGATTCAGATGGAGCTGACATTGCATCTGATATCAGAACTGATTATGCCTCCAAGCTTGAACAGGTTTACTTTTAATTTAATTCAATAATTAATAATACTACATTTACAATACCTCTATATATTTTGCAAACAATTGAAACTTTTGAGGAAACAGAAGCAGCAACACCACTTTGATAATTTTATGATTTTATACTTCCTGAAATATTTGGTTTTTGTAAACTCAGTCACATGAGAGAATACTCAAGTTGCGTGCTGAGTTGGTAGTTGAAGAGCAGAGGAAGGAAGAACTGAGTAAAATTCTGAAAGAGGTTTTATCCTCTCCAGAATCTTCTGGATCAAGCAAAATGAGGCTTAAAAGAAGAGTAAATTTTTCCACCTTTCTCCAATGTCTTATTTAGTTGTATGTTTTTATTCTTCTCAAAGTTAGGGTTTTGAAATAAATGGCTCTCAGGTGTACCTACACCGTTGTGATTAAAATGGACTGGTTCTGCGCCAGTAGTGCTGTGACTCCATTTACCATATTGCAAAGTCCCAATTTACATGGCACATGCTGGTATCCAATTTAAATTTTATGTTGCCAATTTGGTTCAGTATTTACTATTTAGGCAAATACTTTGAAACCTGTCTTGCTTTCATCAAGTAAAGTCTTCCTCGAGACATTGAAGGTTTGGGAAAAAAATATGTATTCTTTTTATGGATGGTTATGACCTAATCTACAATGAAGAAGCAGGATAATTTCCTGCGCCTCTTTGACGAGTACAAGGCCGCTGGCCAGGTAACAACCACCTGAGCAGCTTATTGGTTGAGGAAAAACATGCATAGATAAAATTTCTATTTCTTTCTGGTCAGAGCTTATTAATCAACATTCAATGAAGATGGTTCTGTGCTAAATTTTGCGAGAGAGTAATAGTCCTAAGAATATATTGCACACCCTGAACAGTGTGGTCTGGGTTCACTTAAACTTTGTAATTCTTTTGTTAATTGTTTTTAGTAATCTGTTTCAGACAAGTATAGAGAGGAATGAGGTGTCAAGGCGATTGGAAGAAGAGGCCATGAGTTATTTTGAAGAATGTGTCTCAATTTTAAATTTTGATGGATCAGATCTCTCCTCTCTAGAAGACCCTTTACCAAATTCAGCAGTTTGTAGGCAAACAGAAAATGATTTACTGATACTGAACGAGGAGATAGCTTTTGCGGAGTCGTTACTTTCTAACGGTCATGAGGTCAGTCCAGCATTGCCTAAACTAAAAATATTCACTTTTAAGTTTCTTAACATGGAAGAAAGATTTATTTCAGCTGGTGCATGCCTGTACTGTCATCTCATTTGCACAAATTAAATCCTCTTTAATTTTGTTAAGCTTTTGACTGGGCAAGCTAAACTGGTTGTAATTTTAGTGTTGTCAGCTTTTTGATGTAGTTTGCCAGTAATATTTTCAGTACAGAAGATCCTGTACTTTCTGGAGACTGTCCTTATCTGTTATCTTGTTCTTCTATTATTTCAGATAAAATAGTTGCAGATTATATATTAACATTTGCTCATTTACTGTAGGAATGTGACAACCATAGTCCTAGATCAGTTAGCTTAAAAGGATCTGACATGGCTCTCTCTCATAGCAGCAGTTACACCAAATATTCTAAACCAGAACCCATATATTACAACAATGACTTTATTTCTGATTTTGATACATCAAGTGAAAGTTTCCGGTTCGTTTTCGGACAACCAGAGGAGCATACTGAACATCCAAAAAGCAAAGATGACTTTACCAATTTTGGAAATGGGTGTGATGAAGAGAAATTGGCATCCTTGAAAATCACAAGAACAAGATATTATGATGATGATTATATTTCAAAGGGTTTGGATGAAAGTTTGCTTAAAGACGTGGTGATGTTTAGAAACAGGTTAAATTCTGGTGGTCTTCTCCTTTGTAACATTCGGACCTTTTGAACTTCCTATGGTCGACCAGTGGAGCATGATATTCTCGTTAGTTATTGACTTATTTCTATTTATTATGTAAGTAATATTGCCAGAGGTTCTCACTGGTTTTAGTTAGTATCAGCAGAATTTTGGGCATGTCTTTGTAGAACTCAAAAGAGGAGAAAATGATGATGTTAAAGGTTCCGGTGTAATAAGTTTTTTATGTCATGGATTGCCGCAACTTTTTCTCTCTTTTTTTTGGCATTTTATTTAAAATCTAAAATTCAAACACTCGAATTTTTTTATTTTTTTTATAAATTTTAATATGTGTATTATTAACTAAAATTTTTTATAATTTGGACTTTTGGAGTTTATGTTAGGTCGAGGTCAGAATATAAACGCACATAAATTGATCAATAAGAATTAGCTAAATTTATTTTAGGGACCCCTAATATTGTTCAAATGTCTTGAGTATTATAAGTTTTATGTAGATGTGTTGTCCACAAATAAGAATAAGATCGATATTTGCTTTTTAAAATTGAAGTATATACATAAATACAAAAGACGATGCCAAAAGCGTATTAGCTCTTATACTAGAACTAGAATCTCGTCTATTATCCTATTGCTTATAAAAGCATCTATAAAAAATGTTGCAACAATTTCATTATGGGGTGAGAACAATTTTTTTTATCAATATGGAGCATTAATTTGTGTAATGATCTGATTTGCAGTATAGATGTTGATTTCAAATAAAAAATGAACTCTTTGACCAAAAAAAGAAATTTTACCTATATCATTAGTAGATTCTGCACTCTTCTATGTAAAACAAAAAAAATATATCGTTTATTTTATTTCTTAATTCGTCCACGTACACACGTACTGGGGCAATCTTTTGCCAGTCATCACTAAATAACACAGGTATTATACTAGAGGGAGCTTTGAGTTTTGAAAGGGTACCCGTGTGTTGCCTTCAATATTTCCAGAACCATCGGTATATTGTAAATTGATTAAGGACTTGCAAAATAGTGCATCAAATTTTAAGAAAGTTGAATTGACTATATAAGAAGGGTAAAGACTATAGATATAGATTGATGGTGAGTTTGTTGATAATAACAGAACTGACTCACTCTCATCACAGAAAGCTCCACTGTTACAGCCACAACTGATCATGCGAAGTACTCCTCAAGATAGCGCAAATGATAGTATTAATGTAACTAAGTTAGCTGTATGAGTCTTCAGTTAGTTAGTTTTGATTGTAAAGGATTTATTACATCTTTACCCTTCTTGATTCTTTGTACTGGTACGCCTATATAAGGCTAAACCTGTTGCTGTGTATGATACAGAAATCAATACAATAATTGAGATCTCTTCTATTTCCTCTTTCTCTTCTCTTCTCTGAGAAACTGTTTACAGAGTTGGTGACTGAATCTGTATGTCGGTCACCGTTTTGAAGGTGACTAAATCTAAATACATGGTTTTTGGTCCTTTTTTATCCTAAAATTTTATGGATAGTATTATTCTCATTTTTAAATATACGACGACTCTATATTTATTTACTGGAAAAGATGAAAATAATTTCACGCATCCGCAAATAATTTTGGTTCCAAGCATTCGTGTCTTCTTAAACATGGTTTGCTTTTAATTCTGTGCTCACAAGGATATAATTCGACCGTCAAGTAAATCAGGATACTTGATTGAATCGTTGGATAAATACATGAGGGGTTTAATACAACAAAATTTTTTGAAACAAATGCCCCAATTTTTTATTTTCTTACTATTTTTAAAAATTTAAATTTAAAATTTGAATCCAAATCCATGCATGGTCTTGTTCTATTTAACAATCGATGTGTTTTCATATAATTATTGTAAATTTTAGAATTCGTTTGATACTTGATCAAACGAATTAAAAATTTTAGAATTCGTTTGATACTTGGTCAAGATATAGAATGTATCATTATTAGTGTATATATCATAGATAAAATATTTGTTAATTTTTTTTAACTCTTGATTGAATATCAAATGAGTTTTAAAATTTATAAAATTATATGAAAACTGATGAAGGCTTAAAACCTAGGAATCAAATAAATTTATAAACCTAGAGCTAACCTCACTAGTCTTTTGGAGTACAGCTTTAGGGTCGAACCCAAGGGACGGTTTAATTGATTACCGGACTTATCCTTTTTCAAAAGCTAGACAATAATATTTTTGTGGAGTTTTGATGAATTAAATGTAAAGGTGCAAGTAAAGTATATATATTTTTGGTTATTTTGTCTATTAAAATAATGTAAACAACTAAAGTAAAGTTTTTGGATTTTCAAACAGCATAAAAAGCGTCTTAGGGTTCAGGTTTCACCTTGGTTTGGACTCTAGAACACAGAACTTATCACTTTCGTGCATCAAACTATGTTTTTCAAGCGTTCACTTCTCTGTTCGGTCCGAACAAGGATCCGTTTGGTCCGAACAGAGGGTGGAAGTGTGTGGTTTTGACCTTTTATGATATTTTATGCTTTGTGCTAGGGTTTGTTGGTCAAACCTAGATATTCTAAACCTCAGCTGTCGCTTGTTGGACTAGAAACTGGTTTAATCACAACCTAACCTAATTAACTCGATTGGTTCACAACTTTTGGTATAGAATTCAATCAATTTAAAATTGTTTGTTGGAGTTCGTAAGGATATCTAGAGGTCTTTTGGACTTGTCTAAAAGTTACACTTTTGGTGTCAACTAATCTCCCCTTTCGGATCTACGATTTATCCCAAATACTTATCTAAATTATCTTGATTATCCTAACTTTAGAACTTAACTAAATGCGGCCGTACATCTAGAAGTTAATTAGACTTAACCAAGCAATTCAAACAGGCAATTAACATAATTCTCAACAAAACAAATCAACAAAACATATCATAACATAACAAGTCAAATCACAACATCCAACCTAAGTTACTTCCCTACTCCTAAGACATAAAAAATTTAGCCTAACATAGTATAAAAACACACAATAACAAGAGTAGAAATCACAAGATACAAGCCCATGGAAATTATAGATAAAAACATAGGAAGAATAAACCGAGTTGTCTTTCTATGCTCAATCTTCAATCTTCAAAGGCGGTGGAGCGATGTAGGAGCGTGTCACAACTTCTCCTTGCTGCCGTCGCCTCAAGAATAGGTTGTCTTCAATGAATAATGGTGGAAAATCGTCTTAGGAAGGTGGATGGAGGCTATGGAAAGTGGATTTGTAATATGGAAGGTTTAATTGGAGGTGTGGAGGCTTGGATCCCTTCTTGCTGGGCTAGGGGTGCATTTATATTGATCTCCACGCACATAGAAAGTTAATTGGAGCACCAAGGAAAGAAAACTTGCCAAAAAAAATAATTTTTCCGCATAAATACTTGCCATTTGAGCTCTGTCGGTGCTCTATTCGGACCGAGTTACTGTTCACTCGGACCGAGCAGAAGCGTGAAATTCAGATTTTGGCCTCCGTTTGTATTTTGAGCATTATTTCTTCATCCGGACTCCGATTGAGGCGATTCAAAAACTGTTGGAAAGCTTAGGATGAGCTCTTCAATGCTATTGATTTCATTTGGTCATTTTCTTCTCCTAAATCTTCAATTAGGCCCGAGCATGAGTCATTTGGTCCAAGCAAAGCTCCATTCGGTCCTAGCATGAGTCATTCGATCTGAATGGTGGCTTGAACATCGCCTTCAAGTGCTAGGAATGAGTCGTCTAGCTTATGCCAAGTGCCAAATCCATCTAAAGATTGAGAATCCACCAGAAATCATCAAGAAACCTAAAAATAAGAGAAAAGACGACGGTAGAGCCAATTCGTAGAAAATCATTGCAATTTATCAAATAATTTAATGGTTTGAGTGTTATTTGAGTGCTAAGTACGGTCCAAATATCTACAAATAATGGTGATATCAAAAACACATCACTCGGTAAATTGAACATGATCAACTATTTTAATTTGAATTTTGAATTTTGAAATATCAATAATACAAAAAAAAAAGTTTTGCATTTATGATATGAACGTTAAAACTTTCGTCGAGTATCCAAATACAATTTCTGCATCATAATAAAACAGTCGTAGAGTTATCAAATATGTGAAGTAAATTTTTTTTTTTTTACAATTAAATTGGTATAGGAAAAAGTTCCGCTAATTGCTCCTCGCAAAGGAGTTAAACAAAAAAATTTACAGCAGAAGCTCTCAACTTTTTTGCAGCCTGCATAACTTGCAAAATCATAAGAAATATAATTTGAATTATAAACAATTTGTTATTTTGAATGTTAAATTGATAGCCAAGACCGATCAGTTTTTACGTTTTTATGATTAATCAGCCTGAAATTCTATATAATTATCAAAAGTTCAATTGTATAGTATTCAATTAATTGATTTAGTAATCTTGTCATTATTGATCATTACATAAACTCTATTTTAGAATAAATAACTTATTTTAAAAGTGTGATATATAATTACAGATATTAGCAAAATGTCCAATTGTTCGCAAAAGTTGGATAAATCAATTGCATAGATATATTGTTTGACTACATTTTTCTGTGTATCAAATTTAATCTTCTTTTTATAGCATCAGATCAATTGTTGTTTTCAATAATTTTATCAATTATCGTTTTTTTTTTGTTAGACGAGTGACCCAAGAATAAAAAGTTTATCACTTTTTATCATATGAAAATCACATCTATTAGATGCCGTTTTAACCTTCAAATAAATAATATGAAAGTTTTTATAATTTTTTTAAAAGCAAATAATATCAAATTTTGTGAAATTTGATTGGTAAGAAGATTCAAGGAAAAATGTTTTTAATAAATAATTCAAGAGCAGGTTCATTTTAATTGCAAACTCGTTGCAAATTAATACTGATATATCAATTTCACCATCATTGCATAAATGGAAGGGAAGACGGATCCCAAAGAATCAGTAAATTTTGACTGTTCATGTTGATCCGCACTGTTGCACAAAATTTTAGTTTGTGCTTTTCAGATGAAATTAATGGCTGCTTTATTTACATCACATCTGTTGGAGTGTGTCTTAAGAATCTGAACCTTGTTGCAACGGGTAGAGCCCAACAAAAATATATAGCGAGTAACAAATTTCTGGGTCGACCTATATATTTAGAACTTGCATAAATTTGTTTTTCCATATGTCAGACTCACTCTACATGTAGAAACAAGCCGTAGAGAATCTGGATTCAGAGTTCAATAACATCTATTGGAAGCATGAAAAGGCTTTAGGCCAAGTGTTAAGCACTCTCACACTAACCCGTGCTTTCTCGCCTTGTTACCTCTCCCCCTTTTGGACTCATCTGCTCCGTTTTAAAGTTCTCTTGTGAGTTGTGACCCAATATTTTGTGGCATTGTAATTACTAAATGTATGTTTTGATTGACAGAACCACTCAATAGTTCAGTGTAATGATGCCCTCTAAGACTAGTGTGTGTGTGTGTGTGTTTGTCAACAAAAAATTGAGATTCAGATGTACCAGTTTATTTGTTAAAGAAACATATACTATTTTTAGATTAGAAAAACTACGTCTTAGAAATTAGATTCCTGCTAAGGAAAAAAGAAAAAGAATTTGAAAATGCTACATTTTGTTGGAAGTGATCTTAAATACATATGTTATTTATGATTGCTGGATGAAATTACCTTTTTTGTGTATTACCTATCATTGATTCATAGATGGTCTATACTACTAAGTTTATCTTGGTATAATAGAACAAAACATTAATTGTTAAACAATTTAACCTAATGTTGGTATTTAAAGTTATTTATTCAGATGCAATAATTCTCAGTGTAATTATAAAAAATTGCATGACAAAGCCAATATATACTGCGAAAACATTAAGAAAAATAGTAAAGTATGGAGAAGTATATATCATAAATTCAATCCTGGAACAACAACAAAAAAGGTAATGAGCATGTAAACAAATGGAAAGCATGAGCCTGGCTTTATCACTTGCATGCTCATATTTTTAACATTGTAAGAGAATGAAATTGCGCGTCTTTATATCTTGCAAGAAGCATTTTGACATGCAAACATATGTTTGTTACTAATAAACGAATTTCCTTTTTTCTAAATGAAAAAAATTGACTGCTATCTAAAATTAAGCGGGAAATATATTATTCTTTATTAAATAATACTGGGATCGGTGAAAAAGTAATGTCGTCTAGCTCATTAGTTGTTCCCACTTGTATTCTAATAAATCTCATTTGTTCTAACACTTTTTTATAAAATGAAATTTACAAAATCATATGAGCTTTTTCAGCATGAGAAAATATCAAAACTTGCATCTCGCACATCATCACCCCTCAAATTTACACAAGTTGTATTTAGTCAATATTGATTGCCGAGTAAACGATAGAAACAAACAATAAACATTTTTTGGTACTTTTACAGGGGACTTCGATGTTTTATGAAATTTGAACCTATATATATCAGCGCTTAGATGTCGTTAGTTGTTGGTTCTTATTTTACTAATTAAATTAGAGTTGTTTTTCAGATTTTAAATATTTAAGAAATCATTACTATTGAAAAAAAATGATTTTTAAATGAAAAAAGTATAGAAAAGATTTTGCATTCAATTTTTTTTAAACTTCAAATATTAAAAAATTAATTGTTTCAACTCTTAAAACAAACAATTGATTAATCACATTTAAACAAACAATTGCATTAAAAAAAAAAAATGTAATGTTTCGACTGCTATAGTATACCTTAGGTATATTAGACACCCAGATTTTCTAAATAAGAAAAAAAAAAGCGCATGATACATAAGAGATCAGATAAAAGTATGTAAAGATAAAAAGAAAGATCTCATTATTTTTTTTTTTTGAAAATTGGTTTGAAACCAACAATTTTGTATAAGAAATTTGAAAATAAATACTCTCTCAGTGAATCGAACCAAGGATCAATTGGTTTGCGAAATAGAGCGAAACCACTGGGCTAAACAAC
Source organism: Rhynchospora pubera (assembly GCA_028095005.1). NCBI lineage: Eukaryota > Viridiplantae > Streptophyta > Magnoliopsida > Poales > Cyperaceae > Rhynchospora > Rhynchospora pubera. Next base: position 204,807,596 of record CM051462.1, on the reverse strand, counting down.
CCAGCTTTGATCTTATTATTATTATTTTTTCAAAATCATTGGATTTAAATCATTGATCTTGTTTATTTTAACCATGAATCGATGTGTTGTCATAAAGTTGTATAATATTTAGAGTCCATTTGATACTTAATCAAGAGTTAAAAAAATGAAAGAATCTAGTTAACTATGATAGATTAATTTTAATATTTTTTTTCAATCTCTTGATCAAGTATCAAATTAACTCTAAAAATTTTAAATTTTATGAAAACACATATGTCGGAAAAAAATAAGTAAGATCAACGGTTCCAATTGAACGAATCTAAAATTTTGAAATAAGATTAAAAAATAAAGTGCGGCACCTTAAAAGTGGAACACCAAAATCTTACTCAAGTATGAATAGTTTTAGTATAGTATAGCTTTTTTATATATAACAGTTTCATATTTTGCTAAAATGCATATGATTTCGCTCAAAACAGACAACGATCATCCAATAAGTACTTCATCATAACTATAACATTTTTATTAATTATTCACGCAATCAAAATTATCTTGTTTTATTAATATAATAATACATTCATAGAGAATCAGTTTTTGATCTAGCATAAAAAACAACACATCTTTAGTTGAAGTCAAAGTTTGAAATCAGTTAGAGAATCTTTGTGGCATTTAATTTCAAAATAGATTAGAGGGCTTGACTCCAATTTTATCTAAAAAAGAAAAAAAATGCATTTATAATAAACCACAAATCAAAGTTTCAACCAATAAATATGAACCATTGATTTTTCATCTATTTCTAAAGCAATAAAATTCAATTAAAAATTTTGAACTATTTAGGTGGTGTTTGTCAATTGTGTGTAACTATGCAAACTAATCATAGTAATCGTTGTTTTTTTATTTTGTAGTTTGATATACAATTTGATTTATGATAGCCGCGTCCTCGTCTGGACTTTGAGATGATTTACAAGAAAAAATCGAAGTCCCGCTGGCTTCTTCATTTTTATTTTATTCTTTCATCCAAGTGCCGCTGTCGTTAGTCCTTACTAAACACTTACTAGATTCACGTCAAATTCAAATTCATTTTATTTCTGACATATATAACATTACAAAAAATTTATATTTTTTTTCATATTTGAATATGAATTTGAATTACTAATGAAACCAATATGTGATCGGAATTATTCACTAAAACATGCATATTAGATTTTCTAAATAATACCAACAACAACAACAAAAACAAAATTTCATGCCACATGACACATGTCATACCAGGCATTTTTAATCCTCCAAAAAAGAAAAAAAAAATTGCGTGCCACATGTCAGTAATTCATCACACCCTGTGCCCTGTGGCAGCTTGTCCCAGAGGAGTGAAAATTCACCTAATACAATGGCCAGTGTATCATATTATTTTGAAGTTAATAAATACTATCTTACACCCTTGAAGTTATTGATACCTCATTCCCCTTCTATGTTTTTCTCCTACATAAAAACACACAAAAGCACAACCATCGTGACAACCCATAAGTGACACTAGCAAAAGTGAAACTGAATTTCCAATTCTGGCTGTACCTCCTCATAAACAGAGATGAAGAAAACCCCACCGATCCCTCTGTCTCCAACTCTTTCTTCTTCCTCCTCTTCTCCTCCATCTTCACCCATTAACAATTCCATCAAAAGGCCTCTCAATTCGACCCACATTGCCAAAACAAAAACCAAGCCGCAGAAGAAAAGATCGCCGACAAAAGCGAAAAAACCGATGGTTTCTAATCAAAGCGAGATCACCCCAAAGAAAAGTTCCATCTATAGAGGTGTCACTAGGTAGAACAGAGTACCTTTTTTTATTTTTTTTTCTCCCCTTTTTGTTTGGAAATTTTCGGCGATTGAATTTCCGACGTCTATGCTCTTAGGGTTTATTGATTTTGTACCTTTATTGATTGCTATTTTTTAGGAATTTTTGTTTTGTATCCTTTTCTCCTATTTTATTTTCGCACACGCAAGAATTGTAGAAAAATTTACTTGCCTAATATTTTTCACTAAAATTATTTTTCCAATTAATTCGATATATTGAGTGAGGATTTTACTGCCATCAGCTCTTTAGCACCGTTAATTTGTGATGTTTTTTTTTTTGAAATAAAGTTTGTGCCATATTAAACTGCATGCAAAAATTTATGCCCCGCACTTTTATTGTGTGTGCATGTCAAATTGCACGCCTCTTTTTCCCGTTACAGTAGTATAACAATCATGACAAACAGTAATTTGTACTGCTATAAACTTGATATTAATATCGTAATGGCAATTGTGATAATTGATTGTGACTAAAATAACATGCCATGTAGGCATAGAGTGACTGGGAAATATGAGGCTCATCTCTGGGACAAGGATTGTTGGAATCCTCCACAAACCAAGAAAGGAAGGCAAGGTAAGTATAAACCAAGTTATTTATATAACTAGTGGTTTGATGGTCATATCTAAAGTTTATTTTAATAGGCTGACACTTAATTTCTTCCTTTCTTTTTTTCCCTCATCATCTCCTTCTGTCAAATTTCTTCGTGGTATGTCTGGGCCTAATGCATGTGTGATGCTCAATGCCTGCTCCCTCCAATAGTTTATTTGGGTAAGCAAGGAACCCAATTTGAAAATATTTTTTTTGTTTGAAGCAAAAAAAAAGAAAGAAAATTTGTCTGCTAATATTTATTTACAATGATAATATAAAATGTGAACAAGGTCCTCCAACGCACCTGAATTTAGAAAGGTGTGTGGGTCCCCTTGCAACTGCTTAATTTAAAAATGTGCCTCAAGAAAGTATATGTGTACTACCAGTCTACCACAACTGTTATTCTAGTGCAAAATATTTTCTTATTTTGGTATTTTCGTAAAAATATCATTTGACCAAAAGGCCTTTTTAAATTGCATAGGCCAATTTATATCCATGACAATTTTTTTTTCATTGGATTTGCCCACAACGAATGTACCACCTCTGAAAACTGCCAAAGAACAACCTACATGTACCTATTCCTAATACTTGAGTGGTTGGGGTCTAGTACCGTTAAGGGAAGGTCAATTAGGCAAAGTAATTAAGAAATGAAAAGGTGTACTTTCAAGGACATGATTGCATTCCTTGTCAAGTTCGACTTGCTTTCGCACATAGATATGAGAATTTTAGTCCGAGAATACACTTAGTTTTCAATTAGTATTTTATTTAAATTCATAATGGGTTTTTCTAGGGGCGTATGATAATGAGAAGGATGCTGCACAAACCTATGACCTAGCAGCTCTCAAGTACTGGGGCAGTGGAACTTTGCTGAATTTTCCTGTAAGCTGCTTTTATTTATTTATTGAAGTAGTAGGATTGCCTAGCAAATTTCATTCAACTAAATAAAAATAGTACAAGCAAAAGAAATAAATATAAATGAAAAAAATTAAATGCAAGCAACATTCCCGCGTAAGTTGTTGTCCCCCCCCCCCCAAAAAAAAAAAAAAAAAGAGGAACTGAAAGTAAAATAAAAGTTCCAGATGCTGAGATCAAGTATGAAAACCCTAAAAACTCAGCAATATTTTTAAGTAACCCATAAGCAATGAATATTAAACATCCAAATTAGTGCATAACAAATGTTAGTGTGGCAACTATAGAAAATTAATGCTAGTGCTTTTACTTTTGTGGTTACACATCCTCTAAATCCCAACTTTTCTTTGAACAACCATTGAAAAATATTGCTTGCTATGTTATTTTTAATTATTTATTTTACTTCTCTACTCTCCATTTCTTTTTTCAACATACGTAACCAAACAATTTTCTTGAAAACTGTGTAAAACATGTAGTCTGACAATTACATAGAGGAATATGAAAGAATGAAGCAGATGACAAGGGAAGAATACTTGGCCTCGTTGAGGCGCAGAAGCAGTGGTTTTGCAAGAGGGGTCTCTAAATACAGAGGGGTTGCAAGGTCATTTTCAACACCATAGCTATTTTTATACTGACATGAAGTCACCTACCTGAAATACATCTGAGGAAAGATTGCCAAAATGTCACCAAATCAAATAATATCTTTCTACATAATTTTGTTATCATCGTTCCAAAATTGTGCTCTGGTTTTTGGGGTATGTGCTCACTGAGCTTTTGCTTGCTATGCTTCAAAATTGGCTAGATTGACCACTTTATTTAGTTTTATTATTTTATACCAATGTTTTCCAATTTTTCATGGAAGATAATATCAGTTTTTGTATATATATATTTTTTTATTTCATGGCAGGCACCACCACAATGGAAGGTGGGAGGCAAGAATCGGTCGCGTGTTTGGGAGCAAGTACCTCTACTTGGGGACATACAGTACTCATCTCTTCACTGATTCTTACTGCATCTGCTTTTAATGTTATAACAAATGAAAACTAGAATATACTACATTCAAACTTTTATTTTTATTTTTGGTTGCTGATTTCATAAAGCAAATGATTGCTTTTCAATCTGGCAAATTAAATGGTTCAGCTGTTTGCCAGAATAAACGATAAAATTCATAATTTTTGGTTTGGTTGCATAGTTGCCAAGATTTGGTACTCACTGTTTCCGAGCTTAATGGTACATGCAAGACTTTGTTCATCTGCCAGCTTCCCATAACGGTGGATGGGGGAAGAAAAGTTACCCAGACACCCAAAAAATAAATAACAAACAAAGCTTTTCATCTTACTAAGCAACTTATTCTTAACTATAGGCACTGAAGAGGAGGCAGCGCAAGCCTATGATCTAGCTGCAATTGAATTCAGGGGTCCCCATGCCATGACCAACTTTGACATCAGCTGCTACACTGACAACCCCCTGCTACTCTCGCAAACTCAACCAGAAAACCCCCCACAACAAGAATCATTCCAAACTGAACTCAGAGAATCTGATCCCATCAAACCAGTAGAACTAGAGGGTCAAATAAATGGAGAGAATTCAATTGAACATCTCATGGGGGACTTTTACATGGAGCAGCCATGCATTGATGAGTACCCAAAAATAGGTGACATGGAGATGGAGGACTCAGATTTTAGCGATATGCTCAGTCTGTTTGATGCTGAGAGGTTTGAGGATGACATAACTAGCCTATTCGAAGAGAAATAGGCTTCCTCCTCTCAATGTCGTTATCCTTTTTGTACTATGTATAATCTAGTTGTCAGAGTTCTCGAGGCTCCTGTTGTTATTAAGTCTGGTGTAACATTTTGTGTTTTGGAGTTTAGAGTTAGCATTAGGATGCTCGAGAGAAATGCTAGCTAGGGAAACAATGTTTGCTTGGATTATGTCTAAACTTAAAAGACATCCATAACTCTCTCTCTCTCTCTCTCCAAAACCCTATGGCATCTGTGAATCTGTGATCTAATCCTGAATTGTTCTCAAGTAGGATTTAAAAATTTTAAAAGATTTCAAGTAGGAAATGTCAAAAACCGTCTAACATCAAGTTAGCATCATGCCTCAGAAGGGAGGAAAGAAGAGATTGCAATAATCAAAATACCTAAGTTTTACATAAGCATCAGATTTTAAAGAGTTATCTAGTTTCGTATGATATGTATAGAAATTAGAAACTACATGACATTTTTCAGATGTAAACAAAGAAGCGCATTGTAGCATATTCAATTTGAAACAGATTTTGAATTGAAGCGAAGACAAAAACAAAACAAAATGGCAGTATGAAGCTATAAAATTAACCTCTACAAGCAAGAAAATCTACCTATTTAACAATATGTACGCTGGCATGTCTCTTATGCTGGAGATTTCATTAGTCTCAAGCTCTAGTTCTAATTGAAGTCTTGTTGATTTCATCACCTCCTGAAAGAAATGAAAAATATCAAAAGAATTGCCAAAATACTGACGCTTACAGAGTGATAAACTTAAAACTTCTGAAGAACAGTGCACAGAAATGCAGGTAATTTTCGGCAGAATATCAAAATAATTTCTGAATTTAATATTAAATACAGAAATACAAACGTTGAATTCCATGTAAGTTGCTCTTTTAGACAACCACTTTGAGTCCAGCAATTGAAACGCCACACAATAAAGTCTATCGAAAGCCATCTCATCTCCTCCCAGCAATTTCAAGAAGTGAATTCCAGCTTTAGTAGTTGGATTTCCTTGAGCAAAGAAATAAACAATATTAAAGACATGCATATTAGTACATAATTATTAATCACAGCATGCATCACTTGCTACATGAATAGGATCATTAGCTCTTGTCCACATGAATTTGCCCAGCTGATGCTTCACTAAAAATTTTCATTATTTTGTTTTTAGTTAGCATTAATTGTGTTTATTTCCAAAGGAAGAGTGTCTAAATTGGGTCAAACTGAACCATACTTTCAGAAATAAAGGTTCACTGGGAAATTTTGGATTAAACTGACACCTGATTTCCAATCAAGCTTAGATCATCTAAACTTTTCCTTTTCTTTTTATAAATAAAGGCTTAATTAGACTGAATTGGGCAAAGTAAAAAATAGAGAAACAAGTGCCTTTAATTAGACCTGCTTGCTTCAGTATGGAAAGACACTGGTTATGCCAACTTTGTTTTGGTGTGGCACCAGAAATCAAAATACTGGGTCCAGTGCATATTCAAATGGGATTTCATATAGTCAGCAAGAAAGCACATCAGAGCTATGCAACTCTTTTGAAGGGAAACCCAAAAATCATTTCATTCTATTTTCTCTATCCACTACTAACCTGAATGTAATTCCAGCATTTGGACCAACATAAAAGATACGTTGATTCCAGCAACAGCAAATGGGTATTCCCACTCAGATCTCACCCCGTCTTGCTTGTGTAACAGCCTCTGGAAGGACTCCTACAAAAATAAAAAAGAAAAAGCGGAGCCTAAGATTGCTTTTCAGAGAAAAGAGCTACGATGAGTGGGATTGTTTAGTTAGGCGATATTATAGCACCCCACCAAAGAAACCAACCTTTGAAACTTGAAAGCTCCACAGCTTCATCTGGTCTGATTTTACTAACTTGGTGTTTCCTCAAGACATAGTTTTATATAAATAAAAAAAAAAATTCCTTTCCCTCTTTTGTTTGGAGAAAACAGTTTTTATTATGGTCGACACTTAATTAGAACAGGTCATTCAGACCAATTTTGAAACAGTAAAAATTAGCCAAATTTTGTCATTTCGGAAGATAAAAAATGTACCGGATAGATTTCTGCAAAGTAGATTAAATTCTCCAATGAAATAAATCCACCGCCTCTGAAGAAATAAAAGGCCAGCTTAAGTCAAAATAAAGTAAAATTTAGTAACTATGCCTACTAGCCTATTATTATCATAAAAAAATACAATTGTTCACAATTAGGGAATCTAACCTAAAATCAGTAGACGGATCAGCTCCTTGCCACCCCATTTCCTTCCACAGATTTGACTTAAAGGGCGGTATCATTCTTTCTGGATATGCCAATCTCCATAGTTGTCTTAATGCCTCCTGAAGTTCTTTTATTAATGTACCCTTATTAGTAACTTTAGTGTTCTTTGTATCAAGCTTCAGTATCAACAGGCCATCAAGAATATTGGACACTTTTGCAAATGCATGCATATCATAGCTCGTTGGGAAATAAAATATAGAAATAATTGCAATCTACTTGAAACTAACTTCTAACATCTTTTAGGTATATGCCAAAACACCTGTCATAGACAAGGCATTTTGAGTGAAGAGCCATTGCTATTCCACTTATCCTTTTTAAGGTCTACATTTTCTTTTAATATTGACCAGAAGGCATGCTAAGATCACAAATCTTGGATTTAAAGTTTCTCAGCTATAAAGAAATTTCATTGAGTTAAAATTTGTCAGGGATAAGTTTGTCAATTATATCTCTTCACCTAATTAGTCTGACTTTAAGTGGAAGGTATTAATAAGTCTTACAAGTCTGAAAAATTTAGGTGTCCATTGGAAACATGAAAACATCATATGGAATTGCCACAGAAAGAAACCATGCAAAGAAATAAAACAAACCTGATGCCCAACCAATGAGGCATCAAATGGGACCTCCAATCTGCGCCTTAAATTTTGCAATCTTTCTTCCTATTACCAGTTCATAATGGAAAAAATTATCAAAACACTAATCTATATCTTATGGTGAAAAAAACTCCTTTTTTCGTATTAAACAAACAGATATAATATGAGCCTCTATATAGTACAAAATACTTCTTGTGTAACAAACCTGCAAAGGACTGAGCACAAGAGAATGCTCCACTTTGTTGCTGTTCAAGCCTTGAATAGTAAAATTGAAAGAGAGAACTTTCCGAAGAAAAGACCCAATGCTCATAAACAAATTAGCTGAAAGAAATTTGGACAGCCATTTTAACAAGTACAGAGAATGTCATTCATATCAGTTGAAGATGCATTATTTAAAAATGCCACCAACAATAACTTTTTGAATGTGGCTTGCAGTAATAATATCCTATTTACCTATTCAACATAAAAATGATGTCATATTAACTGCAAAACACATAAAAAACACCCAATAGCTTTACCTAATCGTGTTTTTCAAAAGAAAAAAAAATAATGTACTAACCCTCTTGTTCTTTTCTTCATAATTACAACAGCATAAAAAGTAAGAGGGGGTACTTGAGAAACTTCTGAACTAACAAGAAATGGAAGGTTACACAGGATATATTCTCTCCATTGTTGCAGACCTCAATATTCCATATAATTTTTAGGACTATGCTATCTGATTTACCCAGGAAAACATGAGGTTTGCCTACCAAAACAAAAATAAAAAATAAAACAAATACTAGGTATTCAAAGATCTGAGTTGAAAATCACAAACTAGGAGAAAGTCCTAGCAGGCACAATTGGCTAGGTTGGCGCATTTTATACAAGTTCGTTTTTCTGGTACGGGAGTTCTATATAGCAATTTATGTTATAAGTACCTATCCTTCTTGCCACGTTCTTAATAAATTGTGACAGATTATGAATGCCGTGACGAAGGTCATTCCTTCTATCATCCCATGGATTTGGTGTAGATTTGGGATTGTTTATAACAGCCTAAAACAATATTACAAATTAGAATAGGGAAACAATTTTTTTCCAGTATAATCAAAACAACAAAATTAAGACGAAGGCGCAGCGTTCTGGACACATCAGTTAAATACAGGAATTGTAATTTTGCTGCTGTTCAGGAGATTATATTTGATTTATGCAACGGCATAACCATGATGCTTTAGTTTCAGAGTTAAGGCTTATAAAATCAAAATAAGAGAAAAATTAGAGATGACAAAACCAGTATCAAAACCAGTACTAATTACCAGTACATAGTAAATTGGAACAACATTAAACCCGAATACAATATAACACGTTCCATTATAAATTAGACATCTAATTCTACCCAACATTATCTTAAACATTTTCAAATAAATCCATACCTGACCACTAGGTAAGAGAGGGTCTCTTAGAGCATTCGGTACAGATGCAGTGTTCGCCATATTTTCTTTCTTTCCCTGATGTATCTCAACACCACGTCTCTTTTTAATAGTTGGAGTTGCCATAACACACTCCACCATTACTCATCATTCTGTGATTATGCAACCAACCATTAAACAATTAGTGCTGGTGCCCGCATTTATAGTTACCACAATTCTAATTCCCTGGTAATTAAGGTCGTCTCTTAAATAGTTAAATAATCCCAGTTTGGTTAAAAATTCGAATGATGGAAGGAGAGATGTAACGGAGAGAAACTCACCGACGTTCAAGAGAGATTTATGAGCACGATATTCGTCGAAGCGGATCTGCGCATGGAAGGGAACAGATCTAACTGCGCGCTCTTTCGCACAATCGCACTCTCTTTTTGTTCGGAGCTCAAGTGCTATACAGGAGGAGAAATTGTTCGCAGCACCACAAAAAAGCCGCCTTAAGAACCTTCCCGGATTCACTGGATTGTGGGACCCACTTTATCAGACACAGAAGGTGAATTGTAAGTCACAAATTCCAAAAGAAAAAAAAAAGAAAAAGAAGCCACTTAGTCACATATTCGTTATTCTAATTATAAAAAAAATGTTGCTCATTTAAAACAATTTTGACGAAATTAATATAGGAATTTGAAATTTCTAGAATGTGATTAGGTGAATGACCCAAGAAAACTAGATAGACTGAGGTATTGTATTGACATGCATAAATATTGTCATAAAACATTGGAATCAATAGATGCGACAAAAGCTCCTAACTCAGTCTGTTATTTTAGACCAATAGAAAGTTTGTTAATGTCGGATATTGGTATAATTTATATAAGCTCATTTGTTTATTTATACGTACTTAAAGTTCCTGAGACGCCATCCAACTATATTGGAATAGTTCAACCGTTTACGCATCTAGCTGTGTCAACTGAAGAGTCAAGGACCGACAAAGTTGAATTAGAACTAGATGGGGTAATCGAGTTTCGCTCGATCTATGCGTTTCTAATAAATACGTAAGTTCAATATTTTTACATAATCTATGAAATTTAATGGCATATATTTTTCAATAATCAATGATCGAATAGATAACTTGATCTGCTCCAAAAAAAAAATTGAAAGAACACAATTTTTTTGCAATTTTATTTTTCTTCCAATGTGCAACGTAAGTTAATCGTATATATTGTATCTATTATATATACATATATATATATATATATAGTTTGAGGTTCTTTGTCAATTCTATGATCCTTTCGTAATTTGGAAGAGAAGATAAATTAATCATATTATCAACAATATTTCGAATTTAATCTTCAGCTCATACAGATCAGGTTACACAACAAATGACAAAATATACATGTTAATTTGAGACGACTTATATACATGCATTTTCAAAATTATACACAAAATGTCAAACTTACACAAAAAATGACTAATATATACACCGGACATAATATGCACCTAGATTGCAATTTAGTATATTATATAAATTCCTAAATCATTAGAACATAATCTTTTCTTCAAAATGTAGAATAATTTTGTCTTGACACATAAAATAAACTTAGAAATTCTTGATGGTAGAATAACCTAAATATAGAGATTGTATTCACAATTTTACACACAAAGATGCAGGAAACAAAAAAATATAAGAACTAAAATTTCAAGAATTTGATCAAAGAGGTACAATTATTATAATGCAAAAACATTGATTTTTAATCTAACATATTAACAAAAATAAGGTCCCAGCTCCGAAATCAAGCGGAAAATTTTAAAATACGCAAAATTAGAGAGCATACGCAAAAGGAGAAATATAACTATTTATGCCATATTTCCATTATATTGAGATCGATAAAAAGAAAGAATATATATATATATATAACCATTCTAGAAGAGCGTGAGATGTAGTATCAATTGTATCAAAACATCACATAATGGAGAGAAACAAAGAGGCTCGAGATATATTCTTTTTTCCCGTTGTGCCCTCTCTTGCTTGTAAAGTAGAGGAAGATGGTTCGGAAGAATCATTAAAATCGGTTGCAGCTGCAAATAGGATGATATAAATAATATCAAAACATTTGGAATATGAAAAATTATAGCATAATTGATACATCTGTGCCACATATAACCTATCAATATCTCTTAAAATAGTGCTACATATAGCATTATACTAAATTTAAATTCATAATAATTTACCAAATTCATCTATTTCAGTAGAAGTATTATTATAACTCGATTCACCATTACTCCTTGTGTGTTTTCGGGTACAAACCATACCGAAATTACATATAGATGTTTATCGTAATTATAGATCAACACCAGATAGGAGACAAAATGAGGTATACCGATAGAATTGACAATTTCTGGTATCAACGATCTCTCATATTTTAAGAACACGACAATGTAGAACCCCTTGAATTATGTTTGTAATTTCCGATATCGAGATGACTGAAGACATTGTAAACAATTATAGATAAAAATTAATCTTAGCTCAACTATCTTGCTTTTTTTTTTTAAAAAGTGCGAATGCATAGAAAAAGCATCACTGATACCTTTGCTAATAAAAATTATAGATACTAAAATTACATTCCAAAGGGTAAAAAAAAAATTATCTAACATAGCATCATATATATAGGCATAAGAATGAATAACAGGACCCAAAATAACTACATTCATTCTTCATTAAATTCAAAATTAAATGTAATTAAAACAATCTTAATGCCCTTAGGTCGTGCACAACTTGTAAAGCAATACTTGTAAAGCAAATTTCAATGCTTGTGCAATTATATCAGAGATATAAAAACAAATCAACATGGTTATACACAATTATTTCCTCTACAGGAGGTTTAAACTTTACTATATTGACCATTAATATATAATTCTCTATACATTACATGCTCCAAAATGTCATAGGAAGTTTTATTTCAATTTCTTTCATTATTTAATTCACGCACCAGTAGAGAATCCTTTGCAATTCTATCCATGCTACATTCATTTCTATATTTAAATATAAATATATTTGGACATTTATGGTAGGATTTTATCATTACTTTTTAGCTAACCAAATAGAGTTGGGCCTTATTTATTTCATTTAAATTCATCAAAATCACTAATATGTAAATATAAAACTTGAAATAAAATTTACATCTGTAATGCAAAATTGACCTAAAAACAAATCGATAAGCACAACTAAATTTAATGAATCAGATATTTTAAAACCATAAAGATATATATGGTTGATTGACCCAGAAAAAGAACATAAAGAGGGAGGAATTATATTTATATAGATACTGATATTTCTAGGGAAAATTAAAAATATCAGCACTTACTAATTATACCACACACTAATTGTAAAAATTGCCAGAAGGGACTATATAATAAGTACAATAAATCACAAATCAGTTATGAATTCAACAAAAGGGTTTTTTTTTTGGACAAATTTATTGAAATGATCATCACATACCTTGTTTAATATAGAACAGCGGTGGACTTCTTGTCATTTTTGACAGGCAATTCTCATTAAAACTGATTGTACGACTTGTTCAAATGGAATTCGTAAAGTCCAAAATTCATTTGTAAAGTCCATATGACCTCAAAAGATGCTTTTTCTAGATTTTCTCCTTTATTCGTTCCTGCTTGTAGGCCACATACGACTGCTAGTACTATGGTATTCCCTACAACCCACAAATAAAACAATAAATTGAATAATATGAAGAGCATTCAATCAAAGTAAAGATAAGAATCTACCAGAGTTCTCTTTCTAAACTATCATCAATTCAACATCTCAGAATTCTTATACTAACAAAGACCAAATGCAATTTCAAGATACGTTTCTACTTTCTAAGCAAAGCGTTTCCCTAGTTTTCATTCACTGATAACGATGGAACTAAAAATCCAGGGAATTTAAAAGTTCTAACCAAAAATTGCAATTCACTCCTTTTGGTATTAGTCCACCCCTAATTCGATCCTCAATCGCAGCAAACACAAAACCAAAAGATGGTCACTGATATCTAATTTAATCTTATACACTAAAATCAAGAAAGAATACTGACTATATATACGCCAATTTAAACAAATAAAAATGAAGAGGGGAGTAGACCATGAGACCACAACGAGCAAAGTCGTGAGCTCCATTGAAAAAGTTGTGATAGCACGCAAGAGGCCTCAGCTGATTTGCGTTTTGCCCGTAATTACGATCCTTCGTGTTCCCCAAGCTCTTCCCATCTCCATCTATCGTCAAAAAGGAGGCCACTTTCCCTGGTATCTTTCCTCATGAGACGCAAAAGTGAGATCCACTCCAAGATCGAGATAAAGAGGAGAAATTTTCTTTAATTCGAAAAACAAATATTAAAAATTTGCAGCAAATTAAATACTAAGACTGATTATGAGGAGGTAAATAGATGAGTAATGTATAAACGCAGCTCACCGATTTTGAGGGTTTTGTCATTCGATGGATCTGTCGGAGAAAAGAAGTAAAAAAATAGGAGGAGGAGTAGGGACAGATTGACGAGCATGGTTTATGAGGTTGAGCAAATTATGTAGGACTGGAGGAGGAGGAGGAGAAAGAAAAGACGGAATAGGATGGAATTGGCTAGAGACGAAATTTCAATATTAGTGCTAAGTCTATTGGTGAGCCGGGTCAAAGTTGATGAGAGATTATACTCTGAACACAAATAGTTATAGAGTTTACGCTACAGAAATCGGAAAGTATTAGAGAAAATCGCTGCCGTGTCGAGTTCGCTGCAAAATTTTGGTTTCCGACTCCCACAGGTTTTTATTTATAATACTGATACTGATACTGATTTTAAATATCTCTACTTTTTTTTAATGTCCATCGTATTATAAAATTTTATTAATATAATATAATGAAATAAAATCACATGGCAATAATAATTTAAAACTAAATTCATGTAACCTGTATTAGCTTTTACAATGCTCACATAAAATTACAGAATCTTATTACCCTTTATTAACAATACGAGAAATGAGGGGCACGAGGGTGAGGCAGTGCTGCCGGAGGAGGAGGAGAGGACATGCGGAAGAGGACTCCGAACAGCACAAAAGAGGGACAGAAACGTGATGACGATGAAAATAGAAAGGAGGCGCAAAAATTGAAAACAAAATAATACCTCCAAGCGAATAAAATAACAAAATAAACATACAAAAAAAAAATACAATAATAGAGGCTCGTATCGTATACTCGTATCCAAAACAATACCTCCTTGAAGTATCCACATTAACTAACAGCAAAAGTTTCCCTTTCTCTGGTCTTTCATTGCTCTCTTTCTAATTGATTCCATTTGGTTCTTAGTGACTGCATGGGCTGTCACGCTTGCATTATTTCTTCTAGTGGAGTGTAAATTGCCTTGTAAATAGATCAACTGCCGGTGAAGTAACCTAAACAAATCACTCATGCACTATTCAAAAAAAAAAAAAAAAAACCTAAACAAGTCACTCATATTTCAATATTGTGTAAAATAAGTCCATCTTATCGTTTCTCTTATAAAATTAGAAAAAGCCAGAATCATTATGGATCGCTTAGGAATTTGAGGAATTTTATATTCCTAGGCGTAAATTTATTAGAAAGTGTGTAACTTTGTGAATGATTTAGATTGTTTATAATAAATTTATGACCAGAAATTCGAAATTCCCCAAATTCCCAACGCATCCAAACAGGCCTTATATTTCAATTAAAAATAGCAGAACCCAAATTAAATCATTACCCATTAAAACTAGTTTCCGCATAAAAATTTTCCAAATAAAATAAATGTTATCACGAGGCATACTGTAATTTCAACTAGCATGAATAAAACTTAAATATCAGAACCGCTAAATGTGATGTAAGTCGCAAGTTTGCCAATAAATATGAATCATATTTGAGATAGTATAAAGAGTTTATTTGTAGATTATTACGATGAAATGACTTAGAATAAATCCAGAAACGATTGAAATGCTCACATGAAACTCATATTTGCATTTTTTGCACTTTATATGCGTAATTTGTTAGAAAGTGTTCTTAGGTGCTCAATTTTAATTTTTGGCTACTAATTAACTTCAATTAATATTAACATCCAAAAAATGATCTAGTTTAAGCATTCAAGCACACAACACAAGAGAGAAAAGTGTAGGAATTGTACCTCATCCAATATAGCAATTGGATGGCTCGTCCAATGCATTTGGAGTCAATGGTGTGTTCGTCTCCACCACCACCACCATGGTCGGCCTCGAACCCACCAAGGAGCTTAATCTTTCTCTCCAATTCAAGTGCTAGAAAGAAGGAGAGAAGAGCTAATCTCTTTTACCATCCAATTAATCAACTATTTAATTAAGTAGACTAATGCTCAACACATAAGCTCCTATAAAATAGTCATGGATGAGAGCTCTAATGGAGGAGATCAAAATCTCTCCATTAGAGAGAGGTGGCGGCTAGGGAAGAGGAAGAATAGAGGAAAGAGGCTAGTGTTCCTTTCTCTCCAATGGACCTCTTTAAATAGGCAACCACTCCACAAATTGAGATGACACTTTTGCCCTCCCAAGGTCGGCCTAGAAGTGGGTCATTTCACCTCATGGTTTAATCTCTCATTAACCACACTAAATCAATTATTTAATGGACCTTTCAATAGCTTTCTTATTTGGGCTCAATTAGGCTATTGTTTTTAAAGCCTACACTTTTAATTTAATTCACTCAATTAAATTAAAGTATGTTGAACAAAATTAATTATCAACTTATTGATAATTATTTTTGGAATTAGCTGTAAGAGTAGAAATCATTAGTTGGTAAACCAAGTCTAATTTCTGTCAGAATGATTATGATTATTATTAATCATGAATTATATGATCAAGAAATTAAATAAATATAATTAGTAACAGTAAAATTTGTTGGAATCTGTAAATTGAGAATATGTAAATATTCTATAAAAATCCAGAATTTTCTATATATTTGCCACATCAATCTGACTACAAGATGGGTCGAATCTCTACTACTTATAAAGCACCCTTAGCAAGGTCAGCATTTTTCACACAAAGGGGTCCAAACAATTTTGTTAGCATCATTATAAACCATTGATCAATATGATGTACGGTTTGGATCGCTATTTCTACAAAGAGTCGACTCTATACACAAACAAGTCAAGTCGTGCATTAGCAAAGCCTTCCGCGTTTTGTTGTACACATCGCGGTTCGATGCCTCCTTTATGCAATAATTTTTTTCTTTCTTTCCTGCATCATACCTTAATCAACGATATATATTTTTCCCCTTCGCATCAGATAAAAAGGAAAGATAATCAAATCAGATATTACTTTCTTTCTCTTCTCCGTATACCCTAATCGTCGTAATTGGCCGCTACCAATATCTTTCTCTCTATTCACCGATATCCTAGAGTCTAGAGTCTAGGGTTTCACTAATTCTCAACAAACTCCCTCGCGCCTCACCCCACCTCCTTCTCCCTCTCCGATCACCTCCTCTCTTCTACCTCACGCACTTTATCAGACCCCCACGGCCCTAACCCTCTTATCCTCCCCTTATTACCTCCCTCTCCTTCTTCTCTCAACCCCACCAAGCACCACCTCACCCCAAAATTGAAGCCCATCTCCTCTGTTCTCGCACTCAACCTCCCTTCTCCTATCTCGAGGTCGGGCATGGCGACCCACAACTTCGACTGCGGACTGCCGAACAGACCAATCTTTCTCTGTTCGCCTCCCTTGCAGTCCTGACAACTGCCTTCTTGAGTGGTCGCTCTTGCTGCATCAAAAATAAAGTGGATCTACATATTTAATCCTTTTGATTTTGTAATGCATGAATAGAGTATTTTTTTTTATTTAATCGACTTTTCTTTCATTTTTTTTTTGAAAAGTTTGCTAATTTGTTGATTTCTCTATTTCGTATGAAGTAAAGTTTATTGAAAGAAGGAATGAAAGAGATGCAGCCGGAGCAATTACAGAGACTGAGGCAACGTGCTTGTTTTGTTAAGAAGGAATGAACAATGTATGGATCCTGCTCTCTCTCCACAGTCCACACTAAAATCACAACATTGATTATAAATGTTTATTTGATTATGTATATATATATGCCTTTTGAGGAAAATTCCTGTTTGTTATTTCGATAATGATTCAGGTGCCTAAAGTTTTAACAACCGACGAAAAGCTAAGGTCCCTCGGATGCAAGTAATTTCCCTTCACTAGAACTTATTTAAATAATTTAAAATTTGTATTGCTGTTTTTTATCATCAAATTACTTCAGCAGAGTTCAGAGTGCAAGTTACTTGATTAATGTAGTGATATTGCGAGGAGAATAGTGGAGGCTGAAATAGAGTTGACTCTGGCTAAAAGCCAAGGTTACTTGCGCGGCAATGCATCTGCCTCCTCTGGGAAGAAGCTTCTTGTAGTGATTGGTGCTTACACTGGATTTGGGAGCCATCTGAAAAGAAATGTCTTTCGTGGTTCATGGATGCCAACAGGTTAGCGTCAGCACTAAAATTTCATGCAAATTTCACCCGCTTTTGTTATTTATTTTGCCCTTATTTTTATGATAATTCAAAATCTAGGAGATGCACTGAAAAAGCTCGAGGGAAGGGGTGTGATCATACGCTTTTTGATTGGTCGCAGGTTTGATTTTTTAAACTTTAGAGCTTTTCAATGTTGTGACCATCCAAATGTAATTAATTTATTACTATTTTTTTTTAATTACAGTGCTAACCGAGGTGATAGTTTAGATCGTAATATTGACGAGGAAAACCATACAACAAAAGATTTCTTGATCCTTATAAGTCTGTTGGTATTTCCTTTTGTGATTTGTCAGAAAAATAAGACAAACTGAAAAGAAAATAACAAAAAATCTCTTTGTTCTCAGTTATTCTTTCTTGCTGGTTTTTTTTATTATAACTGTAGGAAAGTCATGAGGAAGCAACTGAGGAAGTACCGAGAAAGGCTAAATTTTTCTTCAGTGCTGCTGTTGAAATGTGGGAGGCTGAGTTTTATGTCAAAGTGGATGATAATATCAATCTTCAAATAGGTTTAGCTCATTTGAACTATTTTAACTGTTTTTCTTTTTCTTTTTCCACTGCAAGTTTTGAATAAATTAACCTGACATATATTTCTTTTTCTCAAAGATGCGTTAATTGAGATTCTCGAAAGCCGCCGCGGTAGTCAAGGCTTTTACATGGGATGCATGAAATCTGGCTCCGTTATAACTGAAGAGTATTTTTATTTTTTGGTCTTCCTATAGTAACATTATTTAGTTGTTATCACTTTCAGAAGTAACAGATCTGTTGCCTTATTTTCTTATTTATGTGTTTTTTTTAATTTTCCAGGGGAAAGCAGTGGTATGAACCAAAATGGTGGAAATTTGGAGATTCAAAAACGTGAGTGAACATATCATTTAAATCATCGTGTCAAATTGTTTTTCTTTTGCTCATTTTTCTGTAAAGTTAAATGTATTGGTTGTTCCGGATCTGCTCAGGTATTTTCGGCATGCTTCTGGTTCTCTGTTTATATTATCAAACAATTTAGCTCGGTACATCAATACAAACAGGTAGAATACTTCCTCCTGTCATGACTTTTTAACTATTGTTTCTTTTTCTAAACACTGGTTATAAAACAATTTAGCACGTTGCCTCATTAAGAGAAAGTAAGATTCTTTACTTCAAATCGGTTAATTAAAAAAAAATACACTGTTTTTGAATATTTCATATATTTGTTATAATTTTCAGACGACGAGAGGCCTTTCAAATATTGGATAGACCTTTCATATCTTTTACCTTGTTTGTAGCGAAATTCATTGTGTGTTATGTTTAAAAATCATTCAAATGTTGATAGTTTTCTGTTTGTATTTTTTCCTCATTAGATATAGCAACCGCAACCATGACTAAGGAAGCATTAGAAGGACGCTGCATATATGACAAGGGTTATTGTAAGTTTCATCTGACTTACTCTCGTCACACTAAACTTACTATTAAGGTATATAGAAACTTAAAGAATAAATACTAATAAAAAAATAAAATCCAACGAATTTCCTATTGAATTTCAACTCCAATCTCTACTGAATTTCCTTACTTTGCCAGTTTTCTTGATTCATTACCATTTCCAACGGAGCTTTCTTCTCTCTACACATGAATGGTTGATTTGTTCTCCAGCCCACCACCTTGCGATCACTGTGGAGCCGAAATACGGTATTACTGCTTATTGTTGCAACAGCAAGGACTCTAAATGACGAGGTATATTCAAATATTTTTATCATCTATTGGGTCAAATTTAATTAGTTATAGTTCCCCCTTTGTAATATTAGTGGGCCATTGTTGAGATTTTGGTCTTACCAATTATTTCTCAATATAAATTTTCAGGATTTAAGTGTTGGTACATCATGGAATATACTGAGACCTGAGACAGTAGAATCACTTATGTACCTTTGGCGGTTCACTGGTGACAAAAAGAAGGCTGGAATATATTTCAAGCTTTTGAGAAGAACTCTCATATTGAATGAGGCTATTTCGGCCTCAGAGATGTAAGTTTGCTTGATCTTTTGATACATTCGTATATTTCAGGGCCACGTAGTCTTCTTCAATTGTATTGATTTGGTGAAGTAATAATTTGGTCATAGCACTATCATCATTATTGTATTAATTTTTTCATGAACCCTAATCAACTGTTAGAACAAATCCAATATGGAGGTTGTTGCAAAAAGTACACTGAGATTCTATTTTTGTATTATTATCTTAACAATTAGGGAATGTAAGGCATAAAGAGAAAGATTAGATTTTTAGGATGGGTAAGATTTGAATTAACAGTATTTCCTTTCATTTCATGTGGCAGGATGAACGTTGTTGGACACGTTTATAATATTTTTCCTAGCTTTTTTCCATGTAGTATGTACATTTATTTTCGAGGGGTGTAACTATACTTTTGAATATAAAAATATTCTTTGTATTTACTAATTCATGGTAAAACCAGTGAAAAATTGAGGCAACGTGCTTGTTTTGTAATTGCTTTGGCAAAATTAGTAATTGCTTTTTACTTCTTTGCCTTTATTTTCTTATTCAAGTAAGGAAATAATTTTTCATAGATGTACAAAATGGATTAACAAGGGAAAATATTCAGTAGAGACAAGAATTAAGGAAATTATGGTGGTTGCAATTCCATTTTAATAGATATAATTATCTTCTTTTTGTGTCATCAAACCAAAATCATGAGATAGCACACAAGCATATATTGCAATTTACACAACATTTTCAGCTAATAAAAAATATTAATAATGGATCAAATAAAATTACTTGCACCCCCATGGAATGCATGTGCGCAATGTTGTTTTTAATTTGTTCTAGGCACAATTATCATATTAATAAGTAGAGCTGTTATAATTGATAAATATCTGGAGGGAGTTACATTCTAAGCAATAATTGGAAATAAAATATTCAAAGATAAGGCTAATTGTAGAAAGTATAGGGTATAAAGTTATAAATGAGGGGTAGGACAAGTGAAAAAATAAATGATGTGAAGAAGTTCAAGCTAGAAAATAGCTCTGACAGATTTTATAACTGACATTTCTAATTAAGATAACGATGATATATTGGTTTCCAATTAAATATAATCTTGAATCATGCGTAGCGCAATTTTTTAAGAACAATAAAAAAGGTTCACGTAAAAAATTTATACTAAAAGAGGGAATACTTATTGTAGTATTTTATTTGACAATAAATGTCCCAATTAGATCATATGTAGTGCAGTTCTTTAAGAACAATAAAAAATGTTAACGTAAAATAATATTAAATAATATATGCTAAATTTTTTTTAACATTTTCGAAATATATCAAATAAAAATTGTCCGCACATTGAGCGGGCACTGCTGCTAGTTTGATTAATTAGCGAAATAGCTAATTTACAAAACTAACTATCAGATTCTAGTTATATAGAACGTTGCACAGTTTGAGCCACATAAAATCTTGAGAATTAAAAAAAAAACAGAAACAGAGGAGACGGGTCTCCTTCTCCGTCTGCCAAATTGAGATCCGCTGCCGCGCAACACGTTGTGTCGCGCGGTATGCTGGTCGTTTGATTAAGATCCAATGGACAAGGGAGTTCCGTGCATGTAACCTAAATTGGTAGGCCCGTAAAAAATGAACCGTCCGATCAAGATCAGACGGCTCGTAGTACACCGCGTGTCGCGCAACAGCGAATCCGGATGGATTGCCGTCTGCCTTGTCTCTCTTTCTGATATGGCTCTCTTTTTCTCCGCTCATTCAATGTGCTTTGAGCCCAAGAGAGCGTGGCGCTCCTCTTGTCTTGATGTCGTGCCGTGGTTGGGTGAATTCGTGGCTGCCTCTGAGTAGCCCACTCAAAGGATGGCACCTCACTCCTTGAGTATCACGAGGGAACCTCATCTTCTCCTCGTGCTTGTTACAGCTGTTAAGGCCATCAATGCAAAGACGACGTGGCTCTCTCCTTCCTTGGCACCTGCTCTCTCTCTGTCTTCTTTCTCCTCTTTGGCTTTTGTCTCGAGGTACTTTCTATTAAACAGAAACTTAATTGGGATTTTTGTGTGCTTGCTTTGGGTTTGAAATTGGAGGTAGAGAGAGGGAATTAAGGCGCCAGGAAGGTAACTTCTATCGAATTCTTGATTAATTTACCTAATTATTCCTTGATGCCCGTTGAATTTGCATTGAACTTGTTTGATTTTTAAAGAGTGGATAGGTGTATGGACTTGTTCCTATTTCTGATTGGAATAGCTTTAATCCTAGTCTTGATTTTGCTTGAAAGCTTGAGGCATTTGAATTCCTCTCGAGAGTAAGGTATATTACATCTATTGAACTGATTTTTGCTTTAGGAATTAGTTTAATCTCTAGTGCTGATTTATGTGATAAATGTGCAATTCTGTGAATGGCTATGTGTTGATAGTGATGCTTGTATAATGTTCCTGTGTATGCTTGTAACTGTCTCTTGGGGACAATTCTGTGACTATTGTGATGATTGTTATCAATTAGGCACTATGGAGTGTAGTTGCATTCATTTAGCAATGCATAAGTGATATGAATGTGTTACCATAAATGTATCTGTGTTATCTAGTATAATTACTCAGTTGTTGAGTTAGATATGAATGATAGTTATTGCATGAGTCTCAAATATGTACGTCAGAGGTAAACTTAAATGGTAATTATGTTGCCTTTGGTTTAGGTAAACTATTAGACAATAAGAGAAAATGTCATGGTTTGTAGTATGTAAGCAACTTAGCATCCATCACTGTTATGAGTTTCATAGTTAGATTGCACATGCATGACATGATTAAGTCAGTTGATGGTGTACTAGAGTTCTATCAAGTGCTATATTGCAATTGTGTGAGTAATTAAGTATCTGTATTGAGAATTGGAACTTTATATGCATTTTCAGTATACCTGTCATGTAGAATTTGCATGGCAGAAGTTATTGAGATTTGAGTTTCATTTTCTGGTATACATGTTGGATTTAGAACTTGTTGCGCATTTTCAGTAAGCATGTGTTGTGAAATCATGCATGGCAGAGGCTATTAAGGCTTAAATTGCATTATAGTTACATGTGTATGCTTGAATCTTGGTTCTGTTGCATTTTCGTGCATTCATATCGAGGATAATGTATTTTTACATGCATTAGTAGTGGAAATACTACACTTGTGAGGAATATATATAGCTTACTTTGGTTATAGTGGTGTTAGGATGAATATTGAGGTGAAAACAGGCTAACCATACTTTGGTACCAGTTATAGTGGTGTTATGTTGTTTGGTACCTTTCTGGTACACTGTCGAATACCTAAGGTTAATTAAAGCTATATATTCATCCTAACACCACTATAACCAATTAATATTATTCTAAATTTCGATGGTCGGATTCTCGGAGAATGATGAGATTAAGTCTGCTAATTGAACAAATACCGTGGCAAATATAATATACAGATTATTCTGATCCCACAAATTACAAAGCTAATTTTATTTCTCTGAGTTTAGTTACTTATTTTTGTACTTTTGGATATACTGTATATCGTTGCTTCATATGTGTAATTACCATGTATAATCTAATCTTTTTGAATAAATAACATGAGAAAGTTTAATATGCACTATAGTGCATGACATTCCGTGCACCACAGACTTTTTCGGGGATATTTTTGTAAATTGACAAATCTAATTTAACCAATCTAATCTAAATAATGAAATCTCATAGCAAACCAAAATTTTGTAATTTTTGAGATTTTATTACTATTTTTTTCAAATTTTTTAAAATATGTCATTTTTGGAATGTTAAAAATACTACAACATTTCAAAAATGGCATGTTTTAAAAAATTATAAAAAAATATTAATAAAATATCAAAATTATAAAATTTGGTTTGCTATGAGATTTCAATATGTATATTAGATTGGTTAAATTAGATTTGTCAATTTATAAAAATACTCGAAAAAGTTCGCAGTGCACGGAATGCCCTATGCAATATGGTGCATATTAAACATTCTCTAAATAACATATGAATCATAATACAGACAGTATAAAGATTTTAAATGTAGATTATCGTGATGAAATTACATAGCATGAATCTAGAAACGATTGAAATGCTCAAATAATACTCATAATTGCATTATTTCACTTTATCTGCGTAATTACCATGTATAATTCAAACTTTTTGAATAAAAAAATATGAATCTTAGTCTCGACAGTATATAGAGATTAAATGTAGATTATTATGATAAAAATGACTTAGAATGAATCCAGAAATGATTGAAATCCTCAAATGATACTCAAAATTGCAGTATTTGTACTTTATATGCGTATTTACCATGTATAATCCAATCTTTTTAAATAAAGAACATATGAATCATAATACAGACAGTACAAAGATTTTAAATATAGATTATTGTGATGAAAATTACATAGTATGAATCCAGAAACGATTCAAACGCTCAAATGATACTCAGAATTGCATTATTAGCACTTTATATGCGTAATTACCATGTATAATCCAAACTTTTTTAATAAACAAGATATGAATCTTAGTCCCGACAGTATAATGAGTTTAAATGTACATTATTGTGATGAAATGACTTAAAATGAATCCAGAAATGATAGAAATGCTCAACTGATACTCAGAATTGCATTATTGACACTTTATATGCGTAATTACAAATTATAATCCAATATTTTTTAATAAACAAGATATGAATCTTTTTGTGGATAGTACAAAGAGTTTAAATGTAGATTCAAATGACTTAGTATGAATCCATAAACGATTGAAATGCACAAATAATACTCAAATTTGCATTATTTGAATTTTATATGCTTAATTACCATGTATAATCCAATCTTTTCGAATAAACAAGATATGAATGATATTCAAGGCAATATACAGAGATTAAATTTATATTATTGTGATGAAATGGCTTAGAATGAATACTTAAACAATTAAAATACTCAATGATACTCAGAATTGCATTATTTGCATTTTATATGCGTAATTACCATGTATAAACCAATCTTTTTGAATAAACAAGATATGAATCATATTCAAGACAATATATAGAGATTAAATCTATATTACTGTGATGAAATGAATTAGAATGAATCCAGAAACAATTGAAATGCTCAATGATACTCAGAATTGCATTATTTGCACTATATATGCGTAATGACCATGTATAATCCAATATTTTTGAATAAACAATATATGAATCATATTCTAGACAGTATGAAAAGTTTAAATGTATATTATATAGTGATCAACTGACTTAGAATGAATCCCAAAACTATTGAAATACTCAAACGGTTCTCAAAATTATATTATTTGCACTTTATATGCGTAATCACCATGTATAATTCATTATTCTTGAACAAATATTATACAAATCATATTCTAGACAGTATAATAGGATTAATGTAGATTATTGCGATGAAATAACTTAGAATGAATCCAGAAACGATTGAAATGCTCAAACGGTGCTCAGACTTGCATTATTTCCGTTTTATATATGTAATTACCATGTATAATCTAATCTTTTTGGATTAATAACATATAAATCATATTCTAGACAATATAATGAATTTAAATGTAGATTATTATGTTCAAAATAACTTAGAATGAATCCATAAACGATTGAAATTCTGAAACAGTGCTCAGAATTTTATTATTCAAACTTTATAAGCGTAATTACCATGTATAATCTAATATTTTTGAACAAATAATATATATGAATAATATACTAGATAGTATAAAAAGTTTAATGTATATTATTGTGATCAAATGATTTATAATGAATTCAGAAACAATTGAAATGCTCAAACAGTGCTCAGAATTGCATTATTTGCACTATATATGCGTAATTGCAATGTATAATTTAATCTTTTTAAATAAACAAATGATGAATCATATTCTAGAAAATATAAAGGGTTTAAATGTAGATTGATGAAATGACTTAGTATGAATCCCGAAACGAATGAAATGCTCAAATAATACTCAGAATTGCATTATTTGCACTTTATATGCGTAATTACCATGTATAATCCAATCTTTTTTAATAAACAAGATGTGAATAATATTCTAGACAGTATGAAAAGTTTAAATGTATATTATAGTGATGAAATGACTTATAATGTATCCAGAAACGGTTGATATGCTCAGATGATACTCAGAATTGCATTATTTGCACTTTATATGTGTAATTACCATGTATAATCTAATCTTTTTGAATAAACAAGATATGAATCATATTCAAGACAATATCTAGAGATTAATTGTATATTATTGTGATGAAATGACTAAGAATGAATACTTAGGCAATTGAAATGCTCAATGATACTCAGAATTGCATAATTTTCATTTTATATGTGTAATTACCATGTATAAACCAATCATTTTTAGTAAACAAGATATTAATCATATTCCATACAGTATAATGAGTTTAAATGTAGATTATTGTGATGAAATGACATAGAATGAATCCAGAAACGATTGAAATGCTCAAATGATACTCTGAATTGCATTATTTAAACTTTATATGCGTAATTACCATGTATAATCCATTTTATTTGAATAAACAAGCTATGAATCTTATTCTGGACATTATAAAGAGTTTAAATGTAGATTATTATGATGAAATAACTTAGAATGAATCCAGAAACGATTGAAATGCTCAAACGGTGCTCAGACTTGCATTATTTCCGTTTTATATATGTAATTACCATGTATAATCCAATCTTTTTGGATTAATAACATATAAATCATATTCTAGACAGTATAATGAATTTAAATGTAGATTATTATGTTCAAAATAACTTAGAATGAATCCATAAACGATTGAAATTCTGAAACAGTGCTCAGAATTTTATTATTCAAACTTTATAAGCGTAATTACCGTGTATAATCTAATATTTTTGAACAAATAATATACGAATAATATACTAGATATTATAAAAAGTTTAATGTATATTATTGTGATCAAATGATTTATAATGAATTCAGAAACAATTGAAATGCTCAAACAGTGCTCAGAATTGCATTATTTGCACTATATATGTGTAATTGCAGTGTATAATTTAATCTTTTTAAATAAACAAATGATGAATCATATTCTAGAAAATATAAAGGGTTTAAATGTAGATTGATGAAATGACTTAGTATGAATCCCGAAACGAATGAAATGCTCAAATAATACTCAGAATTGCATTATTTGCACTTTATATGCGTAATTACCATGTATAATCCAATCTTTTTTTAATAAACAAGATATGAATAATATTCTAGACAGTATGAAAAGTTTAAATGTATATTATAGTGATGAAATGACTTATAATGTATCCAGAAACGGTTGATATGCTCAGATGATACTCAGAATTGCATTATTTGCACTTTATATGTGTAATTACCATGTATAATCTAATCTTTTTGAATAAACAAGATATGAATCATATTCAAGACAATATCTAGAGATTAATTGTATATTATTGTGATGAAATGACTAAGAATGAATACTTAGGCAATTGAAATGCTCAATGATACTCAGATTTGCATAATTTTCATTTTATATGTGTAATTGCCATGTATAAACCAATCATTTTGAGTAAACAAGATATTAATCATATTCCATACAGTATAATGAGTTTAAATGTAGATTATTGTGATGAAATGACATAGAATGAATCCAGAAACGATTGAAATGCTCAAATGATACTCTGAATTGCATTATTTAAACTTTATATGCGTAATTACCATGTATAATCCATTTTATTTGAATAAACAAGCTATGAATCTTAGTCTGGAGATTATAAAAAGTTTAAATGTAGATTATTATGATGAAATAACTTAGAATTAATCTAGAAACGATTCAAATGCTCAAATGATACTCAGAATTGTATTATTTGTACTTTATATGTGTAATTACCATGTATAAACCAACTTTTTTGAATAAACAAGGTTTAATCTAATTTCAGACAGTATAATGATTTTAAATATAGATTACTGTGTTGAAATGACTTAAAATGAATCCAGAAACAATTAAAATGCTCAACGATACTCAGAATTGCATAATTACACTATATATGCGTAATTACCATGTATAAACCAACCTTTTTGAATAAATAAGAAATTAATCATATTCCATACAGTGTAATGAGTATAAATGTAGATTATTGTGATGAAATGACTTAGAATGATTCCAGAAACAATTGAAATGCTCAACTGATACTCTGAATTGCATTATTTTCACTTGATATGTATAATTACCATTTATAATCCAATCTTTTTGAATAAACAAGATATGAATCTTACTTTGGACAGTATAAAGAGTTTAAATGTAGATTATTGTGATGAAATAACTTAGTATGAATCCATAAACGACTGAAATGCTCAAGTAATACTCAGAATTGCATTATTTGCAATTTGTATGCATAATTATCATCTATAATCCAATATTTTTTAATAATCAAGATATGAATTATATTCAAGACAATATATGGAGATTAAATATAGATTGTTGTAATGAACTTAGAATGAATCCTTAGACAATTGAAATGCTCAATGCACTCAGAATTGTATTATTTGCACTTTATTTGCTTAATTACCATGTATAAACCATTATTTTTTAATAAATAAAATATTAATCATATTCCAGACAGTATAAAGAGTTTAAATGTAGATTATTGTGATGAAATAACTTAGAATGAACCTAGAAACGATTGAAATGTTCAAATGATGCTCAAAATTGCTTTATTTGCAATTTATATGCGTAATTACCATGTATAATTCAATATTTTTGAATATAGAAGATATGAATAGTGTAGACTAGGGGTGAGCAAAAAACTCGTAACTCGTGAGTTACTCGAACTCGACTCGAAAAAAACTCGATGAAAACTCGAGTTAGAAGAACTCGAGTTATAACAACTCGAGTTATGCCAACTCGTTAATTTTACGAGCCGAGTTCGAGTTGGGCCCAACTCGACTCGGCTCAACTCGAGTCAGAATATACTGGCTGCAAAAAAAATAAAATGTTATCTTATTAATATACAGCCCAATAATTTTACTGATTTGCAACATAATAATTCGTTCACTAAGACGACTAGTACCTCAACACCATCATGACTGCTCCTCTTTTTCTATTTTCGAGCAAAATTCTAAGACGACTTGTACCTCAACACCTTCTCACGAGCTCGTTGCCGAGTCACGAGTTGGCTCGAGTTAAAATGAGCCGAGTTCGAGTTAGCTCGAATAGCTCGGAACTGCTTTGCTGTCGAGTCACGAGTTGACTCGAGTTGTGACGAGTTCGAGTTCGAGTTGAGGCTAACTCGCTCGAACTCGGCTCGTATACAGCCCTAGTGTAGACAGTATAAAGAATTTAAATGTTGATTATTTTGATGAAATGACTAAGAATGAATCCAGAAACGATTGAAAAGCCCAAACGGTGGTCAGAATTGCATTATTTGCACTTTATATAAGTAATCACCATGTATAATCCAATCCTTTTGAATAAATAACATACGAATCATAATCTTGACAGTATAAAGACATTAAACGAGGATTACTATGATCAAATGACTTAGAAAAAATCCAGAAACAATTGAAAGGCTCAAACGGTGCTCAGAATTGCATTGTTTGTGATTACTATGCGTTATTACATTGTATAATTCAATATTTTTGAACAAATAACATAGGAATCATATTCTGGACAGTATAAAGAATTTAAATGTATATTATTGTGATCAAATGACTTAGAATGAATCCGAAAACTATTGAAATGCTCAAACGGTTCTCAAAATTATATTATTTGCACTTTTATATGCGTAATTACCATGTAAAATTCATTATTTTTGAACAAATATCATACAGATCATATTCTAGACAGTATAATGAGTTTAAATGCAGATTATTGTGATGAAATAACTTAGAATGAATCCAGAAACGATTGAAATGCTGAAACGGTGCTCAGAATTTCATTATTCGAACTTTATATGCGTAATTACCATATATAATCCAATATTTTTGAACAAATAACATACGAATAATATTTTAGATAGTATAAAAAGTTTAAATATATATTATTGTGATCAAATGATTTATAATGAATTCAGAAACAATTGAAATGATCAAACGGTGCTCAGAATTGCATTATTTGCACTATATCTGCGTAATTACCATGTATAATCCAATCTTTCTGAAATAATTACACAGGAATCATTTTCTAGACAGTATAAAGAGTTCAAATGTGGATTATTGTGATCAAAATACTTAGAATGAATTCAGAAAAGATTGAAATGCTCAAACGGTGCTCAGAATTGCATTATTTGCACTTTATATGCGTAATTACCATGTATAGTACAATATTTTTTAATAAATAACATATGAATCATATTCTAGACAGTATAAAGAGTAAAAATGTAGATTATTATAATCAAACGACTTCAAATTAATCAAGAAACGATTGAACTGCTCAAACGATGCTCAGAGTTGCATTATTTATAAGTTATATGCGTAATTACCATGTATAATCCAATCGTTTTGGATAAATAACATATGAATCATATTCTAGACAATATAAAGAATTTATAATGTAGATTAGTGTGATCAAATTACTTAGAATCAATCCATAAACGATTGAAATGCTCCAACGATTCTCAGAATAGCTTTATTTGCGAATTATCAGCGTAATTACCGCGTAAATTACAATTTTTTTGAATAAATAACATATGAATCATATGCTAGACAATATAAAGAGTTTAAATGTAGATTATTGTGTTCATGATAACTTAGAATGAATCTAGAAACGATTGAAATGCTGAAACGGTGCTCAGAGTTACATTACTTGAATTTTATATGAGTAATTACCATGTGTAATCCAATATTTTTGAATAAATAACATACGAATAATATTCTATATAGTATAAAGAGTTTAAATATATATTATTGTGATCAAATGACTTATAATGAACTCAGAAACAATTGAAATGCTCAAACTGTGCTCAAATTGCATTATTTGCTCTATATCTGTGTAATTACCATGTATAATCTAATCTTTTTGAAAAAAATTGCTCAGGAATAATTTTCTAGACAGTATAAAGAGTTCAAATGTGGATTATTGTGATCAATGCATTCAGAAAAGATTGAAATGCTCAAACGGTGCTCAGAATTGCATTATTTGCAATTTATATGCTTAATTATCATGTATAATCCAATCTTTTTGAATAAATAGCATATGAATAATATTGTAGACAGTATAAAGAGTTAAAATGTAGATTATTATGATCAAACGACTTCGAATTAATCAAGAAACGATTGAACTGCTCAAACGATGCTCATAGTTGCATTATTTGCACTTTATATGCGTAATTACCATGTATAATCCAATATTTTTGGATAAATAACATATGAATCATATTCTAGAAAGTATAAAGAGTTTATAATGTCGATTATTGTGATCAAATGACTTTGAATCAATGCATAAACGATTGAAATGCTCCAACGATGCTCAGAATGACACTATTTGCGAATTATATGCATAATTACCATGTATAATACAATATTTTGAATAAATAACATATGAATCATATTTTAGACAGTATAAAGAGTTTAAATGTAAATTATTGTGTTCAAAATAACTTAGAATGAATACAGAAACGATTGAAATGCTGAAACGGTGCTAAAAATTTCATTATTTGCACTTTACATGCGTAATTACCATGTATAAAACATTCTTTTTGAATAAACAAGATATTAATAATATTTCAGACAGTATAAAGAGTTTAAATGTAGATTATAGTGATCAAATGACTTATAATGAATCCAGGAACAATGGAAATGCTCAAAAGGTGCTTAGAATTTCATTATTTGCAATATATATACGTAATTATCATGTATAATCTAATCTTTTTGAAGAAATTACACACGGATCATTTTCTAGACAGTATAAAGAGTTCAAATGTGGATTATTATATTGAAATTACTTAGAATGAATCCAGAAAAGATTCAAATGCTCAAATTGTGCTCTGAATTGCATTATTTGCAAAGATATGTGTAATTTCCATGTATAATCCTATCTTTTTGTATAAATAACATATGAATCAGATTCTAGACAATATAATGAGTTAAATTGTAGATTAATATGATCAAACGACTTCGAATGAATACAGAAACGATTGAAATGCTCAAACGATGCTCAGAGTTGCATTATTTGTAGTTTATATGCGTAATTACCATGTATAATCAATCTTTTTGGATAAATAACATATGAATCATATTCTAGACAGTATAAATAGTTTATAATGTAGATTATTGTGATCAAATGACTTAGAATCAATCCATAAACGATTGAAATTCTCTAACGATGCTCAAAATGGCATTATTTGCGATTTATATGCATAATTTCTGTGTATAATCTAATATTTTTGAATATATAACATATGAATCATATTCTAGACAACATAAATAGTTTAAATGTAGATTATTCTGTTCAAAGTAACTTAGAATGAATCCAGAAACAATTGAAAGGCTCAAACGGTGCTCAGAATTGCATTGTTTGAGATTTCTATGCTTAATTACCATGTATAATTCAATATTTTTGAACAAATAACATAGGAATTATATTCTGGACAGTATAAAGAATTTAAATGTACATTATTGTGATCAAATGACTTAGAATGAATCCAGAAACTATTGAAATGCTCAAACGGATCTCAAAATTATATTATTTGCACTTTATATGTGTAATTACCATGTATAATCCATTCTTTTTAAAGAAATAATATACGAATCGTATTCCAGACAATATAGTGAGTTTAAATGTAGATTATTGTGATGAAATGACATAGAATGAATCCAGAAACGATTGAAATGCTCAAACGGTGGTCAGAATTGCATTATTTATTTTTGAATTAATAACGTATGAATCATATTCTAGACAGTATAATGAATTTAAATGTAGATTATTGTGTTCAAAATAACTTAGAATGAATCCAGAAACGATTGAAATGCTGAAACGGTGCTTAGATTTTAATTATTTGAATTTTATATGCGTAATTACCATGTATAATCTAATATTTTTGAATAAATAAAAGACGAATAATATTCTAAATAGTATAAAGAGTTTAAATGTAGATTATTGTGATCAAATGACTCATAATGAATCCAAAAATGATTCAAGTGCTCAAACGATGCTCAGAATTACATTATTTGCACTATATCTACGTAATTACCATGTATAATTTAATCTTTTTGGAAAAATTACACAGAAATCATTTTTAGACACTATAAAGAGTTCAAATTCGGATTATTGTGATCAAATTACTTAGAATGAATCCAGAAGAGATTCAAATGCTCAAACGGTGCTTAGAATTGAATTCTTTGCACTTTATATGCGTAATAACCATGTATAATCCAATCTTTTTGAATAAATAACATATGAATCATATTCTAGATAGTATAAAGAGTTAAAATATAGATTATTATGATAAAACAATTTCAAATGAATCCAGAAACGATTGAAATGCTCAAACGATGCTCAGAGTTGAATTATTCGCACTTTATATGTGTAATTACCATGTATAATCCAATCTTTTTAGATAAATAACATATGAGTAATATTGTAGACAGTATAAAGAGTTTATAATGTAGATTATTGTGATCAATCAATCAATAAACGATTGAAATGTTCAAATATTACTCATAATTGCATTATTTGCACTTTATATGCGTAATTACCATGTATAATCCAATCTTTTTGAATAAACAAGATATGAATCATATTCAAGACAATAAATAGAGATTATATGTATATTATTATGATGAAATAACTTAGAATGAATACTTAAGCAATTGAAATGCTCAATGATAATCAGAATTGCATAATTTGCACTTTATATGCGTTTACCATATATAAACCAATCATTTTGAATAAACAATATATTAAGCATTTTCCATACAGTATAATGAGTTTAAATGTACATTATTGTAATGAAATGACTTAGAATGAATCCAGAAACGATTGAAATGCTCAAATGATAATCAGAATTGCATTAATTGCACTTTATATGCGTAATTACCTTGTATAATCCAAATTATTTAAATAAACAAGATATGAATCTAAGTATGGACATTATAGAGAGTTTAAATGTAGATTATTATGATGAAATAACTTTGAATTAATCTAGAAACGATTCAAACGCTCAAATGATTCTCAGAATTGCATTATTTGCTGTTTATATGCGTAATTACCATGTATAAACCAACCTTTTTGAATAAACAAGATATTAATCATATTTCGGACAGTATAATGAGTTTAAATGTAGAATACTGTGATGAAATGACTTAAAATGAATCCAGAAACAATTGAAATGCTCAATGATACTCAGAATTGCATTATTTTTCACTTGATATGCATAATTACCAATTATTATCCAATCCTTTTGAATAAACAAGATAGGAATCTTAGTATGGACTGTATAAAGAGTTTAAATTAGATTATTGTGATGAAATGACTTAGAATGAATCCAGAAACAATTGAAATGCTCAAATGATACTCATAATTGCATGATTTGTGTTTTATACGCGTAATTACCATGTATAATCCAATCTTTTTGAATAAACAACATATGAATCATATTCTATATAATATAATGTGTTTAAATATAGATTATTGTGACATAATGATTTAGAATGAATCCAAAAATAATTGAAATGCTCAAATGATATTACTTACATTTTATATGCATAATGTGATACCCAGTATTTTAGAGTTTTAATTTTTTTCATGTTTGATTGTTGGTTTTATGTTAGTATTTTAGTATGGTATAAATATTATGCTGTGTACTAAAACTATGGCAAAAGTTTTATAAGTTATTGTTAGAGTTCTAGGTTTTCTAAGGCTCAAATCTGAAATTTTAGTGGTACCTCTAAAATTAACAAAAATTAAGGGGTTATTTTGCAAAATTCGACCCCACTCTTTTTACTCTAAACCCCTCGGCAGGACCCTCTTTCTCTTCTTCTTCTTCCCACTTTCTGTTAATACAAATTCAATACAACAAAATCATAATTAGCTACCAGATTCGTGCCGGCAAAAAAGGGTGATAATACTTTAGTAAGAGTGTCGTTTAGCATATATAGCTCTCAAATTAATACGTTGTATTGATATAATATCATATTTGACTTTGTCTTTAACGACAAGATATTTAATGTTGATCCATTAGACAGTCGCTTGATTTGTTGTTTTTAAAACATAAAATTGCATTCCCTAAATAAGATAAGTGACCTCACAATATGGCACAAAAATTCTGCTTGCATAGTGGTCATTATAGACTGCTTATCACTCTTCCATAAATTAATCATCATATATACAAGCACAAATAAATAACTTGATGTGAATTTCTTATTGACTAATAAAATATCATCCACGTACAAAATGAGAATGATAAATTACTCCCACTAACCCTGAGATATATACATTGATTTATAATATTTTCTTTAAATCCAAACTTGATATCATCAAATTTGAGATTAATTTAGCAAAATTAGTATTTCATCATCGCTGCCTTAATTGATAATTGCAGCAGAATCTTTTCATAATGTCTGGTTTAATTTCAAAATACCAAGACAAATCTCAATTGGTTCTTTTCAAGTTGGAATAATTAGTTTTATTCAATGCTGCAAAATTCAAGAAAAATAAAGTGGTTAATAGTCGACTAATATTCACATAGCATAATAAAATTAAACTGAAATGAATGATAAAAACGCCAAATAATATTTCAGTTTTAACATAAAGTTCTTCACATTTTCAATTTATATCACCGTTGGGCAGAAAATAAATTGAAGATAATGAGATAATTCTATTTAATAAACTATAATGTCAATTAAAGCTGTTCAAGTTGACATTCTTAATGTTTATCAAATATAAACATTATAGTGATATATAAACTAAAATACCACAAATAACATAATAGAATTAAACAACTCTAAAAGGAATAATAATTCATGAATAATTTGAACCATATTAAGTTACTTTTAATAATTTGATCATTATCAATTTTAACAACTTTAACTGTAATTATCATTTTATTAAAAGAAAGTATGTGATATCTTTTTGTTTACGTATCACAATAAAGTTTTACATTTAATAAATTATGAATGCCAATTCTACCAACTTTAATTGTCATTAAATTTATTAAGTCGAATTTCACTTATGATTCAATTTTAATAATATTAATTATTTATTAAGTGGCCAATATAATTTAATTTGAACCAAGTTCATTTATGAAATATAATTAAATGGTGCATTGATTTTGATGGAAAATCAATGGACCAGATTTATTCAGATTTGATCCCTTCAATTACCTTAGTTTTTATTCTGAAATTTTATTAGAACGTGGCACCTTTTCCCATTTTTCCGCCCATAAAGAAAACAAGAAATTTCAGAAAAAGAAAACGCCATTCTGCCATCATTTTGGACTAAGGAAATTGGAGAAGATCAAATTTCCGCATCAAGATGTCTTCTCTACAGTCCTGTAAGTTTCTTATTATGATTTACTGATTTTATATGAAATACGTTGATTCTAAGATATTAATTAGAAATATTATTATGAATTAATATTTTACGTCTATCACTTGGTATACTCAATTTGTAAGTTTTATACTCAAGATATGATTTACGGATCCTGAAAATTGTGTTTTTATTTCTAAACATATTAAATTAATGATTACGTCTATCATTTTCTTCTCTACTGAAAATTTTTTATTCTCTTCTCTCTAAACCCTCCAAGAGACCTTAGAAAACCCTCCACGAAAAATACTTAAAATCATTCTAAAATATGGCAAAAATCAGAATTGAAGAGAGGAAGGCAATGAGAGTACATGCAACCCATCTATTTTCGGATTTGAGTGCTTATTGGTTAGTATTTCTTTGAACCTTGAATCATTTGGGTTTGAGAAATTTCTGAAATTTGGAGCTTGAGTCAGGTTTAAATTAAGGTTTTCTATTGGATTTAGTTGCATGCAAAACACTAGTAGTTATATTTAGCATTGTACTTTATATTTTCTGGAATTTTGGTTCCATGCAAGAGGTATTTTTGTTCTAAAATTAATTTCTGAACTTTTTAGTAATTTTCTGAAGATTTTGTTTAAATAGGGGTTTAAAATAGAGTTTTATGTTAGGTTTAGTTGCATGCAAGATAATATTAAGTGCATTTAGTATTTTATTCGATTTTTGTGTGATTTTGGTCATGCATGAACTAAGTTCGAGTTTAAAACGAATTTCTGAAATTGTTTAATTGATTTGTGCATTAAACCAGATTTCAAAAGGGGGTATAGTTGCATACAAAGTACATTTGCTAAACATTTGCTAAAGTACATTTGTTAAGTAATGCATGTTAATTTTGATGACTTGTAGAGTTGCATGGAGTTCTTTTAATGATGTTTCAACTTATTTAGCTTTAAAGCTTTAGATATGAAGTTTGAACAAAATTTGACATGTTTCAGGATTTTTTTTCGTTAATGACATTTTAAAAGTGTTTCTTAATGGTTTACTGATTTGGTTATTTAAGTCAAAGGTTAAATTTCTTATTTGAATGTTCTATAGTTTGTTCAAATAAATTTCTGTTAGTTTCAACGATACAAGTGTCTAATCAAGATGACTAAACAATTCTTGAATTAATCCTTTAATTATGTGTATTAGTATTTCTGAAATTTTGGTTGCATGCAAAAGGGTTTGGCTCTAAAACGAATTTCTGAATTTCTAAGTAATTATTGAGTATTAGGTAACCAAAAATGGATGGTAATTGCAACCAAAGTGTAATACTAAAAGTTTAGTACCAAAATCAAACTAAAACACCACAAGACTAGTTCATTTTTTTGGCATTAGAAAGAATTCTGTTTTGTATAGTCTAGATGATTGAGGATAGTCTGGAGATGATCCTCTCTCAATTTTGAATATCTTTTGTATAGTCTAGATGATTGAAGATAGTTTGGAGATGATTCTCTCTCAATTCTGGATATCAATTGTATAGTCTAGATGATATGTGCTGTTTTGGATTGATTTCAAGTCTGGTTCTTTGGTCCTAATGGTAATTAATTAGGGTCAAACCCTAACCTTACCACATGCTCTTAGAGTTATTTTAAAGTGCTTTGAGCTATGTTTCATCTCAAATTTGCTTTGTATTTATTTATTGTTTGTTTGGTTTATTTGAATAAATACTTAGACATAGACTTTGTTTGTTAGACTTGGATAAACGCATCAGATCACGAAGAAACCGATACAATGGAGCACTATGATTGTTTGTCTATAATTGATGTTGTTTGCTGCTTGCTTGATTTCTAAAGAAGTGCTTTTGCTTTCAGGTGCGGATGCACACAAACTCTGATTTACATTTTATTAACTTAACTATGGCATTTGCATCATGTTAAATTACTCATTCATTGCACGCATATTTGTATCTGCTCAACACTTGGTTCATTTCTTTCTCAGATGTATGAATTAGTTAAAGTTAAGCCTTGCGGGAGCATAGGTTGTAAAATGCGCTTGCGGCGACTGTGGCATACCCGGTTTTGGGGTGTCACACATAATTACCTTGTATAATCAAATCTTTTTAAATAAACAAGATATCAATCATATTATAGACAATATAAATATGTTAAATGTAAATTATTGTGATGAAATGAGTTTGAATGATTCAAAAAACGTTCGAAATGCTCATATCATACTTAGAATTGTATTATTTGCACTTTATATGCGTAATTACCATGTATAATCCAATCTTTTTGAATAAACAAAATGTGAATCTTAGTCTAGACAATAAAAAAGAGTTTAAATGTAGATTATTGTGATAAAATGACTTAGAATGAATCCATAAACAATTGAAATACTCAAATGATACTTATAATTGCATCATTTGCACTTTATATGCGTAATTACCATATATAATCCAATCTTTTGAATAAAAAAGATATGAATATTAGTCTTGACAGTAAAAAGAGTTTAAATGTAGATTATTGTGGTGAAATGACTTAGAATGAATCTAGAAACAATAGAAATGCTCAAATAATACTTAGATTGCATTATTTGCAATTTATATGCGTAATTACCATGTATAATCCAATCTTTTTGAATAAACAAGATATGAATCTTAGTCTAGACATTATAAAGAGTTTAAATATAGATTATTGTGATGAAATGAATTAGAATGAATCCATAAACGATTGGAATGCTCAAATCATACTCAAAATTGCATTATTTGCACTTTATATGAGTGTTTACCGTTTATAATCCAATGTTTTTTAATATGAATCATATTCTAGATTGTATATAGAGATTAAATATAGATTATTGTGATGAAATGACTTAGAATGAATCAGAAATGATTGAAATGCTCAAATGATACTCAAAATTGCATTATTTACAATTTATATGCGTAATTACCATGCATAATCCAATCTTTTTTGAATAAATAAGATATGAATCATATTTTGGACAGTATAAAGAGTTTAGAAGTAGATAATTGTGATGAAATGATTTAGAATTAATCCAGAAACGTTTGAAATATTCAAATGATACTCATACCTGCATTATTTGCACTTTATATTCGTAGTTACCATGTATAATCTAATCTTTTGAGCATTTGAGCAATGTGAGCATTTCAATCATTTTTGGATTCATTCTAAGTCATTTCATCACAATAATCTACATTTAAATTCTTACAAATGAAAAGTCATTGAACTCATATAGATTTTTTATCTTTTCGAAATAAGAAGTGATGAAAAAATAATATTTTATTTCTTTTAATCATATAATTCTATCGTATGCTAAATTTGTGACTTATAACTCATTTAGTAATTAATTACAGATCAAAAAAATTAATTTGTTTTTTTTCTTCTCAATTGCTTGATGGACAATGTGGCTTTCACATTGCACCAATTTTGATGCATGCATGTCAAATATTGCACAACATATCTGTAGTTCTATTTTTTTTTAGTAAATATTATAGTAGTTGTCATCGTTGTGGAATTAATTTCTTATAAATATATTTTATCCTTCCCAAACAGATCCTTGCATTCGAAGTAACTATATTCATTCAGTTTTTAAATCAGGGGCTCTTTATTCGGCCAATTTTTTCTTTAAAAGTTCAAAATAGTCGAGTGGAACAGCTCATCTGTTATAAAAATATAAATATCCTTTTTTTTTCATTTTAAAATGTAACAACATCCTTAAGCATGAAGTTTGTCACGCGGGCACCACCCTAAATTAGAACCAGTCATCTTTCAAATGTTTTTTATATATATCTCGTGCATTTTTGTATTTCTCATGGGTGCGTTTGGATCGTTGGAAAAAATAAGAAGAAGAAGGAAGAAGAAGAAAAAAAATTATAAAGAATTCAAACTCTTCACAAAGTTACACACTTTCCAATACTTCTTCCCACTTCTTCCCTTCTTCCCTTCTTCCCACACCTATCCAAACGCACCCCATGATACTATTTCATGTAACAAAGAGTTAATTTCAAAATTTGTAATCCTTATTTCATGAAATAAATCAGTGACGACTGACGAGTCATAAAAACTAGACAGATATAAGCACAAAAATGAGAGTAGACCTACATTTAATCCCATCAAATATCCAAGTCAAAACAAACTTAAATGTTGTTGTGTTTAATTTATTAAATCCGAAAAGAAAACCAAAATAATTTGACAACACTATAATAATTCAAAAGAATGCATTGCATTATTTGCTTTAAATATTTATTTGACAACACTATATCTAGTATTTAAAATATTTAGTAATTGAATTTAACGCACGTCTTTATGTGAAAATAGAGTCCATCTCTCTTTCGCATCCAAAGAAAATTGAACCTGCTATCCTCTATCCTCTAATAATAACTGAACCACTTACCAATAGACTTCGACGTTCACCATATAATGTCATATTTTTAAGTTATTCTGCATTTAGTTTCAATTCATCTGTCTCCAAAGTTAAAAAAACGTCTTTTATCAATTAAAAATTTGTTTATCGATATGTTTAATTTTAAACATATAATTTCTTAAAAAAATTTAAATTGAAGATTAAGTTGTCTTATTCAATATTAAATAAATTATAAAAACCGAAATACTAATTTTTTTTCTCATATATAATGCCGGATAGACAAATAATAAAAAAATTCCTCTCCAGTTCTCCGTTCTTGTGCCTCTATATATATTCCTCGGCGGAGCCCCGTCATTCACCTCCACAATATTTCTCTCTCCAAATATTCTCTCTCAATCAAATCTAAGTGAGAGAGAAAGAATCCTTCAGAGCGAAGCATCGCCTGTAAGTCGCTCTCCTTTCTGTTTCCGTTGTTAAATTGATTTCTCTATCTGGTTCCCCTTGATTTGATTCGAGTCTTTTTAACTTGATTTGAGCAAAATCTAGGTTTTTTTCACCCATTCCAACTTGTTTAGATTACACTGGTGTTTTAAGCGAGATCCGATCTGGTTAGATTGATTTCCTTGTCGTGAATTATACTAAAGGCACCGCCTCGTTTGCTAACCCTCGTTAGATCCACAGATCCGCTAATTTTTTAGACACAAAACCAGTATTTCTCGTGCTTTTGGTTGAATAAATGCGACTAGTTTGAATCTTGTTAGATTAAAATGGATCAGTGGTGATTTGCTCTAAAAACTAGTTTACTTTGTTTTGTGCAGAGTAATCATGGGGCTTACCTTCACAAAGCTGTTCAGTCGCCTCTTTGCAAAGAAGGAGATGAGGATTCTCATGGTTGGGCTCGATGCGGCCGGTAAAACCACCATCCTGTACAAACTGAAGCTCGGTGAGATTGTTACCACCATTCCCACCATTGGTGAGTGCTTCTCTAACCTTGCTTAATCTCATTTAGAATAATACTTGATGCAAGTTACTGATAGTAGAGTATCTTACTACTGATTAGACAAGTGTCGGCTAAGGATTATGGGAATCCAGACTCAAGTTAAAGAGAAATTAGACTGCTTTTCATTTTTACCTTGTTTTAAAGTTGGATATGATGCTGTCCTTGTTGTTTCTGCTAGTGTTAAGGGACCTGGTAGTTCAAGTGAGCTCTTAATTTACATATAAGGAACATTTTCAATTTGAAAGCTTACCTATTCTATGGGGAGGGTCTTTACTAGTTTTACTTACTGTATGTTTAAATGATATGTTCATGTCAGATTCGATAGTTTAACTGTTTAATTGGACAATGTATATAGGTTTCAATGTGGAAACTGTTGAGTACAAGAACATTAGCTTCACAGTTTGGGATGTTGGGGGTCAAGACAAGGTGAGCTTATTACCTATTTGCTGATTATCCTTTTGTAATTCTGTTCTGACAATTTTTGATTGTTTGCACCAACTTGACTTTAGGTCATTTTTAGTTTAGGTGTGTGCATTTTATAAATGGATGAATACATTTTAATTGAACTGGTAATAAAGGCAACTGTCAAATTGACCTAACTGGACTTCCTTATACTAAAAAAAATTTACAGGCTTTCCTACTTGACTGATCTTATATTAAATCCTTGCTGTAACTACCCTATACATTTTGTACACAAAGTTTACTGAAGTTTTGTAACCCCAGCTGATATCACTTTTGTACTCAAAAGTTTAGCTAAGCTCATAGTTAATGTGTCGCATTGATCATGTACGTGCGTTATGGTTGTACATCCATATCATGGATCACTTAATGATCAAAATTCTATACTGGAATTGGATTATGCTGAGCGTTGTATGGTATTATGTTTTCTGTGAAACAGATCAGGCCACTGTGGAGGCACTACTTCCAGAACACCCAAGGCCTAATCTTTGTGGTTGATAGCAATGACAGGGATCGTGTTGTTGAGGCCAGAGATGAACTCCACCGCATGCTAAATGAGGTTTATCTTATAGATACATATTTACAGACCTCTTTCACTCTTC
The DNA here is from genome assembly GCA_028095005.1 of Rhynchospora pubera. Taxonomy (NCBI): domain Eukaryota; kingdom Viridiplantae; phylum Streptophyta; class Magnoliopsida; order Poales; family Cyperaceae; genus Rhynchospora; species Rhynchospora pubera. Next base: position 204,764,846 of record CM051462.1, on the reverse strand, counting down.
AGTTGGAAAGCTATGTCAAATAGAACTAGCTTTATAGAGTTGCTTTCTGTAGACCTTGTAGATGTTGGTGTGCTCTTTGCATGTAGCTACTGCTAATACTTTTTTGTTCTTTAAAATTGGTGACAGGATGAGTTGCGTGATGCTGTGCTCTTGGTATTTGCAAACAAGCAAGATCTCCCAAATGCTATGAATGCTGCTGAGATCACTGACAAGCTTGGTCTCCATTCCCTCCGCCAGCGCCACTGGTATGACAGTTTGTTTTATATGACAGTTAATTATTGTCTGCTCCTTTATGTCTGAATAAAAATCTAATGGTGTTTTGAATATAAACTTGGTACAGGTACATCCAGAGCACCTGTGCTACATCTGGTGAGGGTTTATATGAAGGCCTCGACTGGCTCTCCAGCAACATTGCTAACAAGGTCTCTCTCTCTTGCCCCTGCCTCTCCACCCCCCCCCCCCCCCCCACAATTTTATAAGTGCCTTGGTAATGAACTTTGATAATTTATTTGTTAATACTGAGTTGTTGCCATTTGTATTGCAGGCCTGAAGTCCTTAAGAGTGCTGAAGGCGCAAAATTAGTTTGGTGTTGTGCTTGGGTTTATTAGATATTATCACTATAGATACAGATAACAAACTTGTGTTTTGTGCTTCTGGAAGTGCTCAATCTTTGAGCTAGTCAGAATGTTTTGCCTGCTTTGCTTGGATTGTTGATTACCTTCTTGTATCCTGTTGCCTTTATCCCTTATCCTAGTATAACAGTTGCATTCGCCTGCTTATTCCTTTTTGTTCATGGCTTCTATATGGTTTAGTTGGTTCCTAATGGTTATCTGCTGAAAAAATTAATATTGCCAACATGATTATTCTGTTGTTAAGCACTGTTTCTTGTATACTTGGAACGAATAAACCTGAAAACGCTAAAAAATTATACTGTTTTTTTTGCCCGACTCGATGAAGTGTCGGCTATGGTGGAATTTTGGCATTCTTAACTGTAGTTTGGTCTACCTGGAGAAGAATAGGTGTTTGTTTGGTTGGGTACCCAAAAATCACAGAACTTGAGATTTTTAGGTTTATAACTAACGAGGGGCATGCCAAAATATCACACTACTTGGACATTTTGGTTTATAACTAGCAAGGGGCATTGATCAACACATCTGAGCACTTGTTTGATCCGCTTTGCAAAAGAAAGTCATCAGGGTGCACATTCGGTTCTCTTCGCTGCTGGATTTATATATAATCCATCACCTAATATTTCTGAAGTTAAAAAGAAAGTATCGAGATATACGAGATATATAAATAAGCGTGAATCATAATATATTGATGTCAAAGATAAAAAAAAAAATGTACAAAGTACAAACAAGCACTCAAAAGATCCCCCAACAGAACATGTGATCCCCTGCTGTACATCACAGAAGCTCAAAAAAAAAAAAAAAAAATCCGATAAATCACATTCGTCGTAGCTATTGAATTAAATCCATCTCAACCTGACACAGTTGTAGCTAAGTGCCAGGCATTCAGCAGACCGTGAGATTTAATTCTGCAAGCAAAAAACTTATGTCAGACATTGTTCTGCATATACCCATATACATATAAACATACTACACAATGTAGAATCATTTTCCATCTTTAGAAGTACTTTAATCATTGTACATGGATCTAAACATCAGTTTAACATGATGAAGGCTCAACAGTGCCATGCCAATATTTCACCAAATAGGTCATGCTACATACACAAGCTCTGACCAGTGTGATTTTCGCCACCGACCATTTTTGTGGTATTGATGATCAATAGTGATAACCATAACAATGTAATTTTAACATAGTCAACAGAAATAGCCCTTCAAAATTTAAGACTCACGTGTATATATTAGCTGAATCAATTTCATTGAACAGATTGATATAGAAGCGAAGGCCTTCAGCACTAACATCTCTGCACAGCAGGCCTGAATTGTAAAGAAGAATACATTATTAATTTCTGATAAAAAAAGGGGGAAATTCTCTTTTATTGGCCATTCGACAGCTGTTATTGTTTATTTTTCCTTCTTTTAAACAATAGTTGGATCATAATGAATTTCTGAAAATACACTCAGCTTCTAATACCTCTGCTTTCAGCACTTAAAAGATGCTCCTTCGCCAAAGCAGGTGCAATCCCTAATGTGAATGCCGCATCACTGGGGCTTACTCCTTTTCTAAGAGCATCTGGTTTTTGTGCTAGGGACGAAATTCTGGCAAAGACCTACGGAATAAAAAGTAATAATGTAATCTCAATAAATTTCTCTGCTTCACTAAAACAAAAACAGCTAAAAGCTAATGGAGCATTTAAGAAAATCATTAGTACCTCATCATCACTGTGTGACTTATTCTGAATCACTTTTACACCACTGTCAAACTTCCTCATCATTACTGGGCTGCATACCATAACACACAACAACAAAAAAAAAAAATGAAGAATAAAACCAACAAAAATTTTTTTTTTCATTCCCCCTCCTGAACTAGATGAGATATTTAGAGTGATACCGGCTAGTGGATTTTTTTTTAAAAAAAAAAACTTACACGTCAAATTTCTCCCACAAAGCACATGCTTGCAAAAGGTCCTCTGGTGATATCAACTCTGAAATTATAGAAGGAGAATGTAGGAATTATGAGAACTATTTATGAACTTAAATTGTCCATCACAAGGTCACAAAGAGAAATAAAATGCAGAAACCAATAATGACTTAATACTATTTTTATTATATTAATTTCGACATGCACACAAGCACAAAAACACCCATATAAAATACTACACCTGTCCCTCTAGCTCGGTTGAAGAGACAATATACATCGACCAAAGTGATCATTCCACCGGCCTTCTCAAGTGGTGTCTTAACAAAATCTGCAAGCTAAGAATGATCCAAATGTGTTAAAAAAAGGGGGGGGGGGGGGGCATTCAGTGATTTTGCACAATATCAAGGTTTTCTCTTTCCTTATGGAAAAAACTGCAGAATCAACCTAATAAACTCTCAGAAGTGGATAGCACAAAGGTAGTAGTTTCCCACAAATTACTGTTGTACCAGATACCACAACTATGTGCTTACACAGAATAAGTGACCAAAACACCACAAGAAGATTGTATGACAAATGGGTATTCCGTAATACCAGATCATAACAAAAGGTATAGAAAAGTGTTCAATAGGATATGAGCAAAAGAGCCTACCATACCGAAAAGGTTAATTTATTTAGAATATGGCACGGGCATTGCTTTGGTGGAGATGATCATTTCTAGTACTAAATTATCAACTCAAAATTCTTCAGGTACCTGGCGTGAAAGTTGTTGGTGATACAGGGCACCAGCTGTCTCTTTTGTGACAGGTGACGCAATACCGACACTTAACAACCAATCTTGCATGTCTTGTTTCGAGCCCATTTCTTCATCATTTGAACTGCCCTGAGAATTTGAGCCTGTAGTCAGTAGCTTCTGGCGCATTTTCTCTGCTAGTTGCACCATCTCCTTGGCTTTACTCTGCACAAATCATAATTCTATCAATTTTTCTGAATGAGTAGCAAATAATTTACTGATTAGGCCCAGTACCCGTATGCTCCAAAGCACCTTGACTGTATCATATTTTAAAAATTCATTTGGAGGCAATGGGTTCAAGCCATGGTGTATTTTACATTGGCCTAGGCCTCTATAAATGAATGGCCTCTTGGATCGATTATAGAAAAAAGAGAGTTACTTCACAATTATCACGACACAATGGTAGCAGGATCCACAAAAGCGTAGCCTACAGTCTACTAATAAAGAACCCATCAGATACCAAAAAAGATAACAAATGACAGGAGCGATAGAATGAATAGTACACAGAAACTTTGAGTGTTCAGTATAACAAATACAGAAACTAAATGAAAAAGGAAATAAATGGAAAAAGAATAACCATTAGAGCATTAAGATCCTGAAATGCATCTTGGAGATTCTTATCAGTGCTCTCCCAGATCTCCTGCTCTTTCCTAAGTATCCCTGAAACACCCACCACTGGCATGGTTATTCTCAGATCATTGACCCCAGAAGCTGAGCTGGAACCTTCAAGTCCTGTACTCCCTTGGTCAGCCGATGCAGTTAGCTCCCATTCTCTTGAACGAAGCACCTCCATAAATTTCCCATAGAAAACATCAGGATCAGTGTTCTTCCCACGCATGACTAAAGTTATGACAGACGATTTTGTTCCCTTTTCACTGATGGTACCATCATTGGAGATGGAAACCTGGAAAGGCGAATCATATTTCGAGATTTAATATTCATTTGTTGACGAATACCCAAGAATTTTTACAGAGAGATATTTCCATTGAATTTATTCTCAAGCACTTATAAACCGGATTTGAAATTTAAAGGCACACAGTTGGAAACATTTGTGATCTAATGAACTGCAGGACCATCCAAAACTTTCAATGAGCTGCGTAGGTAGAGATATACAATCCACAGTAAAGTAACTTTAATGACAGGTGGACCCTACAGTTCAGTGACGGTAACCAAGAGTCCATGAATGTGTTGGGGATAGATAAAGCACGAGAAAGAGAGAAATAGTTACAGTGCCTGGAGGCGGACGCGAGGCGAGGCGAACATAGAACGAATAGACATCGATTTTTTAAGTGGAAACGCGTGAATGATGGCCGAGAGAGCGATCTCGCGAGCAGAGGAGGATGCCTCGTCGACGAAGACCAGGCGATGCGAGGTGATAACGAGGAGGGAAGATTGGAAAGGGAGGAGCAGCGTGGGGCGATCGGAGCCGTCGGATTCGAGATCGACGCCTGGGAGGAGATAGCGCTCGACCTCGCCCGAGAAGAACACTGGGCGACATGAGGTGGTGAGTGAGGCAGTCGGGAGCCGGGGAATGGAGGTCATCGGCCGCAGCTACGACTGGAGAGCTGCAGTGGAGTTGTTTGGAATGGGAAGAACAAGGGAAGACTTGAGAAGAGCAAATGCCAAATAGTGCCGAACTGCCGATTGAGAAGTCCGATTGGAGCAGATCACTGGAGTCCGATTGAGAAGTCCGATTGGAGCAGAATTGTATCCATATCCTCCGTAACTTCTAATATTGCGTTTTAGTTTTAAAAAAGTTATTTATGACTGGAGGGTACAGATGTTCTCACCTTTTGTCTCCATTACGCCACGATTTTTAAGTTGTTAGAAATAAAAAATCTAAAACATAAATACTGTAAAAAATAGTTATATGTGATTTATATCATAATTTATAATTTGTAAAAAAAACTACGATAGTTAATTTTTTTTTTATGATATGTGGGCAAATTTATTTTGAAGAATTATTTTTTAATTATTATTTCTTTTCTCAACCGTTGACCTATAAGGAATGGTAACAATGTTAAAAAACAGAGTGACATGAGAAATGGTATGCTTTATCATTAAAAAAAAGTTGTTAAATAAAATATAAGTTGGTCTCAATTTTTTTTTAAAAAAAAACATATTGATTAACGTATTAATAAGTATCTTTTATGACCAAACGTCTTTTTATCTCCCTTTGATATTGATTCCTGTTATATATTTCTTCTAATAATTCATTGTGGAAAAGATATTGCAATTCAGTGACCATTTTATTTTCATTTAAAACGAAGAGTTGGTAAAACTTATATGGGTGATTCGAATCTAACAATTAATTAACTTAGATTTAAACAGTCAACGATCCAAAACATATAAAATAAACTAATTGTTTACACCGGTAGTATAATTATTTACACCTTAGATAATGTTTTTATAAGCAGTAAGGATTTTGACAAGCATTGAGAGCCCGTAAAAATACAAAAATGAGCACAACTTCAGATATTGGTTCTCTAAATAGTTAGAATACAAAAAAGTCGCTCAGTACACGTTTGAAAACTATAAAACTTATAGTTAGAATACATTTTATTATTCATTACGAAGGCCATTTTTTATAAGTTATGCAAATCTACAGCATAAAAATTTATAATCTAATTATACCTATATTTTGAGTTGCAAGCATACAATCTATTCAATGCCTAGACTTAAGTCTTCAAATTAAACAAGACTCGAAAGGAATCCAATTTGAAAAAAAAATTAAAGTTTGTTAAGAACTTTAATTAAATAATCTTGTTTAAACGCCAAATTTCCTGGCCTTGAATTAAACTAGCTTTAGATTCGCGCTTCGCGCGATAAGGGGAGTTTTAAGGCTAACTTATAATTTTTATAAGGGCTAGAATTATGATTGTAAATATTTGAATAAATACCAAATTATCTTACAATTGATCTTTTGATTGTATTTAATTGCATAATTTTTGTATGTGTTCCATTTATAATATATTTATCATTTATATCAAAACTATTATTTATGGAGATTTTTAATTTCAAGAGACCTTAATTGTCTCTATCATTTTTAATATATAGAATGTGAAGGGTGACATGTAATCATTAAATATTTTTGTTAAAAAGTGTTAGAATTATAAGAACAAAACCGACTGTGTTCATCTTGGACAAAACCAACTATCTTAAAATTTTTCTAAGTTTTACCAATTTGATCAACTTTTATTTTTTTATTATCGATAATCAATAATTGAATACCAATAAAATTAAATACTATCTTACAAATAATTTAAATTACTTAGCAACAATGGATTTCTATATTTACTATTCATATAAAAAAATTGATGAAAAATTAATTTTAAAAAATCGTCAAATATTTTAAAAGTTATGCAGTTCTATAGAATTTGTGATTTTAAAAAGATGAAAATTGCTAAAATATCGGAAAAAAATTCAATATCATTGGATCAACATAATTTTATTCGCATACATGTAAAATTTAATAAAAAAAATCAATCTAGGACAATATGTTAGCAATCCAATATTTAAAATACTATTATGAAAATTTACAAAAATGAAAAATTATATAAAATATTGCAAAAGTATAAAATCTAAAAGGTTCATATCATTAGATTTTTGTATAATTTTTTTATGATGTATAGAAATTTTATACATCAACATATTTTGGAAATGTTTGGAAATAATTAAAAGTAGAATTATATTTTATGAAATAATATAATTTAGTAATCATATTTAAATTTTTTTAAAAATATTTAGAACTCTATAATTATTAAATTTTATATTTTTGTGATGAATGGTATAAATTTTTTTGCAGCCAATTGAATTAATAATTAATCTCAACAAATATCGTATATTTTATATTGCACAAAATTATATGGTTATATTAAGAATAGCTCTACGGCATGAATGAATTTTTCATAATGTTAAAAATATTTATATAAAAATTTATGCATAAAAATTAAAAAGTCATAAATTCATTTAAATAATTAAAAACCTATTGAAATTTATGAAATTATGGAGATTCATTTTTATGAGATTGAAAAAATTATTTAAATATTTATAAGTCTATAATTATAAAATTTTATGTCACTAAATTCTTCACATATCTTTAAGTAAGCACATAAATTTTCATAGCCTAATGATTGTTCCAAATCCTTGAAACAATTAAAAAATATAACTATAATAGAAAAAAATTTTATGAGATTAAGAAAATTATTTATTATATTTTCTAATTCTATAGTTAAAAAATTATATAATTAAATTCAACATATTTTTGTGAGCTTGCATATAAATTTTTATCACCAAATGATTTTTTGGAGGGATCATAACAATTTAAAAATACAAATATATTTGATCTGAAATTTTAGAAATAGAGGCTCCAATTTCAGAAAAATGGAGATGATGATAGTTGGAGACATGATGATGACATCATCAATGTTACTGTAGAAAAGTTTCCTAGAATTGGAGTATTTATATAGAAGATTATAGATATAGATATAGATATAGATAAGAACTTTGTATAAAATTCTATTTAATTAAATTAAATAAGCTTGTCCTTTAATAAAAAAAATGACTTTCAAGAGATGGGTAATTTTAAACGTAATAAAGTTCATATTTTAGCCACAAATGGAATTATAAATTTATAAGACTTTTTAAATTCTTGATTATACAATTTCTGAACCGTCTCATATGATATGATAATTAAAGCATTGATTTAATCTGGACCATTGGACTCCGACCTCTACATTTCGTTTCTGCCACAAAAGATCTCGGATAATTACCCTTTTGTTAATTTCTTTCCTGAATTTTTCCTTCTCGCATCACGTCGAAATCCGGCGCCTCGTCGCGTCTATGCTGAACCCGATAATTCCGATTCGAGTAAAACTAAAATTAAAAAAAGACAAAATGTAGCGCCCACCGTGGGGCTCGAACCCACGACCACAAGGTTAAGAGCCTTGCGCTCTACCAACTGAGCTAGACGGGCTTACGTATTATCAAGCCAGATTAAAATATCAAAGTTAAAAACCCTAACCACCTCTCAGAGATCGCCAGTCCGCCACTCTCCCTTCCTGTCCAGCGTTAGTTCCCTCTTCCTTTCCCCTCTCTCTCTCTCTCTCTCTCTCTCTCTTTCGCGCAGAAACCGCGAAGATGAAAAAAGAAGGTGTCATGGTCTGAGATGAGAATCATTGAGTTACCTTCTTATGGCTGTCTTGATGTTAGAATATTGGGCTGCAGAGGAGATTAATTAAATAAATTTCAGTTATTAGCCTGTAATTAGTGAAAAGTATGGTAGTTATTTAGAGAAAGGTAGTTATTTACTTTTTGTTTTTATGAGTAATTGTATCTGTAAGAGAACCGTAAGAAAAATATACAATTTCAGTTGGTTATTCTATTCCTTTTCCTCTATTTCTTATTTCTGGTTTAATTTCTTAATTTCATAAATTCATACCTAAGAATTAGATAGTGACAATTGGTATCAGAGCACGATCATGGCAAATGAAAGTGTGCAGAATCGTGGCAAGCAATTGGAAGAACAGTTTCGATCAATGAAAGAATCTATGGAGAAAGTGCAAACAGACTTGACAGAAGGGATGAAACAACAGAGAGATGAATTGCAAGCACAGATCAAACTACAACAACAACAGTTAGAAAAGCAAGTTGTTGATAATCAGGTACAATTTAATCAAATCACCAGTATGCTGAGTCAATTGCTTAAGGGAAAGGGAATTGATGAAGGTTTTGTACCTAGTTCGAGTACTCGAATTAGTACAGAAAGAGATCAACCCTTGGGTCATAGCATAAATCTTCAGACACCCACTTTCCCAACTCCACCAATACCAATACCTAACCCTAACTTGCCAGTTAGTTCACTCGAAACTAGTTTCCCTGTTAATTCTTCAGCAATATCACTACCGCAAGCCATGTTAGCCTCCAATTTCACTTATCCACACTCAACTTCAAGACCCGAACCCATAATCCCAGAAATACCCATCCATCCAGTGCCCCCTCCAACACAACCCATAATTCCTGAAATACCCATACACCACCAAATACCTCCTCAAATGCAATTCATTCCCCATACAAATTACCCTCATATTCCTATTCCTATCATGTCAGGACCGCAACCTACATTAACAAACCGTGCCTTGAATATGCAAAATCACATCAATCCATTTCAACCCGTTAATTTGAGGCAGAACTCACAAAACTATAATTTGCCGTTGCCAAGAATTGAGTTTCCATCATTTAACGGAACTAACCCGAGAAGTTGGCTGCATAAGTGCGAGAGGTACTTCCAACTTCATCAAATTCCTGAAAATCAGAAGGTATTTGTGGCATCATTACATATGGTTGGAAGTTCTGACACATGGGTACAGGGCATTGTAAGGCCCAATATGCATTGGCATGAATTTATTAATGAGGTATTGGAAAGATTTGAACCAAAAACAACACTGGGGTTGGTTGGAGAGTTTAATAAGCTTAAACAATGGGCAGATGTGGAAAGTTATCGATGTAAATTTGAAGAGTTGAAGTTGTTGATGCAAAGAGAAAATCCTACATATGATGAAACCTATTTCATTAACAGCTATTTGAGTGGCCTTAAGGAGGAATTGAGATTGAGTGTTCTAACTACCAGACCTAGAACCTTAAAAGAGACTTATGAAGCTTCATTGTACCAGGAACTTCTCATTGAGCATAAAAAAAAAATAAGGTTTCCTTTAAGCAATAAGTCTCCACCTGCAATTCAGACCAAAAACCACATTAATTTTAAGAATGACAATAGCCAAAACCCTAAGAATAACCCCACAAATACAAGAACAGCAAAGGAGTGTTGGACTTGTCACCTTCCATGGGTTCCTGGCCACAGATGTAAGAACAAGGCAGTTAATGTAATTACTGGAGATGAGGGACTAACTAATGAAGAACAATGGCCGGTTGAATCTGATGATGATGAGGAGGGGGAAAATGAGGCAATGGAGTTGTTGTTACCAGAACCTGTGACAAGTAAAGAGCATGAAGAAGTCAGAATATCATTGCATGCAATTGGTGAGTTTAAAAGCCTTGATCTAATCAGAATTCCTGGTGAAGTAAATGGAGTGTCAGTGATTGCATTAGTTGATAGTGGTAGCACTCATAGTTTTGTGAATCCAAAAATTGTTAAGCAATCAGGATACAGTCCAACACTAACTAAACCTATGGAGATTACTGTGGCGAATGGAGGGAAGATGTACTGTGAACAAAAGTGTGATGGCATGTTGTGGGTGATGTGTGGGCAAGAGTTCCAGTTTGATCTGAAGGTTATGGAGATTGGCTCTTATGATTTGCTGTTAGGTGGAGATTGGATCAAGAAGGAGGGTCCGATACTGTTAGACGTAGGTGCACCCTCTATAACCTTAATCAAAGGTGAAAGGAAGATAGTTTTGAAGGGAATCCAAGAGCTACCAAAGAGATCAGCAGAAAAGAATAAGAGGCAAGTTCAACAAGATGAGACTTGTATGTTGATTCAAGCTTTTCCCATTGGAACTAATGACAAAGAGATTATTGTATCTGATAGCATGGATCAGTTACTCAATCGATACTCGGAGATCTTCAAAGAACCAAAAGAATTGCCACCAAAGAGAGCTCATGATCATGCAATTCCTTTGAAGACAGGTACAGAGCCAATCAACCTTAGGCCATATAGGCATTCTCATGAACAAAAGGCTGCTATTGAGAAGTTGGTGGATGAGATGCTTGCTGCATCAGTGATTAGACCGAGCTCTAGTCCTTTTGCAAGTCCTGCTATTTTGGTTAAAAAGAAAGACGGGAGTTGGAGAATGTGCATAGATTATAGGAGATTAAATAATCTTACTATTAAAAATAAATACCCAATTCCGGTTATTGATGAACTTCTAGAGGAGTTGAAAGGGGCAGTGGTATTTTCAAAGATTGACCTGAGAGCCGGATACCACCAAATAAGAGTTAAAGAAGAGGATATTTCCAAAACAGCATTTAGAGTTCACCATGGACATTTTGAGTTTAGGGTAATGCCTTTTGGACTTACAAATGCACCAGCTAGCTTTCAAAATCTGATGAATGATGTTTTCAAAGAAGAATTGAGGAAGTCAGTATTGGTGTTCTTTGATGACATACTTGTTTATAGTAAAAGTTGGGAAGAGCATTTACAACACTTGGAAATAGTGTTTCAGAAGTTGAGAGCTCATAGATTGTTTGCTAAAATGTCCAAGTGTGCATTTGGGGTGGAAAGAGTCGACTATTTGGGCTACATTATCTCTAAAGATGGAGTTGCAACCGATGCAAGCAAGATAGAAGCAATAATAAATTGGCCTACACCTCAAAATGCTAGAGGACTTAGAGGGTTTCTGGGCTTAGCCGGATATTACAGGAGGTTTGTGAAAGATTATGGAGTCATCTGTAAGCCTCTCACTCAGCTGTTAGGGAAGAAAGGGTTCCAATGGAGTTTGAAAGCTCAGGAAGCATTTGAGAGGTTAAAAACTGCAATGACATCAGCTCCTGTTTTGGCTTTGCCGGACTTTTCTGAACCTTTTTGTATTGAGGCAGATGCTTGTGATGTAGGCTTGGGAGCGGTTCTGACACAAAATGGAAGACCTTTGGCATTTCTTAGTAAGGCCCTCGGGGTAAAAAATGCAGCCAAATCAACCTATGAGAAAGAGCTGATGGCTATAGTGATGGCTATCTCAAAATGGAGACACTACCTTCAAGGTAAACCATTTGTGATTAAAACAGATCAGCAGAGTTTGAAGTACCTTTTGGAGCAAAAATTAAAACATCAACTTCAGCATAAGGCTTTAGTGAAATTTATTGGACTGGATTATACAATCCAATATAAAAGGGGAAAACACAATGTGGTGGCTGATGCTTTATCTAGGAGAGACCGTAACACTCAACATGACCGTCTTGCAAATGGTGTTCCTCATGTCAGTGTGTCACATTTGAGTTCAATCATACCAGTTTGGGAGGTAGAAGCCAAGAGAAGTTACATTGGTGATGAATTGGCAGAAAAGTTAATTGAAGAGCTTAGAAATACTGATGGAGCAGATGGTGATTGGCAACTCGAAGCAGACCTAATTAAGAAGAAGAATAAACTCTATATTGGAATAAGTGGTGGAGTTAGAAAAAAAATCATGGAGGAACTACATTCAACAGCCATTGGAGGGCATTCTGGTATGCAAGCCACCTACCATAGAATTAAGAGAACTTTTTATTGGCCATCAATGAAGAGAGAGATATGTAGTTTTGTGAGCGAGTGTGATAGTTGTCAAAGGAATAAAGGTGAACATGTACCATATCCAGGTTTGTTACAGCCATTGCCGGTTCCAGAGAAGGTTTGGAGTTGTATAGCAATGGATTTTATTGAAGGACTTCCAAGATCAGAAGGAAAGAATGTGATATATGTGGTAGTAGACCGGTTAACAAAATATTCACATTTCATGGCCTTAGCTCATCCCTTCAATGCACAAACAGTAGCAAGGGTGTTTATGGAAAATGTGTTTAAGCTTCACGGGGTTCCCACCTCGATTGTTTCAGACAGAGATCGGGTGTTTACTAGTACATTCTGGAAAGAGTTGTTTAAGCAAATTGGCACCACATTAAGCTATTCTACTGCCTATCATCCACAAACTGATGGACAATGTGAGAGAGTTAACCAATGCTTGGAAGCTTATTTAAGGTGTATGGCCAATGAAAACCCTAAAAAATGGACTCAGTGGTTGTCTGTTGCTGAATACTGGTATAACACAAGTTACCATACCTCTCTTAAATGTACTCCATTTGAAGCACTCTATGGTTATTCACCACCACATATGGAGTTAGGCAGTGCCCCAAGTACTTCATTTGTAGAACTAGATGAATATTTGAAAGAGAGGACGGTTGTTTTGCAGAAGTTGAAAGAGCAGTTAGAACGAGCTCAATCAAGAACTAAGTTCTTTGCTGATAAGAAAAGAAGTGAGAGAGAATTAGAAGTTGGAGATGCAGTTTACCTGAAACTTCAACCATATCGGCAGACATCAGTAGCAATGAGGAAATGTTTGAAGTTGAGCTCACGTTTCTATGGTCCATTCACTGTGTTAGAGAGAATTGGAGGGACTGCCTACAAATTGCAATTGCCAGAAGGTAGTCAAATTCATCCAACTTTTCATGTTTCTCAACTAAAGAAAAGAATAGGCAACCAAGTTGCATCGCCTATCTTACCTTTAGTGGGATTGGAAGGAGAGATAAAGGCAGAGCCAGTGGTGGTGTTGGATCGAAGACTAATCAACAGAAATGGCTCTCCAATAGCACAGATATTAGTCCGCTGGTCTAATTTACCGGATCAAGCTGCAACTTGGGAGGATTATCTTTTCATCAAAAAGAAATTTCCAAGTTTTGAAGTTGATATGACTCCTCGAGGTCAAGGAGTCTCTGAAGAGGGAGGTACTGTCATGGTCTGAGATGAGAATCATTGAGTTACCTTCTTATGGGCTGTCTTGATGTTAGAATATTGGGCTGCAGAGGAGATTAATTAAATAAATTTCAGTTATTAGCCTGTAATTAGTGAAAAGTATGGTAGTTATTTAGAGAAAGGTAGTTATTTACTTTTTGTTTTTATGAGTAATTGTATCTGTAAGAGAACCGTAAGAAAAATATACAATTTCAGTTGGTTATTCTATTCCTTTTCCTCTATTTCTTATTTCTGGTTTAATTTCTTAATTTCATAAATTCATACCTAAGAATTAGATAGTGACAGAAGGTGATTCGAAGGCCCCATCTATTCAAAAGGTCGGTCCCATTTTAAAATTTTTTATTTTTCTGTTATTAAATTGAATTTCTGTGTGGCAAAAGAGGTAATGTTTGAACTCTTAATGATCTCTGTCTTTTAATTTATTGTAACAGATGAAATTTGTGCCGAAAAAGCCTCCTAAGAAGAAGCCTGTGGTATCGAAAATGTAATGTAAAGTAGTAAACAAATTTTCTTTTTTTGTTTCTAAAAGTCTGACTGATTCAAGATCTTTCTTTCTATTTATATGGTAAACTTAGTTTTGTTTTTATTTCAGAGAGCCAAAAAATATAAAGGAGGAGCCTATTGACACAGATTTGCTTCAGCTCATTAAAGTGGCCAAGGTTCTTATATTCTATTATTTTACTAGAAATAGTGCTTTGTTGATTAAGAGGAAGCATCAAATTAGTTTTGCTAATAAGACTTCTCTATGTCAGAACAATACCGTGGGATCCGTTAAGAGAATGCAAAAGAAAGAGGAGGAAGGTAATGCCCACTCTTTGATGTATGATTAACATGTTCTTTTGACGTATTGAAGGGAAGGTTACAATTAAATGTACTTTTTCGCTGCAGAATATTTTAGTTGTGACATTGCAGCAATGTTGTATGGTAGGAGTCTTTTATAAATGTGAGAAGTGTTGGATATCCTTGAATACTAAAAGATATTGTAAACAGCCCTAGATGGTCGTAGTACTTCAAGCTAATTTGCTATTGTTTGTCGTGATATGATGTTCAGCTAAAGTGGAGCAAGTTTCATTTGGAGCAACAACTTCTTATTCAACTTTTGGTGCTTCTGGATCTTTTCCTCGTAAGTATCCACAAAAAAAGCTATTATTCATTTGCAAGCATCGATGCATCAGATATGATGTCTTTACAAATCATCATAGTTCAATTATTATCATCCTTTACCTTTTTAGTATCTGGTTGATTGATTGTTCAATTTTCTTTCATACAATGTGCAAGTGTTTGAAATTGTTCTGTTTTCTTATTTTATTTTCTTTCTTTGTTTTTCTTTGTTTATTCAGGTTCATCATCCTCTCAGTGGGAAAGAAGGAAAAAGTTTACGAATTTCCTTGGGTGAGTAGATATTCATACAACCTGCATACATTAAGCAATGATCATGAGTACCAGTAACCAGTTTTCTGGTACCATTGATAATTCCATCGGTACACTAGATGTTTATGTTCTGATTTGTAACCATATAATTGCTGTTTCTTTGGACCCTGTTAGGCGGTGCCATTGGTCTAGATGTCAGAATATGATTCTCTCTTCTAGTTTAAGCTTTATCCAACTTGTTTGGGGTGAAGGCTTTGACTTTGAACTTTTATTAATGCAAGCTAGCTCCAATGATTTATAATGTTCTATATTTTCTTTTTGTCAGGATGAGAATTCAAATTATCCCGTCACACTCCCCTTGAGAGAAGACAGAGGCGATCCATGTACTTGACCAATATGTAATTTTTTATAGTGTACATTTCAATTTTCTCACTTTTACTTACATCTCTTTGATGTTATTTTCTCCTTGTAGATATCCTTGAGAAGGAAGAGGATGTTGGGACCGAGTTAGAGCCAGCCCCCAAACTTGGCTTAACTGTAAGCATTTCTCTCCTTTTTTAAAACATATGATAAAGTTCATGTGCTGCCCTGAAAAAATACCAGATGTTTACTGTGTTTCAGGTTTTTCTTTTCAACAAAATTGTCTGAATTAATCCCACTCTCAGTTTTGTATACAGAAACAATGTCACTGAAGTGATCTTATACTTTTCGTGTATGTTTTGGGAGGAAGTATTAGGGTTATTCATTTTGCTGCGTACTTGTAAACTGATCCAACTGTTCGCTCTAATTTTAACAAATCTATTGACCTTTGCAGATAGAGAGTGACAACCTGCAAATGATGTTGTTTCAATTGCCAGGAGTGTTACCTTGGTCTAAGCCTGAAACTGGGGAAAGTAGTTCCAGTGGTGCAAAAAGGGGGTGCAAAGTGCAAACTAAATGAATTGCCAGGAGGCTATTTGGGGAAATTACTCGTGTATAAAAGTGGCAAAGTAAAGATGAAGATTGGAGAGAATTTCTTTGATGTGAGTGCTAATTACCGTGCAAAACCAACAGGCATCAAGCATCATACTTTCAATTGGGATTTTCTTGTTCATTGCATAGCTACTCAGTTTATTCACTAATTAAAAAATAAAACTACTATGCTATCTGCTCCAAGTTTGATGTCTGTTATTGTTGTAACACACTTTTAAATTTGTAGGTTTATCCAGGGTCCGAATGCAAATTTACGCAAGATGTGGCAGTTGTTAATCTCAAGGAGAAGCACTGTTGTGTTGTTGGGCAGCTTGGCAAACAGCGTGCTATTGTGACCCCAGATGTTGAGTCCATGTTGGCCTCTACGGATGCTGGAAACAAATAATCGGAGTGTTTTGTGTAACATTCAAAATTTTGTACTCAAATGTAAAAAGATTTTTTGAATTCATTATTCCTTCTTTTATATCAGTATATATATATAATGGGTATGGAACATACTTTTCATAAATGTCATTTTATATATTGCTCGTTAATCGTTATCGAGCAATATATAGTTTAAGGTAATAACTTGTTGCACTTGAGACTGTACAGTTCTACTGCTTTTTTCAGCCCATCTTGTTTTAAGGCAACGATGTATATATGGGCCTATTTTAATATTTGCCTATAT
Organism: Rhynchospora pubera; assembly: GCA_028095005.1. Taxonomy (NCBI): domain Eukaryota; kingdom Viridiplantae; phylum Streptophyta; class Magnoliopsida; order Poales; family Cyperaceae; genus Rhynchospora; species Rhynchospora pubera. The sequence continues at coordinate 204,748,046 of CM051462.1, read as the reverse complement.
TTTAAGTCTCCGAGTTGGGGTGAATAACGTCTAAAACGACCACACAAATGGACCGTTGTGTTTATCATTGCGTTTTGGATACGAAACTGATTATCATTTGCGTTAACCGTTTCATTTTGGACGAAACGATTGAAATTACGAAAATACACATGAACATAACCGTTTCAAGCTTGCATTAACTGTTTTGTTTTTGAAACGCAATGAAAATCTTTAACCGAAACGAAAAAACGATCGAAATGGTCACAGTTTTCAGGCTTATCTCCGAGTATCTGGCTGAAAAAAAAATAAAAAATAAACAACCAGTTGTCCGGTTTGCCAGGTCACTAGTCCATGGAAAGGAACCAATATTTGCTGGAAATTGATTACTGCTGTCGGTAATTTTGCCATCAATTTGTCATCGTTAAACAAAAAGTGAATACATAAAATAGACAAGGTGAATATATATAATGATCAAAATAAACACATACAAACAAAGAAGTTCAATAAAAATAAATTGAATATGAGTATAACAACACTTATTTATTTGTAGGTGTTGCTTTGATCATCTATTTATTTTTTTGTCTAATTTATGTGTTCACTTTTTGTATTTAGCGATGACAAGTGATATCATTTGTGATATTTGCTGAAAAGTTTTTTCTTTTTCCCGAAATTGCATTTGATTTACTGCCCCGCTCGACAGAATCTTTTTTAATATGCCACGTCACATGTTTAAAAACCATGGAATTGAGAATCATGATGCCACATCAAACTTCCTTTTTGAAACGTATGCATGAAAACTATCGATCAATAGGAACTTAATCTATGGAGTAAGTTTAAAAGTAAGCAATTAAGACATTGACTTCTTCAAATTTAAGCCGAAATTGTTATAAAATTAAGACATCTTAAAAAATGAAGTACTGCTAAGGTCTGATTACGGAAAAAGATATTTACAAAATATTAGGAAGGTGTTGTAAAATAGAGTGGAAGAAAGAAACAAAGAATAATATATAGATGATATCTCAATCTAAATTTCAGAATTTTTATTATTTCTTTAATCCATTCATCTTCTATACACAAGTTTACAATGCCTCTATTTATAAGCTACAACATGACATCTCATATATAATGAGTAATAAGTGTGTATTGGAGAACATGACAATAAATACATAGTGGAAAATTTGGAGATAAATGAATACAGTGAGAATGTGAAGATGAACAATACACACAATCAATTAGTTTCATAACAAAAGGAGCAGTTTTCCTTTTTTTTTTTTGTTAAGGGTACTACCGTAAATTAGACAAGAGATTCCATGATTCTTAACTTAAGACTATTTTTTTAACATGCCACATCAGATATTTAAAAATCCATATCGGTTTAAAATTAAATATTCATCATTTAAGTAACGTTAAGAATATGATTTTGAGACATGTTTGGTTTCTCGACTATTTCTTGAATCACTTAAGAATGATTTAAGTTATTGTCAAACATGACCCTAGATTATAACAAATTTGATTGTTAAGATATTCACAAGTTATATTCTTAATTTTGAACCTTATGTTAGTTAATTTGAGAAATATTAATTGAATTATTGATATATATCGCAATCAAGCGATTGTAATCCTTTAAAATAGTTAATTATTATATAAAAAATATAATTAGAATATTATTTAAAATTTGATTAGTATGCTATTCATAAGTTAATTTTTTTTTTACTTTGAACCACTTGAAATAATTTGAGAAATATTACCAACCGATCTCTCCATTTTCAAAATAGGCATATCCATAGTATTTTTGAATTTCTTTTATATAAGGGAAAATTAACCGATCCTCTTGCATTCTCTACGACAGATTCAATACATATGCGATAGTGATACACTCATACACTGATACACATCAATGGTTCTTTCCTCGCAAGTCCAAAACCACAAAAGATTTGTAAATTTAGATCTGGCGTGCCATTACAAAAGGCGTATCTCCTAATGTTGATCTGGTAACGCGGTTAAGACACACCTACCTTCTGTTTTTCCTCCAAATTTACCGCTCAGATTCCAGGCTTGAAACACCTACTTTCTGTTTTTCCTCCAAATTTACCGCTCAGATTCCAGGCTTGAAAAGTGGGATTTTGCCTCCTGGAGACCAAAGAGCATAGATCTGTATATATATATATATATAATTTTTCTGTATTACACTCGATGCCATATCATTTTAAAACTGTCGCTGGGTCCCAATTTATTCTGGCAGGATTGAAACGATAATAATGAGAAAAGAGAACGCCAGTGTATACCATGCTCATGTGCTGGAACTATTTTGTTTGTACTCATGATGATCTCATTGCTAACAGTTCTTCTCTACCAAGGCATCCAATGCGCGAACACCACGTCGACGTTAGTAAAAGCGCGTAGAAACTCTCAACGCAGAAAACATTTGGATATTTGAGTAGGATTAATTTTCTTTTTTTTTTTTTTAGACAAACTAGATAGAGGCTATCTAGTAACAAGTAGGATTAATTTTCGTTTGTGCGATTAAGAGCTACCTTTCCGATTATTCCCTACTCGTACAATACAAACCGACTCCTTTTTTGTATTTTCTGTTTCAATCAATTATTCGATCCTTTCGCCTTCCCCAAAAGCCCTAGCTCGCGAAAACCTAACTCCAGCAGCTCTCAGTTCGTCCTTTTCGAAGATTTTAGTCGACTAGTTCGGTTTCCGAGTTGAGATTAAGCTATAATCGCTCGTGAATTTGAATTTCTAGTTGTATAAAATGAGTAGTAAGAAAGAGGAGGAGAGGAATGAGAAGATTATTCGGGGTTTGATGAAGCTCCCACCAAATAGGCGATGTATCAATTGCAACAGCGCGGTAATTTCTATTAAAGAAGATTTTCCATCTTATTTTGTAATTCACGAATAATGAATTAATCGAGGTTTATCTGTTCTGACAGGGTCCGCAATATGTTTGTACTAATTTTTGGACATTCGTGTGCTTGTCATGCAGTGGAATTCAGTGAGTAGTTAATTTTGCTCAATTTCATCGTTTTTTTTGTTAATTCATTAAAAAAATATTTTGTTTTCACCATACTTCCACTGAAAGCCGGTTTAGTTGTTCAATTTGGAGATGGGGATCCTCGCCCTTTTTATTTTATAAAGAGTGAAACACTTATGACTGAGTTAATACTTCAGTGTCTGTACTAAGTGGCCTGAGCCTGATAAAACTATTTATTTGTAATTGTTTCCTTAGTTGTATAGAGTGGTTAAATGCGCTATTGCTTAACTATATATGAATTTGTTATGTACAGTCGAGAATTTACACACAGAGTAAAGTCAGTTTCTATGGCAAAATTTACTAAACAAGAGGTTGAGGCTCTCCAGCAAGGTGGAAATCAGGTATAAAAGACTAAATACTTATAATGGTTAAGTCCATATATCATGGTATATATCTGACTGGGTACTTTTCCTTTCAATACAAGCGTGCAAGAGACATTTATCTGAAGAACTGGGACATGACACGAATGAGGTTACCTGACAGCAGGTGAATACAAACTCTTACTTCCTCGCTCCTTTGTTTAGTAGTAATTAGTAACTTGTGTCCTTAAATTGCTTAAGCCGAGTGAATCAATAGTTTCTTTTTTTTTGTATATCTTTTATTTCAGCAATGCTGATAGAATTAGAGACTTCATCAGAAGTGTATATGTGAACAAGAAATATGCTGGAGAGAGTTCATCTGAAAAGCCTCCGAGAGATGTAGAGGTTATTAATTGTTTCGTGCTTTTTCCTTTTTCATCTGTGCATTAATTTGTTTTTGAGTGATAAATATTGTTTTCCTTTTATAGTCACAGAGCCTCAAGGCCACTGAAAGTGATCTAAGAAGACCAAACTCGTATCACTCCTTCTCCCAAAGCCCACCTTATGATAACCAATATGAAGAACGGCGGTATGGGAAGAGCTCCGCCCAGGCACCGAGACGGTTGGCCTCTGACCGTGGATATGAAGGAAAGGTTCCAAGCTTCTTATTCAGTCCTGGCCGTTTACACGAAAATGTCATGTTTGATGATAGGTTTGCGAATGAGAGCTCTGGCTCAAGGCTTTCTGATTTCTCTGTATCAAGTGCTGGCGATCAGTTTAGATATGATACTCAATCGCCTAATTCACAGATTGGTTATCCTAGTCCTAATGCACCATACCAGCCAAACCGACCGCCAAATGCGCGTCCTCAGGTTTGTTAGTTGCTTCAACTTGTTATATTTTTTGAACATGGGTCTGCATTGGATTCTGTATGGATATCTGAGAATGACAGCTTCTGCATCAATCCGATAGCACCTGTTTGATCAACTACTGTAAATTGTAGACCCTGTACACTGCAATGCTACTGCAGATATTCTAACTGCTGTCTGTTGGTGTTCTGCATTTGCTTTATATAAATCTAGATCTCCTGACCACAATATTGGATAAATTTACTATTGTGTAGCAACTTTATTGTGTAGCAACTTTGCTGTTTGAATGCAATAGCTTAGCAGTTAGCACCATGTCACATGAGTGGGTTGTCCTTCATGATCCCTATTACTTACCTTTGTGGAAACTTGTTTCCCCTGATTATTCTTAGATAATCATGCTTCGAGGGTATCAATTATTGGGTGTACCAGAACTGGTGATTTCTGTTACAAATGCATGCTGTTATTGTACATATTTCATATTTTTATCATTTCTTCACACAGAGAACTGTATCTTCTGGCAGCTTCGGGTCATTTGATTCCAACAGTCTATCAGAAAGCACATCGGAGCATCAGCCTGTGCAGTTGACGAGTGGGTCCCAACAATTAGTTACATCACCATCATCTCAGCTCCCTCCTTTGGGCAGCAATCAGGTCAGTGCCCAACCTACTCTAGTCAGACCGGCCGCTTCATTCAATCAACGATCAGCACAAGAACCTACTGCCTCCACCTCCTCTGGTACTTCTGTGGATCTATTTGCTGGATTCAATGAACAGAATGCTACCAGATTAAATCGAACTGTTTCAGCTGGACCGGCAGTGACATCATTAACTGAAGTGGGCCCCGCATCGACATCGATAGACCTATTTGCAGGTTTCAACAACCAACCTCGTGAAGTGGCTCCCACAGCTACATCAATAGACCTATTTGCAGGTTTCAACAACCAACCTCCTGTGGAGGTGAAAAATGAAGGGTGGGCTAACTTTGATTTTTCTCAGAAGAGCCAAGTTCCTGTAGCCAATACAACCTTTCAATCATCTCCAGTGATGACCTCAGCTGGAAACATTCAATCATCTCCAGTGTTGACCTCAGCTGGAAACGATTTGGCAAGGGGAATGCAAACTGCTCAATCAGCTCCAATAATGACATCAGCTGGAAATGATTTGGCAAGGGGAATGCAAACGGTGATAAGTCAAGTTCCAGTTAGCAGTGCAACTGCTCCTCCACAGGTTCCACAAACAGTTGCAAAGCCACCTTCTGTAAATCAAGAAAGGTTTCAGGTTAGTTGATATAATTGTACTGCTCTGTTTGTCCATTTGGAGCCATCCTGGCTTGATATAATTTTTATTTTGTATAAGATTGCGTGAGCTCCAATTCATATAAAGACACATAAAACATAACAAAATATATATTAAACATAAAGGAAACCCAAAGTCCTTGGTAGTAACTAATAGAGGAACTTGGTAACTCTTCAGCCTTGGAATGCTTTTGTTGAATCAAGCGCCAGTGGCACGTATGCAGCAAACACCCAGCTACAAATGCCATTGCCCCAGATGTCCATGCCAGGCCTTGCACAGGTTTCCTCTGGCCCTAGTGCTCAGTTCTCTTCCCTGGTGCCTGTTAGTGGTATAGAAGTGGCCCAATTGAGCAGCCAACCAGGTGTACAACTGCCAGTAGAGAATTCCATGGCTCGGGAGCCAGCCCAACCACAGACAGCTGATCAATGGTTTGCAAGTGCCAGTGATGCTCAGATGTTGCCATATCAAGGGGTTTCACAGGTTAGCGCCTTCTTGATGCCATTCATTTTTTTTTTTGTTTTGTTTTATGGATAGAGTGTAGGTTCAGTTGCTCAATCGAAGGCAAAAGCTTGAACCCTGAAATGCGGTCTGTCCAAAACCAAAACTAAATTCATATTTGTATTTGGTAATTAGGCACCTAGAAAGCTGGTGTTACTGTACCAGCTGAACTCACAATTTGTAATTTGAATCTCAGGAGGTTGCGAAGAGTGATATTCATAGTGTAGCTGCACTCAATTCTATAAGTGGATTCACCAGTCTTACAGGAGAAATCCCTGCTTCCTTCCAGCCATCGCAGGTTTGTGTACTTCATCTTGCATTTGCAACCTAGTGTGCTATGAAATGAATTTATGGAAGCCTACTTAAATTATTGATTATTGATATGATTTACCTTAGAAGAATGTATTTGTTATGTGAGCATGGTATAAATGTTTTTTTTATTATTCGCAGTCTTCTAGGCCTTATGATGTATATGCTGGACATGTTGTTTCAAAGGTGCTTCCCTCTTAATTAGTTCTGAACTTGTATAACTAAAGTTAATTCCATATGTCTTTACTTATGGCCTATATTTTCACCTTTGGTAAAAATTGTCAACTTGTAAATCATTTGGAACAATGGTTCTGTAAAATAATGGGTTATTATTTAACTAAAGTTAGTGTCTAAAAAGTAATGATAAGAGAAGTAACTCACTCTTATGACTATCATGGTAATTCTAAACTCTTATCAGAATAATGGTACAAGTATTGCTTTTTTTTTGCAACTCTTGCTATAAATAAAAATTTACAGTGGTTTACTGGATGCTGTATGTTACCTTTTTGCAGGATCTTGAAAGTGCAGTTCCTAGCCTTACTAATGTACCGGCCAATGTTATGGGGACAATGTCTTCGCAGCTTCGGCCTTTGCAGGTTTGACCTGTTCATTTTTATACCCCTAATGTCATCCTGCATAACACTACCTAATATTAAGGGGTATACTCTATTTTTAGGCACTGCTGCATACAAGTGCTAAACAATATGTAATACACAGTACCTAATATGGTGATCCTACTCCTGCATACCATCAATTATATCTAATATTAAGGAGCAATTCCATATTTCCATTACTTAATTTTAGGACACTGCTACTGCACCAGTGCCAGATACAATAGTACACAGAATGTCATAAGGCAATCCCCCATGTCATCAATTGTACTGGTTTATGAATACATTAGTGATCACCTGATATTGTACCTCAATAATTTAACTCATTTGCTTGTATTTTTTTCTTGTATAAATACAGGAAATGCCATACCAAATGAAGTCAACAAATCCATTTGATTTTGCTGATGAATCAGATCTAGCTAATAGCACAGTAATTTTTTTTCTTCTACCCACCTCAATTAGCTTCTGTGCTGTGTGGATATGGATAGTTCTATGTTGCACGGGTACATCAGCACACCCTGTACAATATGAATGCCGCAATACTGCAAGTTCCAAAATCATAAATATGAAACATTCTATATAAGTATATATATTGCAATTGCTTTCGTGCCCACAAGTTGAATGCCCCTAAATGCCTCAAAACTTACTTTTTAGTTACTTCAAAATATAAAAATGCAAACTTCAAATCCAAACTGTTGATCTTATTGGATATAACAACTGATGCATTTCTATATAAGTTTTATTTATAAAAAAATGGAAGTTTATTTGATACTTGATCAAGATGCTAAAATATGAACATGCTAGAATTAATCTATCATATTTAATTAGGTTTGTTCATTATTCATTCTCTTGATCAAGTATCAAACAAACTTCAAGAATTTATAAAACTTATATGATTAAAAAATCTCTCGTTAAATAGAACAAGATCAACGGTTTGGATTCGTCATTTAAATTTTATATTTAGAAAAAGTAATAAAAAAGTGAATTTGGAGGCGTTTGGTGCACCCAAATTGTGGGCATTGGAACCCTCATATATAATATGGAAAGAATTAGAGAAGCAGGACAAAACAATTTTATGGATTAGTGGGGAGAAAAAAAATATTTTCATCCGACTCCAAGGACTGTTCCCACACTGGCGAAGCCAGTGCAGGCCACAGTGGGCTTGGCCCACCCTGCTTTTTGAATTTTTTAATACAAACTCCTACTTGGGCCCCCCAATTAAAATAAGAGCCACTGGCTAGTAGTCTTCTTCTTCTATTCGTCAGTCAAATTAGCTGTTAAAAATTTAACCATGTTCCTTCTTTACACATCTAACGAGTTTCTCACTCCTTTAATTCTTCTAGTACCGTTTCAATATTTCATTTGAGGGTACTTTGTTCCAAGTTTCAGGGATGAGAGATTGAGTTATGTGAGTCGATCTTAATAGACTATTGGAAAAGTCTTGATCCCATGGTTTCTTTTGTTGCATCTTGCATGATATAAAAAGTTACTTTTATTTTCAATTTTGATGTATACAATCATATTCAATCGATTGGCCAAACAACTCGAAGTTTGATCTCGGCCTCCCCTATTACCAAATCCTGGCTTCGCCCCTGTGTTCCCATAATCCCATAAGGTTCATATAGAGATATTCCTTCGCTCAATCTCTAGGTTATGGAAGGGTTTTCCTGGTTTCAGCTGCCAACCTAGTGTGTAAGTTGTCTTTTGAGGACAACACTTGTGTTTTGCATGCATCCTGGACATCTTGACCTCTATTTAATATGATCACCACATGGTGCATCTTAGATGTAGCGTATAAATGCCATATGCAGTATCACCACACTTCAGTTTCTTCAATAGTAGAGAAGTTTAACAATAGTAAATGTTGAATTGTCGTCTTCTTGTAGTTTATGGATATGACCTCCTTACAAGCAGCATTGCCAGTGCAGCAGCCTGCTGCTGATTATTACAGTACCGGTGCATACGGATCTCAATTCTATACTCAAAATCCAGCTTCCACGTATGCCTCTCCTATGCCTCAAGGTATGTAAAGAACTGAAAATGTGCAAACAAATAATTGTAAATTAAAATAGAAAACGATGAATATGAAATGAGCTCATTTTTCAATTTTTAGGTGGAATACCACAAACGATAGATCAGGCCCCGAATCCTCAAATACTGTATGATCTTTACCATTTTCCTATTTAAAAATTTTGAGAGATCATACCCTTGTCACTAGATCAGCTCAACAGTGGATTTTTATTTTATTTATTTTTATACAGGAGTTCAATTCCACAGGGCTATCCATCTCTAGGAAGCAATCCATTTGCATGAAGGAAATTTAGTATGCGGTGATTTTGAAGGTTGATCTGTACAGTTGCCCAAAATAGGATGTCATCTTTGTTTTGTTGCCCGTATTCGTCTTGCTATTCATAATGTTTTGTAAAACAGACATCACCCTTCATGTTTCATCCCTTATAGATAATAGTGGGTCCTGGAGGGTGCTCTGGGAAAAATTTACTACACTGAGTTGAGGATTGGGTTGTGTTAGCCTCCATATTCTTTGTAAAGACGTATAACTCGCAATATAGTTGTGATATTTACCTTCATTGTTTCCTGGCATCCCTGAAAAAATTGGTTGGTGCTTTGTTCAAGACGACACCAGTAGCAGACTGGTATGTTTGCCCCAACTTGTTTGGTTGATATTGTTTAGCTGTCTCCAGCAGTGGTACTTTGTTTCCAGGGTTCTGATATATTTGATGACACATGCACGGATGACTCCTTTTCGCGTCCAAAAATTTAGGGTGCGTTTGGCAAATATCCTTTTCGTGTTCAGTCGTACTTTGTTTAGCGTCCAAAAATTTATCCTTTTCGCATTGAAGTTTGAACATATTTTTAATCAGCATCCATTAAAAAATCATTCAAACCATCCAATTGGACCATTTTGAATGGTCTAGGTGCAAAAATCCAGCATACACCAATTTTCACCGACGTCATCATGGATTTGCGTCGGCTGACGTCATCAAAATCGCTTGCTGATGTCATCACATTTTTTTTAAAAAAAATCATGCGCTGACGTCATTAAAATGAGAGGGTTTTGTGTTCAGTTAAACAACTCAAGGGATTATTTAAATCTAGTTAAGTGTTCAATTAGATGCCTTATTAAAATAAGACAAATAAGTCTTGTGTTCAATTAAACAACACAAGGGATGAGTTAATTCTATTTCAGTGTTCAGTTAAAAAGCTTCAAGAAAACATATTAAAAAAAAATATTGTTTAAGTAAATCATTCAAGGGATGAATTATTTGTAGTTTTGTGTTCAATTAAATACATTGCGAATTTGACGTTTCGACAATTATAAAACGATAAAATATCATAAAAATTCTGATTATAATCCAATCACATGCGCAAAAGAAGTAAACAATTGTAACAACAAAAGTATCAATTTTTCATTATTCATCGGTTTCAACAACCACAGACAAGCACAATTTATCAATTAGATAACAAAAAAAAACTAAAAACACAGAAAATGCAACTACAATTCAGTTTTCATCAAATTAAAATAAACTTTTGAGGAGAACAACCAGACGATTCCAACCATAACATCAACAGAGCAAAAACCTGTTAAAATATAGAATAAACATTAACAAATACGAAATGTTAACAACATTATAACCGTTGCATTACTAACAAAACATGTATAGAACATAATATGTGTAAGCACTAACTTGTACATTCTAGAAACTAACTAAACGCATATGATAACTAACTACTCAATTACAGAAATTAACTGAACATTTATAACACGTAACTGAATACGAAACTAACTTCTCATTAATTTTTACTAAACCTAATCTAATTCAAGTATGCATCAATCTTTATTATGCATGATGACACTTCACTAACTAAATTGAACACTTATTTCTTGTATCCGAACATCATTGATAACATAACTCTAATAACTACAAAACAAGTCGACTACATAAGCCTTATTTTTATATTTCGTGTCAACAATATGATCACTTATCCCAACATTAGTATACCTCGATATAACATTATAATCTCTTATTCTCATATCTCATGTCAACAATAAAGTCCTTATCCCAACATACGTATCCCTAGATATAACAATATGATCTCTTATGTTAACAATAAAATCCTTGAATATAAAATACAAAAAACACATGAATACTTAATCCTCTCTTTTCTTAAAAAAAAAAACGTGATTAGAAACTCTAGATCTGAAAAAAAAGAGAGATCAGATAAGAATTCACTTTAATATCTCCCGAAGCAATTATCCAAATTCACTGAGTAATAATAAGAAATGTTCTAAATCCTATTACTACTACTACAATTCCAAATCTGGAGATTAGCATTTATGAACAATTAGTACCAGAAATAATGAAAAAAATAAGAGAAAGCAAAAATTAGTTGCTTCAAGAAAGGGAAAATCATCTTCGGAAGGTTTCTTCAACAATTCTTGCAATCTAAAGGTAATACCTATATTTAAAGCAACAAAAATCAGATAGAGTAGATGAATAATACGTTCTGAAACTCGAAGATTGATTGAGAGATGAGCATTCCGATCAGAAACTTGTTCCTTTTTTACGACTCAAATCAAATCCAAATAGAGAGAAAGAGAAAGGAAAGGTACAATCGATTACAACACTCAACAACTTACTCAAATAATTAGTCGGAGATGGAAAAATTAATTTGAAGTTGAAATACCTGATAGCACGGCGTAGGAACCAGACATACTTGATTCTAGAAGCGGGGATGAAGGAGATGCGAAGGCGACGAGGAGAATAAGGCGGAGCCTGAAGAGGAAGAGATGTTCCCAATCGGCGCTCTGGTCGGTCAGTGCCTTAGAAGAGATCTGGAGCGACGCGATGGGAGAGAGAAGAGAAAGGAGGAGAAGAAGCGTCTGTTGGAGCAATCTAGTCTAAAGAAGAAGAAGAGGCGCCTGTTGGAGCGGAAAATGGGAGAGAAAAAAAGGACGCGTCAAGGTTTTATATTCAGCGATTGTTTAGATGGTTGGATGATAATTGATTGGATGGTAAATATCAATAACCTAATAAATACCCGTCATTAAAATCGGAGTTGATAAGTACAATCAAAACTTTGAGCAATCAAACAATCAAGGTTTTAAATAAAAAATATCTGTAATCAATAGTTTTCGAAGATGGACCTTGTTACTTATTTCCACTTCTCCCCTCCCATCACCTCGCTTCACCCCTGTTCCTCGCGCCTCCTTCATCTCATCGCGTCTCTCACCCGTCGCACTCTCACCCCCTTTCTCTCGTTGCACAAAGAGATCATTTAAACAACTCAAGATGTTCTGGGCCTTAGATGGGCCTCAGGAGATACAAGCCACTGAGCCCGAAATTTTAAAAAATAGTATTAAATTAATATAATATATTAAAAATAATATCAATATAATAAGTTTAATATAAACTAGCTATTGTATCGCGCTCCGCGCGATATAAGACCAACATGAAATGATTATATTGTTTGGTTTAGCAAATTCACTATTTGTTAATAGTACATTCAAGATCTGATTCAGTTCCTGCTCCGATCTGTTTGTTAATAGAGAGTTTCTGATAGCAACATGGTATTATAGCGTGGTTTCCTCAAAAGTTTGATCGACGAAATGAGAAGACTCATGTGTTCCTCTATCGGATGAGTATAGATCAGATTATGAAACTTGCTTGAGCAAGAAATAGTTGTCCTTTCTATAATCTGCTTGTTAATAGTACTGGTACCAACATGGGACCAGTTGCTCTCGTCAATATCACATTTTCTGAAACCGACCAAGTGACCAACGTATATGTATTATAAACTAAAATTGCAACAATATGTGTAACATATAAATTGAAGGGAAAAATGAAAAATGCAATTGGCCATCAAAATGCATGAATTCTCAGCAGTGAGTTTCAATAACTAACTGTGCATAAGAACAGTAACAAATATATTACGACATTTATCATGACATTAGCAACAACATTTTTTTTTTGTAATACAAAGCAATTTATTTACAAATAAATATATCGAAGCGAAAACTAAAATTGGTATGTAATTGCATAATTAAAGATCTGGGTCCTTAAAATGCATATCAAAATAGGCTATACTCTCTTTTTAAACTTTTTACATAATTTCGATTTACTATTGCCTATGCAATATCACATGTTCTTTCATCATTCAAATAATATCAAGATTAGATCTGCAAATATGGACTGTCGTTTCTAGCCTACCCGAACTTGTTTGGGGTAAAAGGCTCTGAACTTTTTTTTTATTAGTTCTGCAAATACATTGAACGAAGAAAAAAAGAGTAAATAATATCCATTCTGAAATCGGTTAGGATGGCAGAGCTATATTCTTTAGGTTTCAACATGTTTCTACTAAGTTTAATGTATTTTTCAAAAAGTTAAACGACGTTAGGTAAATTAATCGGTTAAATAATGAGTTATGAGACGATCCTTACCAGAATACGTTGGCCTTTGCATGTCTATTTATTATCTGCAATACAAAAAAGCAAAAGCATGTAAAATTACACATAATACCAGTATAATGAGGTCATCTAGTAGCGAGAGAATTTAGTTTATTTAATCTTATTATACTTTGAAGCATACACGTAATAGAAAGATCTATGCAAAGGGCTGATTTAAAAGAAGCACCATAAGTTATGTACATTTCATAATTATACCAAAGGCCATATGAACTCACTGGATGATGCCTACAAATGACCTGAGAATCAATTTCAGATTATGCTATTTCTCTCGACTGAAAAGTTTTATGAAATAAAAATCAGGATATTAATAAAAGTATGAAACATGGAAGTCAAATGGAGAGCATACCTCTGAAAGTCTGAAGGTTAGAATTTCGATTTTCCTCAATGCGCATAGTCCATGATTTGCATGTCATCAACCTAATTACAATTAAACAGAGAGGATAAGGATACATATAGGTCTGTTAAGACCTTATAAATACAGTAATAGCTGAAAATAACAACAAAGTATGACGATCGATATTCTGAAATCTTAGCATGAATAGAAATAAAAAGGGCAATTTATTTGACATATGTATAGAAAAATGACTTGCTTATTTCCTAGAATTACCAATAGTTAAAAATTGAAGCAAGTAAGCAACACATTAGAAGGGAAAACATGCAAAATGGAGTCCATCATTTTATGCCTTCATTGGCACTGAATAGCAGCTATAATTAGAAAAGCATACTGAAATGAAATTATCCGGATTTCTCAAATCAGTCATTCTTTGATTTCAAGTTCTATTACTGATCTTGTTTGCTTGTTGCATTGCCAAATCTCATGATGCTTCATCTTAGTTCAAAGTTCACATCGTCAGCTTATTCAAGAAACACATTTAAAAACATTAAGCCAGCTTGCATGAATTTGATCTAAGAAATAAATTTTGTATGTATTTAAAATTTGAAATACTATTTTTTTTTCTAAAAGTTGCAAAATGACCTTTTAATCTATAACTATTTTCTTCTCATTTGGTGCATATATCTTTTATAATTTTCTACAAATATCTGTTATGGAAAATAGCTCTGAATAGGTTGCAAAACTATACCTGATATTTCTCACTATCTTCTTCTGGCTCAAAAATCTCCACAATAGACATTAGCTGCAAAATGGTTAAGAAAATGACAGAAAAAGTCAAGCTGATTTGCCATATTTGGTAACCAAAAATATTATCCCCTTGATTGGCAAGAAGGAACCAAAATGACGAAATGTAATTTTACAAAAACTTAATTGGACAAAAAAATTGACAAACCTGTAGTTGAACACCCAAATGGTGACCTAGCTCAATTTTTCTTCTCTTCAAGTAGCATCAAAGGACATATTTGCTAAAAAGTAAAGAAAGGACAAAAGAAAAAGGTAAAATAGGAAGCTAACTTTTGTAACTTATTAAGTAATTTTATAATAAGAATTGGAAAAAATAATTCTAAGGTATAAAAAATGAAGCGAGGAATAATTGGATTTAATATAATATCTTTAACCACCTTAGTATGTTACTAATTGATTACAACATCCCTTTTCAAAACAAAAGTTGCTGCATCAATAATGGATACAAACACACCTGGACATGCAAGGGAAGTCCTAAATCTGATATTGCAATCTTGTTTGCACCATCCCAAGAAAAGCATCTTTTTTTACAGCATCCAGTCTCTGTATCGGCATATCATAAATTAGGATATAAAGATAAAAAAATCTTTACTCAGCAGATCTAACAAAAGAAACGAATTAAAATATCCAAACACAAACATACAAGAATGCATTACTGACCAGCATTCCTTAATTTTCCCCAAACAGTAAAAATGTTCATCTAAAAGCTAAATTGACTTGGTCGCATGGTCCCTGCTTGACCAACATTCCCTAATTTTCCCCAAACAACAAAAATGTACATCTAGCAATTGTCGGGTTCATCTAAAAAGCAAAAACACCATGCAACCAAGGTTTCAACTTTCAAGTTACATCTCCGCAACTATAATAATACATCTCAATTTTTTTGAAATATTTGGTTGTCCTTGGCAACCCATCTAAGCTTCATGGATCTTTCCTGCACTCACAATGTGTTTTTATTTAAATAATGAGGCAATATATTTTTTGCTTATTGTATGCCTAAATTAATAACAAATCAGAATCAAGTTGAGTTTTTTAGCCTGTAATTTGCAACTATAAATTAATATTGTGTTCCTTATTCAATAAGGTCATAGCAGACGGAATACGGAGCTTTGCATCAGCAGGTTTTTCTTTCAACATACTTTCTTCAAAAAAAAAAAATCATAAGCTCCTTGAATAATGCATTTGTCCTAGATAGTAGCTAGCCTACAAAAATAACATATGCAATTTTGGATACTTTAACGTGTGTATTCAGGTCGAGTTTATCACAAAAAATTATCACTTTTTTTTATATCCTAATTAATTATCTAGTATGATCATTGAGAATAAAAATGCAAGGCAATATATTATAAAAATTTGTGAATTTGGATACAAAATTGAGAATATCTCCAGAGTTGCAGACTTCGAAACTGCTCCTTATATTTAATATGATAATTGATAAGAGCTTCAAGCTGCCCTGTATGTAACCTAACATCTTGATTCCATTATAGATCTAAAATATTTAAACAGAGCAATTATTGTTGAATATGTAAAAAATAGATTTTACATTGTAATGAAACGTTTTATCGCGGCAAGTCATAATAAGCATGTTTCCACACACACGTACGCTTGTAGTATTTAACTAATCAATATAGTATTTAACTAATCAGTTCAGTTGTACCTTCTCAATCTAAAGAAATAAAAAACACCTTCAGACAATGGCATCCGAGAACCAACCGAACCCTGATGTAATCGTAATTTTCATAAGAACAAAATTAAATATAATTAGAGCCATAAAAATTTATCAAAGAGATAACTTAGCAAGGAAATAAAGTAAAATTAAAAATAATAACAAAGCATCGGCTGAAAACCAAAATGAAGATAATCCACACTGCAAACAGGCAAAATATTTTGATAGCTGAGAGAGGAAAAGGGAGAAGATCAGTACTCACCTGAAAAAGGAGTCCAGAGATCCTACGCTGCAAGGAATCATTCATAGTAGGGTAAATTAAGTTGGATCTTTCTCTTTTTATCCATGATAGCTGGTACATAAAAATCAAAGAACTAAAGTTTAGTGAGGAAAGAAGAAATAGCAAAAAAAATGAAACAAAGAAAAAATCTAGCTGAAAACAAAATAACAACAACAACAAAAGAGAGGAAGAGACACTTCACTGGCTGTGCTCTAAGCGCTTCTTCCCATTTCCCGTCTGCCTCTTTCTCTCTCCATACGAAATCCTGAAAGAAAGAATGTCTCGTCAACAACCAAAGAAAATTGATATAAAGTAACAAAGCTACGATCTCTAACCACCCTAGAGAAGATTAGAGGAAGAGGAAGAGAGGTTAGGTACTTAAATCGGAAAACCTAGATCACTACGACCTTTGAATAATCTTCTCATAAATCTAGCAGCCAAAATCAGATAGAGATAAGAGCTCGGATGGAGATAGGTCGGAAATACACCGATTCGAGTCAAGTAAGAAAATTAGAAAAATTGAAGCTGCTAGAATAAACAAAATTAACAAAGGGGTGTGATTGAAGCCATAGCCGCTCAATTTTTCTATCTGGAGAAGCAAAGTAGAAGAAGAATGTAAAAAAATCAAGCGAAACCATAGGAAAGTAAAACCTGACCTAGCCGATAACCGCTGCTTCTTTTCTTTCAAGCAATGGAGCCGATAGGAGATCGGAGTTCACCAGCACAGCCCTCTGCAGCTACATCCCTTCTCTTTGTCTCTCTGTGTAAAGTACATGACGATGAGATGGGAAACAGATCAGGAGGAGCTAGAAGCACCTGTGAACAAAGGACCAGGTGCACCTGGAGCACACATAGCGTGTGATGAAGGCTTAGAACCTAGGAATCAAATAAATTTATAGACCTAGAGCCAACCTCACTAGTCTTTTGGAGTACAGCTTTAAGGTCGAACCCAAGGGACGGATTAATGAGTACCGGACTTTACTTCCTCACGAAAGCTAGACAATTATATTTTTATGGAGTTTTTGGTTGATTAAATCTAAAGGTGCAAGTAAATAAATATTTTTGGGTGTTTTAACAATATAAAAGTCATCTTAGGTTCAGGTTTCACATCGGTTTGGACTCTAGAACACATAACTTATCACTTTCGTGCATCAAACGGTGTTTTTCAAGCATATACCGCTCTGTTCGGTCCGAACAAGAATCTGTTCAATCCGAACAGGAGTCTGTTCAATCCGAACAGGACTCTGTTCAATCCGAACAGGAGTCTGTTCAATCCGAACATGACTCTGTTCAATCCGAACATATGGTATAAGTGTGTGATTTTGAACTTTTATGATATTTTATGCTTTGTGCTAGGGTTTGTTGGTCAAACCTAGATATTCTAAACCTCAGCTGTCGCTTGTTGGACTAGAAACTGGTTTAATCACAACCTAACCTAATTAACTCGATTGGTTCACAACTTTTGGTATAGAATTCAATCAACTTAAACTTGTTTGTTGGAGTTCATAAGGATATCTAGAGGTCTTTTGGACTTGTCTAAAAGTTACACTTTTGGTGTCAACTAATCTCCCCTTTCGGATCAACGATTTATCCCAAATACTTTATCTAAATTATCTTGATTAACCTAACTTTAGAACTTAACTAAATGTGGCCATTAATCTAGAAGTTAATTAGACTTAACCAAGCAATTTAACACAAGCAATTAACATAATTCTCAACGAAACAAATCAACAGAACATATCATAACATAACGAGTCAAATCACAACATCCAAATCTAAGTTACTACCTTACCCCTAAGACTACATAAATCTAACCTAACATGAAAGCAAAATAAGATACAAGCTCCATCAAATCAAAATATCAAGAGAATGGAAGAAATAAACCAAATATCGCTTCTACTCAAGATACCGAACGTCCAGAGCCGTTGTTGGGTTGATTCTGTCGCCGTCGCGCCTAGAATTGCTCCAAAGATGATGCCATGGTCGTGCTATGATGAAAGAGGTGGAATCCCACGCCTTTCGGCGTGAGAACGGTGGTGGAAAGGTGCCAAAACGTGGTGGGATATGGAATTTCGTGGTTGGTGGCTTGCTTCCTTTCCTTCAGGTCTAGAGGTATATATATGGATGTCCCAGGTCGCAAGGATGGAAGGCTAGGGCACCAGGGCGCAAGAAATTGCCATTTTCATCAGTTTCTATGTTAAAAATAATGCCTTATGTGATATGGCGGCACCCTGGTCAAACCGAACTGGCTTGTGGTCGGGTCGACCAGGAGAGAGAAAATGACGCTTGGCTGCCATAGGTGCTGGTCGGATCGAACAGGCTTGTGGTCGGGTCGACCAGGAGAGAGAAAATGACGCCTGGCTGCCATAGGTGCTGGTCGGATCGAACAGGCTTGTGGTCGGGTCGACCAGGAGAGAGAAAATGACGCCTGGCTGCCATAGGTGCTGGTCGGATCGAACAGATGATTGTTCGGGTCGACCAGAAGAGAGAAAAGAGCCTCCAATGCTAGGAATGAGTCGTCTAGTGTACGTGCTACGTCGGGAATCCATCTATATGCTCCAAAATCATCAGAAATCATCAAAATCCTGTAAAATGAGAGAAAAAACGACGGTAGAGCCAATTCCATCGAAATCATAGCAATCTATTGAATAATTCAATGGTTTGAGTGTTATTTGAGTGCCAAGTACGGTCCAAATGCCTACAAATAATGACGATATCAAATCACCTTTCACCCCTGGCCAATTTCTTTAGCTCATGTGATCCGTGCCCACAGAAAGAAACCCAACTCACCACGTGTATTATGCAACTATCTTATACAAATAATTCTTCGTATCGTTTTGTGGCGCAACAATAAAAATGGATCCCAAACAATAACATTTGGCGTGGTAGAGGAGGACAATACAAAAGCCATCAGGATCCGCACACATAAAGTCGGAAGAGAAAGGAGTGCGAAAGTTTTAGTGGAGGGCAACGATGGAGATGAGATCCATCAAGAGCAGAAAAATAATCGGACGGCTGGGATTGAATATTATTTCTACAGTTCTCCCAGACTTGAAATTGAGAGATTTATGATATGATAGTATCACGAGATCGGAATTTAGGATTCCGAACGTTAGATCGGAATCCAGGATTCCGATCTAAGCTTTGATCGAATTCTGAGTTTCCGATCTAAGCTTAGATTGGAATCCGAGATTCTGATCTTAGCTTTTTAATTTTTTTATATATTATTTATTTATTTATTTAATTTATTAATTAGTTAAATAATTAGAAAAATAGATAATATATTGTAAAAATATTGAAAAAATATGGAAAAAATCAGAAATAATTAAACTAAATTTTATATGTAATTTAGTATTTTTTGGGAAAATTAATTTTTTTTCCTTTTATTAGTTTATTAATTAGTTAATTAATTAGTTAATTAATTAGAAAAATAGATAATATATTCTAAAAATATTGAAAAAATATAAAAAAATCAGGAATAATTAAAAAAATTTTATATGTAATTTAATATTTTTTTGGAAAATTAAATTTATTTTCCTTTTAATTAATTTATTTAATTGAATATAAATTTAATTAATTTATTTAATTAAATATAAATTTATTTAATTTATTTAATTAAATATAAATTTAATTAATTTATTTAATTAAATATAAATTTAATTAATTTATTTAATTAAAAAATGAATAATTAAGTATAAATTTTTAATTAATTTAAACAACCATTTGATATGCGTCCCGAATGTCGTCCTTTATATATATTATTTTCATATTATATATTAAACAATCATATCGAGTCTCATGATCAAGGAAGCACTTTCTGGATTGATGTTTTACTGAGACGGAGAAGAAAGACTAAATTCACTTGATTTACTGCATTTCTCTTTTTAATGATTTTAAAAACATTTTTAGTAGTTTAGAGTGGTTTTTAGGTTTGCAAACTTTCAAAGTGGATTTTGGAGGTCCAGAGAGCGTTTTTTGGTCTCGAAAATGGTCGTCACGGGGTTCCACCCCGGTAAAATGCGTAGATCTCGTCGCCAGCTTTCCGGATTGTCCTCGATCGCCCCAAACGGACCTTCCTATCAAAAGTTAAGCCTGTTTAAAGTTTTAATGTTCAAATTATGCCTTTGTATCCCTGCAAATGCAGAAAGAATTAATAAAACTTTGAACATTCTGAAAGGATTATGTCTTTGTATCCCTGCAAATTCTAAAAATTTATAATCTTTTTTAAATGGTACAATTCATTTAATTAAATAAGTTATAAAAATTTATATTTTAATTGAATAAGTTATAAAAATTTATATTTTAATTAAATAAATTAATTAAAATGAAAATAAATTTAATTTCTCCAAAAAATACTAAATTACATATAAAATTTAATTTAATTATTCCTGATTTTTTTTCATATTTTTTCAATATTTTTACAATATATTATCTATTTTCCTAATTATTTAACTAATTAATAAATTAAATAAATAAATAAATAATATATAAAAAAATCAAAAAGCTAAGATCGGAATCTCGGATTCCGATCTAAGCTTAGATCGGAAACTCAGAATTCGATCAAAGCTTAGATCGGAATCCTGGATTCCGATCTAACGTTCGGAATCCCGGATTCCGATCTCGTGATACTATTTATATTAAACTTATTATATTGATATTATTTTTAATATATTATATTAATTTAATACTATTTTTTAAAATTTCGGCCACTGAGCTTAATTCGAATTGAATTTCACAATCAAATTGTGCACAGTTTTCGAAAAGAAACTGTTGGGTCTCGAACATTTTGAGAATAACCATTATTGTATGGAAATGAAATCCCGTCCCGCGCGGGACTGTCAAGCGCAGTGCTTTGAGCCGTGTGATTTAATTTCAATGGCAAAGGGAGCCCCGTGCATGTAACCTGATTGGTAGGCCCGAACCGTCTAGATCAGATCGGACGGTTCGTAGGCTGTCTTGGACGGCCCCGCGCGGGAGGAGATAAGGATTCTTATTGTATGTGGTCTCCATCTCGGTTGTGCAGTCTGCACTCTGCACACCAAAGCCAATCCTCACTTAACAATGCAATGGTCCTTTTCCAGTCATGCCAGCTGCAGTCTGTCGATGTAGCTAGCACACCTAAGGCTGTGCTCCAGAAACTCAACATTAAAGGAGAGGAACGGGGAGGAGAGTAAGGATTGACCGGAATTTATTACTCTCGATTTGGGGTGTAGAAGTTTACTCTAAATTTTCTGAAATTTGAACGTGCTCTTTCATCTTCTTCTCTTCCCTTCCGTTGCCTTCTCTTCCTGAGCGGAGCGAGTAAACACTCGGTCAGAGTAAACTTTTTCGATAATTTCGTTACTCTCCTCTCCTCTCCCTCCGATTCACGTTTCTGGAGCACAGCCTAAGTGTCCAACATTCTAACTTTTCTTCTAATGTTCTTGGCTACGTGGGCTCTCTGCTCCTGAGGTTCTGTAAATTTTACAAACATATTTAAAGGGCTCTTATAAACTCTATTTAATAAAACCCAGTAAAACCAAATCAAATGAAGATTAAAAAGTGGTTAGAATAGTGCCGTTTTAGAGACTAATTCAGGGGGGGGGGGAATTGTTGAAAATTCATTCATCATGGTGATCAACAAATATATAGATTCAATAAAATTCTTATAGAATTGTTTTTAACAATTTGCCCAAAGTTACGATATAATATAATGACCTTAATTTACATTTGCATATAAAGCAATACTGGGCCTAAATTGGACCATATTTACCGGCCTACAACAATTCAAACAGCACAAGTAAATTTTCTTAAAATTCCTGAATGAAGACGACTATAGAGATCAAAATAATGTGACTAGAATTTCATATTTTCGCTCTTATAAAAATATTTAACATCAAACTTCAGCATTCATAACATGCAATTCAAACAAACTCAACATTCTATTAAAACGATTAGAGTTTTTCATAACATGCAGTTTAAACAAACTCAACATTTTATTACAACGACCAGAGTTTTTTCTAGAAATAT
This sequence comes from Rhynchospora pubera, assembly GCA_028095005.1. Lineage (NCBI taxonomy): Eukaryota > Viridiplantae > Streptophyta > Magnoliopsida > Poales > Cyperaceae > Rhynchospora > Rhynchospora pubera. Next base: position 204,725,565 of record CM051462.1, on the reverse strand, counting down.
CTTATTTTGCCAACATGATCGAGACCAACATAATAACATTGCGCTTTTTGCAATAAACATTTTTAGATTTTCATGAACATGCTGAACCAAATTGCAGATTTCTTGGGACGCCTCGCCAGATTGTTGTTGTAGTCAACATAATAAAGGCCCATACGGCGCGTGAATCCAAAATTCCATTCAAAGTCATCCAAAAAACTCCATACATAATAGCCTCTTACATCGGCTCCATCTCTAATTATCACAAAAAATATGACAATCAAAGTAAACACAATTAATATGATTCACAAAATAAAGCTTTCATAAGCACTCTAATATTAGAAACCCAACTCTTAGCCCGAATCAAGGAATTCAGTTTATACCTCAAATTGCAAAATCCTGATCTTCAACAAATTTATTTGTAGTTAATGCATTCCTTTTATTTGAGGTATTGAGAATTAGTAATGTAAAATTAATAAAATAAAATAGACCAATTCTAATGATATTTTCTCCATATAAATGAACATATATATTCGGGAAAAAAAACAAAGATGATATTATTAATTGGTCGAACCAAATTGAGCTCATCTAGGATATAGATACATGCTTTGTTTCCTTTAGTTACTTTTTCTTTTTTTTTTCTCAATTGTTTAATCATTCTTATTTATATTTTCACTATATTGTTGACTAAAGAAAAGTTAACCTTATTGCTTTGCTCAATTGGATGAGATGATTACGGTGGTATGATATTCTGATTTCATCATTCAAGGCCTCTCTCAGTGTTGTGGTACTGGTGAGCTGGTGAACGCCTGTATGCAATGCAATATAGTTACAACTACTGAGGCAATTCAACAAAGAAATAATAACATGAGAGAAATAAAGAAACGACAAAATAAAAGAAATTGGTTGTACATGATATACCATTTTCAGTGATGTACATGACTGGATTTTTGAAGGTAGCCTTTGTGTAAAGTGTTAGATCTCTTATGCCAGGAGGGTATATGTTAATAAAAGATGTATTGAAGGGCTGCAGTAAATACAATGATATCTTAGTTTGAATAAATAATATATTATAGAGCATATAATTTGACGAAATTATATCCCCAAATTATTAACAAAAAATGTACCTTTGGTAGTGCAATTCCATTGCGCTCACCTATTAAAGTACAATAAATAAATAAATAATTAAATAAATAAAACCAAGTTAAGTGGAGGTCTCTGCAATATAGATTTCTACATTTTTCCTTAAAAAACACTCATGACAAAGTAAAATTAAACAATATATATGTTGATATTACAAAAAGTTTCATGTTGTTTGTGTTAAATTTAGTGCAGCCTGGCAAATTAAAATTAGAGTTTCTACATTCTTAATTTTAGAAATAAATCTGATACCTGTAATATTAGCTCTCGAATCAGTGTTGTAACTCTGCATAAGTGAATTGCTTGCTGGAGAGTTTATGGCGTAAAAGGTAGAATAGTAGTTAATTCCGATAAAATCGTAAGATCCTATCAGTACCTCAGACTGTTCCTTTGTAAATTTGGGTAAGCGATTTCCCAACCAATTTCTCATGGTTCTTGGGTAATCTCCATATGTCAAAGGATTCTGAAACCTGTGTTTATATATAAAAAATTAAAAAAACTAGTTGAAAAACACTCAATTATGGCATAACTAATTAAAAAAGATTCAGATTTAGAGGTCAGAGCAAAATATATCGTACCATCCATACATGAAATCCAAGCTACGTTGGGCTGCAGCGGCATCAGCTTTAGAAGAGGAATGTGGGAGAAACCAATGTGATGCTTGTGTTATTCCAATTATGCCATTTTGAACTCTCTAATCGCATTAGATTTTTGGTCAGTCTTCACTATTATAGGCTATAAATTTATAGTGGTACCTTTGTTTTTAAAATATGGTTGTGTAAAAATTCAAATAAAATTTCAAAGGTAATTTTAATTATATGTAAAACTGCTTCATATTTAAGAAAAATGAACAAGTTAATAACAATATTAATTAATTCACTTTATCTTTAATCTTCAAACGAACGTAACTATAAATGGCAGTAAAATTAAATGATGATTTACCTGATATTTTTCTTTGTATAGCTTGACTGCAGCACCATGCGACAACAACAGATTGTGAGCGCAAATGTAGGGCTCGGTTGCTGAATCGCCAGCACTGCATTTTCCGGCTTCCCAAGGAGAGCATCGTCCTGGTGCACTTGTACCACTCGCATAACCACCCGAGCAAAATACAATTGGCTCGTTAAATGTTACCCAGTGCTTCACTCTGTCACCAAACTCCTTGAAGCAAACATCGACGTAGTTGACATAATCCTCTCTGCAAGCATTTCAATGTTTTTTTACTAAACATATGAAAATTTTGAAGAATGAAAACTTCGAGAATTTCTAAGGATTTTGACTTCTTGTTCAATTGAAAGAAAACCATGTCATCAAAATAAATAAATGATACAAAATAAAGCTACGTCTTCAGGAATAGGGCGACTAGGGAGGTCATTGGTTGAAACTAAACATTGGGATGACAATTGTCAATCTTCAAAATAAAAAAATAATTAAGAATTGTGTAAATTTTTTTTGGTGCGTCGAAAATATTAAACGAATGAGTTGGAAATATTTCATTAAAATATTTGGTAAAACAATTTTTTCTTAAGTAGCAATTAATTTTATAATATAGCACCGAAATTTTTTATTTGGCATTGAACATGAATTTCCATATATGCACATCGACCTTTACTTTAAGTCAACTGACCTGGACTAGATTCTAATATAAATAACTAAATTATTATCAAATTGAAATATTCAAACCTGTTTGAGCATTATCTTAAATATTTACATGTGCATGTGATTGCTTCCTGGCAATAGCATACAAAAATAATATATGAAGATATATGGAAATGCTATGTAATGTACGTATATTCAATTAACTCACACTAACAGAGTGCTCAAGAAACCCAGATATTTATCTTCAAGAGCTTGCGGTAGGTCCCAATGAAATAATGTCACAAATGGCTTCAAGCCTACAATTATTTGCCAGATATTGAATCAAGGAACAATAATATAAGGAAAAAATAATAATTAATAATTTTAACAAGGTATTCGTGCTGCTTCAACCTTATTTGAACTTGAATTAGGAATGCAATGGGGGTATTTTCAGGATTTATGATTTATTGAAAATAATTTAACCGTTAAATAACTATCCAAAATATTAGACTGGCTAGCATAGAAGAGAAAATTAATAATTTTATTGTTCAAAGTAATGTAATCACCATTAGCTATAACTTCATTGATGACGTTATTGTAGTGATCGACGCCTTTTCTGTTTATCCCGCCACTTAGGCTTCCGTCTGCAAATATTTTCTTGCGTTACTACTTCTGATTATTACTTCGTTCAAGTTTCCAGCTAACATGTTGACCATATAAAAAAACAGAGAACTTTGTATAAAAATGCTGATAAATAATTACTTGGTAAAATTCTGGGCCAAGAGATGGAAAACCGAAATGAATCCATTCCCATCTTCTTCACGTTTCCGATATCCTCCTGTTCAATCAAACTTTTTAACTTTACAAGAGCCTCGGGATCAAATAGTAAAATATAATTTCTGAGGTCAGCACTGTTGAAAAGAAACTCTTTTTTTCCAAAGTTTTGGCCACCACTAATATTAATGCGTTTTCAAAACACTATATATATAAAATCGAAGAAACGAGTAATTGAGAGAAGAGAAATTGCTTACCTTATAACGGTGATAAAAGTCCTCAGTTACATCTCCATTGCTGTTGTCTAATATTTTACCTGTATGGACAATATTATTTAACATCTTCCTCAAATAGAAATTTCAAAATAAGAAATAAAGTTGACCAATTTACTTTACCCAACACTATATCATATCCCTAGATATGTATATTTGTAGTTAGAGCTGTCAATTCTCTACCGATTCGCACATTTCTGTTTCATTTCGTCCGAAACGGAACGAAAATGAAAGAAAAATTGTTTCATTTTCAAAAACGAAAAGGAAATGAGATAGAAAATCATATTGTTTAACCGAAACGGTATGTGAAAATGAAAATAACAATAAAAAATTGAAGATGGAACATAAACATAATAGAAATATTGTTTCGTTAAACGAAACAAAATGAAAATAAAATCAGATTTTTGTTTCGTTGCCGAAACGGAATGAAAACGGAACAGGGCTTTTCCGTGCCCGTTTCCCACATTTGACAGCACTATTTTTAGCTTCGTATTCTCATGCGATTGCATGCCAATTTAAACTGCAGAAGTGCTTGATGTTTCTTTGTTTGACAAAACAGGTCATACAATCCAAGTTCAAAGTTATAACAAAAACAGAAACATTGGCGCCGGTGTATATATTGATGTGTTCGCACTAGCACCGTGCATGCTTCGATAAGTGGGATGTGTACCTGGTGTGTGAGTGAATGTGTCCCAAATGCTAGGTCCCTTGCCATCTTCTGTGGGAGCACCTTCATACTGGTACAAACCGATACAAAAATAGTACAACACGCATATCATATCAGGAAATAAACAGAAAAGGATAACGACAATTGCGTTGTGTATATATATTGAGATCAAATGGTAAACCTGGTAGGCTGCACTACCAACTCCGAACAGAAACCCAGCAGGAAAGCTGCTTCTGTTGAAGGCACTACAGGTGCCATGGTCTAACAAAGCCACAAAAACAATCAAAAGAAGAATGTTTCTAATTGGAAACATATTCATGTCTAGATAGTTTTGAATAGTTGGATAGAATTGAATTATTGGAGTTTGGCTTTGCGCCTGCCCTTCCTCTGTTCTCAAAGGGAGCTTTATAGAGCAGCAGCACTGAAGTCGTGCAGAGGAATTTACAAAATTGCCCTTCAGAGTCAGACGTATTGATTGCTTAATTACGTCATCTTTGTACTGCCAAAAGGAGAAATACAATAATTTAATGGAGGAAGTGTTTAGATAAAACATCGATGTCATTGATATGAGTAAATTAATGTAAACTACATAATTGATGGAGTCAACATAGTAAGAAAGAAGGCAGATGATAATTACATTTATACACTCTTTATCTTCAACCAACTTTTCACGTATCATTTTAGAAAATCATCTCTTGATAAATCAACCATGTACACTCTATAAAATGTCTAAACAAAGAATTAAATAGTGCCTCATGTCATTGTGCTTGTTTAATTTTAACTAGCAGCAAATTTTAAGTATATGGTACCCAAATTTGTTCGCCGCGTAGACCGTATGCACTAAAGCAAGCACGAGCTATCTAGTCTAGCTTACAATCTTCAACGCACAATTCAATAAGAAGCTATCTAGTCTAGGTAACTATACATAGAGCTATCAATACCGTGCTGTTTTGCATATTTTTCGTTCTATTCTGTCCTGGCAGAACAGAAGCACAACAGATTTTCATTACGTTTGAATGAGCGGAACATAGGACGGAATTGAATGGGTTTCGTTCAAACAGACGGAACTTAAGCGAAATAGATTGTTTCCGTTCCGTTCTCTAACGTTATTCCTTGGCCCGTCAGCCCATGAGTCCATCGTGCAGGCGTGCAGCAGCCCATTTTCTTTCTGTTTCAAGAGAGGTAGGGACAAAGTTGAAAACCCATCTCCTCTCTCGCTCTCTCCGCCTGCCATGTGCAAACTGTAGCCGCTCTCGTCTCTCTCTCGCCTGCCTCCTCCCTCACATGAGCCCTCTCTCAACCAGTCCAAGAAGTCTCTTTCTCCTCTCTCACAATGAGCTTGAACGTAGATCTTGTGTCATCGCCTCCGTCGTGCCAGCAGCTTGATGAACCCTAGATGTTGCACCTCCATCTTCTCTAAGGTTGAACCAGTCGATCTCTTCACCGCGGTCCTCTCTGACTGCGTCGCATTTGATTTTGAGCAATTTCTCAATTTGTTTTGGTTTAGAGTAGTTTCGCAAATGTGGTGTTGTTTGTAAATGCATCCCAGTGTAATTGTGTAGTTGGTTTTTTGAGCAATCATTAGTTTCTAAATGCATCACAATTGTGCTGTTGTTTTTGAGCAATATCACAAGTTTTTAGCAAGTAAATGCATCATTTTCTAAAAGTTCTTACTGATTCTCACAATCAGTAGGAGCTTTGGTTTTGAGCAATTTTTTTTTTAGCAACAAAGATTATGAGACTTTTCTTGATCCAAAAATTCCCACTTCCCTGGCTGGGACTTTTCTTCCGTTAGCAAGATTTCCTCTATCGCCAGTTTGGAGCACGCTTGTTTTTGCTTTTTGCAATTTACTCTTTTCAAATTGTTGTGTTATTTTAATTTTCAACTTTTTTTAGATGCTTGCTAAATTGTTTTGTATTTGTAAGACTTTATTTTCAATGAAAAGATAAGGGCAAATTTTTATGTCATTTTTTTGTCCTGTTGTATAAGCAAACAAAGTGTTGAGTTCTGAGAATGTTTTTTTTTTGGTGGTACAGAATGGTACAGTGGTACCGGAGAATGTTTGGGTGAATGATAAAGCAACGTAAGATTACAAAATTAAATTTAACGTTTTGAACGTTTGTTCCGTTTAAATTTGACGGAACGAAAACAATACAAGTTTTAATTACGTTGTAGTAACGTAAGCATCAACATAAATTAATCTTGTTACGTGGTATTTTACGGAACAAAAAACGCAACTTGCTATTTCCATATACGTTTGTCACGTTTGACACCTCTAACTATACAAACTCTTTAGACATTTCTTATTTTTGTTGGACTTTCATGCATTTCTTTAATTAACCGAAGGTCTCTTTGCTGGTATAAAACTTGATTGGAGTTTTTACCTGATTATATGGTGTGTGATGTCATGTTATCTTTGTATTTGTAAGTTAACAAGATTTGGAGTTGTGCCAAAATAATTGTAAAATCGATCTTCATTAATTGGACAGCTTAAAGAGGTTATAATAGTTAATAGTCAGACTAGTTTTAAGTTGACCAGAATGATAACATGGAAATTTTGTATAAAATAGAACTTTATATTAATTTAATTTCAATCTGGTGCAAATAATAATGTTTGTATGATTTTGTAAATTACGAGACCATGTTATTTACGTTGACAGTAGCTTATTTTAGTTAATTAGTACAAATGTACAATTGATTACAAATAAATAAAGTATGGTACACCATATCAACACCAACCGCATGTCTATCTTTGAACTTTCAGAATTATTTCGAAGGAAAAATCAAAATCTGATTTTATTTAGAAGTATAAAACTTAGTTAAATTCTTTTATATTGTTGAGTCTCGAGGTTGAATCTGAGCCAAGAACGCTCTGTACGATCGAGTAACACTTGGATTGCCTGTGTATTGCATGTTTTACCTTCTTGCTTTCACATGCAGATTTCACACGAATTTTAATTTGCATGCTAGGAATTGAACTGCTTTGCATGTGCATATTTGAAATTGTTAAATTGTCATATGTCATATTGGAATATTTACCATTTGATTATTATTATTGTAATATGAATATGAATGGTTACCATTTGTTAATTTGACACTATTATATGTACTGCTTGTGCAATTGAATAGACATTCATTTCTTTTGTTCGGGGGTTTGGTCGCGCCCTGACCTGGCTATGCACCATGAATTAAGCGCTTATATTCGGATCTGATAGTGTTCTTGTCTTCTAGTACTTTTGATTATCTAATTGTCTAGATTTTAAAAGGAATTGAGTAACAGTTGGCAAACCTCGTGGAAGGTGATTCACGGTATCTATAAATCACTAGTCACACTATGGGAAAGAGACTCGTGATATTTGATTCTGAACTGACTATCCGTGTCAACAGACTTGCATTAGATAGCTGTCCAAATTGAGCCAACTTTTGAAATATTGAGATATATCTGAATTGAATAAGTAGCTGAGCTCTATTGCATTGCATCTGTTGATAAACGATTGCATTTGTTAATTGATTGATTTATTTATTGTTGGTATTTCTATATTATTATTTGTTTAACTTTGCACGGTAGTTAGTTCTTGAACATGTATCATCGAGATTCATGTGACTGGAACTAAAATTTGTACTAAGATAAATTATATTTATCTCACTCTTTATTTTTGCCTTGTTTCAACAATTGGTTGTGGGTTCTAGGTTTCAATTTGAGTGGTGGATAGCAAGACGAGTAGCGACCTATTGGATTTTGTACTTAGCAACCTGTATAAACCACATTGTTAACCGGATTGTCTTAGAATCGATATTTATATTTAAATTTAGATTTGGTATGTATAATAATTTATATAATTAACTTTAATATATATAATTTAGAGCTAGTTAAGCCTTGCGGGTGCAACATGCATTCGCGGGGGGCATTTCGTGTGTTCTGTCCAATCACGGGATGCGACGGGATGTCTCAGGAGTATCGGAGTAAGGTTTACCATGTTAAGAAGTGCTTAATTTTCAAATTTCTTGCTAATTACTATTAATTAACATTAAGCAATACAAGAATCTTGCTTGAAAGTCATCAACACATCAATTTACACAAGGAGAATGGTAGGAGGTTCTTTATCTCTTCTAGTATAGAAACTAGAAGGCTCGATCCGAATCAATAATAATCGGTGGCGTGCTTGTCTCCGTCACCACCACCACCAAGTTGCCGGCCTCGAGTCCACCAAGGAATTAATCAAATTAAACCTCAAGGCCTATGCTAGTAAGCAAGAAGTAATAGCTAATCCCTTTTTAATCCTTCTATTTAATCTACTATTTAATGGAAGGGTTTGATTGCTCAACACATGAGCTAGAGGAGGTGGAACAAGAGTAAGAGAAGAGGAAGAAAATCTGAATTTTCTTCTCTAATTTTCGGCCAAGAAGGAAGAGGGAAGATGAAGGCTAAGGTGGCTAGGGTTTCTCTCTCCAAATGGTCCTCATTTATAGTCAACCGCTCCTCATGACAAGTTGCAATTATTTACAACCTTGCCACTTGTCCTAGTTGAAATTTTAATGGGCTCAAGAGCCCATTTTATCATGTGTCAAAATGGTCCATTAATTCATTAATTATTGATCCACATAATTGCTCTCTTGTTGGACCGTTAGTTCACCAATTAAATAAAGGCATGTTAGCTCAATTTAATTCTATTAATTAAATTATGTTGAACGAAATTAATTATCAACTATTTGATAATTATTTTGGGATTAGAAAATGCATTTTTCTATATGATCTCTTTGACATAATTAATTATAACGGTTCGCAACGGTATATAATTAATTAATCAACTTATCATTTTTTGCAATACTCACCGCTGCAAATAAATAAATAATGCACTGCATGGTCAAGTCCTATTTGTGTGACCTTTGAGGATTTATGCTATGTTGACAATGGAATTAAATTGCTATTTAATTCCAATAATCATAAACAGTATCTAGCAACATGTTATGATTCCCAATTCGTATAAATAATGTACTGCTACAATATTCAATCCTGCATAAGAAATAAAGTATCTCCTTCTCTGATTGTTATGTCAAATGATATCATCGTATAATCCAAGATAGGAATGTGTCATTCTTGCAAATTATACGTTTCTTGATCTAGAGATAATTGTATCAAGTTGCTAGCAAACAATCTATCTCCATCAAGGGGCCCAAACAGATATCATCACTCACTAAGCAAATTAATGAGGAACATGCAATTTTCTTGATGAACAACTTTTCCCCGCACAATTCAAGAGAACATAAATAAAGTCCGTATATCAGCCCTTATCAGGAATCAGCTGTAGACGATATTTATAGAACCTATCCTCATGTGGAAAAATTGAACCATCTCAAATTTAAAATCAAACTCATATGAAATAAATAATGACACATAACACAATCCATGTATTTATTTCATTGAATCATGTCATGTACTATGTTCCACAACATATACATATGCAATTAAGTTGGTAACTCCTTACCTATGATTTGTAGAACTTATTCATCAATTAACTTGCATACTAATCTTATTTATAATTAATGTTCCTTGTTAACTATCAATTCAGATCTTCAACCTGAATGAACTGTCAATAAATAAATCAAGGAACAAATGATCAAACATCATCAATAACATAAACCACAGAAGTAGCCATATATGATTGACTTGTAGGACATATCTCTAACATACCAATCTAACTAGACTAGTAGGATGTGCGAGAGGGGTTAGTCTAAGGATGTTTGATAAAACATACTAATTTTTATGTTATAAGTTTAAATTAATAAAAAAATAATAATAAATTTTTGTTGTGATTGATATGGTTTATTGCTTGTAAATTTGTGCTTTGATATGTTCAATTGAAAATCAACTAGCAAAAGCATCGCGCTTCGCGATTAAACTTATTTTTCATATTTAGAAAAAAAATATATAATAGAAAAATATATCATTGGATTTTGTACAATGTTTTAGAACATCCATAATTTTTATGCAAAAATGATTTGAAAAGCTTGTAAATAATTAAACAAAAGACTAAAATCCAGAATGAGTTGGTTAAAAATGTAAATTTTATTTCTTATGAATTTCCAATATATTTTGAATTAGATCATTCGTATAAAATTTTAATGCAAAAATAAATTCAAGAAAACCCTTAAAAAAAGATAATATACAATTTTTGTGAATTTTCTAAATAATTTAAACCATATATATATTTAAAATGTGTAAAAGTAATATTTTTTAATTACATTTAATTCCCTATTTGATAAAAAACGAATTTAAGAAGAACTTGGAACAACTAAATATGTAAAATATCATTTTTTAATACATAATAATATTTGAAAAGTTCAAAATAAAAAAATTCGATGTGATTAGGTTTTTTAGAATTTTTTTGATCATGTACGTAAAATTTTATGTAGAAATATATTTTGAGACCTCTAAAAATTTTATAAACTTAATATAAATTTTTAATTATAGAATGGTATATTATGAAGTTGGAAAGAATATTAAATTATTTTAAAAGTCTATGAATAAATTATATAAATGAACTGTAAACATTTCATTGAGAATTCATATAAAGTTTTATAGAAAACTAAAATTGTAAAGGGTCCCGATCAAATAATTTAAAACATAACATACAATTTTCTAGAATTAGGTACATGGGGCCATCTATTGGAGAATGAAATGCAGAGAGCGTTAGGAGGTGGTGTATGATTGCTGTTCGGTTTTGAACTTGGTTTTTAGTCCCATAATTTTCAGCCAACTTATACAGGGATTCATATATAAAGTTATTCTCCTTGAGTAAACATTACATTAACCATATGAAAGGATGTTGAATTTTTTTGTGGCCGAGTATATGCACGGCACCTGCACCTGGGCACGCGAATTTGGGTGGGGATGGGAACAGAAAAAAATAATAATAAGGCTCCACATCGGGAAACCACTGACGTGACTGTTAGTCTGTTAAGAGGCAAAAAGGAAACAACGAAAAAGCACCCCAATCAACAGGCCACGCAAAACTCAAAAAAATCCAACGGCCTTGATTCATAGCGCTGACGTCAGCAGTGTTACCGTAGAAAAGCCTCCTATAAAATTGAAGTATTTTTTGATTTCTAATCTGAAAATTATTAGTTACTTGTATTTGTTTGATGTTTTAAATGTTATATGAAAGTATTAAAGAATTTTGAGGACGAAATTAATTTTTAAGGAGGAAAGGATGTTAGACTTGGTTTTTATTTGGTTTATAAATTTCAACATTTTGATTATAAGGTCTTAGAATATTTTTGGGAATTGCAATTGCATTATTTTGTGGTTCGATATTATTGGTCATTGTATTTTATACAACCAATAGTTTAATATATTTCAGAAAGCAAGGAAAAAAAATAGAAATTCATGGACGGTTTTTAAAGAATGGATTTTTATTTTAGGTAAATGTCATGGAGCTTGTATAATATGAAATAACTGCATGACAAATGGGGTCCACATGTCATGTACACCTTTGACACATACATCGAAGATTTTGCCAGCCATACGTCCACATCAGTTTAACAGCTTGGTCTATAAATCATTGTGCAAATTACAAATGGGACCATATCATGTATAATGTATCTCTAAATAATTATTTGTGCACCATATTCAATAGAAAACTCAATCAGCTCTCTTACCGACCTAGTTGGTACCGCGCATTATATTTCCTTTAATCGGTTTATTTTGGGTATATCGCCATACCAGTTTGGATGCAACGGAATAAGCCGTGAATACGGAATAAGAATAAGAAATTTCGGTTTGCGTGCTTATCCATATTTCTTATTCTTATATCATGATTTTGTTAGTATAGGAATAATGGCTCAAATTCCTTATTCTTGTGTTGTTTGGGTTGCACAAAAATAAAAATAAGCACGCAAACCGAAATTCCATATTCATATTTCCTATTTCCGGCCTATCCAAACACACCATAGTTAATTAAGTGAAGAAATCGAAAGGGGAAGTAAAAGGGGTGGTACCAAGGTCAAGTGCACACATAATTCTTTGGACATTTTATGTTTGGTTGAGAGGGAGAGCGTGGAAAGGGAAGGAAAAAATAGAGAGGGAAGGGATGAGAAGGGAAAATTTTATATTTTTTTCTGTTTGGATTGTGTTTGAAGGGAAAAGGATAATTCAATTTCCTTTCCTTCTTTTTTCATGTTTGATTCATGTAATTTAACAAAGGTAAAATAGAATGATTGACTATTTTATCTTTGACGGACTAGTTTATATTATCAGAATAATAAATACTTATTAGTTCATACTGGTTCTGGCATTTACAAATTATTATAAGCAGTATTTTTCTTTTTAAAAAATTTCATTACCAGATCCAATAAAACCAGTCTGCTAATGCAAGATATATATGAACCTCATTTAAATTTTTAATTTATTTACCTAGACTTTTGCTCATCGAAGTCAGTTAATTTATGAACCTCATTTAATTTATTTCCTTTAATCGGTTTATTTTGGGTATATCGCCATACCAGTTTCACTTCTCCTTACCAAGTCCCTTATAACCGGTTTCAAGAGAAAGAAAAACAAGTGGAGAAATTGTGTAAATTCATGCAACAATTCAATGCCCAAACACAAAACCAATTGAGATTGTAGTTAACTATCCCAAAACATATAGTTAATTAAGTGAAGAAATCGAAAGGGGAAGTAAAAGGGGTGGTACCAAGGTCAAGTGCACACATAATTTTTTGGACATGGAAGGTAACTATACAAACTCTTATGACATTTCCTATTTTTGCTGAACTTTCCTGCATTTTCTTTAATTAACCGATCGTTTCTTTGCGGGAATAAAATTTTATTGGAGGTTTTATGTGATTATTTGGTCTATGATGTCATGTTATCTTTATTTGTAAGTTAACAAGATTTGGAGTTGCGCTAAAATAATTGTACAGTCGATCTTGATTAGTTGGACAGCTTGCAGAGGTTATAATAATTAGCAGTCAGACTAGTTTTTAGTTGACCAGAATGATTAATTGGAAATTTTGTATAAAATAGAAACTTTATTAATTTAATTCCAATCTGGTACAAATAATAATGTTTGTATGATTTTGTGAATTAGAAGACCATGTTACTTTATGTTGAGAGTAGCTTAATTAGTTAATTAGTACAATTGATTAGTACAAATAAATAAAGTATTGTATATGTTGTTCGTAAACTATCCTAGACTTAATCATGGTTTAGCGGAGGTAATTAAAGTTTTAGACCGGTTTGGTATAAACTGTCCTAACACAATTCAATTGATATCCAACAATTAACAGGCACACATAAGCAATTCAAGTATAGCAAAAAAATAAAGAGACAAATAGAGAAAAATTAACACGCGATATGAATACGGAGTTCCGACCCACTATGAATATGATAGCCTTACTCATATGTCTCCAGAAGTTTTGCTACCACGAAAAAGACGTGCTTCGTTCAATTTCAAGAAGAACAGAACTACAACTTTGAACCGAATTGCCCCGTCACAAGGACACTCGAGGTGGATCGTCTTAACTCGAATAACTAATGACACCACGGCCTCAAAGGAGAAATGCTCTCAACCTATTCTAACCTATGCCTAACAACAATGTCGGGTTGGTGGTGTTTGAGGCTACTTTATCTCTCAAAATGATCTATCTATGAAAAGCTCAATTGAGGAGTAATCCTAGTGCGCAAAGGCTCAAATCTGAACTGATTTTGACTAAGCAAAAGTCTCTAAATTGATTAAACAATGGGTGGTTTAAATAGGCCATGAAACAGTCCTTTTACCAACAAAAAATTAGACGCCAAAGAACATTACACGATGTTGGAATATGACCGTTGGAATTATCTTGTAGTAAAACTAGCCGTTGGGATGTTACCTGACGCTCCAAGGCGTTACACAACGTTGCTGTCAGTTTCAACAGACAATGATTAGTATTTTAACTCAAAGTTTCTGCTCCGAACTCCGATTGAGGTGATTCAAAAATTATTGGAAAGAAAACAAAAAAATCTACAAATTTCATGTTTTGAGTTTCTTCAAATTCGGATAATAAGACAGCCAAATTAGGCTAAAAAATCAGTACAACATTAAAACAGTTCTTGCAGCATTGTGTTACGCCCAAGTTGTGTTGTGTAACGCCTCCAGAGCCATTTTGGTTCTAAAACAGAGTCTTTATTTGATTTTCTGTCTTCATATATAAAATAAAATAAAAGAGGGCATAAACTACAACAAGAATATAATCTTTGCATATGGTTCCGTTCAAAACAAGGTCATCATTTCGAGCAAATACAAAACGGAAAAAGAAGAAAAGTACACTAGTGCAAACAGAGTATTGTACAATTCAGTACCATTGCCCTTTTTCTTTTTTTTTTTAGAAAGTTATAGATCTAAATTCTTTTCAAGAAATTGATAATATCTTAATTTTTTTAAAAGCAAAGATAAAGTGGTTGAAATTCATATGTTTGAACTTTGGACTTGAATCTTTGTAGTTTGAAACCATCCCCAAAACAGAGCGTAACAATGCATTTGTCAAGAGTAAGAAGAGAATTTATTGTGAAAACCCGTAAAATTAGGAAACAGAATTTAAATTTTAAATTTAATACTTAATTTCTGAAATATCTAAAATTATTAAAACTAATGACTGATATGATATTAACAAAGAAATTCTTGAAACAATAACAAAATCTAGTTGAAAAACATTAATTAAATCATAAAATTTAGTAAAACTTCAAGCAAACAAATAAACCTAATTAGCAAAGATTCAAATATCAGATTCATGAAATTTTTGTGGGTCAAAACTGGATGAAAAACTGAGTTTCACTGATCAAATTAATTAGATTACAAATTTCAATTGATTTACTTTGATCTGGACCGTCCGATTAAGTGTTTTTCTCTGAATTTGGATGAACCGTTAGATCATCTCCTTCTTCTCGTCTCCTCTCTTCCGCTGAGACGAGTTGTCGTCCCCACTCGACCCCTCCTTCTTCGACGAATCCGCTCGTCCTCTCTCTCTCTCTCTCTCTGTCACCAATGGCGGAACCCACCAACCCCACCTCGCCTAAAGCAGCGAAGGCCCCCACACCCATCTCTCCCTTCCTCGATCCGCTCGATCCTCTCTCCTGTCCCACCCATTGCAGTCCCAAGTAAACTCCACTGGACCACTCCCTCCAGCGTTAGCTTCGACGAATCACACGACATCAGGCTTTGGACCCCATATCTCTCTCTCGCCTATTAAGTAACCTCTGTCTCTCTCCCAAAAACCCTAGTCGACACACTCATCCCCCTCTCTCACTCACTGCCTCTACCTCTTCTCCTCTTCTCTGTTCCACTCGAGACCTTAGAGATTGTTCTCTCTTCCTCACACTGTTCTTGACTTCTCTCACTCACTCACTGACTCCACTCTCTCTCTCTCTCTCTCTTTCTGTCTTGCTGCACTGACCAACAATGGTGGTTGGTGGATGGCACTTGGTGTTGGCTTGATGGCGGTAGCAGCAATTGCTTGACTTGTGGCAACTGATAGCAGCTGCAGCTTTGCTCTTCCTCCTTCTTTTCTTTGCTGAGCTATCTCGGTTTGTCAACTCTTTCTCCTTCTCCTTGTTTCTGTGTTGGAAATTTGTGAGGCATGCACCTTGATTGACTTGATCTGTTGAATGCTTGTGTGTTGTGCATGACCTCTATTGATATATGTGCTTGCCTTTGTCTTGATTGATTGGTGGATGTCATATGAAATGTGTGATGATAAAGCAGGCACATAAATGAACTGTGCTTTGTGGTTGAGCTTATGCTTATGCTTATGCTTGCTTGTGGCTTAATTTGATCTGTTAGTGCTTGTGAATGCTTGAATGTGCAACTGTCTGATCTGTCAACTGTTATGGATTGGTATTAGGACTCTGTGCTTGCTAAAGTTAGGATAAAGCGCGTAGAATCAATTTAAGATTAAATGTGCTTGTTTTCTAGGCTAGCTTGTGCTTTGTGTGTGTTCTCCGGTCTGATATCAAGCTGGTACAGGCTTGGTACCGGCCTGGTACCCCGCTGGTTGCTCTCTGGTACGAGTTCAGTAGGTACAGGGACTATTTGTGAGGTTATTTTGCTCTTAGGGACTAAAATGAAAATATTTTTGAACTAGCTTTGCACTTCTCGATAATTTATCCTGTTATTAGGGTCTGTTTAGTAATTGTTCAGTAAATAATTTTGATTTAGGGTCCTTTGTGAAAAATTACAGGCCTGCCGGGTCGGGTCTGTGCTTCTGTTTGGTTTTGGTTTTCCTTGTCGGGTTCGGATTTGATCCCCGGACCCGGCTTCTTCTTTCCTGTTGCGCCTGGGCTCTGTGTTGGGCCTTGCGTGATTATTTTCTAGCCTGTTGAGGCCGGGTGTGTGTTGTTGGGCTACTCTCCTCTGTGTTGGGCTCTGTTGATGGGCCCATTTCTCCTGTTGGAATTTTTATGCTGGACTGGGTCAGATCCAGAATTAAAAGTACAAGATTAATTAAAAGAATAATTAAGTTAATTAAAAGGGATTAATTTAAAAGGGAAAATTGGATATAACCCCCTCAAATGAGGATTGTATATTAGTTTGAAAAGTGAGGATTGTATATTAGTTTGAGACTAGCTAAGTGGACTGAGAAAATGGTATGAAACTAAAGTGTTGCCTAAATAAATCGGATTAATACGTAAACTTAAAGATGAGAGAGGATTTTAAATAGTCTAGACATAATTTTGAAAATACAGATACAATGGAAACAACTATCTAGACTCGTATGATCTCAAAGACCCAAACACATTAAAACACAACACGTTTAAAACGTTAAAAATAGTAATTTATTTCTAATGACATTTGAGTTTAATTTATTTATATTTTATTTGTATACTTTTTGAGTTTCATTTAATAATTAACTAAAAGTATTAATCCATGATTTAAATAGTTAAGGATTTCGCAAGTTTCTATTTACATCTCTAACGCGTAGAATGGACTGTAGGAACACGTCATAACGACCTTCTTCACACGATTTTTTAAATGGAATTCTGTCAAAATTTTATAAAATACTTCTTTCAAATTAATAATATATTTTAAAACATAATCCTCTTTTAGATAATCTGAATCCTTAATCCTTATAGTTGGAATCTCAATCCAAATAGAGGGTTAATTCAGTGATCGTTAGAATAAGTGTTAAGTCTTAGTTTCCGTTCTGATTAGTCGATCTTTCGTTAGGTGAGCACGAGGACTACTCCGAAGTAGCAGACGAGTACTACCCTGAGAACGAGGCCGGTGACGCAGGTCAGGATACCACCGACCATTAGGAGGAGTAGTCGCGTCTTCTTAGACTTTTCTAGGTGTAGATTGTCTTTTTATGACTGACATGGATGCCTTAGGTATTGTTTGATCTTTAGTTAGTAATTAAATCATTAACTAAATGTTTGCATATCATGTCATTACATTAACTAAACAGTTCAGCACATGTCATTAACTTAAAGATTAGTTTTGCATATATATAGGATATGCATTCATATTAATAAAGTGATTAATAAACTTAAAAGTGCCTTAAATCAACACTTGCATTTGGTGTGGATCAGGATAGTGAGACCGAGTGAGATAAGAGTGTTTTGCATGCGATTTCCATTATCGGGAGTTGGCACCCTAGCTGAATGTCGGTGGGCTCCTTATGATAGCGATCTCGAGCAACGCGTTTTCGATAATCACTCAGTAGACCGACTGTTTGGCGGTACTGCGGTCACTTTATAGTTGGTTGTGTTACTATTATATTCCATTTGTCTTGTGTTATTATATTCCTTTGGCCTGACATTGAACTAAGAGCTGAGTGTGCCATTATATCTAATTACCTCTCGATCCCCAGAAGTCAGTTGGCCGGTACCGTGTTTTACTGCCCACTTCTTTAGCGGGAATGTGGGAATAGGGGCAAGGTTGAGTAATCGAGCAAGGCTGAGTTAGGTAGATCTGTAGGTACAGTTCATGTCATATATAAATTGGTATTTGTGAGATGGATTCTGAATTTTATGTGACTTATGACTCGACCATTGAGTGCGGTGCTTCACTCTCGTATTATTATATGAACTCTGTATATTATTATGCTAGTATTATCTGCTTCTCCAGATATTTTTCAGATTTTATTATGACATGTCATTATGTGTGGATTAGTGATATCATTAAATTGTACTTACACTTAAAAATTGCAATATAGAAATTAAAATAATCTAACTTAAGTATGGTTTAGTTCCTAACTAGTTATTAACCAGAACCTTTGGTTTATCCTTTTTTCCACCACCGAGTATTCACGTACTCAGCCCACATAATTTGCTTGTGGAGCAGGTTCAGGTTTGGTAGGCTTAGTAGAGGAGTTTTTGCCAGAAGACCAAGCCGAGCTAGAATAGTAGTTATTCGTTGTGCATTATTACTTATGTTTTGTTTGTATGATGACTGGAAATTTTGCTACGTGTCTATTTTACCATTCTCTTGTGTTGTATGAACAAACAATGCCATTATTATGTGATTATCAATTTGTGATATTTGTATCTGTGACACTGTTTATAGCCTTACGTGTGTGCAACAGATTGTGCATACATGGCAGATTGTCATCTCCAGATTGCGGCTTGATTTGAGGTGTGACATTCATTTTTTGATAAAAAGAACATATATATCGCATAGAACTCTCATCAGAAATGCTTGCTAATACATCAATATATAACCATAATAGAGAATTGGAGTACATATTATTGTCAATTAAACTACATATTTGGTGAGTAGCCGTTTATCTTTCACTATTTACTTTCCTAAATATTATTCGCCTTAAAGATACTAAATAATGAAACGACGTTTATGACCTTTTAATTTTAACCTGGCTAAACTTAGCCCCAAATTAAGATATTCAAATGAACTTACAGTTAATAATCTACATGCTGTGCGACGTTTATGACCTTTTCATCCGATCGGATGTGTAGATGAACAACGTCAGGCATCTTTTTTCCAATAGAAACAGAGTTTTGTGTATTTGAGCAAAATACACTGCAACAGGGAAACTTAGAAATCACATGTTTTTCACTTTATACAAAGATAAATATATTGGCCAATCTATGCACTGCAATATAATCCGTTGGATCTGCGTTAAGATTCGATCTGAAGATTTCGCTAGATCGAAAAAATTTAATTATTCCGCAATTCTTATTCGTCTCTTCTCTCTCTTTCGATAAGTCTCTATAGAAGAAACCCTTCTTTGATTTACGCTCAAATCTTTTACCGAAACCCATCCTCTCCTCTCGACCTCGCTCATGACCCTCTCCTCTCGATCTCACTCACCTTATCTCGACTAAGATGCGTCTTCTCTCTCATCCCTCTCGGCGACCTAGAGGTTCGCCCAGGCCATGGAGGAGCGACAATCTCTGTGACCTAGGGTTCCACTAACTATGACTCTCTCGCTGCGACTTAGGGTTCCGCTCTCTCGGCTCGCTCTTTACAACCTAGGGTTTTGCTTCCTTTCTCTGTCAGTGGCGAAGGTTTCCTCCTAGACCATCAAAGGAGCATGTAATTGACTGTATCTTTTTCCCTCATTCCCTTTGGTCTAAATTACGTTTCACTTCTTTCTTGTTTTTGACAATGGATATCAACTTCCAATTACTTTTAATTTCCAC
Source organism: Rhynchospora pubera (assembly GCA_028095005.1). Lineage (NCBI taxonomy): Eukaryota > Viridiplantae > Streptophyta > Magnoliopsida > Poales > Cyperaceae > Rhynchospora > Rhynchospora pubera. The sequence goes on along the minus strand of CM051462.1, from coordinate 204,705,526 downwards.
AGTAGCAACTCAATTTGGGCTTTTTAATCCACTATTTGTAGTTTTGTTTTGATTATTATCATTGTAATTAAGCCTATACAGCCTAATTGGGCTAAATTATATTAATTGAATCCTGATCGTGAATGATAAAGGAATTAAAACCTAGGTCAAATGAATTTATAACCTTGTTCTACCTTACTAATCGTTCTGGTAAAGCTAAGGGTCGAACCCAAGGGACGGTTAAAATGAGTACCGAACTTAGTCTTTCTCAAAAGCTAGACAAATAAAAATCGTGAGGATTCAATTTAAAAGAAACTACTAAATAATAATTGAGAATTGATAAAATAATTATAAAATATTTTTGGGTTGATTTTTGTGTTTTTAGATGTTCAAATAAATGCAAGCGATGTCCTAGGGGTTTAGTGTTCAATTAGTTTAGCTCGAAGGCACCTCAGTCTTCGATTTTCATCTAGACAGAGGCTAATTTCGGTCCGAAATATAAGGATTTCGGTCCGAAATTCTTACTGTTTTGGTCCGAAATTGCTTTAGAGTGAATGTTTCGACTTGATATCTCTACACGATGCTATGTGAAGGGTACTTAACAACCAGACCTAAATTATAACCTCAGCTTTCGCGATTTCGATTTTAACTTGGTTTGGAACTTGGTTTTCGCCTCATAAACAATCAAACATATACTTTCGTCCTAATCCAATTGTTTAGGTGAGTTAAGTTGGAGTTGTAGAAATATTTAAAGTCCTGTCGGATCAATAAAAGTTGCACCTATCGGTCACAACTAACCTCCTCTTTCAAGTGATTGGTTTATTTCATATACTCAACTATTCAATTAATTGTTCTTGTCTAATGCCCTAACGGTGCTGCAGACATCATTAAGTAGACATCAAAGCAAGTAATCAAACTAACTAAGCAAGTGATCAATCTCAACAAAAACTCATCACATAAACATAGCATAAATGATCAAGTCATCACATAACACCAAATCAATCTAGTAGCTATCCCTAGAACATCATCAAAGGGTCTAACCTAACATGCTCATAACAGAAATAACAAGTATCATGCAAATAAGTAAGATACAAGCCATAAAACAACGGAACATAAGCATAAAAGAGTAAACCGAGATATCCGATGCGAATACTCGCTGTCCGAAGGCCAGGGAATCGATGCCGAATGGTCTGAATGTGCTGCCGCCTTGTCCAAACTCCCTTCCTCTCTTCAATCCTCGTGAAAAGAGCCAAGAACACACGTGCAAAATATGGAAAAATATCGTGGAGAGAATAATGGATGCTTTCTGGTCAAGAATCACGCATATAAATACCTAAGAAAAATTCCAGAGGCGGCCAAGGCAAGAGAGAAATTTCCTTCCTTTCGAATTACCATAAAAAAATCTTTCCATACATGAAATTTCGGACCGAAATTCCATAAATTCGGACCGAAATGTCGCTGGTCTGGGCTGATAACTGGAGTCTGGGCCATGATGTGAGATCCAGACTTGGCATGGTGCTTTGTAGGCCTCCTCTAGTCCATTTCATGCGTCTGTGGGCTAGGAATGAGTCGTTTGGCAGTGACCTAAGCTCCAATTCGTCTTGTTTGCATGTCTAGTCTTCAATCTTCACGAGAATTCTACAAAATAACAAAGAAGCGGCAGCAGTACCAATATCTTGAAAATCACAATTAATTATGAGACAATTTATGTTGGTTTGAGTACTATTTTAGTGCTAAGTATGGTCAAAATAGGCATATAAAAATGAGATATCAGTGAAATATATTATAGTTTGAGTAAATTTTTTGAGAGGTCCCTAAAGTTTGTACATTGTCCAATTTTGATCACTCAATTTCTATTTGTCCTTCCCAAGCCATCTAACTTTGATATGGTCTGATTTTAGTCCCTCCGTCGCTATTCTGTTTAATTCCGTTTATTTTGACGCAAATTGGGTGCAAATTTGGGGATGCACATCCTCTACAGCCGAGGTTTGGCTATTCCAAACAGCCAAATTATTATTTTTTAAATATTTCAACATTTTAAAATTCAAATATAGAATCCAAACCGTTGATCTTGTTTAATTTTATGGACGATGCATTTTCATATAATTTTTATGAAATTTGGAGTTGATTTGGTACTAGATCAAATGGTCAACAAATGAACGAATCTAATTAACTATCAGTGATTAATTCTAATACATTCATAATTTGGTCACTTAATTAAGTATCAAATCGGCTCCAAATTTCATAAAACTTATATGAAAATGCATCGTCCGTAAAATTGAACAGGATCAACGGTTTGGATTCAACATTTAAATTTTAAAATGTTGAAATATTTTAAAAAATAAGTGTTTGACTGTTTGAAACAGCCAAACCTTGGCCGTAGAGGATGTGGATCCGCAAATTTGGGAGCTGAATCGCATCTCATTTTATTTTCTTCTCTCTCTCCAACGCAGCGTCTCTCTTCCTCCTCTCTCTATTGTAAACCCCAGCTCCCTCTCCGTACCAAACTCACCACCAACTTGGCAACTTTACTGATCCGAGGAAAACAACTTTCGATCCCTCCCTGTCCTTAATCTCTCTTGTAACCCTACCTCCACATTTCTCTCAATCCTTCTCCTGAACTCCTTTAATTAACCCACCATGGAATCGTCACATTGATGGCATCACATTGATTCTTTATTTAATTAGACCATGTCAAACTTAGGTGCCTCACATTAAATTAATTTAACTATAATTATAATGGCATCACATTGATTCTTGTTTTTAATTTTGAAATCGGCACATTGATTCTTGTTAACTGGTATATAAAGTTGGAATATTTCTTTTACTGTTTCCTGAACCATGAACATGTTCATGTTTGAATTAAGCAGCTTGGAATTTGCACATAATATATGGGAAAAATATGGATCTTGTTGACATATTGATGGAAAAAATGATGACTTAAAGAAAAGGTTAGACCAACAACTTTTTATTTTTAGACCAGTAATCGGTTCATTCACACTTCCTGGGCCCTTCCAGAGAAATGTTCTACCCAAAAATGAAACCTAGACAAAAGTACTCCTCTCTCGTTGATTGATTGCTATTGCAATTGTATAAATAGAGAAGCAATCAGATTGTACAAATAATAGGTAGCACTTGTGACCAAAAAATGAGACCATTGTACAACATACTGTTTAAAAATTGATTTGCCAAAATTGTAAAAAAAAAGGTCGCAATTGTGCTAGAATCGATATAATTACATCCTTTACATGAACTTTCTTCTAATCGATAAAAAACACAGAATGCAAGCTAAAGACATAATAAAGAGTGTTGAGAAATAAGAGATTAGGGACAATTAGCCTCAGAGTTATCATCATTGGCTATTTAGGAAAATAGGAGCTCATATTTTTTATTTTCAAAAATAGACACCTCACTTTTTCCTTTTTTAGAAATATTACCGTTGGAACAAGTCAGTACCAATTTGGTACTCTGTTACCGTTGTAAAGGCCCATATATAAGGCCTGTAATCCTTGTGTACAGTACAATATAATAAACTGAAATTCTTCATAAAAAATATCATGGTATCAGAGCGGTGAAAACAAAATTCCGCAACTCAAAAACCTTATTAGTAAGGAAAAATGTCTGGAACAGACGATCAATCCGAAAGCCAAATCAACCAGCCAACAAATCCACAAACAACAATCCTTCTTAGACCTCATAACGATTTCAACTCCTCTCAAAAACTTACAAATGTGCCATTAAATGGAAAAAACTATATCCAGTGGGCCAGAGCAGCTAAAATTACCCTCAGAGGGAAGGGGTTGCTGGGATTTGCAAATGGCACCAGAGTAAAACCAGAGGATGGAATTGAGGCGCAAGAAGAGTGGGACATGGTGGATAGTCAAACTATGACACTAATCCACAACTCTCTTGAGCCACAACTCTCTGATAGCTTCTGTTATTGTGAGACAGCAGCTGAGTTGTGGAAATCCATTGAAAAACAGTTCAGCAATCAAAACAATCACTCTCAAGTGTACTACCTCAAGCAAGAAATTGCAAAAATCTCACAAGAAAATCGAGGAATGCCAGAATATATGGGACTCGTGAGATCAAAATACGAAGAGCTCAAAATTTACCGACCACCAACAACTGACCTGGAGGTAATCAGAGAAAGGGAGGAGACTGACATGGTATATACCTTCTTGGCTGGCCTTGACTCGAGTTATGACTCTATTCGAGCACAGATACTCCTCTCAACCGAGAGATTGTTCTTTGATGATGTCACGGCCCGCATCAGACAAGAAGCGACGAGGCGAGTTGCCATGAACGCAGCTGACTCGAACCCAAAGCCAGAAGCTCAGGCCTTCTCAACTCGTCGCTCCAACTCTGACAAAGGCAGACTTAAGGGGGAGAAAAACGAGAAGTGCTCTTACTGCCAAAAAGAAGGGCACAGTCAGGATCGTTGTTGGGATCTCCATCCCCATCTCCGCCCTATAAGAGGTGATCGGAATCAGGGTGAGGCGGCAAAGAAGAGGTTTTTTCAAAGAACCCTAGATCCGAAAGGGGAGGAGAAGAAGGGGTTTGTTTCTGCGCGAAATGAAGCGCCGAACGGAGAAGAAAGGTCGAGTGGTGCGTCAAGTAGCGCGTCTGGTTCAACTCGGAACGAGTCAGATAGACTCGATCGATTGGAGTCCATGCTAGCGGCGCTATTGGGCCAGAAATCAATGGGCCAAGGTTTATCTATCTCCTATTTAAATTCTGTAGGCCCACAACAAAATATTTCGAGTACTGTACAGAATTTGAATTCAGTATTAGGGAACCGGTGTTTAACCATAGGCCAATCAACTAATTGTGCTTCTCCAAATCATAGTAAATGGGTACTCGACTCCGGTGCCACCGATCATATGACGGGTAATCTTGAATTGTTGAAAAATTATCGTCCAATTAAGAATAACCAATATTTTACCGTGGCCAATAATGAAAAAATCAAAATCAAAGGTTGGGGTATGGTTAGTGTCTTGTCAAAAAATTTCTTACAAGACGTTTTTTATGTTGAAAATTGTTCCGTAAATTTACTTTCTATTAGTAAGCTTGTCAATGATTTGAATTGTGAAATTATTTTTAAAGAAAAAATTGCTATTTTTCAGGATCTTCTCACCAAGGAGAAGATTGGTGAAGGGTATTTAGAAAATGGGCTATATTATCTTGATAGTAACAAGACTATTTTCAATACAAAAAAGAGTGAAGATTTGAGCAAACTTTGGCACAAGCGTATGGGACATCCTTCCGATCGGATTTTAAAAACTTTATTTAGTTTTGAAAATGTTGATTGTACTAATTGTGAAATTTGTAAGCTCTCAAAGCATACTAAACTTCCTTTTTGTAACTCTAATTCCAAAAGTAGTGAATTATTTGAACTTGTTCATTCCGATGTTTGGGGACCCGCTCCTTTAAATTCTTATGATGATTTTAGATATTATGTTATTTTCATTGACGATTTTTCGAAAACTACTTGGATGTATTTAATGAAAAATAAAAGTGAAGTTTTCACTTATTTTCAAACCTTTGTAAATTTTGTTGAAACTCAATTTGGAAAAAAGGTTAAAATTTTTAGATCCGACAACGGAACGGAATATGTAAATCAAAATTTTGCATCTTTTGTAAAAGAAAAGGGTATTTTACATCAAACTTCTTGTGTTTATACTCCTCAACAAAATGGCGTTGCCGAAAGAAAAAACCGTCATATTCTTGAAGTTACTAGAGCTCTTTTATTTCAAAACAACGTGCCCAAAACTTTTTGGTCCGAAGCCGTCCTCACCGCAACCTATTTAATCAATAGGTTACCAAGTGCCAAACTTAGTTTTAAAAGCCCTTTAGAAGTTCTTTATAGTAGAAAAATTAATATTGATCATTTAAAAGTATTTGGTTGTACTTGTTTTGTACACAAAAATAAATTAGATAAATTTGATTTTACTTCTATAAAAACTATTTTTTTAGGTTATTCTTCCTTAAAAAAAGGATACAAGTGTTTTGATCCAAAAACCAAAAAACTTTTTATTTCTAGACATGTAACTTTTTTCGAAAATGAACCGTTTTATAGAAATTTTGAACTAGGAGGTTGCAATCAACCTTCTCAAAATGAATTTGTTTTACCGTGTGCTACTAACATAGAAGGAAAAAGAGTTTTTGTAGAAGGTAATATTAATGTAGGCAATCAAGATCACGAAGAAATCGAAGCCTTAGAGCATGAATTTGAGGAGATTGGCGAAGAAAATGAAAACGAGGAATATGAAGAAGGCCGAAATAATCAAGAAGAAGTGACATTGAGAAGGTCAACCCGACAAACTCAACCGCCTTCAAGGTTAAAAGACTTCATCACATATTCGGTACAATATCCAATACAAGATTATATTTCATATGATAACGTTTCAAAAGATCATTATGCTTTCATCAATTCTTTGTCAAAGGTTGAAGAACCAACCACTTATGAAGTGGCAAAAAATGATCCAAAATGGTGTAAGGCAATGGAAGAAGAACTCCAAGCCTTAGAAAAAAATCAAACGTGGATACTTTGTGAATTACCAAAAAAGAAAAAGCCGGTCGGTTGTAAGTGGGTGTACAAAATTAAATACCAAAGCGACGGTACCATAGAAAGGTACAAAGCTAGATTGGTGGCCAAAGGGTATACCCAAACTTATGGTATAGATTACCATGAAACATTTGCACCGGTGGCCAAAATGAATACCGTTAGAATACTTCTTTCCATAGCAATAAATAATGATTGGACTTTACATCAAATGGATGTTAAAAATGCCTTCCTTCAAGGAAATCTTGAAGAAGAGGTATACATGTCTTTACCACCCGGCCACAAAAAAGAAAATATTTCTAACCTTGTGTGTAGGTTAAAAAAATCCATTTATGGATTAAAGCAATCTCCAAGGGCATGGTATGGCAAACTTTCTCAATTCTTATTGTCTTGTAATTTTAAAAAAAGTGAAGCCGATCCATCATTGTTTGTTAGGAAAAATACCAATGGTACTACCGCGGTGTTAGTTTATGTCGATGACATAATCATCACCGGAAATAACCAAATCGAAATTGACCATATCAAAGGTAACCTAAAACAAAATTTTGACATTAAAGACTTAGGCAAATTAAAATATTTTCTTGGAATAGAAATAGCTTACTCATCAAAAGGGCTATTCATTTCACAAAGAAAATATGTTCTTGATTTGCTTAAAGAAACCGGTAAATTAGGATGTAAGCCGGCCAAAACACCAATAGATGTAAATGAAAAACTTGATAATGAAAAAGGTGAGCCATTAAAAGACATAAGTCATTTTCAAAGACTTGTAGGAAAATTAATTTACCTAACGGTTACTAGACCGGATTTATCTTTTGCCGTAAGCCAAATTAGTAAATTCATGCATGCACCAAGAACACCTCATTTAGATGCCATTAATAGAATATTAAGGTATCTAAAAGGTTTTCCCGGAAAGGGAATTTGGATGAGAAAAAATGGTACTAATGCTATATGTGGCTATTCCGATGCAGATTGGGCCGGGAGCTTCGATAGAAAATCGACAACCGGTTTTTGTACATTTGTAGGCGGAAATATAGTCACATGGAAAAGCAAGAAGCAAAATGTCGTGGCACGATCGAGTGCGGAAGCGGAGTATCGAGCCATGGCATCTACCGCAAGTGAATTGATATGGATCAAGCAATTATTAGCCGACTTGAATTTCAAGTATGAAGCACCAATGAAAATGTTTTGTGATAACCAAGCGGCGAGACATATTGCCGCAAATCCCGTTTTTCACGAGCGGACCAAACACATTGAGGTGGATTGCCACTTCATTAGAGAGAAAGTTCAATCAAAGCAAATTGAAACTCCTTTTGTCAAGAGCGAAGACCAATTGGCGGATATATTTACTAAAGGATTGAGTATTAAACCTTTCAACAATATATGTAGCAAACTAGGATTATTTGATATATATAATCCTAGCTTGAGGGGGAGTGTTGAGAAATAAGAGATTAGGGACAATTAGCCTCAGAGTTATCATCATTGGCTATTTAGGAAAATAGGAGCTCATATTTTTTATTTTCAAAAATAGACACCTCACTTTTTCCTTTTTTAGAAATATTACCGTTGGAACAAGTCAGTACCAATTTGGTACTCTGTTACCGTTGTAAAGGCCCATATATAAGGCCTGTAATCCTTGTGTACAGTACAATATAATAAACTGAAATTCTTCATAAAAAATATCAAAGAGACAATTCAAACAAACATCATGATTCAAACAGAACTTAACATACATACATCAAAATTACAGGAGTCAATATTACTACCCTTTTTAGAGAGTTTTGATTTACTAGCATCTTTATCCAATTCTACAATACTTTTCTTGCGAATCTTCTTAGATCTTCCAAGTTTGGGAGGGTCAATTTGGGGTGGAATCACTTCGGACCAGACTTGTGTATCCAACATATCTTCTCCGGAAATCGGATTTATCGTATTACCATATATCTTGAGATATGTTTCATCCATTGTTTTAAACTCAAGCAAGGACATTTCATCGAGATCTACATAGTCAAAGTAGTCCATTTTACCTCTAATATAGCCAAATTTCCTATGCTCCATATACACTATCCCACCATGATATATGTTGTATGTAAACAAACTCTCACTAGAACCTACAAAAATATTTGAAAAGTTTAATTTAATGTACCTGACAACCAAATTTCCTTGCAAATTGGTGCTGGTATAAGATACTCTCCTGCAATTCTAACCTAATTTTATTGTAATTCTAATTTATTTTCATTGAATAATCAAGTCATTACCAAGTTAGTCAGGATACTCCTTTTCATTGTAATTCTGACCAAATTTCATCTGGCACTCTTGTTGGTACTCTGGACAGGTCTGGATTCAGTTGCATTTACCAGTTTGGTGATGCTGTGGTGCCATGCTAATGTAAAATTTTTAATTGCACTTGCTTATAAATATAATTTGGCATATGCAGCTTCGTAAAGCAAAAGCATGTCTAAAGCAAAATTATTTTTCATGCTAGTAAATAGATCACATTCCTTGTTGACTAACGATATTATACAAACATCTTTTTATTACTGCTCAAATAACTCTAATACAACATACTAATACTTATCATATATAAAATCTTTACACTTCTACTATCCTACACTACTATAACACACTAGACTACTCGAACTACATCTCGACACTTGCTAACCATATCTTCTAACTTGGACGCATACATAAGCAATGGGATCCTCCCATATTTATACAATGTCTAGGTCGGTTAATGGAGCATTCTAGATTTTTCTTATAATTTCTGCATCATGCCAAACAATGTCGGCAATGGGTGAGATCTTCATATTTCTAGATTATTCAATATTGTTCCATAATGATCTTCTATATTGGACTTGGGTCTTGGGCTCTTCGGTGCTGACTTTAACATTCCTAAAGCAAAAGCATGCTTGGTAATATCTTTGTTTAATCAAGCACTCTTGGACTCAAAACCAGTATTAAGTGATAGAGTGCGTTCTCCTAATTTATTTCAAAACACCAAAAAAATAAAATCAAATGCACAATTCTCTTCACAAGTTCTGCCAATTGAAATTAAAAAAGCAATTTAGGTGAGCTACTTTGGGCTCGCATCTTTGACAGTAGCACATTCCTTCAAAATCGTGGTTTAATTTTTTTATGTCGTGGCAACAAGGTTGAGGTTAAATGTGTTTAACTATTTTGTTCAGTACCAAAGAGTTCTCATGCTATCAGAAGAGAAATCGAGAGTGATTTTTAAGGAGAGAGAGGGAACGCGAGGTGAGCTTGGGTATGAGAGGGAGGGGCTGTAAGCTTGGGTCTGAGAGGAGATAGTGAAGAGGGAGAGATGGGCTTCGTGAGGTGAGCAAGCGAGCGAGAGAGAGAAGAAGAGAGGGAGCTGGGTCTGGGTCGAGCGAGGGAGAAACTGGCGGAGGCAGAGTGAGCGAGAGAAATTGAAGCCTCAGTTTTTCTTTTTTTTTTTCTTTATTTTGGTTGACTAAACTAAAGAGAGAAAAGATTGAGCTTTGATTCCGATCAAAATATTCGCACCTAACGTGTTCATTCAGACGGGAGTTATTGGAATTTTGACGGCAGGACTAAAATCGGACAAAATTAAAGTTGGAGGGTTATCTAAAGATAAATTAAAATTGAATGATTAAAAATGGACAATGTATAAACTTGAGTGACTTCCTAGAATTTTTACTCATTATTATTAGTTTGGTATACATAAGTTTGTTACCAGATAGTACATAAGCCAATACAACCTTTTGGTATACAACCTAATTGGTCTAAATTTATTAGAAGCTTACTATTTTTCATTGTTTAATTGTAGCTTTGGTTGTTGTTATATGAGTCGTTGTCATCATCTGCTTCAGACATTAGCAACTGGAATAGCCATGAATTGGCCTCTGTTAGCTGGCATGTAGCTAATGGTAGGGGTCGATACAGTGGCAGGGTGATAGCAACAAGGCATAAAGAGGAGAAGTTATTTTGCTTAATATTTCACTACATCTTTAGTTACATAGTAGAGTCGATACATGCAAATGGAACTTGGGGATGTTTTTTTTTTCATTTCATTTGTTCCTTTGTGGTTTGTACAGTTTGACAGATGGCTTTGACCATTTTTTTTTTCAACAATGCAAATGGAGAATCAACACTAAATCATGCTCTTGTAGTGTTTAAGTTACAGCAAATTTGCAACTTAATGTTTCCGTTATTTTTTAGTGTTTTGATACATTGGATTACTTCATCATAAAATCATTTTTATCTGTACACATCATTTTATAAACAAGTAACTTTACATGCGCACATAAATAGCTTGTATATATATACACATGTCGCTGATTTACATGCGCACATAGGTAGCAAAGGTACAGTGGTACAATAGACATACAAAGGTAAACATGATAAAATATGAGAGCGCCAGATTAAATTCTTAAATATGATAGTAAGCTCTGATATCCAATCAACTTCATGACTGAATTATGACTAGTACCAAATCGTGCCCATGCCATACAAAATGAAGTTATACAAAATATCAGTCTATCCTCAGTCATACAAAATGAAGTTATACACATACAAATATAAAACTTAGATTAAGAGCAGTTTGTTTGAGCACATCCAAAATGAGCATAATATTAATTTGATATCACCTATGCTATACAAAATGAGCCTACTCCATAATTCAGTTGATATCACCTATGCTATACAAAATGAGGCATTTTTATAGTTCATGCCAAATACTTTTTAACAAAATGTTAGCAGATTACACAAAGTTTTGCCTTAAAAACTAATTATCTTCATCCAGTTCTTCTTCATCTTCCTCCATCACATCTATTTCCTGTCCTGCGACTTGATCATCTATTTTCTAATGCAAGCAAAAAAAAAAAAACGTACTGTGAGACAAGTGAGAGGCATGTTTCATTGACAATCAATGTAGTTGCATTTTTCACGCAGTTCAAATTAGGATCTAACAACAAGTGAGAGGCAGGTTATTAACTTTTTTTTTTCTTTTGGATCTGAATAGTAATTAGGAAAAAGACAAGCATACTAAGTACCTTCGGGCATGTTCTACTATTATGTTTAGCTACAAGTCCACAATATCCACAAGTTCTTCCCTTGATAGGAAGCTTTTCAGCCGGAATCTTCCAACACGTAGGTTTCTTCTTTCTTCCTTTACATTGTGAAGTTGGAGGATCATGAAATATCTGATTTCCTCTTTCCTCGTGGAGTCCATCTTCCACATCAACTGCCATTGCTAGCACTTTATTTGATGCTGCCAAGTCTTGTTCCTGGTTGGAGGAGTTATGTAATGTCTTAACTTGAGATACTAATTCCTTCAATTGAGCCTCCGCCAAATTGAAAGAATCAGCATCTTTTGAAGCTAGATCAACAAGAAAGTTAACTTATCTCTCAATGTTAAAGCCCTAAACATTTGCATGGCTACTGAATTTCCGACATCATGACTCCTTTCATTTAAAGGTCTTTTGACACCAGCATTTTCATCCTTGCACCACCTCTTTAAGATGTAGTGTGAAGGAAGATGCTGGATTCCATTAAGCCACATCACTTTCAATGCATGTGGGCAAAGAAGGCCTTGGAATTCAAATCCAAGCTGACGTGCATCCAACTCAAACTGAAACTTGGACCATAACTGTGGGTTTTCATTCATTGTAATGAAGTCTTGATCGCCTTCAGCTTGCCAAATGTTATCAATGATGTTATCAATAGAACAAACAAATTTATAAATAGAGGTATGAGCATTCACCCATAGCTTCAAGAGAGCATTCATGCTCTCACTACTTTGGCTGGTCGACATTTCAGCAAAAAAAACCTCACGGAAGTAGACCAGAGCCCAATCAACACGTTTCTCAAATATATTGTTCAAATGTATGTTATTGCTGACCTTATGCTTATCAATCATTATTGCCCAAGCATTCTCAAATTCACTTACTGTCAAGCTACTATTAATCACTGATCCCAATTCATCCACAAATTTTGGGTGTTTTCCATATAACAATCCTAATTTTTCCCTTGCCTTTCTCATCACGTGCCATTGGCAACACCTATGAACGGTGTTAGGAAAGATGATCTCAATGGCTTTCTTCATTGCACCATCTTGATCAGTTATGATGGACTTTGGATGCTTACCATACATTGCTTTCAGCCATGTTTCAAAAAGCCAACAAAAATTTGTTGTGCTCTCTGCTCTAAGTAAGGCCATTCCAAAGAAAATTGATTGTCGATGGTGATTTACTTCAATAAAAGGTGCCAAAGGCATGTAGTATTTGTTGGTATTGTATGTTGTGTCAAAAGTAACAACATCACCGAACGACAAGTAAGCCCTCCTAGACCCATCAACCCAAAATATGTGCTTAACAAACCCATCCTCATCAGCATCTACTGCATAAAAAAACTCGGAATCAACTTCTTTCTTCTTTTGAAAGTGCAACAATGTTCTATCAACATCTACACCAAGAAGCTTTCTATTATCCATAGCGATAACATTGGTCACATCTCGCCTCCTAAAATGCACATTTTCCTTTCCACCATGTAGAATAGATAAATACTTTGTTATTTGTGAAGCACCAATGTTTCGATCACTTAAACTCTGAATCTTCTCTCTGTCATTTAACGTCTCTGAGACCGAATATTTCGGTTCTTGGATGGTGAATTTGGGGCTAATTTATGGTTATGCTCATCTTTATGTTAGTTTAGTGCATAATTTTAATTTTTATAGCTAATTCCCTTAATTAACCACAAACAAGCATGCACAAACACGATCTAGTACTTAAAACCATTCGCACAAAGAGAAGGTTCAAGGATTATACCTCTCTTGATATAGTAATCAAGAGGCTCGAACCAAGGCTAGAATGTAGGTGGTGCATGCTCCAAACACCTCCAAATCGAGACGCCTCAAGTCCACTATGTCATTAACCAAGTTCTTCTCAAATCGTGCTAGCGATGAGAATAACGAGTCTAATCCCTAGCTTTCCCTTTCTTCAACCAAATGAACAAATCAATTTATGGAAGAATGGGTGCTCAACACATGAGCTTTTGAGTGGAGGGAAGAGAGGGGGGTGGCGCACCACTAGGGTGTAGGTGGCGACTAGGAAAGGGAAGAAAGAAGCTAACCTAAGGAGCCTCCAAATGGTTCCTTATATAGCCTCCAAACCCAAGCAAATAGTTCACACAAATAACAAGTGTGCCACTCCTACCTACCACCCATATGGACGGCCTTCTAGTGGGCTTCTTTGGGCCACTAGCTCTTCTATTTGATGTCTCAATTCAATTAATTGAAGGCCCACTCAAATGCTACTTAAATTGGACATTTAATTTACCAATAAATTAAAGCCCAAATAACTTAATTAAATTAAGTGTGTTATTTATAAATAATTATTAACTTAATAATAATTATTTAGTGATTAGACAATGCATTAATTTATTTCTATATGATCCATTTGACTTAATTAATTATAACGGTCCATAACGTTATTTAATTAATTAATCAACTTATCATATTTTGCAATACTCATTATTGCAAATAAATAAATACTGCACGTATGGTTAAATACCAATTTTGTGTGACCCTTCGAGGATTTATGCTACGTTGGACATGAAATTAAATCGTTATTTAATTCCAATAATCATAAGCGGTATCTAGCAACACGTTATGATTCCCAATTCGCATAAATAATGTACAGCTACAATATTTAAATCATGCATAAGAGAATATAAGTAATTCTCTATTTTGATTCTTATGTCACACGATATCATCGTATAATCCAAGATAGGAATGTGTCATTCTTGCAGATTATACGTTTCTTGATCTAGAGATAATTGTATCAGTTGCTAGCAAACAATCTATCTCCATCAAGGGGCCCAAACAGATATCGTCACTAACTAAATGAATTAATGAGGGACATACGGTTTTCTTGATGATTTAGCTTTTCCCCGCACAATTCAAGAGAACATAAATAACGTCCGTATAGCAGCCCTTATCGGGAATCAGCGGTAGACGATATTTATTGAACCTATCCTCATATGGAAAAGATAAATATCTCAAACTTAGAGTCAAAATCATAACGAAATAAATAATGACACATAACACAATCCATATATTTATTTCGTTGGGTCATGTCCAGTACTATGTTCAATTAACATAAACATATGCAATTAAGTTGGTTACTCTTAACCTATGATTTATAGAACTTAATCATCACTTAACTTGCATACTAATCTTATTGATAATTAATGTTCCTTATTAATTATCAAGATTATGGACATTTTAGATTTATTGTTGTCATTTACTACTAAATGAAAAACAACGATCTATAATTCAGATCCTCAACCTGAATGAACTGTCAACACATAAATCAAGGAACAAATGATATGAAATCATCAATGACATAAAACCATAGAAGTAGCCAGATATGATTGGTTTCTAAGACATATCTCTAACACTTTAAACACTGAAACTTCTCGTATTGCCCCCCTTTACTAACTTAGCTCTGATATATGCATTACACCTTATTCGGGTTGATGGTCTCACTTTCTCGGGTGTTTTCACCTTTTTTAAGCAACCCACATTTTTTCCCTTATCTTTTTCCCTTTCAGATAATCCCTCTTTAGAACAAACAATTTTTAAGTTAGTAAACCCTTTGCCTGTGTTGTTTTTCTGGTTCCAACGAATGCTAAATCCTTTCACATAGGCATATATGTTATAAAAGTTGTATACCTCTTCAGGTGATTTGAACTGTTTGCCTACATGGATCTCAATGTTTTCTTCTATCCTGCTACTCTCTTCTTTAAGGATCTCATCGACATCGTCTATGTAAGGATCGTTGATATGTAATAATAAAACAGTAGCTAAGGTTACTAATTTTAATCAAATAATGATTCTTTAACACAAATATATGAGATAAATACCTGAACTCACGCAGAGCTAGTGCCATCATTTATATTGGGTGCTTCATCTTGGTTCTCATTTATGCTGCCAATTAATAATTGTCAGATCCTCATATTTACATTTTTTTTATCTGATATTAACTGTCAAATATGATATCATAAATGTACATTGTTGAAACTAACTCCATATAATTAGGTTTATGTACAATTAACTAAATATAGAATAAATGTACATTATTGGCACTAACTGCATCTGATTGATATGATTTCGTAAGAGTTTTATAGGGCTTAAAGACAATTGAAACAAGATTACCTGCGTAGGCTGCCTATTGCTTTTTGTAAAAATTATACTCACGTAATCCTTCCAAAAACTAGCATTTACATAAAAAAACTCAAACTAAAGGAGAAAAATTAATTCCAAAATTGAGAGAGAGAAAAAGGAGGAAAGGGAAAGGATCGTTTACCTGAGAGAGTTCGTCGGACATTCCATTGGAGCAAAGCTTAAATCACTCATCTAGGGAAGAAAGAGAGGCAAGAGGCGATAAAGAGGGTCAGTGTTGGAGAGGAAAATCGAGAGCAGAGAAATAAAGCAAAATTGTTGGCAACAAAGAGAAATGAAGAGGATTGAGTTACCTCTGCTTAGAGACCAACCCTAGGTCGAGAGCTTCGGCATCATCTGCAACGATAGAGAGGGTTCAGTCGTCTCTTACGGAAAGGAGCCGAGAGAGAGCAGTATTAGTGGAGAGAGAAAGGCACGAGAGAGAGAGGAGCCGTGATCGTGAGCGAGATGCTTTTTTTTTGTACGAACATGGGAGTAGCGATGAGTTTGTGTACTGCTTTAAGAGAGAGATACAGAGGGCGGAACATGATAAGGCTAGGGTTGTACAAGAAAAGTAAAATCCGTCCGACCCGTTTAGCCCGTCCAATCCGACCCGCATTATAACAGGTTCAAACATTATCCGGATTGGATCGGGTTTTAATTTTATCAATCCGATTTTATTGGGTCGGGTTATATTTTTATTTTGATAATCCGGTTTGTAACCCGATCCGTTTTAATTTCATTGATCTCATCTATATATGAATCACATTTACTGTTTTTTTCAATCCCAAAGTAAGGTTCAAACTAAAAATATCATTTCCAGAGTTCCAAGACAGAATACTTAAAACGCAACCAGAGGTACGAATATGGATTCATTAATATGTTGTTAGTCCATTTAGAAAACATATTCCAATGTCTTATCTGCATGGTTCTAAACTAACAAATCTATATGAAAATTGTATTTTGTCTTGCTTCACCATTGTAACGTTCTCAAATATTAATTTTCATGCACACAGACTATGAATCCCATCAATTGCCGAATGTTCAATACACGCATCTGACAGACCTTCAACTATTTTTAATATTGCAAGGAAAAAAGTTAAAAACCAAGAAGGTTAACTTAGAGATTTTAAGAGCTGCACGTTACTTCGAATTTTATTTATCGTCATGAATTATCTGTTATATTTTTTAGACTTTTAATAGGAATTCTGTATGTCGCTTGATAACGTTGTGAGCTTTTTTATGAATTATAATATGATTTCCTTATATTTTTGTCAAAAAATAATATTATATGTTTATTTATTTTTATTTAATTAATATTGTCAATTTTATTTATGTACTATATAATTCATAACCAGTTTAATCTGAAAATCCGTAAAAACCCGTATAAACCCATAGATAAAAATTTATATGGGTTAGGTTGGGTTACGGATGGGTCGACTCAATAAATTTATTAACCCGGTATAATTGGGTTGGATTGATATATCGATAAAAAAATTACAAATCCGTCTGTTGTATAGCCCTAGATAAGACCTCAAGGATATCATATCAATTGTCTTCCAGTGAAATCTTCAGTTCAAATCTTAACGCAGATCTAACGGTCCATATTTCAGTGCACGGATTGGCCAATACACTACAACGTATAATAAACTTTCTCTAAATATATAGGAAAAGAATATAGGAAAGGCCTGTTTTTTAAAAAAGAAAAAAAAAAGAAAAGAAAAGGTGCTATTGACAAGTGGCAATCCGAACCTATTGCGTATTGGGAATCAGCCTACAATATGTACTGTCAAGTTTGGTACTAACGGCGTGAACTTTGGTAAAGCAACAGAACAAGCGTATGGTCTCATGGTTGAGCATGACAATCTCTCTGAGGCATTTCCGCAAACACCTCATCTGAACAAACCTATTACAAAAATAATTGGCCGAAAAAACCAGATCCTTTTAGTTCGTAGTATATTATACACACGAAGGTTCTCTGCACGGTCTACTAACCACCTTGACAATCTATCTATTCATCGGTCGCACGTGTGGGGCTGCACGTAGTAACCCTTGCTAGAAGCACAATAGCATCAATTGCAAGAGGAGTTGGTTAGAATTAGAATGCGTTGTGCCGATGATTCACTGGAGTATGAAGCGGTGGTCCCATGAGTCAGAATTGGTGATGTGACAGTGGATGTTTTGGGCCAGAGATTGGGGGGGGGGGGGGAGGGGTGGATAAGGATTTGGCGATGGAAGCTGGGAACAGGAAACGTAAACTTGATGCGGCACAACTGGAATTGGTATGTGATGGGATAGAATTGAGTGTTGGTAAATCAGTAGGAGAATTTTGAAATGTTTTCATGGTGGTCCGTGGCTTTATTTTTTGAAAAGAAAGAAAGACATTATAGTTCTTTTTGTTTCTTATAAGAAAATATATTATGTTTAATATTGTTTTTCCTTCCCCCCACCCTGAAAAGCATAAACGACTCCATGGTTCTAACTTGAGGTGGAAACGCTGGACATTACTGCCACTAGCATGCAACCATGCTCCAAAACAGAGAGTGTCGGTGCTATATCTGTCTACTATTAATTTAATCAGATGTATCACTGCGTTTAAAACAACAAACATAATCTCCTTTGTAATTTTCGTACTTGATAAAATCTTGTCGGAAGGCAATCGTCATTCAAAAATAAATTCAATAGAAAAATGGAAAAATAGAAGAACAGACAACCATATATACTCAAGCACATCAACACAAGTAAAGTTTAAAATCGTGAAAAAAGAATTCTAACAAACAGACACAATGCAAGTACCACTACGTACACTAAAGAGTTCCATATCCATTTTTATAAGAATGAACGATCCTCCTTACTAGACATACTCAAATGCATGATAAAAGCAATTAGATAGAGAAAATGTACTCTTCTTCTAATGCTACATGGAGGAGATGCCTAGTAGTCATACACAAAAGTACCAATGTATCAAATACACAAGTACTAGGTGGAGGGAGAGGCAGCTTTGCCGCCATTTGAGTATCAATGTGTTATATACAAAAGTTCATTTTTTTTAAATGGCTGTACCTGGTACCTTTTTGTTCCATGCTGCTATGAGCTTCTATTTTATTTATTTTTTTCGTGTTGCTATGAGCTTCGCTGCGGTATAATTATTTCATATCTTTAAGAAGATCTAGGCATATAACTTTTCATTATGCTTTTATATTGAGAATCAAATCGATTATACAACATGTACGTGCAAGTATCATTATTTTCTAGATTCCAAAAATTTCATGGCAATTGTCCATTTACAGTTGCCTTCTACAACATCATTATTAGACAACAAAATACAACCTCAATTGCCTGATTTTGCTACGTTTTTGACAAACATAAAATATCAAACCTCTTATTCTGTAATTCTCATAACTATTATTGTTAACGTTCCTATTTTTCCCCTAATGCCTTCCCTGTTGCTATGTTTTTCCTTTGAATATCTCACAATAACACCTTAAGAACCTGCTCTGACAACGAAAAAGAAACTGTTTAAAGCATAATTTGTAACCAAGATGTCAACCTAGTGTATTGCTTCAGCTTTGTTCCCGTTCATTGTGTTCATAGCTCAGGTGTTCAGTATTCGAAATATATGCTCTTGCTTTTGTTTGCATGTACAACAGTTTGCCTTGAACTACCATGTGCTGGTGCCATTGAATTTTTAACATCTTAAGAAACACCACAAATGCGACCACATCAGTTAGACTATCCACTGGCTCATTAGTTCTACTATGCATTGGCCCGATTGAGGATTCATTCAGTGAAGAAACCATGACACAGGTTTGACATAACAATAAAATATTTGTAGCTAAAACTACAAAATAATTGTTGCTTTATTAGTGCATTGACTTTGACTGATCTATCCTAGTGTCAAGCAGCAGTGTGTAGCTGTTCCAGTTGTTACACATCTATCATAGTGTCTTCTTTTCCATAATTGAAGCATTATTCCAATCCCTATAGCCCTTCAAATCAAACACAGGAAAATAGAAGATAGTTAGAAAGCGGGCTCTCCTCTGTACAACCAACTGCTCAAGTTATCCAGAGAAAAATAGATAAGTAGAAACATCTCTTCAATTCTCATATTAGGAAGAATTAAAGAAACCAAGGAACAAAAGAGAAAACAAATTACAATAGGAAAATAGAATCTAATACACGAACATGGTAAGAAGTTGCTCTTATTTAGTTATTTTGCTTACTTATTGGCAACATGTGCTCAATTAATACTTGTCATGAAAAATAAATAAATATAATTTCTCTTATTTGCAAATATACTGATGGTATTTCTCACCTGTTGAGGGTATTTTTGTCATTAATTAATTTTTACTATCCAAAATCTCGACACTTCTACAAATAATCCTTAATTGCATTGCTCTAATTATAATTTCATTTTCTTTGCAAGCATAGACACATATAGACACCGACCTCATAACATGATCTGTGCTGTTAGCTATTTTACGACCACTTTATACATTTTGTATATTACCAAATATTACCGGTTATCCACATTATCAAAAAGCTGTAAGATAAGTAAAGGTATTATACTCTTATCTAGCATTTTTCCCTATTTAAGTTTAACAACATAACATATCTTAAGTCTTATATTTTTATTTTGAAATATATATGAAGTGGTACCTAAAAAATATTTCAATTCAACTATGTTTTGATAAAACAAAATGTTGGTTCAAGTTATTAGTCATTACCAATAAAATCATTAGCAGAGGGGTTGAGTATCGTAAAACCTGCATCACAAAAGAGGTTACAACTTACATAATTTTTGGCTTAAAGTGCTTACAGAACCAATCCTAACCAAATTACTATAAGTTACACGACATGTGATCCCGACTTGGATTTTATATTTCTTCTTAGCTGTTTGTTGTCTAATATTTAAATAGTTATTCCACTTAAGCAATCACAATTAATAGGCCGAAATAGAGGTAATTATTGGTTTCAGCAAAAAGGCAAGAGAAACATAGGTAGTAGAAATTTAAAACCAATATATAAATATTCTCATACCTTTATGTCAGATTTTGCACAATCAAAGCCCTCTTCTAAATTAGAATTACAAATCAGAAAATAGTAAGATAAAATACCTTCTCTAAGCCAATGCTAGATGCTTATTCTCAATATTGGGCATTGTGTCAAACACCACATATGGATTGCTAAAGACTCGTCTAGCTTTCATATTCAAAATCTGATAACACCAATTTCATATTAACAAACAAAAAAAAATGTAACTGAAAGAAATATCAAATTGCAAATATTTATCATTTCACCAGAACTTTGTTAAAGTAAGAAAATAATTTATAACATGAAGCAAGACAAGGGTTTTGGGGTTTGGTGGAGAGGCGATCGAGAGAGGCGATGGTGAGATCACCTATGTTCTCCATGGGAGGCGCTGGGAAGAAGAACTGGATGGAGCGAGAGAGAAACCCTAGCGAATGAGAGAGGAAGATAGAGGGATGGAAATAGAGAGAAGTTACGCGAAAAATAAACATATCATCAAATCTGTCCGAAAAAAAATCAGACAGCATTCGTAAGAGAGGACCAATGCGGAAAACCAATGCGGCCACGGAAATTAATTAATATCTTAGATTAATTATTTAAACAACCAAATTGAAGTGGAAACAACTCAGGTAGGATTCCCTCAGCCAAGAGGGGGTCTACGATTATATAAAGGCCTCAGGAGATACAAGCCACTGAGCTTTATTCGAATTGAATTTCACAATCAAATTGTGCACAGTGTTCGAAAAGAAACTGTTGGGTCTCGAACATTTTGAGAGTAACCATTGTCTGTGGTCTCCATCCCGGTTGTGCAGCCTAGGCCTGGATAAGGCATTGTAATGAATTTTTATTTTCAATGAATTAACCTAGGGGTTCGCAATCAAAAAAAAAAAAAAAATCCCTGTTGTGCAGTCTGCACTCTGCACACCAAAGCCAATCCTCACTTAACAATGCAATGGTCCTTTTCCAGTCATGCCAGCTGCAGTCTGTCAATGTAGGTAGCACACCTAAGTGTGTCCAACATTCTAACTTTTCTAGGCTACGTGGGCTCTCTGCTCCTGAGGTTCTGTAAATTTTACAAACATATTTAAAGGGCTCTTATAAACTCTATTTAATAAAACCCAGTAAAACCAAATCAAATGAAGATTAAAAAGTGGTTAGAATAGTGCCGTTTTAGAGACTAATTCAGGGGGGGGGGGGGATTGTATAAAATTCATTCATCATGGTGATCAACAAATATATAGATTCAATAAAATTCTTATAGAATTGTTTTTAACAATTTGCCCAAAGTTACGATATAATATAATGACCTTAATTTACATTTGCATATAAAGCAATACTGGGCCTAAATTGGACCATATTTACCGGCCTACAACAATTCAAGCAGCACAAGTAAATTTTCTTAAAATTCCTGAATGAAGACGACTGTAGAGATCAAAATAATGTGAATAGAATTTTATATTTACGCTCTTATAAAAATATTTAACATCAAACTTCAGCATTCATAACATGCAATTCAAACAAACTCAACATTCTATTAAAACGATTAGAGTTTTTCATAACATGCAGTTCAAACAAACTCAACATTTTATTACAACGACAAGAGTTTTTTCTAGAAATATCTTATTTTGCCAACATGATCGAGACCAACATAATAACATTGCCCTTTTTACAATAAACATTTTCAGATTTTCATGAACATGCTGAACCAAATTGCAGATTTCTTTGGACGCCTCGCCAGATTGTTGTTGTAGTCAACATAATAAAGGCCCATACGGCGCGTGAATCCAAAATTCCATTCAAAGTCATCCAAAAAACTCCATACATAATAGCCTCTTACATCGGCTCCATCTCTAATTATATAAAAAATATGACAATCAAAGTAAACACAATTAATATGATTCACAAAATAAAGCTTTCATAAGCACTCTAATATTAGAAACCCAACTCTTAGCCCGAATCAAGGAATTCAGTTTATACCTCAAATTGCAAAATCCTGATCTTCAACAAATTTATTTGTAGTTAATGCATTCCTTTTATTTGAGGTATTTAGAATTAGTAATGTAAAATTAATCAAATAAAATAGACCAATTCTAATGATATTTTCTCCATATAAATGAACATATATAATCGGGAAAAAAAAACAAAGATGATATTATTAATTGGTCGAACCAAATTGAGCGCATCTAGGATATTGATACATGCTTTGTTTCCTTTAGTTACTTTTTCTTTTTTTTTTTCTCAATTGTTTAATAATCTTTATTTATATTTTCACTATATTTTTTACTAAAGAAAAGTTAACCTTATTGCTTTGCTCAATTGTATGAGATGATTACGGTGGTATGATATTCTGATTTCATCATTCAAGGCCTCTCTCAGTGTTGTGGTACTAGTGAGCTGGTGAACGCCTGTATGCAATGCAATATAGTTACAACTATTGAGGCAATTCAACAAAGAAATAATAACATGAGAGAAATAAAGAAACGACAAAATAAAAGAAATTGGTTGTACATGATATACCATTTTCAGTGATGTACATGACTGGATTTTTGAAGGTAGCCTTTGTGTAAAGTGTTAGATCTCTTATGCCAGGAGGGTATATGTTAATAAAAGATGTATTGAAGGGCTGCAGTAAATACAATGATATCTTAGTTTGAATAAATAATATATTATAGAGCATATAATTTTGACGAAATTATATCCCCAAATTATTAACAAAAAATGTACCTTTGGTAGTGCAATTCCATTGCGCTCACCTATTAAAGTACAATAAATAAATAAATAAATAAAACCAAGTTAAGTGGAGGTCTCTGCAATATAGATTCCTACATTTTTCCTTACAAAAACACTCATGTCAAAGTAAAATTAAACAATATATATGTTGATATTACAAAAAGTTTCATGTTGTTTGTTTTAAGTTTAGTGCAGCCTGGCAAATTAAAATTAGAGTTTCTACATTCTTAATTTCAGAAATAAATCCGATACCTGTAATATTAGCTCTCGAATCAGTGTTGTAACTTTGCATAAGTGAATTGCTTGCTGGAGCGTTTATGGCGTAAAAGGTAGAATAGTAGTTAATTCCGATAAAATCGTAAGATCCTATCAGTACCTCAGACTGTTCCTTTGTAAATTTGGGTAAGCGATTTCCCAACCAATTTCTCATGGTTCTTGGGTAATCTCCATATGTCAAAGGATTCTGAAACCTGTGTTAATATATATAAAATTGAAAAAACTAGTTGAAAAGCACTCAATTATGACATAACTAATTAAAAAAGATTCAGATTTAGAGGTCAGAGCAAAATATATCTTACCATCCATACATGAAATCCAAGCTACGTTGGGTTGCAGCGGCATCAGCTTTAGAAGAGGAATGTGGGAGAAACCAATGTGATGCTTGTGTTATTCCAATTATGCCATTTTGAACTCCCTAATCACATTAGATTTTAGCTCAATCTTCACTATTATAGGCTATAAATTTATAGTGGTGCCTTTGTTTTTAAAATATGGTTGTGTAAAATTCAAATGAAATTTCGAAGGTAATTTTAATTATATGTAAAACTGCTTCATATTTAAGAAAAATTAACAAGTTAACAACAATATTAATTAATTCACTTTATCTTTAATCTTCAAACGGACGTAACTATAAATGGCAGTAAAAATTAAATGATGATTTACTTGATATTTTTCTTTGTATAGCTTGACTGCAGCACCATGCGACAACAACAGATTGTGAGCGCAAATGTAGGGCTCGGTTGCTGAATCACCAGCACTGCATTTTCCGGCTTCCCAAGGAGAGCATCGTCCTGGTGCACTTGTACCACTCGCATAACCACCCGAGCAAAATACAATTGGCTCGTTAAATGTTACCCAGTGCTTCACCCTGTCACCAAACTCCTTGAAGCAAACATCGACGTAGTTGACATAATCCTCTCTGCAAGCATTTTAATGTTTTTTTACTAAACATACGAAAATTTTGAAGAATGAAAACTTTGAGAATTTCTAAGGATTTTGACTTCTTGTTCAATTGAAAGAAAACCATATCATCAAAATAAATAAATGATACAAAATAAAGCTACGTCTTCAGGAGTAGGGCGACTAGGGAGGTCATTGGTTGAAACTAAACATTGGGATGACAATTGTCAATCTTCAAAAAAAAAAAATAATTAAGAATTGTGTAAATTTTTTTTGGTGCGTCTAAAATTTTAGACGAATGAGTTGGAAATATTTCATTAAAATATTTGGTAAAACAATTTTTCTTAAGTAGCAATTAATTTTATAATATAGGACCGATATTTTTTATTTGGTATTGAACTTGAATTTCCATATATGCACATCGACCTTTACTTTAAGTCAACTGACCTGGACTAGATTCTAATATAAATAACTAAATTATTATCAAATTGAAATATTCAAACCTGTTTAAGCATTATCTTAAATATTTACATGTGCATGTGATTGGTTCCTGGCAAGTTCATACAAAAATAATATTTGAAGATCAAAGTTTTAAAATGCGATTTGTGCGGTTTAACGGTTGGGTGGTGATTTAACGTTTATTGGTGATAAAACGGTGATATAACAGATAAAACGGTTGTGCGGTGTGAACAAAAATCTTGATAAAACGGCGATAAAACGAAAAAACGGAGTTTTTTAAAAGCTTGACGAAGATATATGGAAATTCTATGTAATGTACGTATATTCAATTAACTCACACTAACAGAGTGCTCAAGAAACCCAGATATTTATCTTCAAGAGCTTGCGGTAGGTCCCAATGAAATAATGTCACAAATGGCTTCAAGCCTACAATTATTTGCCAGATATTGAATCAAGGAACAATAATATAAGGAAAAGATAATAATTAATAATTTTAACAAGGTATTCGTGCTGCTTCAACCTTATTTGAACTTGAATTAGGAATGCATTGGGGGTACTTTCAGGATTTATGATTTATTGAAATTAATTTAACCGTTAAATAACTATCCAAAATATTAGACTGGCTAGCATAGAAGAGAAAATTTATAATTTTATTGTTCAAAGTAATGTAATCACCATTAGCTATAACTATCCAAAATATTAGACTGGCTAGCATAGAAGGGAAAATTTATAATTTTATTGTTCAAAGTAATGTAATCACCATTAGCTATAACTTCATTGATGACGTTATTGTAGTGATCGACGCCTTTTCTGTTTATCCCGCCACTTAGGCTTCCGTCTGCAAATATTTTCTTGCGTTACTACTTCTGATTATTACTTCGTTTAAGTTTCCAGCTAACATGTTCACCATATAAAAAACAGAGAACTTTGTATAAAAATGCTGATAAATAATTACTTGGTAAAATTCTGGGCCAAGAGATGGAAAACCGAAATGAATCCATTCCCATCTTCTTCACGTTTCCGATATCCTCCTGTTCAATCAAACTTTTTAAATTTCAAGAGCCTCGGGATCAAATAGTAAAATATAATTTCTGGTCAGCACATTTGAAAAGAAACTCTTTTTTTCCAAAGTTTTGGCCTCCATTAAATATTAATGCGTTTTCAAAACACTATAAATATAAAATCGAAGAAACGAGTAATTGAGAAGAGAAATTGCTTACCTTATAACGGTGATAAAAGTCCTCAGTTACATCTCCATTGCTGTTGTCTAATATTTTACCTGTATGGACAATATTATTTAACATCTTCCTCAAATAGAAATTTCGAAATAAGAAATAAAGTTGACCAATTTACTTTACCCAACACTATATCATATCCCTAGATATGTATATTTGTAGTTAGAGCTGTCAATTCTCTACCGATTCGCACATTTCTGTTTCATTTCGTCCGAAACGGAACGAAAATGAAAGAAAAAATAGTTTCATTTTCAAAAACGAAACGGAAATGAGATAGAAAATCATATTGTTTAACCGAAACGGTATGTGCAAATGAAAAATAACAATAGAAAATTGAAGATGGAACATAAACATAATAGAAATCTTGTTTCGTTAAACGAAACAGAACGAAAATAAAATCAGATTTTTGTTTCGTTGCCGAAACGGAATGAAAACGAAACTGGCTGTTCCGTGCCCGTTTCCCACATTTGACAGCACTATTTTTAGCTTGGTATTCTCATGCGATTGCATGTCAATTTAAACTGCAGAAGTGCTTGATGTTTCTTTGTTTGACAAAACAGGTCATACAATCCAAGTTCAAAGTTACAACAAAAACAGAAACATTGGCGCCGGTGTATATATTGATGTGTTCGCACTAGCACCGTGCATGCTTCGATAAGTGGGATGTGTACCTGGTGTGTGAGTGAATGTGTCCCAAATGCTAGGTCCCTTGCCATCTTCTGTGGGAGCACCTTCATACTGGTACAAACCGATACAAAAATAGTACAACATGCATATCATATCAGGAAATAAACAGAAAAGGATAACGACAATTGCGTTGTGTATATATATTGAGATCAAATGGTAAACCTGGTAGGCTGCACTACCAACTCCGAACAGAAACCCAGCAGGAAAACTGCTTCTGTTGAAGGCACTACAGGCGCCATGGTCTAAAAAAGCCACAAAAACAATCAAGAGAAGAATGTTTCTAATTGAAAACATATTCATGTCTAGATAGTTTTGAATAGTATAGGATAGAATTGAATTATTGGAGTTTGGCTTTGCGCCTGCCCTTCCTCTGTTCTCAAAGGGAGCTTTATAGAGCAGCAGCACTGAAGTCGTGCAGAGGAATTTACAAAATTGCCCTTCAGAGTCAGACGTATTGATTGCTTTATTACTTCATCTTTGTACTGCCAAAAGGGGAAATACAATAATTTAATGGAGGAAGTCTTTAGTTCAGATGAAACATCGATTTCATTGATATGAGATTATGAGTAAATTAATGGAGTCAACATTGTATGAAGAAGACAGATGATAAATGCATTCATACACTCTTTTATCTTCAACCAACTTTTCACGTATCATTTTAGAAAATCCTATCTTGATAAATCAATCATGAACACTCTATAAAATGTCTAAACAAAAAATTAAATAGTGCCGCATGTCATTGTGCTTGTTTAATTTTAACTAGCAGCAAATTTTAAGTAAATGGTACCCAAATTTGTTCGCCGCGTAGACCGTAAGCATTAAAGCAAGCGCGAGCTATCTAGTTTAGGTTACAATCTTCAACGCACAATTCAATAATAAGCTATCTAGTCTAGGTAACTATACATGAGCTGTCAATACCGTGTCGTTTCGCACATTTTTCGTTCCGTTCCGTCCTGGAGGAATGGAAGCGCAATAGATTTTCGTTACCTTTCAATGAGAGGAGCAGAGGACGGAATGGAATGGGGTTTCGTTTAGACAGACGGAACATAAGCAAAACATATTATTTCTGTTCCGCTCTTTAATGTTATTCTGTGGCCCGTCAGCCCATAAGTCCATCTTGCAACAGCCCATTTCCTTTCTCTCTCGAGAAAGGCCCGCCTTAATTCCTCCTCTTTCTCCGCCTGCCATGTGCAAACCCAAGCCGCTCTCGTCTCTCTCTCGCCTACCTCCTCCATCACTCGTGCCCCACCCTCTCCTTCTCTTCTTCGATGGCCTCTCTCACCACAATCCATCACTCTCCCTCTCTCTCTCTCTCGCTCGCCTGCCTCCTCCCTCGAGCCCCATCCTCTCCTATCTTCTCCTCTCCGATGACCTCTCTTACCACAACCCACCACTTATTATCTTATGATATATTTTAGTGCTTACAATTTTGAAGCATAAAATGAATATTTCTGCAATGAATATTCAAATGTAGTTATTGTCAATCTATAAGTGCTCTTTGGAGTCAACTCACAAACTTCAAATACCTACTTATTCTTAGCAGACACATTTTCTAAATTTTCTTTTAGAATTCTTAACCACGATCAATCTGTGAGTGATCTTTGGAGTCTCCTGACAGATCTCAATTGATTACCTTTTCATTTATGCAAAATAATATTTTCATCATATGAATATTTTAGCCTAAATGAAATTAGAAACTATGCTACTTATATCTCATGAATGGTTTTCATAAAAAGACACATGTTACTTGATGCTCCCTGCTATAATCTGAGTTGTGAACTCGGATTTATTACCTTAATGGAGATATCAGTCCTTAACACGTTATCAAGATAAAATCAAACTGAGAACCTTTATACCAATAAATCATAATATAAAGGCCAAAAACCTATCTACTAATATTTATTCATTTGCAAGTGTTCTTTGGAGTCTTCAAGCAAACTTCAATCGATTAGATGTAGTTCCAAATATAATGATTCATAACATGTCAACCAAATAACCTTCCTTTGAGCCGTTAAATTGATTACATGTAAAACGTCATAATCATTACCTCTTTAATACTACTAAAACATTATATATATGGCCCTTAAAATCAAGTCCTTCATTTGGGCCGATCCATGATCTAAAAGTTACATACACCATAATACACTTATATTTGACTTTTGAAACAACTATTAATGTGAGATTCCACTTTGGCGGGATGGCATTATAATTGGCTCATTCTCAAATACAACTTAAGTCACCTTTATATTAAACTTAAAGTATACCTAATCTTAGACTTTCGTTATGCACATCAATTATAATATGAAAAGTCTAACCAAATACTGATCTAGGATGATTTGGACTCAAGACTCGGTTCCAAATCTTGAAGGTAAACATACATTGGATCATATGACACTCATACAAACCAACAAAACTGGAATAGACTGTATTGGTAAAAGAATAGTCCTCCCAAAGAGATCAAAAGAGAACCATAGAGAGATGTAATCATACATGACAGTATGAATAACATTAATGTAAGAGAAGAAACCGGTAGTTTCTTGTTCAGCCATTAACTACTAAAATTACACCATGTCCAGACAAGATTCCCATAAAAGGCCGAGGTCATATGGACACTTAAGCGCCGATCTTATTTTCTACAACAAAACTTGTCCTCATGACAACTGGTGTAACCCAACACTTATAGCTTTACTAATGAAAACTATAGCAAGGACAAGAAGTTGAAGGATGCATAAGTGTTATCTGTACCTAACCAATACAAATAACCCATAAAATAAACTAAATTTGGCTTATACAAAACCTGTATATCCTGGTATTGGATGGACTGCCCTGGCTTTGGATCGAACCGTCCCAATATTCAAGTTAATACCTAACATTTTGCAACCAAAACTGAAGTGGAACGGACCTCCTGATGACTCGCAAAAGAAAGTAGAAAGATATCATCCTAATCTAGGTCGAGAAATTTTAAAGATTTCTTTCTTAACCTCACAATCTACTCTAAATCTAAATTATCCAGTTTAATTAGGTCAAATTTTAACAATTTTGAATTTCATAAACTTAATTTACTTTTCAAAATCCTTCAAATTAGCAATTGCAATTTAAAAATCAATTTGAAAAGTAACAAAGGGCTTAATTAATGAAAACAATACAATAACAGCTCAAGTTATAGCCTTTTGGTTGCAATTAGCAATTACAAACAACAAATATAACATAATAAACAATTCATAAACAGTTAAAAAAAAGTTATATAATACCAGCTTTGGAACAGACCTTCCAGATCATACGTTCCAGAAAACTAAAGTAGTTTAGATCAGATCTATAATTCACCAAATCAATTTAAGAAATTAATTAGATCCAAACTTATGTGTCATTATACTTGCTCAGGCCGTTATACTAAATCAAATAAGCAAACAATAAAAGAAAATAACTCGCAGAACCAGTAGTGGATAGGCCGTTCTAGACTTGGACAAGACTGTTCGAGTACACTCGAAAAAATAGAAAAAAACGGAAGCATACCTAAATCTATTGGATCTCAATGATCTTGACGGTCTTGATCTTCTACCAAGAGAGCAAGACAAGTCAAAACCATGATTGTCTTGTTCCTCGAAGACCAACCCCTATATATGAGAACCAATAGTTTCTTGCCCTCCAAACAATTCCTTATTAGTCCATCATTAATAGAATTTGTTTCTAAACATAACCACTTATAAAAGGCAACACACCCATGTACAAAATCTTGTTCTTAACTGTTACGTTTAGCTTATTACCATATTTTAATGACTTAAAAACTAAACATAATCAACTCACTGAAAATAGATTATTTTTTAATCTGGCGCCTAACCTGGACTGGGCCGTTCCAGTGCCAGTTTTGGCCGAATAATCTTTCATGATGTACTGCTAATAAATATTTTTGGTAATGAGGTAGACGACCACATATTGCAGTATAATAACATTATGCCCAACTACTCAATAATTGCCTAATTCTCTCTATCTATTATATAATATCATATTGCGAAGTACTCAATAATTGCAGTATCGCAAAATAATATATATAGTTATCATATTATTAATAAAATCTGTTGGTGTCAGTGTGGTGATTGCCACACATGGCCCTAAAAAAATAAAATAATATATAGTATCATATATTATATGTGATCTGCTCCACGGCTTATTAATTCTGCATTCAATGGTGGATTCATACCAGCGATATTACCGTTGGGTAATAGGATATCTCTCTCTATTATGATGTGTAAGACTATTACATATACCATTCCAGCGATATTACCGTTGGGTAACAGGATATCTCTATCTATTATGATGCGTAAGACTATTACATATTAATTGACACCAATACACCATTAATATAGTACAGGGTTTTCGTTATTTTTGTATATTCTTTTTCCCTTGTAATATATAAAAGTAATCAAGTTACCACACAATTGAAACTATTATAGTAAGCAAAATATTGACCTCACTATTTCGTTTACAATATTTAGTTTAATAGCCAATAGCCAACTGCATGACATTGAAATCATTATATAGTATGAAGAAATTTGGCTTCATTATTTGTTTCATTTGTTTTTCTACTGTGTTGCATGACTAAATTAGTTACTTCATTGTAAGTACTTGCCCGTTCTTCTTCGTGGTCTTGATTTATTAAGGAAATTTTAACATGTGTCCTAGAAGAAAACTTAGAATGTAGCAACAAATAAAAAATTCGTTAGATTTATCTTGATATCTCGCATTTATATGCTTATTTTGACCATACTTAGCACCAAAATAGCATTCAAACCAATATAAATTGTCTCTTAATTAACTATGATTTTCAAGATATTGGTACTGCTACCGCTTCCCTATTATTTTGTAGAATTTTCGTGACGATTGAAGACAAAACACGCGAGCAAGATGAATTGGAGCCTAGATCACAACCAGACGACTCATTCTTGGCCCACACACGCATGACATAGACCAGAGAAGGCCTACAAAGCACCAAGACGGATTGGATCTCACACGAAAGCCCAGACTCCAGCCCACACCTCAGACAAGACCGAAATTTCATATATGGAAATTATTTTTTGGTAATTCTGCAAAAATTGGAAAGTCATCTCCTGCCCTAGCTGCCTTTGAGATTTTTCCTTAGATATATATGCATGATTTTCGACCAGAAGGCATCCAATTTTCTCTCCACAAAAATTTCCATCATTTGCACGTGTGTTTTCAGCCCTCTTCGCGACGGTTCCAAGAGGCAAGGCAACTCCAACAAAGAGCAGGGCGTAAGGCGGCTCTTCTACTAGTAGACAGCATTGATCTACGCCATGAGCTTGATATGAGAAGATGTGAAAATGAAGCAATTAAGCAAAGGGATGCCGTATTTCAACAAGAAATTATGGAAAAAGAACATGAGATAAGTGCCATACAGAAAGAGAATGGAAAATATAAACATGAGTTGGTCACCCTTCGAAAAAAGGAGGAAATATCCCACCAAATGATAGCCAAGTTGCAAAAAGAGAAAGGATATCTTCAACGAGAATATGAGAAGAGCAAACAAGAAGGGATAGTGCTTCGGCGAAGGTTTGAGGAAGAGCGACGAAATGTAGTTGCACTTCAACAAGAAAAAGAAAGAAATAAACAGGAATTGGCAATACTCCTGCATAAGAATATGGAGTATCAAAAAGAAATAAAGGAAAGTAGAGTCATCTACACCGTTTCGTGATCCATTATTGACATGGATGGTGGCCAAAACAGAAGCAAGCAGAAAAAAGATAGGCAAAGAAACACTTGGGCAAAAGAAAGAAGAACAAAAGAAAAGAAAATTAGGGAACGTGACAAAGGAAGATATGAAATGCATACCTTTGTCAGTAAGATTAAGCCGACCATACTCTTTTAAGAAAGACAATATATGGGAAGTGGTTGCGCTAGCCAAGAAGCATGGTTGCCCAATAAGATTAACTGAAAGAACTTCTAGATCACAAGAAAGCCCGGTCCTCGATACTCTTGAGGCCAACTTTTGTGCTTACCATGTGAAGAGAGGACACAGTTTAAAGGAATGTTTTACCTTCAAGGATTGGGTCAAGGAGCGATACCAAGCGGGCGTGCTACCTCTCCCTGAGCATGTTCTCCAAACACCAGCTCCTCATGAATAAATAGATGTAAGATGCATCCAAATCCATGTTTTAACCATAGCAAACCATTTTGAAATTTCATGTACTTTCTTTTTTTAATCCCTAGCATATCCAACAAAATTCAAAAAAATCCTTAGACATTTCTATACACAATAAAGGCCTGACCAATAAACTTAAAAATCTTGAATGAGACTCGAAAATCCCAAAAACTTAAAACCATAACAAATAACCAAAACTTCAAATAATAAGTCTCAAGTCCCATCGGGCTAAAGTTTGAAAGGGTGTTCTGTTCTTTTGAATATTATGGGATATTCCTTTGCAAGTTCCTAAATAAATAAGGCAAAAATAAGTAAATAAAAGTCCCCAACCTCAAAAGTCCAAGTACAAATGAACCAAACCAAAAAAATCATACGCTACCTAACTAAATTCAAAAAGGAACCAAGCACAATAAAACTTAAACAAATAAAGCCAAACTCGTCTCGCCAGGCCTAAGTGTAAGGAGTGTCTTTGTCCTTTTGGACATTCATAGACATTTCATTTACAAAGGCCTACATTTAAGGAAAATGTCAATACCGCCAATGTCGATATTGAGTGCCATTACGTTGAGTGCCCATACCTAAAAAGAGAGGGAGAGAAAAACAAAGGGTGACTTGCCTTCATGGCCCCATAAGTCATTCTTTCCACCTAAATATTCCCAAATCCACAAAATCCACCAACCAAGAAAATGATAGCCGTGTTGAGGAAGCCAGTGTGGTTTCTGAATACACGGAAAAGTGAAATTACCCAAAAGTTTTGTGCTTTGTACTTTAAAGAAAGTACTAGGTGCCTGTTCATCTCACTAAACAAAAGGATGGACAAAAGTTTCGTGTCTTGAACTATAAATTAAGACAAAAGGCGGTGACCTATCACACTAACCAAGAAAAGGATAGCCGTGTTGAGGAAGTCTGTGTGGTTTCTGAATACACGGAAAAGTGAAATTACCCAAAAGTTTTGTACTTTGTACTTTAAACAAGGTACTAGGTGCCTGTTCATCTCACCAAACAAAAGGATGAACAAAAGTTTTGTCTTGAACTTTAAATAAGACACTGGAGGATATCAACACTGAAATAAGTGCCCACACCGGGGCAGTCAAACAAGACAAGGATCAACAACAATCAAATTGGGACAAGAGCCAATGATCAATCAAACCTGATACGAATTAAAGGAATAAGAGATAACTTGAAAGGGGATAAAGTGCAACCAAGTGCTAAAGAAATTGAAGTGCTTCAAGGCCAACATTCAGAAGGGGAAATAAAATTGGGGCAAGCCCCGTGTAAATTCAAACTCAAGGAAATATAGGTGTGGGTCAAAATACCTTAGCCTAAATTATGGTGCAGATTTGAGGCTGCCTTAATTCTAAATAAAGAAAGAGAAGAAAGAAGTTCAGAGCGGGCCAAAATATCCGCATTTCAAAGTAAATCGAGGCAGGAGTAAGATGACTCCTTGCTTCAAACCAAGAAGCTTATAAGAAGGCCTTAAGTGCGGAAGCCCAATCAGATACGGGATTAACGAGTGTCAAAGGAATGGAAGCAAGTCACCATATCACAAACCAAAGAGAAATTCAGAAAGATCATTCAACAAGATAAAAGGGGTCAAAGAGTAAAGGCCACCAGAGTATGTTGTTCTGCCCGTAGTCCTCACAACACACTCTGGTGGGGGGCATTTGTTTGACCTCGAATTTTCACGTTCAGAGAAGCATAGCAATCTGCAAAGAACGTCAAAAAATATCAAATGTCCTCCAAAAATCTTCAAATTTACCCAAAAATTCCCTAAGAATTTTGATGATTTATCATAATTTTTAAATACCAACACAAACTCCAAAATTTACAAAGAAACCCAAAAAATCCACAAAATTACTAAAATAAACCTATGAGGAATTTACTAAATCCATTTAAACCATTAAATTACTCATATTTTTGTGAACTTTTCCATAAAATTTCATCCAAAAATACCCAAGGGAAAACCCCCAAATGAAATAAAAGAAAAGATGAGGTTATCTTTGCATAAAACATAAAAACAAGCATGAACAGCTGCTACATGACTTCATGGACAGCAGGGACTAAAATTTCCTATTTTTGGAACTTTAGATGATTTTATATGAATTTGCAAAGGCGGCATGGGCTTCCTTTTAAAAATAAAGTGTTATTTTGTAGAAACTTGGATACTTTCTGCAAAGTTTCTTTATAAAAAAACTTAATGAACATGATTAAAAGGTATTCTTACAGGATTGCAAAGTTTTTGCATAAATGTATAGTGTTTTCCTCATTTACTCAAAACTAGCAGAAATTGTGTGAATAATTAAATGTTCCTATTGCTAAACAAAAAGGGTAAGTGTATGTCAATAATTGCTTTCTGCAATTTTGAATGAACTGCCTTGTGTATGCCACTTGTAAGTGCTTTCCCTGCATTCCAAACAGCTCAGACAAGAGATTCATCAAAACAGTAACAAAAACTATCTAAAAATGAAAACTAAAGGTAGCAACACGCGTTAAATGATATGCCCTTATACTCTGTGCAATTTGAACATATATAATCAATCTAAAACGACCTAAATTAAGCATCAAGTCAAACTCCATTGCTGCAAGTCAACCTACATGCAAATAGAAACTAAACAAAAGTGCAATTCCACCTCAATGCCTCCCATAGCAAATCAAGGTACCACAAAATGAAACAAAGGCATAGATGAACTCAAATCAACCCCCTGAAGTTATTCAAGCAGTTTCTGGCGCCAAAGGAAGTCTCTGTGGGCCCCACAGAAGTGACCCAATTCAGCTCAATTTCACACCGACATGCCTCAGTCAAGGGAACCTCCTTCTAGACTCCTTCATAACCAAATAACCCTACAATCATCTTCCATGCATTCCCACAAACACAAGGAACCTGTCTCTCGCAACGAAAAGCAATAAAAAAGCTTTGAACTCCATCAATGGGGTCCGAGACTCCTCAGGTCCCACAAGACAACATAGGCCACCATGGCCTCAATTGACGGAACCAGTATAATCTCCTCACCTTCACGATTCGAACAAGTCAAGCTTCAACTAAAATGGACGTCTGAAACGCCTTAATTTCATCGGAGAAAAGCCAGAGACTAAACTGCAAAAAAGCCAAATCCCGCCGGAGAAGATTGGGCTCAAATTTGCGCCATGCTTCATTTTTGTGGCCAGCTCACTTGTGGAGGGTCACTGACGAGACAGCAACTCGTTACACCGAAAATTTTGAAATTAAAAATATATTTAACACCTCGGGCCCACTGTCAGAAAATAAAATAAATGAAAATAAATGAGTGTCACGTCAGCAGCCACGTCACTGTTCAGTCAGCGCCAGATCATGCCAAGTCAAAGCCACGTCAAGCCCCGGTGCACACGTGGACGAATTAGAAAACGTCAAATATGCAGAAACTTAAAAAATTCATTAAAAATAGTAGGAAACTCAGAAAAATATAAATAAAATATCCATAAAATTCTAAAAATCCAAATAAATTAAATTCACTGATATTTTGATATAAAAATCTGTCAAATTATCGGTCTCTTTTATTTTTTGAAATATATTCAACATTAAATAAGTTTTAATAAAATTCTAAAATGATATTAAATAAATTTTGTAAAATTACAAAATGATTTCAAAACTCAATTAAATTCTTTTTTAAAAATGTTCAAAAATAAATATTGAGATTTTAAAAGAAATATCAAATATTAAACATTTTCATAAATAAACATGATCGAAAATATAAAAAGATATTTCAAAAATTTAAAATTAAAAATAAAATAAAATTGTGAAAATGGTAGAATCCAAAGAGAAACTTAAGAAATTAAAAGTCAAAACACGAAACCCAAGTCAAGACCGAAACCTCTTTACGCAAAGAAGGAAAATTCTCCACTAAGTCGAAATCGACTCTAAACGACCCAGATTGAAATTCTCAAGTGGTTCAAAATAACCCCGAGAAACTCAAAGGCCCAAAATGGCTTTGAAAACCAAATCAACTCCAAGGTCCAAAATAACCTTGAAATCCAAATCAAATCCAAACCTCAAGACCCAAAATAGTCTCGAAATCCAAACCAAACTCCAAGGCCCAAAATAGTCTTGAAATCCAAATCAAATCCAAGACCCAAAATAATCTTAAAATCCAAATCAAATCCAAGACCCAAAATAGTCTCAAAATCCAAATCAAATCCAAGACCTAAAATAGCCTTGAAATCCAAATTAAATCCAAGACCCAAAATAGTCTTGAAATCCAAATCCAAATCCCGAGGCCCAAAATAGTCTCGAAATCCAAACCAAATTCCAAGGCCCAAAATAGTCTCGATAAACTCAAATCCAAATCCAAATCCCCCAAAGGCCCAAAGTAGCTAGCCTAAGGACAAAAAACAATGTCCCAACATCAAAACTAAAAACAAGTTGTTTGAAATAAAAATTATTCAAGTGTTCTCAATTGGGTCCCGTCAATTAGGTCTGGTACACCAATCGAGTCCGATTTAAACCAAAGGAAATAGACCCAAAATAAACACAAAAATCATTTTAAAGAAAACGATTTTCCTAGCCTTCACATATAATTCTTTATATCCCTTAATCAGAGGTTCTCGTGAGCGATCACGGGGTAATTAACAGTAGGGGCTTGCGCCTACCGAAAAGAAAGGACCCACGAAATGAACAAACCTCATTAAAAAGCGACTCATGTTTTGGTTCTCTTGTCATTAAGAGATACTCGAACGAATATCGGACCTTAAGGGGGGTGAATCTAAGGCTATGTTTCCATTTCTCGAGGAAACTCATTCATTCTTCGAGGGTTGACGAAAAATCCTACACACAGCTCTGCATCGATCTCTGATCATAGGAAAAGGAAAAAGCATGAGGGTTATTTGGTTATCTCTTTCATGCTTTTATTTCGATTGTATATGGATTTATTTGGTTATCTCTGTGCCCTGAGCCCACAAGAGTGTGGCGATCCTCTTGTCTCTTTGTCGTGTTGTTGGGTGCGCTCGTGGCTGCCTCTGGGAAGCCCATCCAGAGTATGGCACCTCATCCTTCTAATTGTTGTCTGTCACGAGGAGGGCTCTCCTCTTTCTTGTGCTTGTTGCGGCTTTCAGGACCATCAATGCAGAGACGACGTGGCAATTTTCTCCCTTGGCACCTGCTCTCTCTCTCTGTCTTCTTCCTTCCTTTGGCTTGGTTCTGAGGTAATTTCTATTAAACAAAAACTAAGTTAGGGTTTTGTTATGTGCTTGCTTTTGGATTTGAAATTGGAGGTGGAGAGAGGGGATTGAGGCGCCAGGAAGGTAATCTTTATGCAATCTTTGGTCAATTGCTCAATTCCTTTTTTTGTTGCCTGTCGGATTTGCATTGAACTTGTGTGATTTTCTTTGAGTGCTAGGTGTATGGTCTTGTTCCTATTTCTGAATGGAATTGCTTTGATCCTAGCTTTCATTTTGCTAGAAAGCTTGAGATATTTGAACTCTTCTCGAGAGCAAGGTATATCTCACCTATAAAGTTGAATTCTATTTTAGGAGTAAGCTTAATCTATGGTGTTAATTTCTGTGATTGTTGTGTAACTCTGTGAATGACTATGCATAGTCACTAGTGCTCAAGTGATTGTGTTGTTTGTATTTGTTGTTGTCTATTGAGGACAACTCTATGACTATGCAATGGTTACATTTTTTACTTAGGCATTATTGATAGTAACTTACACTCATCTAATAATGCATAAGTTCATTGTTAGCTATTTAATACATGGTTAAGACTATGTAAAATCATGGATGCATGATAGTTACTGTAGGGGTTCTAAACATGCATGCAAAGGATAGGAATGCGATATATTGAATATATTGTGTCATTGGTTTAGTTGCAATGAGGACTGGAACCCAAGTGCAATATTAAAATGCAAGTCTTGAGGAAATTCACCTAGCAAAAGTTATTTGAGTTCTATTTAGCATTGAATTGCATTTCTCTGGTTTAAACAATGAATTTAATACATGTCATGCATTTTCAAAATGTATGAGTTGTTAAATTAGGCATGACAGGGGCTAGTGTGACTTAATATATGTTATAGCTATGTGTGTTATGATTTGAATTGAGTTTAGTTTCATTTTTCAATGCATTTATGTTCATGATAATGAACATTCTCATGTCAAGGTCATATACTTGTGATGAGAAGCATTTTGGGTATGCATGTTTTAAGAAATTGGATATAGCAGAGGTTATAAAGTTACATGTGTACATTTGAGCTTTGATTTTGTTGCATTTACGTGCACATACACTGGAAAGTATGCATTTTTAGATGAATTTGGTAGTGAACACCGGTATCTGTGAGGAATATGTGGGGTACCTTGGGTATGATGGCAATATAATGCATAGTAGCATGCATTTTAACTATAGGTATGTGGAACTTTGGCTCTGTGGTACTTTTGTATATAATTGATGAGTAGGATGCATTAACATGCATTTATAGTGTTGGAATTGCATTTCTAGAAGAAAAATGATTTGTATCCATCACTATTTGGGTATAAGATGCATTTTGTTATGTGTATAGTCTAACTATGCTATAGTACCTGTTACTAGTACATCAGTTGTGTGGATTGGTACTTTTCTGGTACACTATCGTGAATCTAGGATGATTTTGTGAAGAAAAATAAGTTCTGAGGGCTATTGTGCAAAATTTCAAGGACTTATTTGTGACATGTGATGTATTTATGATTAATTGTGGGCCTTTATGTGAGAAATAAGGGCCTAGATATTTATTTGGGCCTCTGTGCAATTTTTGTGAGTTGTCGGATGGGTTTAACTTATCGGATTCGTTTTTGGATCCGAGAAGATTTTATCAGACGCGTTACAAACTGACTCAGTCAGCCAGGTCAGGCTGACTGGGTTCAACTGTGTTGTTTGTTTTGGGCTGGACTTGATTTGGGCCGAGAAAGGAAAAGAAAAAAAGGAAAAAATAGTTAGGCCGAAATTTATTCCTTTGAGCCCACTATTATTATTGGGCATTTGTGAATTGAAATTGTAATTTATTTAGGCTTCTAATTAATTAGATTTTTGAATTAAGTTAGAATCTAATTAACTATGATTCTGTTGAGTTTGATTTGCATTAGACTAAAAGACTTGGACCCATCGATATTAGTCTAATTTCAATATTCGGATTCTCGAGAAATGATGAGATTAAGTGTGATATCTTTGACTATTGATTAGTTACCAAGTCCTATTAATAATTGAATAATCATGATTAGTATTAATCATGAATGATATGATCAAGAAATTAAATCAATTTAATTTATAATATAATAAATTATGGGATTTCTGACTTAAGAACAAAAGAATGTTCTATAAATTATTGAGAAAATATATGTATAATTGCCACGATTATCTGACTTTGATTCTAATTAAAATAATTTAAATATTGGTGAAATAGCTAATTTACAAAATTAGAATTCTGAATAAGCAACACAATTGACCACATGGTTTGGCCATAGAAGATCTGTGAATTTTAAATAAAAAAAAGAGAGTACGAGACAGACGAGATCTCTCCTCCTTCTGCCTTGTCTGCCTCTTCTGACCTGGCGATGTTTTCGCCTCTTCTTTTCTTTATGCTATGAACTCGAGAGCATCGCGCTCTCCTCTCTGTGTTGCGATGTGAGTGGTCAAGTGCACGGCTGCGTCTGGATGGCCCAACCAGAGGTGGGCACCTCTCTGTTCGTGGTGTGTTGGCACGAGAAGGCCCCTCTTCTCCTCCTCGTTCGGATACTTTGGCTGTAACCCTGATTTACGCATTAGCGTGACTCATTAAACTCTCTCGAACTTCACTCATCTCTCGTCTCTTTTGTCTCTTGCTGTCGAGGTAAGCTTATATATACAATCGGGAATTTAGGGTTTTAATTTGGGGATTTCAGTAAACGAAGGGAGAGGAGGAATAAAAGCTTCAGAGAGGTATTGTTGCTTTGTCCCTATTCTGATTTCAATTTCTGGATTAGATTATCGATTCTCAATAATTTGATACTATTAGGTCGATTGATTTATGGAACTGTCCTTGTTCTTGATTTGCTTGTCTTTGATTTTGGCATTGATCGTTCTTGAGTGTTTGAGGAGATTTGTTAAAGCTCACGAGCAAGGTATATCCTTACTGTGGTTTCTGATTTTGATAAATTGAACTAACTGTTAGGCTAATTATTGATGCGAAGATATTATATAAGCTTAATTGAATGATTTATATGCTGTGAAACTTATAATTGGAATTTTAGAGATGTCAGTATCATTCTGTTAGGGACTGTGTTGTTTATAGCTTCAATTTCATGTAACGGTTATTATATAACAACCGTTTTAGAAGCCAGTCTTCTGTAACGGTTATTATCTAATAACCGTTATGGTATTGTGGACGGAAATGTGGTTACGGTTTTATGGAGAACATTTGTAACGGTTAATAGATAATAACCGTTACAGAAGACTGGCTTCTATAACGGTTGTTATATAATAAACGTTATCCTATTGTTGACGAAAATTACATTTACTGTTTTTTTAGATCATGTGTAACGGTTATAATCTAATAACCGTTACAGAAGGCAGTCTTCTGTAACGGTTATTATATAATAACCGTTACATATATTGTTGATATAAAAAATGAAATTATGAATTCTGTAACGGTTATTCCTTAATAACCGTTACAAAAGACCTTCTTTTTTTATTTCGCCTGTTTTATTGGCTAGCCCAATTTTGCTAGCCGAATTGGTACCCAGTTTACATCATACAAACCAACATGCAGCAGACAAACATATATCATGCATATATCAGAAACGACTGCATCAAAATGCCCATGAATAAATAATACCCCAAGTCATGTATCATGCATATATCACAAACATATATCAGCAGACAAACTATACATAGAGTTAACACCAAGTCAAGACAAAATTTTCCTAAAATAATACCCCATACATGAAGTCCATAACCTCCGAAACGACTGCATCAACGTCTTCGTTTTTACATGGTTGTCCAACCGGCTCGATATACTGCAATTTGATCAATAACAATTGATGAAGTAAAATAATTTTGTAAACCCTAAGCCCTAAACCAATAAAAATATGAAATCCTAAAATAATAATCGGTTTAACATTACCTCAGGAAATTCTCCGACCGTAGTCCAACTACTTAATATTGCCCTCATGTTGAGCATTGTGAAATATCCACACTCTGTGCCGCCCCTTTGTATCGGTCCCTAATTAAGATTCCAACAAAAGAAACACAATCTTTTTTAGTTAATTTCAATTTCACAAACAAATAATATCTTAAACTGATAAGTTCTGTACCTTAATTCGGTACCAATCAAATCCTGTTCTGCTCTTTTGGCTATATCTTCTGGTTTCCACTAAATATCGCTTGTATACCCTGCATGCAATATCATTTAAAACAAAAAATCTAATATTTTTTAATTTGAAAAATCTCATCATGCTTTAACTTAATTCAGAAATGGAAACTTACGAAGATATGAATGGCTTAATATATAACTTTGGATTCTTGCGTTCCAAAGAATCAACAAAGTGAACGGTGCGCTTCTCGACATTAATAACAAGGACAACCCAATGAAATATGTAATTAATAGAGATTTATTATTTTGGTGGAATTAAAGGAAACTGCAAAATTCTTTCATTAGTAGCCATATTGGTTATATTTCTTACTGCTGATTATACGGCAAAACAAGATAGGAGGATAGATTATCCATGAATGCTCTCGTTAGGTAATTCACCGCACCGAGTTCTTCGTGTTTGAATTTTCACTCAGCCAATAACTCTGGATCCAGTACGGTGATGCTCTTGGAGAACTCATTCTCTTCTTGACCTGTTGAAAGTTCTTCCATCCAAAACCTGCAAACATGGATATCAAAGTTCAACAATTTCAATTTTAAATGAATTGAATGAAGAAAAAAATAAACATTAAAGTTGAAAAATTCAAACCAGCAGTAAAATTTCACGATCGATTGAGATAGCTCCTCCCTTTTAAAGCATTTGACAATATCGTCGACATTAACGTTGAACTTAACATCGCCATCGTGCGTACCCCAAGGATTGCAATTAGGCAGCTCAAAGTTCTTCTCTTCTTCTGGTTG
The DNA here is from genome assembly GCA_028095005.1 of Rhynchospora pubera. NCBI lineage: Eukaryota > Viridiplantae > Streptophyta > Magnoliopsida > Poales > Cyperaceae > Rhynchospora > Rhynchospora pubera. The sequence continues at coordinate 204,662,220 of CM051462.1, read as the reverse complement.
GAGCATCAACAGTCTGTATACTGCTAGTTCGGATGGGCTCAGCCTGTCAATAATATCCTTTGGGAGGAGTGGATCACGAGTAACAAACGACCCCGCACTTGTAACCTTTGGACTCTCCTCCACATTCTTGGCCGCCTCCTTCGCCTTTGGCTTCTTTTTGGCCGGCTTCTTTTTGGTCAAACTCTGCATTCAATGCCATCATATTAATAAGTCCTTAGGAGAAATGTATGAAACAGATTGTCGTAATTAAATAAAACGATACCTTGTGGCCTATCTCCACCAAAAATGACGGCCATGGGAATTGGCCCCCTATATTATTTCCTAATAGCTCATCTGACCTACCAGGGACTTGCCATTCACGAAATTCATCGCCTACTCGGAAAAGATGGACATACAATTGTTGATCAGTTAGAGGCACGCCGTGTACGATCTGACCAACAACACTCGGAATAATATTTCCTTCGGCAACCTTAATCCTCTGGTTGTTGTGATCAAGAGAAAAGAGATCGCACGGCATTTCTTCCTGAAATTCAGTTCAATCAGAAACCCTAATGCTAAGCCAAAAATAAATCTAAAGTAAAAAGAGAAAAATGATCAATATGAACCTGAACAACGCTTCTCGGATCCGGAGGCATATAGCTTGAGGCAACTGTTCGGAATAACTCTTCGTTTGGCATTCCTGAGTCTACCTCAGTTTCAACGAATGGCTGGTACGGCGTCACAAATTGCTGTGGTGCTTGAAACTGCAATCCGCTACTGGCCAACCATTGTTTCACGTCCTGAAAATTATGAAGCAACCGGATGATGAAGAATAGTTTTCATTCATTTTGATTATATTTTGATTGTCAAAAAGGATTACCTGAAAAGCTTGTTGTGTCGCCGCATTCATTATCTCCTCAGAGTGAATCAAGTCCCTTTTGGTTTTCTCAGCGGCTTCAGCTGCGACCCTGCTCATCAATTCTTCAATCTGGTCTGGTGCCATCCATCCTTCATGCGCATCATTTCTAGACTTTCTTTTAACACATCTTCCTTCTTGGTCCATAAAGGATATCCCCTGATTCTTCCTGGATGTTCCGGCCTGTCAACCGCCCGATTTAAGACTTCTTGTTCCGGTATTGACCCGGAATTGATTTCACCAGACATGGCACTCAACCGACTGAATGCCTCAATAGTCAATGAATCAGAGCTATAGAACGTGTAAGTATCTAACAAGCAAACAAACAAATCTTATTAATAATCACAAAACAGAATTTGAAGTTAGCATATATAATAAGTCTTTACATGTGTAAGTACCTTTATCCTTCGTAGCCACAGTCCTTCCCATGAAATACCTTTGACTCCTCGGTTTCAAATCACCGATGGTAATGCTCGTGGAACCGGCCCCTTCAGAATCTCCGGGTATGACAATCTTGTCTGTAGGTTTCCATGAATCTTTTTTTCCTCTATAGCCAGTGGAACCCATCCTATGAGGCTCTTTCCATTTCTTTCTCAACTCCTTCGCTTTGTTGCTCTTTTGTACAAAATCTGCACCCGTCCTTTTCATGAAAAATTCTTCCCATTCTTTTTGTGAGATTGGGTGTTTATCGCATGAATTTTGGGGATTGTTTGGATCGGCATTTGTGATGTACTCTTCTGCAATCCTACTTCTATAAGCCCTGTGACTTATGCCCATCGCTTTGAGAGTATTGTTCATGGCTTTATCATCTTCGATGTTGAACATTTTCTGAAACATAACGAAACGTTAGTTAATTGGTAGCATAGAAATTTAAATTAGATGATTTAATTGAAAATTTATTCACCTTTATGTCCAACCACAACTCAAGTTTGGTTTCCTTTGAAACGTCCTTCCGCCAATCATTAATTGTGATTGGCACTCTTGCTCTAGCCAGATACCCGCAATATGATGCAAATTTGTTCACCGCCTCTTCAGTACCAATTGACACTCCTTCTTTGTCAAATTTAATCTCATACTTTTCCCCAGCAGCTTTTTTCCTCCTAAACTCTTCCATTGTCGTTCTGCTCCTTTTTTTTATTTCAAACGTTGTGACCTCCTCATCGCTGGATTCTGTACCAGCCTGTTCACCATGTAAATCTCTATCTTGATCTCCAGTCATATCTATTAACAAATAATTAACAACAATGAAAGCAATCAAATCAAGTTAACATAAACATAAACAAACATAAACATAAACATAAACAAACATAAACATAAACATTAACATTAACATTAACATTAACATAAACAAAATATATTAACATAAACATAAACATTAAATGACAAGTTCAATCTCAAATAACAAAATACATTAACATAAATCTAAATCCTAAAACTAGTGTTCTTCATCCGACAGAGACATAAATCTAAATCCTAAAACTAGTGTTCATCATCCGACAAAACAATGACTTCATCATCTGATATTTCAATGACTTCTTCTTTCCACTCTGTGTACGGTGCCACAAGCTTGTCAATCAAAAGCTTGAAAAACATTGCATGTTATTCATATTTTGAGAGGCTTGGTTGGCCTTAGTTTTGAGAGGCTTGGTTTTTATTCGTTTGGTTTTGAGAGGATGGATTGGCACAAACTTTGCGCCTAACGTACACTCGTTCGATCGGCTTTTTTCCCTTTGAATTGCTTCCTTCACCTTTCCCCATTACTACCTAATTAAAACACCATATATAATATATATTAATGTTTGGCGCAATGTTCAATTTATTCAAACATGGACAAGTTTAAAATTCAAATAATTAAAACATACATAAATTTAAAATTCATTTAATTAAAACACAATAATATTCAAACATGAATTCATACACAAATAACATAAACTTCAAATTACATAGATAAAGTTCACACAACATAACATAGATAATTTTATTAATTCCTAAGACAATTCAACCCTAATTCTTCTCCTCTTCCTTAACCTCCTTATTCTTCTTCTCCTCCTCCTTATTCTCACTGGATCCCTCATCTATTTTAACTCCCATACTAAAATCAGGGCTCCTTTCACAGCCTGGAGGGAGACGACATACAGACGAGACGGCCCTTCTTTAGGGAGGTCCGTAAAACGGGACCCTTTTTTATACCACCTTAGGTGTTTTCTCCCCCACCTTATTCATGTTTTGATCCTTCTCCATCTAATTTTCATTTTAAATAAATTTCTTAACTCCTTATCCATAATCAATTTTAGTAATAACATTTGCATATTAGCCCCAAAACAGCCCCAAATTAAGCATATTAGTCCCTAAGACATTACCAAATTAAGCATTTCAGTCCCTAAGACATTACCAAATTAAGCATATTATTTGCAATTCAGCCCCAATTAAATCTATTATTTGCATTTCAGCCCCTATTCAATCTATTATTTGCAATTCAGCCCCAATTAAATCCATTTCAGTCCCTAAAACAATTCAAATTAAGCAAAACAGTCCTAATTTTTCATGTCAGCCCCTAAATTAGCCCCAAGCACAGTTCAATCAATTCAATCAATTCATGTCAGCCCCTAAATTAGCCCCAAGCACAGTTCAATCAATTCAGCCCCTAGCATTTGCATTTCAATCAATTTCTAGCATTTCAGTCCGTATTAAATTAAAATTTTAGAGAGAAGGGGTTTACCTTCGAGAGAGTGCTGTCGGGGGTTGGTGGCTGTCTGAGTTGAGAGAGCGGCAGAGAGAGCTGCAACAAAGAGATAGTGAGAGGGAGTCAGTGAGAGAGAGAGGAAGAGGAGACAGAGAGGGAAAGGAAGAGGAGACGAGGGAGGGAGAGGGGTTTACCTTCGAGAGAGAGAGGGGAGTTGCCGGTTGTAGGAGTTGAGAGAGCGGCAGAGAGAGAGGGATCGAAGTTGTAACAAAGAGAGACAGAGAGTAAGAGGGGATCGAGCGAGGGGGTGAGAGGAGGAGGAAGAGGAGACAGAGGGATTTACCTTTTTCGAGAGAGAGAGGGGAGCCATCGAGAGCCGCCGAGAGCTTCTGTGTCGAGAGAGGCGCGAGAGCTTGTGTCGAGAGAGGTAGGGTTTTAAGAAAGGGCAAGTTCGAGTTTGGAAAGAAGTGACGAACAGATGCCTGCAGGCAGGGATAATAAAAGGGTTTGAACCTTCTGTAGCGGTTATTAGCTAATAACCATTACAGAAGAGGTTAATCTGTAACGGTTATTAGCTAATAACCGTGACAGAAGGTCAAACGTTTTTTACATATAACCTTCTGTAACGATCATTAGCTAATAACCGTTACAGAAGGTTCAAACCCTTTTATTATCCCTGCCTGCAGGCGTCTGTTCGTCACTTCTTTCCAAACTCGAACTTGCCCTTTCTTAAAACCCTACCTCTTCTATAACAGTTATTAGCTAATAACCGTTACAGATTAGTTTAATTTCATTTTTTTTTTAACTTTAAAGTTTGTGTCTGTTTTAACGAACTTTAAAAGTTTTTTTCTGAACTTTATAAGTGTAATTAGTACTGATATTTTCGGTGTTGGTTTATCCATGCATGTTATTAAGTGTTTTGACTGAATTCCATTTCTGTGTTGCACATGAATTTAATTTTATTTTACATTTTTTCTAACAAAATAAAATTACAATTTAGAAAATTAACCAAAAATAAAAGTAAATTAGCTCCTTGTTAACAAAATATTTCACCAATTAATGACCTGCAAAAAATAAAAATAAAAATATTAACATAACAATTTAGCACTTCTATGTTAAGAATAATTTATATTAGCACATAACAGTTTTTTAAGTCACATGTGATTATGTAGCTACTTTCTTTTTTTTCCCTTCGCGTGTCGACCCACACGCCTTCGGTGTTATCTATACGCTTACAAATGATCGATACTGGCTATGATGTATCGTCGATACCGATAGAAAAAGGAGGTATTTCCTCGAAGTGGTCGTATGCTTCTTCATCTACGACATCACCAACACCGACAATACGTCTTTTTCCTGAAAGTGACAAGTAATAAATAAGATGAACATTTTTACTCAATAAGGTGAACATTTGTACTTAAATAAGATGAACATTTACCTTGAAGCACAACATGTCTTTTCTTATCCGCCGGGTCTTGAATGTAAAAAACTCGCATTGCTTGCTTATTTGCAAGTATAAAGGGATCGTCTCGATAAGCCCTTTTATTGAAGTCAACAGTTATAAACCCCATCTTGTCTTTTTTAACTCCACTGTGATCGTTGTCGATCCATGCACACTTGAATAAGGGTATCTTAAATTTCAGGTAATCTAGTTCCCAAATCTCCTCGATCCACCCATAATAAGTAGCTGACCTAACATTATCACTAGATAAAGCTACAACAGTGACTCCACTGTTTTGCACGGCACTTTTACCATCATGTTTCCTTGTGTACCAGGTAAATCCATTCAAGTCATACCCTTGGTATGTCTCGACCACGGCATCAGGACGTCTTGATAACCATTTGACGGTTTCATCGACCTCTGTTCCTTCTTTCAACTGGGACTGTACTTTATCTTCAAGCCATTGGACAAATTTTATTTCATGCTCTATGGTAATCAAGTTTTCGGTGTAAAAAGGGTATTGTTCACGTAACTCGATTAGATGTTCATTGATGTAAGGCGCCACAATAGCAAGATGTTGGAGAACTTTCATATGTGCTTTGGTTCTCATTGCAAGATCCGGTATATGAGTACTAGCTCCAATTGTACCTGAAAGGTGAAAAATTGTGCTAAATAAGGTGAACAGATATTGTGCTTTAAGTGAACGATTGTGCTAAATAAGGTGAATTTTGTGCTTTAAGTGAACATTTGTGCTAAATAAGATGAACAAATATTGTGCTTTAAGTGAACATTTGTGCTAAATAAGGTGAACAAATATTGTGCTTTAAGTGAACATTTGTGCTAAATAAGGTGAACATTTGTGCTAAATAAGATGAAAAATTATTGTGCTAAATTAGCTGAACATTTGTGCTAAATAAGGTGAACAAATATTGTGCTTTAAGTGAACATTTGTGCTAAATAAGGTGAACCTTAATATTGTGATCTATGTGAACATTTGTGCTAAATAAGATGAACATTGGAAGTTAATATATAACATTTTCCTTCAAGTCTATCCTCATGTCGAGACTTTGGAAGACCGATTGGTTGTACATCCTGCAAATAATCGGTGTAGTACTCAATAACCTCCTCGGCCACATATCCTTCCACTATGCTTCCTTCGGGTTTAGATCGGCTACGAACAAGCCCCTTCAATTGACCCATGGCTCTTTCAAAAGGATACATGTACCGTAGAAATACATGACCACACATTTTTATCTCTCTAACTAAATGAATGGTCAAATGCACCATGGAGTCAAAAAACAATGGCGGAAAGTACATCTCCAGCTCACATAGGGTTAGTACAACACCTTCCTGTAACTTGTCCAAACTATTCGGATCAATCACTTTAGAGCAAATGGAATTAAAGAAAAAACACAATTTAGTGATGGTTTTCCTCACTTCTTCCATTAGAATTCCTCGAATTGCGACCGGAAGTAACTGGGTCAGTAGGACGTGATAATCATGTGACTTCATACCAAGCAATTTGTTGTCCTTAATAGAAACCTTTCTTGATATATTCGAGGAATAACCAGTAGGAACCTTAATAGATTTCAGGCATTCTAATAAGCTTTTTTCTCTTGGTTTGATAAATTAAATTGTGCTGCAGGTAGCCAAGCTCGATTTTTTCCCTTATCTCGTGCCGCTAGTTCTTGCCGGATCCCCATTTCAACCATGCCCTTCCTCGTATTTACGTCATCTTTAGTTTTCCCTTGAATTTTCAACATGCAACCAACCAAAGCTTCACATATGTTCTTTATTATGTGCATCGCATCTAAGCAATGCATAATCTCCAAACTCTGCCAATATTCAAGATTCCAGAATATAGACTTCTTCTTCTATATCCCCTTGGGTATCTAATTTGCAAATTTCTTACCAAATTTTACATTAATGTCCTTCACCTGTCGATACACCCCTGAACCGGATAACGGTATTGGGGCCTTGTCTTTTTCCACAGTACCGTCAAACTTTTCCTTGTCTCGACGGTAAGGGTGATTGCGGTTCTTAATAAACCTCCGGTGTCCCAAGTAAACATTTTTTCTGGAGTTTTTCAGGTACACAGAATGGGTGTTTTCCAAGCAAATAGGACACGCTTTCGCTCCTTTATTCCTATACCCTGACAGGTTTCCGAATGCAGGAAAATCATTGATTGTGCAAAATATCATGGCACGGAGGTTAAACTCACTTCTAGAGTGTGCATCATATATTTTCACTCAATTCTGCCACAATTCACCAAGGTCATCTATTAATGGAGCCAAGTACACATCTATATCATTACCTGGTTGTTTGGGACCAGAAATCAACAAGGACATCATCATGTATCTCCTTTTCATGCATAGCCAGGGAGGAAGATTGTAAATACACAATAAGACCGGCCACGTAGTCTGCCGGCTACTCATGTTGCCGTAAGGTTTCATCCCGTCTGTACATAAACCCAATCTCAGATTTCTAGGTTCACTGCCGAAATCTTCAAATTCCCTATCTATATTTATCCAATCTAGAGAGTCTGCTGGGTGTCTGAGCATGCCATCGCCTTTTTTCCTGCAGTTTGCGTGTCATCTTAACAATTTGGCATCCTTCGCGTTAGAGAAAAGCCGCTGGAATCTTGGTATTATTGAGAGATAAAACACCACCTTCGCAGTTGGTCCCTTACTACCTTCATCTTCAATCTGATCGTTCCTCGGTTTATGTCGTGACGCATTACACTTTGGACATTTATGCAAGTGTCCGTACTCATTCCGGAATAATATGCAGTCATTTGGACATGCATGAATTCTCTCAACTCCAATTTTTAAAGGACATAATATCTTTTTAGCCTTATAAATTGAATCTGGCAACTGGTTATCTTTTGGAAGAAATTCTTTATGTAATAGTTTGAGCAAAGATGTGAAACTTGCATCACTCCATCCATTTTTGGCTTTAAAATTGAACAGTTTGAAAACAGCATTAAGTTTTAACAATTCACAACCAGGATATAAAGCTATTTTATCTTCTTCACGTAACATACAAAAAATTTCAACATTATCAACAAAATTTTCATCCACATTGTTCACAATTTCATCTAAATCAGCATTAAATTCTGAGTTATCTACATTTCTATCATCATCTACATTCTCATCATCAAATACGTTGACATCATCACTTTCATCATCCAATGATACATTTTTTTCCTCATACACACAATCCAATACATTTGTGCTATTACAACAATCCCCCCCATTCTCTCCATGGAGTGTCCACCGACTATAATCCGGTTGAAATCCATTTATAATCAAATGAACTTTCACTTCTTCAAAATTTGACCACTTCAACAAATTCTGACAAACACGACAAGGACAATACATTTTATCATCTTCTTTCATTTTCAAATTCTCTTTAGCACAAACCATAAATTCTTCAAGTCCTCTAAAAAATGTAGACGAGCATCGATTACTTGAGTACATCCACGTCCGATCCATCTGAACAATAAAATTTATGCAAATTATTAGGGTTTCGGACCAATTTGTCATATTAGGTTTTCGGACCGGTCACCATCCTAGCCCGCTCTTTGGATACTCTGTCTCATTAGCGAGCGTACGTTAGATGCAATGTGCTATCTGAGAAAAATTCGGCAGCATTTCCCCTTATGTTCCCTGAATACGCCAACACACGATTGCTCGTGCGTACGTATCCGTGGGAACACAAGGGAAATGTCGCCGAATTTTTCTCAGACAACACATTGCATCTAACGTATAACTTGCTGTCCTAAATGAGACAGATCGTATCCAAAGAGCAGTACTCCCGACCAGGAGTACTATCCGAGATTAATCCCTAATGGATTAATCTCGGACGGGCAATGACCTAAATTCAGTTGAGTTCTGGTATTTGGTTCCTATATGACAATACGAAATTCATGCCTATATATATATGCAAATTATTAACGAAATGCAAATAATTTTAAAAAAGATGAGTTCATGAAAATATACTTTCAATCGTGTGACTTCCGATCCGTTGAATCGTGCGACTTATCCGGCTGATGTAAGATATTCTCCTATTCAATTAGATCTTAAAATATATAAAAAAACAAAAATAACCATAAATTAATGAAAAAATGTAAAAATAAAAAATACGGTTCAAATTTATTTTTTTTACCTTAAATCTGCTCTCCTTTTTATTTTCTTTCTAATTATTATTTTTTCAGAATTTTTAGAATTTTTTTGCTATTTTTTTGGAGTGAAGTGGACACCACAAAATTCGCAATAAATGAAAAGAAGAGAAAGGGGGAAGTGCGGCTGAGAATTAGATGAGACTTAATGAGGGAGGAAGATACATTTATACAGAACCTTTCTGTAACGGTTATTTCCTAATAACCGTTACAGAATTATTAAAAAAATAAAAAAAATTATTTGCCTTTATGTAACGGTTATTAGGAATAACCGTTACAGAATTACAGAGATACTGTAACGGTTATTTATATATAACCGTTACAAAAGATTATTATTAATTCTTTCTTTTTCTCGTATCTTTTGTAACGATTGTTCGATAATAACCGTTACAGAAGGTGGACACACTTTTTTCCTATTGCATGACGGAAATATTATTACGGTTTTTTAATAATAACCGTTACAGATTTGTGGCGCCAATTTTCCGCCTTATGCCTCACTAATCTGTAACGGTTATTTCAAAAATGGTTACAGAAGTCCCGTTACAGAAGGTCCTTTTTCCCGTAGTGTAATACTAACGAACAAAGGCTCTGTTTGGATCGTATAGGAATAGAAGGAATAGTTTCTTCCTAGGCGTAAAATTTATTATAAACAATCCAAACTCTTCACAAATTTACACACTTTTCAATACTTTCCGCCTAGAAATAGGCTATTCCTCTTATTTTAAGCAATCCAAACGGAGCCAAAGAGAATAGCGACCACTAAGCTCACATCCCCTCTAGAACGTACAAAACCCATGAAGCATGTATTTACATGCAAAATGCAAAGTTCAAAAACTTTTTTCAGTTTCTAGCTTACTTCACCTAACAATACAATACTTTTCCAAAAGTACGTTGTACAATTGTTAAAACTGACATCATTATTATAATATATAGAAGGGGAAAAAATACACATGTTTCATATGTTTCATGTTATTATTAATTAATAATATTTCATATGTTTCATTTGGTACTGGCATTACTCAATTTTACATGCCTATCATGTACAACAATTTACTTCTTAATGGCTCCGTTTGGATAGATGTGGGAAGAAAGGAAGAAGGGAAGAAGTGAGAAGAAATATTGAAAAGTGTGTAACTTTGTGAAGAGTTTGGATTGTTTATAATAAATTTGGGCCTTCTTCCTTCTTCCGTTTTCCAATCCCATCCAAACAAGGCCAATGAATTTGTACATTTTAAGGCTATGAGATGAGCAGATGAAGGGTTGGCGGAGCAGGAGGTCGAGAGGCTGAGCGACTTGGAGGTAGGAGGGACGCGCCAAGGAAGACATGGACAGGTGCTGTTAGGGTTGGGCGAAGTCAACGGGGGAGGAAGGAGGTTTTGGCGGAGGAGGGGCGGAAGATGATCCGACCTGTTGCGGAGGAGGAGGCGGCAGCGATGTGTCGGATGAGAGAGAGGAAAGAGAGGTGGCAGGGATTTTTTTCTTTCTGTCGTCCACGAGAGAGAAGAGAGTAGAAAGGCGAACGAAGGAAGGAGACAGAATAAATTAAATCGGTGAACGGATCAGATGGATCAGCGAAAAATTTGGAGCGTTTAGATGCCGTGTCGCGAAAGGAACAATATAGCGGACAACGACACCCACGGATTTTAATTAATACTATAAATTACAATTGAATTTCGCTGATAAGCCTCCAATATATAGTAGCAAATTATGAAGCTGTCAGACAAAAGAAGTTAAAACACAGATGCGTAATGAATATGAGGACAGACCGACGGAGTGAACTTTCTTTCATTGTAAGTACTAAAGCGTTAGTATAAGTTAAAAACCTACAAATTTTCACCATGTTTGGCATCTCTTGTGCATTCCATCCTGCGGTTATATGGATGGATATGAATTGTATATAGAGAAGTCGCAAAACAGCCTAATATATCCAAAGATAAATCTGAAAAATCTCACTGGGGCGTTTCTACAAACAAATCATATGCACAAAATAGTAACATAAATAGTAGCTTTAAATCAAAGGACAAGATACTCGACGTGATTTGTTAACAACTTCACCATCTTTAAAAACTTGACCGAGCATTAGGAGCCTGAGGAAATGCTAGCACCACATACAGGCTCCGTTTGGATAGGTGTGGGAAGAAAGGAAGAAGTATTGGAAAGTGTGTAATTTTGTGAAGAATTTGAATTGTTTATAATTTTTTTTCTTCTTCTTTCTTCTTCTTCTTCTTTCTTCCAACGATCCAAACGCACGGAGGGGCATTAACAAAAGGTTTTCTCTGGGCAAACTACTTCGACTAGTATTCACATGTTAGATGGAACATAAATTTTTAGTACCTTGAGAATTAATTTGTTGGTAATCTAATAAAATATTTACAGGACAGGAATCTAATTTCAATTATTGACAACGCAATAAATGTTAACCACGATAAATACCAACTCAGGAAAAACTGGGAGTTCAATAATTGAGGGACACGTTAAACAGGCCTAAAGATATAATTAGAGATATCACTTTGGAACCTTATGCTGAGCGGCATGATTAATTTGATTCAGGGCCCTGGGAAAATTGTGAAGGACTGCAGGTCGGATCTGCACCTTGGCTAGCGAATCATGTCGGTTGTGTTGCGGACCCGTTATGGTTGGTTCAGGTCAACTGGGTCAGGTTGACCGGAATCGAATCCTCTACGGAACTTCAAAGTTCCGCACGCTGCGTAACTTTTTATATAGTCCGTTCGATCAAATTCAGCAGTTCCGATTTACAGACGCTAAAAAAATAAAGAAAACTCGTCCCTTTCCGTCTCTTCGTCAATTCCGTCATACACTTCGTCCCCGTCTCTCCGTCAATTCCGTCATAACTTTGAAGAAGACGGGTTTCATTTTAACTAGTGGGTTCGACAAATAACAGGTTTGATTCCATTAGCGATTCTGGTCGCCGCTGCTTTCAGGATGAACATCACTCGAATCGTGAGAGCAAGGAGGAAATGATGGAGACCTCAGCTTCAACTGTGTCCTCTTAAGCGATTTGTAATCGACGATTATTCAATTCGGTCCTTGAAGGTTTTATTTTCTGTTTTCCAGTGATCGTCGCCACAGCAGTCAACCAGGCTAATCTTGTTAGAATCGTGATTCAAAGGAGAACACGATAGTATGTTTAATTCAGGTTGCGTTGTCTTGGTTCTATATGGAGACCACCTAGTTGGTATGGGAGAGGAGTATTGGTACCGAGGCTTACTATGAACGATTGATTGGGAATAGATTGGTTTTACGGATTATACATGGTATATTTATAAAATAGTTGATGTCAATGGCCGCAATTTCAGACACTTTGCGTTGGCTTAGTATTAGATAACAAGCTTCGGGCCTTTGAAGAGGGTGATTGTGCTCGAAAACAAATTCCACAACTTTGTATTTTTGGATTTCTCTATTAAATTTTATTTGTAACCGAGCTTGACAACCGGTCCTTGTCTCCGCCTGAGACTTCTTTGTCAAACCATCTCGCTTGTCTACTACTCGTTTACCTTCGCAAGAGCACAAAAAAAGCTTTGAAGTAATTACATCATCTTTTTTGCTCTTAGGACCAAAGCCTTTTCTTACCCCAAAACTAATTTTTCCACCATAATAACTCCAAGCCAACCATGCTTCCTCCACCGTTTGAAATTCCATACCTAGATGAGGTATAAAATTATCTTGTTGTTCTTCCATATCCTTTATGAACAATGAAAAATAAGATAGTAAACTAAAAAACAATGTACAACTAAATCTGCACCGTAAACATATCAATAATAAAATGTACACCAACTGAATTACTTAATCAATTAATTAATTAATTATACACCAATCTAAACTATTAAAAAGAGCAGTGACCAGATTGTCCAATATATGCTTAGTTACTCCACAACTTGAGAATTTTGAAGGGAGGCATAAGAGGAAAAGAGGGATAAAGAGAAACCAGGACACGATTAAGCCTTTCACCTCCAACTTTTATCCATCCCTTGCCCTTCTCTAAATTTTTATTCGTGTAATTGTTGCAAGCATAAAAAATTGCATATCATTTTACAAGGAACATGTTATAACTTGGTCATTTTAATATATGGGATGATAAATTTCACATAAATTTTTCTAAATTAACAAATTGACGTGTGTTTCTCCTTGCTCGTTCTACTGGTAACATCTATTAAAACGGTTCCTCACGGATACCATTGCGTTAAGGGATCCTTAATCCCTATTGTACGGGGTTCAAAGTGTCAACTTTGATCAATAAGTTGAAACTTACAATATTTGCAAGAGAAAGAATTGCTAATTGCTACCTGAAAGTGGCTGAAAAATGAATAATAAAATAAAGATAAATCGTAATGTTTTGTATTGATAAAGAACATACAAGGGGTTGTGACATGGATTCTCTTGGATCGTTGCAGCACTCGACTCTTGGGCTGTCTTGGATTCTTATTTTCCAATCAATTTCACTGCTTGTAACTAGACAATTTCGAATTTTGCAGATAGAGACGAAATAGAGGAAGAGACGAAGGGTTTGCATATTTAGACGGGAATTGACGGAGAGATGGAGAGAGGAGCGTTTTCTATTTTTTTTTCAGCGTCTGTTAATCCTGACCTTTGGATTTGATCGGACAGTGCATATAAAAAGTTCTCCACTATGCGGAACTTTGAAGTTCCGTAGAGGATTCGGTTCCCAGGTTGACCTGGTTTAGTCAGTTGGTGTGGTGGGCCTTTTGGGCTGCATAAAATTTGAGCTTCGGCCGAATAAAAAGAAAATTTTCTTGGCCCAGTGCAGGAATTAATTTCGCGGGCTTTTCTTTTTGGCCCGGCACAGAAAATAAATGGATTAGATTTTGAATTTAATGATGGACATTAATCTAACTTAATCTTTTTAATTCATATTAAATATAGCATCAGGTTAGTTAAAAGATAATTGAATATAGTTTAAAGATATTATTTAATTATATAAGAATAATACATCGAAACTCCTACAAAAATCTTATTCTCCTACAAAAATCTTGTTCAAATTGGAATAACAACAAAGAATTCTTCACAAGAATCACAAACTTGTGTGAACTTCCACCTTTTCTCGTTCCAGAACGAAAGGAGAAATAATAGTGGGTTTAACTCTTTTCTTAGACTTTTTAGACAAAATTGGGCCCTAATCTTTGTTTGTAAAATATATCTTACAGGTGGGCTAAGTCTGTGATTCGTTCCGCTGTTGCTTGTAGGGTGTAGGCTGTTGGTGTAAAATATATAAGCGATGACTGGAATGGTATATTTGCCGATGGCTGGGATGACATTTATAATTCCAGATATATATAGAAAGCTTTTTTTTTTTTTTTTTCGCCCTCTAGCGTTTTATTGGACAACTGGAGAAATTGGGTTTTGCACCTAAAACCCTACTCTCTCTTCCTTCTTTCTCTCCCAGCCAGTCACCATGCTTCCCTTCTTCCCTCCTGGCTCGGATTTCATCCCGCTTATCAATGGCGACGCCTCCGACCCAAATCCCTCTCAGGTATACCTTTTTTCTGTTCTGTTTTAGGTATTTTTAATCAATCGTTCTTCTACCATACTCATTACAATGGTTATTTTCTTTTAACTGTGTTAGCGCTCCACCGCCTCCACGCTTCCACCTTTTCCTTTAAACCAAGCACCCCAGTTCAATTTCCCCAATCCAGCAAATATGGCCATGTTCAATCCAAACCCTCAAATTGCCATGCAATCTGGGACAAATATGGTATGGATATTGCAAATTTTTGTCACGTTTTGTGAAATTAAAGAGAGATTAGCTCATTATTTCATATTAAATACTGATATTTGGTATAGAAAAGTAATGCCATCCAAAGCACAAGGACTGCCGCCAATGCAACTCATGAGAATGCTTCTGGGAACTTTGAAACAAATCAACATAGTGTCCCTTATAAAAGGTTAAGTTATCTTTGTCCTATTCTTTTTTCATAGGGACTGGTTATTGACATTCAAGGCTTGTGACAGCATCTAAACAGTAAATGCCGATCTTGCCTTCTTCTCATATTTCTCTGTAAGGCTGAGTGTGGAATTATAAATTTTAATTGATAGGTTCCAAAATAATGATTTTAGACCAAATTCAAGGCAATTTAGTGGAAGCAGAGGAAGAAGCCCTGGTGCCGTGTCTGGTCGAGTTGGAGGAAGGGGTAAAATTCTTTTTTAAGTCTTTTGTCATGTTATCAGAAGATACATGTACAATTATTGTTCTCAGTACATTTTTATGCGCCTTCATTTATACTTTTTGCTCCATGTAAGTAGTTTTCTGTTTGTATGTTTTGGTTGCTCCTGCAATACTAACTAAGATGATAGATAAGAATAGAAGTTGAATAATAAAATATTGTTAATTGTGGAAATAATTTTGATGTAGGTCTAAGATACCAGAGAGAATCAGCTCCTGAGGAAAAATCTCCTGGGCCTTTGGAGATCAAGAAAAAGAGGTATGGTTTTATATTTTTTTTATGAACTTGTTGATTGAAAAGGTAATAAGGATATTTACATTGGTTATGGCTATAGAATTTAGAATAATAAAGGCATTTCATAGGGAGAATGAAATTTTATCATCATTAATCTTTAAATATTCTTTGAATAAGGCTAAAATGCAATGCATTGGACAAGAGGGGTCCCGACCAATGTGCTCGTTCTAGGATTTTGGAACTCAAACGACCATTCCAAATCGTTCATTGTGATATTCATATTGAAATCTAGTACAAAACCGAATTTTACAATTTTTCTGAATTTTTTTAACTATTTCTCAGATGTTTTAGAAATCATTGTTTTAAAAGGTTCATAATCTTTTAGATTGATGTTTTTCTAAAAATCTGAAAAATAGTAAAAATATTCAGAATAATATAAAATTCATTTTTGTATTAGACTTCAATATGAAGATCACATTGAACGGTTCGGATGGGTTGTTTGAGGTTCATAATCTGAGAAGCGCATTGGATGGACCCTTCCATCTTAATGTGGCGGACTTTAGCCTTACTCATATTCTTTACTTCATTTCTTTTCACTTATATATTAGGCGACCAACGATTACTTATGATGAGAAGGAAATTAAACAGTGGCGTGAAGCTCGCAAGAGGAACTTCCCTACCACAGCCAATATAAAAAAGGTTTGACCTTTGACCTCTTATCTGTAAATTTGCATGATACTGGATATGTTCCTACCAGTATAAGTGCATTTTGTCCCCCTTTGCTAATTCGGATACCAGACCTTCACCTGACTGGTATCAGGTTATTTTGTAGTAGCATCAGACCTGACTAGTAGCAGAATTGAATTGACCTTCTTTCTTTATGTAGAAACTGGCTGTAAAAGATAAAAAGGCTGAGAATGAGAATGACGATAGGGAGCTTCAAAGAAAGGTAAAAACTCTCAATTGTTAACTCCTGTACGATATGAATGCTGCGTTACTGCAAGTTCCAAAATCATAAATATGAAACATTCTATATAATTATTTATATTATTATTGCTTTCGTGCAGAAGAAACGTTTATTATTAAAAGAATGTGACATAAACTAACTTATATACATATTCTAGATATTTGGTGTGTAGAGTTATGTTTTTATAAAATATACAATTTTACATATCAATGGCTGGGATGACAAAAATAATGGTGGGAAAAGAAGTAGACCAAATTTACAAATTTATAATTTAAATTATGTAAAGGGTGCGTTTGGTGACGTGGGGTTAGCATTACCCCTGAGGTTAGTTTGCTAGCCTACTAACTTATGTTCACCAAATGAATCAGGTTATTCAGGTTAGCAGCTAACCTGCTAGCTCTACTAAAATATAGGTTAGCGTTTTTCTCGCCTGTACCTGCGTCCGTGATTGAGTGAAAAAAAGAATAAAGTAGCTAGTGGATAGAAATTAAATATTGCTAGGTGAGGAGAGGGAGCATTTAAAAGTTATTCCCAAGCAACAATTCTTTCAGATTATATAATGCTGGTATAATTTCGTGGATGTTGGCTGTTGGTGTAATTTCGTGGGTTCAAGTGTTTAACAATAGAAGGCTTTTTTAAATTTTTTCCTCGAGCGTTTTTTTTATCGGACAACTCGAGAAATTGGGTTTTGCACCTAAAACCCTACTCTGTCTTCCTTCTCTCTCTCCTCAGCCAGTCACCATGCTTCCCTTCTTCCCTCCTGCCTCGGATCCCAAACCGCCTATCATTGGCGTCGCCTCCGACCCAAATCCCTTTCAGGTATTCCTTTTTTCTGTTCTGTTTTAGGTATTTTTAATCAATCTTTCTTCTACCATACTCATTACAATACTTATTTTCTTTTAACTTTGTTAGGGCTCTATGCTTCCGCCTTTTCCTTTGAACCAAGCACCCCAGTTCAATTTCCCCAACCCAGCAAATATGGCCATGTTCAATCCAAACCCTCAAATAGCCATGCAATCTGGGACAAATATGGTATGGATATTGCAAATTTTTGTCACGTTTTTAAAGAGAGATTAGCTCATTATGTCATATTAAATACTGATATTTGGTATAGAAAAATAATGTCATCCAAAGCACAAGGACCGCCGCCAATGCAATTCATGAGAATGCTTCCGGGAAGAACCTTGAAACAAATCAACATAGTGTCGCGTATACAAGGTAAAGTTATCTTCCTCCTATTCTTTTTTCATAGGGACTGGTTATTGACATTCAAGGCTTGTGACAGCATCTAAACAGTAAACACTGATCTTGGCTTCTTCTCATATTTCTCTGTACGGCTGAGTGTGGAATTATAAATTTTAATTGATAGGTTCCAAAATAATGATTCGAGACATAATTCAAGGCAATTTAGTGGAAGTAGAGGAAGAAGCCCTGGTGCCATATCTGGTCGAGTTGGAGGAAGGGGTAAAATTCTATTTTAAGTCTTTCGCCATGTTATCAGAAGATACATGTACAATTATTGTTCTCAGTACATTTTTATGTGCCTTCATTTATACTTTTTGCTTCATGTAAGTAGATTTCTGTTTGTATGTTTTGGTTGCTCCTGCAATACTAACTAAGATGATAGATAAGAATAGAGTTGAGCAATCAAATATTGTTAATTGTGGAAATAATTTTGATGTAGGTCTAAGATACTGGAGAGAATTAGCTCCTGAGGAAAAATCTCCTGGGCCTTTGGAGATCAAGAAAAAGAGGTATGGTTTTATATTCTTTTTTATGAACATGTTGATTGAAAAGGTAATAAGCATATTTACATTGGTTATGGCTATAGAATTAAGAATAATAAAGACATTTCAGAGGGAGAATGAAATTTTTTCATCATTAATCTTTAAATATACCTTGAATAAGGCTAAAATGCAATGCATTGGACAAGAGGGGTCCCGACCAATGCGCTCGTTCTCGGATTTTAGACCTCAAACGGCCAATCCAATTCATTCATTGTGATATTCATATTGAAATCTAGTACCAAAACCAAATTTTACATTTTTCTAAATTTTTTTGTTATTTTCTCAGATGTTTTAGATATCATTGTTTTAAAAGGTTAATAATCTTTTAGATTGATGTTTTTCTAAAAATCTGAAAAATAGTAAAAATATTCAGAATAATATAAAATTCATTTTTGTATTAGGCTTCAATATGAAGATCACATTGTACGGTTCGGATAGGTCGTTTGAGGTTCAAAATCTGAAAAGGTGCACGTTGGACGGACTCTTCCATCTAATGCTGTGGACTTTAGCCTCACTCATATTCTTTACTTCATTTCTTTTCACTTTTATATTAGGCTACCAACGATTACTTATGATGAGGAGGAAATTAAACAGTGGCGTGAAGCTCGCAAGAGGAACTTCCCTACCAAAGACAATATAAAAAAGGTTTGGCCTTTGACCTCTTATCTGTAAATTTGCATGATACTGGATAAATTCCTACCAGCATAAGTGCATTTTGTCCCCCTTTGCTAATTTGGATACCCAGACCTTCACCTGACTGGTGTCAGGTTATTTTGTAGTAGCATCAGACCTGACTAGTAGCAGAATTGAATTGACCTTCTTTCTTTATGTAGAAACTGGCTGTAAAAGATAAAAAGGCTGAGAATGAGAATGACGATAGGGAGCTTCAAAGAAAGGTAAAAACTCTCAACTGTTAAGTCCTGTACGATATGAATGCTGTGTTACTGCAAGTTCCAAAATCATAAATATGAAACATTCTATATAATTATTTATATTACTATTACTATTGCTTTCGTGCATAAGAAACGTTTATTATTAAAAGAATGTGACATAAACTAACTTATATACATATTCTAGATATTTGGTGTGTAGAGTTATGTTTTGATAAAATATACAATTTTACATATCAATGGCTGGTATGACAAAAATAATGGTGGGAAAAAGAAGTAGACCAAATTTACAAATTTATAATTTAAATTATGTAAAGGGTGCGTTTGGTGACGTGGGGTTAGCATTACCCCTGAAGTTAGTTTGCTAGCCTACTAACTTATGTTCACCAAATGAATCAGGTTATTCAGGTTAGCAGCTAACCTGCTAGCTCTACTAAAATATGGGTTAGCGTTTTTCGCGCCTGTACCTGCGTCCGTGATTGAGTGAAAAAAAGAATAAAGAAGCTAGTGGATAGAAATTAAATATTGCTAGGTGAGGAGAGGGAGCATTTAAAAGTTATTCCCGAGCAACAATTCTTTCAGATTATAAAATGCTGGTATATAAATACATAATCGATCTTCTTTTTCTTCTTACCGGTATGATTTATAATATTAGTTTTATTTAGGTATTAAAAATTCAATAATGTCTCAGGTGCTTAATTGGGTACATTTCTTTTTACTGGCAGCGAGTTAAAATAGAATTTAAGTTTTTAAGTTTACTAATTAGGGACATGTTTTTAATCAAAAGACGAAGTGATCAAATTTTTTTGGCGTAAATGCATATATAACCATTAAACGGGATATTTTAATCAGCATATAAATTATATTTACTTTATAATTTAAAGGTTTTTATAATTTAATTATTTGATAATGCTTTCAGGGAGTGGCTAGTGTCCAACATTTTGGACGCAAGCACTTGTCCAACATGATAAAATTTCAATTTTTGAGATTAAAATGGCCGATCCTAACCGCTCAAATTGTTCTCCATAATAAAATCTCCATTGGGACCAAATTTATATTTTTTTTCGAATTTTTTTACTATTTTTTTCAAATTTTTGAAAATGCTCAATCTAAAATGTTGATGAACCCTTGAATTTTCGAAATTCGAAAAAATAGTTAAACAACAACAACAACTAAGCCTTTTGTCCCAAACAAGTTGGGGTAGGCTAAAAAAAGTTGACTTTTTGAATTGGTTTGGACGTCCTATACATTTGATTCTAGCATTACTCATGTTTTCAAAATTAATTAGTTCCAATTAATGATTTAATTATTGTAATGATAATGATTAGTTATAATGATAACTTAGAATTAAAGGTAATATGTATCAATTATTTTATAAGACTAAGTGATACTCTTCATCCATAGTTTAATAATGTGCACATAAAAGATATCATTTAATTAAAAACAAAATAAAAGTAATCAATAATTTATTCATTTTCTTTGGCGTCGCCTCCGACCCAAATCCCTCTCAGGTATACCTTTATTCTGTACTGTTTTAGCCATTTTTAGGTATTTTTAATCAATCTTTCTTCTACCATACTCATTACAATGCTTATTTTCTTTTAACTGTGTTAGGGCTCTACGCTTCCGCCTTTTCCTTTGAACCAAGCACCCCAGTTCAATTTCCCCAACCCAACAAATATGGCCATGTTCAATCCAAACACTCAAATTGCCATGCAATCTGGGACAAATATGGTATGGATATTGCAAATTTTTGTCACGTTTTGTGAAATTAAAGAGAGATTAGCTCATTATTTCATATTAAATACTGATATTTGGTATAGAAAAGTAATGTCATCCAAAGCACAAGGACTGCCGCCAATGCAACTCATGAGAATGCTTCTGGGAAGAACTTTGAAACAAATCAACATAGTTTCCCTTATAAAAGGTAAAGTTATCTTTGTCCTATTCTTTTTTCATAGGGACTGGTTATTGACATTCAAGGCTTGTGACAGCATCTAAACAGTAAATGCCGATCTTGGCTTCTTCTCATATTTCTCTGTAAGGCTTAGTGTGGAATTATAAATTTTAATTGATAGGTTCCAAAATAATGATTCGAGACAGAATTCAAGGCAATTTAGTGGAAGCAGAGGAGGAAGGGGTAAAATTCTTTTTTAAGTCTTTCGTCATGTTATCAGAAGATACATGTACAATTATTGTTCTCAGTACATTTTTATGCGTCTTAATTTATACTTTTTGCTCCACGTAAGTAGATTTCTGTTTGTATGTTTTGGTTGCTCCTGCAATACTAACTAAGATGATAGATTAGAATAGAAGTTGAATAATCAAATATTGTTAATTGTGGAAATAATTTTGATGTAGGTCTAAGGGACAGGAGAGAATTAGCTCCTGAAGAAAAATCTCCTGGGCCTTTGGAGATCAAGAAAAAGAGGTATGGTTTTATATTCTTTTTTATGAACATGTTGATTGAAAAGGTAATAAGCATATTTACATTGGTTATGGCTATAGAATTAAGAATAATAAAGACATTTCAGAGGGAGAATGAAATTTTATCATCATTAATCTTTAAATATACTTTGAATAAGGCTAAAATGCAATGCATTGGACAAGAGGGGTCCCGACCAATGCGCTCGTTCTCGGATTTTAGACCTCAAACGGCCAATCCAAATCGTTCATTGTGATATTCATATTGAAATCTAGTACAAAACCAAATTTTACATTTTTCTAAATTTTTTTATTATTTTCTCAGATGTTTTAGAAATCATTGTTTTAAAAGGTTCATAATCTTTTAGATTGATGTTTTCCTAAAAATCTGAAAAATAGTAAAAATATTCAGAATAATATAACATACATTTTTGTATTAGGCTTCAATATGAAGATCACATTGTACGGTCCGGATAGGTCGTTTGAGGTTCAAAATCTGAGAAGGTGCACGTTGGACGGACTCTTCCATCTAATGCTGTGGACTTTAGCCTCACTCATATTCTTTACTTCATTTCTTTTCACTTTTATATTAGGCTACCAACGATTACTTATGATGAGGAGGAAATTAAACAGTGGCGTGAAGCTCGCAAGAGGAACTTCCCTACCAAAGACAATATAAAAAAGGTTTGACCTTTGACCTCTTATCTGTAAATTTGCATGATACTGGATAAGTTCCTACAGCATAAGTGCATTTTGGCCCCCTTTGCTAATTTGGATACCCAGACCTTCACCTGACTGGTGTCAGGTTATTTTGTAGTAGCATCAGACCTGACTAGTAGCAGAATTGAATTGACCTTCTTTCTTTATGTAGAAACTGGCTGTAAAAGCTCTCTACGTTTATCACAATCCACTAAAATAATTTCTGATGTAGCATCACTTGTTTGTTTTTTCACACTGGCACCTTACTGGCAGTTGGTCATTTTGATGAAGAAAAAGAGGTGTGGCTTTATATTCTTTTTTATGAACATTTTGATTGAAAAGGTAATAAGCATATTTACATTGGATATGGCTATAGAATTAAGAATAATAAAGACATTTCAGAGGGAGAATGAAATCTTATCATCATTAATCTTTAAATAATCTTTGAATAATGCTATCCTGTGCATTGGACAAGAGGGGTCCCGTCCAATGTGCTCGTTCTCAGATTTTGGACCTCAAATGGCCGATCCAAGTCATTCATTGTGATATTCATATTGAAGTCTAGTACAAAACCGGATTTTTCATTTTTCTAAATTTTTTTTTACTATTTTCTCAGATTTTTTAGAAATCATTGTTTTAAAAGGTTCATAATCTGTTAGATTGATGTTTTTCCAAAAATCTGAAAAATAGTAAAAATATTCAGAAAAATGTGAAATTCATTTTTGTATTAGACTTCAATATGAAGATCACATTGAATGGTTCGGATTGGTCGTTTGAGGTTCAAAATCTGAGGAGCGCATTGGACGGACCCTTCCATCTAATGCAGTGGACTTTAGCCTTGCTCATATTCTTTACTTCATTCTTTTCACTTTTATATTAGGCTACCAGCGATTACTTATGATGAGGAGGAAATTAAACAGTGGCGTGAAGCTCGCAAGAGGAACTTCCCTATCACAGCCAATATAAAAAGGGTTTGACCTCTTATCTGTAAATTCGAATGATAGTGGTTAAGTTCCTACCAGTATAAGTGCATTTTGTCCCCCTTCCCTAATTTGGATACCAGACCTTCACCTGACTGGTATCAGGTTATTTTGTAGTAGCATCAGACCTGAGTAGTACCAGAATTGAATTGACCTTCTTTCTTTATGCAGAAACTGGCTGTAAAAGATAAAAAGGCTGAGAATGAGAATGACGATTGGGAGCTTCAAAGAAAGGTAAAAACTCTCAATTGTTAGGTCCTGTACGATATGAATGCTGCGTTACTGCAAGTTCCAAAATCATAAATATGAAACATTCTATATAATTATATATATTGCTATTGCTTTCGTGCATAAGAAACGTTTATTATTAAAAGAATGTGACATAAACTAACTTATATACATATTCTAGACATTTGGTGTGTAGAGTTATCTTTTGATAAAATATATAATTTTACATATCAGTGGCTGGGATGACGGAAATAATGGTGAGAAAGGAAGTAGACCAAATTTACAAACTTATAATTTAAATTACGTAAAGGATGCATTTGGTGACTTATATACACCAAATGAATCAGGTTTGTAGGTCACATTTTTAGATTCCGTTTGAGGTATAGGTTTTACGATTATTATCATCATCGTCATTATTGTTAGTTTCTACTTCTATATATTTTGTTTTATTTTATATTATTTTTTTTATAATTTCTCCTTTTGGGTTTCTTTTCTAATCTACCCCAACTTGTTTGGGGCAAAAGGCTTAGTTGTTGTTGTATTTGATACTTGATCAAGAGGCTAAAATATAACATATTACAATTAATCTATCATATTTAATTAGATTCGTTTATTATTCAATCTCTTGATCTAGTATCAAACAAACTTAAAAAATTTATAAAACTTATGTGAGAACTCAAGCTTTTAAATTTCGGTTTTTTCGGTATGACGGTAAGGAGTCGATTTAACGGTGCGGCGTTATTTCGGTGATATAACGGTGTTATTTCGGTGTGTGTATATACGAACATCTGTGTCAAACTTACTAGTATATACTTAGTTACTCAAATAAAATATATTAACCATCTTGTGTGCAACACATTTTTTTTTTGTACGTTGTATTATAAATTAATTTGGTTATGTTGTTTATAAATAGAAATTTTTGTGGAGTACTTGTTGAACTCTTGGGTACTACCAAAGTTTTCCATTGGCTACAGCTGCACCAATGTCTGGTGTAGGTTTAAGTGCCAACAGTGTTACATCGAAGCAAATCTGATTTTTTAGTACCACAACATGGTTTCACGATATCTTTTCGAAAACAAAAAAAAATGGAATCCCAATGAAAACATCATGTAAATTAATTGAATTAATTTAGCATAATATGCTACAAAAGACCAAACAGAAATAAATGAAGAAGAGTAACTAAGCAGATTTTCTTGTATAATTAGAATATGGCCCTCAGCCAGCTAAACCATCTTATCAGGTTGGTAACAGAATAGTACCTGATACATTACAATATAAAAGAAGGAGAATATTTTGCCATCTGATGTAGAAAGAGCTTTTCCACATAGAGCCTTTTTCATGAGTCGTGCAATATGTGATGCACATTACAAGAAAATAAAACTTTTTTGGTATCTGAAATGGGCGGAGGAACTGCACAAAATTTTTTTCTTTTTTCTTCCTTAAAACAAGTCATGTTATTTTTAAAGATCAGTACAGTCAGATGAAATACCGAAAACATAGAAATGAACTCATCAATGACACAATTACAAGACCAAACAAACCCTGCATTTCAAGATGTACAAATAGTCAAACACACTTCAAGTAGCTCAAAGGGTGAGATAAACACAAATCCTGAGACAGCTTCAAATAAGTCATAAAAACGAGCAACCAACTATTCAAAGAAATATTTCTAGTTTCAGAAAACATAAAAAAAGTACAAAAAAAGATTACAAATATGGCCCTTTCTCATCTGCGGTCGAGGCACCTTTCTCTACCTGCACAGAAAAAACTACTCCAAATTAAAAAAAAATTCCATAGACTGGTACAAAATATGGCCCTGCCTGTGCATAACCACAAGGTATCCTGGTCTATGCCCAATATTGGATGTTCATGAGTCATGACCAGGTTTACACAATCTATACTACTTAAGCACATCAATGTAAACTAAGATCCTTCTGGTCATATAAAGAGTAAAATAACAACAGTTCCTCTCCTTTTCCATTTATTTTGGTCCCTGAAGCTTTGAGGTGGTCGTGCTGCCTTAGAAAATTCCAATTTGGTTAAAATTTGGTCCATGAATTTTCCATTTGTTTAAAAGGATGATTGAAAACCAACATCAGCATTGACGTTAGAGATTTGTATGGTGACAAAATTGGAAATTCCCTCTTTTAAGTTAATAATGTCCTGGATACAAATGCAAATATATGAGGGACCTACCTAAAATTATATTCTAGAATGGTGGACAAAAAGGAGAAAGTTCTACTTGAGGGACAAAGAATTCCAGAAAAATATGTACAGTAAATTGGTCTAAATTTTTCCAAATTGAAAACCTTATTCGTCAATTTAACGACCCATCAATAATGCTAGTGATTAATATACAACGAAATCATGTATTGGAAAGTAGAGGAAGAATGATGACAAAAACTGAGCAGAATAAGACGAAAGTCACGAAACCCAAAAGGGAGAAGAGGTGCATCATCGGAAAAGTATAGAGAAAAAATTGGCACCAATTTTTGCGCTGCCAGTAGTGGAGGAGATTGAGAGCACCATCTTTAATCTTTTGCGATACTAGGAGGAGGAGATCGAGGGCACTAGTAATGGCCTGCTGCGGTACAAAGAGGAGAAGAGATCGAGAGCACCATTAGTAATAGCAGACAAGCCGAGAGAGAGAGAGAGAGAGAGAGAGAGAGAGAGAGAGATTTGTGTTTGGGGGGGGGGGACGCTAGGTTTTTGGGTCTAAATCGCCAAAAAAAAATTTATGTTTCCGTCAATACGCCGCAAAGCGAAAATTTCCTTACGATTTAACGCCGAAATAACAAACATTTCGCGTTACGTCATTTTGATGATTAAATTTGTAACGTCCGTGCGTTTTGATTCAGATCGCCGATATTTCCGAAAAAACGCAGTTATTTCGCCGAAATTTAGAACCTTGGGAGAACACATCACTCGTTAAATAAAACAAGATCATTGTTTTGGATTCTTCATTTAAATTTTATATTTAGAAAAACTGAAAAAGTAATAAAAAAAAGTGAATTGGAGACGTTTGGGGCACTCAAATTGTGGGCATTGGAACCCTCCTCATATGTGTTTGGTTCAGTCACGGAATAAGCTGACCAAACGGGGAATGGACATGCCTAATAAGCTATTCGCAGCCTTATTCTTGTTCCCCAATTTGGGCGAACAAGGAATCAAATTAGCTGGGGGCATCTTGCTTGTTTGAACAGGCCTATTTGACCCAACTGCCAAACACACTACATGCGGAAGGAATTAGAGAAGCAGGAGAAAACAATTTTGTGGATTAGTAGGGAGAAAAAAAAAATCTTTTCATCCGACTCCAAGGACTTTTCCCATAATCTCCAATGGTTCATACAGATATATTCCTTCGCTCAATCTCTAGATAACAGGAAGGTTTTTCCTGGTTTCAGCTGCCAACCTTGTGTAAGGTGTCTTTTGAGGACAGCACCTGTGTTTTGCACGCATCCTGGGCATCTTGACCGCTATTAAAAAGTATGAATAATATGATCACCGCATGGCGTATCTTAGATGTAGGGTATAAATGCCATATGCAGTATCACCACACTTCAGTTTCTTCAATAGTGTAATTTTTCTATAGAGAAGTTTAACAATATTAAATGTTGAATTATCCTCTTTTTGTAGTTTATGGATATGACCTTCTTACAAGCAGAATTGCCAGCGCAGCAGCCTGCTGCTGATTATTACAGTACCGGTGCATATGCATCTCAATTCTATACTCAAAATCCAGCTTCCAGGAATGCCTCTCCTATGCCTCAAGGTATGTAAAAAAACTGAAAATGTGCAACCAAATAATTGTAAATTAAATAGAAAAAGAAGAATATGAAACGAGCTCATTTTTCATTTTTTAGGTGGAATACCACAAACGATAGATCAGACCTTGAATCCTCAAATACTGTATGGTCTATTAGTCTTTATCATTTTCCTATTTAAAAATTTTAAGAGATCATACAGTTCTTGTCACTAGATCAGCTCAACAGTGGATTTTTGTTTTATTTTATATTTTTAAACAGGAATTCAATGCCACAAGGCTATCCATCTCTAGGCAGCAATCTATTTGCATGAAGGAAATTTAGTGTGCGGTGATTTTGAAGTTTGAATTGTACCGTTGCCCAAATAGGATGTCATTTTCTTTGTTTTGTTTCCCTTATTGATCTTGCCATTCATAATGTTTTGTAAAACAGACGGCACCCTTCATGCTTCATCCCTTATAATAGTGGGTCCTGGTGTGCTCTGGGAAAAATTTACTATGCTGAGTTGAGATTTGGGGTTGTGTTAGCCTCCATATTCTTCGTAAAGTCGTACTACTTGCAATATAGTTGTGATATTTACCTTCATTGTTTCCTCGCATCCCTGAAAATAATTGGTTGGTTTTTGGTTCAAGACGACACCAGTAGCAGACTGGTATGTTTGCCCCGTCAACTTGTTTGGTTGATATTGGTTAGCTGTCTCGACCAGTGGTACTTTGTTTCCAGGGTTCTGATATATTTGATGACACATGCACGGATGACTTTTTCGTTGTTAGCTTGTTGGTAAAAATATGAGAAAAGTTCATTCTGTTTTCGTATGAAATAGTTGAAGGATACAGTTTTGTATCTACTATCTTGTAGAGGATCGGTTGACAATTCTAACTCAACAATGTCGGCAATTATAAAAATAATTAAACAAATAATTCCAGGAATGTATACTTTGCTAGATAATCTTAAATTTCAATGCTACAAGTTATTTTCTGGACTAATAAATTTTTAATCGTTCATGCAATTTAAACCTGTACTCAAATCATACATAATTTAATGTGCATATATTAGGCAGAGCGTCCAAAAATTTATCCTTTTTGCTTTGAACATTTTTTGAATTCATATTAAATCTAGTATCAGGATAGTTAAAAAGATCATTGAATATAGATAGTTTAAAGATATAATTTAATTAGATAAGGATAATACATCGAAACTCTTATAAAAATCTTGTTAAAATTGGAACAACAACAAAGAATCCTTCACAAACTTGTGTCTTGTGTAAAATTTCACCTTTTCTCGTTCCAGAACGAAAAGAGAAATAACAGTGGGCTTTTAACTCTTTCTTCTCAGACTCTTAAGATAAAAGTTGGGCCTAATCTATGTTTGTAAGATATATCTAGGGGTGCATAACGTGGAAAACGACCACGAAAGTGGTCATTTTCGTTAACCGTTGCATTGATGCACGAAATTTTTGTACTTATTGCGTTGATTGTTGCATCCGTTTAACACATGTTGCGTTGATCGTTTTGTTGATGGGAACTATCAAAACGGTTATAACCGTCTTTGACTACCTAACCGTTTTGCATTTTTATTAAGATGCAAAAAAATAAATTATTCTGCATTTTCTATGAAACAAAGATAGAGAAATGACAGGTTAGGTCAAGCGGGAAAGGAGGAGGAGGCACCATCATCACCTCTCGCTCTCGACGACGATTGTACTAGGTGGTGCAGAAGAGAGAGAGATAGATGTGACTGTGTTCGGCGGATAAATGACGGGAGCGACGCTGCAGAAATCTAATTTTACTCGTTTCTCCCTCGATCTCTCCGCCGAGGTCCTCTGCAATCTAATAATAAAACCATGAAAAAATTTTTAGACGAAATGCGCGAAATAAACGACCACGAAACGTACCAGTTTCACTAATCGTTCCATTCTAGGACGAAACAATATTTCTATTTGCGTTAATTGTTCCGTTCCTTAAACGAAACTAAAATCCTTATCCGTTACCGTTCCGTTCCGAACGAAACGAAACGAAACGAAAAAACGATTGAAACGACTACCGTTTTCAGCCCTAGGTATATCTGATAAGTGGGTTTTAAGTCTGTTCCGCTGCTGTTTCCTGTTGGTGAAATTCGGGGGGTTCTAATTTCAATTCCAACTTCCAAGCGTATTATATCAAACAAAGTCACAAAACGGGAGAAATTGGGTTTTGCAACTAAAACCCTACTCTCTCCTGCTTCTCTCAAAGCAAGTAACACCATGCTTCCCTTCTTCCCTCCTGGCTCGAATCCCAACGCGCCTATCAGTGGCGTCGCCTCCAACCCAAATCCCTCTCAGGTATTTCTTTTTCCCTTTCTGTTCTGTTTTAGGTATTTATAGTCAATCTTTCTTCTACCATACTCATTACAATGCTTATTTTTCTTTTTTCTTTCTTTTAACTGTTTTAGGGCTCTACGCTTCAGCCTTTTCCTTTGAACCAAGTACCCCAGTTCAATTTCCCCAACCCAGCAAATATGGCGATGGCTATGGCCATGTTCAATCCAAACCCTCAAATTGCCATGCAATTTGGGATGAATGCGCTCCCGGCAATGCAATTTTTGGGCCAAGGCATGAGTATGCAACAAAACATGGCGCTACAAATGCAAGCTCAGATGCAAAATCTGAACTATCTTGCTAGTCTTCAATCTGCAAGTAATATGGTTCAAGGATTGAATCAGACTGTGAACAATAATCC
Source organism: Rhynchospora pubera (assembly GCA_028095005.1). Taxonomy (NCBI): domain Eukaryota; kingdom Viridiplantae; phylum Streptophyta; class Magnoliopsida; order Poales; family Cyperaceae; genus Rhynchospora; species Rhynchospora pubera. The sequence continues at coordinate 204,632,131 of CM051462.1, read as the reverse complement.
AATTTTGGCACAATTTGCAAATGGCTTCGGGGTTCCTCCAGCTAATCAAGGGGTACATCAGATGGGTTTCTCTGGAGGAGTACCGCAAGGGACAAATATGGTATGGATATTGCAAATTTTTTGTCACGTTTTGTTAAATTAAAGAGAGATTAGCTCATTATTTCATATTAAATACTGATATTTGGTATAGAAAAATAATGTCATCCAAAGCACAAGGACTGCCGCCAATGCAACTCATGAGAATGCTTATGGGAAGAACTTTGAAACAAATCAACATAGTGTCCCATATTCAAGGTAAATTTATCTTTCTCCTACTCTTTTTTTCATAGGGAGTGGCTATTGACATTCAAGGCTTGTGACAGCATCTAAACAGTAAATGCTGATCTTGGCTTCTTTTCATATTTCTCTGTAAGGCTGAGTGTGGAATTATAAATTTTAATTGATAGGTTCCAAAATAATGATTCGAGACAGAATTCAAGGCAATTTAGTGGAAGTCGAGGAAGAAGCCGTGGTGCCCTGTCTGGTCGAGTTGGAGGAAGGGGTAAAATTCTTTTTTAAGTCTTTTGCCATGTTATCAGAAGATACATGTACAATTATCATTCTCAGTACATTTTTATGTGCCTTCATTTATACTTTTTGCTCCATGTAAGTAGATTTTTGTTTGTATGTGTTGGTTGCACCTGCAATACTAATTAAAATGATAGATAAGAATAGAAGTTGAATAATCAAATATTGTTAATTGTGGAAATTTTGATGTAGGTCTAAGAGACAAGAGAGAATTAGCTCCTGAGGAAAAATCTCCTGGGCCTTTGGAGATCAAGAAAAAGAGGTTTGGCTTTATATTCTTTTTTATGAACATGTCTATTGAAGATCACATTGAACGGTTAGGATCGATTGTTTGAAGTTCAAAATCTAAGGAGCGCATTGGATGGGACCCTTCCGTCTAATGCAGTGGTCTTTTGCCTTACTCATGTTCTGTACTTCATTTCTTTTCACTTTTATATTAGGCGACCAAGGATTATTTATGATGAGAAGGAAATTAAACAGTGGCGTGAAGCTCGCAAGAGGAACTTCCCTACCGCAGCCAATATAAAAAGGGTTTGATCTCTTATCTTAAATTTGCAAGATATCCTACCGATATGAGTGCATTTTGTCCTCCTTTGCTAATTTGGATACCAGACCTTCACCTGACTGGTATCAGGTTATTTTGTAGTAGCATCAGACCTTACTAGTACCAGAATTGAATTGACCTTCTTTCTTTATGTAGAAACTGGCTGCAAAATATAAAAAGGCTGAGAATGAGCTTCGAAGAAAGGTAAAACTCTCAATTGTTAAGTCCTTTTTTCAGGGAAAGAGCACTTTACATTTATCACAATCCACTAAAATAATTCCTGATGTAGCACCACTTGTTTGTTTTTTCACACTGGTACCTTGCTGGTAGTTGGTCATTTTGGTCTTGTGCTCTTACTGGAAGAGTTTCTTGCATCTCATTTTTCATATGCTGCATACAGTTATCTTTGTTTCTCAATTTCATTGCCAACTTTTTTGTAATTATATGACAAAACTGTTTTCCTGGCTTGTGTATCAAGATCATACACTGTTTTCTTCACTACTTGTAGCTTTATTAGTTTTTTATTTGTTTCCCTTTTCTTTCTTAGCAAATGAAAGAAGTATTGGCGAAGCAGCAAGAGCTGGGAGTTGAAGTAGCTGAGGTGCCGTCCCATTATCTTGTTGGGTCGAAAAATCAGGTCTGTGGTAGTAGGGATCGATTTCCAAACCGTTTTAATAACAAGAGGGGCAGCTTTGACCGAAGACACTTTTCCCCATGTTCTGATAATACCAAAAATTCCCCTGATACAAGGGCTAGGGAACCAACTTTGCTTAAGAAGCTTCTTAATGCAGAAATTAAAGCAGATAAACACAGGATTTTGCAAGCTTTTCGGTTTATAATTTTGAATTCTTTCTTTGACCAGTGGCCTGATAAACAATTGGAATTCCTATCTGTTAAGGTTAAAGAAACAGGAATAGACAGTGAAATTAGATTGAGTGAAAGTGAGAGCGAAGAGGATAGAGAGAGTGAAAGTGTACGTGGCATGAGAGAGATAGAGAAAGGCGAAGATAAACCAGAGGAAGGAGAGATCACTGATTAAGTGTTAACAGCTATATGCTTTGCAAATCCTAATTTTTCTTTTTTAAAAAAAGGAAAAATTTGATTCTGTTTGCGGATTTAAATTTGAAGGCTCCATGAATTATACCCCTAGGTTGGATGGGGATATAATTCTATCGCTTCGGGAGGAATTTAGCTGTAAATCTTTTGTTTGATAAGGAATTTTAGCCGTCTACTGTTTGCATCTTTTAGTGAAAAGTTGAAGATTCCTTTTTGTTGTACATATTACCTTCTTTGTACTTGTACATCTGGAAGTTTTGCGTTTACATGATTATTCAGTGTACCCAATTTGTAAGATGTCCTTTTCTTTCTTGTTTCTAATTTAAGTTTTTCAGCCTGGTATTATTTCTTGTGCTTCTTTGGTTACAGCCGTGTGCTGTTCTCCTGCCAGATGCCTAAGATGTGACAGTACCGTGATAAACCTTAATTTAATACGCTGTCTAAGCTATAAGCAATAAATGAAGAAGGGAGTACTGACGCATGGTAAGAATTTGTTATATTGCATGAAAAAAGTATACTGCTCAAAAGTTTCTGTTAAAATATGTCGACTAAGACGAGAGATGCATAGGCGAAAGCGCAAGATTAGTTTCGTGAAGCTTTTTTCTGTGGTCAGAACAATTCCATGATGGTTATCAGGTTGCATTAAATGATGTTTGTATATTTAGGTCTATCAAATTCCTTATCTCTGTAACCAGCTCGGTCGAGAATGTGACATTCAACTAAAATCTTTCAATATAGTAGGGAGATTCACTAAAGGAGTCATAATTTGTTCCCATTATAAATTGGCTTTCATGATATGTTATGGGCAGTGAATAATTTTTTGGGAGGGACATGAAGTCATAAATTTTATTTATTTTGGAGTATGAAGTCATAAACTTGTTGGTAACTGTTGGCTCTGTGAAAGATTTAATTGGAAGTGGCTTGTAGGTTTTTTTTTTCTTTCTTTCTTTTTCTTCTTTTAGGTGGTTCATGATTGTTAATAATTTTGTTTTAATTGGTGTTCCATGAAGGCTCATAAACTCTGGTTGAGAAATTACTTACAAGTAGACAAAGGAGACGCGGTTTGAATGCGCAACTTTTGTATCGCAGTATCGTTCAATGCCAATAGGATAGGTATTGCAACTTGCAAAAATAAATAAATAAATAAATAATTAATTAAAAATAATAATAAAATAATAAAATAAATAAATAAATAATAAAACAATACATTCTATTTTCAGATTTCTTTTCATTGCCAGTGCATTGTTTGCACATAATTTTGGCAGGTACAACTTCCGAAAGTTGTCTTGTATATATACTTATCAGAATAACTATATTCTTGGTATCCTGTTATAAATAATTTGTTGTTTGCTTTTTCAAGAAGAGATGGTTATGATCTCAGGCCGTTGCATTAATTCTGTTCTGTATATCCTTGTCACTCTGAATTCTGAAATATATATTAGGAGCAATAAGTGGGCACTTTTTGGCAAGGTGTCGCTTTATTTCATTTACTCCAACCATTATTCCAAAATAAAATTCTGTTACATTCATATCTTTATATATCTTATTTTTTTCGTTTTCTGAAAAGAGATAAAATCAACACACAATATCCGTGAAATCAGACAAATATAGCTTCGGATAGATAGTTAACACGCCTTTCCAGCCTAGAATTGATTTGGAGCCCCATTAAATACTGCCTACTTCGCAACTAACTATAGCGAAAATTCGATCCAATATATATGCCACATGCTTGTAATTATGTAGTATATGCTATGCTAACCAAAAATATACCTATAGCTAATGGCATCAAATGAAAACTTGAACCAAATATTATATATTTTTTTTATTATTATATTTTTTGCATCTCATATTCTGCATTACTTGTTTGCACCTCAAAATTAAAGTATCATGCATGCAAGTAGCTTATATTTGAATTCACAAATATTTATATTATATCTGATGATATAGAATGTTCATCACCCTTTCTTTTCTAAATTATATTTGAACACTTCCTCAAAAAAGTAACACTGTAACTTAATTATAGAATGTTTATTCCTACTAATATAAGATATAAATCATTTTTTGTTATTAAGTATATATTTTTTAAGAGCACAAATATTTGTAGAGTGTAGAGGTAAGAAATACAATTATCACATTTTTAATTTGTTTCAAAATGTTATGATTTGTCAATGTATCAATTATTAACTATTTAGTACTAGTTCTATTAGGCCATGAGAAAATTCCTACAAAATGCCATATAAGCAACAACCCAAAGTATTCCTTTCTGGGGTACCCTAAAATTAAATAAAATCCAACTGCAAAAGCACACAATCCAATATCACAATTCACAATTCACAAACTTAGTCTGTTGGGACAGCTCGTCATTAATTCTGTTACATCTCATTCACTATAAAGTACTCAAAATACCCCTCTCATTGCTTCAAAAAGATTACCCAAAAACCAAATTAACTCGCACATTCCCTCTCGCATCTCAACTCTCAACTTCCAAACTATCACTTCCAAACTATCAGAGAATCAAACAATGTCACACCTCCAAAAGTTTCAGAGTACCTTGTTTCTCATAGTGATGTCTCTCACACTAATGTTAACATATGTCGCAAACGCACAAACAATGCCACCATCACCGGAGTCGTCGGTGAGCTCAGAGTGTGTCACAGCACTGTTCAACCTGACCGACTGCTTGACATATGTGGAAACAGGAAGCAATGCGACTAAACCTGACAAGCCGTGCTGTCCTGAGTTGGCTGGGCTAATTGACTCAAACCCGATCTGTTTGTGTTACCTGCTTGCAGGTGCTGCTGAGTCATATGGCATCAGCGTCGACAATGAACGGGCCCTTGCACTGCCAAAAGTTTGCCACGTCAGCACCCCACCTGTTAGCACTTGTGCTGGTGAGTTCAAGGGGTCCTGTAGTGTAGGAGTTGGTTAATTATTTGTGTGATGATTTTAAGCATATATATACTTGCTTTTCAAGTTTTCATAAAAAAATGGTACTTAGACGAGCAAAAACCATCTTATTTACTTAATTTATCGGGTGCTTTTTAAGTTTCATTTCAGTTTACTTATCCAATAAAGGGAAAAAAAACAGAAGGTTTGAGTTTTAATTTGTTACTGGCTCCCTTTCTTTGCAATTTTAAACATCATGCGAGGTTTCAATATCAACATCACCCTCATCAACTTTTATATTTGAGCATTATAGTTATTAACTAGTATAAATTCGCTTATTTAATTTGCAGTTCTAGGTGTTCCAGTAAGTGTGGGGCTTGCCCCTGCTGAGGCTCCAGGTCCATCTACCGGTGGCCCACTATTGCCAGGTTGTCACTTTTCTATATTGCTCTCAGCAAAATAATTTAATTACAGTTCACAAAAAGAGTAATCTTAATAACTAGTAATTTTCCATGTTAAAACAACCTTATGACAACCAGTAAAAGGTGAAAAGGAATCTTTTGTGAATTTTGGTCTATTAAATTCATCCCATTTGACAAATATATTATGTTGCTACATTTTATAGTATAGCTCTTCTAATTGTACTGTTACCTATGCAAAAACTTATCTTAAATTCGAGCTTATCAAAGACCTGAATCCTTTTCAGATATTTAAAAGCTAAAACTTTTTTTTGTTTAACAAATTCATAGGATCAATGGCCCCCTCCTCAACAGGAAGTGTTGACAACGGTGCCATCGGTGTTGACTCGGTAAACTTAATCGTTTCCATTGCCTTATCATTTTTCTTGGCCACCATTGCCATTTCTGGAAACTTTTAGACTTCTCTTGCGAGTCTAATAACATTGTTCAGTGTATTTGTTTCCTAATTTTACAAACACATTTGTGAGATTTGTATTTAGTAGTTATTTCTACATATTATTATTTCTTATGTTGTTTTCTTTTTCCTTTTCCAGTTTATATATATTATTGAATTTAAAATAAATCTGTATGGGAGGAGTGGTTGCATTTTAGTTAGATCATTGAGATGTAACACAATAAATCCAAACGGTTGTGTCTCTTAATTTCTTGTTCTTGAAGTTCTCCGGGCGGAACCGCAACTGTCCCAGTTGCATTTACATACGCATATTAAATGCTCTGCATGTGGCCATTTAATTATTCAACCGTTTTTCCATGTGATTGTGGCTGAAGAATTTATTCCTGCGGTAGGGATAGTCAGAGAATTATTTCCACAAGGGAGCCTTAAATGCTTTTAGTATAACACACTGGCAAAAGACAAAGAAAGAAAAAAAAAAGGCCCAAAAAATGTGACAATGTCTAGAAAGATGTAATATATTTCTTTGCTTGCCTCAAACATTTTTCTTGTATAATTGTTGTGGCTTAAGCTTTTCCAGAGTATGGGCTCCTTCAACGGGTTATTCAGTTCAAGCAAAAAAAAAAAAAAAGGGAATAAAACTATGCTAAAAAAAACTTGCTGCAGTTGTAAATTTACAATAATAATATTCGGTATTTTATTTCTGAAGCAAATAATATTGGGTAGTTTATCCACAGTATTTCGTATTTTAAAAAGAGAACAAAATTATGGAAAAGAATATCTGTCAAAAATGAAAAACAAGCGAGGAATTACAAGAATAGTCTTCAGACTTCAGAGTCTTTTTTTTTTTTCCTAGCAAATGTAACAAAACAGAACGGAAGCTAGACTTGGCGACACACGTACTGATAAAATTTGCAAGTTATACAAAAATAATGAAATAATGACCTAGCTATGTTTTGCAAAATTACGGAAACTAAACCTATATATCATCAGGGGCACGCTTCTCTACATACAGTATATATGTCACACATTTAATTATTGTATCAATTACTTTTATCAGGATACGTTTCAACGAAATAATGTTTATTCTGCTATTACTATATAGTTCAAACACTTCTTTGATTACCCAAGTCAGCTACTCATCCTTTACTGCGGCACCACCTATTTAAATAGCAGAAAACAAAACTTGAGCAATGAAAACATAATTTTTTTTCAGACTTAATTGGCCGAGGCTTGATGTTTACTGAATCTGCCAAGGATGAAAAAAAAAAAGATATAATGGCTTTTTAAGCCGAATCAACCAAATTATTACAAAAATAGCTTTAATTATTGTACTTCATCAAAATGAGTTCTTGTATTATACTTTCTGGTTACAGTTTTCACTTGAATTGTCGAAGTATTTTTGTTTGGCTGTGTGACCTCTATAAAGAAAAATAAAATAGACACATAGCATTGTCGAAGCTAGAGTTCGTATGTGAGAAAGTATATGTACCTTTTTCAGGGAAGAAGCTGAAGCTATTACTGGGTCCAATACGCTCTTCGAACCGAGCTTGCAAGGTTTGCGTAGGCTTTGTTTTTCCAGCAAGTACACCCACTTCCACTATAAATGCCGCACATACGGGCCGGTGATCAGAGAACTTTGATTCTCCTCTGAAGTAGGATAGTTGCACTATTCCATCTCCATGCCACAGTACCCTATCACACCTGGCAATCATTTTTGGTTAATACTCATTTTCATGCCAGATAATGTTGACTAAATGATTGTTTTGAACTTTTGATACATGTATTTTTGGAGTGGCTCACTTATTACTATGTTACCTTTAGCTTGGGCCCTTTCCATTCTGACCAGATATTTATGCTATATTGTTAATACAAAATTCAAATCTGAATGGAACAAATAGCTTCACAATTGATGGAATAGGCCTGAAACGGGTTAATTTGAAAATTATTTCATTAATTTGCAAAGTTCATGAGCACTTACCATGCCGGGGTTCGTCTTTTCTTCTTAGATGTGACAGTTTCTCCGAGATATGAGTCGGAGTTAGAAGAGTATTTGTATGTAGGTGCAAAATATATCTTCCCTTCGTTCCACCCCTTAAATACCCGTCCTTCTTCTCTCTCAATCTTGAGCTACAATGTAATGGATTCCAATGATCAATTTAAGGTCATATAAATATTCTTAACTAATTAATTATGCAAGTGTATGATAAAAACTCAATGCTTATAAACTCAGTTGAAAAATAAGGATTGATTATTTGAAGAATCTAAGCGATATCACATACAAGAGGTAAATCAATGAATTCTGACTTTCATTAAAGCCTTGAATGGATTTCCTATACTGACCGGCAGTGGTTTATGCTGTTTTTATTTAAATTACGCTGATGCCACGAGTAACCACCAAATAAGCTTGCAGGGAGTACCTGATCTTTCTCAAAGAGAGCATCCCAGTTGTTTTCTTCTAAAAGCTTCCGAGCCTCAGCATAGCTCAGTGCAATCCTGTAATTTAAGTCCCCTAGCCATATGATTCGGCTGCAACAGACGACAAAATTGAAATTCTTAGAAACAAGAATGTAAACAATAAATATACAAAAATGAAAAAAATGGATGTGTTCCCAAGTCCTTTGACCCAATTAAAAATCCAGTCTTATACATCCATTACTGGTAGGTAGAGTTGTGGTATGACAACTTCAGGGAAATAACGGAGTTAAGACCTAAAGGGAGGATTCCATAGAAGGAAAGAAGGAACCAAAAGAGCTATGCACAAACTGTTGCTCTGGCAATGAAGATACATATTTGTAGCAGAGCAACAACTGGAAAAAATATTGTTCTGGTAAGATAATCCCCGATGAAAAGTACAAAAAGAAAAATGTTAAATTCACTGTTATATGACAGTTGTTAGCTCAGGTTCTGGTATAACCCGTCCAGTAATAAGTTAAGATCTGAAATCCTTACTCATGTTCGGTGATTCTCTCAGGGATTCTCCTTCCTGACCTCCTACAAATCCTCTGAAATTGTGTATTTTTCAAAATCTCTATAACATCATAGTTCCTCCGCAATTCATCCCCTTCTTTCTCTCCAGAGGCGAGGTGGCTGCATATAAAGCAGAAAGAAGTCTGGTGCAAGGACATGCTCACAGATATACAACCCTACATATCAAACTAAAATTATTAAAGAACTGAAGAAATACTACCATGTTCTGGTAAGAGATTTGTTGCAAACAATAAAACATCAGGTGTTTAGAGTGCATACTGCCGTGCCAGTTCAAACATACCTTATTTCCAAGATAACCCATTAAGCCCCGGCTAACACAAGACACCCTCAAATGGCCAATATGCTCTACCAGCTCCTTCCTCGCCCAAACCGAGACAAATATCCCGACCAATTTCTTACACGCAACGAGGTTGTACTTCCTTTGATTGACTGGTGTTGCCATGAAGGCCACTCCATCTAGTGTACAACTTGTCATCTCATCATCTCCATCTTCCTCTTCTTCCTCTCCTTCCTCTCCCTCATCTGAAGAACCTGTTTTTTTTTTTTTATCAATGAGGGAGAAAAAATAATAATAATAAGAACTGGGTCAGAAAAATTCAACAACAAATCAACAAAATTTTGTTTATGATATTCTTAGCATAAATAGAGTATAGTGCTCAAATCCATTATTTTAAAACAATTTCTATAAACATCCCTGAACTTAGAATAATTCAACAACCATTAATTTCAGAATAATATAAATAAATAAATAAATAAAAGTACCAGTCTCGTGTTTCTTTGAATGTTTGCATGAGAAAGGGGCGAAGCAAGCATCCCGGTATGATTTTCTTGTCGTCTCCACTGGGCAATTGCATGTCTTTAAATGCTTTCTATCATGTGCCATGAAGGCTTTACTGAAAGATTTCAAGGACGGTCCTTGGAAGATTAGTGAATTGCCTCCACTGGATGTTTTTGGGTGGTGGGATGATGAGTTGTTGGACACTGATTTCATGTCTTGGGAGGAATCACGGGAATGCGAGGGCTGAAATTGGAAATTGTCATTGTCTTGTAGATCTTGTGGCGACTTATTTAATGCTTGGTTTATGAGAGCTAGCCAGATGGAGGCAGGCTCATTGTCTTCTATTACTAAAACATTTCCTGCATTTAGCGGTACAATTTCTTGAAATCTGTTGTTGCAAAAAAGAAAAAAAAATCTTGTTATTTGCACGAATTACATTATGAAGAAGTACCAAATATTTAAGACTCGGTTCAGGAATTCAGAAGCTAAAAGGAGGAAATATCAAGTCTTAGTTAACTTGAATCTTATTCTTACCCCAAAACATAAATATCTGAATGGTCATTTTCGGGAAGAAAGTCGTTCAAATTCAAATCCATGGTAGGTGATTTTCCTCCAACGTTCCATGTAGCAACAAATACTCTGATCGGTTGAAAGTAGTAAAATAAGTATCGTTGTGGGTACTCAGCAATATAGAATCTTATCCTTATCCTGTAATATGATCAGTAATTTGGGAAAAATTTTAGGTAAAAAAGATGAAGAACCCATACCTGAAGGCTTCTGTTTTCACTGGGGGTGTTGTCACATGATTACGGAAGCTGCTGAAGCGGATTGGTTTGTGCTCTGTAGTTTTTTTGCCTGTTCATTTGATACATATTAGAAAATGGAATGACTTCAGTTCATCTATGGTATTTGTAACGTACCCATTCAGGTTTACACTAGTCTGTTCCATCTACAATGGTCGTGTTCTTTCGGAGTTTTAGCCAGACTTTTATTACAAATTGCAATGATTGCTACTGTGGCTAAAGGCTACTGTTATGAGATAAATGAGATGGAAATTACCTGTGCCTGAGAAGCTTCTGTAGTATGCAGGAGAAGCAGATGGTGAACGATTTGTATTTTGCACTTCAAAAAGAAAAGAATTGAGAAATCTAGACTAATTGTACTGTTAGTTTTATGCCACTAAAAGTACAAATAATTAAACAAGTACCAGACAAGTATCTGAAAGAGGAAGGAGATGATGCATTTGGATGTCCCGGGCTTTCTCCACTATCACCACCTATTCATTAATGAATAACCAAACATAATGTAATTTAATTTGTAGGTTTAAGAAAAGTAACTGGTATGGTGAAAGGAGTCACAAATAGCAGACATAAGCCATAAGGACCATTATAAACGAGCATATAATCATGGAGTTAGGGAAAAAGATAATAGTCCATATGCTGAAAAGGATAGATATTTGGTAATGTGTTGTGCCAGCATGGCATTATCATGTGATGCTTTCATTATACTCTGTTAAAGAGTTCACTTCCCATTCAGTAAATTGCGGAATTCCCAAAGAAAGAAAATAAAATAGAAGCCATAAGCGAAAAAAATAAACTGATAAAAGTACTTTTGTATGAAAACAATTACTTACCAGAGGATTTGATTGATTTTTCACTTGTGTTTGAATTTTTCTTGTCTTTTGACCAGAAAACCTTCGGCCGAAATGGCTGAAAATGAAATTTAATTTGAGCTTCCCTTATTTGGATAAATGAAGGTAACATAGGTATATTCTATAAGGAAGAAAGTAAGAGAGCACACCTTCTTTTTTTCCTCGTATGCAAGAGCCATTTTCTCCTCACTGATTTATGTTTTTTTTTTCTCTTTTTTCTACTGATTATTTGACCTCCTTAAAATTCCTGCAATACCTAAACATAATGTCAAAAATGTACCACATTTTCAGATAAATCAATGAGACGAACAACAGTGGTGAAAAAAAAAGAGGGGAAAAAACACATATTGTGATAGCTGTACCTGTCTGATATATTGAAGCCAAAAATATCAAAACAGAAGCTTAAATATGCTCCATTTCAACTGCATAAAAGGGAAAAATTAAACAATGAAAGTAGGGATGAATTAGTTTTGGATAGATATTCATCATGCAGAGAGAAATAAAGATACTTCAGAAATCAATGTCTGATATATCTCGTTTGTGATATTAGATGCATCTGCGTACCTAAACTGAGAAAAATGCTAAGAACCTTACTAGCTTAGAGACGCAATTTCAACTCTCAGAACTCTACCATTGTCAAGTTAGTCGTACCTCACTAAACCAAACGACAACAAACATTCCATTCTGTTCTGTTTAGTCTCAAATAATGCACTATGCCTATTCCAAAAATTTATACAAAAGAGTAATGTTATGTACCACCAACCTGTCCCTACCCTCATGCATATATGCTAGTTCCTTTCTATTCTCTTGACTACAGTATTAGGCTATTCTTTTGACAAAAATGCTAATAAAAACATTTTTTTTCCACAATATATTTTAAAACCTTTTTCCTAATAAAGTGTAATAGGCTTTTACTTGTCTGCAGCTTTTAGCATAGGTTCATTGGCTCAATATGTTCTTCTTTTTTGAAGTAATTGTTTTAACATGTTTCCATTGTCCAATCTCGTAAACATATATAATGTAGACAATCTGCGTTTTCAAAATCAAATTACCTCATGTAAATAGAACGGGATATTTCAACATCAATTTTACTCTCATTGAGTCAAAATTAGAGAATTAAATTTTTGACATATTTTACAGCATTTCAAATGACTTAGATTTATGGATAACTCATGAGACCTTCTAAACTTTTAGATTGTCACAAATTGGCTTCTCAACTTTTTTTTTTATTGACAATCAGCCCACCTAAATTTTTAATTCAAATGAACGAAGAATTAACAAATTTTATTTGGATATTAATTGAATAAAATATCCAAATATATATTTCTTTATTACATCCTTTAAAATTCTAATTAGAATTTCATATCATTTTGAAATAGGCTAAAATAAAGCACCGTTATCTTTAAAATCATAATTACTCCAAAACTCCACTGAGAAGAGTTGAAACAGTGGCATTACCATAAACAACAAGTTTTCTGACTAGCTAGTTTAATTTTATCCGCTATGGTAGCAATTGGTTCAAGTTGGAACTTCATAGCGGCTCCTTCATATTTAAACCAGACAATGAGAAATTGGATACGTAGTGGGGTCACATTGTACTCGTTGGTAAAAGAGAAAGAGGGAGCCACGACAAGTCGACAATTGTCTCCTTCCAAATCCTTCCATGATGTCTTGAGCCTTATTTACGAAAGAAATAAAGTATGAGCATCATAAACGGAATCTTATTAAAATTTGCTAACAATCTAACCATTAAAAAATATACGGGCCCAGGCAGACTTTGAAGTTCATTACCGAAATCTGAATTTGGTGCAACATTCATGCGAAAATAAATAGTATGGCAACATTTATTTTTTTCATGAGGTGTTCAGTTTTTTTTTTTTCCTTTTCTTCATAAAAATTTAGATGTAATTAATTTTGAATGCGCGCCTAAATAAACTACTTCAAATGTGGTTTTCAAGGGTTATGACACTATTTATTTAAAATGATATCATTTTTTATTAATGAGAAGAAAATTAATTTAACTGTGGCCCCCCATTCCACGTCCCTAATTATGATCAAGCACCATTGGTTTAACTACGTCGTCAACAGCTAAGCATGTATTTGTTATATAATTTTATAAATACAGTTTAAGATACAAGTAAGGTTAGCTGGAGCCTCAGTTTTATTTCTCTATTTTTTAATTCGTTGGGAACCTTTGTGTTATTCATCAACGCTAATAGCTAGCGTTTGACAAGTGGTTTCAAGGGAATAACCTTCAAATCTGTATAATTGAGCCCGTTCACTAACAAATCTCTATTCCAAAAATTTTTTACATTCCAAATGACGGTGCTATGAAAATTTGATAAGAGAAAATTATTTGGTGTGATAATTTCCTAAAAGACGGTTCTTATAAGTAGTTTGGTAATTGAGATGGACTATGGTACTTTGTAAAGTAATCCATTCATTTTATATTTTTATTTCATCCTTGATTCTCACAATTTGTGACTTCTACGGTTCATCCGAACAATTCAGTCTCTTTCTCATATTGAATTCTTCTTAGAAACTAAATTTTATATTAATTTCTTTTTTTTTTTTTGCTATTTATTATCATATTTTTCAAAATACACTATAATTGAACTATTTTAGACCCTCATATTTATAAATATCATAATATACAGTAAAAATATTTAAAAAATATATAAAATTTGATTTCTAAAGAGAATTCGATATGGGAAAGAAATTGAACGATTTGGATCAACGGTAGAAGCTATAGCTTGTGGAAACCAAAGGGGAAGTAAAATGAATGGATTACTTTGCAAATTACCACAGCCCATCTCTTGGTAATTTGGTAATTTGGTAATTTTATTTTTTCCTCGATAGAAACATTTGAAATATACTCTATTCCTCTATGTTTGAACCAAAACAATCAGCTACCCTTCTTTAATCAATTTCACTTCCATTTTACTCATGTCTGGTGCTACTTGACATTATGTCATCGGAGATGCAGAAGTTTCAAACAAAAGGCTGCAAATTACTTCAAACTATGCCTAATATATGTAATTGGTCATCGAGCTCAATTTTGAAGACCCACTAAAGCCTACCAATTACAGTCGTCAGCCATATCCTTTTTCAATAAATTGCAACCCAGTAACTTTCTTCTTCTTCTTTTTATTTAAGGACACTGACACTGTTTTCTTCATTCATTACCATTTTGTTATACCAGTCTCTTCTCTTCCATAGATTATAATGCCTGTTTGAGAATAAAATTATAAGTTAATAAAAAACCTAAAACATTTGACTATTTGTACATAAATCCTCCAAAAGCGGATACTACTTTTTGTCGCGTGTGAAATGAAAGAAATATATAAGTTGAAGTAGTCGGAAGAAAGCTTATTCTGTTAATTATACCCCTTAAATTCTAAAACTTACGGTCATATATTCAAGTTGCATGCATCAAAATTTTCGAGGATAAAATAAGTCAAATGAGAAGGGAGAAGAAAGAACTGATTGGGAGGCCATGCCAGAAATTATTTCTATTGAAATTGACTGGTTTGTATTAAGTTTTGTGCAGTTAACTATTCGCATCAAGTAACAAGAGATGCTGAAAATTGTTGAAGGGTCTTGGCTCACAAACGCAGACCCCAGCAGTTTGCTGAGGAAGGAGAAAATCAGAAAAATCGTTGTTAGATCATAGTGGGAGGTTAACATGTTGCAATGCTTTATTGGTGAGTTGAGACCTCAAATTTATTATAGGACAAATGCTAATTTGAAACACCTGTTTGTTTGTAAATGCATCAAACGATTCAAATAGAATAACTTCTTTGTACAAATTGTTGATCAGTTTATAACACAACTTCCGAATGCCTAGTTTCCAAAGACCACTACGTTTGTTCTCATAATTTCTAGATGACGAGAATACCACCTTTTCTACTTCTATCTAGATGCGAGAAAAAACAAAGCTCTTATTTATACCTGACAAAACATGAGAAGAAATAATTAAAACTAATTTAGTCAACAAGTACAATAACAGTATAACATAACACACAACAGAGCGACATCGTGGTCTTGTCATCTAGAGTCACAATTATTGTACAAAGCAACAAAGTGAATAAAGAAATCACAACACAAACTGAGTATAAAATTCTATCCATGAATTTAATATTTACCAATTTACTTCATTAGAGAAATGACGGTGCTCAAGATCAACCATACTAAACTATTCATGAATAATGATAAATCAATGAGTTGGTCAATCTACAGAATTAACACCTCAGTCATGTGGCCTCAGCAAGTGGGATGTGGACTGCAGATGGAACTGGCTCTCTACAAAAAGTAGCCCCAAACTTGAGCTCCTTTGCCCCGCTAGTTGTTGCTTTGTCATTTGCATTAACATTCTGAATTGCATTAACATGCTCTATTGTTTTCATTGCCAAGCCAGGCATGGGCGCCTTTCCCTGCCTCCCTTGTGATCTGAATATTCATAATATGTTAGAAAAAAAAAACAATGCAAGATACTTCACCTATTTTAATATGGTAAAAAAACCTAATACTACTGTATCAAATTGATGGAGACTTGACGTGAGGTAATAAAAAAGACAAGTGGGGTAAGTTAGATATTTACAATTCCAGTAGGGCACGTTTATAATTTATATACTTTCACAGAGGTGAGATTTACATGTTCTTATGCAAAATTATCACAACATGACGTATAACCCAGAAAACCAATGCAGCATGCAGTATTAATATATATAAAAAAATTTCTTCATTTGAAAAGGGCATATAAGATATCAGTCATATTAGAGGATTGTTCAAGATCTTTTGCTCCCTTGTGATTCAATAAGTTGTTTGTTTTAACTTCAATGCTATGATCACTTTCAGGTTATAAACTTCGATTAGATAATAAAAGCCACAACAAATAAATTTAATAGGTATCAGTACTGCTGGCACCAAAGTGAGAACCACAATAGAACATTATTGAATAATGACTACATGGGTACTGCTCACCTTTTATCTGACATGAAAGCCATGATATAAAAAACTATGTAACAAAAGAACTGTGACATAAAGCCAACAGGAATCAGTAACACACTGGTTAAACTAAGAGGAGAGTCGTACACAATGGATATATTGGTACACCTGATATCCAATCAAACATATATTAAGAATCCTAAAGTACTAAAAAGTACCTTTTTTTCCATGAAATGGTACAGAACTTCATCAATTGAAATAATAACAATAGGAGACTACCTTAACATGCGTTGATCAATTGTCTTCTGGCTGCTACTTTTACTGGTATGTTGAGATCGAATTCTCCCCTGCTGCGAGGTTTTACTTTTTGAGTGTTTGTATTTGTGGCTGTAGTATTCCTTTCTGATGGACTTTGCCCGCGGCTTATAAACCACCTTTTTTAAGGTATGGTCGTCAGCTGTGATGGGCGGGTCATACACATCAGGGGCCCACCTCACTCTCAGACCAGACTCTACCATGATACCCTCTTTCACACGGCCTCCCTTCAGTGCAGATACTAGCTTTCTAGGCTCAGACTTCAAAAAAAAAAAAAAAGTTCAAAGATCAACTGTAAGACATTGTCTTCAAAATCATAACAAGAGGCGAGCAACAGTTGAGCAGGAATCAGAATTATCAGTTCAAATGACACGTGGGAAATTTGAAGTAGAAATTCTTTTACTGGATATCAGAGTCACTGAGACATAATAAGTGCTCAAGGATTTTCCCCAAAACACATGATTAAAGATTGAATGAGAGTAATACTGGTACTATATATCACTATAGTTAGTTCTGGGCTTACCTTATTTGTAGCACTTGACTTGGTTAGAACATCCTCAGATTTGTTTTCTATCGGGTCAGTTAACCTTTTTCCTTTGCCAGATGGCAACACTCTGCTGGCTAATATTTCAGGTGAGTTGGAGAGAGACTCAGACTCATCAGACCCATTTCTATCAAAAATGTTCTCATTTTCGTCCACATCACGAAAAATCGGCTCCTGGATGAGATCACTGACAATCTCATCTAGTTCCAAACCCTCATCAATTTCTTCATCACCGCTTATGTCAAAACTGGAGAAGTCCAGTTCGTCAAAGTAATGGACACAGAGGTCGTCGTCTTCACCTGGAACCTCACAACTGCAGTTGCAGGGCAATGAGTTACGGGAAGTATCTTTGCAGTTGACTGTGTTGCCCAGGTAGGAATCACCCATTCACGTGCTTTTGTAATCCAAATAAGAAATATATATGTGAACTCCTGTTATAAAAAAAAAGGATCGGTTATATACAATATCAAAATTCCATGTGCTTATGCAGACAAAAGTCTAAAAAACATACAAAAGACACACAAATGAAGTAACTCATTAAATATTATAATCACCCAAGGTCAAGCAGTGGTAATTTTATCTGCTAACAAACAATATCAAAGCCTGCTCCTAAACCAATAATATAAAATCATGTTCCTCATGTATAACCGACATTTAGGCAGGTGGTACAAGCCCAGGTACCAGTTTATTTCTTTTAGTTACCTCATGAAGCTGTCATGTTTATTCTGACTTTCTTTTTGTAAAAAAAAAAAAGAAAGTAAAAAATATCATGCTACACATGTGCAAACATGAGAAAATTGTGCTTGTCCAATACTTCTTCATTAACTTGAACTATCTAAATAGGAGAAATGGACAACTCTGATAAGTCAATATGGAAAATATTCCACTTTGGAGGATACAGATGGCATTTTGAACTCTTCTAGGGACATAATAGAACTTGGCTTGTTGAAATAGAGCAGTGGATCAATGATTTATGACCTAAACATTATCTTTATGAAATGAAAGCTCCCCTAGTGACGAAATGAACATTTTTTTCACATCCAATGGATACATATAGCAGGGTTATGGATGTGCATAATTATTTCATACCATGTAAAGAATGTTATTCACTTTGCAGGAGGGTCGAACTTTTGGAAGATTTTCTTTTTTTTTTTCCTGCTTTTATTTTCCCTCTTTTCTTGCTTTGTCTTGCAAAAATTACCTCTATTAAAATATTAGCAGATACTATTCATAACTAGCAAACTTATAACTGGACGAATAAGGTTACCACCGCTGCTAGAAATATCAATTATGCAAATAATTCTTAAAATCACGCAATTTGCAGACTCAATGACGCAAAAAACAATTGAATTAAGCAAATTACCTGAGCTAACGATGTTTTCCTTCCACAAGCGCGCCTCCGAATCGCCAAAGAAGGAAACAACTCAATTCACAACACCAACCTCCGTTCAAATCACAGAACTTTGAGAAAAGAAGGACTCAGAAAAGAGAATGAACAGTAATATTAGATGAGGTGCAAAGAGAACCCGCGAAAAAGCAAATGTTAGCTAAAATTACTACTACTACTACGATTAAACTGCTTGAGACGATGCGAACAAACACGGCAACCAGAAGACGCGATCGAATTGACGAAAGTTAAAGCCCTCAGCGCAGAAGGCATTTTGAGGAAGATGGAGAAGAAACGAATCCCTAATTCTAATTCGAGTCGTCGATTCGGAAATGTCAGAACCAGGGATCCATTAATTCGGAATTGGAATTGAATTTGCGCTGAGGTGAGGAGGAAGGAACACACAGCGGATTTGAGGGATTTGGGGAAGGAGAGATTTTTGGCAATTGGGGGTGGCGATTTATATATGCGAAGGTAAAAAGACAGGAAAGATGACGTGGCGTGGTTATCTCTTTGTACAGGCTACAGCTCGTCGGCGCTCGGAGATTTTAAAAGCGCGGTCTGGAATCTGGATGTACGGTTTGTTTGTTCGTTTTAACATGAACACACTTGTTATTAGTAATCCTTGTTTTGTTCATTTTTTGTTGTATAGTGGGTATAAATAGCATACTAGCCAAAACATAAAAACTCCAAATTGGATGTACAAGAATATTTTCAATTATAATATTTTTTTTGTCTTTTACCAGTCTAAAATTATCAATTTTAAAACCCAAGAAAATTGTAAGGGCAATTTGTTTATATATTTTATTGAAACCTATCAAAGTTTAAGTAGTAGAATATATTTAACTGAAATATCCCAACTTGTAGGACTTTAGAGCAACTTCATCAATGTCAGAAAGACTTTGCAATATATTATTAAGGTAAGTTGTTAAGCACACTGAAAAGGACCAGTGTGATTTTCTTTTTACTTTAATGCAATCTAGAAGACCACTAGTACTAACATAGCTCTATGGGAAAAGAGATAATTTTTGACCGCTTCAAAGTTATTTTTTTATACTCTTCTTTGGTCTAATCTCTAATGAGCCATCTTGGGTTTGGTCAAAGTGTCAAAGGAACTTTATTTTCTATTCAATGCAGCGTTCTATTACGCCTTTATACTTCAGAGTTCAGATTCGATATATTGTCCTTGGTCCTTGCATGCTGTCGCCTTCGACCTTGATTTAATAAATTTGTACCAAGGGGAGAGGAGCAAACTCATCAGTATTTTTGGTTACGGGCTGATATTAACGCCATTTTTTATATTAACAAACACCTCTACAGATTTTTTAACCAGTAATAAATAGATGAGGAAATAATAGTTCATAGTTGACATTATTATATTTATATGAGAGAAAGTTAGCTTTTTTTTGAATAAAATTAATAAATTATCAATGAAATACAATGTTTTCCATACAATTAAAATCTTAATAAGAAAAAAAGTTATGGTGTCATATCAGCCCCTTATTGTAGAAGGCTATTCCGGCTTTCGTTACGGTTTATTTATTGTAAGGATTGATATATACACGGAATAATGCCATGCACTGCTTTGAGAAATTATATTATAAAAAATTGAAAATTGATAACTGCCATCTGCAGTTTTGTCATCCCTGACATCGCTAAATATAAAGTGAACATATACAGCAAACAAAGTGAACATATAGATCTAAATGAACACATACAGACAAATAAGTTGAATATGCATGTAAAAATCTGAACAAATGATGAAAACACTTATTTGTTTTTAAGTGTTCAATTAGATCGTCTATATGTTCACCTTGTTTGCTATATATGTTCACTTTATGTTTAGCGATGGCAGGGATGGTAAAACTGCACATGGCAGTTATCATTCCCGAAAAAAATTACTAAACTATCCGTAAAAAAAAGCATCATTCCGTATATTACCTTTCATAGCAGTACGGAACTGGGTCAAAGCTGATGTTTCATCCATTTTGTTAGAAATATGCCCCTATATAATAATTATCTTAGGCGGAATACACTGACCCTGAATTCCAGCTGACAAAATAACTTATTTCCCAAGAAAGGACTGCCAGAAAAAAACACCTTAGGCACATTTACAAACATGTTCAGATAGAGATGGAATTTCTAGAAAGACGAATCTTGTACATAAAAATCAAGGTTTATACTCAAAAGAGAAGTAACCAAATGATAAGGCTGACGTGTTGGTAGCAACTATCAAGTACTTCTCACGCATACCTTATGCTCCTTTTGACCCGTTACTCCTATTAAATTGCAAAAAGAAAGTAGCCAAAAGACTGAAAGCTTAATTGTATTTACTATTTGGTATAGTATAAACGTGGAATACAAAATTTTACATACAACTATACAAGGAAACATAAAACTCAGAAATAACATATTACAATCACACTTGATACATTTGAAATTGAAACTCAAAGAATGTTAAATTTCATGCCTTCTTGATCGGTTATTCTTTCATTCTGGTTTGGCCCTTATCCGATTGTATGAATATAATGGTGAGACTTCTATGCAGATCTAGACCATCCAATTTAAAGAGCGGATCTAAACCTTCCCTGACGAAAGAATTTCCCAGATTTAAACAATACGGTTTAAACATGCCAGGACATTCCGATCTTAAATAAAGGAAGTAAAATGTGTTAGGACCTCCATTTGTGCCTGAACAATTGGAGGGGATCTAAAGATGCAGTAGCTGTGCCCAACAGGTCAATGAATCAGTTCTCTGTACCTTCAGACCCAGCTTCAACTGTCATCAATTATAGGTGATGCAGTTGCACTCCTCTTGGTTTTAGAATCTCTGTCATAATTTACTTATGTTATTAGGTAACCATTTGCTGATATATATATTTATTGACATCAGATGGTTTTGATCCACAGTAGATTAAAACTTACAATGCCTGTGCTTCAGTTTTTTCCTCTTGATTTTGACCTCATTTTTTTCTGGCACCAACTGATTACCCTGCAAGGGTTGATATTTCAAAGACCGCACTGCCTCCTCATGTTCTATAAACCTCTTTTTCTCTTTATCCTGCCAGAACAATAAGACATGTTAAGATCACCTCATTTCTCAGTTCTCTGTGACTATGAATGAGAAACATCAATCATACATAGGCTTTGCTGTATGTTGCAATTTGTTGCTTACAAACTTGAAATTCCATTTTTAGAGAATCAAGACGGGACTGGATCGGCACAGTGCACTGCTCCACCATCTGTTTCTGACGGCCACGGACAACTTCTGGTTGCCATACATTTAGTGCCACAGATGCACTTCTGCAAATAAAATCAATTCATCAAATTTGACAGTGAATCTATATTGACAAAACTTCACAAACAAGAGGGATGAGGGAAGAGGCAATACCACGAGAACCTAAATTTAATCAGCTGTAACAATTAGCACCCCATTTATTAGTTATAACAAATTTCAATTGTTGATGTTTAAGTAAATAAAAAAAAATCAGAACTAATGGATACTGACAGATGATTGCCAAACACCTTTGTAAAATATTTGAGACAGAACTCTACTAGGACAAAGAAAGTATAGGATATCAATTTTCAGCATTGAATTGCCTCACAGAGATTTGGTACATAACAATACAAGCTTATAGATACAATAATTTGGAGCAAATTTTAAATAATATAGATCAATTTCTTCTAATTTTGTACTAGTACTTAGCTGACTACCTGTTATAGTAATAGTACTTATCAAAAGAAATCAGACCTGGTTCTTTCCAAATTAGTAATCTGCTGTGCAGTAGCCCTCAATTTCCCATTCTCTACCATCATCATTGATTCTAAATCAGTTAATTTATTCTTGCACATTGCCAACTGACTCTCTGCATTTAGCACCTTCCTCCTCCATTGCATAATTTTCCTAGACTTATTCCTCTCATACCTAACACATAAAAAATAATAACCAAATACATTGGGAGAAGTGATAGGATAATTCATCAACTATAAATGCAGTATTGATAATTGTATTGACTATTTGTAATAACACCGTGTTAATTTGACCACACAAACAGATATTTAGCTTCCACCTGAAGATTACCACTTACTTCATCAATTGATTCTCACCAAACAGTCAAATTCTAGATCATACCATGAATCTTAAGTAGTAATTACCAAAATGGTTTGCGAAGGTGCTTCAGATAGGTGTAGTAGCCATGATAATAATATTAACACAGATTAAACTACAATTCAAGATAAAAAGGAAAAAAATAATAAAATAAATAAATAAAAGAAATTAGAGCTTGTACATGGTCTTGTAGAGGGACTTAGAAGGAGGCGAAGTAGGCGAAGGGAAATCGCGAGCGAGGAGGATGGCCCACAAGGTGGGGTCCAGCGAGAGGCGGTTGAGTCGGCGGGAAGCGATCGAGAGGCAACACAAATCTCTGTAGTCCAATCGGCAGGTCTCCGCTCCGCTTTCTAGAATTCGCTGCCATATCTCGTCTGGTAACATCGCCATGACTCGGCCGCTTGCTTGCTTGCTTTGGAAATGAAAACACTCCTATTGTGAAAAGGGAATTTTTTGTTTAAAAAGTGTTAAATGGAGAGGAGAGAATTGTTTACCTTCAAAGTTCCCAATCCGAATTTGCTCCTCCATAAAATAGTCGTGTTGGATCGGTAAAGGCTCAAATTTGGGCCCGGCCCGGCCCATATAAAGAAGCAAATGCAACTTTTCCTCTGTCGCGACTATGACTCGCTACAGGTTTCACTATAGGAAATCTGACACAAATGATCTGTACACGTATTGATTCTCGACCTGGCGACCCGTACATCGCGCGCTGCTTGGCAGCTTGGGCTTGCCTGATTCCTGATTCCTTTGTAAGAAAGGAAAACAAAACACAAACAGCGGCACCACTCACTACTGTCTTTTCTGATTTTCTCTTCCTCTAACTCTTTCCAAACCATTGGTTTTCCGATTCGAAGCTTCAACCTGCGACCTCGCTAGATTCGTCGCTACGTTGTAGACTTGTAGGTTGTCTCGATTCCTCTTCTTTTGACCTACATTGTCAGTGTTTGTCGTCGCTTGATCTGATCTTTTGATTTGATGCATTGCTCGACTCTTCACTTGCAAATTTCTTTATTTGTTGGTGTTATTTTATGATAGATTTATGATTTGATGTGCAATTTATGATTCCAATTTTCATTTCTGTATGTACATTCTGATCATGCTATTCATTAGGGTCAGATCCATCAAACTAGATTTACTGATACTTACTTCAGGACTGAGAAAACCTCATTCAATCTAAGGGGATTGATTAAGCTGATGATTAACTGCCTGGCCTTACTAATAAGTGTTCCAATAGAATTGATTATGATTTAGGAGATATATATACTAATAGGAATAAGTTGCGGATTGTGTGCCTTCTTTTCAATTTTGACATCTGATTTTTGTCAATTTGCACTGGTACCATCTTTTAATGCTTCTTAAGGTTGATTGTGGATAAATGCAGATTAAATGGAGAAACAAGAAGTTGAACTACAGTCACCTTCTTCCCAATCTACCTCTCCTGAAATTACAAAATCTGATACCGGCACAGAGAATCAATTTGTGGATCCCTCCATCCAAAGTAAACCTGCACCGTCCATGTTCTCTTCTTGGACCAAGAGTTTTAAAATGTTACAGCCGACGAGCCAGCAGGGTCCACAGGCTGAGACCACAACACAGTCAGCCTTCACTCGCATAAGCAGTGGTCTTGGATTGCGTTTCTCTGCAACTCCTGGAGATTCTAGTGAGAAGAGTGAGGCAAGTGGAAGCGGCATTATTGGTTCTTTGACCAAAGGCATAGTTGACACTTCCATGAGTGCAGTAAAGGCAGTTCAGGTCAAGGCTCGGCATATGGTATCTCAGAATAAAATAAGGTTTCAGGTAAATATAATGCCATAATTTACTTTTAATAACTTAGTCAATTTCTGGAATATGTTACTCGTGTTTTCTTTTGTTTAATATTTTGTTTCATTAATCTCTGTCTATGTTCTAATCAAAAGCAGTGTCTGATGTCACTAGAGCTAGACTTTTACATTTAAGTGGTTATTTGTAACTTTTCTCTTTTTCTGATGCAGGAGGATGGATTTGATTTGGACATGACATATATAACTGAAAATATTATTGCCATGGGTTTCCCAGCAGGTGACCTGAGCTCAGGCTTATTTGGTTATATTGAGGTACTTAAATGCTAGTTTAATTTATTAAACTATTGAGATAAAAGCAATATCATGGACTAAATAAGTTACAACTCAAATGGGTCACTGCCTATTATAGGGCTTCTACCGCAATCATATGGAAGAAGTAATCAGATTTTTTGAATCACGTCATAAGGTAATATATATTTTATTATCATATATTTTCTCATTCTTTCAGACTTCAGAGTAAATGTTTATTCTTGTCAAACTTGTTTTATGCATGAATTGGTAGCAAGTTATTGAGCTTTGTCATGAATTGTTAAGTTATCCTTCATTTTTCCTATTGGTAATAGGGAAAATACAAGGTGTACAATCTATGTTCAGAAAGGCTGTATGATGCGTCACTTCTTGAAGGAAAGGTTTAGCTGACATTGTTTTCCTTTTTCTCTATTTCTTTAAGTCTGATATAAGGCATTTAAAGGAACTCTTGTAATAGAATTTTAACGATAAGTCAAGTCACAATCTCAGGATATGTTAATATAATTTTTGAGTTGCATAATTGGTTCCAGAACTCAACTGAATTGTAGAGATTACTCAGTGATACATTCCTTTTGTCTTTTTCTTAGTAGACAAACTTATTATGTTCTATTAATATGTTTTTAGGTGGCCTCTTTTCCATTTGATGACCACAACTGTCCTCCACTTGGCTTAATAAAGGCTTTTTGTGAGAGTGCAAGTTTATGGTTAAAGGCAGATCCCCAAAATGTCGTGGTGGTGCACTGTAAAGCTGGTATGGGGCGCACTGGTTTGATGATTTCCAGCCTCATATTTTATTTAAAGGTAATTCTTTCCTGACGATTTCATGGTGGGATAATGCAAAATTACAAACAAACAAAATGAAGGATGACTATAAACACTTGGTCGTCCTTACACTATCGATATAAAGCTCCAGTTTTCCTATATCATTGTTTCTTAGATTTTCAGAAATTTTCTCTCAATAGAAAAGAGGTCATTATTTATACATATATCCAAAAAGTAAAAACTACAAGAGCAAAAGGAATTTGAGAAATTATTTCTAAATTTTTAATATGGAAAAACTATGTTTATATGGTGCATTTATTTGTTTTGCACTTCCACAGATGCATAGTTAAGATTCTATAATTTCATTCTTTTCTCTCAAACATATAATCTTCATTTTTTAGCTGTTTCCAACATCTGAGGAGTGTATTGCCTTCTTTAATAAAAAAAGATGCATAGATGGAAAGGGACTTGTTCTGCCAAGCCAGATTGTAAGTTTCTTGCTGAATGAATTACTGTTCCCTTTACCTTTTGTTTGGGTGTGTATTAATTAGAGTAAGTTTTCTCATATTCAATTATATTTCCGTTTTTTCTCGTAGAGATATGTAGAATATTTTGAGCACATCTTAATGAATCTTCAAGGAGAAGTTCCAGCAGGTCGCAGGTAATGTATTAGTCCTAATTTTACCATGAACAATTTTTTGAAGGTCCCTTTTGTTTTTTTTTTTTTTTTTTGGAGAACATAAAAAAATGCAAAAACTTCATGTATATGCCTGCAGAATGAAAAAAATTCTCTTATACTTTGAAAACATGCAAAACGATTAAATGTAAATATACTTGTCCAATTTGTTTTCAAAAGACAAACTTCTCTCAGTGATAAACAACATCTTGAATTTCTATGGGCCTTTTTGAAGTAATTATTTCTAATGACTGTTTCCTGGACTTTAATTTCAAAAAACCCAAAAGCTATTAATGTTACTTACAAGGCATGAATATGAAATGGGATTATAATACCCTCAGCTTGAAGCAATACTCTATATGAGGACTCCTTTGAGTTCAATAATATCTATGTGCATGCTCATGCACAAACAGATAATTATTTTTCTGTTGTACCAAAATGCAAGCTAATGGGGAGATGCATCCATCTTGGTGTAGCATGTATTAGTGGGTTTAGGGTTTTGTGACAAAAAGCAGAAAGAGCAAAAGTGAGAAAGCTTTAGGAAAAGGAAGCTTCACTGAATATTACTAGAACTTGACCTTGCACCGTTGATAACCATTAACCGGAGTTCCTTACTAAAATCTCTTTGTAATTATGACTTGACAATAACACAGATCTATTTAACTATATCATAAAACTCCAGAAACTATTGGACATACTGACCATCTGAAAAAAATAGACTTGACCAATTTATAATAGAAGGGTGCATCACTTGTTCTGTTGGAGCGAGGGAGGGTTGTGGGGACTCATGGACCTACACAAACTCTCTTAGTATTTCTTAATTATACTTTTCTAGGATTGTTTATCATATTATCTTTTTTGGCAGTGATTCCATGTGCAATTTTGTTCCTTCTAGGGGTTATATGTGATGTTATCCCCCTTTTCTGCAACTCTCTCCAGTAAATATTCATCAACAGCCTAAAACTTAGCAATATTATGGAATTACCTTTTTGGTACATTTTGGCATTACAGAAAAGCTTTTTCTGAATGCAACAACCATTTCAGGGCAAACTTTCCAAAGATACACAAAGTTGAGGGACTATACTATAGTTTGTCCTTGTTCTTTGGTAATAGAGCACATTGATGACATTATACTGTTGCTACATCTTTTGTTCTCTCTTCAGATGTATGCTCAGGGGATTTCGCCTCCATAACTGCCCTAACTGGATCAGACCTTCTATTACCGTCTCCAACCACAATGGTAAGTTCCGACAACGGTCAAACATTACATGCCAGAACTAGACCACAATGGCCTTTACTTTTGTTGGGATCTTATATGGCAACCTACCATTGCAAGGTTCCTGAATATACCCATATATAGCCCAATTATTCTTGTCCAGATCTTTCTGAATTATTCTTGAATTTGTCAAATTGTCTGAACAATATGATACTTATCTCATAATTACTCATAAATCATAAAATTGACAAAATTTTATTTATATTGTAGTAATTCAATATTTTGATATATGATTTGCATTATAGAAGAAACTATTTCCAATTCATACTTGAATCATGAAATTTAGTCCTTGCCTAATTATTCTTAAATCACATACGTATTACTATGGTACCTTTTAGTTTCATGTACTAATGGACAGAAGGTGCTGGTAAAAATGCATGCTGCCACATTATAATGAAAAGCTGTTCCTCCTAATTATGTAAATTTTATTACTGATGCAGGAGTCCTTTTTTCAACAAAGAAGCATACTAGTACGAAAGATTTGAACGTAAGATCCTTTCCAACTTTAATTCTTACTGATACAAGTTATTTATTATGATAATAAGCATATTGTACCAAGATAATTCAATCAAGTGGTGTCCTAAAAATAAAGGAAAGATACTGGCCAGCTGTATTAATTATAATGGTTTCATTTTGTTTTTCTTAATTATCATTTTAATACATTAGCCTGCAGAATTCTGGTTTAAATCACCAAAAAAGGGGATTGTGGTGTTTGGCTTACCTGGTGAGCCAGGTCTAGCTGAGGTGATTGGTGATTTCAAAGTTCACTTCCAGGATCGCCAAGGAGATTTTTACTTGTAAGTATCAACTATTTGCTTTTTCTCTTGACATCATTGAAAAGGAAACAACTGTACTATTTTTGGAAGAACAAAGTCAAAATCCCTGTTATTCTTACTTGCAAAGGACGTATCATTTTTGGTTCTTGGAAGAGGTAGTCATTTAAAAGTAGATGGTTAATAATTTAAATATATCTGTAGAACATTCTCGGGCTACCGTGCCCCTCCCAAAATTTTAGCAAAAACGCACCCTAATTCAAGTTTTTATTCCTTATAGCTAGTTTTTAGGTTTGAGACATTTTGTTGTAATAATTGTAACATACAGTCATTTTGAAAACATTCTGAACAGGAAGATTCAATAATCCTCCTGGAAAGTTATATGTTCCTCATTATGTATTCTGTACTCTCATAATTTAGTTTTATACTTCATCCCAATTTCTCTAACTAATTACTTATGGAGAAAGTATTTGTATTTAGTATGCTGACTTTTCTATGTGCAGTTGGCTGAATACTACGTTGGCAGAAAATAGGAAAATGCTGAACCCAGAAGACCTTGATGGTTTTGACAAGGTACAATATATACTATTATAGAAGATGACTTCCCATTACGTTTTTATTCTTTGCAAACTTCAAATCAAATTTAAAATTGCAGAGAAAATTGCCGTCTCCAGGATTCCAGCTTGAGGTTGTGTTACTAGACTATGATGGTTCTGAGCCATTAAAACCAACTCTTGCAAACATTAAAAAATATTTAACACCAACAGAAGAAGCTGCCTCAAGAGAAACCAAACCAGCTCCTCAGAAAACCGATAAAAGCATTTCAGATCAAGACAAAGATAAGGTCTTTTCAGACAGTGATGGTGAAAGAAATGGATCAAGTAAGAACAAAGAGGTCAAGAATACGAATTTGCCTGATGAGGCACATCAATCCACGATCAGCCAAGCCATGCAAGGTGTTTCTCTGAAGGACCCAGAGACTGATGTGAAGGAAAACAATGGAAGTGGTAACTCCACTTCTGCAAATGATTTCAAGGCAATTGCTGCTGATACATCAGTGTTTTCCTTTGGAGATGATGAAGATTTTGAAATTGAATGATGTGTATGATATCACATAGTAATTGGGTGGTTTGGTAACTTAAGTTGTGTTCCTTGACTTAATTTTCCTTGATTAGATGTAAAATTTTCAGCGATATGTCAGGGCATGTCCAGGAATTTTATCATTGGGTCGGTCCTTTGAACGTGAATTTCAGGATTCATTAGTTGGTAGCTTGTATTGAGTTGTCGCCTAGGTGACGGATGTCTTGAGACCTGGCCTTAATTAAAGAAAAAAAAGGGAGAATAAAATCTACATGAACATACAGCTATTATTATTTTTCGTTGCATATCCAAGTAGTAAATCATCCTAATTGAAGCAATAATTAGCTGCTGGAAAATTGCACATCCGGAGTTCAGTGCAGTAGCAAGTATAATATGAATGAAATTTACTGTACATGGTGCTAGACTACTGACAATGGTACCATCCTCTTACAATAACAGTACTAAGCCTGAACAGTCTTTGTGTTTTTCAGTTAAAAGTTCGCAATAAAATAGAAGACAGAAGAAAGAAGGGAAACCCAAAATGTCCAAGCAAAGGAACAGACAACAATGAGATCCAACCTACAAATCTCTGATTTCATATACGATAGTACCAGACCTGGGTAAACAATAGGACTCAAGTCCTTCGTAGCCAGTCAAAATCAAGCAGGTACACAGTGAAGTGAAATTAATGTGCAGTGGTACATGAGCACTAAATTCCCTTTAAATAATTGTTGACGCTATCATATGTGACCAGAGAGAATAAATGAGCAGACCTACCTAGGTGTGACCCCCTCGCGACCTCTTCCTGTGTTTTCTTCCCCATCGTTTCTGTTAGAAAATGTACTAACACATTGACACATTGGTAGCACGTCTGTTTTCTTATTTATGCACTGAGTCTAACTTTTGATCCGAAAGGAAAAATATTGGTGCTTTCGGAGGCTATCGTCTATATATACTCTGGTGCTTTCATATGTCCAAGGTGAATTAAATGCCAAGCACCTATATGCGCTGAGGATAGCTCTCTGAGGAGTATATCTATATGTGCAGTTTTTGTATACATAGGACAAAACGTTTACATGCTAGCAATTAGTATAAGAGTCCTATATAGATTATTGCAACAAAACAACAATAAAGGTAGCGTAATTGTTTTTTTGAATGCTGAATTTTGAAAATGGTTTTGCCCGTCAAATTATAGCAAAAGAAATGACAGTTTTATATTATTTAAAGGTAAATTAGAGGGAATCCATGAGTAGCATAATTGTTTTCTTAAATACTGAGAAAGTTTAAAAATGGTTTTGTTTGTCCGTTGGATTAATGAAAAAACAAAAATTGACAAATTTATATTGTTTAAAGGTACAATAAGGGAAATCAAATGAGTAGCGCAATTGTTTTTCTTAAATAATGAAAATGTAAAATGATTTTATCCGTTGGATTAATGAAAATAAAATTGACAAATTTATATTGTTTAAAGGTACAATAGATTATATCAGATGAGCAGTCGTATTAATTAGATATGAGCAGGGTTTCAATGCCAACATTTTGGTTGCCCCCAAATGCCAACATTCTACTATTTTGTTACTTCTTAAAAATATGAAATAGCAACGTCAAATCCAAACCGTTCATCTTATTTAATTTAACGACCGATGAGTTTTCATATAAGTTTTGTAAATTTTGTAGTTTATTTGATACTCCATCAAAGGCTAAAATATGAACGTATTAGAATGAATCTATCATAATTAATAAGGTTCGTTTATTTTTCTACCCCTTGATGGAGTATCAAATAAACTCTAAGATTTACAAAACTTATAAGAAAACTCATCAGTCGTTAAATTAAATAAGATGAACGGTTTGAATTTGACGTTGCAATTTTAATTTTTGAAAAAGTAACTGATTAATGGAATGTTGGCATTTGGGGGCAACCAAAATGTTGGCATTGGAACCCTGCTCGTTAGGATTAGATATTACTATTAATTCATCATACTCTCAAATATCTGCATATATGAAGTCTGGAATGATTTTTAAGTGCATTCTCACTTTAAATCTAAAAAAAATAAAAGAGAGAAAAACTAATTTAACCGGTTTCATAACATTTTTTATTCTCATCTCATAGAGTCACAAACAAAACTGAACAAAGATGTATTTGGTCAGCAACTATAATTTGCTTGGATCATATTGAACGTCTATTCAGATGTTGGGATGCAAGATTCAGGTACGAAGTTCAGATGCCTCCACACTTCAGCAAAGCATGGTGTGAAATTATTGCTATTTTGAAATAAATTCTTGTGCTAAGACAAAGGTTATTCTTTTTGTCAGAGGCAAAACATGGGTATACTTCTGACAAGAAAGTTTGAAGCCATTACTGTCAGGATAATCATCATGCCATTTACTTGTGAAAGAGTAAACAAATAGTGAACTAGGAAATATTTAATAGCATGGTCCCTTTAACTTCTACTGTCATGGTTTTACAAAATAAATTAAAAAGGGTAAAATAACATTACAAAGTGTATCAGTAAACAAAAACACGTGAGTTCTGATTCTTTTTGTACTTTCTTTTATGAAATTTTAAGTATAATAAATCCCTTCAACACCCACGCCCAATCTATTTTACTATCGTTAAATCTAGAACAAATAAATCTATGAATAATTACTCCAAAATTCATGTGTTATACTTCCTAAATACAATTTTTCTATGTACTGCTCTAACTTCCCTGAGATTTCACGGCGGCTTATAGTGGGTAAAGACTTAGAAGCCAATCAAGTTAGAGTATTAAATACAAAGACTAAATTTTATTTGCTTAGAAAGTACTTAAGAAAAGCAAAAAGTATACATGACAGAACGTACAACCTACAAAGCAATAAAGAGCGGAGACCAAGTTATTATTATTATTATTATTTCATAAATTGTTACGGATGTTGAGTACACATAGTGTATATATATATGTAAAGCATAATTTAAACAACTTACTAATGTACGTTGGAATAAAAAGGAAAAACATGTGCACTACGTTATCAATACGAAGGCGATTGATGTTAACATGCAATTAATATGGCTAAGAGTGAGATCTACTTAGCTGTAATTTCATTTGGTAAAGAATACTAAAACTACCATTCTTTATCTTAGGCGGGCCTTAATAATTTGAGCATTTATTAAAAGTTGATCATGCACTTGAATTAGATCAACTGTTCCATTGATATTTCTCCAGCACGAGAGCTACTTAATATAGGTTTAATGTGACTCTAAAAGTTCGAGTCTGTGTGAGGCACGTGCCACCCCATAGTATCACTATCTGATGCTCATATTGCTACATCACAATTGTCACAGAATAATTCCTTTCTATCTTTCTGCTGAATTGAACACAAGAGACAAAAAGGACAACAGTGGAAAACTCGGAGCAATTTATGTGAATAAGGTAAGATGTCAGTTGAGAGAAACAAATTGTGCCAGGGAAAAGTTAAACGAAAACGGCAAAGGGCTAATTATCACTATGCCACCTGGTTCATCCTATATAAACACCATTCACATGTCAATGAAAATGTCGTAAGAGTCACAGAAAAAGAAAGCTTCATAACACACACACACACTCACACTGAGAGAAAAAGAGATGGGAAGACCACAGTGTCCATGTTGCGAGAAAATTCGTGTGAAGAAGGGGCCATGGACACCCGAAGAAGACGGTATACTGTTCACTTACATCCAGCAAAATGGGCCTGGGAATTGGAGATCTGTGCCGATAAACACCGGTAAACACATCTATTTATTTGCAACAATATTCCATGGGGTATTCATCTGCTTCCTATATTAATTGCAAAAAAAAAAAAGGAAAAACATTGCGATGCTCTATATATGAAAGAAAAAGACACCAAAAGATCCACTTGGAATTGTTGGTACGATCTGCCATGGCAGGCAGCAAGTACTGTGACAACTGACAAGGATTGATTGAATATTGCTGGTAACTTGTACTAGATAAGCAAAGAAACAAACCACATTCTTCTTTTCTAACCTTTTTGTTTAGTAAAGAAGTGAAGGTGTCTTAACTATCTCATTTGGTTTAGAAATTTGATTGGATGTAGGATTGATGAGGTGCAGTAAAAGTTGTAGACTGAGATGGACTAATTACCTTAGGCCTGGAATTAAACATGGTAACTTCACGCCGCGTGAAGAAGGGATTATTATCCATCTTCAAGCCTTACTGGGCAACAGGCAATTCTCACTTTCTTTTCAATATTTAGATGATAATTACATTATACTGCTCCAAAGCACAGGGGCATGCTTTTGTCTAGTTAATCAATGGATGATTTGCTTGGATGACCGGGGGTCTTTTTTTATGACATTGATAATGCAATATTAGACGACAACTAAAACTTTGCCTTGCATGCATAGCTACTGCTCATTATATTTCTAAATAGGTACAAAACAAGCATATATAAGTTGGCCAAATTTGTGCTCAAATCTACTGTATTGTGTCTAAATGAGGTTTCAACCTAAGGCAAAACATCTTGTTGCAATTATGAATAACATGTACAAAAGTTGAATAGGTGCATCTTTGAAGTTTTTAAGCAACAAGTAAGAAAGAGTGTCTCGTGATAATTTGCATGCACCAAAACTAGCTTGTGATTTTAATTGAAATCGATTACATAGTTTAGGTTTTTATCAATCAACATTTGTCGGTATATCAGAACATTTTATTTCCCCCTGGAAATTAAGTATTTCTTGTTTTCATTTTAATTTTTGTTCGTGTAGGTGGGCAGCAATAGCATCTTATCTTCCCCAGAGAACAGATAATGACATAAAGAACTACTGGAACACTCACTTAAAGAAAAAAATAAAAAAGCAGCAAACAACAAGTAGCGGCAAAATAACCACAAGCTGTTCCAGCACTACTCAGAATGAATTTATCAGCGCAGATTTATGTGCAACCCCTTCTCCTATGGAAGTTAGTTCTAGCTCATATTCTTCAGCTTCAAACTATGCCTCAAGCGCAGAAAACATTTCAAAATTACTAGATGGGTGGATGAGATCCTATTCTAACGATAAGCAATTGGAGGATAGGAATGATAGCGGTGTAAACTTGGAACAGTTTGAAGGAATTGAGGTGAAAGTTGATCCGGTGTTGCATGATGAATTTGAGTCATTGCTTGATAAATGGTTACTTGATGAAGCGCTAGGAGGCCAAAATGAAATATAATCGTTCTTATATACTGTATTTTTCTGTCAACAAGCAAAATACTTTATAGTTTCCTAATTTTGTAATGTGAATTCATTAATTTCTTCTCGTAATAATATGTTTAAGCTAATATAGGTATCTGCCCCAATTATATTTTCAATGAATTTTGTTGAAATATTTCAATTTCTAATATGAAAATTAATTGATCTTGCTTTACTTTGTGTCAATGTTCCCTGGAAGTTTGTGTACTAATTGTTTTCCTAAAACATTTCAAATAAACAGGAAAAAAAAGCACAGGATCACTTTAGCTGTAGTTTTGAACAACACTGTTACTAAAGATAGGTCATTAAAATATTGAAAAAGGCTGAATTTGATGTAACTTTAAGTAACACTACCAGAAATTTACTGTTGCTGTCAGGTCTTAATTATGTTGTTTATAGTAAAATTAGTCTTTGGATTTACATGAGAAAGAAAGCCTCATAAATAAATGAACAAGAGAAGGGTACATTCTGAGGTTTCAGCTGCCTTCCAGCATTTGACCAGGAACTAATTACTGTTTGTCGGCGGTGACTGCTGACTAGTGATCAGCCCCAGGATATGGTAACAGTGGGAAAAAAAAAAAGGAGATGTCAACTATGCAAATTAAAAGTTGATGGGACCATTTAGTAACACCAGCCTGGGAATTATTGGAAGAAATAATCTTACGCTGCTGTCTTTCCTTCTTGCACATGCACATGTTACATGTTGAACTTGCAATGAGAAAAATGCACTTTACCATTCCATGCGTCCTCTGTGATTTTTTTTTTATTCCGTTATGGAATCACTGAAGAAACTCACAAAGGATGGTCTAATCATCACGTAATGACATGGTTACCAAAATAACAATAAAATAAAGCTGGTACCGAAACAAAGGAAGCTTCAGTGTTTTCATTGCTTATTTATTTACTCTTTCCTTTTTTTTTTAGCGATAGAAGGCTTACAAATTTGCAGACCATCATAATCGTATTTTTGGTCCACTACAATTTGAACCCAATATTTAAAAAAAAAAAATAGTCTCGTAGAATATCACTTGAGATATTAGTTTAGTTAAATTGCTTGTCATGTACTGCAACCTGGTTGTTTTACAAATGAAAATATCAGTTCATCAATATCTATTCTAAACACATGATGTAAACGTGACAGTTGAGATTTACGCCCTTAAACTTGGATGATTCAGGCAGCATAAAGTCCGCAAAATTAATGATCAAGATAATAGGATCAACTTTGCATTCCAATTGAAGAAAGGTAGTAAAACAAACTTCATGACGCTTGGATGATTTGAATTTCACAAAAGATAAAATTGCATTGAAAACTCTAAGAAAACAAAATGAACTGAACATCTGAAATATTAAAAAGCTGGAGTGTATTAGTGTGGGCTTGAGTGTCACTTTGTGCGGAGTTAATTAACTTGGATAAGGAAGTCAATTTTTTTATGTGTAATTTCTATGTGCAACTCAGAAATAGTATACCACAAAATAGGCTGTTATAAGCACTAACCTGTGCTCATGAGCTGGTGATGAAATCGACTAGCATGCAAAATTGAGGTCAGGAAAAGGCCACACTTCTCATTGTCCCAAGTCTCATGCAACTTAATCATCTACAGATTTTGATAGTGATAGCACATGGTCCTCCCTTTAGTACAAGAAAAAACTAAACGAAGAATTAGCTACCGTTCGAAAAGGGAAAAAACAATCTAAAAAGATGTAGGAACGGGGGAAAAAATTAAAGAAAGAAAGGACAACCTTTCTCCATCGTCCTTTAGGGGAGGGGGAAAAAAAAACTACAGACAGATTGATAGACTTGAGGACTCGACACATTGCCTCATCTATTCAAATTGAATCCTGATTGAACGCTTTTAATGATTTTATGTTGACGTCAATGCTTTCAGTAATTGATTTTTAAAAAGAGAGTGACTGTGGCATAAATCAACTATTACCTTCATAAATACGTATTTATTATCCGCTTGTGTTATAATCTATGTTATCATATATATTGTTCTTGAGGTCTTGAGGAGGGTTCATAGTCCCTCAAATACCACTTCTTTTTTTATTAATATTTTAAAATTTAAGAAATTAATTTTCAAATCCAAACAATTGATCTTGTTCAATTTTACAAGCGATGCATTTCTATATAATTTTTATCAGTTTTGAAGTTTATTTAATATTTGATCAAGAGGGCAAAAAAAAATGAACGAATGTTGTTAATTATAACAGATTAATTTTAATACGTTTATGTATTAGCCTCTTGATCGAATATCAAATAAACTTCAAAATTTATAAAATTACATAGAAATGCATCGTTCGTAAAAATGAACAAGATCAACGGTTTGGATTTCAAAATTGAATTTTAAAATTTTGAAATATTAATGCAAAAAAAAATTGTGGCATTTATGGCACCAAAAACTTGTGGCACTAGAACCCTACTCATTTTTCTTTTTACAATTTTAAACTAGGATAAGAATTTATAAGTAGTTATTAGCGGTAACTTTTGTTCTGATTTTTTTAGGGAAGACTTGGCGTGATATTTGACGATGGGTGAACCATGTGCAAATTCATTATACAAATTTAATGTGTCAAACAAATAAATTATGTATAAATTCATTTTTTTTTATGAAGGCTAAAGAGTGAAGCATGTGCAATGTTTTCGTCACAAATGTAAACCACGTACATAAACAAACTTATGCACGAATTTAAACATGCTAGAAAATGATACAATGTATAAGCACAAATTTTTATGGGATAGAAATATAAATGATAAATCACGAACAAAACTAACAGATTGTACAAAATGTGAACTACGCACAAAAAAAAAGTAGTTTGTAATTTGCACACTTTTACGCAACAAAATTCAGGTGCACACTGCATCCTTGCCGATGGCTGGTCAAAATCTGGACGATTTTGCCGCACACCCTTTTCTCTATAATGGATATTACATGTCCCTCCCATCAAAGGGTCGTTTGGATGGTACAGGAATAAGGAGGGAATAAGAATTTAAAAAAATATGTATTAGAAAGAGTATAATTTTGGAAAGAATGAAAAAAAGCTATTCCGGAAAGAAAAAATATTATTTGGATGATAAGTTAGAAATAAACAAATAAATATTATTTTAAGTAAATTATTAAAAATAATTATTTTAATATTAAATAAAGTACTAATTAAGGAGCACACAAAATTTTATTTAGCTATTAGTATTTAGCTAATTTTGTTGAAAATATGTATATATAATTGTTGAAAGAAATTATTCCTAAGATAAAGCTATTTTTCTTCTTATTCCTAACTTTTTGGATGCCTAGGAAGAAGATATTCTTAAAGAAGCTATTTTTTCTTATTCCCAAACAATCCAAACGAGCCCTTTAGAGAACATTTCTATAAACTCATAAGAATACCAACAGAAGATCACATTTTTATAGGCTCTCTAACAGTATTCCGTAAGGTCATATAAAATACAATGATTACATTACTCTATTACATCATCAGGTAAATCGTCAGTGGAATATTACAGCAAAGTACCAACAATAAAAACCTATCCAGTTGTCATAACTTTTTCATCTTGAAAATGATTTCTAAAAATTTAATAAATGGCCTCACCAGTCACCACTCTTTTGTAATCAATGTACGCACAAGTTTCCCCTTCCAGTTTCTTTCTCACCAGAAAAACCGACCCATCCCTATTTAATGCCCCTTAAATAGCACAAGTGGGTCCCACAACACAGCACACTCATCAAGAGACTTTGATTGAGTACCCAATTTTGTTTTCAGAACAACGGCATTTAAGAAAATCAAATGGCATATTTACCCTAATCTAACCCAAGAAAACCAAAAAGAAAGAAACAAATGAGAAACAACCAGATGACTTGATACCAGCAATGAAATTAAATATGCCATTTAATTTTCTTGGATATTCCAAAAAAAAAACAATGAAATTAAATAACAGAAGGTGCTGGACATGTCAAAACTGGGAAATAACTTTGCAAAACTGGAATTGGTTGTTGGGTATGTAACTACCTTGTGGGTATTTGTTTAACTTCCTCATATAAGGGGTGAAAAAGGAGTGTAGGGATATCTCTCTCTCCAAAGCTAGGGAAAATTACCTGCAATTTTTTATTTTTTTCCTAAAAGTTAGATGAGGAATCCACAGTATTCAAGGGCTTGTATGGTAATAATTCCACTAAACTGCCCATCCCCCCAAGACCTCACCAGATAAAAAAAATAATAAATAAATAAGGACAAAAAAAAGGAAAAGTATAGAAAAATCCATTCCAGAAAAGGATTGAACAGTGTCTATAATGAACGTTTAAAAGGGATTTAAACATATATGATATATCCAGTGGCGAAGCCAGGATTGAAGAATGACAGAGGCCAAAATCTGACTAAATAAAATTGAAAACCAAGAGAATTACAAGTTTTAAGTATTAGTTACCCAAAATAATACAAGCAACCACTAATCTTTCTTAACCAAAGCATCATTGAGCATAATATTTTGAGCCTAGAGGAGGCCCATGAAACTTAACTATATAAATTTAACTTAATAAATTAACATATGATTGTAAACTTTTCTAATTATTAGGGGGGGCTGGCCCTTGCCGGTCCCCCTCTGTCTCCGCCACTGGATATATCATATATGCTACCTAATAGTCCAAACTGCTAATCTTTTTCACTTGAATGGATAATGCTCAAGTCCCAAATCCATATAAATCAATAGT
Source organism: Rhynchospora pubera (assembly GCA_028095005.1). NCBI lineage: Eukaryota > Viridiplantae > Streptophyta > Magnoliopsida > Poales > Cyperaceae > Rhynchospora > Rhynchospora pubera. Next base: position 204,592,924 of record CM051462.1, on the reverse strand, counting down.
TTGAATTTGCTGGGTACTACCTCAAAATACTTGATTTGAACTCTGTTGTTTATTGACAGAATCTGGTAAATATCTTATTAAGTTTGAATATACAAGTAAAATATATTAAATGACTATTTGACTGGCTGTGCATTATTTTTTCTCCTTTACAAGCAAACTTTAAATTCTCTTTAATCTTTTGGTGTTTAAATAGGGCTTTGTTCACAAGACTTTGTGTCATGACATTCTTAATAGAAACATTTTTAAGGGGCACGTGCGTGTAACCTTAAAATTTGACATGACATACATGTATAAGACAGTACAAAAGGGCTTATATGCAAGACCCTGAAAAGGAATAGTCAATAGCCACATCATATTAGAAATGGAATAGATAACAAGTATAATACCACAATAAGCTTCCCAGCATTTTCAGGCCTTCTGGCCACATGAGTAGCTGCAACTGCAGCAGCACCTGATGATATACCAACCTAAACATATTCAAAAGTTAGCAGAAATTCAGATTATGGGTCCATGTAACCAGACAGTAACTCCAAATACAAATCTTTACTGTCCCATTTCATTATCTAGAATGTATGAATGTAACTGACCAAAGGCAATGCGCTCAAGTCAACATGATTTTCATGCAAAGAAGGTGGTAACATCAAAGAGTCAAACACATAAACCCTATTCATACCAACTAATCAGGTACGCAGCCAATATGGATTAAAATTAGGGAAAATCAGTCATGTATCCCATCATTCTGTAATTGGTTATTTACCCCTCTAATCACAGTTACTACGGATATTTCCCCTTTTGATTATTTTCAATAATTTCTTTAATTCTAAATATTGAATATTAGGACAAAACTGCCCTTAAGTACTCCTCTGACTCTAACGAAGTGACGATCGATATCCCACCTAATTTTAGCATATAGCATATAATAGATGTATTGGAAATACAACTATAATGTGGAAAGAAATTAAGAACAAAGATTGCTAGAATCCTAAGAATTGCTACTCTGATCTCCAAACTTGATTATTCTTAGTCATATTTCGAACATGTTAGCGAGAAAGAACAGACAGAGAGTTGGAGACATAACTTTATTATTCAGTTTTTAATAAAACAGTGATTTTTTTAAAAATTTGAATCGAGTACCACGAAACTTGACATGTTTGCTCCAACAATTTAGGCTCAGTCTTAAATTTGTTTCATGGTCCTTTGTCTTGTGATATAAACCTCATCCAATGGAGTACGTTAAAATAGCTTATTACATTCTATAGAACTGAAAGTTGAACAATTTAAAGTACTTATTTGGAGAAACATTAATTGATAAAGAAAACCTCTCAAGACTCTTGGTACCGGTGGTATCATTGGTACTATTTTTTGCCAATGGTTGTCTCAGGACTTCATTTTCTTTTTTACCTATCAATATTTTTCCTCAATCCTGATTGTGATAACAGCTTTTAAATTTTTGTCTTGGATAAATTCATTTCCATATTTTTCTCATATGGATTGGTAAAGGAACAAAGGAGAATGGTCAGAGGAAAGATAAATAAAAAAATATGTATGACCTATGACATATGCCTGGAGGGTAGTTACGTCCTAAATAATTTTAAGAATTAATAATTCGTAAAAATAACTGGGCAAATAACTATGATTAGAGGGGTAAATAACCAATTATAAAGATTAGAGGGGTTAATACCCAATAGAGAATATTTGAGGGGTATATGACTGATTTTTCCTTAAAATTATACATACAAGTTAACAAACAGGTAAATTAACTCACCAACAATCCTTCCTTGCTTGCCAGTGTCCTTGTCATTTCCAAAGCTTCAGTTGTGCTTACCTATCCAGAAACATGTTATGAGTAAATTAGTAAACAAACAAAGGAACAAACAACCAATAGGATGCTGCATTAAGCAACAATGGTGGTTGGAGTTATCCTAACCAGATTTATGATTTACTTGACAGCTAAATGGTTTCTTTCAGTACACATATAAAAAGGTTACATAGTTATTCACGCTCACCTTCACAACCTCATCCAGCAATTTGACATCCAATATGCTGGGTACATAAGCTGTGCAATACCAAGACAATTATCATAAGTCAGTACCATATATCAACCAGTATAGGGAACGTCTGTTGATTATTTTTCACAATCGAAGGTATAATGGGCAGTAGAATGGCCTTCAGAAACATACAATTAGTTACCTGGATTTGAACCAGATATTGCAGTGGCTTCAGCTGGTTCTACTCCAATAACCTATTAATAAATGAGTGAATTAATAGAACAAAATCTCACCAGTAATTCCCTTAGAAATATTTACATTAGTGACTTGCTATATGTTTTGTTTGCCATAACCATGGACATGACACTTATTGCAGAGGTCCAATTATCATTAACCATGCAAATATCTATATTGGTATTAGTAGTTTAGTACTATATTTTGGTACTAGTCAATTTATTACTGTAGTATTCTCGATATCAGCTGTTTGAAATGAAAGCATTTTAGTAAGGAAGGCACTGTGCTCTCACAGTGTGTCAAAATATCATGAATTGCCCGAAAAAATGAGAAATAAATTTAAACCCCTGAAAACATGGGAAGTTGGGAACAATCCCCATGTCCCTAACATTTACTTGTTTTCTTTCAAAATAATGAACTATTACTGCATCTAGCCTTTATTGTAGAAAAAAAAAATGCTGACAAAGGAGTGGCCCACTTTCGAATCGTGAATCGTACAATTCCAACTTCTATGGGAGTGGGTATATTTTCAGGCAACTCAGAAAGATTAAATGTACAGGTACATCTTTCTGTCATGTACCATCATGCAAGATATATCTCATTTTGCTTCAGCAACTGCACGAATTTGAGATTTTTAAGGTGTGTACGTGGAATTAACTCTTTAGTTAATTTTCCTGCAATATAAACAAGCAATTGATCAACATTAATCAAAAAGACGAGCAAAAGGTACAAACCCTTATATTATCATTCATGCTCTTCAAATATCCTCCGGTACCAGTTATGGTTCCACCTGTACCAATGCTCGCAACTAACATGTCAACACAGCCCTTTGTATCATCCCATATTTCCGGGCCTGTGGTTTGAAAGTGTATCTGTATATTACCGAAATTGTCGTTTTAATTAACTATTATAAAAGGGAAGGATATATTGACAATTATATTCATTTGACAACCACGACAACCAACGAGAAGGTTATCAAAATTAAAATGGTAAAATTGCATATATGCTCTCTATAATATAGATAGCTTGTGGCCAAAAATAAAAAGGGAAAATTGTTTGGCTGCCAATCAAGTGCCAATAAATCCCTCAATGCACGACCAATTGGTTTTCAAATAGCACCAAAATTAATACAAAACCAATCTTAGCCATCAAGAAGGTATCTGCAATTTTACCTTTTAGTTTTGACAATTGTTTGGTCGGTTGTCAAATAAACTTGTAGTCCATATAATTTATCCCCTTAAAAGAAGACTTCTCTCTCTGAGATACAAATGCCCCTTAAGAACACAACACTCCATGCAATAGCCCCAGAAATTATGATCATAATCCTTAAATGTTTGTGTGCACAGATATTCACAAGATTAACTGCATTTCAAATTGTCAAGTTAATTTTCTCTTATTTTTCAGCATTGTGAGTCTAGTCTATGTCTAAAACCCAATTCCCAGAACAATTGCAAGCTACAAGAGAAAGAAATAATAATGTAATAAACAAGTTTAACATTAGGTTCATACTGGAAAAAAAAAAATCAGATTTTTTCTTCCTGGCATACCTTTATAATGAAATTCTTTTTTTCTTATGGTAACCTCATTTCTGCATATATGATCTAATCAGCTACACCAGACATTAATTATTGAAATTGCAAGGCTCAACTATCTCAAGGTAATACCTTAGTGTTAGAAGGATTATCAAACTGGTCAAACATGTATGCATTTGGGGTGCGTGTGACAATCTCCCTTGCTTTCTCAACAGCCCCTTGCAAACCCTTTGCCGAATCAGTCAATACTATATCAGCCCCATATGCACGCAAAAGAATACGTCTCTCCACGTCAATACAAGCCGGCATGGTGACTATTAGTTTGTAGCCTCTGGCAGCAGCAACAAAGGCTATGCCCACTCCTGTGTTGCCAGTTGTGGGCTCCACTAGTATTGTCTATATGAAAAGAGATATATTTTACAAGGATAAATGTCATATAAAAGCTACTTCACAATTTTTATATTAGATCATTCAAAGTTGAGACCTATCATTTACATCAGGAATGCAATGTTACGTCGACAGGAAATTCACATTTTTCCAAACAAAAATAATTTACCTCTTGCAGCATAATAACTCCAATTTTGAAGAGGAACCATTTGAAGAAATTAGAGGACTAGAACAGAGAAGTTACCCAGCTTTCTACACCAGATGCAGATACTTACACAGGCAAACATGAAAATGTTGCCACCTGTTTCTATTATTGGTTTACTAACTTGCTTTGTTCCCCTACACATACATCATGCCTAGTGAAGATGTTAGAATGGGAACAGTACCCAGTATAATATATACATACATATATATATGTTTGCATATACTGGTATTGTTCTTAGTACTATTGGTAATTGTTCAGATACTTGGTCATGGTCCTGGGCACTGTGCAGCTTGACTGTCTTACTGGTATACTTGCAGTTGGCTTTTATTTTATTAGTTTCTCTCATATTTATAATTTTATTATTCTTTTTTGTCACTTTTATGGATATCATAATGAGTTAATGACTGATTGACTACTGCCATAGCAATACAATAGTTTATTGTTATTTGTTAAAAAATGAACCAACCTTATTAGGTGAAATAAGGCCTTTTTCTTCAGCATCATTTATCATGCTATATCCAATCCTTCAAAATATGAAATAAACATGGAATCAAAAACGCTAAAATGAGAGAAACTTCAGGAATTTTAACAATTCCAAGGTATACCTATCTTTAACACTACGGCAAGGCTCCATGGACTCGAGTTTGGCTGCGACACTAGCAACGCAACCTTCTACGACTTTGTTGAGATATACCATCGGCGTATTACCAATCAACTGATCCAAAAGTAAATGCATTGTTAGTTCTTCTCAGACAAATTCAAATTCCACTCTCTCTAGGGCACAACGCAAATTCTCAAAAACAGAAACAAAATGTGAGGAAACAAAATCAACCTGGGTGACGTCATCAGCTATATTGACCGCCTGAACCTCTTCAATTCCTTCCAAAGAGGCAGCCCTTCTTGCGATGGAGATGCTTCTATTTCGCGAGACGGGATAGTTAGTGGCGACATGCACAAAGGACGGAGCGAGTGAGAGAGGGAAGCGAGTCGGATTCGAGTGGTGAAGGAAGGAGGGAGAGGAAAGAAGAGGAGGCGAGCGAATCGCCATGCTACAGCCTACAAGGTTTTAGTGTGGGTTTAAGATAAAGCAAGCTAAGTGGGAAACTGAGGATAAGAGGGACGTATGGATCGGGTTTGGGTCGGATACAACACCGCCGCGCAGCCAGTCTTTGGGCCCAAATTTCTGGTTATTACCTAAGTTGTAGTTGTAATTTCTTGCTTATTAGTTATTAAAAATAGATAAATAAATAAATAAATGAAAATTAAAAATAAATAAATAAATAATAAAAATAAAATAAATAAGGCTTAGTTGTTGTTGTATTATTAGTTATTACCAATTTACCATGTTGCAACGAGTCTTTAGCGTATCACTGCCTCACTGGAAAAATTTCACCTGGCTTTTGTCCTCGAGGACCCCACTAGTATTTATTTTATTCTTTTTTAAATTCTCAAGTACAAGCTTGTAATTGTAGGCATGATTTCATTGTTTGTTTAGTCCTTATTCGGTTTATTACGGATTATGGTAACTAACATTGTTTTTGTCAGAAAAAGATGCAATTTCAGTTTTTTTCTTTTATTTAGGTTCGGATAAAAGTTAGATACTTCTACATTTTTTATGGATTTATTTGTTGGGACTCTTATTTGTTTTAGGCTTTTCAAAATCAAGTTTTTTTTTAAATTCTATTAAATCGGATTGTAGTGAAGTAAACATATAATTTTTAGATCCTCAGATCCTGTGGGGTAGGAAGGAGTGGGAGGTAAACACTGGAAGGCATGGAAGGTACGGTGACGATGAGGAATAGTAAATGGTCCTAAATAATTCCCAATTTAATCGGCCTTCAATAAATATCTACTTTTTATAACGGGTTATACTGGTTCGTTTATTATTATAATTATTATTATTATTATTATTATTTTAAGTTGAAATTACTTGAAACTGGTTTGTCCCAAAATTTTAAAAACGAGAAAACTGATAGGATCATGTAAATCGTCTCTTTTTCTCACATCTTTTTATTTGGAACAATTTGGATGAATTGAAACTAGTTGATCGGATCTAATTGTTTGGTGAAATAGTTAATGTCCATTTTAGTTCAGCCGCATTTTAATTTTATATAGATATAAAGGATGGAAAATCGAATGACTGTGAAAAACGTGCAACTGTTAAGCGACCAACTTGACGCATGGAATCAACTCTGTCAATTAGTAGAATTAAATTTTGACAACAATACATTAATAGTTTAATACCATTGTACCCAACAACTTATTCGACAGAGCTCGACGAACTATGCATCTGACAAACATATTCATCAAAGAAGAATAAAGTTGCATGATCAATTTTAGATCGAAGATAAGAAAATTTTTTCAAGTATATCAGCCGCTGGGCTCACAATAGTTTTTCTTTCTTTCCCCTTCAATCAAATAACCATTGTTTTCCAATTGCTCAATAATGACTAGAAAAATACTCAAAAAGACATTCTACCAATGCCATCGCAAACAGTATTATGAGTACATAATTTAACCTCAGAATGGTAAAATTAAAACTGGAACTGCATCTCCTTTGTGTAACCAAGGTCGTCTATGTGTGCAGCCATAGCCTTATTCATTGGTGGAGGTCCACATCTCAAAATCTATCAATTAATGCAAGCAAGAAAATAACTCCATCATGTGAACCAACCTTGAATATAGATTCCAATTTGTATTTTGAACTTCACTTGTTTTCACAAACAAAATTTTACCTGAATGTCTGATGCAGGGGGTGGCAATTGATCCTTGATCATATCCTTGGATACAAACCCCACTCCGCCATTCCAAGACTCAGGAGGCTGGATTAAGATAAAAGAATAAACATCACGGAAATATTTCAAAACTAGAAGAAAGGACTTATATTTTAGTTTATAGTAGTGTGGATATTATGATAGCAAGATAAACCAAACATAAAACTACTAAGACAAACTCAACTATTTAGAATCAAATTTTTAAAAATCATTAGGTACCTGATTCAACACGTAGTAAATTTTGAAGCGATCTGGGTAGTTCTGAGCCATTGTGTCGAGCTCATCCTATGTTAAAACTCTCAAAAAATTAGTATTCCACTACAACCAGTGAATTACAACATTTTAGATGAATAAATAAGCAAATGTACCTTAAGAAGAATGTCTTCATAAGTAACATTAGCATAGATCAGATAGACCTTCGTCTTATCCGTTGGATTTTCAAGAATAGCCCTTGCCACCTAAAATAGAATATGGCGCCAATTAATATGAAATAGTTTATGAGAGGAAAATGTGAAACTACTTAGAAATGACTTCAATTGTTAATTCAAAATTGAACTTACTTGAAACATTGGTGTGATTCCTGACCCACCAGCCAACATTCCAAATGCCCTTACTTGTCCTGGCTTGTATGAGAAACGCCCCTAGAAATAGATTTCATTCTTAATTGAGAAGTTTAACATCAATGCAAACATATTTAAATAAAACCATGGCAATAACAATCCAGTAACAGTATCATAATGCATTTTCGCAATAAATTAACGATGGTATCATAGTAGTAAACAACTGGGACAGATGATACGCCATTAAATGAATAAGAATAAAATGATAATAAGAAGCTGGTCCAAAAAATGCAAAAGAAAGTACATTTTTACCTTTGGTCCTTTCACAGACATGTAGTCACCAACCTTCATCTCACGAAAATGATGAGACATTCTTCCTTGCGGATACATCTAATCAGAGAATACACAAGTACTGAGTTATACTAATAAAAAGACGTAACAGTATCATATACATAATATTGAATATTACCTTGATAACCAGTTCAAAGTATCCAATATCAGAATCAAGAGTGGTAGGAGTGTAAGGCTTGATCACTTCATCACCCACGCTGTCTTTTCCTCTATTACGAGAAAGTATCACAAACAAACAAATATATATAACAAAAAAGAAAGAATCAAATTGAGGTAAATTCAGGTTTTGGCCCCTAAACTTCACCCTGAAAGGCAAATTGGTACCTGAAGTTCCAGTCCTTGACTATACAGAAAAAGATTAAACTAAATCATTGTTTAAGATCGAACTATCTTTTTATGAACTTTAGGAACCAAAACATAGTTAAAATTTGAAGAGAGATAAAAGTGCGCAAAACCTGCAGCTGATGTGTTGCCCAATTGGAAGACCTAGAACAGAAGTAGGTGTAGGCAATGCAAACTTGAATTTGGCCACATTATGGCTTAGTTGTTTCTTTTGGACAAGCTTGAATTCCTTGAAATTCTCTGGGTCCAAAGAACCTGACAACATAGAAGTATTAATCCTAGTAACATCACTGATTTATTTACTCAGTTATATAACAGTAATTACAAAAAGATCGCAACACCAGATAATTATATACTACTGAAAGGGATATGATTAAAACAAACATGTACTAAGAGTATATGACAAAATAATCCTTAATTAGTGCATGCATTTAGGTTACTGACAAAAATAATTCATAATTAGTACACACTACACAGTTTAGTTTACTGACAAAAATAACTGGTATTAGTGCGCAGTACAGTTTAGGTTTATGATTAAATCATTGGAGTGCAGTGAAGTAACAATATCAGCATTGGAGCTCTAACCTATTGAAGTTAATTCCAAATGACCTAGTCTAGTCTAGTCTCTAAAGATGTCAAGTGTGAATAAGAAGGCAAACCAATCACTATCATATATTCAATTATACAAATTAAGATCCTCGAGCCGTTTCAACCAATCACTATATTTCTCGACACCATACCAAGAGCAAATCAAATAATCAACAAGGTAGAAATTGCATAGAGCATAAGTCGAGTATTTATCAAATAAAATCAAAATCGAGTGAGAAAAACCTTTCTTCTTGTTGCTGGTGTAGAAGTAGATTCCAGCGGCCACACCAACCGCCGCCACAGCAACGGCGATCGAGATAATCTCGATATGGTTATTGCTTTGCGTTAACTCCATCTCTCTCTCAATCTCTGTATACCTCTCTATCTCTCTCTCTCTCTTCGTGAGTATTGCTCCAGATATATGGGTTTGGTGAGGAGAGGAGAGGGATTTGTAGATGGGTAGGTGCGCTTAACGGAGTTGAGAAGAGAAGTTGGGGTGGAAGGTAGACTGGACAGACAAGTGGATGGTATTTTCACTGTGAAATTTTACGGAAGTGTACGCCATATGACGTGGATTGTGCTTTGCTGAAAACTTTTGCATTGGATTGGATAGATATTCTTTTCTTTCTCCTTTTATTGGGAAATACATTATACAAACTGCTAATGATGGATACTATTTCTTGTCGGTTATTCTTTTTCTTATGATATTGCATTTAAGACAAATTACGAGCTCATAAATCTTTTTTATTATATGTATTGACTTGTTAGAAATAATTTAATAGAAGACAACGCATTGCATAAGTCTTCACACACAAACCATCCACATTATAATTTCTTAAAAACATTGAGAAATACAAATTCAATAACTATATGCATTATAATTCGTCAAAAAAAAAAAGCACAATTGTGGATTACATTCTTTTAGCAAAAAAATGTTGCAATACAAATTGATCATACCAGAACTTATGTTGTATGACTACATAAGTCATAACAAATTGATTGATGAGCAGTTATATAAAATTTTTTAACTTGATATACTTGGATTACGTTTTACAACAAGTAGGAAAAATGTTATCCCAATAGTACGTCAACTGATGCTCTTTGTCTAAAAACTAAAAAGATCATAGTATTTCAATGTCAAAGAGGAAAAGTGTGGACCAAGCGTGGACATATAAGTTTCTACGTTAAAAAGAAATCATCTAATTTTTTGATCGAGGTGTAAATCTAGATCAAACGAAAATAATTTTGTTTACTCGACTAGACGTTCGTAGTAAAATAAAGGTGTCGATCTCATAGAGACGGTGATGAATACTAATCCTATTTGTTCGCTAAAACTAGACAATAGAAATGTTTCAGAAAAGAATTGTTGCTTCAAACTAAATAATTAAAGTAGATATGCGAAATGCAAATGTGAGTATGAAAATAATGCAAAACAATTGAAATATATATTTTTTGGGTTTTTAAAGGTTTAGAATATGATGAGAAAAGTGCCTTAGGTTCGATTTCGCTTAGGTTTGGTCACATGGTTGCAGAACTTAGCGCTTTCGCGTTTTTGTTCCACTAATCCGGTCCAGATTCCACTGCGTGAATGCTGTAATTTACTCGATTGCTAATCTATACAAGCCAAAGGTCCATCTAGTCATTCCTAAACTCTCTAACCATCTGTTGTCGCCTATTGGGTATGGTATTTGGTATCGAATCTAGTGCTAACCCTCATCGAATGAATTGTACCTCAACTTATATTTGTTGGTAGACCTATTCGAGTTTACTTGTTGATTTTCTACAAGGTATCTAATCTAAATTGTCGTTTAGTTAGAAGTTTTCACTTTTGTTTAATCGCTGGTTGACTTTCGCCTTTTAACCTACCTTGAATACTTGTGTAAGTTTTGTTTATTAGATTATGTCGAAGTCCGAACCTATGCGACCGTACATAGGCTAAGCAACACAAATAACAAACAATCCAAAACACAAAGCAAACAATGATAAACTCCAACAAGTAAGTAGCTTCATCCATCAATAAAACGAGTAAATCAAGCAAACCAAGTCCTAAGCTACATCTACCCCTAAAGCAACAAAAAAATCTAGCCTAACATACTAATAAAATCCATGTAAATAATAGTAGATAAATGAGAACAAATCAAATAAAAGAGAAAGATCATGTGATACAACCAATAACCGAATTCTCCAAGTTGATTACTACCGCTGTCGGGCTAGAAAACACTTTAGAACCTTCGGAATTCGTTGTCACAGCAAAAATAGCCTCCAATTTCGTGCTCCCTCCTGCTCTAGTCGCCAAAGAGGAGAAAATCACATCTCTAAGCAAAAACCAGATATGGACCTAAGGAAAGAGAAAATTTGGAGAAGAATGTAAGATAGCTCCTTTCCAAAGATGTAGCACGCCTTAATACCTCCCATCCTGGCTCCTGGATAGCTCTGCAACGTTTCCCCCACCATAAATGTCGAAATCAGAGCCTTTCCATAAAGGAAAACGTATCCAGATCACAACCACAAAACTTCCCTGTTTAGCAATCCGGACCGGATAGGATGCAATCTGGACCGAATTAAGACCACTGGATTGAGGCTGCATAGGAATCTGGACCGGATTGTAGAGGATGGATGTGATAAGGCTATGGATCACGTGGCATCGTGCATGGCTGCTACTTCGAGTCGAGTCGGGGCTTAATCTAGGCTAGGAATGAGTCGTCTAGGCATCGAATTTGTCGTTTCCTTACCGTTTTCTAAGAGTTCCTGTAAAGATAAAACAAAATACGACGGCAGTGCTAAATCTAACAAACAAACAAAAGAACAAGATAAAATCACGATTTTAGTCATAATTTTGACGTAAAGTCTAGTCAAAATATAGATATAAATATGAGATATCATTTTTAAATGGTCATGCTGAAGTTTACGCCAAAATTAAGTGTTTTTAACGTGACTAAATAGTCACACTTATGTTTTTAACGTGATAGTAAGTGTTTTCAGTATTTTTAGCATAAACTATTATGCACACGAAAAGTGTGATCATATACAAATTTATTTAACATAGAAAAATGTGAACCAAGTATAATACTTTATATGACTTTTGTTGCGATAGAAACGCGAGCTATATACAAAATGCATGAAAACTACAGTTGAAATACATATAAATCTAAATTTCAATAATTTCGGCAGACTGGCACATTTTCATTAAAGAGTGCCTGATTTGTTTAATCTGAACGCCTCTTATAAAAAAAGACGTTACAGACTCTTTGGTATCAATCTGAGAGTAATCTGAAAAGACAGAAAGAGAGTCACGAGAAAGAGGGAAAATTCCACCATCTTGATTTTGTGCATCTAATACAAAATCAAGCACTCGAGAGGGGTGTTTCGGTCACGACGGTTATCCTCGTGATTGTGCAGCGAGTCCAAGGCATTTGTATTGTGGATACAGAGATAGACTCGTGTTCCACGTGGTCTATTCTCACTGGCGTGTGAAGACGAGAGGCAAGCAGTCCAACATGACGTGAAAGAGGTCACCGTCGATCCAAGACTTCTACATAACAATATATCTAACTTTGTACTTAGATATATTTCGTCCAAACTCTAACAATAAATATAAACATAAAAAATTAAAATTTTTAACAACAGCTGATTGGAGAATATGAAACTAGTAAGATAAAGAGGTTCGGGCCTACTTGATTCAACAAAACTATTCCACGTCAGCGAGGAATTACATAGTTATGGTAGAAATCGGAAGTTGGAATAACATTGCAAGGCATATAAGGCAGATCTGCTCCTAGAACTGGTTTATGAGTTATGGCACTGCAGCCAAGAAAGCGGGTTCGGTGCTCTCACTCAGTGGTCGATTAGACGCCCCTTCACTTGGTAATGCAAGCTGTGATCTGGGTCTATTTGAAAAACTATCGAATTGACGGAGGAAATAACAATACCTGACAAGACATGGTGCACGAATAAGTCACTCATGTGGGTCCTGTAATCAGATATAGCCAGTAGCCGCGGCATATATTATGTTTATGATCGAGGTCCATGTAAACATAACAGTTGCAATCGGGAGTAGATATCGTCTGACCTGACCTACTGCCGGTTTTCCTCATGAACTCCTCTCGAGTTGATCCGCCGGTCTCAACGGTCCATTTTGGTTTTTCAGTCCAAGATTGCTCGAACCTGAAAAAGTGAAATCCTCTCATCTTTGACGGCTATTGCGTATTGTTATAGGGTTGAATTGGACTTTACGATCTTCACTGGACGGTTCAGATCTGTATAGAAATGTCCCTTACAAGTGAGAGTAATGGAGAGGATCTGTACATAGCGTGGGGCGTGGGTTACGGGGTGGAAATGGAATCTGGTATCCGGAACAGGATGGGAACAGTGGACTGAGAAAGAGTCTGTGGGCAGAAAAGTGGACTTTATTTATTGTTTTTCTTTTACTTGTCAGTCACTTGTCAGACGTGTCATTTAAAATATCGAACTTTTTGGACTGGACCGTAAGATCGATTCCGCATCTCTACAATTTGACGTCATTCACATGGACTTCTTGTGAAATGTGAAGCTCACCTCGGTATAGAATATATATATTTTTTTTTCGAGTTCGAAGCTCAATATAGTTAGGATAAGCAGCGATATAATATGGACTTGTTAGAAATTATTTTGTAAAGCTAAAAGAAAGATTATAAATAAATAGTTGTATTCAACAAATTTTAACCACGAATAAACTTTTTTAAAAATGTTCAGACGTGTCCGATTGTAATAAACACGATTAACTATGCGAAATTAATGCAGATGAATCCAAAAGAGATATATACAATATACTTCAAAACTTATATATGACATTATGGATATGCTTTATATCAAATCCGGCCTTATAAGGATCATTCTCGATTCTTATCATTTTTATCATCCTCAAAATGAGTTTTGCATTTTTAGAAAATACGTTTTCATTTTTAGAAAACACGTTTTTCATTTTTAGAAAACGCGTAATTAACTTAATTCCATTTTTGGAAATTAATTAAATCCCGTCATCCTCATCCATCATTCCCTGGAGTCATCCCCTCTCTCCCTCTTTATTTCGCTAACTTCTCCTCCCTCCCTCTCTGATTCACTACTATCCAGCGCTCATCCATCCCTCTCCTCTATTTTGATATACATAACAGTTATAGTTAATATATAATATTATATATATAAGATTCTAACTAATATAGTAAAATTTTAAGTTAATATATATAAAGTTTCTAGTTAATGCAATAAAAGTTCCGGTTAATACAATAAAAGTTCAAGTTAATATATATAAACGTTCTACTTATATATATAAAAGTTCTAGTTAATATATATAATAGTTCTGTTTAATTTATCAACTATTCCAGTTGTATTTAGTATAGCAACAATTACTCATATATTTAACTGTTCAATTTAACAGTTTTAGTTAATAAAAAACAAAGAGAAAGAGGAAGAAAGATGGGACCAGAGATGGCAAGAAATAGCACTGGATGAGATGGAGATGATGCGGATGATGATAAAGAGGGGATGAGACAATTATTAACGCATTTAGACAGCTATTAACTTGTTTTTAAAAATGCTTTATCCGTGAGGATGATGTGGATGATACATAAGAGAGGATGATTTTAAGCAATTCCGATATCAAATATATTTTTTCCTTTTTTATACGGTGGATCATTTTTTTAGTCCGATTTGAGTCTTAGTTAGTCATAATCATTTTTATATTATTATAATATTAAATAATTAGTTTTTCTTTTCCAGCCCGTTTTATATGAGTGGGTGGTTGGGTGCACTGCTAACTGTTGAAACATATTAAGAAAACTCAAATTTTTCGTTTATTAATTTTGTTTAGCGTTATTTATTTGGAGGAATTAAATATTTGATTATCATTAAATCCTCTTTGTCCCGTTGCATCAGTCATTAAAATCAACCTATAGCTTTAATGCATTTATCTTCCATTACATATTAATTTTTTATTTGTCTATTAAACCGATTAAAGAAAATTCATTTGCTCCATTTCTAAGAAAGTGGTCATTAATCCATTAAATCGTATTGATGTTGCTTTAATATAGATTATGCAAAAAGCTATTTGCTATTCTATATAAACAGTTCATTTGGAAAATATCGGATATACAAAAATATACAATTTGATCAAAGAGTAATTGAGACGGAAAAATAAAATTGATCAAATTTTTATTCTCCATATTGATATTCCTTAGTAATTTTTAATTTCAATTTAATTTGAATTTTTTTCTATTGATTTTGCTGGATATTGTGGAGAGCTCTCATCAGTAACTTTTCCGGTCGTGTCCTAAGAAGTGACACTTACCCAAATTATCTTAGTTGCAATTCCTCTTGCACGTTGAGACAGAATACGCTTAAAGACAACACCCGGCGTGATTCAGGTAAAATCATAAAGACAAAGTTCACTCTTTAAAATAGAATTTATTCTTTTTCCGTGTCCAACAAGAATTGAACTCGTTATCTCTAGAATAACGACATAATTACCTATGTTGGACTCTCACGTTCATTGGATATTATTCTATGGACCTTCCTCAAGCCTGATGTCATGATCCCAACTAGGCTTTATTTTTTACCGTAACACTCCCTTATTTTGAATACTGAGATTTAATTGCTAGGATCTACATATGATTTTCATTGATTTGGAGAAAGCATATGACAAAGTGCCAAGAAAAGTTATGTGGTGGGCACTACAAAAGAAGAAAATCTCCACGAAGTATGTTACTCTCATTCAAGACATGTATGATGGTGCTGTTACTTGCATCAGGACATGTGATAGCGTGACTAGTGACTTTCCTATTAAAATAGGACTACACAGGAATCAGCTTTGAGCCCGTATATTTTTGCCTTAGTGATGGATAAGATCACGAAGGATATACAGGGAGAGATTCCTTGGTGTATGCTCTTTGCCGACGATGTGGTGTTAGTCGATGAGAGTAGGACGGGGGTCGATAGAAAATTGGAGTTGTGGAGACAAACTCTAGAGTCCAAAGGATTTAGGCTTAGTAGAACTAAGACAGAGTATATGGGGTGTGAGTTCTGTTTAGTGGGATACGACCAGTGGATGGAGATGTATGTCTAGACGGTCAGGTAGTACCTATGAAGGATACCTTTCGATATTTAGGGTCGATGCTGAAGAGCGATGGCGAAATAGATGAAGATGTTAGTCACATGATAAGAGCGGGGTGGGTGAAATGGCGGCATGCATCGGGCGTCCTATGCGATAAGAAAGTCCCGCATAAGCTAAAAGGCAAATTTTACAGGACAGCGATTAGACCTGTGATATTGTATAGCGTAGAATGTCGGGCTACTAAAAGACGACATGTTCAGAAGATGAGTGTAGCTGAGATGCGTATGTTGCGGTGGATCTGCGGTCACACGAGGAAATATCGGATTAAAAATGATGACATAGGGGATATGGTTGGGGTCGCACCGATAGAGAAGAAGCTGACCCAACATCGTTTGAGATGGTTTGGACATATCCAACGCAGACTTCCAGAGGCACCGGTACGTAGCGGAATTGTTAATCATTTCGAGAACACACGAAAGGGGAGAGGGAGACCAAGATTGACATGGGATGAAGCGGTGAAAAGAGACCTTAAAGAATGGAATGTCTCTAAGGAGTTAGTAATTCATGTACCGGAGCCATGACGTAGGAACTTAGGGGTAGGAGCGATGCCATAGGTTTGTAGGTCTCTCTATTAGGTCACGGTCGAGGTCTAGGTTTCTATTATTACTATGATTATTATAGGTATTATTATTAGTATGGCTATTCTTATTTTTAGTATCTTTTTATGTTTTGTTTTTTGTTCTTGGATGTGTTCTCTTATTGGATTTCTTTCTAGCTTACCCCAACTTGTTTGGGACAAAAGACTTAGTTGTTGTTGTTTGTTGTTGGGACTTAATTGCTAAGTTATATATAACGTTCCAGTCATTTGTTCGTTTGCCCGTTTAAATAAATCCCAATTTCTAAGGTCCTTTTTTTTGAGAGAGAATAATTGAATAACTGAATATAAACTATGGATGTGTTTGGATGCACGTTGAATAAAGTTTTTAATAAGAGATTGGAATAAGTACATGATTTCTCTCTCTTCACTCTTATTTATTTTTCTTATTTACTTTTATTCCAATAGAATGGTGATATCAGAATAAGGGATTGAATAAATTCTTATTCGGAATAAGACTTATTCAAAACGTGTTTGGTTTCATCCCGAATAAGTCTTATTCAAAATAAGACTTATTCAACCCCTACTATATAAAAAAAAAACAAAATCAATTGATCAACATGCATAAATCATATATTTTTTCCCTTTTAGATCAATATTCATTTATTTATTCCAACTTGCCTAGCGAAATAGATAGAAAGAGAGTCCTGATTCCTGAACCGAGGTATTTGTGGGCTTGATGGATAACATAAGCTCCAATGCAGCAATGCTCGATGAAGAACAACGAAGTTGTGAGCTTTCAACAACCTCATGTGCTAGAAGTCTATAACCTATGACTATGATGACGATCAGGTCTGCTTTTTAAATTAAATCTTTATCTTTAAAATTATATTTCGTTAATAGTTCGTTAATTAATTGTATGATTTTACTAAAAAAAAATAATTGTATGATGATGATAGGATTAGGATGGAATACGACATTAAAACCAACAGCAAGATAATTTCATGCATTTATTTTGAATATGCACGGTGAGGATCTGCATGCTATCCATTTTCATCACCGACGGCTCCGTTTGGATAGATGCGGGAAGAAGGAAAGAAGGGAAGAAGTGAGAAGAAGTATTGGGTAATGTGTAACTTTGTGAAGAGTTTAGATTGTTTATAATTTTTTTTTGGCCTTCTTCCTTCTTCTTTCTTCCAACCCCATCCAAACAAAGGCGTCATGAACAATCATGAGGTACCAAACCTCACAGCAATTTTATTTTTCCATATTAAAAAATTGTTTTCTAACATTTTAGTGATTTTCAATATTTATTTATTTATTTATTTGTAGACGGAGCAAAATGAAATGAATTAGGGTCCTATGATTGAAAATTTGAAATGAATCCGGGTACAGTTATGTTATGGACCCTGACGCGAATAAGCGAATTCCAAACCAGATTGGTTGGACTTGCAGATCGAAGTATATTTATGAGTGCTTTGGACAATTATTTACTTAAATAAATTAAATTTGTGCAGTTTGTAAGTTGTTTTTATGTAACGAGGAGGTTGTAATGCCAATATTTGTGAATGCCATAAAAAAAATTCATAACTTCATTTTTTTGTTAATTATTCAATAATTAAAAATCAACCGGCGAATCCAATTCATTGATCTTGTTCATTTTGACAACTAATATGTTTCTATATAAATTTTATAAAATTTGAAATTGATTTGATACTTAATCAATGATCAAACTATAAACGTATCTATAGTATAATATAATCCGCGTGATTTTTTTGCGTGAATTTTAAAGCTACATACGCGACACGGCAGCTCCTTTCTCTACGCGACACGGCAGCTCCTTTCTCTACGCGACACGGCAGCTCCTTTCTCTACGCGGCACGGCAGTGACGACACCTCCTTTCTCCCGAATTAATCTGACCACACTCAAATCCTCTCCTCTCCCCTCCTCTCCTCTTAATACATTTTATACCTCAATTCTCTCTAAAGACAAAATAAGTAAGAGCCAGAAGAGGAGAAAAGGAAGAATCTATTGAGCAATTGACAATTTTTCTCTCCTACTTCCGTAACAATCCGATCGGCTGATCTCTTCGATAACCATGGTAGTAGTGGATCGGAGAGTGACTTTATTGCATGGGTGAGGAATGTAAATCCAATAGAGAAGGAGACGAGGGCTTGAAGAGAAAGATGTTGTCTCTCTTTTTCCATCTCGAGCAACATCAATGGCATGGCGGGAAAACCTCTTCAAAAGAGATGTGCTTTTTTCTGTCAAACACCTCTCAGACCTGGTATAATTCCCCTTTCTCTTTTTTTCTCTCCTTTTTATCAATTCTCCATCTCCCTTCTGCAAATTATAATTTCTTTTGTTCGAATTTTAAAGGGATTTTGTTCTCAAGAACTATGCCAATCTGAAACTACGGATCCTAAGTTTTCCATTTTGATCAAGCCTCAGACATGGGCCCAATTTGGTATCAATGTTTCTATTTTAAATATTAGTTGCTCAGGTTTAAATTGAGATTATCAATTAATGTTGATGCTTGCTGATATGAACAAACGAATGATGCTTGAAGCAAAGAAAAATGGGCACTTGCTTCACCTGATTTTTTTTTCAGTACCATTCAAATTGATCTGTACCAAGAGAATTTGGTTTACTGGTAAATAACACCATGATTGGGTGTTATTTTAAGTGCCGATTGGGTGTTACCAAACCTATCTGCAAATAACACCATGATTGGGTGTTACCAAACCTTCATTTCAGTACCATTCAATATGAAGTGTTTGTTATAAAAGTGGATTTAGATGCATAAATCAAGGGGAGCTTTAATGATGTTTTAAATTTGTATTAAATGTGATAAAGAGCTGTATTCCCTTATCACAAATCAAGTGGCATATTAATTTCTCTTATAATTTGCTCGGAAAAATCAAAACTTGCCACAAAATTTGCAATCCCTATTAAATTTATAGTTGTATATATGTCTCTGGCTTCTTCTAAAAAGCTCACCTCTTTAAAAGTTTATCCTATCAAAACGTGTCAATTGTAAGAGACAATATACACAGGTTGGTGTCCAAAATACTTTTTACATTTTATTTTTTTAAGGTTTTGTCAATTAGCATACAAATAACTATTATGTCAATTACATTCTGAATATGATACAAAAAAGAGTCGGTCGGTTTATCCGATGTTTTATTTGCTTATTATTTTCAGCCAGCCTGTCATGACGATGATTATGCAGATTTCACGAGTAACTAATAGGATGCAATGTGTAATCAATGCTGGGGTCCTTAAGTTTTGGGAAGCTGTCGATACGAGAAATGGAAATGTTTGGGCCATGAACTATGTCCTTCTGGATAATTAAAGAAGGTAAGGATAAAATTAGTTGATATTAGTTGCAAATAACAGTTGATATTGGTGTTATAAGAACTGTCGGATAAAAGTAGACTAATTCTGATAATGATCAATGTAATTTCTCACATGTCAAGATGAATGAAATTTAAGCAAGATTGTTTTTAACTTATTATGTCTGATTTTGCATATATAAGCGATTCAAGAAAACTTAGAGGTCATTTGATGATGTTTTTCTTAATTTATGTCTGATTTTTCATATATAAGCGATTCAAGAAAACTTAGAGGCTATTTGATGATGTTTTTCTTAACTTAACAAGTGCAAGACTATCTGCAAATAACACCATGATTGGGTGTTATTTGCAGTTTTAAATCAAGAGGACTGATGTCTGAGTTCGGGTTTTACACAGTACACGAGGTTACCTGTTACACTGGATGTTGCAGGGATTATTTGTGTATTTGGTTTGACTGAGGGTCACTGGGAGGTAACCAGCATAACTCAGCCATGTGCATCTTTAGGTTTAACTAACTGTTTTTGCGTTTTAGCATAGTAATAAAATATTGTGGGGTTTATCCTACTCTTATACTGTTTAATAAAAACATACTTTTTCTATGCTTATTTGTTCAATACCCCTGTTATACTTGGTTTTTTTCTTTCAATTTGGATAATGGTATGTTCCCTGATTTGTTGATGATGAGGGGTTAAATTGAATAACGCTTCAATTTTGTTTTTCCTGGTAAGAGCGGTCCAAGTAGGATGTTGTTCGATTTTTTAATTTTGTTTTTTTTTCTCTTAATTAATCATATTTGGTGTTTTTGATTTTAAATAATCTCATCTTTATAAATCTAAACATACTGATTGAAACAAATTAAGGAAATATTATTAATAACTATTTAAATGGGTGTATATACCAATTCTTATTAAATTTCTTTTTTCAATGGTGTACGGGATCTCTTATATGTTGAATAATACCACTGGTATATGCTAATAACATAAATTTCTCATTATATGTACGATCGCAATGGTCAAAAGAAAATGGATTTTCAATTTGTTTACATGTGGAAGGGAAATCGTATCATCAACCAGATTGTTTTTGGGTTTCAAATAAATTCATCTTTAAATATCTATACATTCTGACTAAAACAAAGTATATTTTAATATACATCACTACTTAATTATCTTTTTATCTACCATTATTTCAATCAGATTTTTTACTTTTTTAAACAATTTAAAATTTCTTTACGTATCATGTGCAATGGAACAATACGCACCACAAAATAATTCCTTTGAGGTTACGTTAGTATTTTTTTTTCTGAATTTTTTAATTTACATTTTTTTTTTCTTTTTTCGTCCTTTACTATATATAGGTACCTTAACTTCACTTTTAAGCCTGGATGTTTATTATTCATATGGGGGCCATTACAATAACGTTTTCATTTGTATATTTTTTCTTTAATATTTATCCTTATATTTTCTTCCTTAAATCCCCTTTGTTTTATTATATTTTTCAAATATCATTGAAGCGATGGAACTTAATTTTTTTTAGTTTATTTTCATTTCGTTAACACCGCGGTCATACATTGCATCATTGGCTGATTGCTGTCACAATCCAATAATTCACTTTTCAGGACATTTAAATGAATAGGAGGCATTTATATTAATCATTAAGTCTAAATTTAAAATCAACATAAAATTAACTAAGTAATTTACACAAGCAAACATCCTTACCAAAAAATATATAAATTGTAAATTTATAACAACTCATTTATCGAGCGAAGCTCGATGTCCAACCCTAGTTAAAATTAATCTACCATCGTTAAAGCAATTTAATCATTTGTTGACATCTTGATCTATTATCAAATCGATTGAATTTCATAAACATACAAAATTTATATGAAAAATGTATCGCTTTTAATTTGAACAAGATAAACAGTTTAGATTTAATGATTGAACTTTAAAATTTTAAAGTATTAATGAAAATAAATTTGTAACATTTTGTGAAATTTCAAAGTATTAATGAAAAATAAATTTGTGATATTTTGTGGCATACAAAAATGGTGACATTAAAAGTCCAACCACTTAAATAAAGTTGTAACATTTTTGTGAAAACGGCTTTGTAGAGAAAACAAAGTCCGTTAAAAGTTATTTTTTTTCTTAAAGTTGAACCGTTAATAATTTATCATCTTATGTAACAGCTTGTAAAAAAAAATAGTGTGCTGTTTTTTTTTTTCAATTTATTTAGTAATAACTTCATCCCACTCCCTCTCCGTTGTGAATCGAGCTCGCGTGAAAAACATTTATTTAAATTCAATGCGTCGTTTCAAGTAAATTCTATAGCGCTGACTATTCCAAAATCAATGACAAAACTGAACTTCAAAGAGGAAAAAAAAATTAAATGACGAAACCAAGGGTGTGATTTAATTGTTTCACACAAGAAAACATTTTATAATGAAAACTTTACAATTGTAACGGATTATGAAACTTTATTGATGTGGATACTTTTTATTATAATATCAAATTAAAATCTCACTTGTTTAGTAGAATGTAGAAAAATGATATCGCAAGTCCAATGATTTATTTTATATTGTTATTCGATTCTTTTATTAGTTTTATTTATTGTTAGTAATTGGTCCCTTCTATAATAGTTATTTACATCCAAATAATAGAACAAGTCAAAAGTTAATTGCTGAAAATCATTAATTTTAACCCCTTTGTTAGAAACCCTAATCTCTATTAAAAAAAGAAATCCTAATCGTCCTATCCTATAATCCTATAAGAAAATAATAAACAACTGTTCAACGAACGAACGAAGGGAAATAGAAAATAGAAACAAAGGTACATCTTCTTCTACTCTGTCGCTTTCCTTCTCTTTTTTCTTCCTCGAACAAAAGCGATTACAAAATAAGTGCCCTCAACCGATCAAGTCTAACCTGACGAACTTCTGAAAAATCCAAAGGTAAGATCCTTTCTCTGCCATTTGTGAGACCAATTCATAAGGACCAGGTTGCGGTTTGAACTCAATTTGACTTGGGGCAATTTATTTTGGGGTTGCTTGTACTATTGCCATTTCCGACCTTGTTAACGTTAGAGGTTATCTCTTTGTTCTTCCCCTTTTTCTTCCTTTTTAGGCAAATACATGCAATTATTGTAGTTAAGTTATTGGAAATTAGTAGCCATGACATACATTTCACCCTTTTGTTTCCCCCAAAGTTTCTAAAATTTCTTTTCAGATCCAAACTGTACCATCTTAGATCGATTGCAAATGTATGTATTCCTGAGTTTTTTCTTAAATCTAAATAACTTATAATGTTCCCTTTACACACAATTTCTTCTGTTTTTTTGAATTTGAGGGTATAACAAATTCTAATTGTTCCGTCCTTGTCTATTTTTTTGTTGGTAAGAATTTATACCTCAACGTTCAGAGAGAATAATGCCATACCTCGTAGTAGTTTTTAAGTTTTTGCTCTTGTTTTAAGCTGCTTTAGTATTTTGAGGCAAATTTGTTCTTTGAGTTTTGAGCACTTCAAACAGGACTTTTTATATCTTTATCTATTTTTGTATGTCCAATTCATTATTTTATAGGTGTAAAAAAAGATATTTTCTCATGACTTTGCATAAATTTTAATTGCAGATCAATTCAGTAAACTAAAAGAAAGAATATCTTTCTACTTTCAAGCGAAATATTTCCCGTTCAGATTCCTGAAAATGGCTGATTCTGATGCTCAATACTGGTGCTACTCATGTGAACGGATTGTTGACACGATAAGGGATCCTGAAATCAAGTGCATGCTTTGTGACAGCGGCTTTGTGGAGGAAATGAATCCAGGGATAGAAATTGAACCTTCAGTGAACCTAAGATCAGATCGGACCCTATCACTCTGGGCTCCAATTCTTCTTGGCATGACGGGCTCTGCTAATGCTACCCGTACAAACACTGGTACCAGATTTAGGCATTTCATGACTCCTAACAGAGAATTAGAAGAAGGGGACGATGAGTTGGATCGAGAATTTGAAGATTTTATTAGGCGCAGGAGACGCCGGTCTGTTCGACAGCTGCTCCAGGTACTGAGAGAAGAATCTGCAAGACGATCTAGTCAGGAAAATGGAGAGAGAAATCGAGAACTAGAGAGAGAAAGGACCGCATTGTTGGTCAGTGCGTTCAACCAAGCAGTTGCTCTTCAAGGAAGCTCAAGTTCCAATCCTCTTTCCAATTTGAATCTTGATACAAGCTCAAATTCACTTGAGGATTATTTTATTGGACCAGGTTTTGATCTCTTGTTGCAACACTTGACTGAGAATGATCCAAACAGGCAGGGCGCGCCACCGGCTAAAAGAGAGGCGGTGGAAGCATTGCCAAGTGTGAAAATCGAGGAGTTTTCATTGACTTGTTCAGTTTGTTTGGATGAGTTTGAAATTGGATCAGAGGCAAAAATGATGCCATGCAAGCATAAGTTTCATGGCAAGTGCATTGTGCAGTGGCTTGAGTTGCACTGCTCCTGCCCTGTTTGTCGGTTTAAGTTGCCAGCCAATGAGACAAAGGACTCAAATGGAGGATCCAGTGGAAGTGGAGCGAGGGAAGAAAGTGGAGACGGTGATGATGACAGTGATGGGGATGAAAGTGGAACTACAGCAAATGGCGGTTCCAATAGCAATGGCGGTAATAATGACGGTAATAATAGGCCATGGGTTCTTACACATTGGCCATTTAATAGTCTTTTCTCTATGTCTGGATCTCATGATGGTAGCCATTCCTCATCTAGGAGTGAAGGTAATGTAAATTCTGATGAGAATTGAGCGGAAGAAAAGGTATTGTGTATAGTTCTTTGTACTTTTGAAAATATTTTCTCTTTCTTTATCTGCATTTTTGTTTTTCTTTTTCCTTTATAATTATTTTGTTGTATCATTGTCAATATCAAATTGCAGACCCCTGTTAGGGCCTTGTTTTTTGTGAATTAAACTAATACACCGTTGTGCATAAGATCTTGTGTTTTGGTAAATTAAATTGGTACCTTCTTCTTTCACTGTGATTATTAATTGATGACTATCTTGTTCACAGTAACGAGAAGATGGAATTCTATTTGTTTGTCTTGATACTGTAATTGAAATTGTTTTTAGAGAAAAGTTGTAGTGGTAGTATTTACGAAGTCGTAAGAACTTTTTTGTTTTGATTAAGCTTATGGGAATTTTTATTATTTTTTTAAATTATAATCAAACAATTAAATGAAGATATGAGAGTTTAATCTAAATTTAGGTGCATAAATGCTCTCAACTAACGTGCATCAGTGTCTTTCAAGTTCCAACTTTGAAAGGGAGGGTTTATTAATCATAATATAGAAAACTTAAAGTTGTAATCAAAGATTCAGACAGCTGTCCAGCTATTAATTGATTTCTTAGTATTCTTTACTTGATACAAGATCTCTGCAATTTAAAAAAAAAAATGTATGGCAATATCATTATTGGCTGTGTTTTATGTTAGACATTATTTTCCACAAGGAAGAAATTAAGCCATATTATAACTTTAAATTAAAAAATTATTACTATTGACTCCGTTTGGATTCCATTTGGGAAGAAGGGAAAAAGAAAATAAGAGAATAAATTTATTATAAACAATCCAAATTTTTTCCAAAGTTACACACTTCTCAATACTTCTTCCCACTTCTTCCCTTCTTCCCACACCTTATCCAAACGGAGCCATTATTTTTAAATTTTCAGTCTGTAAGTTTATCCTCAGTTTGAACCCAAAAACTGAGAAGATTAAACATAAGCGCAAGAGCGCACAACAAAGTTGGTCTGATAAGAGATGCTGGTATGCTGGTATTTCAATATCATGGGACAGAGCTTGATGCCTAAATTGACATCATACCTTCCCGGCTACTTTTCTAGTAAAGCATACAGTCATATTCAGCTAGGTTTTCATCTATTAATTGTTGGTAATATTGCCAAGGGTCAAAGTCATAACTTACCGAATTAATCGTGTCATTTGTCACAAGTCTTGCTTGTACAGAAATCACCAAATGACTTGATAGGTCATGGATAGAGATGGTGAGTGGCCCGTTCTGGCTGATTTCATGTTCAGTCGTTAGGATAATATAATGCAGGTTTTAGATTGTATTGATCAGGTTTTGTATTATTCAGTTTTTGAGTCGCTTTTTGTTGCGTTATAACTTAAAATAAAAAGAATGACTTGAAATGAGTTAGTTACTCCAGGATAGTGAAGAGGGGAAAATAAGTAAGAAAAAGAAAGTGCAATTCCCCAAAAGTTATGTCAATTCCTGAGTTAGTTGCTCCAGGAATCACTAAAAGCTGAATAGTACCAGCAGAAACAACTGTTTTAAGTTCCTATTCCATTGGAATAAAACTTTTCAAAAGCTAGCATTTGAGAGTGAACAGAGAAGAAGTATATTGCCATAAACTAACTTAGACAACCGCACTGAATTAAGATTTCAATTCTGGGTATTAGATCCAAATCAGGAACGGCTTCCTTCAGGTGCTTTCACCATTGGTTGAAACTACATGCCAGGGGATTATTCTCTCTTTTAATTCCTCTAGATGATAATTATCTCTAGTTATAGCATCTCCTTTTAATGCTTCCCCACTAATGAGAAATAGTTGCACAAAAAGGCCGTCCTTATAATTTTTTTTTTATCATCCTGCAGTAACTATCTTCCTAAATTTCTTTATTTAATTGTTTTTGGCTATTTTAGCAAATTAACACCCCTGACACCATTTATCTTGCCAACCCAAGAAAAAATATGACCCCTTAGGATTGCCATAAAATGATTCGGAAACTCTTAAATGGAAAGGGAAGGTCTCCATAAAAAGATATAATGAAAATAAATACCATGCTAATGAGAGCAAAGGAAGAAAAAAAAATGAAAAAGAAAAAGGAACCGGAAGTGCCAATACCCTGTAATGAGAAAAAGAAAGTTTCCACTCCTAAAAAAGGTTAATTCCTGAGTATTAGAGGCCTAAAAAAGAAGGTAATTTATGTTATGATCTGTTGATGATGTAATATGCTTGATATGTCATAAATGAGGGGGGTTTTGGAGATGGTGATCATTTTTTTAAGGCGTTTTAAACAGTAGCTATCACCTATCAAATGATAGTCGCCGCAATAGTGTAGTACGCCTAGAGAATATATTCACTGATAGCCACAGGCTGAGTGGAATTATTCCTCCCCTCAAGCTAGGAATATCTCAAAATAAGTCTAATCAAGAATCAATAAACTCTTACATTGAAAAAATATAATTTTTTAAAGATGCCATGGACACTTCAGGGAGGAATATATGCCTCTGAGAGTTTGAATTGGAGAATATTTGTTTCAAATTAGATGGTGGTTTTACTTTTGGTCAAAGAAACTCTTGGGGTGTTTTTAATTGGTCTATTTTAGTCTTATAAAATGGATTCCATTCTAAGCATAGGACAGATCTTAGATGGTTAAAAATGTAGAGGTTGGTTGGCTCAAATGAGTGCCGTTTTTGTGAAGCATGAGAGAATATAGATGAGAATGCTGTCTTCCAATGGCTCCGTTTGGATGCAAGAAGAAGGAGGAAGAAGGAATAAGGGAAGAAAAAAATTATAAACAATCCAAACTCTTCAGTCTTCACAAAGTTACACACTTCCCAATACTTCTTCCCTTCTTTCCTTCTTCCCACACCTATCCAAACGGAGCCAATATAATATATTTTTTATAGCTATTATAAGTATGCAGCTGCTAATTGAGAATCAACTCTAGCTCAACTGATTTAGCAAATGCATTCCATATCAAGGACGCAGGTTGAAAATCAAACAGTAATTCTGGCCGTGATAAAAGAAAGAAATTTGAATGCTTTTATTTTGATATATTATTGTATTTAGAGAAACATGGTTCGATGTCTTTAATATCAATTTTTTCTTTGACGTGCCATGGGATTTGAATTTGTTCTCCATCATAGTAAAAACGACAAAGTCATCAGATTGACTCCACATTTAACTGAAGTCTTTTGGTAGCATAAAAAGAGTGAAATTGCGAATTGGAATATTTACAATTTACAAGACGCAAGTATTGATACCAAAGACAAAGATTCTGTGAGAAAGATAAGTTCCTAATTCGTGATTAGTTTTAGTTTCTTTTAAGATGGTCAATTGGTCACCAATACCAATATGAGACAAGTGTGGTTCCTAATGAAAAAGAAAGCTCATTAGATAGCTAAACTCATCCATAGGATATATTTTTGCAAATGCAACAAAAAGGTGCATGCAGATATTTCAGCAACTTATGTAAATGAACGCTGTTGTTTTTTTTTTTCTTTTTTTTTTCTTTCTTTCTTTGATCAATGCAGAAGTTTTCACCGTCTTTCTGCCTAGTGTTACTTACAAACTTGTTTCTGGAAATAGTTCACCACTTCACTGCATCAACAGATAAATTCGGTATAATAATATGTAAATATTGAGATATTTAATATATAACATGCAAAGGATATATGCAAGAACTAAACAATTTTCAATGAGATGCGAAGATTAGAGTACATCTGTGTAACATTAAAAATAAACAAATAAATAAACAAAAACGAAGAGTAGCTTTAGATATGGTACAGGCGATGATCTATCCTTTCAAGTACAGATTCCCTCTCCAGTGGTGCTGCTTTAGATAAGGTGAAGGAATCACCTTTCAAGATGCAATTCCAAGTCTCAAATTGCAAATGAAAGTGACACTCTTATTTTTTTTTAAGAAGAAAAATAATTAGCAACTACCGTGTCAATTTATCTGAAAAACCACACATGAAATCGCATTTAAACATTGCAATGAAAGGTCTTAATCAAGAACAATGCATGAATGAATGGAAAAAGGTTTTGAGATATATTCCCCGGACTAAACTTTTGATGAAAGGGGGGAAATTCGATCAAGTTGTAACACAATGCAGTTGATTATTCCCTCAAATGGGGCCCGCTAGTGTCGACACTTTGCATACGAGTTAAATCGAACGATTAGATTGAAAGGTAGTTTTTTATTTTTGAACTTCCGTAAGATTGAACGATTAGAACGTGGAGTTAATACTGGAAATTATGAAAGTTCGGAGATTGTTAGACCACGGTTAAACTAAA
This sequence comes from Rhynchospora pubera, assembly GCA_028095005.1. NCBI lineage: Eukaryota > Viridiplantae > Streptophyta > Magnoliopsida > Poales > Cyperaceae > Rhynchospora > Rhynchospora pubera. The sequence goes on along the minus strand of CM051462.1, from coordinate 204,563,856 downwards.
TTAATGGAGCTATAACCACATATAATACTCGTACAACTACGAAGATATCTTTATACTAAATATATCTCAATTATAGGCATAGAAGTTGAATCGTAAAATGTATCGTGTATCGTAGCATTAAGTATCGTATCGTGTATCGTGTATCGTATCTATTTGTTTAAGATACGCTAAGCTATCCTTAAAATTATGTAAAATAAGTAATTAGAATTTATATTGAACTATTTTCATTAAAAGAAAGTTCTAATATCACAATATATCCTTATAATCATTCGATAATTCAGCCTTCTTTAAATATAGTGTATAAATATTGGATTTTACTTAAATTTTATAATATATAATATGCATAAATCATTTACAATTTTAATTTATGATATTACACTATAAAATCTGTATAAATTATACTCATTATTAATTATTTTTGTATGTATAAATTATTAATCATTATATTATTTACAATAGTGTAATGTATTTTTATAACAACATATTGTATAATATTAATATATTTTTTATTTGTATAAATTATAAATATTATATTGTATAAAACTATAATCTATATAAATTATATTACAAAATATATGTAGAAACTATTAAGCTATTAATCATTTTAGTATAGTATTATGCTATATAATTTGTATAAATGATGATGATGATTATTATTGTTGTTGTTCTTATTATTCTACTAATATTCTATTATAATCTTTATTAATTATAGTTGAAAATGATTATTATTGTTATTATTATTCTACTAAAACAAATTGTTTCACTATTGAGTATTACCGAATCGTTTGTATCTTAAGATACACCCTAGTATCGTAAGTTACATATCGTGTATCTTATGATACATTAAGATACACTGCAATTGAGATACAATGGTCAAGATACGTATCGATCGGGCTATGAATCGTATCGTATCGTGAGTTACGTATCGTGTATCTTAAGATACTAAATTCTATGATTATAGGATATAGCTACGGAGCAAGTAGAATGTCCAACCCACAGAATAACACAAATCAGTACCACATTAGACTGCCACGGTACTGGATCCAAGAAATATAAATACAACAAAATGGGAAAGGAGAGAGAGAGAAGGAAATAAAATGAATTTTGGTGGAACTGTTTACCCATGAGAAAAAACTAGTCATTTAAAAGGTAGTTTCAATCATAAACCCTTAAAAGGGTGGTCAGAGATTACTGCCCCATGGGTCCCAGTCATTCAAATGGTGAGCCATGAATAAGTACCAATCTTAACAAAGGTGATTAACAGGAATTTATTCTAAACTCCACAAGATTCTGTGCTTTCTGCTTTAAAATGGTACAAAGTTAAGCACGGATTTATTAAAATTGAGTATAGATTATGTTTCCAGTATAAGGATTGTTGCCCCTGACACAAATGAACTATTAGTCAACAAAAAAGGTCACTTCACATTCTTAAATTTATGCAACAGACACCACGAGTTAGTGAATGACACTGACATTTGGGGAGATCTAAAAAATTATTGGGATGAGATCATTATATTTTGCAGTTAACATCCAGAGTTTTAATAATTGAAACATAACAATCACAGGATCATCCTTATATTTATTTTTGGCAAAAGTTGCATTACCACCTTCGCCTTCTCTTCTTTACTTTTTTTTTCTTCTTTTTTCCTTAACATGAACCATTACTAAAGATATTCTTATATGAACCAATCGTTGTATCAGGAGTAAAAAAGGTCATATATTATAAATGACAACATCTCAAGCAGATATGGTAAAACTTAAAATTAAATGATTACCAGAAAAATTGAATAAAAATGTGAGAGCTGAAACAAGTTAATGACGTGATAATTTTGGAGTTGATGACAACAAAGTACTGAGGTACCTCAATGTAGTTGAGAAAGCTTAATATCTTCGAACGAGTTGTCATAAAGAAGGTTGCATGGATGTTTTGTCCATTGATTCCATATTCCTCTTTCCTCCTTTTTTAAAAAAAGGTTCCATATTCTGTTTTTCCCTATAAGGAGTGCTCATAGAGCACTCTCCTTATCATCAGCACAAGGTGTGTTACAAGTTTCAGTCTTATAAAGACTTGAACTTCTTCTAAATTCCACAAAAGGCGACAACGCTTCAACAAAAGAGGTGAGTCTAATCCAAGTTTTTGCATTTAAAGGTAGCAATTTCAGTAACTGGTACCAACCCAGTGCAGCATCAATCTTTGAGTACAAGAATAGTTTTTGCATTGAGATGCTTTTCGGCTGACATGCGTCTCCTCAGGAAAGCCCATTTAACTTACTGGCGCCAAGTCTTTACCCAACCTAAAAGGATGGAAGGAAAAAAATAGAAAATATTACATAGTTCCTGTTACTGACAACTGCTCCCTGATACCAGCCAACCAGCTTCTTATCAAAAGATACGTAGATGAATACCTAAGATAGTTTTTAGTGGCATTTTCCTTTAACCGCTATTCTTAAGTGTCTCAATTCTCAAACATCCAGTCAGTTCGTACTGGTATACCACTAATATTGGACAATACAGAGTTAAAGAGGTCATGGTCGCCTATTTTTATTTAAAGGAAATTTACATGTACCTCTATATAAACCAATGATCTATGATACGAAAATAGTCAGATCAACCGTATAAAACTTGCAAATAACTTTGTTGAATTTACATAATCCTGAAAATGCCCTTTGAGAAAACATGACAATGAGGTGTGGATTGCGATTCTAATGATTTTTAAGGTTTATAAGGCATCTATAATTTTCCAATGTAACATATGATATTTTGTCTCCTTACTAGACCATTAAATAAATCATTTTGGCTTTAATACACTACAGTTTATAATTGTTCCTTTAACATAGGCGCAGGAAATGTATCATCAAAGTCATGGAGGTGGTGATATATTCTCACCAAGAGGAGCATTTTCACAAGAGAGGCATTTATTTTTACATGGCAGCAATGTGCATGCTGACTCAGGCCTTGTTCTTTCCACTGATGCCAAACCTAGATTGAAATGGACACCTGAGTTGCACCAGCGGTTTATCGAAGCTGTCAACCAATTGGGTGGAGCTGAAAGTGAGTTCAGATATTTTAAAATGTTCTGCCAAATTCTTTATTCCTCGACTCTTTTTGTCATTGGATGAACAATTTACTTTATTTAACACAATAATTCAAAAAAAAAATGTCAATAAGAAAAGTATGCAAGAACCACGAGTTTCCATGTGAAATGTTAAAACCCGAAGGTAACATAGGGCTAGTTTAATTTTAGTAATCTGGCTTCAGTGAAATGACCTGACAGCAGATAGATATAGTCGAGACTGAACAAAAAACATTTAGTTTTTATCTCTCTTTTCTTAGTAAGTAAACGTTAAGTGTAATTGACAACTAAAATTCATCCATCCTTCTGTTACTTATAAACTTTCAATTTACAGAAGCTACTCCGAAGACAGTCATGAGGCTCATGGGAATTCCAGGATTGACCCTGTACCATCTAAAAAGCCATCTTCAGGTGCCAATACTGTCAAGTATTAAACAAATATTAAAATCAAGCTATTATTGTATGTTCTCAAGCAACGTACACTAAATCACACTCTTGCTTTGTGGATTCCAGAAATACAGGCTAAGCAAAAACCTCCAAGCTCAAGCAAGTAATGGGGCAACTAAAAGTGGTATATAACATTAATTAAGATATTATAATGTTACATTATTTATACTGTAACTTTGATCATAGTTGGAAATTTTAAAGACTAATTTATGTTAAAATATTGTACAGTTATGCCATGTGTGATACCACCTGATAGAGCACCCCTGATAAGTGCGGCCACCATAAGCAATAGCAATGTGCCACCTCAGCCAGAAAAGTATGTATTTTAAAACTAATTAAAAAGTAGTAGGCATGACATGTAATGTATATGACTTACTGACCTACTGTTTCTTTGCACCTGCAGAACAATACAAATAACTGAAGCTCTTCAAATGCAGATTGAAGTGCAGCGACAGCTCAACGAGCAACTTGAGGTAAACACAATACAGATGTACAAGTACAGTATGATCCTTCTTTTAATTTCAATCAAAAGTTTTGGGGCTTGATCCCTTGCTTTCTTCAAAAAAAAAAAGTACAGTATGATCCCTGACCAGCACCACTATGGTACCACCATACCAGCTTTCCATATTGAAAATATTTTATCTCTTTAGGTGCAGAGACACCTCCAACTCAGAATAGAAGCCCAAGGGAAGTATCTCCAAGCTGTCTTGGAGAAAGCACAAGAGACACTAGGGAAACCAAACCCAAATCCTACATGTCAGGAAGACGTAAACACAAACATCTCCGAGCTGGTGTCCCCAGTCTCAACCGAATGCTTAAACAACAGATTTCAAGATTGTTCCATGGAAAGCAGCCTTACCACATGCGAAGAATTTGGAAAAGTAAATTACAGTTCAAATTTAAAACTCGAGGACACAAGTGTAATGCCAGCCTATTTCAATCCTTCAAGAAAGGAAAAGGATAGACACGCGACTAGCAATTTTGATCTTGCAAATATAGGGGTGAAGTTGGATTTGAACTCTCATGAAGAAAATGATAACACTGATTCAAGCTGTCGGCAGTTTGACTTGAATGGTTTGAGTTGGAATTGAAAGATTTGCAATGAGAGGTTTAAGCTTGACTTGAAAAAGATTTGAAAATTTTTCTCCAAGCTTCTATTATACTTACATAGTATGTAAGCTGTGTGCTTATGTGAGGCTCTGATGTACATGAAGAGGAAAAAAATAATAATAAATTATAATTTTCTTGTTAATTTGTATGCAAAACAGTTCCAAATGCCCAAACAAATTTCTTAAGTTACCTATGCTGCCAAAGCAAGGGTTTGCCCAACGGAAAGGAGGTAAGAAGATTAGAAGGGGAAAGAAAATGAATAAGATAAAAGTAACAGAATAGAGAGGAAGGAGAAAAACAATACCTAAGAGGAGATGTTGGAAGTACTAAACACTGGCTACTCTTCTAAGGAGATATGGAGTCAAGAAGAAGAGGACAGTTGAGACATTTCACAAGTCAAATTTGATTATCATCAAATACCAAACATGTTAGTGTAATTTCAGAAGCACCATGGTTCACCGCCAAATTATGTCAATTGTCAACTCTTTCCTTCGCTCTGTCTCAGCCCTTGAAATCAGCCCAACCGAGAAAATAAATACCATCTCGTGTTTGGGTTTGTTGACTTTCATCTATCAGAAGCTTATCAGGCTCTTTCTTTCAGCTTTGTGATGTCACATTGTTGCCTCTTGAAATTCCTAATGAATCAGTATTAAGCTGGTATGCAGCCCTCGTATCCCAGCACACATCCAAGAAAGAGATGAAGTTCTAACTGGCACAAGCTGCTGCTGTGAACAAAGAGGGGAGGGCAAATTTGTCATTCGTCTGTATCACCACTTCCAGATTACTGAAAAAAAAAAGAAGAAAAATTAAGGGCCCCTCCAGCAGATACTTCCAGGTTTTCCAACCTAAGTTTAACCCCCCTATGGAGAAGTCTAACTTTTACTAATGATAATTGTTGTTAAAAGAATTATACTTGCTCTGATCTCCTTCTAGGCTAAAGTAGTGCATCCTATAGTAGCTTGCTAATCTCCTTTTTATTTTTCTCCTTCTGCAATTTTTATTTTAATTTGTTTAACTGGGTTTTCTGAAAACAAATAATTGACATCAGGCTAAGGTGCTATGCAACAAGTGGAATCTGCTTGCTTGGAAATACCAGGTCGGGCCAACAGGTAGTTAATGACCTTTTACATAATTCGACAAGTCAATGAAGAAGCTTTACTCTCCTCTTTGATAACTCTTGAGCTTTAAGACTCCACCTTCAGTGAACCTTCACAGTAAAAAAAAAATTGAAGTAAAAAAAGTAAAAGTACCAAAAGTGTGCAGCTTGCAGAAAACTAAGTTAAGATTACAATTAACTTTTCTAGCAGTAAAAAAAATAGATAGAAAAAGTTATAACCATTTTCAGCATCTTGAAAAGAATAAAAAACTTCAGTAGAATTACAGCAACAACATTCGTCAATGATTCCATAATAGACAATCATACAATTAGCTTTATAAGAATCATAACCCACAATTGTGAAAATTAAAGAGTTACCTTGCAGTGATCCACACTAGGAGTACAAAAAAAAAAAAAAAAAAAAACCAACTATGCAAACCGTATCTTCCAGTGCGCCGCATCTAGTTTTACCAATCCAGATGAAAGAATCCTATGTTTTGGTAACTAAAGTATAGTTAAATCAATCAGTTGATTCTCTGGGATGGAAGCAGTGTACTAATTTCCATGAACCAAATTACACTTAAAGCGATCAAATAAAAGAAAGTTTTACACTAAATATAATAAACAAGAGGTCTTATTGTGTTAATTTATGTCTGATGAGTACAAATATTATTCCATGAAACAAAACATATACCCTCTTATTTAATCATAACCTTTAAAAACTATATTATCAGGTATTAATATACCATAAACTTATACCAACAGACTCTATCTGTCTACTTTTTAACCCGCCGAACCTTGCGTGGACCCCACACCTCCATGCGTCCTTTGGGGCACCCACAAGGGGACCTAAAAATCAACACAGTGCGGCCATTCATGGGCGCCATCTTTCTTAGCTCAGTCTCGAGCTCCTTATGATCAGTGCCGAGCTCGACCGTGTGGGCCTCAATCAATTCCTTGGGCAACGGCTTTAAATGCTTCACGCACTCCTCTGTCTCCAGCTGTATGTCAAATTCGACAGCTTTGCGCAATCCTTTGCAATTCGGATTCCCACATTTTCTCACTTGATGAGTAATGAATTCCCACAGCAGAATTGTTAATACAAAAGTCACGGTCAAACCGATCAAGTAGGGTTTCGAGACGAATCTGAGGAAGTAATATGATTTGCTGAGAACAAGGCTTAGGTAAGGAAGAGTCAAGAAGGCCAGGCAAGAGAGAACTAAGAGGAGGAGTAAGGCATCAATCGCAGCGAAAGGAGAGTGATCACAAAAGGGATGCGACAGTGGATTCCAAAAGCTTCTCGAAGAGATCCGGCGCGACCGGGAGGAGGAGGAGCGGTGCTGATCCGGAGATGGGGAGGAGGGTTTCAGGCGATGTTGCTCGAAGGCGCGAAGGAATTCGATCAGACTCCGACAATCAGCCATTGGAGAGGAGAGAAACGAATTCGATCAGACTGAATTGGATTGAAATCGATTCGATTGGCGCGAGTGATTGATTGATCGTAGATCCGATCGATTTGGGGAATTGTTTGGGGTTTCTCTGGTTGCTTCGAGGAGAAACCGAGAAAGAGAAAGAAAGAGAGAAAGAGATGGGGATCACATTTACATCCAGTGACGTATGGAGAAGAGAGAGCGGCGAATTACTGGGTTGAGAATTGAGACTTGAGAGGTGGAATTGGAGATAGGAAAGGAAACTTTCGGAAATTGGAAAAGACGAAAGTCAACTCAAGGAAACCGGGAAATTACGAAATATGTACTCGCTGCTTACATTTTTGTGTTTATATATGTGTGGCGGGTCAATTTTTATACGTACTAACCCAGTACACGCAACAATCTGAGATGATTGTGCAGGGAGGTTTAGTCAAGTTTGACGCGCTAGTTAAAAGTTATCGATCTTGGAAATTTCTACTGGATTTACGATACCACGTGGAGGGATTCTCTGAAGGAGCGTTTTTTGATCGGACGAGCGAAGAGCTCTCCACGTGGAAAGAACGTAGAATGTAGTAAATTTTATTGTGGGATTTAGTATTAGTTGTGGGGTAAGAAGCAGTCCCTGAATCGGGTTAACACGGGATCTCATTGATTTCATTGATTCGATCAGAAAAGGGCAATGATGGCAAAAACTCTGAAAACAGAAACAATTTAATAAGGGCCAGAGAGAGCAATCTGAAACCAAAAATAATACACGTACCCAATTGTCGCCCCCACTGACTACCTAATGACATGGTACCTAATTTATCTAACATTAGGTCTTTTTTCTTTAAGTTTTCCTTTGAATCAGATATGCGGATTAGATAAAATGTAATTTGAAAAAATAAAATATAATGGATTTAATTGAATATAATTCTGAAAAAAAATAGTACAAAATCACTTAATTAAAAAAATTAGTGCATGCTTATAAGGTGGATCACACTTAGTGATAAAATCACGTATTAAAGTATTGAATGGCGTATCTGCTTATAAGGAGAATTTTATTAAATTTAAATATATTAAATTAATTGGGTGAATCATGTTTGCATAATTGATCGGAGGTAAAATCTAGGTCAAATTAAACCTCAAATCTAATCTATTGCAGCGTAGCTTGAGGGTCGAATCCGCAGGGACGGTTATTCTAAACTATGGACTTTAAGTAATTTAGTTCAATTAATCTAGGGGTAAACAAGTCAAAAAGTTGGTTAATTAATTAAAAGTGGTAAATTTAAACTAAAGGAATTAATTCTAAAATCTAATTAATCTCTAAATTACTCTAAAAATTAAGGTAAAGATCTAAACTCGACTTAAGGACTTAAACTAGGGTCAATTGATCGGGTTCCACTTCCAGGCACTTTACTGGCGGGTCGACAGGATTCATGGCGGGTCGACAGGATTCTTGGCGGGTCGACAGGATTCCTGGCGGGTCGCCAGAAAAGTACGACAATTCAGTTTAATTAGTTTCTAAGTTCCCTAAGTTCAGATTTTTGGCTTAAACTCTGGTCCAAATACTAACTCTCGTTCTTGATTTGGTATCACTAAGTTTAAACTTCTAAACCTCCCTAAAAACCTAAGTTTCAACTCTCGTTTCTTGGCTTAAGTTTTAGGGTTTGCTTATACTATTCGGTAGGATATCCTATATCTCTCGACCTTAGGAGGGAATAAACCTCTCGGCTAAGTTCCGGTTTACTAACTATCCTATGGTATGAGAACACAAATTGTTTTGAAATTAGGGTTCTATTTGCTTATCTACGAGGTCAGGCCTAACCAAGTGAGCAAACCTTCAAATCAATTCAATTTAATTCACAATTTCAGCAAATAAACTTAAGTAAAGCAAAGTAACTTAGAAAAATTAGAAAACTAAATCAAACTTCATTAATCTACCAAGTCATGGTTCCCTATAATTGCCCCTAAACTAAACTACTCACTACAAGTCATACTAAACATAAAGACAATAGGTTTCAGCAAACTAAACATCAAAAGACAGAAAAATAGAGAAAGTTTACAACAAGAAACAACAGCAAACAACTCTCAGCGTGTCTTCTGGCGGGTCGCCTGAGATCCTGGCGGGTCGACATGAGGCAGCTGGGTGGAATTTCTGCTATCTTCTCTCGAATTCTCTCTCTCTCAACTGACTTGTCCCTTTCTGGTGCTCTTCCCATGTTTAAATAACTCTCAAGGGCGGTTTCCATAGGTGGAGATCATGTCTGGCTCATCCAAGAATAGAGAAAGTGCTCTGCCAGAAATATCTCTCCAAATTGGGCAGGTCGGTTTATGTCTGGCGGGGTCGACAGGATTCCTGGCGGGTCGACATGAATCCTGGCGGGTCGACAGAAATCCTGGCGGGTCGCCAGAATAGGGGACTTGTCTGGTTTGACCATGTTCCTTTGCTCCAGTCGCTTGGACCCTGATTTGCTCCGCTTGAACACTCCCTTGGGCCCAATTTTGCACCAAATCATCACTGAACCTGAAATTAGACAAGGGCAAATAGCAGTACCATATTTCTAACCTAAATTACATTAAATCTAACTAAAACACAAATATTTAATTGAAATTAAGGCCTAAAAGAGTTGAATATTTCGATGTGAAACATGCCTATCAATAATTTTTAAAGCAACACATTTTTTTTTGTATTTCTCTACATTAAAAACTACATGACGTATTGGTTATTTACAATCATGTACGTTTTTAACATCCCAATATTTATTGGTGTTTAAAATTTGATGAATATATTTTTTTATAATTTTAAAAATAAATATTATTTTTTTTTGTATTTCTCTACATTAAAAACTACATGACGTATATGGCATAAGGTTTCTTGTCACGCCGCTATCCCAAAACTGCTCCGATTGCATAATCGCTTGCATCGCACATCAACTCAAAAGGTAATGTCCAATCGGGCGATTAGAGAACGGGTGCTACCACCAAAGCTTCCTTAATCCTGCAAAAAGCATCAACACAATCATCATCAAAGTCAAATTCAACATCTTTCATAGTGAGATTAGTCAATGGTTTTGCAATTTTAGAGAAATCTTTAATGAACCGCCGGTAAAAACCAGCATGACCCAAGAAGCTTCGAATGTCTTTTAACGCATGTTGGCTGCCTCAATTTCTCAATGACTTCTACTTTCGCTTTGTCAACCGAGATCCCTTGAGACGAAATCACGTAGCCAAGTACCACCCCCTCGCGAACCATGAAATGACATTTCTCCCAATTCAACACTAAATTCACCTCTTCACACCGCTTCAACACCTTCACCAAGTTGGCTAACCAATGATCGAAGGTTGTACCATAGACTGAAAAATCATCCATGAAAAATTCCATGTCTTTTTTAATGAAATCGGAGAATATCGCCATCATAGCTCTTTGGAAAGTGGCAGGGGCGTTACACAACCCAAAAGGCATCCTTCGGTAGGCATAGGTACCATATGGGCATGTAAAGGTTGTCTTCTCTTGGTCGCTTGGGTGAATGGAGATTTGGAAGAACCCAGAATACCCATCCAAATAGCAGAAATATGAATGATTGGCTAGTCTCTCCAAGAGTTGATCAACAAATGGAAAGGGAAAATGGTCTTTTCTTGTGGCGGTGTTGAGCTTTCGATAATCAATGCACATTCTCCAACCTGTGACCACTCGGGTTTGGATTAACTCATTCTTGTCATTCTTCACCACCGTAGTACCTCCCTTCTTAGGCACCACATGAACTGGACTAACCCACTTGGAGTCGGAAATTGGATAAATGATCCCGGCTTCAAGTAGCTTGAGAACTTCTTTCTTCACCACCTCCTTCAAGGTTGGGTTTAGTCTTCTTTGATGCTCGATGGTTGGCTTGCAATCTTCTTCCATGAGAATCCGATGAGTACAAATGCTCGGATCTAGACCTTTCAAATCATCAATCGAGTAACCGATAGCCTTACGATGGGATCACAATTCCTTTAAGAGCTTCTCAATTTCTTCATTGCTTAGATGTGCACTTACTATCACCGGATATGTCTCATCAGGCCCCAGGTATTAGTACTGGAGGTTGGAGGGCAAAGGCTTAAGATTCAGCTTTGGTTGTACAGGGCTGGCTTCCTGGCGGGTCGCCAGAAACTGTCCTGAGAGCGTCCACTTCTTCCTCTACCTCTGGTTCTTCCTCCAAACTCGCCACGTAAGCATCCCATTCTTCTCGGTTGTCGATGGGGTAGGAGTAGGCCTTTGTCACACCCGAGTTGAACTCTTCTTGTACCATTTCATCAAGCATATCCACCATGCAACAAGTATCAACTTGGTTGGGCAGCTTCAATGCTTTTTCAACTTCGAACTCGGCTGTTTCTTCTCCTACCTTCACGATCATCTTTCCATTGCTACAATTGATAAAAATACCAGCAGTTGCTAGAAATGGTCTACCAAGAATAATAGGTACCTCGGGGTCTTCTTCCATGTCTACAATCACGAAATCACACGGTACCACAATATCTCCAACTTGAAGTGGCACGTCTTCAACTATTCACAAGGGCAAACGGGTTGATCGATCTGCCAGTTGCAATGTCATCCGAGTCGTCCTCAATTCTCCCACACCCAGCTTGTTGAAAATAGATTCGGGCATGAGACTCACACTTGCTCCTAAGTCTAGCAGGGCTCGCTTGATGTTCGCCTCCCCAATCTTACACGAAATAGTGAATCTCTCTGGATCTTTCAACTTCGGGGGAAGTTTCTTGGTTGACACGGATTTGCTCTCATGAGTTACAGCAATGCAAACGTCCTCCAGCTTCTTCTTGTTTGTCAAAATGTCTTTTAGGAACTTGGCATATGAGGGCATTTTGGTCAACATGTCGGTGAAGGGTATGGAGATTTGGATTTGCCTCATTATCTCCATGAACTTCCCATACTCCTTCTCTTCCTTTGCCTTAGCTAGCCTTTGAGGATATGGAACTTCTGGCGATGTGTAACTTCTCTTCTCTTCCGTTCCACTCCTTAGTCGATGTGTAACACTCTTGACTTCTTCGTTGGGGTTCACTTCAGGTTGGCTTGGAAACATCCCGGTCTTCGTTAGAGCTCCTTGGCTTTGAGGGATTGCCAATTTGCTTTGTTGAATGAGGAATTGCAAGGACTCACGAACTTGCTTCATCTCATCAAAAACTGAATGATTCCACTCCGTTTGATCTGCCATGAACTTGTCCACCAAATTCCTATGTTGCTGATAGTAATTAACTTGATTGTTATTACCTACAGCGTTGTTGTTAGGCTTGTTTTGAGGTGGTGGTTGAACTTGCCCCGGATTCGCGCATCCGCTTGGATTGCCATAAGATAGCCCATGATGGTTTCTCTTGTCTCGGTATACGTAATTCTGGGGCGCGTAAGGCGGAGGTGCCATGACTGCATTAACATCGGCTACGGGCTCGTCTCTTGCTACCAAGTGACATGCCTTTGCTGTATGTCCTTCTTCCTCACAGAATTGACATTTCTGGACTGCCTCCACGGGTTTGGTCTTCATTTCTTTCATCATTGTGGTCAAGGCGTCCAGTTGAGCTTGCAAATGGGTTGATTTGTCCACTTCTATCATCCCTCCTTTGGAATTCTTCTCTCTCACCGACCAATTGGTTTGAGAGCTCGCCATACTTTCGATTAGTGCCTTTGCATCCCTACACCCTAGGTCGAGAAGAGACCCACCTGCAGTTGAGTTAACACTTTGACGAGTTTGATGGTTCAAACCGTCATAGAAACTACAAATTAGTCTATCTTGGCCTATGTCATAATGAGGACACATTCTCAACAAATCTTTAAAGCGTTCCCAAGCTTCAAACAAATTTTCATCACTTTCCTGTTTAAACCCAATTATCTCCCTCACAATTGATGTGGTCTTGATTATAGGGTAGAACCTTTCCAAGAAGGCTTTGGCTAAATCATCTCCACAAGTAAACGGGTTACTATTGAAACTGTTCAACCAATCCTCTGGTTGGTCTCTAAAAGAAAAAGGGAAAAGAGTTAACCGGATTATATCGGGAGTGACTTCTTCGAGGTTGAGAGTGATGCAATTCCGTAGGAATCGCTGCAAGTGCTTATTCGCGTCTTCCGTCGGATTCCCACTAAACTGGTTCTGTTGGATAAAGGCAATGAGAGATGGGTTGAAGAATAGATCACGAGTCCTTCGAGCTTGGGGAGGGTTGACTCCAAGTCGGACATTGTTTGCGGTTGGGGCTCCGATCTCCTTCAAAGGTCGGTTCTCCGCCGCAATCCTTGCCGCCTCCCTGGCATCATCAAGGGCTCGTTGAAGCACAGCTGGATCTACCATCAATGGCCCTTCTCCTTCTGGACCAATAGGTGGGTTCCCGTTCAGGTCTGCCATTGGTTTCGCGTCGTCGGTGTCCTGCAAATCTTCCTCAGGTTGGTCTCTGACGGGTCCGCTTGAATCCTGGCGGGTCGCCTGGAACTGTCCTGACGGTTGATTTGTGAGTCGAGCTGATGGATTTCGCCTTCCTCGTTGGTAAACCAGCAAGGGAGTCGAAATAGGTGATGAAGTCGAAGTTGTGGCCTCCTTGGCTTCTATTTGATCTCCCGGAAAACGAACGGTTTGGGAAACAAATGAAGCGGAAGGTCGGGGTGTCTCGTCGCTCTTTGCTTGGCTCCTCGTAAAGTACTTGCACTCGCTTGCGGGTTGAGGTTTCTTAAGCTTCTTCTTCCCGGGCAGCGTGTACTCCTACAAACAAGAAACAAGAGGAAAAGACAAAAAGATCAATAAAACTTAATTACCAAAACTTAAATCTAGTCACCGTCCCCGGCAACGGCGCCAAATTTGATCGGAGGTAAAACCTAGGTCAAATTAAACCTCAAATCTAATCTATTGCAGCGTAGCTTGAGGGTCGAATCCGCAGGGACGGTTATTCTAAACTATGGACTTTAAGTAATTTAGTTCAATTAATATAGGGGTAAACAAGTCAAAAAGTTGGTTAATTAATTAAAAGTGGTAAATTTAAACTAAAGGAATTAATTCTAAACTCTAAATTAATCTCTAAATTACTCTAAAAATTAAGGTAAAGATCTAAACTCGACTTAAGGACTTAAACTAGGGTCAATTGATCGGGTTTCACTTCCAGGCACTTTACTGGCGGGTCGACAGGATTCCTGGCGGGTCGACATGATTCTTGGCGGGTCGACAGGATTCCTGGCGGGTCGCCAGAAAAGTACGACAAATCAGTTTAATTAGTTTCTAAGTTCCCTAAGTTCAGGTTTTTGGCTTAAACTCTGGTCCAAATACTAACTCTCGTTCTTGATTTGGTATCACTAAGTTTAAATTTCTAAACCTCCCTAAAAACCTAAGTTTCAACTCTCGTTTCTTGGCTTAAGTTTTAGGGTTTGCTTATACTATTTGGTAGGATATCCTAGATCTCTCGACCTTAGGAGGGAATAAACCTCTCGGCTAAGTTCCGGTTTCATCTTTTGGGTATACTAACTATCCTATGGTATGAGAACACAAATTGTTTTGAAATTAGGGTTCTATTTGCTTATCTACGAGGTCAGGCCTAACCAAGTGAGCAAACCTTCAAATCAATTCAATTTAATTCACAATTTCAGCAAATAAACTTAAGTAAAGCAAAGCAACTTAGAAAAATTAGAAAACTAAATCAAACTTCATTAATCCACCAAGTCATGGTTCCCTACAATTGCCCCTAAACTAAACTACTCACTACAAGTCATACTAAACATAAAGACAATATGTTTCAGCAAACTAAACATCAAAAGACAGAAAATAGAGAAAGTTTACAACAAGAAACAACAGCAAACAACTCTCAGCGTGTCTTCTGGCGGGTCGCCTGAGATCCTGGCGGGTCGACAGGAGGCAGCTGGGTGGAATTTTTGCTATCTTCTCTCGAATTCTCTCTCTCTCAACTGACTTGTCCCTTTCTGGTGCTCTTCCCATGTTTAAATAACTCTCAAGGACGGTTTCCATAGGTGGAGATCATGTCTGGCTCGTCCAAGAATAGAGAAAGTGCTCTGCCAGAAATATCGCTCCAAATTGGGCAGGTCGGTTTATGTCTGGCGGGGTCGACAGGAATCCTGGCGGGTCGACAGAAATCCTGGCGGGTCGACAGAAATCCTGGCGGGTCGCCAGAACAGGGGACTTGTCTGGTTTGACCCTGTTCCTTTGCTCCAGTCGCTTGGACCCTGATTTGCTCCGCTTGAACACTCCCTTGGGCCCAATTTTGCACCAAATCATCACTGAACCTGAAATTAGACAAGGGCAAATAGCAGTACCATATTTCTAACCTAAATTACATTAAATCTAACTAAAACATAAATATTTAATTGAAATTAAGGCCTAAAAGAGTTGAATATTTCGACGTGAAACATGCCTATCAATAATTTTTAAAGCAACACATTTTTTTTTGTATTTCTCTACATTAAAAACTACATGACGTATTGGTTATTTACAATCATGTACGTTTTTAACATCCCAATATTTATTGGTGTTTAAAATTTGATGAATATATTTTTTTATAATTTTAAAAATAAATATTATTTTGCAATAAAATTGAGATGATATATCTCTACTACTTATAAAGCACCCTTAGCAAGGTCAACATTTTTCACACAAAGGGGTCCAAACAATTTTGTTAGCATCATTATAAACCATTGATCAATATGATGTACGGTTTGGATCGCTATTTCTATAAGGGAGTCGACTCTACACACAAATAAGTCAAGTCGCTGATGATTGGCAACGAATTTCCGTAGCTATCGCACGAAAGTTCGAATCCCAGCCTCCGTTATTTTTTTATTTATTTTTTTCCGTCGAAACTGTGTTATCCCTCTTCCCCTCTCTCTTCCGATCACATAATATCAAATATTCTCAGATAAGGAAAGCAAGGAAAAAAAAGAAAAATCGCCTCCACAGCTGACGCCTCGCGCGATTGTGAGATTATATAAAAGGGAAGATTCAAACTAGGGTTTTTTCTCGCCCCCTCCGTCTTCCCCATCTCTCTCTTTCATAAATCGCCGATCTGCTCAGGTTTTTCCTTCAACAATCTTTGAAGAATCATGGATGCCATCGATTCCGTCGTCGACCCATTGAGAGAGTTCGCCAAAGACAGCGTTCGTCTTGTCAAGCGTTGCCACAAACCCTATAGGAAAGGTAAGGATTCGTTTTTTTTTTGTCTCCCGATCCTTAATCTCTTTATTCGAGTATTTTGTGGTTTTAAGCAATTGATTGAATCCTGATTCATGTTGATGTGTTCATTTGTAGAGTTCTCGAAGGTGGCTGTCAGCTCCACTTTTCCGTTTGGCGCCTCGCCTTGGGCGCTTGGCTTCCTCTCCTGGAGTCTTCTCATTTTATCTCCTTCGAAGGTACATAGTGAACTCAAACTATCAATTTGAAGTCTTTTCATATTCTCTCAACCCATCATGTCGTCCGCCGTCATCCAGGCCACTCTTCGCACCGGGGCTCAGGCCTTACATCTTGGAAGAGCGTCGATTTCACTCAGTGCAACATGTGTTTGGTACAATGAGATTTAGAGTAGTTCTCAACATGTAAACACTATTATAACACATTTTAATTGGTCACACTTACCATACTTTCTATGCTAATTTGGGACTAACACTTTGACCTACACGTGCTGGCCTTCATGGCGTTAAGACTTTTGTTTAGTTCGGCTTATTATCTCAAACTAAACCATATTTCTACTCCAAACAGTAAACCATATAGGACCTCAAGCAGATTCAGTTTGGAAAGGGAGACACAGAAACTAATTTCAGTGAAGTGAATGAGTTGCTATTCATGTTACGCATTTTGTTTTGATAGTTCAAATTTACTTCCTATTATATACCACATTATTCATTTGTTCGGTCAATAAATCAATAGCAGTAAATTTATACAATTCATTGGTGGTGAGGTTAGGTTTTTAGTTTGACTAGATAACATAGAAAGGGGTACAAAACAATTGCATCAGGTGGTACGATAGTAATAATCACGTCTATACATATCAGTGCTCATGCTCACATTCACCAATTAGTTTACAACTTAATTTGCAATTTCAATTAAGACAATAATGAACTCTAGCAGCTATTTTTCATGAATGCAATGACACTCATACGGTGTCAGGTCTTCTTCTCTTCTTTGCTTCTTCTTCTCTTTTTTAATTTAATTTAACTTAATTAATTCTGGGTATGTCATGTTATGTTATGTTATGTCAGTGAATACGGCAAGTTCTCTTATGGGTATGCAAGCTCCACTGGGAAAAGGTCCTCCATGGAAGATTTCTATGAAACCCGAATTGCTTCTGTTGATAATCAACTTGTTGGTTTGTTCGGCGTCTTTGATGGTACTTCATCAGTATCAATCTCAATTCAATTAATTGCCCTTCATGATAATGACTATTCTATTTTATTCTATTTTCTCTGCCTAGGCCATGGCGGTGCCCGAGTGGCCGAGTATGTCAAGGAGCACTTAATCAGTAACTTGATCCGCCAGCCTCATTTCATTTTCGATGCCAGGAAGGCTATAGGTCCCTCCTCTATCTTCCTTTTCTTCTTCTTTTTTCTTTTCTATTTTTTAATTTTAATTTCAACTCATCATCCCATGCATGCCTTTTTGTTGCAGTTGATGCCTACAAGACCAGGACTTTCTTGCTTCAGATAATAGCCAGAACAGGGATGCCGGCTCCACTGCCTCCACAGCCGTGCTCGTAGGCGACCGCCTTATTGTCGCCAATGTCGGCTCCACTGCTTTCCCTCTTGACATGCTCTTGTTTTCTGTACACAATAACACAACGCAGCCATAGCAGCATCAAGGGACCACAAGCCGGTCCAAACTGACGAGCGCCAGAGAATCGAGGAGGCAGGCGGGTTTGTCATGTGGGCCGGTATGTTCATTCTATCTGCATAAGCCCTTCCTGGTTTTTACAACAAGGGATCATTGTCTATGGATACTTCTCTTATCTGATTTCCTATTATCTTTACTACTTATAAAAGCATCCTACAAAGGTTGTAAGAAAAATCAGATAAGAGAAGTATCCATAGACAATGATCCCTTGATCGCTATTTCTGATTTTGTGTTTGAATTTTTCTTTAACTCAATTGTTGTTCAAATATATGGGATTTCAGCATAAACGCTTTTTTGTTGCTAATTTTGTTTTATTTTTTTGCTGGTACATATGATTACTGTTTGAAATTGTATTGTCGTTTCACTCATTGATGTAGCTTAGAACTTGGATGAGACACATGAATGGAAGGTGGCTAGAAGTACTCTCAATATCTCGATTGTCCACTTTCTGCATATTTCTATATGGATACCTTACTTGATAACTTACTTTTGTACGACTGGGTGTGTGCTTGTTTGGTAGGAAAAAGGTACTCAATAGCTCCTACCGAGCCATTTGATGCCTGGTAAAACCTGATTCATGTCCCTGAATTTGCTTTATACTTCTGAGTTTTGAATTGTAGATTAGTGTTGGTATAATCGAATTTCACACGATGGTCAGATTATGACGTGTACCAAGGGCTATAACCCATGTGCGGTCCTAAAAAAAAAAACATTAAGAGATTGGATACCCCAGTAAAATTTTTTCCATAATTTACACATTGTGTATTTGCATGGTTCACTTGTTTTTTATGCAATAAATAATTTACACATTACGTTTAAATTTTTGATAGTTCCAGGGTCCTTTTTAAAATTTCATTTACATGTACATTTTATTTAGTAAACATTGAACAGTGGAACCAGATGGACAATATCAGAAATGCAGATGCTCCACATTCTTGAAGCGTATAAAAGTTTCTACATAATCTAGCATCTCATATACTGACTCACATATTTGTCTTTTGTACAGAACTACTCTTCAATCCTGACTGTCCATCCTGAGATCATTGACGGTCAGCCAGGCACGCTTGTCGTGGAGTCTTTTGCTGTAGATATACCAGATGGAAACACTGATGAGGAAACTTGCTTTTTTGTAAAAGCCCTTCTGAAATGCAACCTCAAGGCGCTTGTTGATGTGTCTGAGCACCTGTTCTCCAAGGAAATGACACCATAATTACTTAAAATTACTCCACATTATTGTGCACAAAATTTAGGTTCCAGAGGTTAGGTCTAGACCATTCTGTTTTCTGTTCAATTAAGGAGTTA
Source organism: Rhynchospora pubera (assembly GCA_028095005.1). Lineage (NCBI taxonomy): Eukaryota > Viridiplantae > Streptophyta > Magnoliopsida > Poales > Cyperaceae > Rhynchospora > Rhynchospora pubera. The sequence continues at coordinate 204,544,560 of CM051462.1, read as the reverse complement.
GTTTGGATTTGGGTAAGATTAACTGCAGATTTGGCGGGATTTGTTAGTGGTTGTTCTGTAAATATTCTAATATTGAGACCTACGACTAAGAAGAAGGCATGCTTGTCGGAGTTTAGGCGTTTAGTAAGAATGTTAACAAATTGCATTTTTATTTTTGGACTTACCTTGTGCCATTTTTTTGGTTAATTGTTATATTTGGGAAAATTTTATAAAAGACAAAAATACCCCTGATAATTTTAAAAAAGACAAAAGAGCTTCTTAAATTTAAAAAAAAAACACAGCTATAGCGGTAATAGCAGTACCGTTATAACTCAGCCCTATAGCAGCAATAGCATTACCGCTATAGGGGCTTATAGCGGCATTCCTATTACCGCTATAGGGTATTATATATATATTTTTTTGGGCTGACACAGCTTTGCTTGAGTGCTTCGTGAAACAAATGCCGACTCCACTCGACCACTCCACTGAGAATTTGAACTTGATTTTTAATGTTTATATCAATATGTATTTAGTTAATTACTTCCGCGAGTATATATAATACCGAGTACACCGTAATGGAATTTTTTTGTATTAAATTGGGGCAATTAGTTAGTTGGCATTTGTATAAATATAAGTTTATAAATTATTAAATGTAACATTTGTTTGATGAATGGTCAATTAAATTTCATATTGTAAGATTGAATTAAATGAAAAATATCTTCCACTAGAAGGGCTTATATTACAATTTTAACATCTTTTTTAATATAATGAGTCTTAGTATCATTTTTTTATATATTTTGTAGTTGTTATAGAAGTTCATTGACAATTTCCGTACTTATAATAAAATTTTACAAATATGAAGGCTATCAACAATAATTTGTGCATTTCAAAATTTTTTTAAAAAATAAGAAAAGTATGTTTTATGTGAAAATAATGTATTCAATAAAAGATCCAATGTGAATAATAAAACTAAAAGACAGATAAAGTTTTGCGTTGAAGTAATTATATAGTTCAACTAACTTTTGAGATACTATAACATAATGATTATATTGATTATGAAAAACAAAAACTCACTAAATCTAAGCTCGCATCATTCGATATGGCGGTGGACCTAATTTCGTTTGGACAGATTGTTTTAAATTTTAGTAAAGGAAGTGTTCAAAAGCCGTAACCAATATCAGATTTCGAATCTGCAACATTCAATACGAAAAATATTACCTACATTCTTGGCCTATTAGTTGTGTACCCCAGTCATATTAGACAAGGCAACTGTCACAGTTGGAGGGCCCACTGGCCAGGGAAATTTAAAATGCATTGTTTATTACAGAACCTTGGCCACAGAAGATCAACTCAGAATAATATGGCCTTATAAAATCTTGTTACGGCAGTTCTCACTGACGTGTCAGCCCGAAAAGAGAAAAAAAAGTCTATAGCGGTAATAGTAATGCCGCTATAGGCCCCTATAGCGGTAATGCTATTGCCGCTATAGGGCTGAGTTATAACGGTACTGCTATTACCGCTATAGCTGTGTTCTTTTTAAAATTTCAGAGGCTCTTTTGTCTTTTTTAAAATTGTCAGGGGCATTTTTGTCATTGATAAAAATTTTCCTTATATTTGAGCCACGTCTATAATTTGTAATAGCTATATATGTTTTTCTTTATTGCTTCTCTAATTCCCTGTACCTTTTGCTCGTTAATTTTGAACTCATGAGCTTAGAGGCGAGTCAGAAACTTTGTACCAGTCAGGATACAGGATGGTATGAGGTACAATACTGTCTCAGGGTACCGACGTATTACAACAATGCCTTATCTTGTTTACCAGATTTACAAATCCAAACTTGTTTTATAAATCACTGACACAAGAGAGCCCCGGATCTCAGTTTTAAGTTTTAGTCTGTATTTTCTGAACCAAATTTAAACACTGAATTTGTATGCAACTCGAGTTGCAAGGATCTGAACATTCTATGCTCCTTTATTTGTAATGTGTACTATGTATAGAGTCTCATGCATGATGTTTAATCGAGACAAATCGAAGTACTAACTTGGGAGATGTAATAAAGTGCTAGCATAGGTTGAGCGTCATAAAATATTGTGCCAAATAATATATTTTTATATATTAAAGTCTGCCTGCACATTGAGTGGGCACTGCTGCTAGTATCTTTAATACACACTGGTTGTATTGGGATGCAGTTGCGATGAGACGCATGGAGGATTTACAAAAGAGTACTAGAGTACCCAAATTCTTCTGTCACGAGAATCAAACAAATACAAAATTATATGAATATTTACATATAATTGAGTGGTTGAATTGGCTTGTTAATGAGTGGTTTGATTTTATACAAAGTCAGTCTTTATATACGGTCAGATCAGATGGAATTTATAACTTTAAATTCCGATTCAATGAAAATAATTTATCAAAGATTCACAGCGCTCATTTAATTTTGATTTTTCAAAAACATTTTTGTAAGTGTTGCACTTTAACTAGTAGGCGCCGGCAAATGTACATTTCTCAGGAGGAAGGTAAACGTGCCTTCAGGATTAAGGTCGGCAGCCAGAATGCAAAAGTAACATTGGATTTGGTAAACACAAAGAAGGCAAAACTTCATTTTACTTGGTCATTTATAGAATAATTCTATTTTACGTTTGTTCTTATCGTTTCATTTTAATTTGCTGGTTCCTTTTACTTTGAAACAAAAGGCAAAAAAAAAAAAAAAATCCAGTCATGGTTTAAAAAATAATTGTCTTTGTCAAATGAAACACTCACTTTGTCTTTCAACTATGCATTACTGATGCATATTTAAAAGCAATTGAATCAGAAAAAAATAAAAGAAAGGTCATGAGAGATAGACGAAATAATATTAGGTATTGGTTTTATACATTTTAAAAGAACATTGATTAGAATATTAATTATTTCTCTTTTTTAGAAAAGAAAAGAGCATAAATGGAAAACTTTTACTACGTATAATTTTTCAAATATTTTTATTATACATAAATACATATATCTCTACTTCTTATTAACACACGGATCTAAGAGAGGTTACATGCTAGATCTAACGTGTATCCATCTGTTTATGTCATTCTATCGATTTGGTTTGTGTTTGGATATCAATTGCTATATAAAGTCATAATATGTTATGATTTTTTGTCTAATAAAGAAATAAATTGAGCAACATATTTAATTGTGTTGGTAGATTGAACAACATATCTTTATTGTCTAACATTATTTTGTTTCTTTATCTACCCACATATGAGGATATCTTTTACTGGTATTTATTAAATTACGCTGTTCATATTGATGTATTGATTTTAATTTTTGTTGAAGCATACATTTATTTTTAAATTTATATTTGTCCACATTGGATGTGTATCGTTTTCTAGTAATCTGTAATCATGAAAAAATCTTGAGGTAAGTCATGGTAAAACTGATGACATTGTTCTGTTAATAGGTTCGAAATGATAAGTATTCTTTTCAGCTGTAAAAAATCATAACTTGGTATCTTCCTGAACATTGATAAAACAAATTAGTTTAAAATTAAGAGCCTTGTTTAATATAAAGGTGCAAAGTAACCATCCAAGGCTCCGCACCTCCTCCTCATCGATGCTTCCATCATAGACTTGGACTCTTTTGTCTTTTCTCGTTGGGCATCTTTGTTCTGTTGTTTTCAACTTGAGAGCTACAGTTTTCTGTTTTTAAAGGGGAAAAAAAATAAAAGCAACAATTTCTAGATTCATTGCGGCTAGTGAATCACAACCACGTCGCTTGACAACTAGTATCAAACTCCATAATACATATGTTACATCAGAATTATTCTTCTTTTACACCCACATAATCATAAGTTATAAATTGTTTACTTATTTGTAAAAATATTAATATTTGATATATATGATTTGCATAATCCGATAAAATATTTTTGAATTATTAAATTAATATTACATTCCAATCACGAATTTTAGATCGTTTCAAATTATTTCTAAATCATTAATTTTTTATCCTGATGACAAGAAACACAACGATAATTGAAATGGAAAAAAGTAGAAAATCCTATAAAGCTAAAAATCTTACATCTTGATATTTGGCTACTTTTTTTTTAAAACAAGAAGCCCATAGGCATGATATTTGGCTACTAGCTACATGGTATGGTGATCAACTGATCATATGCTGTAGAAGATCAGAAGTGAAAGCTCCATTTGGGATTTCGATAGCCTCTTACCTTTGCTTTGCCAAAACCACCATCATGACATTACTTATCAGGAGTCTCTAGTCTTAAAAAGGAGTTTGGTTGTCCTGTGAAATAAATTTGTGTATGTTGTGGTATGCCACTGCAGATAGATAATATAATAATGTTGTATCAGTCAAATAAATCCACTACACTATTTGTTGGATTTCATGATGGTAATACAGTGGTTAAGACAGTTGGATTTAGTATATGTAATAACACCCTTTAATTTGACTACAATTAGTTCTTATACTTGTTGAAGTTGTCTCAATAGTACTGCCATGTGCAACCATTAGGTGTATTAGGTGAGTGTATATAGTTACTAGTCAAGATAAGATGACTATTCAGTATTGACTTAGGAAAAGTAGAGGTAAAACACTTGCTATGCGACAAAAAACATAACGAACAAGGAATCAAGGATTCTATTGTGGCTTGTTTTTCTTATGTTGAACCAGTCTACAACGTTAAAACATAACGAACAAGGAATCAAGGATTCTATTGTGGCTTGTTTTTCTTATGTTGAACCAGTCTACAACGTGCATAAAATGTTTTCCCACATTATTAAAAGTTAGATTCTTGTGTACAGTCAATTTGTAGCTATAATGAAATAAATCCTTTCAGGCGAAAGTTCTGCTTCATTGGTAGTCTGTTCTTCACAGCTGATTAAAAGCAGTGAAGTATTCTTTCCTCAAAAAATAAAATAAACTAAAATAATAAAAATGTTAATTAATTGGTTTAATTAAAACATAAAATAAATAAAAGGCTGGGAAGTATTTATTTAGGGAAATTACCATGTACCATCTCTCCACGAGTAATTCCGTGCCATCAAGTTTGTATTTGTTCAATTTATTTATTTATATATTCAATTTGTTTACCTAAGTGTTCACTTTATTCAATTACGAGTTAGATTTTATTTTTTTGTATTGTTATTTAGATTTTTATATGCATATTCAGCTTATTTTATTACATTTATTTTATTGTATATATTCATTTTGATTTTCTAAATGTTCATTTTGTTCAAGCTATGTCAAACGATTGCAATGCTACAGGTTGTCATTTCTCTTTATTTAGGCTAAATTAAATATTCAGAAATTATAAGTGCCATCTCTAATTTTGCCATCCCTACCATCGCTAAATACAAAATGAATACATAAAACAGACAAGATAAACATATAGACTATCAAAGTGAACACTTACAAACAAATAAGTGTTGTAATATCTTGTTCAGAGTTTTATATACACATTCAACTTATTTTTATTGAACTTATTTGTTTGTATGTGTTCACTTTGATCACTATATATGTTCACCTTATCTATTTTAAGTGTTCACTTACTGTTTAGCGAAGGCAGAGATGACAAAATTGCATATAGCGGTAATCAATTTCCTTGAACATTGTTAGAAGTTGGAAGTTGTTAAAAGAATGGAACTCAAAGGCAGACCGGAAAGGCCCATAAAAATAGCCCAAAAGGACCTTAAATAGTTCTTACTTAAAATTGCCATAAGCCCATAACCCATAGCGTGCAAGTAATCATTCACATCACGTTTGTTTTTAAACAATTGGACTGTCGTTTCAACATCAGTCCACCAGGGACCTCTCGGTAATAGTACTCCTCACTTTGACTAACCCTAAAAGTTCAAATTGCCAATTGTGCAATTATTGTTGGGCCATTCTGTTTACGGTGAAAGAGATTGGGTGAAAATGAAATTAACAGATGGCCAAGAATTCATGATTATCTGTTATCTTAGTAGTGGCATGCTGGCAGAAGAAAAAAATTAAAGCGGTGAACAAATATTTCCATTAGCACTTTTATATATTGAGCCACGTTTTTTTAACCTTTTGAAGTATAACATCCACTTTTATTTTATTTTTTTTCCCACTTATGGCTCCGTTTGGATTGTTTAGGAATAAAAGGAATAACCTATTCTTAGACGGAAAGTATTGGGAAGTGTGTAACTTTGTGAAGAGTTTGAATTGTTTATAATAAATTTACGCTTAGGAAGAAACTATTCCTCCTATTCCCATACGATCCAAACGGAGCCTATGAAAATAACATTCTATTTTTCATTTCCAGTGAGAGTATGTTAGATTGTATAGTGTATACCTATAATAACGTAAATGTAAAGTGTTACTAGTTGACTATATTTTATTTTGTATTTCCTGCATTTTTGTCCAAATTAATTTTTAATTTATATTTCAAACATAAAATTTAAGGCAAATTCTGGTGAGGACATAATTTTGTAAGTAGTTTTTTTAATTCAGATTATTCATTTTAAATTATAAACAGAGATAAATAATGTGGATTCAAACCAGATTTAAAATTTCCATCCACCATAGATCTACCCAAAATTTAAATGTCCTAACCTGTTGGTTTTCTTTATTTTACGACAGAGAGTGAGATACATCCACAAATTTGGTGGATTTTGGAATTCGCTTTATATTGAATCAAGATGTCATAAAATAGATGTGTAATTTAAAATTAATCTCTAATGAAAAATGTCAATTGTTTTAATTTGCTATTAAAATTTAAATAATAAATAACAAATAAATTTGTTGTATTTGTATCGAAAAAATATAGCATAAATTGAAACTCTCCACTACTACATTAGCAAGTTGTGTCTCGAGAACAATATAAAAAGAGACTTTGTTTATTATTACTTTATTAGCGTCTCCAATTGAAATGTTAGTGCACATATAACAGGAATTGTGTCAAAAAAGATTAGATGCTCTTCCACCGATCGTGTCAGTTGTGTGCCTCCCCAAATCTTCTTTTCATACCCTTGGTAGACATTAGCACTAATTATTATTATTTAAAAAAAAATTCTTTCCACAAACAGAGAAGAGCTGACTCATTGGGTGCGTTTGGATAGGTGTGAGAAGAAGGGAAGAAGGGAAGAAGTGGGAAAAAGTATTGGGAAGTGTGTAACTTTGTGAAGAATTTGGATTGTTTATAATTTATTTTCTTCTTCTTCCTTTTTCTTCTTCTTTCTTCCAACGATCCAAACGCACCCATTAATAAAATTTCACATGGTTGGGCAGATAATCAAAATTGACAAAAAAAATTAACAAGTGACGACAACAGTACTCTGCCTAATTTCGGTGGGTTCTTAGTTCTTATCCGCTGCAGACTGCCACAGATGCAGTGCCAAATTAAGGCCATACGGATCCAATTAACACCATACGGATCATCCAACAGCTGGCGCTTCTTCAGTAGAAAAATGATAAATGGATTAGTATGGAATGAAATTATAAACCAGGGGCCTAGTCGGCTGGTCCCAGGTAATAAAGTTAAGAAAGCGCTGTTCTTGGAAGGTTATATATAATACTATATATTGGTTTGGTCAATTATCATTCTTTCTTTATTTTATGATAAGAGGTCATAGTACGGAGTTTACTTGTGACCTGTGTCTAGGCCTGTTTAACGTTTATAAGAAATGGACCATTCCGTTTGCCGTTCTGTTCTATTAATGGTATAGTCATTCCATTCCGTTTACAGCAGTATTTGTCGAAACGGAAGCGAACTGACTCATTCAGTTTACCATTCCGTTTCAGTAACGGTATGTTTTTTCATTTCGTTTATCGTTCCGTTTCTGAAAACGAAATAATTTATGGTACCGTTAGCTGTTCTGTTTGAACAGAACGTACACGGAAAACTGTAAACAGTATACCGTCGGCTGACCTACCTGTGTCCTTGATGGTGACCGTAGATATGACGGCTCACCGTATCTCAGCCGTCCATTTATTTTCTCAGCTGGATTGAGGCGCAGTGGGCGCCTGTGGTCGAGTCAGGTCCAAATCTAAGCCACATTCTTCCCTGTCCAGTTTATCCCAAGTTTCTACCAGTGGTGTTCTGTTTTGAGATTCGTGCAAGCTGATGGAGAGGATTCAAACTCGTAATTTTGCTACAACATGGGGTCTTCGCTTCTGATTATTCACACAATCCGTTCATCAAATCTAAAATAAACGAATGGGATTGAACAGAGGTTCCGTTTGGATTCTATTTGGGAAGAAGAAAAAAAGAGAATAAATTTATTATAAACAATCTAAACTCTTCACAAAGTTACACACTTCCCAATATTTTTTCCTACTTTTTCTCTTCTTCCCACACCTTATCCAAACGAAGCCAGAGTGATGATTTTCGAGGACCATCTCTTAGTCTGGTGACAAAGAGCAATGCACTTTTAATGAAAGATAATATGTTCGAAATCTGACTTTCTTTATAGATATTTAATTTAAAAATAAATTGGTATGTTTGATCCCGACTTATCTTTTTTTTTTTAAAGTGACGATTTCGTAGGGAGTTTTTCAAATGATCAAAGCCATTAGTTTTGTAAATATGGAACAAGTTGCTCCTTGTCATGTCATGATTAATAAATTGGAAATGCTTGAGCAAGCAGTTATCTTTTCATTTTGTCAATTCGTTATATTAGTTTATAACTTTATATTATGCAAATATCATATTGTAGAATGATTGAATCAATTATTGTATGTAATGGTCAACTTAAGTATGATTACTAAAGTTTATCTAAGATCTCATAATCTATTATCCCGTTGATAAGGACTGAAGCCAAATAGCCAATAATATTCTCCAGGCGTCAATTTAGAGAAAGCCTAACTATTTAGGAGGCGTATGATACGGCTTAAATATATTAAGATATCAAATATGAGGGATTAAATATACGGGGCTGATAAGAATTATTTCTAAGAGTTATCATCTCATCATCCCTCAGTAATTAGTTTAATTATATTTCATAAAAAGAAAAAGGGAGTGAGAGTGGGAGGATGATTTCCCTGACCGTTATTAACGCGTTTTTCATTTTTGGATGAGGGGATGGCTAAAGGAGGGATGAGCGAACATAGGAGAGGGAGGGGAGCGAGGGATGAGAGACACAGAAGGGAGGGAGGGAGCAACATAGAGGGGAGCGACACATAGGAGATGAGCGACATATAACTGTTCTATTTAATATAATAATTGTTTTATTAATATACTAACTGTTCTAGTTAATACATATAACTGTTCTATTTAATATATTAATTGTTCTAGTTAATACATATAAATGTTCTATTTTTATATATAACTGTTCTAATTAAATATATAACTGTTCTTTTTAAATATTTAACCGTTCTAATTAAATGTATAGCTGTTCTATTTAGTAACATTAACTAAAACAATAGTTTTTTTCGAGAACAGTTAGTTAATATGTTAGTTAATAATATCCCTCTCTTCCCTTTGTCCCCTCTCCCAATTCTCCATTGGTAGCAACACCAGGGAAATTTTCGCTCCTCTATCTCCTCTTCCCTCACTCCTCAACCCAATTGGAGCCGCCTGGGACCCCCTCCACACGCCTCTGGTTTTACTCTCACCACTCGACTCTGATTCGCTCCTCATCCCCTGGCGCTCATCCTCCTCTCATCCCGCTAGGGAGGATGACATCAGTGACAGTTATTAACGCATTCGCATGGGGATGACGGAAATGATAGAATCTTAGGAATGACATAAAGCAATTCCGATTAAATATATGATATAAGGCAAGATAAAATTGAAAGAGTTTTATATGTGTTATAAAAAAAATATCTCTAATTTTATCATTTATCTTTTTATTATTATTTTGTTTTGCCAATTGTATGAGGACTATTTGCATCCGTTTGTTCTCAATTTCCTGAGGATATATAACGAGAATACCAGAAAAAAAGGAGGGGGGGGGGGCGGGCGAGGGTTTAGGGTATATATAAACTATATAAACATAATTAAACTGTATTACCATCATTTATCTTTTTATTATTTTTTTGTTTTGCCAATTGTATGAGGACTATTTGCATCCGTTTGTTCTCAATTTCCTGAGGATATATAACGAGAATACCAGAAAAAAAGGAGGGGGGGGGGGGGCGGGCGAGGGTGTCATGCAATTGATCTCAGCTCTCATGATTAAGCACGATAACAATCAACTAGCCGTTAGGATAATTTGTGTGTCTAGCTGGCTATTATTGTCATCTTTGCAAAGTAGTAAACAAGCAATGAGAACTAGTGGGGATTTGTTAGGATTCGAACTTTTCTATGAGCAGCAACACAGTCAAAATAATCAAGCAGAAAATTAATAAAAAATCACTCATTACTATATTATTAAAACTTATATAAATTGAGTTTATTGCCATCTTATTTTGCATTATTACAGTTTAATTATGTTATCCTGTGATGTAACTGTTATAATTAATATTAATTATAATATTAATGTGGCCTATATGATTTAATCTGAACCAAGTTCATTTATTCTTAAATGGTGCATTGATTTTGATGAAAAATCAACGGACCAGATTCATTCAAATATGATCCCTTCAATTGCCTTAGTTATATTAACTCATCTCCTGTCATTAGAAGGCAACCTTTCACTAATTTTCGCCTAATTAACAAAATAGACAGAAGAGAGTAAAAACGCCATTTTTGTCATTAATTTTGGACTAAGGAAAAATTGAAGAAGATCATATTTCCGGCTTACGGTATGTCTTCCCTTCAGAATTGTAAGTTTTAATTACGTTTGATTGATTTTATATGAAATTGCATGATCTTGAGATGATGATTAAATATTATTTCAGATTAATATTTTTTACGCCTAACAGTAACTGAATATTTATTTATATTTTTTAAATATATATTTAGATGCACGTAGAACTATGTTTTTGCGCATTGCATTTCCTTAAGTACTCAATGGGCAATTAAGTCAACAATTTGTTTGTTTAATACTTCTAAACTTTTTTTATATTAGTCAACAATTTCGTATTTTTAACTTATTATTCATGACATTTTAGTTTTTAATACACTGTTGAACTTATTATTCGAATATAATCTCGTCTCATTATTATTATCTTATACCAACAATTTGGACGGGGTTTATTTATATTTTGTTTAGTCCCGCTATTAATTTACAGTATTTTGTTTAAACTCAACGACCCAATTAATAAGTTCTAATTGTAAAAATCTTGCTATAAACATGGTGCACATCCCAGAAAATATGTTTTGAACTATTACAACCTCATCTGCTTAGCACCTCTGATATATATATATATCTAAGTTATAAACTTATAACTGCTAATTAACTAAGAGATGTATACATCACAAAATTTGATGAATACAGCTCATGCTACATCACATAAATAAAATTTGAAGCTCATAAATCTATGGCTATACCCATCAAATATGCTATAATTATACAACCTAAAATAGAATATTCTAAGCTCTCCCGGGGCTTCTAGGATCATGCCGAGGGTTTGCGCCAGAACCTGGGTAGTCGTTTACCTCAATATCCATTCTTGCCATTTCTTCTCCAAGATTTCGTCCTTTCTTTATAGTTATCACCTGTAATTAGCACATAAACACTTATCAGTTAATTTTACTATTATCATTCATATTTGGCCGCTTAGATCTGGTACCAGATTTTTTGCATAATAACACTCATGCAAACTCACTATCTTCTTTTCCTTTTCCTTTTTTTTTTTTTTTAACTTCAAGGATGAAAATAATGAAATAAATTAAAGAAAGTTCAAAGAATCAAAGCACTGCTTAGTTACAGAGTACTGATCCAAATGGTGAGTGCATATTGTCTGAAATTATTAGTCTTGCTTGAATTGTTCCAAATGCAGAATGAAACAATGTGAGTATATATTGTCTAAAATATCATGCCATGCTGGTAGTGTTTGGTACCAGTGCTGTGCTGGAGCAATAATGCACAACCACAGCATATGGCTGGAATGATGATAAGGCTAGATGACTTATAAGCCATTAGCTACAAAAATGGTAGTGGCCAATCTCATTTGTTGCTATCCAAGGAGATATCACTTAGATATTAAAGATTGCAATCCTTGTACTTTGCGTAGAAAAAGAAAACTAATTGTACATTATTGGAGCATATTCCTTGAGATTAGAAGGTAAGATATGTACAAGGTATCTTTCATTATTCTGTCTTTCCAGTCAACTATTGTGCGTTTGTACTGTTCACACTTATAGCTTCTCGGAGCATATGAAGACGATAACTCGTGACTTAGGATACTATCAAATTGCATTTATTCCTAATTAATTATATTTTATGCAGTGAAGCATGCCCATAAACCGCTAATTGAGGGACTGGATCCGAACACAGGAAATTGTTTGGCGAAGGTTAACAAGTTAATTTTAGAAGAAGTTCTTGATCAAGTGAGAAATAAATTAATTAAAGCCGAAAGTAGAAAATAACAATAATTGAGGAAAAACTAGGTTTCTCTGATTACAAAAATGAATAAATAACATAAAAATAAGCCTGTGTATAGTGGCCAATGTTTTTTTAAAACAATTAATATGCTGGGTCAGGTTGCCTCCGAGCTCAACACGTGGATCTACCTCATAAGGATTTCATTAGCTAAAGTAAACATATATTATAGCTTTGCTGGTGAAAGGCAACTAAGATGCGAGAAATTTATTGTTTTTGATTAAGAACCAAGGAGATCTTTCTAGTGTATATTTAAAGAGCACTGAAGAGGGGCAAACAAAAGCTTGGAGCTTTGAAGCGAATTGTACATTAAGTCATTAACTATTGAGAGATATACCTGATTTTTAATCTCCGCAGCTGGTAAATTTTGATTCTTCAATGCAAGGTTTCCTACAATGTACGTGCTTAAATGTTAAAATTTAGCAATCAAAGAACCAAAAGAGGCATGTTCATGCAAGTCCTAATGGTTCTCTAACAAAGAAGATAAAAATTGGGGGGAAAAAAACGAGAGAAAAGTTCAAGAGAAAGAGAAACAATCTTAGATTCTAGGCATTACTCGATAGTGGCACAGCTGATGAGAGAGGTAGAAGGTATGACAGTATGAGAAACAGTGCGAAGAGCTTGAGCAGATAGCTCCTTTTCTCCATTTCTTCTCTATCTGGAACTAGATATAAAATAAAACTAGGCCTTATTTCTAGTAATGGAGCTAATAGCAGTCTAGGAGGCAAAGGATGCGCAAACCAATATTTATACATATACCCAAAGGGAAAAAGTCCCACTAAGTCTCTCTCTTTCTCTCTCTAACTTTACTTCCTCTCCTTTCACATTAACAAAGTCAACTTTGCCACTTAATTTTATTTGTTGGTTACGTCTGTTCTCCTATGATGGCACAATGTGACCAAACATAAATCATAACAGATATGTATCTATCGTTGAGCGCTTTTCTCCCTTTCAGTCTTCTCTGTGTATTGTTGGAGGTATGTATGATGGGCCACATTGACTGAGGCTAAAAGTATGGATTAATTAATCCACACAAGCACACATGCATTGTGTGGTGTTAGACCTAACTTATATGGGGATGCTTTTTGCCAACAGTCAATGCCTCTCATGTGCAGCCCTCTAGCATGATGTAGAGAATATCTGCCACAGTAAGCTTGACAATTGATATACAAAAAAAAATTAACAATTGATTTCATGATTAAACTTTATTAGGAAAAAATGAAAAATATCTAGGGACTATTATTCTCCTTTTTATGCGGCCATCAAAATACAAAAATAAGGGGGGGGGGGGCAGTGGGTAGTTGAGATCTTATTTGGGGTTTCAAATGTTGTTCAGAGATCCTTGACCAAAAATTCAGGAGAAACATTACAGACAGGCACATGTATTTCAGATAAAGCCAACAGGTGTTGCTTTGAAAATTGAAAAGTTCGTTTTTTTCAGTTTGATTTTTGTGAGCGATTCTTTTGACTCTATCAAGTATTCTCAAGATTCCTCAATTTCAGTACCTTTTTTTCAGACGAATTCCAGTGTCTGATTGCTGATTTCAAACTCAAGAAGTCCCTATGTTGTGACAAATTCATATTTTATAAATTGAAGTTGACAAAAGACTAGTAGTATGACGAGACGAGAGAAAAAAAAAAAAGAAGAAAGAAAGAAAGCTAGAACTGATATAAAGTTTGTGCATTCATATATTTTTATAAATAGAAGCTGCAAAATGTAAGATAATGCCAACCCCCTCCCACACTCCCTAGATAAAGGAAATGATACGGGCAACGGTCACTGAAATTCTGGTACTGTCTTGAATATGTTTACTGGTACAGCACTTGATTTGCTATGTATTCATAGAAAAAGTTTAACAAGGACCCAGCAAATTAGATTAGTTAGACAAATCTCTTTGAAAATACCTAAAAAACCATGTTGTAATCAGTTGACGTCAAACAACAGCAAAAACAAGTCTTTCCAAATTTTGTCCTTTTAAATTCCATAAATGCAGAAAAGAAAAATACAAGATTCTGAGCAATTGCGCTACTGTTTATATGGCTATAATAATTGATGACAGTGTACCAAAAACCATATATGATACATTCATGTAAAATTCTGAATCCTGGGGCTTTCTGACAAGTGCCCACAGAAATTCACACACATTCTATAGGTCCCAGTTAGCTACAAGTCGGCTGATTGGGATAGGGGAGTACTCAGCCACAGAAAATTAGACTAGAATTTGAAGAATTTGTGGGCCCAACAAGAGGAAAGTGGGAGGTCACGTTTCAAACGACAGAAGCAAAGGGTAAGAAAGTCTTCACTAAAAAGCAAATTTTGATGTCTACCCTCCAAAAAGGCCGGTTTCTCCAAAAAGAAAAACTGTTAAAAAATTAGAAAAAAGAGAGGGCTGAATTTAGAGAATCAAATTGGATCTAATCAAACTTTTTTATAGCCGGTGCAACATGGGTCACATCTAGTTGACTACTTTGGCTCTTCATTGACACTTGATTTAGTTTTCAGATTGATTTTCGCTGTTTGTTTCTGGACAATAATACAATAAATAGAACTTATGAGTTATGATGAACGGATGGATGTACCCGCCAATATTAATTAATCTGATTGGTATAACATGACATTTGCAACATAATATAGCCTTCTTCACGAAATATAGTAGGATATTACATTTGTAATCTGTCAGATTTATTCTGATCATCTTTAGAATTTGACAATTTGTAGGATTTATTTCTGATTTCAGTTTCCATAATCATCTGTATTATATAGATGTGTGCCTTTCATGGTTCCAACTAATTCAATATAGCAAATACAGTATTACGAATCGTCTTTTCTATTCTTTTTCAACATTAGCCATCTTCTTTGTAACTGGTACAGTAGACTTTTTTCTTGATATAAAGAATAGATAGCTACATGTGCTATACTGCAATTGAACATTCATAATGCTGACGCACAGCTGTATAGCAATACTAGTACCGGTAAACAGGGCGACTTTATGTTCTCTTTTCTCTTTGAACTAGTTGGTTTTCATTTAGACAAAATGCGTTTGGTAGGTACGGTTCTGATACCAGCATCTTCTTACCAGCAAAAAAAAATGATACCTTTTTCTTTTAACATATGCTATCAATAGGACAGTCAACTGTTTAATCGTTATGCCGTCACGTTACCGGTAAGTGGAACGGTTAACGGTATTGAAATCTATTTTGTTTTCTTAATGGAACGGCAAGTGACAGCGAAATTTGTTCCGTTAACATATTTTTGTACATGTTGTTTAGCGAAATCGTTTCGTTAACGAAGTGGCACAGTTAACGACACTGAAATGGGTTTCGTTTTTCTTACCGGCATTACAAACGGAACAGGGTGTTCCGTTGCCACTTACCACGTCTGACACCCCTAGCGATCAATGTTGAGAGAAAGTCGTACAATTGTCTTACAGATAAAGTCTGCCAGTGTTATCTTAGCTTATCTGAACAAAAAGGCACTCAAATTTTCCAAAAGGCACCGAAGCAGTATCTTCTTAAAACACTTATCATATTTTTCATTGACTTCTAAATTTGACATTGCCACTAATCACATTTTTTATTTTGTATTCCTTGGGTGGAGTGTGACCATGAATTCAAAAGACATGCACATGCACCACTATCAGATGGATGCTTAGTCACTACCAAAACCTTCATGCAATTCTTCTCTGTCCTTGTTCAAAAGTTCTCTTAATTGAACCTTCATATATATCTCTCCTTTTTTTTATGTAAAGTTGTTGCTATATATGTGTACTAGTTATCTTTTGAAAATCAACCAATTTGCATGGTCCATTGATTATTTTGCTCAGCCACTTTTTACCATTAAAAGTGGTAGTGTGTGAGTGACGTTTTTAACACGCACGCACTAGTGCCTACATCCCACAAAAGAAAGTGCCTTCTAGCTAGAACCAATTACTGCCTAGATATTTATGCAGCCTTCTTCAATTGCAACATCATTTTAAATTCAATGGTCCAGAATGCAGTTCATAATAACTAACATGTACAAGAACAATCTAGACAATTGACTTGTTTATAAACATAAACATTACATTAAACAAATGCATCTTAATTAATAATTATTGGTCCTATTTCATATACATGGATAAACAGCACGCTCTTATCCAATCACAGTGGTCGCCGAAAAACAACTATGACCCCGGCCCAATATCACAGCCCATATAAAGTAAAATATAACCCGTATAAATGGCATCTATTATATTAATGGGCCTATTCGTAGCCCATTAATATTTCAGATAATATTTCTGCTTCTGTACTGTTGACTGTTGTGGTGTGGAAACATTACAGTGGCAAAGCATCTCTCTCATGGGAGGCGCGGTCAAGGTATTATCACTCCTCTCTACTCCATTATCTCTTCTCTACCCGCGCCGTGTCTCCTCCTTCCTCCGACTCTCCACCTCTGCCTTCTCCTCCTACCACCGTGTCCGTGTCCGCCTCCTCTTCGACACTCCTCGACGCGCTAGCTCCACCTTCCGCTCCTCGCGCCAGATACGAACTCAGTGTCTCTCCAATGAAACAGCTTTCAATGAGTCGATACAATTCAAGCCTGAAGAAGCTGTAGGTCCTGCGTGGCTTGAGTGGGCCCGGCTTGTTCAGTGGCTCGCTGACGAAGGTTACGTGGATCGAGCACGCGCCACGTTTGATGGGTCGTGCCAAGATGATGATTTTGTTGAACGAAGGGATTTGCCAGAGGAGTTTGTCATAGCTGGAGAGGCATTGATTTTGTTTGCTAGAGAAAATCCTGACCTGCTGAGGTGAGTTTTGGAGAGTAGATGATGCATACTGTTATTAAACATTATCGTTCCATTTTGTATAATTGGTTGTTCTTAATTTTCCATTACTTAATTAGATCCCTTTCAAAGAAGGAAATCGAGGTTGTTGTGGATAGTGGGTCTCCTTTTTTGTTCAAAGGTGGAGAAAGTTCATCTAGACAGTTGAGAAGCTTCTTAAATAGCGACAAAAATGATGTCAGTATCTGGAATTCTCACTGATTTCTTATGGAAACAATGATTTTTTTTTTCTGTAAGCAATAAAATATTAAATTTGTAAATATTTTTCAACTAACAACTCTTCAATATTAACTATGTTGGAAAACATCAATGCCAGGTGTTCCAAACAGAAAAGGCAGAGACGGTCGACCTTGTTCGTTTCTTACTGAGCTATGCATATAATGCCGGAAAAAATAATAGCACTAATGTAGTAAGTGATGCATCTGTAAAGTATCTGCTTGTTGAGTTGGCCACTCTGAGAGGCACCACTCATGTACCCAATTCTGTAGAGCCAAATCAAAGGCAACCTTTTTTGCAACAACAGGACCAGTTATCTAGGCCTCCTGGTCAAATTATTTCCAGGAAAGCTGGTGACTGGGTTTGTTCAAAGTAAGTTTGTTGTTTTCTTTTCCTTAATCTGTTTCTATATTATTCTTCAAATCACATTTGAATATATCTAATTTCATTCTTTACACGAGCAGATGTAATTTCATGAACTTTGCAAAAAATCCTAAGTGCCTTGAATGTAGCGAGCCAAAGCCAAAGAGTATATTGACTGGAGCGGAGTGGGAATGCCCCCAGTAAGCAACTTTTTGTATTTATGGATTTTTTGTTTGTTTGTTTGTTCATTTATTACAACTAGCAAAAGATGCCCTCAATAGGTGGGCACAGTGGCGAGGCCAGTAAGTGGCAAGTGCCCAGGCTTGTTTTTCAAAAATAAAGGCCCACATATAGGTATTTCAATAGATGCCTAGCCTTGATATTTGACCGTGCCTAGGCTTAAACTTTGAAACTAGGTTTTTAGCAATCCAATCTGTTTTTTTTTCCTTGACATTTGGTTGATAGGATCAATGAAGACACGAGAAAAGATAAAAGAAAAGGTGAATAGCAGAAATAGGTGATTTATGGGCCCGCAAAATATTTTTTTCCCATAATTTCCTTAATATAACAAAAGATTAATGCAAAAACAATATAGATATAGTTAGTGTAGGAAAAATTGAATATAACCCTCCAATCAAATAGTTAATTTGATGACTATAAAATTATTTATGAATATTATTTGTTATAAAAACAATATAAATTATTTTAAAATTAGATTTAAAAATTAATATTTTATTACATATTATTTTTAATTTTATATGAAATTTAATAATATTTTTTGTGCCCGTGCTTATAAAAAGTCTGGACTCGCCACTGGGTGGGCAAATAAAAAAAATAAAATGTTGATATTATTTTTTGTTATATATAAAATGTTACATGTTAGGCAATAAAGATACGGTAAAATCAATAATTTAGTCTTTCCTTTTAAATAAATAGCTAATTTGGTAGTAACTTAATTTTTTTAAGAAAAGTCTAACTTAATTGATATAAGAATTGTTTATATCCATTTATCTGACAAGTTTACTCATTTTATATGGGTGCTTTATAAGTAATATAGATTATCAAGCTATTAGGTTCAGATTGGTACATGGGGGTCTGCTGTTTTTTACTTGTTCCAAGTCAGACAACTTCGGAAGAACTGACCCTCCGGATGGTTTAGGCTATTTGTACACCAGACATTAATACCAATTAGTAGAATGTTGACAAACTTAGTATTAACAAGAACCAGCTATTGGTCTAGTGGCAAAGAGCAATGCACTTTGAGTGAAAGGTCGCAGGTTCGAAACCCGGCTGGGGAGGTCTTTCATAGACATTTAATTTAAAAATAAGTTGGGTTGCTTAGGCCCCCAAGTTATCTTCAAAAAGACAAACTTAGTATGAACACTTACTGGTTTACTGATGAAATTTTACTTTCTTTTTCTTATTAATGATCTATCACCTTCATTTCTCTATGAGGAATGATTTAGCATCCACCAGGACATCCTCTGTTGAAGCTATAGTAATTTTTCCCACCAAAAAAAAAAAAGGTTCAAGCAAATGACAAAAATTTTTAAGACTAGAGTCAGCAAAAGAATATTGAGCATGCAATATGGAAAGTTCAAATTCTCACCAGTTTTACATTACAGGTGTGATTTCTTCAACTATGGAAAGAACATGTCTTGCCTAAGGTGTGACTGTGAAAGGCCGGGACAGATTCCTCTAACTTCTACTAGTCCCACCAAAACCTCAACTCTTGAAGACATACTAAACAAAAGCACAATTGAAGTTTCATCAAATGTAGCGCATAAAATTAGGACCTCAAGCAATAGGTATGTGCCCATCAAGGATCCTAGTGTGAACGACACGGTAGAGAGAATACTCAGGCGTGAACCAAGCAAGGCTTCTTGGGAGAGCTTGGCAAACCAAAGACAAGAGCCTGGTCATGTTCCATTTAATCCACTGCCTGCTGATATGTTCTCGAAATCCAAGGCAACAGATATTGAAGACAAGTCCATTCCTTCAGATCAGGAATTTCCTGACATGATGCCAGTGCGGAAAGGCGAAAGTCGATTTATTGTGAGTAAAAAGAAAGATCGGTCGCTTACCTCACCACAGTACAAGAGAAGCATTGCGATGGAACAAGCAAATAATAGCAATTCGGATTTTGTACCTTTTGTGCCATTCCCTCCAGACTATTTTGCGAAGAAGAGAGCAAATAAACTATCAGAAATGGGACAGGTGAGTGAGAGGACAGAAGAGACCAGTACTAGGGAAATTGAAATAAGTTCCTGCCATGAAGCCAGTCACTCTGTACAACAGAGTAACAAGTCAGAGTATAGCAATGACCAAGCAACTAATAGCAATTCCAATTTTGTGCCGCTCCCTCTAGACAATTTTGAGAAGAAAGAGAATAAACTATCAGAAACGCAACACGTGAATAAAAATGCAGAAGAGAATAATACTATGGACATTAGCATAAATTCCTCCAGTGAGGCCAGGCACTCAGCACAACGGAGAAATAATTCAGAATATAGCAATAGGGGCCTTACCGATTTGTATTCTGATACGCAGGAGAATTCAAATAGCCAGTCAGGCAGTGGTGATAGGATTGGCACTTACTCGGCTCGACTGAGCAGCTTTTCTGGGTATAACGATAATGAGCATCCTTATTCCAAAACTAGCTATTCCAATTCAGAGGATCGTTGGAATAAAAGCCTTGAAGGTTCAGCTGTTAAGGAACCCAACCCGCTTGACATGTCTGAGGAGGCAAAGGCCGAGAGGTGGTTCAAGCGTGCGGCTCAGATAAAGGATATATCTGAACTGGAGAACATACCTGATGAGGACTTTCCCGAAATAATGCCAATGAGGAAAGGGGTCAATAGGTTTGTAGTTAGTAAGAGAAAAACTCCTTTGGAGAGACGGTTGACCTCGTCTCAGTACAGAAGAAATCTACCTACTATAAAACCATATCAAGGGAAGGATAAAGATTTAAATTGGGATAAATCTTAATCCTTTTATTTTCTTAAACATTGATCTGAATGAGCTGGTAACTTGTTCATATTAACCATTATTTCTAAATTGTTCGGGAGGATACTTGGTTTTATATAGTGTAATTTGGGTACTGGTGTATTACAGTTTTCTATCAAATTTTGTGCTCCCACTGTAATATCTAATAACAAAATTAATGCACGCTAATAATTGCTAACCATTTTGAGGATGCTTTGTTTGCAACTTTGTATCACGATTTGCCCAATGAGTACATTTTTGGGTTGAGACTCGGAAAAATAGAATGTATTATATTGTTATATTGTTGAATTAAAAAACAAAAAAAGTAAAAAATATTGAATAACATAGCAAATACACTATAATGATAGTTGAATTTGAAAAAAAAAATCAAATATTTTGATATAAAATGTGATTTTTTATATTTTAAATATACTTATGTATCCTAGTTTTTTTTTTGAAAAAATAGCGTATCTGTAAAGCGGCTATTCCTAATTTAGTAATTTTGGATATAAAGATCAATCAAAATAATGAAGCTAATAAAGGAATCTAAAACTTGGCCTTTGACTAAGTATTTCGGAAAAGTAAAGAAAAAATCTAAAGCTTGGGAAGGAATTTGGTAAAGCTAGTAAAAATCAAAAGCTTGGACAGGACTATCGCAAAATTAATATCAACAAATTTTCGATATTGATATTTTACGAGCCAATATTTATTTTCAATTTTTATTTTTAAAATTCATTCTGTAAAAGAGAAGAAGATTAAAAATAATGATTTGACATATCTCAATTGATGAATTTACCAGCCTCTTCTAACTAAGTTGACAGTTGTAATTTGTATACACTATACACCAAAAACAGTACAATTTAGTTTTGTACACATCGAACACGAACAGTTAAAACTTAAAACGTAAATAGTTTTTTCATTTATAAATAAAATAGGATCAACGTATTCAAAATTTCAAATTTGACGTGTAGACTAAAAATTCCTGATCATTTTTAGGCCAAATTTATACACCCAAGTGTTTGTGAGCTTAACTCAGACTAAGATTACTGTTACGCTGTACTGCTGTACAACATTTCGAGAAGATACATTTTATAGTACTAAAAATTATCTTTGAACATTTGTTAATTTGTAAAAAGAAGAAAAAACTCGTACCCTCGCCCAGGTGGCAGGGAGAGCGAAAAAAAGAGAGGTAATGGAAAATGTTGCTACGACATATTTTACGACTTATCTACTATGCTATAGGCTATGGGGATGTTTGGAACTCTTGGAATAAAGCCTTATTCGGAATTGCTAATTCTAGAGGTTGTCAAACATCATTTAGAACAAGCAAAATAGCTTATTCGGGTCCTTATTCTTGTTCTAACAAAATATTGAAACTAGAATGGGATAAGCTAACCATCCAACAACAAATCATTATTTTAATATTTTTTCTTGTTCTTATTCTTAACTAATCACCCAAACAACATCTCTTAATCTAAAAATAAGCAATTATTTAACATTTCTTATTCACCACTCTTATTCTAAAATAAGCTATTCTATTCTTATTTACCACACTTCCAAACACACCCTATAGGTCCCCTCGACTATTCTACATTCTACAATTTCTACTCTATACTAACAAAAAAGCCATAAATGTAGTTCAGTACAATAGTCGTAAAAATCGAGCCCATAAATTAGTGACTCCAATTTTGCTCTAAGTCCTAAGAGCTATTCGAACTGAAGAAGCTCTGCTCGAAAGTCGAGACGAGAGAGAGAGAGCCGAAATTAATTAATATAAAAATTTCGACCCAAAAAATTTTAATATACAGAATTATTTTATTTTTTTTTTAATAAGAAGAAAGTTCGAACGCGTTTCAGAAGCGAGTATTTGAATTCCCCCCGTACGCGTTTATAAAACGCGCTCCAACCCTCCCAACGCGTTTTATAAACGCGTACGAAGGGGAGATGCTGTCCACTTTCCTCTCGTTTGTCAGAGCTTCGTACGCGTTTATAAAACGCGTTGGAAGCCCTAGAGCGCACTTTATAAACGTGTTCGAAGGTATATTATTTGATTTTTAGGAAAAAAAGTACAAGCATGCTCTGATAAAGACTGCAAAAGACATGACAAGATTTGATTTTACAATGTCATCTTTGAAGTACTGAAATTATTTATAAAAGCAGCCATTGTTGAATTAGAATTCACAAACACCCACTCTCCTTCTTGTTAAAACCTTCAGTACAATGAACAAAGGAAATAGCTCTAACTCAAATAATGATGTTCCAAACTATCGAAGAGCAACCCGCATTGAGTATTGGCCAACTTTCTACCATTACCCTGCCAATAGAAATCAACCAGAAAACGGAGAATACGAGGCAATTTATCGCTCTTGTTATCGCACTTTGAAATACAACATCCATGAAGACACGACTGAAGAGGGAGACGTGCTCGAGTTAAAAATACACTACCAATGGCACATTAATGGTGGGCCGGAAAGGGAACAGAAGGAGTACCAGGAACGGCGATGGCGGGAACACGAAAAGAATCTGAACTGAGAAAGGCGATATGACTGGTACAAAAAATATTACACAGAACCTCAACCCATCCCCCAACAACAACCGAAACCCTACCTCTCGTGTGAACCAACTCACTGGACCGTTTACGAGAAAATATACAACTTTAATGGAGACCACACAGTGACCTGTACAAGGTGCGCTCAAGTTTTCAATTACAAAGAAAACATATTGCGTGACCACTACCATGAGCACAAACGTCACGACGAGAATGAACAAAGAGCTCGTGACATAGAGACGCAGAGGATTATTAAAGAAAGAAATGAAGAAATGGATCGTAAACAAAAACTTAGGGAAGAAGAGGCAAGGAAAAAAAGGCTCAAAAAATCAGAGCAAAAATTGAGAGAAATGAATAAGAGGGATGAACTTCGACAAATTGCGGCAAGCCGAATGGCAGAGATAGAAAAAGAAGAAACCGAAGCGGCTTTTTGGAACGAAGCCGCTCAATTCGTTAACAACAGTGTTCCGAGTAATCAACAAGAAGATGATGCTGCTTTTTGGAACGAAGTCGCTCAGTTCGCTGACAACACTGGTGCGAGTAATCAACAACAACCGAATGATGAAGATGAGCAACCATGGTGGGATGAAATTCTACAACATGTAGATAGTCAAAATCTCTAAATATTTATATCATTGTAATATTTATGTGTTTTATTATTATGGTTGTTAATGTAATTTAGTTGGAATTGTTAATGCAAAATTTTATTTTTATGGTTGTTTTTTATTTTCCTTTATTTTTTGTAGTGCTTTGCACTATAAGTTGTGGTTTTAATGTGTTGACGTTCAATGGATAAAAGTTGTTGTTTGGTGTATTTTATTTATTGGCGTTTCAATACATAACGTTTATGTTTCAAGTAGTGCTTTGCACTCCGAAATTCCAAGTCATAATAATACACAAGTCAATCATCACAAGTCATAATAAACAATCCAATAAATACACAAGTCAATCATAAGTCATAAACGAAAAATAGTCAATCAACATCAGTAATACACAAATCAATCACAAGTCCATAAACGAAAAATAAACGATCTGTCCATCATGAGTAATACACAAGTCCATAAAAAAAAACTGTCATCATCAGCAATAAAATCAGTCCATCATCATAACTAATGGCGCCGCCTCCTCCTAGGTCCCGAAGGTGAAAATCTGTCAATCACCTTCACCGCACGCCTATCTCGTCCAGCCGGGGCAGTAACGTCTCCTGAGTCAGTGGACTCTGTATCCCCATCGTCCTCCTCCTGGAGGTCCTCCTGCTGGTCCTGCTGAGCCTCCTGCTGTATGGGCCCAAACTCAACAGGCTGCCCAGCCTCCTGAGGAGTCGCTATAGGGACATAATCACCTTCCTCATCTCCGGCCGTCCGTAGCAATGTGCTGAACGAGTCTGTCCCTCCCATACTACCAGACGGAGTGCCAAATGATGGAATAGAAGAAGGCGTAGGCACTGACGGTACAGTAAATGGGGGAACAGTAAATGCAGGAAAAGAGGAAGGCATACCAAATGGTGCAAAGGAGTACGGTGGAGGATCATGAGGCTGGAAAATGCCAATGGGATCCTGAGAAATGCCAGCAAACTGCGAGGTCGATGCTGATGCACTATGCATGGATGGAGTAGGACCTGAGGATGGAAACTGAGTAGGAAAGAACGTGCGTGGTCCTAAAATATCATCTAATCGCCCGGTATTCAGTCGACCATCCTATAATATTAAAAAAAACAATGTGAATATAAATAAATTAGTATCTAAAATTGAAACTTGCATATAAACGAATACTAACCGCATGCATCAGATCCTCCGCCTGAAGGTCTGTGGGTACAGTCGGACGTGCAGAAGAAGACTCGTCCCCAGAATCTGGTATGTCCTCAATATTTGTTGGAAGTCCTCGCTGCTCCAACAAATCCTCCAACCTGTAATTTTTAAATTATTGAATTGAAAATGCAAAAAACGCAATCAAAAAATTAAATTATTTAAAATTACCTCAGAGGGATGGAAGCATCATGCAACTGCGAACGACAGTTGGCGAGAATTGCCTTTCCCACCCTTCTGCACCCCTTCTTCACAACCAGTCCCAATGCATGAAGTGCATTCTTCAGCGCAGAGTTGCCCTGCAATTTACGAGAATAATGACCATCCATAACAATTTTCCACAATTTCCAAAATTTCCATAATCATCCATACAAATTTCAATAATAATCCACAATAATAATCCACTAATTTTCACAATTTCAATAATATCCATAATTTTCAGTAAATGCAAAATCAAAACCTCGATATCGGCGTACGTTGTCTTTCGAACTCCTCTTCTCTTCGCACGGTAACCACCTCCGGCCTCCTCTTCTCTTTCGACGGCCGCAACCTCTTTTCTCCGGCGAACTCTACTCTTTCTCCGGCCGCAACTTTCTTTCTCTTCGCCCTTCTCTTCTTCTCTTCTCCCTTCTCTTCTCTCTTCTTCCTTCTCTTCTCCCTTCTCTTCTCTTCTCCCTTCTCTTCTCTTCTCTCTTTTTTTCTTTTTCTCTTTCTCTGGACTGACTGAAGCGACGAAGAAAGGAAAAAAAACGGTCAGAACTGGTTTTCGAAAAATTACCACCTTCCTACGCGTTTATAAAACGCGCTCCAGGGCTCCGAACGCGTTTTATAAACGCGTACGAAGGTGTCATCTCCTCAAAAGGCGTAACTGAAGGGGCGAACTTATCTCTCCCTCGTACGCGTTTA
Source organism: Rhynchospora pubera (assembly GCA_028095005.1). Lineage (NCBI taxonomy): Eukaryota > Viridiplantae > Streptophyta > Magnoliopsida > Poales > Cyperaceae > Rhynchospora > Rhynchospora pubera. Next base: position 204,518,483 of record CM051462.1, on the reverse strand, counting down.
TAAAACGCGTTCGGAGGGCTGGAGCGCGTTTTATAAACGCGTACGGAGGGGAATTCGAATGCTCGCTTCTGAAACGCGTTGGAACTTTCTTCTTATTAAAAAAAAAAAATAAATAATTCTGTATATTAAAATTTTTTGTGTATTAATTTTTATATTAATTAATTTCTGGAGAGAGAGGCACTGAGCGAGCGGTTGCCAAGATTAAGAAAAAAAAAAAAAAAACAGAAACAAAGAGGAGAGGAAGAGAGATGGAAGGGGCTGGGAAAGGGATGAACCCTAACGGGTCACTGAGTTCAATCCTCTCCGCTCTGAGAGCCATGGAGGAGAACCTTAAGTGCTTGATTTGGTAAGAATCTTCTTCTCGACTCGTTGAGTTTGCATTTTTTTTTTATCCCTGATAAATTGCTTCCTTTTTGTGCGACTTTTCGAATTTTCCTCTAAATGGTAGGGGTTTCTTCATTTCTTGCATTTTCGATGGAGATTGAGTAATTTATGTGGATGACGATGGACTGAGGTTCGGCTCTTTCGTTGAAAATGGGGTTCAAAATTCAAATTTTTTAAAAAAATGCTATTTTTAGTGGGTTGATAGATTCTTTCGCTGTGGTCAAGAAATTGATCGAAGGAAGTGAAAAAAGTGACTCCAACTAGAATAAAATTTTATTTTCAATACATAAGCAAATGCTGTCGTCTTGAGAAGAGAGCAAAACAAGTAAATGCAAATGGCGTCAGCTGAAATACATTATTTTTTAATAGTGTAAGAACTTCAGGTAAGTGCAAAGAATGAAAAAGAAATTGCAATTTTTTTTCTTTTGGTCAAGGTTACATTAATATGCCGCTCTTGTAGTTTTCAGTTGCAACTTATTTATCTTGCTTCTATACTCACATGCTTATGTTCTCTATGTTAATATATACAAAGTTCTCTCAAATTTTATCATAACAATTTTATTTGTACGGGCCACTTCTTAATAGTTTCGAAAACCATTTTTGGGGGAATCTCACATTCTCACTATCTCTGTTGTGCTTTGTCCTGCTCCCACATTTATTAGTGTCATAGTGTGACAGGAGATACAGGAATAGACTAACAATTTTTTTCCGTTTGCAGCAAAAAGTTGCTTCAAGAACCAACTTTGATGACTTGTGACCACATTTTCTGCAGGTATGATGCATTAATAAACTAACATTTGCTTAGTTTCTCTTTTTTTTCCCCTGAAATGGTAAACATAAAAATTTGTAATTTGCAGGGAGTGTATACCTAAATACATGGTCAGCCTTTGCCCTATATGTAAAGCAAGATTTCTCTCAAAGAGTATGCATTTTTAACTAGAAGTACTTGATCAATTACTGTGGTCCTTGTTTGATACTGCTAATATGAACATTGTCAATTCAACTTTAAGTGTTTCTCATCTTTTGAATTGACTTGTTGTCCAGATCTTAGACCCGCACCATATATTGAGGACATGCTGAAGAGATATCGAGAAATAGAGGCTTCAATAAAAAATGCAAACAGCAACAGTGTCTCTCCAGTGGGGGCATTTGTTGAAGAATCCACGCTCATTCCTACAGCTCAGAGCTGCGAGGTACTTGAATTGTCTCAGAATCAGTAAAGAGTGATGTATATGTAGAGCACTCAAGTTATGTTGTTGAAAACTACTTTTTCCATGGTTGGCGCAGAGTATCAGTGCGTCACAGATTAATAATTCTTGTCAGCAAGACTCTACTGAAAGTAGTGAAGCCATTGCACCTCCTGGATGCAGGGAGTTCACACCAGTGCCTCCAGGCTTGAATAAGGTACTTTTCTTTCAATCAGATATGCCATTGTTAACTATTGCATGATCACAGGTATGCAGAACCCAATGGAGGTTAATTGACAAAAGATTTGTCAACATTCTAAATGAACTCATTTAGTAGGTTGTTAATGGATGTGCATACACATTTAAACAAATTAATTGTATTTGTCTATCAAACATTGTTGTACTAAACGTCTCTAGGTTTGTCGATTGCAAAACAATATCATTTGGCATTTAACAATCTTCTTTGAGTTTTATAGGAAGAAGATACAATTTATGAGGACTTGGATAAAAGCTTTAAGAAAGATCAAGATCAAGTCATTAGAGAGCTTGTAGGCTAGTTTAGACTAGGATAGAAGGTATACTTTAGTCCTTGTTTATCCTTAAAATGGTCTAGATAGCGAAAAGCTCAATAAACCAGCAAAATTCTGTTTTCTGTGACCTAGCGTCGTACAACGCTAGATAGAGTTACACAACGCTAGAACAACTAAATTCATACTTTTGTGAATCAACGTTGCACAACGCTATATAGAGTTAGGCAACGCTGAGTCACAACGTTGTACAACGCTCAGTAGAGTTGTACAACGCTACAGTTAAAAACTTGGAAATTTTCCTGAGTACCATCGTGCAACGCCATATAGCGTTGCACAACGCCACAAAAATCCCAAGTTAGCTGTGCTGTTTTTACATGCAAAGTCTCTGGAAACGTTAGCCAACGTCTTTCAGCGTTGGGTAACGTTAGCGTTGTGTGACGGCATATAGAGTTGTACAACGCTCTGTTGAATCTGTCAGAGTTGTTCCTTTTGTCTCCCTTTAGCGTTGTGTAACGCCATTCAGTGGCAAGCAACGCTCTGACAATTTCCAACGGAATTGTCGGAGCTTTCCTTTGGTTTTACACTCCTGCGTTGTGCGACGGCAAATAGCGTTGCATAACGCTCTGACAGACCAACGGCTATATTAAAGAGCCGTTAGAATTTACAACGGTCATATTCCAGCGTTGTATAACGCTATTCAGCGTTGTACAACGCTGTGGCCTGTTTTTGCTGGGGAACTGCTCATTTCGAGCCCTATATATATCCACCCCTTGTTCTCTCTCTTGGAGTGGCTTCACTTTGCAAAATTAGACCAGAATTGAGCCTTTGAGCATAGGGATACTCTCGCACTTGAGCTTTTCATAGCTAAACCATCTTGAGAGATTTAGTAGCCTCAAACACCACCGCCCCGACATTGTCGCTAGGTGTAGGTTGGAATAGGTTGAGAGCTCTTCTCATTTGAGGCCGTTGTGCCATTCGAGTTAGGCCGATCCGCCTCGAGTGTCCTTGTGACGAGGTGATTCGGTTCGAAGTTGTAATCCCGTTCTTGTTGGAATTGAACGGAGCGCGCCCTTTCGTGGTAGCAGAACTCCGGGAGACGTACTGTGAGATACGGTAGTTTTGGCCCATGACCAGACAGTGTTTTGGCCATGTCAAGCGTGGACAGCAGCAGCGCTTGTCACGCAGTGTTGACGGTTGGCCACGAAACAGCCTTGCATGTGTTGTAAAGCATCTCATACATCATGTAAATAGGCAGTTTAGCATGAAAAATGACTTGTAACAGGGACCCAAAGTATGGACGTTGGATAGACCAAAGCGTGTTGCATTGGCTGCCGGTTAGCAACCGTAAGCCAGAACGGTGTTTAAGCCGCTTCCCCAACTGTGTATTGTGTACTTAGCATTTTGGGCAGCAGGTAAGGGAGATGTCCAGTGAGTAGCAGCAATGGACCAGTCCAGTGGGTTGGAGTAATGGAGAGGTCCAGTTGGATGGTCTAACATGTCTTTGACCAGCCCCTAGTTTATGGACACCTAGCAGCTGCTTGGGCCAGCAAATAGAAGGACTGTTGACACCTGTCCCTCCACCTCTTAAGCCCCTTTCTCCCCAACCAGAACTCTTATACTTGGTAAAATTCGTAGCTGCCATTACCAGCCCCAAAACAGACCCAATATAGTGTAGTTTGAGTGCTCTAGTGCCTGAATTTGATAGCCGGGACCATAGCGGGATAGCTGGGACAGTCGAGAGCAAGGTACAGTGCATGGTTTAGCAAGTAAACACCTCAAACCAGGCCAAGTAAGAGGCAGGGGCTGCTGCCGGGTTGAGTTCATGGCTGCCATACCGAACCAGTCCCTAACGGTGTTGTTACGTGGTAGGCCAGCGATGTTGCGGTGTCAACTAATGTCCTGTAACCATGTCTTAACAGGCCACATGCATGTAGAGAGCATGAGCATGGTAGGACAGTAGCATGGCCAAGAGACGGTGTAGTTGCGTGAGCAACGTTAGACCGTGCGGTGCTAGGAACGGTGTAATCACCGCAAACCAGCCATGTAGCTGTGTCATGTCTGGTGAGTTGCCCATGAAACCACATGAGTTAGGTGCTAGTTATGCATGGTTGTAACCCACGGGTTTTGTGTATGTGAACCAGACTTCGCAGGAGACGAAGCGGGGGACCCGAGCGGTGAGGCAACGGCAACGCCTAAGCGACGGCGGGTCGGTTAATAGGTGTAAAGGTGCGGATTCCACCTGAGCCCGAAATCTCATGTTTTGGAAGGAAAAGTATATATATTTATGCATGTTGTATGACTGTTTGTGCATGATTTGCATATATGAATTGCTATATTACATGACTATGGACAGGAAAGGAATTGGTAAGTAAATGACATGCATATTGGATGGTTTTCTTATTGGATGGCTGAATTGGAATGGAAAGAAAATGGTAAGGATGTACTATTGTGTGATGAATGACATTTGCATCTTTGGAAAGCGGCGTCATGAACCGTTGTTCCAAGGGCCGTGAGATAAGCGCTTATGTTTCGGGACTCATGATTGAGGGGGTAAATGTCCTCAGCATTAGTACAGTTTGATGGCTCGTTTGGTAAGGCCGTTGGCAAACTCCGGCGTGGGTAAATCGCGGTCTATTGTGTTGGAATGACTTGCAAGATGAATTGATATAGAACCAGATTTGTAGATTGCATGGTTAGGAACCAAATTATGGCTGGCTTTCGTGTATTCTTATGTTATTTGATTTCCTAACCTTAATTGGCTGGCCATGCATTGCATGATGTTTTAAAATGATTTATTGGCTGAAACTTATATTATGTAAAGCTATTTTCTTATGTATTTCGGTTGCGTATTTAGTTCCGCAACATGAAGCTTCGGGTTCATGCGTGGCTGGAACTAAATACCGCACTGAGAAATGGTTCCCTTTCTCACGTTTCCATGTTTTCATGGGTTCCAGGTTGGAGGCCGGGTGGAGTGCAAGGAAAGGATAAGTCTAAGTAACGGCCATGTTTTGCTATGCTTTTGAGCGTTGTTGTATAATTGTTTTGCCATGTAGTTGTGCTTGTATATTATGTAAATGTTTGCTTGTGAGTGTTGCTATGATTGAACTGAATCATATAAAGGGTTGGGACTTGATAAACTGAAGGGAACGGGTGCCTTTATGGCTGGATGTTTACAAATACAAGAGAGGGCATGCTGAAATTTTCATTTACATGATGTACAAGCAGTGTTTGTTGGTCCTGGGACAATGTTGCTGCCATAAGTATAGTAAATACATGGTAAATTGTGCTGGAAATAGGATGGTAAGCCTTGCGGCTGCGCGCAGCGCGTGTAGTCGCGGCGGGATCTGTCATGCCCGGGGCAGCGGGGTGTGACACGTACGACTAAGGCTAGCTTCTTCTAGCGGGTCGGAACTCCGTAATCAAATCGCGTGTTCAATTTCTCTCTCTCTTTCTCTCTTTATTATCTTGCTATACTTGAATTGCTTGTGTGCTTGCTTGTATTGGGTACCAATTGAATTGTGTTAGGGTAGTTCATACCAAACCGGTCCGAAACCTTAATCGCTTCCGCTAAACCTTGGTTAAGCCGCCTCCATTAGGGACAACAAACATTTTATATTGTTGTCCCCAGAGGGTCCATGTTTTGGCTATCAATAGCTGTTTGGATTTTAGCAAAATTGACAAGGTTCTTCTGCAATGGTTACATTCTCTACTAAAGCCTCAATTGCAACTGGGGCATCTCAATTCCAGGCACTAGCAAGTAGAACAAGTTTTACCATTCTCCTGGCTTCAAATTGGTTATACTTAATCTTTTCCTGTTATTACGATTTTTGAAGTCTCGACTCTTGAGTACATTCAGCGGATTTTAATTTGGTGTGTGAATATTGAGGACATAATTTTTTGGAAAATTGTGAACATATACAGATTTAGTAATACAATAGATAATAATTACTTCTACTTATCTTAAATTGTATGTACGATAGTGATTTTTAAATATATAATATGTGTGACAACAGAAAGAGAAACCCAATGCATCAGTCATGAAAGATTCATGCTCAGTATCCTGCATGAATCCTAGTAGTAATACAAGAAGGAACAAGAGAACAGAGAGGAAAGAATTGGCTGGATCCTCTGTGAAGAGGAAGAAGTTAATGTCGTCCAGGGTGCCACATGGCTTATATGAAGATAAATGCATTTTCTGCCATTCTTCTAGGCAGAACATTGAGGTAACTTTACTACCTCTTTTGTGTGGGTGTGTGCCATGCATATGTATGTGTGTGTGTGTGTGTCTCTGTGCCTTTGTGCACGCTGGAGTGCATGCACAGGCTTGTGCATTGTTGTATTAGGATCATAGATAGCCTAGCGTTAGCATTTTAACCAATTGGACAACTTAATGTTAGTGTATTGAATTAAATTAACCTGTGATGTTTCAACAAAATGAACTTGTTGTAATAGCCATCTGAAGGGTCCACAATTAATACAATGTCTTCAGTGCACTTTTCCGCATAATTCAAAATTATGAGGATGACATGAATGTTAACTTATATTGGGAAAGGTTTCAAATTACTGTCACAAACTAAACGGTGTTATGCTTTTTAATGTGGTGATTTTCAGGGTTTTGGTGAACTCCTCTGCATCCAGGATGGAAAGGTTGTGGTGGAACCTGACAAATCCAGCAAATCCAGAGTTTTGCAAGCTCATGAATTTTGCCTCCATTGGTACCTACAATTTTCTTGCATAGTACTAGTACTTGTTCAAATGGGCATAACTTACCCAACACATATATATAACCAAGGAAGTACTTGTTCAGTATCTTGTTGATGAATTTTCTTATTCAGGCTCTCTCAATATAAATCTCACAATATACCCCAACATAAGATTCCTTCTCATAATGCCAAACAACCATTTCTTTATTAAAGTATCTCTTTATATGAGTGAAGGATTGTGGTGTCAGTTTAAGATTTTATTTTTTATTTTTGTTATTTTTTTTTTACAACTAATAGTAGGTTGTAAAATGTTTCATTTGCAGGGCTCCTTGGATATACTACCAAGGTGACCAGATCATGAACTTGGAGAGTGAAATTCGGCGCACTTCCAAGCTCACATGTGCCAAATGCAACCTTAAGGGGGCCGCTCTTGGTTGTTTCTACGAGCCTTGCCCCAAGAGCTATCATCCATCCTGCGCATACCAAGTTCTTGGTTGCCGCTGGGATACAGTATGTGCTACTATCCTGATCTCAGATGGTATTTGGGAACAATTGGGTTGCCTGATATTAGTACTTGGGAAAAAATATATTAATCCCTAATCTTACACAAACTTTAAAAAAAAAAAATGTAGTTGGTGTTCTGTAAACCAGACTATTACCCCTCTAAAAACGTAACAGCTGATCAGTGACTCCGCCCTTTACCTAAAGGTAACGGGTTCAATTCCAGGAGGGATAAAGTTAAATTATTGACTCTGCTCTTTAAATAAACGCCTTAATTAAAAAAAAAAAAAGATCGTGAGTTTGTACTTATCTTGTGTTTATATTTATGTGGACATTTAAATTTCAATGAAATAGGAAAACTACAACATGTTATGCCCAGAACATGTTTCTAAGAAATTGCCATGCGATAGTGGTTCCTGCCACTCTGACAGAGGAGCTACTGCGGATGTTTGCAGGCCAGCTTTGAGGTAATAGTTTATTTTGATTCATTAATTTCAAAATTTAATGTGTTGTCATGTTATACTCTGTTCTTTTTCTCTAATTTTATTTCAATTTATATAGGGAACAGCCAAATCAGCTAGGAAAAATTGTGCAGCGTCAGCAAAGTAAAGGATATTCTTTGACCAAAACAGAAGCATGTAAACTGAGTACACCAAAAATGGTGCTTCTTGGTCTTCATCTAAGCTTACCTGAGAAGGTAATTGAGGTTTTGGTTTGACATTGATGTTGAGCTTTTAATAAAACAAATTTCATCAATAATACATTTTTCTTTACTGATGTTATTTTTTATTTACTAGCATCTCAGATTTAAGGTTTTTGAGGATTTTTTTTTCATGGAGCTTAATTTTAGTATTTTCGGTTCAGGAAATGTTGGCACGATTTTCAGATAAGTTTGGTGCAATTTTAAGTACAGAGTGGAGTAATGATGTGACGCATGTTGTCACCTCTTCTTGCATCCAGCTGAGCCATGCTTATGAGGTCATGATGGCTATCTTGCATGGCACCTGGATAATTACAATTGAATGTGAGTATTAGAGAATGTTTTTTTTTTTCCTGTTTCCATTAGGTTTAATTTAGTGATTCTTATTTTGTCTGCCTTTTTCAGGGATCAAAGAATCGTTGGAGGAAGGTGGTATGCCTGAAGAAGAAAGTTATGAGGTGAAGGAAGATTTCAACGGTCCCATTGAAGGGCCAAGGAAAGGAAGACTGAGAGCAGCTGGCAAGGTCCTCTCTCTCTCTCTCTCTGGAATGAATGGAAACTTCATTTATGGCCTTAATTGGACATCGTACCAATCAGCTTTAGTATGAGTGCTGTCCCGCCCGCAACTGTGATCTATTGTGCATATGATGAGATAATGTTCCCTAAAAATGTACATGACAAGTGTTGCTTGCTTCCTTTTTTTACACAATCGCTTTGGTGAATGATTTTTCTTAATAATCTTTGGAGAGTTAAAAAGGAAAATTGAAGTTTCTTTAAAATTTTTCCTATTGCAGGCTCCAAATCTCTTTGCAAGAATTGGCTTCTCGCTAAGTAAGGACTTCCCTAGGAGCACCGAATGCCGCCTCAAAAAACTTCTGGTTGCTGGCAGTGGAAAAGTCTTGGAAGAAGGGTCTATGATGGACTCTGCTTCAAACAGGCGCCTGCTAACAACATATCTGGTTTACAATGGGGAATTGCTGCAAGAGTCGGGGTCAAGTAGGATGGATCAACTTCTGGATTTGGCTAATCGCATACGCTGTGCTCAGATTGTCAGCCATAAGAGGGTGGAGGAAGCAATAGTGAATTTTGATACTGATGTTTTCAACAAGGAATGGTTCGACTAGATTTTCTCGCTTTATGTGCTTGTTTGCGTGCTGGCTAGTGGGTTGATGACTTGATGTGTTATTTAAAATAATCAGGCTTTGTGGCTAACTTATATTTAGATGTGTTTTTGCCCATATTACAGCAGGAGGGAGGTAGCCTTATAGGAACAGTTTGTAAATAGAGAGTTAGTTAATGTTAACAGCACTAATCTAAAGAAAATTAGCTCTTTGCATCTAGTGGACTAATTTATCCTGTAACTGGACTGGAAATGAAGAAAATTGTATGCTTGGCTAAGCTGTTGAAAGGTTTTGTAGAGACTTTTCTTTATATATTGATGAATCTATTTTGAAGTTTGGTTAATATTCTTATTATCTAACTGTCGAATTTTCTTGGATGATTGGGGTTTTATGTTGGCATGATGTAGCTTTAATTGGTGCTGTTGATTTCTTTTCTTTCCGATCCAGTTGTTTGGTTCTTTCTCGATTGGACAGCCTAAAATATATATTTTTTTTTGAAATGTTGACAGCGACTGTCACATTAATAAATTTAAATTTAATCGGCTTTAATTTTTCTTGAGCCATCACTGATCACAGTATCGCACGCATGCGAAGGCGGGAATTGAGTTGACGTTAGGATTGTACGCGGGCTTAATTATGGGCCTGCCACAATGGGCTGGATAGTAATAGTGCAAATTAAGAACTTCGAATAGGGTTTGTAACCAGGAATGATAACTGTCATCTGCAGTTCTGCCATCTTGCCATCGTTAAATATAAAGTGAACATATACATCAAATAAGGTGAACATATAGATGATCTAAGTGAACACTTACAAATAAATAAGTGTTGTCATCATTTGTTCAGAATTTTACATGCATATTCAACTTATTTTCATTGAACTTATTTGCTTGTATGTGCTCACTTAGATCGTCTATATATTCTCTTTGTTTACTATATATGTTCTTTTTATATTTAACGATGACAGGCTGGTAAAACTGCAGATTGCAGTAATCAATTTTCGTTTACAACAAGTTAACAACCGACAGAAAGCAACTATGACCTATGGGGAATTGGGGATCTATATAAGGTTGTTCTGTATGCTACGGAAGTGTGATCAAATAGTTCATGTGATCATGTCATCAGATTATCAGGGCAATAATTTAGGTCCCAATAGTTTTTTTTTTTTTTTTTTTTGAAAGAAGGCCATTGGGCCCGTTTCTATTGCATAGAAACAAGTTTAAATACACCAACCAACAAACAACCCATAGTTCATTTTTGGAAACGATGAACAGAGTTGGGTGTTGCAAATTGACGGTGTTGACAAAATTGGTCGTTGGAATGCAGCTGTGCTGAACTGTAAGGAACCAGGGACTTGTGAAGAGACGTACCAAATTTGTTGGGTGAAATGAAATTGTGGTTTAGCACTTTGATATAGGGAGACGTAGTTGAACTCTATTAAGAAAAAAAATGACAAAAGTACTTAATAAACCGTTTCATTTTTTTTGTTACCATGCATGAATACTTGAAAATCTGAATAAAAAGTTCTTGTTGATTGAAAAAATAAATCCTAGGTATGGCATTGAAAACTAAACTAAACAGACGGTATTTTTTCACTAAAATCTATCTTGTCAGTGGACCGAAAAAGACAATCAGTCCTATTCAATGAGATTGAATTTGAAGTCCAGTTATGGGTCTCAAAGTCTAGTCAATATTTGTATATAAATGCACAAATTAAGAGTTAATGAGAAATAACATCTTATCCATCATGTTCATACAAACATACCGTAAAAGTATTGTTAAAAAGGAAGGCCAAACTTTTTAATGGTTGATAATTTTTATTTCCAAACGTTTCAAATTTCACCTCACAAATAAATAATTGTGATTTCGTCTTTGTTCAGATTAAAAAAAAAAGTTACGAGGAATGCTTGTTGGGTAAAAAAAATAATAATAATAAAGCAGTGCATGTGTGACAAAAGTACATGAGAATTTGTGTACCTACCTTGTTTTGGTAAATTGAAATTTAATTTGGGCCCCAAAAGAAATTTAAAAAATTTGACATACTTGTTTTTCTTCTAATTATGAAGCGGGACCATGGAAGGCGACGTGCTTGGAGTTTCTCAAATTTTATCTCTTGCGGTATCACAATCTACCTACATATTTCCAATTTCCTAGGCACTCATTTGCTCTGAAAGGTAAATATCTTTTGTTCTTTTCCTGAAAAATTTTTGCCCAACATTTGGTCTTTTTCTGAATATCCTAACATTAGGTGGCATTGCGTTTTCAAAGAACTTCCAAGCAAAGAATACCTAGCGTGCATATTTTTTGGAAATGTCCGACTTGGGGAATAATAAATAAAATATTAAATGAGAGTATGATAATTAATCAGAGCAGCCAGTTAGGTGACCAAGTGTGACTACAATAATGCGTATAATAAGAGTTGGAAGTACCTAATGGAGATGGAAATGATTGGAAAACCAGGTTGTTTTATCATGCTTATATGTGTTAAAAAAAAGGAAGATAGGCGAAACAGACTCAAGATCTACATATAAAAAAAGCTCACATGCATCGAAGCGATTACTATTGCATCATTTTCAGTTGTACCTGGCGCGATTTTTTTTTTTTTGTGAATAATTATGCTCCACACTTTCATGTTTTCAGCAAATTACAGGCTCTTTTATTTGTTTTTCATTTTTTAGGCATATGAAAAGTAAAATTAGTATGTCGAAATTCAAGTCGTTTTTCCTTCTTTTTCTTTTCGTGTTTATTTATTCTTGGTGAACTGTAAAAGATTCAAATATTATTTATACATTGAAAATATAGTATATTCTATTATATATTTCATGAACATAAATGACGATAAAATTTGTTAAACATTTTACTTTTTATTCAAATTTTTTTAATTTTACAATGGTCCATACTTACTTATATTTGATGAGATATCAAATAACACTTAAATTATATTATATTTTATGAGATAAGAAAAGAATATTTTTTTTTGTGGAAGCTTGGTCATCCACCACATTATATAGTGTTTTATTTGTATTTCCCTGATATCTATTAAATTTTCAAATATATAAGGGAGAGTTGTAAAATGTACATTTATTTCACATCTCCAAATCATATACCCCACATTGAGTTTATACGCTATTGGTTTAAAATTTAAGAGTGCCTTCTATCATAATTAAATTTGTAGGAGTTTGATGATGCTTAATTATTAAGGTAAAAAAAAATTCGCATCGGAACAAATTCCATCCTATTTATATTTCTTTGACACCAACAGGAAAGAAAAATGACTTGACTGGACTTTAAATTAATTAGTTCCCTTGTATTCAGGAACATAAAAAATAATTATCCAGAATTTAGAATACACAAGTGACAATTTCTGAATACAAGCTGATAACGTAGAATTTGTTCCCGAATTAAAGCTAAGAACATTTTGTTTTATCCCTTTTTTCTGTTTCCAGCTGATCACTAGCTAGTCTTATTTTTCTTCCCTCCATGCTGGTGTCAGAGAAAAATAAATAGGAAAACAAATTGCTTCATTCTATCTTTTTTTTTTCCCCTCAGAATATAGCTTTTTTTTTTTTAAAGTAGAGTGGCGATATATAGCCACAACTACAAATTTTGTTAATACAAAGAAAATAGTGTAAATTTTTTTCTACAAAGAATTTAACTATTTAAAGTTTTGAAAATGATTATATATAACACTAAAATTACGTATGGTAACGCAGTCAATGTTCTTTAGAGAATCTGAAGAAATGTCTTCTAAATGCAAAGGTTTCCAAGGCAGCCAAACGTAGAGAGATCAGTACTTAGAGATTGAAGGAGATGCATTAACCATAAATTTTGTTTTCTTGTATTTGAAATTAAAAAAAATTGTTCGCGCTCCGTGCTTGACATATGAACTAATTTTTTGCAAAATTCTTAATGCAAACTGTATGGTGGCTTCTTAAGTAGCTTGGAAGACCAGAAACCCGAATTTCTTTTTCATGTCGTCTTTTTTGCTTTTGTACTTTACGAGGGGATGTAATTTAAAGCTGGGAACGGAGAAATATATGAATTTTTTGTATCAATGGAAAATAGATTATTATTATTAGTGAGTTTTGGCGTTTGTAAACATAAATAGTTCAAAACAGATATTTATTACTTCTTGGTTTCGTTACAAGAAACATGCTCAAAGTCCACCAAAAACACGGAGAATTTAGCAACATAAAACATTCGGACACGCCTCTCTAAGTAAATAATTCCTACTTTTAAGAAAACATTAAAAAAATCAAAATACTATGAAAAATTTATTATATAGAAATAATGTGATGGTCTTAAACTACTTCTAAAATAAGAAAATATATGCTACGAAATTTCATCAGACAATACACAATAGACATAAATATGAACTAATAGATTTTATTGATGATGGTTATCATGGGTCATTAAAACTCTTAAATAAATCTATATCTTTGATAGTATTAAAATTATTCAAGGAACAACGATTATTATATTTTAAAACATATATAATATATATTTATGTCAAATTTGATCATTATATATATATCGAGTAAATCTATTGTGAACCATGATGCATAGAGGCCTCCGTGCACCATGACCGTATGATGGGTAATTTTGTAAATTGACAAATCTAAATCAACCAATCTAATCTATATATTGAAATCTCATATAAAACATAATTTTTTTAATTTTTTTACTATTTTTTCGATTTTTTTTAAACTTGCCATTTTTTGCTTACAAATTAGTATATTTATAGCAAAAAATGACAAGTTTTAAAAATTCGAAAAAAGATAGTAAAAAAATTTTAAAAATTGTAAAAATTTTGTTTGCTATGAGATTTCAATATATAGATTGGATTGGTTAAATTAGATTTGACAATTTGTGAAACCACCGATAAAATGGTCATGGTGCACGAAAGCTTATATGAACCATGGTTAACAATATATTTAATCTTAATATGAAAATATGCAAATGAGCTAGTAGTTCTAAAGAAACTATTGTAGTAGCCTTTAAGAAATTATATGTTTAATCTTTAATTTCCAAATACAAATGTGAGTACGAGACTTGCGTACTCATTTCATTTAATTTATTGAAAAAAATAAATATACATATATAATATATAATATCCAAAACGTAGCGAACAAATTTGAACTTTATATATTGAAAAATGAATTGATTATGACACAAAACAGGAATTGACAAATTTAATTGAATTCCTTGGTAATGACGACGAAGATGTCGAATCCGTTACCAATGAGTCATTTCCTAAATCCAATAATTACTAATTAAGAACAAATTAAATAATGGTGGATCTTAAAAACGATTAATATAGCATTTTCCTTAGAGGAACTCTCTCCTCTATCTAACCACCGGATTGGTAATCAATGAATATCCATGGCGTACATCAAGGTTAATAAAATATCAATTAAATAGTTTAAGTTTCATGTTGTTACAACTTCCAGTAACAATAGATTTATTTATTGTTTACTAATTTCTTTTGCTCGTACACTTCGACGATGATATTTATTTTTCCCCATTCCTTGTCCAAAAACTATGCAGCTTTTGAGATCTGGATTCCCTGACTTAGCACAGAGACAACGCACCGTATGGCATATAACCAGTACACCCAATCAAAATTATAACGGATATTCCTTCTTCAGTGAATGCATATGGGACCCAGATAGCAGTGCCTTGGCACACTGCCTATAGGTTATAGCAGTATAGCCCTATAGCAAAGAAAACCCGACCCAATAGTATTATGGTTGATTATTCAAACCTTTTGCCTTTTAGCATGTCCAAGGAAGCCAAAGCCTTATTATATTTATTTATATTTATATATTCAAATTTGTAGTCAGTTTGACAAAGAAGCTGGAAATTAGGAAATTATATCCATCTCTTTCAACGCCTCCGAAGGAGAATTCTTCAAACATGGACAGTTAGCCTCCCTACATAACAATATAACATATGAGACCTCTTCATCTCCCCATCAATCCCTAGTTTCCTCTCTCCAAATTCTCAAATACTCCATCAAATTATACTCCCCCTCACCCCAACAGCACCACACACACACATACACACACAGAGTTTTCTGTTTCCCCTTTCCCTCTCTCTGTGTTCTACAGGAGCAGATATAAAATGCATATACCCCGTCGAAAATCGCCACTAGGACCTGGCAATCAATTGTCTGTAAAAAATGCTATCTCATACATTGAAAAGGGCGGTCGGCTTCCGGTCTTTATCACGGCAGTGTTTTGTGTTATTTGTGTCATGACCATGTACAGTGAGGACATCAAGGCTCTCACTAGCAGCTCGACGATTGAGAATTCGAAATCCACCGATAATTCTTTTCCTTTGCAAGACATCGGTACCACCAATTTGGGCACCACTGCCAAAACCGAATTACAAACTTCAGTAGATACTAGCAAAAAAAGGCCAGTTTTGGAGAGACCGAAAAAGAACAAGACGGCTAAGAAGAAACCGGTACCGAATGATACGGTTAAGAACAATCCGTTGACTATGCCGGTTTTGAATATACCGGAGACATGTGATCTTTCTAAAGGGGAATGGGTGCTTGACAATACGAGCTATCCGATATATAAGGAGAAGCAATGCGAGTTCCTTACCGAACAAGTCACGTGCATGCGCAACGGCCGGCAGGATGATATGTATCAGAAATGGAGATGGCAACCAAAGGATTGTTCTCTTCCCAGGTAGGCAGGATTGTGCATATGTAGGGCTGTCAAACGGATACCGTTTCAACGTTTTCCGTTCCGTTCCGTCCGAAACGGAACAGAAACGGAATGGTAAATGACTTACGTTTTCAGAGACGGAACGGAAACGGAACGGGTTGAAATGCACGTTAGTGTTCCGTTTCATCAGAAATGACTGAAATTAATGGAAAATATGCTGAAATCAGTGCAAAATAAGTAGCGGAACAGTTAACGAAACGGAAAAGTGTTCCGTTTTACGAAACGGAACAGAAACGGAATGGTTTTTTATTACGTTACCAGAAACGGAACGGAAACGAAACTGGCATATACCGTTCCGTTTCTAAACGTTTGACAGCCCTATGCATATGCATGTGTAGAAAATAGTAATTATAACTTTCCATATATCAATTTTGACTGAATTTTCAAATTCTGAATTTTGGGAGGCTATCATTGAAAAGAATTATCTAATTAAGAAGCTGGTGGCCCTTATCTTTGTTTTTATATTCTTTTTAGAAAGTCTCACTTCGCAATTCAGACTGTTGTTTCCTCCTCCCAGTGAGAAAATCAGTACATGGGAAGGAAAAGGTTTTTTGTTTTCTCTACAAATTTTTATTTCTATGCACTAATTCAACTAGAAAAAATAAAGTTCTATATATATGCACTAGGCCACTAGATAGTAAATAGAAAATTTCCGTAGGATACAACGATCATAAGTTTCTAAGCATTAAAACAAAAACAAGTTGAGATTGTTTTTCTACATGGGCGCCCTTTAAAAAACTTGTACAATCTTCTTTATTTTCTGAATTACTTGTTTGCTTGACTGGGAAGAAGCATTCTCCGTTTGGATAAAGTCAAAACCTGGCCTCTTATCATCCTTCAAAAACAAGAGGCCGCCAATTTTCACCTACATATATGATCGATGGTTCAGATGTGATCTTAGAATAATATTATTGTATTGTAGTTTCAATGTATGGCCAATTCAGCTTCATTAATTCACCTTATAATTATACTCTAGTTGCATGTTAAATTATGACGCCTTAAATAATGCGATGTTATATTATATGAGGCTTGATATTATTGATTATTAATCTAGGTTCAATGCCAAGTTGTTCCTGGAGAGGCTGCGAGGGAAGCGGTTGATGTTTGTTGGGGACTCTCTGAACCGAAACCAGTGGGAGTCTATGGTGTGTCTGGTGCAAATGGCACTTAGCCCTGGCAAGAAGCATTGGCCCCACTGGGAAGGATACCGTCAGGTCTTCAATGCAGAGGTGCCCACAATTCTCATCATCTCAATTATCAAATTTATTTACTACTTTTAACCATGATATAATAATTGATTGTTTAAGAAAATTTACTAACTTTCACTATTAAATTTTTATTTAATTAGCACAAGTTATATATACATGCAGTAAGGTCATAATTCGGACATAATAATTATTGTGGACTAATTAATAATATTTCTCTTGACAAATATTAATAATTAACTATAGTCATGTAATTTATAGGTTCTTTAATAATAACTTCTAGTTGTTTTGTTTACTCAGTTCGATCATGATGTAATATATGTCATGCAAAAAGCTAAAATGACTAGAGTACAAAATTGAAAGCTATGTTCTTCTTTGTCGTTGGTCATTTAAATAGCTATCTTTTGTTTTAAAGGAACCGATTGAGTATTAGCTCAGGCAGGAAGAGAATTCAAAAGAGTGAAACTAAAGTTCTTTTTTTCCTTTTTTAATGATGTGAGGTACTGAGGTTAAATGTAACCAGGCTGTGTACTTTTTGCATCTTTCCTTATATAAAAGTGACTCGGAATTAGAGTCATGCTTTAATGACACTTCTAATCACTGTTTAATTTATCTTTTTTTTTTACACTTTAATTTATCTGAATTGCAGGAGTATAATGCAACAATTGAGTTTTACTGGGCACCTTTTCTTGTAGAGTCAAACTCAGACAATCCAAGAATACACAGCATACAAACTAGGATTATAAAGGCTGAATCCATCATGGGTCATGCAGTTCATTGGAAGGATGTAGATTATCTCATTTTCAACTCCTATATTTGGTGGATGAACACAAGGAACATGAAAGTCATGTAAATACCCTAAACTATAAAACTCTATTTAATTATTGATGAGAGTTTCAAAAACAAGGGTGTATAATGTTGCTAACATTTTATATAGTACACATTATGATTTACCCTTAGATTTACAATTAGAGTAGAGACATGTCGGACCCAAATAATAGTTAATTAATTAGAGTGTTTCTAGGTTTTTTTTTTCTATCATAGAAACATATTTCAGTTTGGTCATGATGGGATATATTTGTTTTCTCTCTTTCAATATTATTTAGGAGACCAAAGGGAAAAGATTGGGAAGAACATGACGAGGTGGAGAGAAGAGTGGCGTATGGAAGAGTCTTACAAACGTGGGCTGATTGGGTGAACAACAATGTAAACCCAAAACGTACCCAAGTCTTCTTTATGAGCATGTCTCCTCTCCATATCAGGTATTTTCCCCTCTTATTTTCTTAAATTATATGGTTCTTAAAATATATATTAAAGATACAATTTCGTTTCGTTTTGGTTTTTATAATTAAATATTTGTCAAAAAATTTAGAAGCGAAAAAAAAAACAAACGCACGTTTTGCAAGTAGGAAGCTATATCTCTGTTTCACAAATGATCTTGCTAATTGTCAGCAAACTCATGTCACATCTAAGTCATTAAAGTTTTTTTGTGCACTTCCTAGACTAAAAATGACAAGGGGGCCACATGACCTTAAAGTACAAATTATGTTTATAGTTTAGCCCATTAGGCATATGGAAACTTGATTATAATAATAAAGTACAACCTAAATTATAAGCTTCAGGAGCTCCGGGAATTCATTTTATTTATTTATTTATTTTATTTTCTAAGCTCCCTTCCAACTACACCGTGTTAAAAAGTTAACAAAGTATATTACATAAGGAGTAATACGAACATAAAGAGAAAACCAGGCCAGTGACTAAAAAGGTATACTCATCTAAGTAGCTTATAAGTGTCAATAAAATCATTTATTTATGATGAGTAATTTGTACACGAATCTTTTAAAGTACAATATCTTTAAGTATAAGGGAGAGGTTAATTTTATATTTCTTTCCGTATTAAAAAGGCACAAGTAACTTCGAATTTTGACTTCAACAACCATGATTCAGAACACATTTTCAATAATGATTAGTATTTCTACATCGTTAAAATATCAAACTCACCTCGTTGTTGAGCTCTTAAAAACTACAATTATAATTCATAAGAAAATATATACTAAATAGTGTGACTGAAAAGTAAGGAAATACATACCAACCATAATGAATGTTCTAAAAGCAGGGCATCTCCCATTGTACTTCTCTAATAGATCCTTAATTGCCCTTGTTTGTAAATGGAGAGAACACTACAAAGAAGCAATAATGTCGGATAGCTAGTTGTTTGTCAATATATAAATATTTTTAATAAAAATAATTTAAGTGTTCTTATTTTAAAATTTAAAAAAAAATTAGTAGAGGTATTGAATCTGCAATCTACACTCATTCAACATTCTTCTTAGCTACTACATCAAAATTTAACCCCTCCGGTATCATGCAAATATTAAAGTAGGTTTTCCATCATATTGAATCTCCTTTAATACAAATAAAAATTTAAAATTCACAAAGAAATTGCATATTTATACACAATTTCTCTAACAGCCTTTAGCTACAACTCAATTTATTATATGCAAGTCTCAATAAAAAGAGCATTAAAAAACAAAAAAAAAAGTAAAGAAGAGGAACTAAATGTCATTTTGAAATACTATTTTATTCAGAATACATCACTCCTTTTGCAATTTCCATTCATTTTTTTCAAAATTAAACTTATGTATTATTTAATCCAGATAAAATAAATATATTCATAATCGCACTTAAATTTGTACACATGTGATAGTAGGGGTGGTTTCGACTCGAGTTACGATCGAGTTAGTATCAACTCGAAATCAAGTCGTTACATTTCGAGTTAACTCGTGACTTGATCGTGAGATACTTTCGAGTTCACTCGACTAACTCGAAATCAACTCATGACAACTCGAGTTAACTCATGACTTGATATTTCTACTCGAAATTGGATTTTAGCTATCATACAAGACTAATATATTATTGTGTAGTACGCTGATACAATGCTTATTATTCATCACAAAACACATAGGGTGTGTTTGGTTCACGCATGAACTAGGGATGAACAAGGGAGCCACGAACAACATTTAGTTCGCGCCTAGTTCATGCCTAGTTCTTGAAAATTGGGGGATTAGGGACAAGGGAAGATGTTCGTGAACAGCCTAGTTCGTGATGTGTTTGGTTCGCGCGAACTAGGGCTGTTCACGAACAGCCTGTTCGTGGTGGTATCCAAACACACCCATAAAAGCTAAGCTTAGCTTGAGATATTAATGTGTAGTACATTGGTACACTAAGTCGAAACGTCTGGGAGTAATTTTTGGCTGCTACACTTTGATGCACTTGAGTTGGAATTATTTTTTTGGGCTGCACTGATTACTCGAGTTAGAACCGATCGAGTTGGATCCAACTCAAAATCAAGTCGTTTCATTTCGAGTTGGTCCTAACTCGAGTTGTGGCAACTCGATTTCTACTAACTCGAGTTATATCCGAATTTTTTTCAAGGCGAGTTCGAGTAATTCATGAGTTACGATTTTTTTGCCCACCCCTATGTGATAGTACAAAAATCATTCTTTAAAAAAATAATATGAAGTCGCGTTCTAAAATTAACCCAATCGTTACGTATTTTATTGAGATTGCTGCCTTGTGCCCTTGTACAGCTGTGGCCCCTGGGGCCTTGGTACCTGCATCCGATCCTACCTGCTGAGTATTGGTACCTTGCGTCTAGAACTTCTTTAGAAATTTCAAAGTCACATGGGTGTCACAAATCACAATTATTCGAACTATTTGCGCCACTTATCCTTCTTTCTTGTTTGATTCGTGTTTCTGACTTGCAGTCACTTCTGTGATAATGAAAGTTTTGCCTGAGGGCTTTCGATACCAAAAAAAAAAAATAATAAAAAATAATCTATTTGTTAATAGCTGAATAGCTCAAACCCTGTGACCCTGCTAGTATATGCTTCATAAAATATCCAATAATAAACTTCTTTTTACCACAAACCAGCTTCCATGTGGGTAGAAAACTAGAAATGCTTATTCGTCTTGCCAGTCTATATGACAGATTCAAAAGAGAAGATATATAAAGTTCTGTCTTCTTTCTTTTTTTTTTTTTAAAAAAAAAACTATCTAGCTTTTCTTCCTTTTTCTCAATTTTTACTCACTGGTCAGGCGCCGAATTTGAATATATATATACATATATATAGAGAGAGAGAGAATGGCTAATGTGCCATAGATGATACAGAGGGTCCCGTGTCATAGAGTCATTTTTCGAGATCCAAAATTCAAATGATAATCCGAAGCATTCAAGTTATTCACCATATTAAAATACTCTTGGAGACCAAATTTTACATTTTTTTTGAATTTTTTTGCTATTTATTATGATATTTTTAAAAAATGTTATAATTGGAGTATTTCAGACCCTCCAATTTGAACATATCAAAATAAATAGCAAAAAAATTCAAAAAAAAATGTAAAATTTTGTCTCCAATGGTATTTCAATATGATAATCAATTTGAACGGTTTGGATTGATTGATTGAATTTCAAATTTTAAAAAAATGACTAAAAAAAGAGATCTATGGCATTGCCATCTATGGCACTTTAGCCCACCTATATATATAGTAAATCTATTGTGAATCATGGTTCATATAAGCTTCCGTGCACCATGACCGTTTTGGTCGGTGGTTTCACAAATTGTCAAATCTAATTTAACCAACCTCATCTATATATTGAAATCTCATAGCAAACAAAATTTTTACAATTTTTGAAATTTTTTTACTATTTTTTCGAATTTTTTAAAGTTTGCCATTTTTGGCTTATAAATATACTAATTTGTAGCAAAAAATGGCAAGTTTAAAAAATTCGAAAAAATAGTAAAAAAATTGTAAAATTTTGTTTGCTATGAGTTTTCAATATATAAATTGGACTGGTTAATTTAGATTTGTCAATTTGCAAAATCACCGGTCAAACGATCATGGTGCACGGAGCCCTTTTTGCATCATGGTTCACAATAGGTTTACTATATATATATATATATATATATATATATATATATATATATATATATATATATATATATATATATATATATATATATATATAAAGAGGATTGCTAAAATGCAATGCATAGCACGGATGACTTTCGTGCTACGGATTCGTTCTTGCATTTCATGCTTCAAACAACCGATCCAAACCGTTCATTATCTTCTACATATTGAAATGTCATTGGAAACCAAATTTTACATTTTTTTTTTATTTTTTTACTATTTTTTTCAGATTTTTGAAAATACTTAATCTAATAAATTCTAGACCCTTCAATAACAGTGATTTTAAAAAATCCGAAAAAAATAGTAAAAAAATTCAAAAAAATGTAAAATTTGGTTTCTAATGACATTTCAATATGTAGAAGATAATGAACGGTTTGGATCGGTTGTTTGAAGCATGAAATGCAAGAACGAATCCGTAGCACAAAGGCCATCCGTGCTATGCATAGCATTTTAGCAATCCTCTATATAGAAATGCTATGGTGCATTGCGATGTATTAAGGCTTTTGTACATCACGGCCATATTTGCCGATAGTTTTACAAATTGAAAATCTAACTAAACAAATTCAATCTATATATTGAAATCTTATTACAAACCAAATTTTATAATTTTTGGAATTTTTTTGCTATTTTTTTCGATTTTTTTAAAACGTGCCATTTTTAGAATTTCTTTATTATTAATTGGTTTCCAAAAAAGAAAAATTTTAGAAAATTAGAAAAAAAAATAGTAAAAAAATTTAAAAAATATAAAATTTGGTTTATAATGATATTTCAATATGAAGATTGGATTAGTTTAATTAGATTTGTCGATTTATAAAACGGTTGACGGATAATGATCGCAATGTACAAAAGGCTCAATACATCGTGATGCACCATAGCATATATATATATATATATATATATATATATATATATATATATATATAATTTCCAAAGGGCTACTTGTACATTGTCATAGTCAACATATTTGATATTTCATTATTTATTATTAATAAACATCTATTGTAGAAAACAAAGTTTAATAACATGTGCCATTATGTTCAATTGTACCACAAGTGGAAGTGGCAAGTACATGATATTTTTTTTTGTAACAATTAAATTTCATTGTCAGTAGCCATGTGAAAAATTTTAAATCTTCTTTATCACTCACTCACTCACGAACATGAGCTATTGAACTTGTCTATATTTATTTCAAATAAATTTTAACGGTCCACAGCGTTTTGCTATTTTAGCATCTCGACAAATCAAGTTGGGGGTGAAAAAGACAATAATGTAATCATCGACTCATCGTCCTAATAATTGATATTTAATACCCTTGTATTTATACTCTTTATTAAAACCATTATTTTTTATTTTTTATTTCATTGCATTATTGAAATGATTTAGGTGGTCCATAGGAATTTGGGGAGGAGATGAGATCCGTAAGCAGCGGCAGCCCCATCTCTTTATTGAGCACGTATTTGATATTTCACAATTTCTTCTAAACTTTGTTTCTTTGTGGTAGTTTTATGCTGCCACACGCTTGACGGGTCGTTGAGATTCGGAACAGCCATACTACTAATTTTTAATGGGTTTTCAGTACAAATATTCGGATCGATTTGTGTTACTTCCCCAAACAGTGAACCACCACATGGTTTAATATTTTTCCTCGGTCATAGAAAATCGATACTTCTGCTCTATAGACACACAGAAAGCATTCGTAGCACAGTTTAGTAGTTACGGATTTGGGAACCTAATAGCTAAAAAGGTATGAGTTGGGGACCTAATAATAATAGTTGGGTCATGGTGTATTGGTTCATAGGTTGCTTAACGCTTGCTTCCATTTTTGTTTTATTTTACAAATTATCTACTAGGTATTCTAAACGATTGATTTGTTCTAATGATTTTTTAATTGATCTATCTTTCATACAAGGATTTCTAGCAGTTTATTTTATGATGATATCATCATAAGTTTAGGATTGTATGTGAATTATCTAATAGCTTTTTTTTAGCTACTATGGTGCTAATATCTTTAGGATAGAGATTTCTCATTAAAATATTTTAGAATTGATGTACCGAAGCAGCATAACAAAAAGTTTCAAACAAAACAACAAATCTTTTTGGTGAAACAACAAAACCCAAGAAAGTTCCTAAAATTTTATAATACAGAATATATTTTGGGGGCATTACGGTAGGTTGCAGCGGTTGAGCCAAGCCACTAGTTTGCATGACCTTGCTTTCTTGCATACGCAACTTAAAATATATAATAAATCAAATACTTAATTTCAGTGATGAGCAAATAAAAAATAAAGAGAGCGATTAATAGATGCTCTGATTAATAATACCGAAGCATTGACTTTTGACTTTTTTAGGTTCTCTTGATCTCTTCGCAGATGTGCTCCTTACTCCTTAGTCCTCTATATTATAAAACCGTACATCTGCGCATTTTTTTTCAAGATTTAATAAATGATATCTCAATCAACGGGAAGAAAAGAAAAGTGAATTTTTTGCCTGTAAAGGACAAGTTTTGTCCAATGAACTTTTGGCCCTCTAACCCCTCTTTCCGAAACTTTCTTTCTTATTCACAAGTAATTTTATTTTATCAGAATTAATAAATAATCCTTGAAAGGTGCATTGTTTTCAATTCTGACAACTACCGTCAAATCAAGATGATGACTAATGAAAGAGAAACTTGTACTTTTATTACTTATGTAACTTTAGCCAGGAAATTTGTGTGCCGATTTCCGAATCATGAACATGACACGCAATTAATGTCTTGCTCGTGCCTAATCATATTGACGGTCACGAATATATAGTTTTAAGTTTGTTGATTAGTGTAATAATACTAGTTTGATCCTAACTGCTATAACTATATATTGGGACTACTCTAGAAGGCCAAAATAGCACGTTCATTTCATTCAATTAAATTCCTCTGTACATATTGATCCCACAAGTCTCTATGCTGATGCATCAACTAACATCACACTTGTATTAAAGCAACAAAAGTTGCATTCGTTTGAAGTTTGTCAAACTTGAGAAATCTTTTAAGTTAATTAATTTCTCACCTTACTCCTTTTTAACAAAACAGCCCTCAAGTTTGGGGAAATCCAGATGGCATCCGCTGTGCGAAGGAGACAACTCCGGTAACGAATTTCGCAGGGCCGCTTTACCTCGGAACTGACTGGGAAATGTTTGATTTGGCAGCCAATACTTCACGATCAATTCACCGAGTACCGGTCACATTTGTTGATGTAACCACAATGTCAGAATATCGTAAAGACGGGCACACTTCGGTGTACACCATCAGACAAGGCAAATTGTTGACCCCCGAACAAAAAGCCGATCCTCTCAATTATGCTGATTGCATCCATTGGTGCTTGCCTGGTGTGCCTGATATTTGGAACCTCCTCCTATATGCAAGAATCATGTCAAGACCAGCAATACAGTGACACATGTTTTTTTTTTCATTTTATTGGCTATTGCATTATTATTATTATTTTTTTTGTTTTTCCAATGTCTTGATGTAAGGTTACAGAGGGAGAAGATAGTTGCTATACTACATGCTATAACAAGCCTCAGTGAATTGTATATCAGTGTTTTTGGGGCAGTTGTCTCCGTTCTTCACAAGTAAGAATTGACACTACATCAGAAAGCAATTTAGCAGTTTATGCATTTCGGTCCTGACATACCACAACCATTTATGCTTTATTAGTGCCGAAAACTGACAGCTTGAGCAATAGTTGAGGTTTTTGGTACGTCGCTTTCTTTGTTTTTGACCTCAAAACTGTTTTCAGTTTTTCGCAAAGAACAAACCATGGAATCCAAAAAGAAGGCTTTGCCTTTACCATACTTTTTTACGCTTAATAATTTCAAACTTCAAAGAGAAATATACAGCAAACATGCCCAATTAACAAAACAGAATTTCATAAAATTGGAAAGCCAGGGCCCCAGAAGGAAGTTGCTAATCTGGATTCAGATTTCTATTGTGGGAAGTATTTTATTAATCATAGAATTCTTGACTAGTAGTAGGTCATTCCAGGCACTTTAGGACTTAGGAGGCCTACACATTCAAATGTATGAATCAGTTCTCTCCTTCCCATTATGGGCCATCATACTATGTAGCTAGCCCATGGACCATGATTGCTCATTTGTTTGCGTCCTCTGACCTGCCATGGCCCATGTCACGTCTCGGTCTTTTTATCAAGTGATCTTTTAAATAGTCAAATAGACAGTGCAAATTGCTTATCAGTATTTTTCTTTATTTGTTTTATCAAGTGATCTTTTAAATAAACTATTGTCGGTCTTGCGAACAGATACTTCAATTTCACAGTGTGTACTTGGCTATGGAAAGTCTAGATTTCAAAACTCTAAATGTGGTTTCAACTAAACCCTCAAGGGCCACAACATTGCAAAATTTTGATGTTTAACTTCTGATCTGCTTTAAGTTCACAGAGAGTTTTACTTGGTTACAACGAGTTTGACCGCTCACCGTAGTTGTCCAAGACAGATATAAATAACTAATTACATAGTTTGAAATTTACAACCTAGCAATCCTCCTTATCTTGTATATGTGTAATCAAATTAAAAATTATTTTAAGGATACCCTTCTTGGGTATCTGTTCATCAAAAAAAAAAAAAAATCCTCCTTATCTTGTGTTAATTAACACATATACAATGATATTCAACTTCTGATATAAATTAAAATAATTTTTAATTTGATTACGGGTAATAAAAAATTTTAAACAGAGATCAAAGACTAATTGCCACTTCTTTTAAGAAAAAAAGACAAACCAAATTCCATCTTAATTGGCCACCATTTTAGACAAAAAAGGGGTTTCTTCTCTGCCCATGCATATGCATGTTTTCAGATTCTGATTAGAAAAATGTTCCAAGAGCATAAACCAACCGTCTTTAAAAATTGGTAATATGCTACAAACTTATTTCCACTGATTTTCAGGACAGATCGGACCTTAAGACCTGTAATGGTATTACTACTTTTGTTTGCATATTGCACATCAAGTGGATCAGAAACTTGCCCGTAGACCAGGACTTCAGTAGCAAAATTACATCATGGACAGTTCTCCAAAAAAAATATAAATCACGTATACTTTTACCAGATAAAATAAATCGATGATGATACATTCTGCGCATAATAAATCCCAAATTCCTGATGAAGACCTAAAATAACATACATAATAGTTCGCAACTGACTGTATACTTGCCTAATTATGCGCCAACTGTAAATTTCAGGGACTTCGCTAATTTCATTGTCAACTATTTTTTTGAAGGTTAATTCTATGGTTAACTATCTTCATCGAAACAAAATCCGCTCGAAGCATGCAGAGAATATATATAAAAATCAAAAGGCAAACTAATGAGAAAACAGTATATAAAACCCAACAAATTCACAAAACAAGCACAACTACAACTGCAACTACAACAGAGAAACAAAACAGAGCTCAAAGCAAAGGTGCACTATATATACAACAACTAACTTACTGGGACGTGCGCTGAAAAAACAAAAACTACATTTTAACTAGTTAATTACTACTTTTATTCCGAAGCACTAAGCCTAACAACAGAGCAACACTTTGATCTGGAACTACACACTCTTTCACTGGGTCTCATCTACATCGACCCTTTCCTGGCCGGCATCATCACCTCCGGACCCAGTGGCGCGCCCGCCTTTGCGACCCATCTCCTGGTACCCTTCTGTCCCCAGCTGCTCCTTCCTTGTCTGGCCTCCACGGCTCCTTCCTGCACATTACATTTATTGAACCAAAATCATCTCTTAGTTAACTGTCTGATCTAATCAATCGCATACATTATATGTATAAGTGCTTATCTTGAATTTTAGTGTAATTTGTATGTGTTTGCCAATACCTTCAGCAAGGTGCTCTTGGGCCTCGAGGCTTTTTCCTCCGGTACCACCCGGTACGACGGTCTCTCCCTGTTTAGCTCGGGCATCAAGTTCCTTCCTTTCTTGCTGCTGAGATGCCATTTTGTTCTCTTTGATACTTACAACTGTTACTTCTTTCTTTCAACTTTCAAGTATATATGTGTTTCTTCCTTGCAATGCATCGAGTCAATCCACACGAGTGAGCTATTTATGGAGAGAGAACTGGGGAGATGAGGACGGAGATGGTGACACGTTTGGGGCGTTGAGGTGTAAACACGTGTCATTGCCATGTTTCACTTGGGGTAAGAGAGTGACACGAGTTCATGCATGCCAGAGCAAGGTCGGCTATATAAGGGTAAATTTACCTTTTTCTTGTTTGCTTCAATTTATTAATTTCTAGCATTTTCTGTTTTCCGCTTGCACATTATTTGGAGATTACGAACCGCTTGTAAAACTAAAAATTTGTGGCCTCTCTGATGAAAATTTTTTGGTCAAACAAAACTCATTAATTTTTCCCCCGAAGAAAAAAATTAAATAATTCGTACCTATTCCAGTTCCATTTTTCTTCAGACTTCAGGGAAACTGGGAAAGAGAGTTCTTCCAAATTTGAACAATACATACAAATTAACACGCTTTGGTCAGAAAAGCCCAATCACTAGTCTCAAAAGAGAAAAAAACCCAAAGAAAGTGAAGAAATCTAACAGGCCCACGGCCCAGTTCACGGACACAAATTTCTGTTTCAAATAAATCAAATATAGGAATTATAAGTGTCATCGGTAAATATACCATCCTAGCCATCGCTAAATACAAAGTGAATATACAGCAAATAAGATGAACATATAGACGATCTAAGTGAACACTTACAAACAAATAAGTGTTGTCATCACTTGTTCAGAAGTTTACATGCATATTCAACTTATTTTCATTGAACTTATTTGTTTGTATGTGTTCACTTAGATCGTCTATATGTTCACTTTGTTTGCTGTATATGTTCACTTTATATTTAGCGATGACAGGGATGACAAAATTGCAGATGGCAGTAATCAATTTTCAATAAAATAGAATGCGATTTTGTTTGTCGTTGTTCTAATGCAAGTGAAGAAATCTAACCTCCTATCTAATTTGCAACATATTGGGACGCAATTTGGTTGATATATGACTAAATTAAAAATCTGGTAATTTCAATCCAAAAAATAAAATAAAAATAAAATTGTATGGTAGTTACTTTTCCTAATTTTCACAAATATTCTGTATTATTATGTAGGAAAAATTAGATTTATGCCACTGGAAAAACTTGTTAATTATAGAAATGCCATTGTTAAATTGATAATTAGATATTTGCCACTATAAAATTGTTAAAATTAGTTTTATGCCATTATTTTCTCCAAAAATGTAGTAAATTATAAATATGCCACTTTCAAATCTACTATTATTTTGAAATATTTCCAAACTATCCTCTTACGTTGTACCAAAAAGGAAGATAAACTAGAAGGAAAACTAAATTTAAAATCAGACTAATTAGGGAAACAAATATCTATAAAAATTGGTAAATTTAAAATCAGATTTCGTGGGCCGAAGCGTATATAACTATATGTACATAATATATATAAAGTACTAATTTCGTTCTTCCTGTGAACATGTTATCAATGCACATTATTTGTTTTTTTTTTTTGGGGGTCTTGTTATCTAGGAAAAATGATTTATAAACCATATATATATCTATATAGCGGTTTGTTTTGATTTGCAAAAATCATATATATATATATATATATATATATATATATAATTTTGTTTTGCCAAAAAAATGTATATGTCATTGTTTTAATGCACTAGTGGCATAAAACTAATTTTTATATTTTTACAGTGGCATAAAACTCATTTTTATTATTTGTCATGGCATAAAACTAATTTGTTATTTAGTGATGGTGTTTTTCTAATTTTAAATTTATGTAGTGGCATATTTAAAAGGGTAAAATTGTCATATCAATAGGTCAATGGCATAAAACTAATTTTTACTATTTTGTAGTGGCATAAAAATAATTTATCATTTAGTGATGGTATTTTCCTAATTTCAATTTTTTGCAGTGGCATAAACCTAATTAACCCTATTATGTATTTAGGGTTGTTGCCGTTTTCAAATTAGATAATGTTCGTTGAAACTTCAAAGTATTCTTTATTACTACCCTTTTAAAAATAAGAAATGTTCTAGTGCTAATGCCTAAAATAGCAAATACCGCCATTACAATCAATTTTTTTTATTCCACACAACTTCCGATAGATGTCCGAAGAAATACTGGTGGGGCTGTTTGGATCGCTTAGGAATTTGGGAAATTTGGAGAAGTTGTAATTTTTAGGAATAAATTTATTGGGAAGTGTACAACTTTGTGAAGAGTTTGATTTGTTTATAATAAATTTATGGTAGGAAAATAAAATTCCCCAAATTCCTTGGGGAATCCAAACAGCCCCGATGTCCTGACAATCTTCCGGCTTTGGGCGATCATCCAGCAAAGTCGTCGGATCATGCCAGAGTTCGGCTTATACATTGTGTTTCAATAATAAATGATTCAGTTTAAATACTTTTGGATTCAATTTAAATGTTTATGATTTGCTTTAAATGCCCTATGATTAACTATGGAACATTAGGCTTTCCAGTTTAAATGTTTTTGGGTTCAGCTTAAATATATTATTATGATACACTTTGTATGTTTGTGGTTCATTTTTTTAATGATTTTAAAATTTAGTGTTTTAAATGCTTTATGGTTCAGTTCAAATGTTTAGGGTGTGTTTGGATGCAACAGAATAAGACGTGAATAGAGAATAAGAATAAGGAATTTCGATTTGCGTGCTTATCCTTATTCCTTATTCTTATATCATGGTTTTGTTAGTATAGGAATAAGGGCCCAAATTCCTTATTCTTATACCGTTTGTTTTGCGCAAGAATAAGAATAAGCACGCAAATCGAAATTCCTTATTCTTATTTTCTATTCCCGGCCTATCCAAACACACCTTAGAGTTTAGTTTATATGGCTCCGTTTGGATAGGTGTGGGAAGAAAGGAAGAAGGGAAGAAGTGAGAAGAAGTATTGGGAAGTGTGTAATTTTATGAAGAGTTTGAATTGTTTATAATTTATTTTTTTCCTTCTTCCTACCTTCTTCTAAACGCATCCAAACAGTGCCTATAATTTATAATTCATTTTTAATACTTTTGTCGAATTTCTCATTGGAAATTTACTAAATAATCGTCCAAGTTCGGTCTAAAATAAGGCTTTATTTATTTAGACATCGTTTGTGCGTTTTACCTTTCAGTGTTTCAGTTACACAGTGTTTGGATTGAAGGGAACGGGTGGGAAGGGACGGTAAGGAACGGAAATTTTTCGATTTCACTGTATTTGGATGGCGAGGGGAATTTAATAGCGTGGAAAATGGTTTCCCTCGTACAGTTCCCTTCCAATGTAAATTCATTCTCCTCCGATTTGGAGTAGAAAGGAGGGAAAGAAAAATCGTGCGCAAACATTCTCTGTCAAAAAGACAGTGATGCCCTCTGCCCTTTTTAGAGCGAGTTCTTTCTCTCTCACTGAGTTGCCTTTTCCATCTTCCTATATTACTTCACTAGTTCTATTTTCTATGTTAGAGTACTCCGTGAGTGTTCAAACTCCTCCAAGATTATGACTTTAATCCCAAATTGAGTTGATTTTTTATCAATTGAATCCAGCAAAGACGAATTTAACAAAAGACGCTCACAAAGGGAGAGTTGTTTAATGAAATTGCATTTGGGTTGAAGAAAGAGAAAGGATAGGAGTATAAATGCAAAGATGTTGCTTTGTAAGTTTGTTTAATTTATTGCAAAGGCTGAATGCAAAGATTGTTGGGTACAATTCGGGTATAATGCCAGTGTGAGTAACAAAGTATGATTTTGGAATCCAATTTTAGCTTGCAATTCTGATTTTGCATCGCAAGCATTGATCATGTGCTAAGAAACTTGCCATTATGTGGGATCAGCCAATTTAAACATTTTTTAGATAAACTCTGGGCATTGTATAAAATATTCGAAATATCTCTTGGTAGGAATCAATAATAGTAACTCTTATTCAAAGTAAACAACTGTATTACACTTTTATCAGCGCATTTTCAGTTTGCATCAAGGGTAAAAAAGTCAATCATATTATTTTATCTTTGTTAAATTATTTGAACCAAACAAAAAAAAGAAAGAAGGGAATTAAATTTTCCTTTCCACTTCAAACATAATCCAAACAGAAAAATAAATTTTTTTTCCTTCCCATTCCTTCCCTCTCTATATTTTCCTTCCCTTTCCCCGCCCTCCTAATCAAACAGAGTGTTAAGTTTTTTTAACGGAGGTTCGCCGTGCAATATGGCACTGTCGTAGATTCGGAGGTTTACAAGAGTCAAGAGCAGTGGTAGGTTAGAAAAGTTACAGTTGGTTAACATATTAACGACTCAAATAATTGACCGGTAAACTATAACACAGGTTAGATAAAGTTTTGGTAGCTATAATTATTATTTTAAAGTGTTATTGTAGCTATAATTATATATTTTTTGTTATTAATATGTACTAACCTATAAAAATTTCACCTAAAATTTATGCGAACTGACATTTGCCCGAAATTATTTTATATAGAAATTCTAACATAAAAAATTTTAATAGAAAGAATTAATATATTTTTTTTAATAAGAAGAAAGTTCTAACGCGTTTATAAACCGCGCGTCTCTCTCTCCTTTCGAACGCGTTTATAAAACGGGTAAGAAGGCTTCTTATCCGTTTATAAAACGTGCTAGAATGGCTGCACTTTTGTGAGCTACTTTAACGCAATTAACGCGTTTATAAAACGAGTAAAAAGCCTTCTTACCCGTTTATAAAACGTGCTAGAGAGGAGACATTCCTAACTTTGGTCATTTCAACCAAACTTTAGTCATTTCAATCAAACTTTAGTCATTTACCAACAGTTTCTATCTATAATTTTGTGAATTTATAACCGCGTTATTCGAAATTATATAAGAGTATACCTTCTCGCCGAATTGAAATCGTCCACAACAGATTATCTCTTCCATTTTAAAAACCTATCAATCAAATCCAAAAATGTCTACAATTACAATATATGTCAACCAATGTCCAATTTTTGGTGCTTCTTACTTCCACATCGGTTGTAGTATGCATACCACATATGCTGATATTCGAAATGAATTATACAGCAGGTTACAGATTTTAGAAACCCAGTACACTTTGAATATCCACGGTCGTTACAATGATATGGTAAATGTGAGATATGAATCTCTATTTTTTCCTGTAAATTCTGAAGATCAATGACGCCTTTTTTATCACGAGACATTCGAGACGAGAGGACTACCCATTATTGAGTTGCATGTTGATTTCATCCCCGTATATGGCACGTGACCATATCTGAACCTAACACCCCTTGATGAGCCTAGTAGTGAGCCAAACACTTCCTTAAACCTTATGTGTGGCCAACAATCCACCTCTTACCAATACACTGGCGAACAGTCCGTTCCTACGTAAGACAATAACGCATCAGAAGATGATGTCGAGGTTGTCGATGGTGATGAAGATGAGGGTCCAGCGACTTACTCCGACCTTCCTACCGGAGAAGAATATACCGATGTGGAGGACTTCTCCGAGAGAGAAGTGCCTTTCTATGCAAACTGCGACCAGCCGTACGTTTCAGGAATGACGGACTTGCGCCATCTTGTAAGTGAATTGTGTGATATTTCCAAGTTTGACTTGCAGCCGAGAGAGAAGTGCCTTTCTCTCTATTTTCTTTTTTTTTTCTCTTTTGTTTTTCATTTCTATTCTGTGCGAGAGAGTGACTGGGAGGTGATGGTATTTATAGAGAAAACTCTCCTCTCGAACGCGTTTATAAAACAGGTAAGAAAGCTTCTTACCCGTTTTATAAACGCGTAAAAATGTCGGTTTGTCAGAAACTCAAGCAAAAAGTTAACTCATTTATAGCAGCATTCTAGCGCGTTTTATAAACGGGTAAGAAGCCTTCTTATCCGTTTTATAAACGCGTTCGAGAGGAGAGAGAGACGCGCGGTTTATAAGCGCGTTAGGCTTTCTTCTTATTAAAAAAAATATTAATTCTTTCTATTAAAATTTTTTATGTTAGAATTCCTATATAAAATAATTTCGGGACATTTGCACTGACTTCATTCAGAAAAGTCCGTGTTCATTACAATGCCTGACTGGTGTGGCCGTATTTGTTCGTTGTTTGGGTGAAAAAAAAACAATCAGCAAAAGAAAAACACAAAAGAATGATAGTTGCTTAAAAGCTGGCGTACTGGTCTTTCTTTTTGACACAAGTACGGAAGAAATTTCGGTGCCAAAAAAAATCACAACTTAATTTTCTTATTTAAAATTTTAAAATTCAAATATCAAAATTTAAACTATTGATCTTATTAAATTAGTTTTATTATCATAAAATTTTATCACTTTAGGAGTTCACTAGATACTTATTAAGAAATAAAAAAATTAATGAATCTAATTAACTATGATATACTAATTATATTATTATCATTGTTTTACATCTTTCATCAAGTATCATATGAACTCTACAAATTTTACAACTTTATGACAATGCATCCCTCGTGAAATTGAACATGATTAACTGTTTGCGTTTGGCATTTAATTCTAAAATTTGAAATATATATTAAAAAAGTCATGGGATTTGAAGCATCTCAAATATGAAGCAGAAGAAGTGAAGAACGATATACGTCTATTTCAAAACTTCATTCCTTTTTATATATTTTGCAAATAATAAAAAAAGGCACTATTAGAGTGCATAAAATGGTAAATTTATGGATATTGATCGGAGGTAAAACCTAGGTCAAATTAAACCTCAATCTAATCTAATGCAGTATAGCTTGAGGGTCGAATCCACATGGACGGTTATTCTAAACTATAGACTTTAAGTAACTAAATTTAATTGATCTAGGGGTAAACAAGTCAAAGATTGATTAAATGGTTGAAATGATTGAATTTAAACTAAAAGAATTAATTCTAAAACTCTAATTAACCTCAAATCTACTCTAAAAGTTAAGGTAAAGATTTAAACTCGAATTAAGGACTTAAACTAGGGTCAATTGATCGGGTTCTACTTCCAGGCACTATCCTGGCGGGTCGCCAGAACAATACGATAATTCAGTTTAATTAGTTTCTAAGTTCTCTAAGTTCAGGTCTTTGGCTTAAACTCTGGTCCAAATACTAACTCTCGTTCTTGATTTGGTATTACTAAGTTTTAACCTCTAAACCTCCCTAAAAACCTAAGTTTCAACTCTCGTTTCTTGGCTTAAGTTTTAGGGTTTGCTTTAACTATTCGGTAGGATATCCTAGATCTCTCGATCTTAGGAGGGAATAAACCTCTCGGCTAAGTTTCGGTTTCACCTTTTGGGTATACTAACTATCCTATGGTATAAGAACACAAATTGTTTTGAAATTAGGGTTCTATTTGCTTATCTACGAGGTCAGGCCTAACCAAGTGAGCAAACCTTCAAATCAATTCAATTCAATTCACAATTTCAGCAAATAAACTCAAGTAAAGCAGAGCAACTTAGAAAAATTAGAAAACTAAATCAAACTTCATTAATCTACCAAGTCATGGTTCCCTACAATTGCTCCTAAACTAAACTACTCACTACAAGTCATACTAAACATAAAAGACAATAGGTTTCAGCAAACTAAACATCAAAAGACAGAAAATAGAGAAAGTTTACAACAAGAAACAACAGGAAACAACTCTCAGCCTGCTGGCGGGTCGACATAGATCTTGGCGGGTCGACAGGAGACAGCTGGGTGGAATTTCTGCTATCTTCTCTCGTTTTCTTTCTCTCTCCACTGACTTCTCTCTTTCTGGAGCTCTTCCTATGTTTAAATAACTCTCAAAGGCGGTTTCCATAGGTGGAGATCATGTCTGGTTCGTCCAAGAATAGAGAAAGTGCTCTGCCAGAAATATCTCTCCAATTTGGGCAGCTCGGTTTGTGTCTGGCGGGGTCGACAGGAATCCTGGCGGGTCGCCAGAACAGGGGACTTGTCTGGTTTGACCCTGTTCCTTTGCTCCAGTCGCTTGGACCCTGATTTGCTCCGCTTGAACTCTGCCTTGGGCCCAATTTTGCTCCAAATCATCACTGAACCTGAAATTAGACAAGGGCAAATAGCAGTACCATATTTCTAACCTAAATTGCATTAAATCTAACTAAAACACTAACATTTAATTGAAATTAAGGCCTAAAAGGGTTGAATATTTCGATGTGAAACCCGCCTATCAGATATTATAAGTTCAGTTTTATATATTTTGCAGATAAGAAATATGAAGTACTATAACATAACAATGAATTTAAAATTTGTAATTTAGGTTCAGACTCAGACGTGCTGGTTGGGGGAACTTAAACGATTAAATTTACTCGGCGAATGATTTAATTTGGAACTTTGAATAGAAGCAACATCCCAGTTTATTGAAACCTAAATTCCAATTAAAAATAGAAAATAAAAAAAGAATAACCACCAGTAACTACAAAAAGCTTCTCCAATTTTCAATCCTCCATGGACGTGCTTTGCACCATTCAAGCGAGCAATAATCACGAAAACAAAAATAATATAATAATATTAGCAACGAACTAACGGAGTCTGGATGTCATAACACAGTACAGACTATGTTGTCGTATTGCGTGTTACTGATACGTGGGCCCCAAACCTTTATTTGTGCTAGAGCCTAGAGCCTAGAGGCTAAGAGGCATCTTATTCAAGCGGGTTATAATTCTACTAATCGGTTATGGTACCCGTGACCCGTCGGTTAGATTAGACCTCACCCGTTATGACGTAACTTCGGTCTGAAGGCCTGATCCTTCTCGGCGAATAAATACCTTAATAATAGCTTATTATTATTATTAACCAGGACCAATCGGACAGTCATCATGAGGCGGAAAGTTCTGTTAGACAGATCCAACGGCAGAGATCGACCCATCGCCAAATCCAGCTCACTTAATCTTGTCCGCTTCCACCATATAATATAATATAAACTACATTTCCTTTCTCCTTCTGTCTTTCAGATCCGGTTCGCGTTTCTCTCTCCTTCTCTCTTTTTCTTCTCTTCTCTCTTTCTCTCTCTCTAACCATAAAACCTAGGCTCCGGATCTGAAGGGAGAGATCGCAGATCTCGCACTGGGAGTACAAATTTTAGCCTTGGAGGCCATTAGAAAGCTTCTACTCGGTCGAGATGGCGGCCGCCAACGCTCCGATCGCCATGAGAGAGGCTCTCACGGTTAGTCTTTGTGCATCAGATCATGCTTTCTTTCTTTGATTCGAGTTCATGTTGATCTATTATCCGATACGAAGATCGTTTTAAGGAGAGATCTCCGTATTTGATCAGTTTTCCTTGAATTCTCTCTGTATAATGTTCGTCCAACTCGTTTTAAGCACGCTTTAACTTTTTTAATGGCTGTGGCATTAGATTTGATTGAAATTAAGTTGAACTTATTTGTGTGCAGTGATCTTCAATCTAATTATGATCCATTGTCTACTAGTTTAGATGCATCTGTGACTCTTTGCTTATCAACTTACTTGTGGAAGATAAATAATTCTCTTGTAGAAATGAACTTATTATATAGTTTCTTCTTTTTACAGCTGACGAGTCTCGGAATAAACCAGCAGTTTATCACCTTTACGCATGTAACAATGGAATCTGATAAGTATATCTGCGTTAGAGAGACCTCACCTCAGAACAGCGTGGTTATAATTGATATGAGCATGCCAAATCAGCCATTACGAAGGCCTATCACAGCTGATTCTGCTCTGATGAATCCTAATACCAGGATTCTTGCCCTCAAAGGTTATACCTTGATCCAATCATTATTTTCATTTCCTGAATCTGAAGTATTTTGTGAAGACCAAAAATTAATGATTTGAATTACAAAATTTCCTATTCAAATTTAACTTGACTGAGTTAGATTATGAATGTTAAGGTTAGGCATCGTAAATTTGATCAAAATCACAAGATCTCCTTGTTCAAATTCAACTGGACTGAGTTAAATTCTGGATATTATTGTTTGCTTTTATAAATTTAGCAATCTTAAGCATTACCCCTTTGATTTTTGAGTCAATAGTATTTGATCATTAAATTGAATAACTAGAACTATTAAGTAAGCTCAATAAATAGACCAGAGACCCAAGTTGCGATTAAGATCTTCTGTAATCTCTATGAATTGTCATGCTTCTGCACTTGATCTACATCCCATATCTTGTGATTAAAGTAGGATCCCACATAACATGATTGTGGTTTACTGTAACATCAAAGGCTTACATTGTGCTCATACACAATTTTTACAATGTCCCTCACATACCTTGTTTTACCAGAAAGTTAGCAGGTTTTCAACTACTGACGTGGCAACTTGGGAACTGACTGTATTTTTAATTTGTGGAATATGCAGCTCAAATACCAGGAAGCACACAAGACCATCTTCAGATTTTTAACATTGAGGCCAAAACTAAGATTAAATCGCACCAGATGCCTGAGCAGGTAGTGTTTTGGAAATGGATAACACCCAAGATGCTAGGGCTGGTTACTCAAACCTCCGTTTATCACTGGTCTATTGAAGGCAAGTCATGGTTCATCATAACATGCATGGTGTTGTTTATGACTTTAGATGATATGTTTTGTGTATTGGTGTCCATATTAATAGCCAGTTTTGTTCTTTTCATATCTCAGGCACGTCGGAACCAGTTAAGATGTTTGACCGGACAGCTAATCTGGCAAACAACCAGATTATAAACTACAGATGTGACCCATCAGAGAAATGGCTGGTCCTCATTGGAATTGCTCCAGGCGCTGCTGAGGTATGAAATGTCAATACTGTT
Organism: Rhynchospora pubera; assembly: GCA_028095005.1. NCBI lineage: Eukaryota > Viridiplantae > Streptophyta > Magnoliopsida > Poales > Cyperaceae > Rhynchospora > Rhynchospora pubera. Next base: position 204,479,691 of record CM051462.1, on the reverse strand, counting down.
TTTTTCTCCCTTGATATTTGAGTCAAGTATAACTGTACAAGTATAACAGTGTTTTGTGCAACCCGTATATTGGAATTCATAGCACCTAGTGATGTATAAAAGTATGGTCATGACATGTTACAGAGGCCACAACTTGTGAAAGGAAATATGCAACTATTTTCAGTGGAGCAACAACGTAGCCAGGCTCTTGAAGCACATGCTGCATCTTTTGCCTCATTTAAGGTGAGCAAATCTTGTTTTAGTTAGTCATTCTCCATTTGTTTTGTATTTTGTATTTATAGTTTCATGTATTGATTTTTGTCCTTATTTTAGGTTCCTGGCAATGAGAACCCATCAACTCTTATTTGTTTTGCTTCAAAGACCTTCAATGCTGGGCAAGTAACTTCAAAGATGCACGTAATTGAACTCGGTGCTCAGCCAGGTATGGCTTACCATCAATTTAGCGTGCGCTTCTGTCAATATCTGTGTTTCTCATTCCAGATTATTTGCTTAAGGCCTTAAGTCATTATATATATTTTCCTCATGAAGTTAGTTCTTTAACAGGTAAACCTGGATTCTCAAAGAAACAAGCTGACCTGTTCTTTCCACCTGATTTTGCGGATGACTTTCCAGTTGCAATGCAAGTAAGCATCAAGATGTTTTTATGTTAAAATTAACAACTTGGTTTTTGATTGATGCTACTTGGTATAAGTCTACTTAATTTTTCAAAATACTGGTACCTGTACCATAGGTTTGATTTCACAGTAAGAGTAATATATAAGTTTTTAAATACAACGGATTCAGAGATGTATCCTAATTCAAATGGTACAAATCTAATCATGTTGCATCATATCTTAATTTTGCAGATTTCTCAGAAGTATGGCTTGATATACGTCATCACAAAGCTGGGCTTGTTATTTGTGTATGATTTGGAAACAGCAACTGCCGTCTACAGAAACCGTATTAGTCCCGACCCAATATTCCTGACAGCTGAAGCATCTACTATTGGTGGATTTTATGCTGTTAACAGGCGAGGTCAAGTATTACTTGCCACTGTCAATGAAGCCACTATTATTCCCTTTGTTAGTGGCCAGGTGTGTTTGCTCGGTCCTCTCTCTCATTCTCTCTCCCCACATTAATTCTATCATCAAAAGTTACATTTTGTGGAGCAATTATTCTAGAATTAATGGAGTTGTGACATTTTCCAGCTGAACAATCTAGAATTAGCTGTGAATCTTGCAAAGCGAGGAAATCTCCCTGGAGCAGAGAACCTGGTGAGCTAAAGTTGAAACTTTTTGCTGCTTTTTATCATATATAATGGATTGTTTGTCACTCATGTTGTATTGTCAGTTTTTTCCCCTCTGTATAAGACTCTAATGGCTTGAATACATTTACAATTTTTCCAAACCTTTGTAATCTCGAGTAACCACTTACCATATTATGTATTTATGGAAAAACATCTAGCTTGTTGATGGAAACGACAGATAGTTATGCAACTTCAATATTTTTCCTCTTCAGTTTACTTTTGGCAAGCTCACACCTTTGCCTACTTTAATGACCCTGTGTATTTTTGTGAGCAGGTTGTTCAAAGATTTCAGGAACTGTTTGCACAGACAAAGTATAAGGAAGCTGCTGAACTTGCAGCTGAATCTCCTCAAGGAATTCTTAGAACTCCGGATACTGTGGCAAAATTTCAGGTACATCTTGGTTCCTTTAGTTTTTGTCTTCGAAAGATACACGGAAGTTTATTTTGTGTTAATGTAATGTTGATTGTAATATCATATGCAAGGTTTTAAAATGCGATTTGTGCGGTTTAGTGGTTGGGTGGTGATTTAGCGTTTATTGGTGATAAAACGGTGATATAACGGTTGTGCGGTGTGAACGAAAATCTTGATAAAGCAGCGATAAAAAAAAACGGAGTTTTTTGAAAGCTTGATCATATGTATGGTACTTGCCAGGATTGCTATATGTTTATCTTTTGTCGCCAATTTTTTTCATTGTAGAGTGTGCCTGTGCAAGCTGGACAGACACCACCTCTGTTGCAATACTTCGGCACACTTCTAACAAAAGGGAAGCTTAATGCCTTTGAGTCTTTAGAATTATCCCGTCTTGTTGTCAATCAAAACAAGAAGAACCTTTTGGAGAACTGGTTGGCTGAGGACAAGCTCGAGTGCAGTGAGGAACTTGGAGACCTCGTCAAGGTATTGACTGTATTTATGATTTTTCTGGTCTTATTTATTTTTTTACTTTTCTGTCCTTTAAGCAATAAGGTTCATAATGAAGTTATTATTAAAACTTTTTTTTTTTTTTGTGTAGACTGTGGACAATGATATGGCTCTAAAGATATACATAAAAGCGAGGGCTACTCCAAAAGTGGTTGCTGCTTTTGCAGAGAGGAGAGAGTTTGACAAAATTCTCATTTATTCCAAGCAGGTATTTGCCTGGTACCCTGGAGGATACAAATTCATTGGGGGAGAAAGGGAAAAAAAAAAGTTTGTCGAGTCTCACAATATGTTTTGATTCACTAATTGCAGGTGGGGTACACCCCAGATTACTTGTTCCTCTTGCAGACAATTCTAAGAGCCGATCCTCAGGTACTAATTGTTTTATTATAAGCATCTTAAATTAATTTCCTTGATGCCTTCTTTTTTGTCAAATTCTTGCATTTGTTAATACCTCTCAAGTCCCAAGTAACAACCTATATGTTAGAAATCTGAGGTAGTAACTTTTTATTAGTAAAGTAAAAAATTCATTGATTTGATTCACTATTATGTCTAGTTAGTATAATAATGTTGTTTATTTGTGTCTAACTTTCATGCTTTTGGGGCTATCTACTGTTGATATCTATGACTGACATAAGTTTTTTTTTGCAGGGAGCGGTCAATTTTGCCCTCATGATGTCACAAATGGAGGGTGGCTGTCCAGTAGATTACAATACAATAACTGATCTTTTCCTCCAGGTTCATCTGCTGCACTTTTTATGTTTTCTTTCATTATACATATACATCTGTTAGTACATGGCACTGACTATTCACTTCTATTGTGTTAATAATTATAGCGGAACATGATCCGAGAAGCAACGGCTTTCTTGTTGGATGTTTTGAAGCCAAATTTACCGGAGCATGCCTTCCTTCAGACCAAGGTTTTGTTTTTTCCTCTTTGTGGTTTTATGATAACTTCTGTTCTGAGAGGCGCCAAATTAGTTCATTGGCAACTTACTCTTTCTCATTGTTAGGTTTTGGAGATCAACCTGGTTACTTATCCTAATGTCGCTGATGCTATTTTGGCCAATGGAATGTTTAGTCACTATGATCGCCCTAGGATAGCTCAGCTATGCGAAAAGGCTGGATTATTTTTGCGGGCTCTTCAGGTCCCTTCTGTTTTTCTGTACTTATTTACTTCTAGATTTTAAAAAAATATATAAAATGAAATCAGCTTAACAATCTCTTTTTCGTTGGCCTTGCAGCATTATTCAGAGTTGCCTGATCTAAAGCGTGTTATTGTTAATACTCATGCCATTGAGCCTCAGGTTTGCTTTGTTTACTCTTTTTACTGAAATATTAGTTGCAAAAATATCAAAATTCATACTTGTGTGCTGATATAACCAGGCTTTGGTTGAGTTCTTTGGGACACTTTCAAAGGAGTGGGCACTGGACTGTATGAAGGACCTTTTGCTTGTCAACCCCAGAGGCAACCTTCAAATTGTTGTTCAGGTAAACCTATGCACTTAAATTATGCTGTAGTGATTCTATGCTGAATTTCAGTGGCTTGACATTCTTTGTATTTTCATTTTTTCCAGACAGCTAAAGAATATGCTGAACAACTTGGTGTGGATTCCTGTATCAAGCTGTTTGAGCAGTTCAAGACTTTTGAGGGTCTGTACTTTTTCTTGGGCTCGTACTTGAGTTCAAGGTAATTTGTCTGTTGCAGGAGAACTGTTTCCTTTGCAGTGGAGTTTCTTTATTTAGCTTCTTATATTTTTGTTTATCCAATGCAGTGAGGATCCTGAAATACACTTTAAGTACATTGAAGCTGCAGCCAAAACTGGACAGATCAAAGAAGTGGAACGCGTAACAAGGGAATCAAATTTCTATGACCCTGAGAAAACTAAGAACTTCTTGATGGAAGCTAAACTGCCTGATGCACGCCCGCTTATCAATGTTTGTGATCGTTTTGGCTTCGTCCCAGATTTGACCCACTATCTGTATACCAGTAACATGCTTCGTTATATCGAAGGATATGTCCAGAAGGTAAGTTGTGTTCTTTTATGAGTCAAATCTGTTATAGTTTATTTTCTTTTCCATTTAAGAAGAAGTTCCTGAGTTCCAACTTCCTTTAATAGGTGAACCCAGCTAATACACCTATGGTGGTTGGCCAACTTCTGGATGATGAGTGCCCTGAAGATTTTATCAAAGGTCTTATCCTTTCTGTACGGTCTCTTCTCCCAGTTGAGCCACTTGTGGAGGAATGTGAGAAAAGGAATCGGTTGAGGCTACTTACTCAATTCCTTGAACACCTTGTTAGCGAAGGTAGTCAAGATGTGCATGTGCACAATGCTTTGGGAAAGATCATCATAGAGAGCAACAACAACCCGGAACACTTCCTTACCACAAATCCCTATTATGATTCACGTGTTGTGGGTAAATACTGTGAGAAGCGTGATCCTACATTGGCTGTCATTGCCTATAGGCGTGGGCAATGTGATGATGAGCTCATCAATGTCACAAATAAAAACTCATTGTTTAAGTTGCAAGCTAGGTATGTATGATGTTTATTTTTTTTATCCCATTTTTGCATTACCTACACGATAAGAAGTTGAGATGATTCTATTTTTATTTTTTACCTTTAATTATTTTGTTACAGGTATGTTGTTGAGAGGATGGATTCAGATCTTTGGGACAAGGTTCTTCAACCTGAAAATGAATACAGGAGGCAACTTATAGATCAAGTTGTTTCCACTGCTCTACCAGAGAGCAAGAGCCCTGAGCAAGTCTCAGCAGCTGTCAAGGCCTTCATGACAGCTGATCTGCCCCATGAACTTATTGAACTACTTGAAAAGATTGTGCTACAGAACTCTGCATTTAGTGGGAACTTCAACTTACAAAACCTTCTTATCCTCACTGCCATCAAGGCAGATCCATCTAGGGTGATGGACTATATCAATAGGCTTGACAATTTTGATGGACCTGCTGTTGGTGAGGTTGCAGTTGAAGCACAGCTGTATGAGGAGGCCTTTGCCATATTCAAGAAGTTCAACCTAAACGTACAGGCAGTTAATGTATTGTTGGATAATATTAGGAGCATAGAGAGGGCTGTTGAGTTTGCCTTCCGTGTAGAAGAGGAGGCTGTCTGGAGCCAGGTTGCAAAGGCTCAGCTGCGTGAAGGTTTGGTTAGTGATGCCATTGAGTCATTCATTCGTGCAGATGATGCAACTGAGTTCCTGGCTGTGATAAAGGCTGCTGAGGATGCAGATGTTTACCATGACTTGGTTAAATATTTGCTCATGGTTAGACAAAAGACCAAGGAGACCAAGGTTGATAGTGAGCTTATTTATGCATATGCTAAGATTGACCGTCTGGGCGAGATTGAGGAATTCATCCTCATGCCTAATGTTGCCAATCTCCAAATGGTGGGTGACCGGTTGTTCGATGATGAACTTTATGAAGCTGCTAAGATAATTTTCCAGTTCATTTCCAACTGGGCCAAGCTCGCTGTCACTTTAGTTAGGTTGAAGCAATTCCAAGGTGCTGTGGATGCAGCTCGCAAGGCCAACAGCGCAAAGACATGGAAGGAGGTCTGCTTTGCTTGTGTTGATGCTGAGGAGTTCCGCCTGGCACAAATATGTGGTCTTAATGTTATCATTCAGGTATAGACAGTATTTTTGTAATGCTTTACCCAAGGTTATTGTTTAACTAAGAAGTAGAGGAAAAATCTTGACAAAAAGAATTCCTTTTCCTTGGTTAACAAGTCTTATCCTGCACCATTGTGCCTTTCTGGATTTAGCTGTATGACCTGAATTTTTAAAGGACGACTTGTGAATTGAGTGGCCTTGCTTAAAACATTGTGTAATTGGTTCCAGCACAAGCAAGTGTTCAAAACCTTTTCTAAATTTAGGGCTGGCTAATTTGGAAGCTGTTTCAAATTATTATTTGTATTTGGCCCTAATCAAACAATTTACAAGTTGCTTCAAAATTATGTACCCTATATTTGTAAATGATACCGGGGAACACCTAGAACAACTGTACTTTGAAACATCTGGTCATTCTTTGAAGAGACTGATGACCTCTCTTCAAGAATAAAAAATAGTTTCCTTTTGCCATTCTATCTTCTGAAAAACATAATAATAATTGCACTTTCAGGATTACAATGTCATCTTGATGCAAGAATAATTTTATTTTGTAAGTTTCTACCTTTTTCAATGCTTACTCTGATGTACTTGTTGCATATGCCAGGTTGATGATCTTGAAGAGGTGAGCACCTACTACCAGAACAGAGGATGCTTCAATGAGTTAATCTCTTTGATGGAAAGTGGCCTCGGTCTGGAGAGGGCTCACATGGGAATCTTTACTGAACTTGGTGTCTTGTATGCTAAGTACCGCACTGAGAAGCTCATGGAGCACATCAAGCTCTTTGCAACCCGTCTCAATATCCCCAAGCTTATCCGTGTTTGTAACGAACAACAGCACTGGAAGGAGCTCACATATCTCTACATTCAGTATGATGAGTTTGACAATGCAGCCAGTACCATCATGAACCACTCACCTGATGCATGGGACCACATGCAGTTCAAGGATGTTGCTGTCAAGGTTGCGAATGTGGAACTGTACTATAAAGCAGTGCATTTCTACCTCCAGGAGCACCCTGACCTCATCAATGACATGCTTAATGTGCTTGCACTTCGTCTGGATCATACCCGTGTTGTTGATATCGTCCGTAAGGTTTGTGTACTCTCTTTTCCTGCTTTTGTAAACAGAAGGAACTAATTTTGTTGGTTGTAGTCATCGTGCTAACGCACCCCCATTTATTAGGCTGGCTACTTGCATCTGATTAAGCCCTACATGGTTGCTGTTCAAAGTAACAATGTATCTGCTGTTAACGAAGCATTGAATGAAATTTATGTGGAAGAAGAGGACTATGATAGGCTACGCGAATCAGTTGATATGCATGATAACTTCGATCAGATTGGTCTTGCGCAGAAGGTATTTAGCTTTCTTGTGATAACTTCTTTTTATTCTGGGAAGAGTTTTCATCTAATTAGTGTAATGACTCTTGGCAGCTTGAGAAACATGAGCTTCTAGAAATGAGGAGAATTGCTGCATACATATACAAAAAAGCTGGGAGATGGAAGCAATCCATTGCTCTATCAAAGAAAGACAATATGTACAAGGATTGCATGGAAACTTGCTCACAATCTGGTGAGCGTGATCTATGTGAGGACCTCCTTGTCTATTTTATTGAACAGGTATATTTGTTAGTTACATTTCTTATCAATTAATTAATAATATCCAATTTCAGAATTCCATGGATTGTTCATTTGAGAATTTTGATGTTTTGCAGGGCAAGAAAGAATGCTTTGCTTCTTGTCTCTTCATTTGTTATGACCTCATCCGGCCAGATGTTGCTCTTGAGCTTGCTTGGTTTAATGGAATGATCGACTTTGCTTTCCCATACCTATTACAGGTACAAGTTACTTTTCTATGTTTTAATGTTTAGTTTTATGTCTGATTTTATATTTTAGTACAAGATAATGAATTTTGGAATGGATAAACATATGGATAAACGGTCTTTCTGATGTACTTATAGTTCATTCGCGAGTACACTGGCAAGGTGGATGACCTCATAAAGGATAAGATTGAGGCACAAAATGAGGTGAAAGCCAAGGAGCAAGAAGAGAAAGAGATGGTCGCACAGCAGGTTGGATTTCTTTACTTATATTTCTGCAGTTTGTAGCCACATGCTATTATAGGTGTAGTCTGCTCTGCTGTGAACAGTTGGACCAAGCCTGCCTTGGAGCTGTTGCTCTTAGTGCCTGGTAGCTCCTGGAACAACTGACACTGCAGCCTACTTCTTAGTATGGAACCAATAAAAAGAGATGACTATTTATTTTGCTTTTTAACTGTACTTCTGGTGGAAACTTGCCCTCCTTGAAATAAATCATGATCCTAAATTCCTAATTTTCCTGAAACTGTGCAGTCAGATAAGTTCATTTGAATTATTTTTTTTTTTTTGCAGAATATGTATGCGCAATTGCTGCCTCTGGCTTTACCAGCCCCACCTGGCATGGGGGGCCCAGCTGGCATGGGACCACCACCTCCCATGGCTGGAATGGGAATGCCACCAATGCCACCCATGGGAGGTATTGGAATGGGAATGCCACCAATGCCTCCATTTGGGATGCCTCCAATGTGAAACTACTGAGACTGTTTTGAGTCATCCTTCTGCAAGGTCTCGGTAGTGTAGACATCTCTTCTAGAATATTCTTAGATATAGCCTTGTGTGTTTCTCTTTTCATATATTCTTTTCAGTAGCGGGCCAATTTTCAGGTCTCTTTTGTGGAGGATTTCTGCATTTTGACATATATGTCGACAGAGCATTGTGTGATTAGATTTGATTTGTGGATTCACTCTAGACATTCTGGCCCGGTACTGCTTGTAACTTTTTGTATAGGGGTACTCTTTTGGTGGTTGATAGACCTTGAGTAGCCAGTATTCCTTTGCTTTTTCTAAGTCAGATAGCTTTTTCAGTTGTATAATTTGACAACATTCAACTTATTTTGGTGCATGAGGATACTGCTGGTTTTTCTTTGTTTATGGACGATACCTGTTTGGAATATGCAATTGTTTGTTTTAGAAATTTTGCTTGTTTTGCCGAGGTCATGGTCTTGTTATTTTAAATCGTGGTTTTAGTTTTGGGGGCAGATGAATGTATCCTCCGCTTCTAACACCCAGGGTGTCATCTTTATATATAATATACGTATTATCAAATAGTACCAAGAAAGTGGCGTGCAAAAGAAATAAAAGTCGTGCAATATGAGACAGGGACTATAAAAATAATTAAAGGTTTCTTCTAAATAATGGGTGGGGGTATTTATGATGACTATTGCTGGTGTATATGGTCCTGCAATGTAACTCTCCATGTCTGATCGAAATTATTTAAATTGTAGCTCACTATTTTCACACAAAGTCAAGAACCGTCTTAATCGGATTTACAGGTAAGAAATTAGAGTAATTGGGAGCTGCGAGAGAGAATGAGAAGTTTAATTTTATTCAAATGATTTATGGATGTTGCTAGGTTACATGTTTGTTCTATATATAGACAGCTTAGATACATTCCAGTTATAAAAAAATATCTAAATACATGGGTTAAGAATTCCAGTGAAGAGGGAATGCTGAGACATCGCTACTGCTTTTAGAATGGACAGTTCCGTAGTTAATCCTTGTTGATTTAACTGTCTTGTCCCGTTCCGCTTTTATCTTCCTTAACACCCCCCAAGCCAATTGATATGCCACATTGAGCTTGTCTCTTAGGTGAATCTTGGGGTGCGTTTGGATATAGGAAGAAGGAAGACGAAGAAGGAAGAAGGAAGAAAAAAATATATATAAATAATCCAAACTCTTCACAAAGTTACACACTTCCCAATACTTTTTCCCACTTCTGCCCTTCGTCATTATATCAGCTAACTGGTCTTTAGAACATATAGGTCTTGATCAAAATGAAGTTTACGTGGATTTCATTTCATTCTATTTCAATTGAATTGATTTCATAGGATTTCGTTGGATCTAATTACATAAGAATTCCAATCAAATGATACCAAATCCCTTTATTTGATCAAGAATTGTCCAACGAAATGAAATGAAATGAAATTCCACGTTAAAAAAATGGGATTTTGATAAGGGCCATAATCGAATCAATAGCTGGTTTGAAGCAACCCTTTCTCGTGCAAAATGAAAATTCAATTCCACATGTTTCGTACAAGGATTAGCAGCTAAAAAGATCGCTCCAATATTATATACATTCTAGTTATCAAGAAATGTCTAAATACATGGATTAAGAATTCCACTGAAGAGGGATGGTTGAGACATGGCTACTGATAATTAGAATGAACAGTTCTAGTAGTTGATCTTTGTTGATTTAACTGATCTTGTCCACTTCCTTTGTATCTTCCTTAAGGTTTTGCTCCAGAATTTGAAATAAAAGAAAAAACAAAGAAGGTCAAATTTTGAGTTCAACCAACTTTTCATTTTTTTTCATTCTTTTGTATAGAGTTTCTCTAAATTCTCCCTAATTTACTTCCATTTTTCTTGACAATTTATTATTTTGGAGTAGGTTAACACCATTAGATAAGAATCGGTCAGTTAACCTTCTTCTCAGTTAACTCCAAGTCTCTCTTGATCCTAACCGTCTGATCGATCCAAAAGGTCAATGAAATCCTATGATTGGAGAAGCCCAATTCGGCCCCACAATTGATTATATAAACGAATCAACGGAGCGTGCTTGCCCTAGGTTTCTTTTGTTCTGTTCTGTGTGCGGCGCCTTGGCCATCTTCCTTCATACGCTCTCTTTCGAAGTCTCAATAAAATTTCACCTCGCCTTATGATTTTTTTTCTTTTTGGTTTTCTTTATGATCGCCTTCATAGTCCGAGTATAAGAGAAGTTTTGGTGTTGCAATTGGTGAGAAAAGCGATGGCAACTTTATCAAGAAGGGCTATTTGAAAATGTGGCCTTTCTTTTCGCGGTTGCCTATATTGCCATGGCTAGAACTCCAGCTGGAATGGATATTTGCAATTCCATTCCGGTCTACATCTTTTTCGGCCAAAATTTTCAGAAAATTACTACTACCTCCTTTCTCTTGACATCCTGTATCTTTCTGTACTCGTCTTTTTTATAATTTGTTTGCTTTAGGAGTTAATCAAACCAAAAGGAAATTTAATCATAAGGACCCTTAAAAATTGATGAATATTTGTAGATTTCTTTTATGTCTGCATAGTTATTTCCTACGCTGTTGCTTGCCGTGATGCTTAATTTCCAACAGGAATATATTCTAGGATTTGATGATCAAAATAATATACAGATGGGATTTTATTTGATTAGAATTGATTTCTTAGGATTTTATTGCGTCTAATAGTAATATAGTATGGGCATTCTGATCAAACGAAATCAAAATTATTTATTTTGATAAAAAAAATTCAATTAACATGGAAAATTTATAGAATCCCCTAGGAAAAACATTCATTTTAATCAGAACCTTACTAAAATCTTTTTTGAATTAATTTAATATATCTGTCAAACTCAGAATCTGGAAGAACTATAATTGAAGACCACTTTATTCAAATACTTAGCAACTACATCACTGGGTTACAACTTACAACAAAAAGAATACTGTCATAAAATTCAGAAACTTAATAATGATATATAAACATTCAAAGACTCTTGTGCTTTATGATAACACAAGTACTCTCATAGAACAAGTTTATTGAGGATTCGGAGGCCTGCTATTAGCGGCAGAAACCCTCGAGCCCCACTCGAGTAGTTCTTTGCTTGTGTCATCTTTGTGAAGAATAACTTCTATAAAGCACAGGCAGTCTTTCTTCGCACTTATTGCCTTGTCTAATGCACTCTTGAGGTCCTCCTCAGTTTTAACCTATTGACATGGAAATGGTAAGGTTAAAAATCATAGCAAGGACTGTGGCTCTAATTATTGTGATCTCAGTTGTTGTCAGTGAACTTCGAAAATATGGTCTCTTTTAGGATTATTTTCCTTAAATGCTTTTCTATAATGAGACTTTAATTTATTCTCATAGAAATATATTGTTGATTCTGTTAAGAAGAGAAATAATTGAAATGCAATGTTAGATCAATTTGTGGTCAGTCTACTGTAACAGAACCTAGAAAATTTTGGTTCCTTTAGGACTGCTAATTTTGGATTTATTCTGATGGATGCATGCTGTTTGCCTCATGGAGTTGGAATTATAAGAAATTGAAATTTCATGAAAGAACTCAGTTGTGGTCTGTATACTGGCTTTTAGAATAATAATTTTCTTTTCAAAAAATTGGAAGGAAGATATAATCATTATTTTGATTAAGTATCAAATATATGGGACTATTTGCAAACCGTGAGTATAGTATATAACTGATAATGAGCTTGGATATTAAATTCCGAAATCTTAGGTCACAGTATTTTGCAAGCTTTCGCCATTCTGCGAGAAAAAAAGTTATCTATTTACAATCGTTAACGGTAATATTGTACTGATGAGGAGAGCTGATGCCCTCACTAGAAAAAAAAAAAAAACAAATTAAGACAAAAAGCGTGGGATGAAGGAACAATTTCAGGAAAGTGCGATTGACTATACTTACCTTTGCAGTCCAGCATTTCCCTTGACCATTGTGTATGGCCTCAACTAAGCCGGTGTAGTTCCAGTTTTTTATTACATTGTAGGGGCCATCATGAATTTCTACTTCAATTGTGTACCCACCATTGTTAATCAGAAAAATTATACTGTTCTGAGCGCATCGTAGCATGGTTGAAACATCTTGGGCTGTCACCTGGAAGCTTCCATCTCCGATGCATGCTATGATGCGTTTATCCTTGGCTGCCTGAGCGTACCCTAATGTCGCACCGACTGACCACCCAATGGATCCGTATTGCATTTGGAATTCATAACTGATTTGAAATAAAACTTATAATCATAACTATCAAAACTTTCAAAGCCAAATATCTACCAAAACTACTTGACAAAAAGGCACAATAACTTGCTGAAAGATACATATATAGAAAACTCACCCACAACCCTCAGGCAGTCTCAGTTTCTGGCAATTGAACCAAGAATCGCCTGTCTCTGCAATAACAGCAGTCTTATCTGACAACAGCCCTTGAATATGTTTAAAGAGCACGTTCACTCTTAATGGTTCTCCAGGTTCACAGCCTCGTGGTTCCCCGCTCGGCACATAAATTCTCTTGTAGTTATCAAATGCTGTTGTGTTACACTTAACTCGTTTTGCAAATGCTTTCAGGAAGTCCTTCATTGATACGCATCCAAAAGCTGGTCCATTGGCAACAATCACTCGGTCAGGTTGTACGATCACAGCTTTCTCCTTCTTGAGTAGAAGTGAGTATCCAACCGAGCTGTAGTCGTTGAAAATTGGGCCGGCAAAAAGGTAGGCATCAGCAGACTCCACAATTTCTGCACAAAAGGATGTGCTGACAGCTCCCCAGTAGGTACCAAGAAAGCGCGGGTGGTTCTCTGGTACTAGACCCTTGGCCGAGGGCATCACAGCGATTGGATAGCCTGATGCATCAGCGAGTTCAACAAATGCAGCTTTCGACTTAGTTGAACGAAGATTAGGACCTCCCACCATTACAGGCTTAACAGCATTGTTTAGGAAGCTGGCACAGGCCTCAACTGCTGCCTCAAGATTCATCTTGTTGCTAACTCTGTTTATCATTAGAAATATGAATTCTAGAAATGAAGAATGGAATGATATTAAAAGAAATATAATTAAAGGCAGTCAACAAATGGAATGATATTTGATAAGGCTTACATTTCATTAATTAATTAATTACCTTGGTGAGATGAAGAATGGAATCGGGTCATGGCTAAATGTGGGATGAGGAAGGCCAGCAAGATTACAACTAATACTTATGTACACTGGCTTGCTCTCCTTCAATGCAGTTGAAATTGCCATATCAATTTGCTCTTGTGCATTTTCCAAATTGTTCACCACAGCCTAACAAAAGCAATTAAGGGCACTATTATTATAAGCTTGTCAAAGAAACACTAGCATCACAGAAACTTAGTTATTGAAATTATGTTAACCGTGTTACTGTGAGTCTGTGACCAGCCATCCAAAATTGGGGCATGGTTTTGTACCTGATGACATGTGACAGTCTGGAAGCAGCGAAGCTCCTGGGAGAAATCAGGGAGCCCGATGGTGTGGTGAAGAATACGGTTCATGCCAAAGTCATTCGAGTTGGGCCCACCTACTATACAAATGACAGGAAGGTTTTCACTGTAAGCACCGGCAATAGCATTGATGATGCTGAGGCCTCCAACAGTAAAAGTGGCAACGCAAGCACCGACACCACGGGCCCGAGCATAGCCATCAGCAGCATACCCTGCATTGAGCTCGTTGCAGCAGCCAATCAGGTTAAGACTAGGTTCAGCAATAAGGTAGTCCAGGAGCGTAAGGTTAAAGTCTCCAGGGACGGAGAAAACATCGGTGGCACCAATCTGTCATAAAAAGAACTCTTGTCAGGCCTAATATTAGCTCTTCTATATATTTTGGACTATGAAATTTATGCAAACTACAGTTTTGTGCTGACAGCCTTTTACTCATAGATCTCTAATGGATTTAGCAACACAAAATTGTTTGTATATACTGGATATATATTTGATTGGACGGGTACAAAAATTTTCACTCATGATTATTTTTTTTGTTCTTCATAAGTTCATGCTCGTTATGTTTTAATGGTGTCTTTTTGCTTAGTAGCATATGTCGATAAGACTACATTGATTCTTTAATTAGTTCCTTTCTGAAGGAAGTTGTGATCAACCGATCATATATTGAGGCTATAAATAACACCTACAACACATGTTGGGCAACACTATCCCTTGAAACACATAATAATCAGCTGTTGATATGCTTAAATTTCAAACTAAATTAGGTAATCGTTAGTTATTTACCTCAACAAGCCGGCGTGCAAGGTGGCAGCCGAGGGTGGCCTGAGGAGGAACTGGATGCTGCAGTGCTGGTGGCTCAGCTGTGAGGCTGCTTGGGACCGGGACAACATCAACATTGTTTATAACGTGATCAGAATCTTTAGTTTCCATTATTCTAGTTGAAAAGAGAGTGGAAGAAACTTATTTTTGAGAGAGGAGAAAATGATGTTTGACCCTTGCTTTGAATTTGCATAGGAAAAGAGGGCCTATTTATAGTACGGTTTTGTGTGGCCTGATTTGTGAGATTTGTTATTAGTTTGCTCATTAGTAGTAGGTTCAACAAGGAAAGAAAAACCAGGGGCAGCTGGCGTAAGGAGGTCAATATTTCTTGTGGAGAAATTCATAACGTTAATGCATTTAATTGTCCCGTGGAAACAGCTGTAAAGCTTCTCACATTAGTTGGGATTAAGTCTTTTTTTTTATGAACGATTTAGTCCTAACATATATTGCACCTGGAACTAGAAGTCCACATATATTAATCATTGATTTTATTTTTTTAATTATCTATATCAATTTAGTTTCGTAAAAAATGCGTTTGTTCTATTCAAATTAGAATTTAGCTCGGATATATAAATGTTTGCCTAATGATATGTTGGTAGACGCGCGTTAGGAACTATATATATTCTAACTACATATTCATAACCAAACCAATATATATATTATAGTGGCTCGTGAAAAAAATTTTGCATTGTGTGTCGCTCGTGACGTATAAAATTTCTCTTCGAATAAATTTCACATATAATACATAGGTTGTTTTATTTTGCTTTATAGTTGAGGCATATATATAATATTTAAGTAGCATAAGGTAACCTATAAGTTTTAACAAACAAAACAATTCATATTTTCTGTGCGATGTGAATTTGAGAAGATCTAAATCATCTATTTGACATAAATTAAGTTTAATATCCAAATTTGGAGAAAAATTCATAGTCAAGGAAATGATAAGCCGTAAGCCTGGCAATTGCTTTTTACACGGCCTCAAATAGCAATACACGCCAATTTCTTTAATTTGACCGAAATATCCTCACCAACTGAGGATACATTGATACAATCTCCGTACATGTACAATTTCTTTTGTTTTGTTTCTTCCGTGCCTCGCTGGTCATACAATTGGAAATGGATATACAGAGTGTTGTAAGTTGTAACTAAAGCTGTCAAATGTGATAAGTGACAGTGGAACATGCCGTTTCGTTTGCCGTTTCGTTAAGGAACACGATACAAAATTTCATTTCATTAACCGTTGCATTTTCGAAACAGCACAAAATTCTGTTTCATTATTCATTCCACTACAAAATTACACATAAAACGATTTGAAAAGAGACGAAACGGTTTGAAATAACACTATTTTTTGTTCCTTTTACCGTTTCGGTATTGAAATGAAATGAAAATCGGTGTCATTATTCGTTCCGTTTCAGTTATGCGTAACGTCAAAACGTGATAAATGGTAGGATTGACAGCCCTAGTTGTAACAAGTGAGAGGATTAGTATAATGGAATATACAGTCTTGTAACAAGTGGGAGGGTTAGAGTAATGGATAGAGATATTTTAGTCAAATTAAGAGAATTATCGTGTATCAACTAATTGAAGTCGTGTAAAAAGTAATTCCCCATAAACCTGAATCTCAACCAAATCAATATTTTTCTTTGTTGACCTTTTTTTTGGGTGATTTAGATTTATGTCACTGTAAATATTTGAAATTAGAGATATGTCATCACTAAACGACAAATTATTTTTTTGCCACTAAAAAATTATAAAAATTAGTTTTTTTGCCATCAGACAATTATTTGACAACTTTACCCTTTTAAATATGCCATTATAAAAATTAAAAATTAGTAATATACCATCACAAAAGATATAATTGGTTTTATACCATTATAAATCATTAACAATTAGTTTTATCAACTTTATACAAATTATTACAAATTCTAATTAGTAATATATTATTAGCTTTTATGTGAAAGAAACAAATAACCATTATTATAGTGATGTTTTTTTAGAAATAAAGTAACACTCTATCAAGTCAAGTATATGCGTACAAATATAAGAATTAAAATAACACTCTCTGTTCAATATAAGAATTCATTAAAATTTGTATAAATTTGAAATGAGCAAGGAAACTTATTTTCAAATTAAATATGGCCAATAGGAACGCGGTTTGTTTTTAATAAGGGGTAATTTGGTTATTGAAAAAACTAATGACAAATTTTGTAATGGCATTTTTAGAATTTAGCATGTTTTTTGAGAAATAGCGGCATAAAACTAATTTTAACAATTCTATAGTGGCATAAATTTAATTAGCAATTTAAAAATGACATTTTCCTAATTAACAAAAATCACAGTGGCATAATACTAATTATCTCTTTTTTTTTATTGCTCGTCTGTCAGCCAATATTTTAAATAGTGCTTTTCTGTGTTCAGTGGTTAGCAGTGATAAAATGTTTCAGCGGCGATAATCGGCAACACCAAGATATTTCTATAAGCTCAATTCCATACTATGTTGTATGGGTACGAGTATCGTACCCGGTACGATTCGGGTACGGCGGTACGGAAATTTATAAAAATCTCCGGTATAAGTACGACGATATATATATTATATTATAAAATATAATGTGTATAACATAATTTTGTTTAGTTAAGGCTGAGATTTACATAAATAAATGACATAAACTTAAAGTTTACACAGATAAATGACATAAACACTAATATTAACACATTGACCGTTGACCGTTGACCATTGACTATACCGATACGTACTGGGTACAATACCCGGTACGGATACGGCTGATGTTCTAAAGTACCGGAGTAACCTAGATTCCATATGTATCTAAACACAATATACACAATATGTAGTATCATATCAATTTCAAATAAACTGATAAACAAAATATCCATCCCAAACATAATAAATGTTTATTGTGATGATTAAAATAAAGCATACCATACTTATAGTCTTATATCTATCAAGAAGTGCATTGCTTGAATTTGTAAAGTGAAGTCACAAAGCCACAAAAGCAGTACAATATACACTAACATATTGAAAAGTATAGAAACAGTAATTTTTATATAGATAATAAAAAATTAAGAAGGATGCTAATGTTACAAGTATGTAGTGTCACAAATTCCCACAAATTTATTTATTTTATTTATATTTCGTATTTTAAAATTCATATATCGTATCTTAATCATTGTCATTTTTATGAGAAATGTATTCTTAAAAGTTTATTTTTTTTGAAATTCATCTGATAGTTGATCAAGAGGTAAAAAAAAAATTGATAAATCTAGTCAACTATAATAGTTCAATTATAATTTGTTTACTTTTTTAACCTTTTTATCTAGTATTAAATGAGTTCTAAAAATTATAAAATCTTATTAAAGTACATCTCTCATATAATCAGACAAGATCAATAATTCGATCTGACATTTAAATTTTAAATGTTTTTAATAGCAATAAAAATGCAAGATAACAAGCGTGACACTAAATACTGTTAATTGAAATGTTCCTCTTCAATTGGCATTGGGATAAATTAGGTTTCTCTGTTTCTTCTATGTACAATTTCTTAAATTTCAGGGGGGTGTCTGTCAGGAAACATGATACCATTTGGCCCCTTAAAATTCCTTTAAAGGTCAAGCTTTTTACTTGGCTGGCTTTACAGAATAAGATTCTCACCAAAGACAACCTTCTTCACAGGGGTTGGCATGGAGACTCTCATTGTGTATTTTGTGGTTCACAAGAGACAGTAGATCACCTTTTTTTACATTGTACTTATATTTCTGGTTTCTGGAATTTTTTTAATTCCACAAGATCTTGTCGAATTAATCTCACTTCATTGGATTCAGTTTGGAAGCATTGCACCACTTTTAGTGGGGTAGATAAGGAGAACAGTTGTATCCTTTTTGCTACTATTCTTTGGACTGTGTGGAGTGAGAGGAATAAATTAATTTTTCAAGATTATGTCATGAAACCTGCTTTTAGTACTTATGTTACCATCTTGGCACTTTTTCGTTTCTGGACAGGGAGACCAGCTACCTTTGCAGATCAGTTGAGAAGTGCACAGCTGATAGTGATGCCAGCCTTTGAAGATGAAGTAGGTACTGCTGGGGAAGTAAGAGTTGATGAGACTGAAACTGCTAATACCAATGAGGTGGTTGCAAGCACATATGCAGATGATGAAGACCTCATGAGTCCTTGTTGGTTTTCGCTCTCAGCTTTATAGTTTTAGAATTGTCGTCTGTTTTGATTTTGCAGTTTTTCATTTTTTGTTTTTTGTTCAGCTGGGGGGTGCTTGGTTTGGGTTTACTGAGGCCAAGTTTTCTCTAAGTTGGTTGTACGTTAGTTTGTCTTAGCCTTCTGGTTTCTTCTTCCATGTACATACTTTGTTCAATGTAATAATTTTTCTCTCGAGGATTCCCTTCTTGGGAATCTGTTGCTTTCAAAAAAAATGTTCCTCTTCAAAATTACTTAATGAGAGTTTTTTTTTTATCTTTAAGAGTTGTGGTGACTGGTGAGGATAGAGAAGAGCAGAGAGACTAGAAAAGTTCATCAGCGGCGATCAGCAAAGAAAAAATTGGTGAATGGTTTCTAGCTCGTACGTAGGTTTCGATGTTGTGTGTATTTTCTTTTAACAGTAGTGTCAGCTTGGCGTATTTTATTGCATTATCATTGCTTAATATCTAATATTTTATCGCCATCTGGTAAACGGTAATATTATGCTGCGAGAGCAAAAAATTCGTTAAATGCATTTATTATCATTTTATTACCGCTATTCGGAGCCTTTAGTTTCAACTTTTTTCAAAAAGAAAACACCAGGCCGGATCAATTCATCTAAATTTTGTTAAATGAAAAAAAAAGATGATGCATGAGGATTGGAAAAGAGTTACAAGAAAGAAGTACCCAAAAAAAGGTGATGCATGAAAATTAAAACTGAAGAGAGTTACAACTTATAACTTATAACAAAAAAAACACCCAAAAAAGACGATAAAGTATATTAACCTAAGAGCGTTGTATTGAACTTCTGTTTCTATAGGGATCGAAATAAGGATGTTCGGAAAAAAATATTGGGAAGTATGTAATTTTGGAAAGAGTGGGAAGATGTTAATAAGAAATGTTGTTTAGATGGTGAGTTAGGAATAAGCAAATTAATATTAATTTAAATAAATTATTAAAAAATATTATTTTAATATTAAATAAAGTATTAATTAAAGAGCACATAAAATTTCATTTGGTTATTAGTATTTAGCTAATTTTGTTGAAATTATGTATATATAATTGTTGGAAGATGTTATTCTTGAAAGAAGCTATTTCTAGGAAGAAATTATTCTTCTCCTTATTCCTAACTTGTTTGGATGTCTAAGAAAAAAATATTCTTAGATTAAATAAGCTATTCTTCCTATTTTTTTGCAATCCAAACGACCCCATAATGAAACCGGTAATTAACCCAATGGTTACTTTTCTTAAAAAAAAAAAAAAAAAACTAAAGTGAGATCCCCATTGACGAGGGATGACGACTTGAAGTTGACGAGGTGCATAAGATTTGGATTCTCCTAAATAATTTATTGCAAGATTCTCTCTCTAAACAAAACAGGATATACTTTGAATATTACTCTTCCATACCTTCGTTTTCGAATTCAAGCCGAAAAAGTGTGAATTATTTATTAATTTATCTTTGTAAAAGACTTTTTAGTTTTAGGTCTTGTGTTATGACTTAATTTATTCGTAAAATATTTGACGACTCTTTCAATGAAGCACATAAAATATGAGTAATTATTTTTAAAATGTCAAGTCAAGTATATAAAAAATAAATAAACTTTTTTCACTTATAGAAATTAAGGAGATATATTTGAACGTCGAAGTCGGTATAATAGAATATATTTTCACATTTTGTCGTTTTGTGAGGAAGGTACATTTTCCTCACGCACCAGGGATTTAATTTGACCATCGGCTGTTTAATTGATCTATTCATGAAATTACTAATTGCACGCACAATAAAATATATATACCTAAATATTTGCAATATTTATAATTTTTGTTTGTTTTTTAAAAAAATATTATTATTTTTAATAGAGAAGTGTTCCGTTGCCACCCATTTTTATTGCCATAAGTTGTCACAACTTTATATTTTATTAATATTTGAAATTTTTAAAATTGAAACGTTGAATTCTATTCGTTGATCTTGTTCAATTTAACGAGCGATGCATTTTTATATAAGTTTTATAAAATTTGAAGTCGGTTTGATAATCGATCAAGTGACCAAATGATGAACGTATTAGAATCAATCTGTCATAATTAACTAGATTCGTTCATTTGTTGACCACTTGATCGAGTACCAAATTGACTTCAAATTATATAAAACTTATATAGAAATGCATTACTCGTTAAATTGAACAAGATCCACGGTTTGGATTCAGCATTTGAATTTAAAAATTTCAAATACTGATAAAATATGAAGTTGTGGCAACCTGTGACACCAAAATGGTTCCGCTGCTCTTATTAATATATATTTTACATTACAAAAAATGAATTACGCTTTTAGTATATAAGTCTAGACTTGCATAATTACTCTCTCATTCTGAAATTTATTAGAATGCTCTCCAACTATAAAGAGTTATTGGATTCTGGAGAGATTTCTTCCATATTTATGGAATTCATACTTTTTTCCAATCAAATATATTTTTTATATATTACATAGTAGTACAGACAATTTTTTTTTAAGAAATTTGCATTTCATCCCTATGATGACAATTCCGTTTGTTCACTCTCATAATGTTTTTTGATGCAATAATTGTATTGAGAGGATTGCTAAAATGCTATGCGTAGCACGGATGGTCTTCATGCTACGGATTCATTTTTGAATTTCATGCTTCAAACAACCGATCCAAACATCTTCTTCAAATTGAAATCTCATTAGAAACCAAATTTTATATTTTTTAAATTTTTTTTATTATTTTTCTCAGATTTTTTAAAATCACTGTTATTTAAGGGTCCAGAATTTATTAGATTAAGTAATTTAAAAAATATGAGAAAAATAGTAAAAAAATTAAAAAAATGTAAAATTTGGTTTCTAATGAGATTTCAATATGAAGAAGATAATGAACGGTTTGGATCGGTTGTTTGAAGCATAAAATTCAATAACGAAAATCCGTAGCACGAAGACCATCCATGCTATGAATAGCATTTTAGCAATCCTCATTATATTGATATTGATATAAAAGTCATTTGGTTAATTTTTATTTATTTTAGTGACTCTATTGGAATATTTTCTAACTCAGCCATAATTTCACGTAATGGTATCGATAACTTCCATTAGTACGTCCCTTTTTGTCTATTTGATTGTTAAATTTCAGTATAAACCATCTAATTTATAATGGACAATTCTGATTTTTTTTTAAATATTCTAAAGAATGCCCTATAACTTTTTTTACTTTTTTTTAAGCAAAAGAAAAACAATCGTTTTAATATTTTGGGAAAATACAATAGTCCTGAAACACTTCGGAATATTCATACAAAGACAACATTGCTAGTCTGTCGAATATTATATATGGTGGGTGCGGGTTGCCAATCTAAATTTAGCACACCGTTCGATTTATATTTAGCTAAAGACCGGTATAAGGAAATTCATTTCAGGAATTATAAGTGTCATCGGTAAATATACTATTATAGTCATCGCTAAATACAAAGTGAACATACACAGCAAATAAGGTGAACATATAGACGATCTAAGAGAACACTTACAAACAAATAAGTGTTGTCATCACTTGTTCAGAAGTTTACATGCATATTCAACTTATTTTCATTGAACTTATTTGTTTGTATGTGTTCACTTAGATCGTCTATATGTTCACTTTGTTTACTGTATATGTTCACTTTACATTTAGCGATGACAGGGATGACAAAACTGCATATCGCAGTAATCAATTTCCAATTCATTTATTAAAAGTAGGTACGCGTGGATCGCTGTATCCGGGCATTTTTTTTTTCGTTCCTTCTCTCTGTTAAAAATAAAATCCGCAACGCCCTTTGGAACGCCTTTACCAGTTTTACGAGTCTGAAATCGTACGGCCCGAATGGGAACAAAAGTTAGAATCTTTTCTGGATTTTAGCATGGACGGAATATTCTTTTAAAGTCAGAGACATAATCTCAAAAGATAATTTTTTTTTTTGAAATTTAATGTAGTAATCACAAATTATGCAACTTTAGATACATCGGATTAGATTATTTCACTAAAAATGCTAATTACTTCAAATTATAAAAAAATTATTTACTATGGTGGATGCGGACCTTTTTTTATATATAATACGAATTATTACGTTGAATTTTCAATAAAAAGAAAGTACATAGTTCAACATGATTAGGAAAATTTAGAATTCATTAATTAAGCCACTTATATTATGATATGGAACAGACTTCTTGAACTCTGAAAAACTAATCTAGATTATGTAATGAATAACTTCCAATATTAAGAAATAAGAAGTTTTCCCGTTGCATTGCTCCGCTATTGGAAATTATATTTGGGTCTATATTTTCATTAAAAAATTATCTATATATTAACATATATATATATATATATATATTTTTTTTGCTATGGTGAGTTACAACTCACCAAAGGATCGGTGAGTTGTGATCAAAACACTTAAATGTCTAGTTCAAAATGACCGATCCAAATCGTCCAATATGATCTCCCTATTGAAATCTCCATGCAAATCAAATTATATATATATATATTTTTGAGATTTTTAAGTATTTTTTCGGATTTTTAAAAACTGTTATTTTTGATCGGTTTAGAACTAATTAGATTAACGATTTTCTTAAATTTTTAAAAAATACTTAAAAATTTTGAAAATTTATAAAATTTGGTCTGCATGATAGGGAGATCATATTGGACGGTTTAGATCGATCATTTTAAACTAAATTTAGATGTATTGATCTCAACTCACCATAGCAAAACTCTCTCTGTATATATATATATAAAATTCTAGTTTTCTAACAATGTTTGCTGACGAAAAAAATGTGCATATTCATTGCAGATGAAACAGCTCTTTGTTTCCTTGTGCCGTAACTGATTTGCTAGCTTTGTAAAGAATGCATGGGCATGATCTTCTAGAATACCAAATAATTATGAAAAATAATAATATTAATTAAATGAAAGATGATTTATTTTAGTGGAGTTTTGTTAGTTCGCGAAAATCCAACAGATTTCAAGTATTTTTCAAATCTTCCTAAGTTACCTAAGTATGGGACGCCAGTATAAATTAGCAATTAATATTTTATCAGTAACCCACTAGCTTTGGTACAAAAACCAGGTGTACTGAGACAAACAAGGGACATTTGGGCTATCACTTTTTTCATCGTGTGGAGAGAGAGATGTACGCGTATGTTCTCTGAAAAATCAAAACAACCCACTGCCTTGATACAAGAAATACTTTGAGATTGCTCTACCTCGTATTTAGGGCTCAAAATGAGACGGTTATTTTTCATCGAGTTTGCATCGATCTGCATCCGGCCGTATAATGTCTGTATAAAAATGCTACCTCTTTTTTGTGTTCTAAAATCTTGTACCACTAATCATTATTAGCATCTCATTATAAAAATTTTAGTGTTGAACTTTATATCCAAATTTGCAACATACAAAATTTCTAATAAAAATTATACACCCGGCTATAATTTTATTATGCAGATGACCATACCATTAAGCTTTGTTTGTTAATTTGTAATCAAGCTTTTATGGAGCGCATTAATATTGCGGCGAATAAGTATATCACATTTAGAAATCCTGCCGCTAAAATGAAACAAGATTTAATGCCGAAATTGTAAGATCACTCCGTTAATATATTTGTGTATTTCTTGCTTTACTTTTGTAATTTTCTATATTTCTTGTTTTATGCTTGATTATAATTGTCATTTTTTTCCTACTTGACTTGGATAATTGATTATTGATTGAAACTAATTTTGAGCTTTGGAGGTTTAATTTAAGTCAACAATCGGTTACAACTAGTATTCTTTTTGTTTTATGCTTCATTCTTTTTGTTCACCTTTTTCCTTTCGAGTAATATGGCTCCATTTGGATAGGTGTGGGAAGAAGAGAAGAAGAGAAGAAGTAAGAAGAAGTATTGGGAACTGTACAACTTTGTGAAAAATTTAGATTGTTTATAATTTATTTTTTCTATTCTTTCTTCTTCCTACCTTCGTTGAATACTAAAAGAACAAAAAAAATCAACTAGTATTCTTTTGTCTATGCAAATTGCAACTCCGTTAGCTGGTTTGGTTTTTGATCTGTAGGTACTCGGGTGCAAGAGGCCAAATGGCACCATATAATATCAACAAATTTTTTTATGCATTTTACATATCCCTACGACCCTACCCATTTGCTTGAGTGATTACATAACAACATTGCTGTCTTGAAACTTGAAAGCAACTCTGAATTTTTTTAATTCCTAATTATCTGATTATTTTTTCAGAATATTATTTACCTTGAAAATGCTTGTATTTGTTGCAAGAAATACTTTGCTTAATTTCTAGCAATCAACTTATTATTAGGGACAAAAAAGAAAGCACATTAAGCCTTAATTAATGTGAATGGAATAATAGGCACACAATATTTTTAAAAAAAAAACTAAACTAGGGGATCAAGGTTTTCCCTTCAGACCGGCCGTGCTCACTGCTCACCACGGTTCGAAAATAAATTTTATATTATTTTCATTAGAAAATGGTATAAAAGTCTAAGAAATAAGAAACAGATTGTGAAAATATTCCAACATTTTTTGGCGGGAACTGAGGGTAATATGGCATGACATGAAAAATGAGGAATATTCGTTTTACATTTCAAATTCGGCTGGAAAGAAAAAACTAAAAATAGATTTGACAGCCATTATTATTATTTAAAAATCGATTATACTGAATTTTGATTGTTTATCTATTTCATGATTTATGTGAAGAAAAATAAATATAAATTTATACATAAATATTCTGTTGTGAAATACTAATTCATCATTTGAAATAAATTTGGTAATTTTGATATTAAACTTGTAAATCTTCTTGGTAGTTTAATTCTGTTCTCTTTATTAAGCAGCACATAAATGTTTTTTTTTTTTGAAGATAAGCAGCACATAAATGTTGACTTTACTCTTAATATATTCTTTAATATATTGACATAAATATAAAGTAATAGTGGGTTAGCTTTGCCACTAATCCACCTGATGTCTTTTAAGAATGGTTACGATTTGTATGTTTCTCGGAGAACATGGGAAGAATTGTATATAAGCCAGGTATAAAGACCCCCCTGTAGTTTATTTCCTCTGTTCTGTTTTTGTTCCAGACCCTTTGCCACTAATCCACCTGATGGTTGATGGATTTTAAGAATGGTAACGATATGTATGTTTCTCAATCGCGACTGTGGGCTGGTTCTAGGGCTTAAGATCTACAAATGCATTCTATTGCAATAAGAATAAAGTGTCTATGGGTTTTTATTAAAGAACCAATGGATCCCAAAAGTAATCAAGGTACAAGAATAAGATCTCTAAAAATTTGGAATTATTAAATATTGGGAACCATGCTGTAGTCTTTAGAGCAGTTGATGGTGGCTTTTATAACTTATAAAGCTGCGTACTGTAGTCTAGATAGTCACTATTTAATTTTATCTAAAATAATAATAATAAAAAAGGGTTAATTAGATTTATGCCAATGTGAAAATTTGAAATTAGTAAAATGCCATCACTAAATGACAAATTAGTTTTATGCCACTGTGAAAAAAATATAAATTAGTTTTTTTGCCACAAAAAAATTGATTTGACAATTTTACCCTTTTAAATATGCCACTACAAACATTTGAAATTAGAAAAATACCATCACTAAATGACAAATTAGTTTTATATCACTACAAAAATTTTGAAATTAGAAAAATACCATTATTAAATGACAAATTAATTTTATGCCACTAAAAAACTTTGAAATAAGAAAAATGCATGTTTTAATTCCTTTATAGTTGTTCTACTTATGATTTAGTTACTGGCAGAAAAAAAAATTTCTTAAGAAAAAGAACAATATGAGAAACATCATGGAAGCACAATACAAGAATTAAAAATTAAACCAAACATATGATATGAGAAAACGTTAACAATTAAGGGTTCATTAAGAGGCTCGATGCTTATATGTAAATTTGCATTTAAGTCCTTCCCCACTTCTTCAACAACCAAGTATCCAATAAGTAACCCATCACACGAAGAAATAGAATGTCATTGTTTTTCTCCAACAAGATATCCATTCTCAAAAATCACCAAAATTACGCGAAGAACATACAGGTCTTGAACTCCAATTTCTTACTGCATGAGTTATAATTTGCCAAATCAAAAAATTTATGAATAAAGAAGTACCCAACTATGGAGCCATATGCACGAAAAGAGAATACACAAGATAAAATTCTGCTAATTAATTTTCATTATCGCTAGGAATGAGTATCGGAAGAAGACGGACAATATGGTCCATAGCCCATAGGTTTATTAATTTCCGATCAGATCTTAGGTTTATTAAAAGGGTAATTTGGGGTTTTTGAAAAATATTGAGAGAAATCATAATGATATTTTTGGAATTGAATCTTTTTTGGAATAAGATAATGACACATTTCTAATTTACATAATTTGATGATGATATAATTCTAATTTACGATCGTGTCGTGTCATGTGGTGAAGCTTGTTATGCAATAGGCTGCGAAGATGAATTTGGGAATATATCATCATATGGTAACGGTACATCCTCACACCTCACTGAACAAAATATCAAATTCGGATGGACCGAAATTGCTCCTCTACACATTAGCTAGCGAGATTCCCCTTCGAGAGTTTGGAAGAATTCAGACCCAAAATCTGGCTGGGCTTCTTATTGGGTATTTATAACAGTTGGTCCATATATGCCACTTTGGGCTGAACTTATGGAAGGTGTCAGTTTGTGTGTACGTGTGTGTATGTGTTTTTTTTGAAATTTTTATTTGGAGGCTCTGTATATAACAGGGATTTCATGATTTCAGTGCCGCTGAGAAAATTATCACCAATCAAACTTTAATAAACCAGAAAGTAACTGTAAGACAAAATAATTCAATTAGTTGTAAATAATTCTCCGGCTATCAGAAGCTATAATTGTATTTCAAAATTTTAGTTAATAGTGCATATTCAGCAAAATTTACAGCAGATTACTACTCTAACTAAACACAAAAAGCAATAATATAAAAAAAAATCGCCACCAAAAATCTGTACAAGAAATGGAAAGAACTAAAGACAGCATTAGCTAGAGAGATGGGCTAAAATCAGCCACGACTGACGGATGCAACCGTCAGCTACGATCAAATCTCAATTTTCGAGATTCTAACAGTCGATCCGAACCGTTCAATGTGTTCTCCACATTGAAATCTCATTGGAGAGCAAATTTTATATTTTTCTGAAATTTTTTAGTATTTGTTTGATATTTTACAAAATTCTTAATCTAAACAATTCTGGACCCTTCAATAACTATGATTTTTAAAAATCTCAAAAAAATAGTAAATAAAATCAGAAAAATGTAAAATTTGGTCTCCAATGAGATTTCAATATGGAGAACACAATGAACGGTTCGGATCGAATGTTAGAATCTCGAAAATTGAGATTTGATAGTAGCTGACGATTGCATCCGTCAGTCGTGGCTGATTTTAGCCCATCTCTTAGCTAGATGAAAGGTACCTCCGACCAACCCACCATCCATCTCAGAAAATTATTTGGTATCTGGTACCGAAGATTTTTACTACAAGTTACCAATATTTTTTTTGAACTGCTTTTGATTTTTTAAGCATCATCCTGAAATAAAGAAAATTTCTATACCATATCCTTCACATCAGCAACTGTTTTCTTGGCAACGAGAGCACGGCAAAGAGGACAACTCGGCTGAGTCCGAAGCCATGCCTCGATACACTCGGGATGGAATCCATGACTACAACTCGGTATAACCTTCAGCTTCTCTCCTACAGTAAACATGCCTAGACATATGACGCACTCTCCATTCTCTCCTTCCTTATACAATTCCACTGGCATACTAGTAATGGTTCCTACATCAAGGCCAGATGATGCATGGTCAACTCCCTCTTCTGTGCTAGCAACAGTAGTCGTCGTGGCAGCAGCAGTTGTCGTGAGACGGTAATTGTAACACGTCCAGCGAAGATAGAGATATAGAAGACTGATTAGGAGAAGGATGCATAGGATTGCTAATAGAAGGACAATGCTATGCCCATGCAATGCAAAATCTTTTTCATCTAACGAACCGTCGTTGTGCCAGTGAAACGGCTGTGCCGCCGGTGGTGATGCCATTTAAAATGAATTTGCCAATTTTGGTAGCTAGCTTTCTTTGGTTTGGAGAGGGAAGGAAAAAAGGAGTGCTACGACTTTTGTGAGAAATAGTGGATGAGGATGTCTTTCATCTGAACCATCTCTCTTTCTGACCCTTTTTGGTGTTAGCGGAGGTACTTTTTAAGAAAGGAGTAACGGCAAGTGACAGGCCCAATAAAGAAAGGCGTTGGTTACTGAGGGAAAGGGTGGCCCTTTTTGGACGCTCCCGAAAATTCTAGAACAACCAGAGATTTGAGCAAGCATCATATTTCCTAATTTGCAAACTGGGATTTCAGATGACCAATTTAATTGGGTAAGCTTAATTAAGATTTCTTTTGGACTCGTAGATCGATGGACAGAGACGCAATCATTGCTTTAGCCGGAGTTAAATGAAAGAAATAATTAAGTGTCATGTTCTTATTTGTTTGCAGATTTTATATAGTTATTTGAGAATAAATAATTAGCACACACAATTTTTCTAGATTCTATGTATTTATATTTATTATTGATGAACAAACATCTATTGTAAGTTTTAACATATTAATCATGTAACAACAAGCGCAAAAATAAATATATAAATAAATGTGTGAAGGCTAGTAATTATTAATGAATTCTTAAAAGATGATATTTTCTTTTACCAACCTTCAAAATCTTGGATAAAAAATAATAATTGAGGCGTTAGAATTTTCTGAAATAATATTAGAACAACAATACCATTATAAAAAAAAACAAGGATAATTCTATGGTGGACAGAAATCTAAAATTGGGCTTGAATCCTGATCTATGTTCATAATTTTATTTGAACTATCTGGATTTAATACCTTTATAAAATTTAGTCCACAGTTTAATTTGCCAAAAAATAATAATATAATTTTAAAATTAGCATTCTTCCATATTATTGAGTAACAATTTTATCATCGTGTTCTTGCAAACCAACTCAAATTACACTTTTTTATATACGTCCTAACGAACCATTATATAACATTATACCTATCTTCAAGTCCAAAATTACTTAGTAAAATCACTGTCTAATAATAATATATATAGACAAGTATGCATAATTAGATAAGCGAGTGCGAATAAATAATAGCTAAGTATAAATTCTACTTTCTGTAGATCATATTGAAAATTTTTGAACGGTGAACTGATAAGGGTAATAATCCGGTTTGATCTTTTATATCCACATTAACAATTGACGTTGACCACAATTAAGAATTTTCTTTATTTTTGAAGTTTCATCAAAGTATATATGACGAAAGAAAAATAAAAAAGATATTTCTCCGTGCCGTCCGTGACGAAGATATATCTATAAGTGATTTTCATGAGGTTGCATGGTTTGTCTTTTATGATCTGCACAGATTCGTATATTAGATGCCTACCCGACGTAACTCCTTAATGACGACAGTTAATTGCCTGAAATGGTTAAACCAATGTTGATTTGGTTAGGTATTAAAGTTATAATTGTTAAATGAACCGGTAGGTGCACTTGCTAGCTAGGGGGCCCAACTAAATTGAGTACCAACAAAATAATGTCATTTATTTGCCTAAAGAGACAGCCTTCCTAATTTAATAAGCCGGACGTATCCTACTCATTGCCTATTTGCCTTTTGGTGATTAGAATGACACACATCAAGGTGGTATCGAAGACCTTCAAAAAGATAAAAGAAAAAGAAGTCATCCCCCAAAAGCCCAAACGAGAGAAACAAACAAAAAGCAGCACAAGAAGCAGAATTGACTAAAGAGATATACGCACTCTGATAATGAACGAATGCATTATCTTTGCTTTCTTTATATTTGAAATCTTCTTATATCAGGATGATTTCTTTTCTCCCAAGCCTAACTCGTTTTGTTAATTTCCATTGATCTTATCCAATGTGACACTCTTTATAGTGGAGCCGAATAAAATAGTCGAAAGTGTTTAATTTATTGGGCCTTATCTAATTAAACAGAGGTCTAAAGTTGGAACGATACAACAGCTTGGGCCATTGCGTTATCGTTTTGTTTATTTTAGGACGGGTCCCGGACTACCGGTCGAATTAGTCAGATTTTATTGACATATATATTCAATGCAGTTACAAAATTATAATCGTCAAATTATAATATTTTTGTAATGAACAATTTATTCAAGCCATACGGTCGGACGAATTGCGGATTCCATTATATCAAAGATATAAATGTTAGCAATTATTATGAACAATTTTTTGAGGGTGTAAATCAAATATAACCCAATATACAATTACAAGAAAGAAGTTTTCAAAAAGAATTTATGAAATAATATTATACACAAAAATTTAACCCAACGTATTCTAATTAACTTGCTAGTGCTAACAATATCATTTACTTGACAACATTATTAATATAATTATAAACAAGCAGTTTATTCTGATAAAATAAAAGATAAAAAAATTAGAGGATTCCTAAAGAGCTTTCATCTTGAAAATAATATTAATTCAACGATTAATTAAAGGCTTTTAAAATTTATGGAATGTTTAATTTAAATTACACGTTGGGTCCAGTCTAATTTTAGCAAGTATATATGGCTTTAAAAAGTATTACCCATATCTTTGGCTGGTTAAAGAAAATTCACTCCTTTGCATAATTATTTAAAATTAAAATTGGCTATTTATTGAATTAGGTTGCTAGGCGAGTTAGATCATACATGGTTGCTTATATACTCTTAGCTGTCGTCATATTCTTTATGTTATTATTATTATTATTTTGGTTTGTTTTTCTCCTCTCTTTCTTCTAGTTTGGTTTGACTGATAGAAAAATAGAGAAACTGATATTTAAAAAAAAAAAAGAATCCTTCAGAAAAAAAAGAAGTCTGTACTCAGTTGGTCTTTGTACTTGATTTGAAAGCCAACGCTCTGATGTATTGTTGGTTCAATAATGAAGCAGATATTATTTCTTGTCGATGTTGAGAGATATATGTATCAAAATTCTAACTCCAGCCTTTGTATACTAATGACGGAACCATATTAATTAAGTTTTGGGGTGGCACTTCATCGGAAAAAGAGTTTTAAAAATAAAAATCGTTTATCATGATTTTCTAGGAAAAAAAGGACACCAGAAAATAAGTACTTATATACGGTTCAAAATAATTATAAAATTATGTCCTATTGTAAATTTTAATTCCACCATGGGATACTTTTGACTCCTTCTCTACCTTGAAACCTTTTTCCACTTTGTAAATATAATGATTAAAATAAGATCATGACGACAAACTTAAAAATTTAAATAAGCTTATGCGCGCGCGCGCAGAACACAAAAACGTAAGTAACTAATAAGATAAGTAACAAACTTCAATATCTCATATGTCGACATCTAAACAATAGATAACTACAGTATAAAAACTTGTGAAATATTTGAAAAATAAATATTACAGTGTTGGAAAATTGATCAAATTTCAGTATAACAACTTGATCAAATTTTAGCTGCAGCTCATTAATTATTATCCGGCCGGCAGCCTTTCAGAACTTTCTATGTTGGAAAATTGAACTCAAATTGAAAACGTAACCTTTTTCTCAAACTGGCATACCAAGGTCAGATACTGGTCTTGAAATCAGGGAAGCTCTGCACAGCGGACAGCTTGAATGTGAGCTCAGCCACATATCGATGCACTCTGGATGAAACACATGGTTGCATAGGGGCATCACTTTAACCTTGTCACCATCAGCCAGATCACCTAAACAAACCGAACACTGAGTATCCGACCCAGTCTCTCCCTCGAACAATTCTATGGAAATACTGTGGATTTCCTTGGCATCAATGCCGTCATGTTGATTCTTTTGCATCGTGGTGTTGCTGGAGTAATTGCTCGTCTCGTATCGCTGTACCATTATATGACTGCGGCAAAGCAACTTGAAGAAGAGGAAGATAAAAATAACAGCAAGAAGGGGACATAAAATAGTCAACGAAAGAGCGAGGATTCTGCTATGGCCATGAACATGAATCAGTGCAGATTGTGAGTCTTGAGAGTAGTTTGAATTTTCCATTATCTTTTAGCTCTACCAACTACCAAGCTCTAGTTTCAGATTATTTTATGTTTGTGATTCCCAATAGTTCCATCGCGCGCCTTTCTCTCTCTCTTAAATAGGCTTGACATCAATCATACGCTTTGTCTAATTGAAGCCCCACATATTCAATTCGAAATGTTAGTACAAAAATTAATTTCAGTTTAAATTAATTGGAGTTTCACTCAGCAAATTCTTTTGTGTTGTTTTATTCTTATTCTATTTTTAAAACAAGCTCCGAACGGGACAGATATAAAATATGAGACAGGCGAAAACTAATATACATCATTGAACTAACTGTGGACATTTGCAAGGAAAATTGCACAACACAATATTTTGTTCCACGGGTAATGAAACAAAAATATATCTCAAATTAATTTCTGCAGAAATTTCCAGTTCCTGTTATACGCTTGGCTGATCATGATAGTTCTAAAATAAATATGGAAGGTAGGGAATGCATATTAAAATACCACTATTATTTCGTGGCGATAGTTTAATAGACATTTTGCTTTTTATGGACTTGTGGAGTGACACGTAGTTCTCGGAAGGCTTCATACACACTTAATCCTGGGCCTGGGCTGGCCCAGGCCCCAACTCATTGATTCAGACTTTGCTCGGAATGAAAATAAAGGGTGGATATTGAAAGAACTAAATAAAATATAATACAGAAACTATCAAGTTGGCGAAAAAATTAATTGGTTAGAGGTTGAAGCAGTATTTCTAAGGAAAGTTGGCCACTTGGCCTCGCACGTGTTAAATTTTCTTCATTGGCATCATAATTAAAATAAAGAATTAGGTGAGTGTGTTTCGAGTCTGAGAATGAAAACATACATTCGACATTTCTCTAAATTAATAAAATCTAAACAAAACTACGGAAAACAATTTTAATAACCACATTTTGATGTTCCATATAACGCCCATATTTATTTGTAGTTAGTTACTCAACTAAAAATTTCGGACGTGAAATATTGGGTCGTTTCCTTTAATTAATATTTTGCTTAATTTATATCATATGTAAGTTTTAAATTATAAAAGGAATTTACTGGTCATTCGCACAGATAAGACTTAATTAGGAAGTTAGTTCTTAACATACACACTCACTACTTCAGAATTGGTGCTGCAATCTAGCTTGATCGAGATTGGCGTAGCTCATATTTCTGAATTGGGTGTAATAGGGGTTGTTGGTTGAGGTGGTTGTCCTCAAGGAATATGAGTTGGGTCATTTGGGTTTATTGAGCAATTACAAGTTATGCTAGCTTTTCAATGATGGTTTTGCTCTCGGTGTCAGTATTTATGGTCTCCCATGGTTGAAATTTTTCGATTTTTTTTTGTTTGCTCGACTAGGCAATCGGTCTAGAAATAGGCCAAATAGAATGGTTTCAACTTCAGTTTAGGTCCCGGAGCGAACCACGCTCCTGTGTAATAATTTGATTCTATAGAGTAAATGAAAATAAGATTTAACGAGGTTCAACATCAATTTGGTGCATACGTTCTCACACATGCACACACGTCTCTATTTTTTTATTGATTTTATGTTATATATACTGTTACAAGATAGAAGAAAATTATTAATAGAAAACATACAAGAGAGATACACATATGCTCATTAATTATCCTTATTTTCCCCTCTTTTTTCTCACATTTAGATATCCCACACAAGAAAACCTAATATTTCATAATTAATTATTTTGTGGATGTGCCAACCATTTCTTCTAATTTACATGTTAGTGTCGTCTAAAAATTATTTTGTCGCCAAAGTCATCTCATTCGAGTAGCTACTCGATCGACCGACTGACCACTTGGGAACCCATGTGGTAAAAAACACAACCGAACACCTATTCTAAAAAGGAAATTAATGCATAACTATATATCACCACATCATGTTTGGTTGTGGTATATAAGGTTATGTAAGCATAACTCTTTCTATATATGCAAAGTTGTAAATGCAGGATAAGAATATAATAGCACTTAGTTGTTTATTGCTTTAGAAACATATAACAATTAACAAGAATATTGAGAAAAGTGATAGTTGTAACAACAACAATAATTAACAATAATCTTTATGTTTCAAAATTTTACTTGAAGAGTGGTATATATGTAATTAAATGTCATCATTAAATTTGTAATTGAGTGATGGGAAAAATATATGATGCTCTAACCGTGAATTACTTTTTCACTGTTTATGGACCTCGCCCTTAAATTTAATCCATTCATGCTCTCTACATTCTAGACGTCCAATTTTATAAGACACATATATTCAATTAAATGTCTCTGGTATAAATTTGGCCGTACTGTAACTTCAATCAAACTGTGACCGGACTGTACGTAACACATCTAAACCGAAAATAACATCGATCATGATCTAATATATGCGTGCCTACTCCTAGATAAAACTTAACAAATCCATTAACTGTGATATTTAATATAGCCCAAAAAATTCGCAATTCATACAGGTGTGTTTGGATGAGCCGGGAATAGAGAATAGGAATAAAGAATTTCGGTTTGCGTGCTTATTCTTATTCTTGTGCAATCCAAACAACACAAGAATAAAGAATTTGGGCTCTTATTCCTATACTAACAAAACCATGGTATAAGAATAAGAAATTTGGATAAGCACGGAAACCGAAATTCCTTATTCCTATTCCTTATTCCCGGCTCATCCCAACACACCAGTAACATTGAAAAACTCACAAGTTTAAAGGGTAGACATTGTTTAGCGAAAACTGAAGTATTTACCTTCACTGGTTTTTCTTAGACTTGTGTTTGGTTGGAGTGGGAATAGGGAATAGGAATAGAGAAAAGCTTATTCCTTATTCCTTATTCAAATTTCTTGGTTTTGTTAGAATATGAATAAGGGTCGGAATAAGTCTAAATTCCCTATTCCTTAATTGTTTGGTTGTCACCGGAATAAGGAATAAGGAATAAGGAATAAGGAGCTTATTTCTTATTCTCACTCCAACCAAACACACCCATAATGATGATCTCATTTAGACAATTTTTTTTCAACTTAATTATGCTTTCTTTAGTGAGTTAAGTGTAAATTTGAAGTAATAACTTTGCAGAATAAGAAATATAAGGCTCTGTTTGATCGGATGAGAATAAGAATAGGATTAGTTATTCAGGATTAAAATTGTTAGTCTCAAATTCTTAAGAATAAGGTTAATCTCAGAATAAAGATTTTTGTTTGGATGATGTAGGAATAACAGCCTAATTTTGATTGGATGATCGTTAACAAACCAAAATTTTAATCTCACTTCTTATTCTAACATCTAGTCAGATTAACTAATCTTACTTTAATTCGGAATAAGTCCTTAATCTAGACTGTTTGGATTGTCTCTTAATCCAGATTAGCTATTTAGTCCAGAATAACTCTTATTCATGACTATCCAAACAGAGCCTATATCTCTAAGACAATTCTTGAGATCAATAAGTTTACATAGATCAACATAATTTATCATCAAAATTCTATAGCATCTTTTCATTAAATTCGTATTAATTAAACTTAATTATCATAAAATTAAAACATATACCACATACATTTGATTTGTAATGAATGACAACAAGCCAAATACACAATAAAAAATATATATATATATATCTAATGAATCTTGAGGTATCAGTGCTCCAACGCTATCTTTCTTTATTCATTACATTAATAAACTAGTTCAGATATTACCGTATTTATCATTCGGAAAATTTCAGCGAAATAATCGCCATCAACCAACACTACAAATTTAAAATAAGCATCAAATCCAGGTTTAACTCTCCACAACTGAACTTTGTTTTGCTCCAGTCCTGGTCTTTTGGCATTATCATATCTGAATTACTTGATTCGAGAAGTAAAAACGAGGTTTGTGCTAAAAAAAAATCGAAGATATATCGTTTATCCATGGATACTAAACATATGCATTCAAATGAATCGGCCAACTGGCAATTAATCTGTAAACAATCTTAGCAAAACTGATATGTCCCATGCATCCCAAAATTAGACCTTTGGCGCTCTTCCAATATTTATAATTCAATTAATTAAACATTAGCAAGTCACCCTAAAAAAAAAACATTTGAAAGTCAGAACAAATGGATCATATTATATCCACGTTGTCAACTAATTAAAGTTCATTTGTAATTAGTCCTCAAATATCAAATATATATAACGCAAATAACAAATAATAACCTTGAATGTGTGCAACATATGAAGAATGCACGAGATGACAAAAGCAATGAGCCAGGAAGTTACATTCAGATATAATACGAAATATTAGTTAGCACACTTGAAACCAACAGGTAAAACCTAGCTAGCTGCAAAAGTAAAATTTCACATAACTGCATTTCTCGATAAGTTTGGCCAGGGTACTCTCAGTTACAGACTTACAGCTCTTCACACAACCAAACACAGACGTTTCTAGAAATATATTTAGATAAGAGGTCGATATAATCTACCCAAATTAATAACCTTACTTATGTTAGATAGGTGCCATATATGTCAGGCATTTCTTTTAGGCACTGAGCATCTCTTCTTCATCTTCTTCTAATTCTTCTTGGATAAAGCATGGCAAAGGAGGAAGAGAGTGCTCTGGTTGTCCTATTGAGTAGTTCACCAGATCTGAACTAGGGTTTATAATGTCCTGACTATAACCAAACCCAGTGATGTTACGATTAAGATCTGTACCAGTACACAGATCAACAGTACCAGAAGCACATTGGCTACTGTTTCCAGTACCAGAGCCATTACACATCGTCAGCAAGGTCTGATGAAGCATAATCTGAGTCTTGAGAAACTTCACATAGTTTATTGCCTCTTCAAGCATTGAGACGGTATCCATCTTGTTACCTCCTGGTACAAGGCTTTTAAGGATCCTAAACCGGTCACTAATCCGGTGCCGTCTCTTACGGGCTGCAACACTTTGTGGGTCCGTTGACAACCCACCTCGTGGTCCTCTTCTCCCTCCCCTTCTTCGCTCCCTTAGTTGGTTCAAATAAGCATTGTGCGCTTGCTCGTATTGATTGTACTGATTGGTATCCATGTTAGAAGGGAATTGTAGTATCTGAACTATATGTTGAGAACTTAACTAAAACTGTGATGTATATGTATATAAATGAAGAGATGAGAAGTAAAGCTTTAGGGTTTTGGTGAGAAGGAAAAACGAAAGGGCCCGGATTAGGGTTTAGACGAGGGCGGAAGGGAGGTACGACCAGACTGTCAGAAACTTCTTTTGAAGAAGGAAAGAGAGAAGTAAAGAAT
This sequence comes from Rhynchospora pubera, assembly GCA_028095005.1. Classification (NCBI taxonomy): domain Eukaryota; kingdom Viridiplantae; phylum Streptophyta; class Magnoliopsida; order Poales; family Cyperaceae; genus Rhynchospora; species Rhynchospora pubera. The sequence continues at coordinate 204,441,402 of CM051462.1, read as the reverse complement.
AAAGAGAGAGAGAAAGAAATAGTCTATCTGACAGGTCTGAAAATTTAAGCGGGTCTTGGGTTTTCATTCAATACTTGTTTGTACTTTTGACCACAGGCCTGGAGATGAAGGCTATATGTAGGCATTGGTTCTGTTGCTTTTGCTTTGCACAAAAACACCAGTAGTTATTAGTTTATTACCACATGAAACTTACAAAATTCTCTCTACGACTAAAATATTATTTATAATATTTTAAGTATTATTTATAATCATGCGAGAAAGACTTTTAGACTCGACCAAACTGATATATACAAATTATGTTATTTACGTTTTTTTTCCCCTTTGTATTGGATTACTTCACAATTTGTATTACATGTATTAATTATATCTTTATATGGTTCCTAAATTTAGGGAGAATCTAAGAAAGGGTACAAAAAAAAAAATAAATTCTTTCTCCCAAATGCGTAGGGAATTAAGGACATCACTGGCCGAATAGCTCATCGACATTATAAGTGAATTACAAATTAAAATGTTTTAATTCAATTTAACTTTCATTGTATTAAATGAAATATTTTTAGTCCTTCTATATATATGTTAAAATATTCAACCATGCATGCATGGTGAATTAGTAATTCACATTCTCTAATTCATGAGGGTGCTAAAATTATTATACCTTGTTGAATGTTGAAGAACTGAACGGACAGAATTTATGGCCCAGGTACTGTCATGTTGTGCTGCTTGAAAACATTGGCAGAGAATAAAACAAATAAAAAATTTAGACGTATATATATATAAATGATGTTAAGAATTTGGAAAGCTTTTAAATTTCCCTGAAATAACAGCGTTATTTTCGAAATTTCGATTTTCCGGACAGAAACGCACCAACGTTACAATTTCAAATCAGAAAAAATGTGTAACGCGTCAGGAGAGACAAGAGAGACTTTTTATACAACATAATTTTATGTTGTATTATAGTATTAATGTGTTATAGAAAGTAATTTTTTCTTTCCGTTCTTTTTTCTTAGATTTTGTGCTTATTATTTGTTATTCTCTTTTTGTTTGTTATTCTCTTTGCTTAATTTCTTTCTGTTAGATTACACAACATTAGGATTAGTAATTTAATTGTGCTCTTTGCTTAATTTCTTTGCTTAAGAATAGATATTATAAAAAAACATAGATTATTAGCATATTAAAAAAATTAGATATTTGTATTATTAGCATATTAAATAAAACATAGAATTCCGACTTGTGCTGTAGTACTGCACACAAAAATACATATGAGTTTGACACGGATGTTCGCATATATACACCATTTTTCACCGGAAAAACGCCGCACCATTAAATCAACTTCGGACTGTCATACTGAAAAAAACGAAATTTAAAAGCATGGAATTTGGTTATTCAAATCTTTATCGATTCCGTTTACAATTTGGCATGTCTAACTCCTTAATTGTTCGTCAGCTGGGCAGATTCAGGAAATTTTTTAGCCTAGGCACAAGACAAAATCCCAAAACAAATGCACAAAAGTTATTTAATACCTGGGCACTAATGTTTTTTTTAACCTGGGCACCATATATATAATATATATATATATATATATATATATATAGAGTTTTGCTATGGTGAGTTGCAACTCACCAAAGCGTCCGTGAGTCGCGCTCAAAATTTCGAAATTAAGTTCAAAACGACCGATCCAAACCGTCTAATACGATCTTCCTATCGAATTCTCCATGCAGACCAAATTTTATATTTTTTCGAAATTTTTAAGTATTTATTTCAGATTTTTAAAAACTGCTGTTTTTGAACGGTTCAGAACTAATTAGATTACTGATTTTCTAAAATCTAAAATAAATACTTAAAAATTTCGAAAAAATATAAAATTTGGTCTCCATAGAGAATTCAATAGGGAGATCATATTAGACGGTTTGGATCGGTCGTTTTGAACTTAATTTCGAAATTTTGAGCGCGACTCACGGACGCTTTGGTGAGTTGCAACTCACCATAGCAAAACTCTATATATATATATAGAGTTTATCTACGGTGAGTCACGACTCACGGACCCTCCGGTGAGTCGCGACCAAAACTCCTAGATCTAGATCAAAATGACCGATCCAAACCGTTCAATATGATCTCCCTATTGAAATCTCCGTGCAAACCAAGTTTTCTATTTTTTCGAAATTTTTAAGTATTTTTTTCGGATTTTTAAATACTGATGTTTTTGAATGGTTCAGAACCAATTAGATTAACGATTTTCTAAAATTTCAAAAAAATACTTAAAAATTTCGAAAAAATGAAAAATTTGGTCTACATGGAGATTTCAATAAGGAGATCATATTGGACGGTTTGGTACTGATCACCGTATATATATATATATATTGTCCTCAATTTTTTTTTTTTTTACCCAGGCACCTGCCATGCACCCAATACATTAGATCTGCCCCTGATCGTGATCAGTACCGTCTTTTATGCACTAATATAGAACAACTATGTATAAAACTGCTCCCACACTACTCATAGTACAAATCTATACTGGCACAACATTCGTGTGAAGTTTCCTCTAATAAATACTTGAAAAATCCTCAAGTAACGCTTAACTCTCTCTTTCTCTAGTTGCTATCTCATGGTTTTCCGTTTATTTCATCGAAATAAGTAATCCAGATCATAGTATCATACATGATTGTGTTTTGGGATTTTTAGAAAATCAATCACGAGATTACATATCCGCTCAGTACCTGTAATAATTTCACACAATAAAAGATCAACACAAATACACGAGAATTTAACGAGATTCAACACCAGCTACATGCCTACATTCTCTACACTCACCCACACGATTTTTTTTTTATTAATATTCAATTGCATTGAGTGAGAAGATGAAGATAAATGAGCATAAAATTACATAAGACGACTAGTCTTTTAATTTGTAATAAAATTAATTCACACAATCTTGTATTTATTTTTCATATTTCCTTCTCTTATGGCACACACATTAGATATTCTTTAATATGGATATACACCAATTTCATGAGTAGCCTTGTGGAAGGATTTGACAGAAATGCACATTTATCTTATCAAATATACTCAGTGTGCACAATTCGGTCCGAATAAAACATCTGCGCCTTGGATCCATGTTGCGAATTCTATATTCGAGCCAAGGGAATCATTGTTCGGTCCGAACAGTCACTTGGATTTTGAACAGTAACAAGAACATCAAATTTTTGTTCCGTTTTCATTTCAGAATGGATTTACTAGCTGGAGTTCTTGAAGTAATCAGTTATCTTTTCTTATTACTATTTGTTGTTTCTTTCCTATTTTCTTTTTCTCTTTTTTCCCAAAATTTATATGGATGTCTTTTTAAAAATGAAATTACAGTTGACTTTTCACATTTTATAATATGATTAACTTACATAACTATTGGATCGTTTAAGAATAAAATTAAAATTGGTTATTCGGAGTAAAAAATATTATTTCTAAACGATCAAGAATATATATATTTTTTTATCTAGAGTGCTATATTTAAGTGGCTCAATATCCGGAATAAATTTTTATTCATAATGTGTTTGGATCACCTTCTTAATGAGGATTAAGAATTATTGGGGCCGCTTATTATTCTAGATTAAAAGAATGATTCAAACATCTTAACAACAAAAATTTATTCCGAATATTAGATCCCTTAAAAATAACACTCTAAATCTTCAAATAATTTATTCTTTGAATGTTTGAGAATAATATTTTTTACTCTTGAATAACTAATCATTTTTATTCTCAGAGATTACGTACTCTGCGTTCGGTTTTCCCATTCCTTCGTAATCTGGGGATTCAGTTTTATTTTTTTGTATTTTTTTGACATTTGTTGTGGAATATGTATGTTTGTGTTTTTTTTTTCTTTTTTGTATTGTTTACCGGGGGTTCTAGATACATTAATTGATAATATTAATGCTAAGTGGATGATCAGGCTTTACATTGTTGACAACCTTTATCGATCAGGAGTGTGAAATTATCTGCTTCAGTTCAAAATTTCAAATAAAAAAACAATTTGATATAGTTTAAATGTTAAAAGAATTTTGTACGTGTCAACCGGACGAGCTTAATATGCTAATTAACAATGATGTGTGGTCGTGTGGATTAAACTCAGTCGTGAGTATGTCAATTTAGGATGAACCGGAGTTGACAAAACCGCAAGTCTCCAACTTATTTCGAGATTAAATGTCACAAATACCAAATCAAGTTTCAAACTTATTTAATTTATTTTTAAATTAAATATCTATGAAAGACCTTCAGCCGGGTTTCGAACATGTGACCTTTCACTCAAGGAGTCAAGGTGCACTGCTTTTTGCCACTAGACCAAGAGCTGGTTCTCTAGTGATAAGGAGTTAAATTTAATTAGTAGTTCTAAGGTTAGTGCTTCAGTTAAGAGAAGTTTAAAGTTAATAAAAATTAATGCGAACTTGAGATTTTAAGTAAATGTCGTTGTTTGACTTTATGGGCTGAGGTCAATGCATTCACTCGTAATATTGATTTTAGTCTAGAAATTTAAAACTTAATTTAAAAAAAAATTATTAATTTGTAATGTGAATTTTGAAATTCAAGATTTCAATTGAATTTTGAATTTGAAAATTAGCAAATTTCAACATTTTAAATATTAAATTTTACATTTTTATTTGAAAATTTAAAATTTGAAAATTGAAATTTGATACTGGAATTTCAAAATTTTTGCATCATAGTTGAATTGAAATTGAAAAAAAGAAGCCCAAGTTTAGCAATTCTAACTCAATGAATTGCCAAGTTAGTGGATTAATCCAGATTAGTGATAATTTCAATACCCTCAAGCTTGTTTGACGATGGTAGGTTAAAATGTTAATCCACCAATTAATAAGTTAGATTAATCTCATTCATGTCAAGCACACCCGTAATTAATTAGGTTCTAGGCTTCTAGCAAATGTCATTAAGAGAGCAGTGTTTTGCAACTGCATGTTGTATTATCAGAAGTACTTTGTCTCTCTTTTTTTTATTTATTAATTTATTTTGAGGAATCATCATCTAATTATAATTATCTCTACTATATTAAAAGCACAAATGGAAAGATGTAACATCTCAGGATACAACCTTGGTCTGAAAAATCTGCACCATTGATTATCTTTTAATTATAATCTACACCATCAATCGTTAAAATAGAAACTTGATAAGCGGCGCAAATTATATCGCAGAACGAAGATTTATTTGTCTCTTGGTTTCATTAGGTCGGAAAGTACTAGCCACGAGGCTAGCACGAGCCCACGAGAGCTCGGAAGATATCCTTTATACAAAATATCAAGTTGCTCTCAAATTGCTCGCAACTTTTCAATTTAATTTTGAAATTCAAATATTATTCTCTCCCCTTTCGCACTGGGTAGAACTTCTAATTCAATTTTGGTCTGCGCACTTTCTCGCAGAAAGATGAAGAGGTGAAGAGGTGCTCCACCAGTCCACCCTGCGCCTTCTCGCAGCATCGCACTCTCCATAGAAACCTAGAAACCCAGTCTTGGGCCTTCTCTTTCAATTTTGACCAGGGACACCTCGAAACCCTAGCCACCACCGCGAGAGACCTCCTTGGGTCGTTTATCTCATCCTAGCCTCTTCCTATCCTCAATGGACGGCTCCTCGCTACTTATCAATGGTAAGGTACATATCTCTAATATTCTCCTTGCCCTTTCTCTCTCATTGTTGTTTTGTTTTGCTTTGTTGTTCGATTTTTTTAAGACAACATTTAAGTAAAAAAGGTAGATGATGGTTGATGCCATGAGTATTTCTTGTACAAGATCTGCAAGCAACTTGGTAGCAACACAAGATCCTCTTTCTTTCAGAGGACAAGGTATTTGAAGCTTGCAAGCACACTACTTCAATATATATGCTTTTCTTTGCTTCAGATAGAGGTATTCTATTTTTCTTGAAACCATGTTTTTTCTGATTCAATATTTTAATTGGCTTGTTACTGGATGAGAATGTTGTATATATATAATTTGTAGAGCAAATCATTCGAAAGGTTCAAGAAGATACTGAGTTGCTTGTAATTTTTCTTAAAATTACTTGATTACTTGACCTACTAGGTTAATAAATCATATGTGGAAGATAGATTTAGGGGGTAAAAGCTTGCAACTGAGTGTACCACATGGATTGTTTGTGAAATTGAGAGAATACAAATCTGATATGAATAACATAAGACATGAGGTGAAGAAAATTAATAGCTGTAATTCTAAGCAGGTTACAAGAGAGCAGTTGCTTGAGTCGGAGATGATTGCTGACTTCTAATGATGTGCTGGGCCAAATTGACCTCGGTAAATGAACTATGTTATCCTTTTACTTTACAATTACCCTTTGTCTTGAAATTTTGAACTATATAACTATCTCTTGGATATGGAGGCCACTACTTAGGTGCATTTACTGTGATAAATTTTGATTGGGATGTACGTAGGTACCCAGATTTGATCAGCTCCTTCTGTTGCTTGGTGAATCCCTGTATAGGCAATACAGCGTGTAGCGATGATACCGGTTGATGGCCTCGAGGGTCCCGATGATGTCTATGTCATAGATCTATAGGTGGTATAGGTACTGACAAACTTTTTCAGTAAAAATTGAACCTTGTATAATTTTTTTCTGCATTTTCATTTGTTTATGTTTCTACTTATCTTTGGCTGTGTTTGGATGGTGGGAAGTGGGAAGAAGGAATAAGGAATAAGGAATTTTTTTCAATAAATTTATTCCTAACCATCCAAACTCTTCACAAAAGTTACACATTTCCCAATAAATTTACCCCTTCCCAATAAATTTCTTCCCTTCTTCCTTCTTCCTACCTTATTCTCAACACATCCAAACGGAGCCTTTATTATTTTGATAGAGGGGATATTGAGTCGATGCTCTTTTATTGAAGCTCTTGGTCAATTCTCATATCGTGTTGGTAAAACTTCTTTCTACCTGTTTATTTTTTTAATTTGTTTGTTGTTATAATTTTCTTCTGACATTTTTTGGTTAATATCTTCAGGTCCTGGTAACTTCTGCTTGGTTCATATTTGTCTTGTGCCAATTTTGAATGTTGTTGGTAAACAGGTTAAAACTCGACACCAAATTTGAAATTATTTTGATATTTTTTAATGCAAATTTTAATTTTTATCACTTATCCAATTGCAGAAAGCAAAGTCAACACAGCACAGTGTGAGAGGTCTGGGGCTTATGCCAAATATTTTGGCTTGCCATAGTGCTAAGGTAAACTTTTTAGAAGATAATACTATTTTTTATTTTTTTATTTGAATAAGAATTAACCTTGCTGTTATGTTTTCAGGTGCTAAATGATAATGTAAAACAGAATCTCTCCTAATTCTGTCATGTGCCGGTAATATTTCATTCTTTTATTTAATCTCTCCTATCACTAGATCATTGTTAAAATCTCTAAATAACTTTAGTTTGATTTCTTATACTTTGTTTTGTGTTACATAACTAAGCAGTTAACTCTATTGATTTGATTATATATGTGTTTTTTTTCAGTTGATTCACTTTTTAATCTCCTCATTCTTCTCTACAGGTTGAAAGCAAATTTATTGAGGAAGAAGTCATTATGTATTTCAGGCATGTATTATCTCCTTATCTTCTTATTTTTTCAAGAGCCATCTACACTACATTGGCAGTTTGAGAATTTTGTTGAAACCATACAAAGAGAAGTCAAAAGTCAACTATAGGTATTACTTTCGATAGCTTCAATTTTTCTATCACTTTTTTATTAGTGGTAGTTATTTCGATATATTTGACATTCTCCAAATCAGATGATGAATGAGAGATTGATATGGCACCGGATAGAAGAGAAAGAAGTGATGTTGAGCGTCAACAATTGTGTAAGAAGCTGATAGTTAGGCCGACGCATGACCTTGGTTCACTCCAGTTAGCACAAGGTTGATAATATTTCAATATATTGATAGTTCTAGATACTGAGCTTTTGAGAAGAGAAATAATGAAGGGAATGCATGATTAAAGGCCATGTAGGTCATTTCGAGCATGTAGCACAAAAATGAATTTGATTTGGCCCTGGCCCTAATGTATCTCTTTTGCAATTTAAGTGATTTGCTAATGACCAGTATTTCTTAGTTTGTTGAAAGATTGATATACGTTTCTGTCCCATGTGAATGTTGCACAAAACACATGTAAAAGGAATTTTTTATTAAATTTGCACATATGTCTTCATGAGACTTAATTGTCAATAAATGTTAAGCTATTTGTTAAATATCAGACCACAGGTGACATGGAAGTGAAATCAAAATGACCTACTAATTGAAGAGCCATTACCAGCTCGTGTTAATTAAGGAGGCTAGATAACAAAAATTGATATTAACTACCCCGCAAATATACCATGTATGATCCGTAAAACCAATCTATTTCCCATCAATCGTTCACAACAAGTCCCAGTATTGGTACCTCTTTCTTCCCGTACCAACTAGGTGGTCCCCACACGGAACCAAGATGACGCAACCTGAACTGAACACACCTTTGTGCTCTCCTTCGAACCACGATTCTAATGGGACTAACCTCGCCAACTTTGGTGACGGTGATCGCCGGAGAATACGGAAATAAGATTTTCAGGGAGTAAATCGAATAACTATCGATTGATAATTATTGAAGGCAAAGCAACGAAAATGAAAACCACCATGGTCTTTCTCTCGACTTCACGATTCTGTAGGTACCCTCTTCGACAGCTGCGATGGCCAGAGGGATTAGCGGATCCAAATCCGTCGTCAGTCGAACCCGCTAACGAAATCCGTCTCCTTCAATCGTATTCTAGCGCCAAACCTTCTTCCTTGATCCTCTGTGGCAATATAATCATAAAAAATCCATGTGCCTGACCTCTGTCAACGGATGAGATGAGAACTTATAAGTTTACTAAATAGGAATTCTTGCAGCCCCAAATTAGATTTTGGTCCAAAACTTCAAAACAGTGATGTTTTTAGATTTGACCTACAGAGTTGAATCAGTTTATTATTATAATCAGTGATGTTTTTGTTGTACTTAAATTTTTTATGCTTATTTTGTTATTACAATTATCAAACAATATTCATATCAAAAAAATATTTTTTTTGCATTTGAAGTCTGCCCGCGCATTGAGCGGACACTGCTAGTATAATTATATAACTATATAAAGATCGGCCAGCGTGCGCTGTGCATGGGCACTGTGGTTAATAAGTACTATATATAATAGATCTTCTGCGATAATTTCTTGTAACATTGGTCTATGCGACTATGCTACCGTTCTATTTCCGTAGCAGATCAAATAGCTAAAAAAGCCAAGCACATGTTTCGTGGCCAATGCACTTAGCGGTGCCAAACGTCCGAAATGGAAGCAGAACTGGTATATTTTATTTTCGTTCCATTTCAGTTAACGAAACAGAAATTTGTTTTGTTTTGTTCTATTTTATTTAATGTTTTGTTCTTTTTCCATTGATTTCAGCTCATTTTTCATTGATTTCAGTCTAGTTTTCGATAAACGGAACACTAACGTTTACCAGTATCCATTTCGTTTCAATTCTGTTTTCAGAAACGAAACTGATTTTCCTTCTGTTTCTGTTCCATGAATGAAAACGTGCGAAACGACACGGTATTGATAGTCCTACATGTACTTGACTGTAGGGATGAAAATGGATCGGATACGGTTCGGATAGTGGTCATACCATATTTGTATCCATATTTTTTTCGGATATGGATACGAATATGGATATGTTCGGATACGGATACAGGTCGGATGTTACAAGGATACGAATACGAATCACATATTACGAAATACGGATTCGAATACGGATATATTTCATATATTAAAACAAATATATATAAATTAAGAAAAAATAAATAATTAATTCTATATTTTCATGATATTATGTTATTATAAGCCAATATATCTAACTAGTAAAAATTAAGTTTATTAAATTAAAAGTCTTTTTCTATAGCATTAGAAGAGTAATTAGGTTAATTATCTTCTGTCATTGATTCAATTAAGGGTGAAAACAGTTCAAATAACGAATTTTTTTGCCGGATACGGATACAGATCGGATAGTAATCAAGTCATATCCGCATCCATATTTTTTTTGTCGGATACGAATATGAATACGGATATGTTCGGATTCAGATACGGTTCAAATATCAAGTATATTTTTCGGATTCGAATGTGGTTTGCTACAGAGTTTATCCGCACCGTTTTCATCCCTACTTGACTGGTGGAATTGCAAATACCAGTATTTTTTTTTTTCTCTTGGTAGTAAGGTGGGTTGAGCCATTGAACACAAAGGCTCGAAGGAAATAAATGAGCCCATCGCTATGTCCTCTTTTATATTCACAGGCTTGAAAATAGCTTAGGTTCCCATCGTGGACTAGGCAAAATGCGGATCAGACTTCATCCCTGTTGTTTCTTCCCTCCAGTGATTAAATAGCGGCCATAGCGACTGTTATAGCGCTGCTATATGATAGACCGCTACGCTGTTAAATAAAAGATGTATATTTAGCGTTTTGCTGATAGCGGTCAGAATAGCGGTCATAGCAGCATTTAGCGGACAATAGCAGTTATTTAGCGGAAATAACAATCAGTATTAGTATTTTAGACATATCTTTTTCATACGAACTCCGATTGACCCGATTTAAAGTTCTGTAGAAATCTTAAAAAATAAACTACAACTTTCATATTTTGAGTTTCATCAAATTATAAATATTTTATTGTCAAACAAACATGTAAAGAGTGGTTCATCTATCATTTATTAGAACTGTTAGATCATAATTTTTTTATTATTTTGGACTGAACCTACTCTTTAAAAAAAACTAATATATCTTTCAAAGAGCTAGGTATAAACAAATTAGTAAACTAAATTTTTTCCAGCTTAATTTTATATTTTAATATTCTTTAATTGAATGTATGTCCTTAACATAAAAATATAAGGTGAGAGAAAAATTATATTGCTTGTTGATAATATTTTATATTGTGATCTGATAGCGCCCGCTAAATATCTGCTATCAGCTATGGCGGAAGCATGTCCGCTACGAATCCGTTATCCGCTATTTAAACCTTTGCTTCCCTCCATTCCTATGACAACGGACATCCATTTACTCTACTTAATAAAAAGAATATATATTTCATTTTTAATTAATTGGAAATCTTTTAAAATTCATTTCACCATAAAAATTTTATGTATGCTCATAAAAAAAATAAAGAATCAAGTGATAAACAATTTCAATAGACCTATAAAAGATTTCAAATAGTTTTTCAAACCACATGGCATTTTATTTATGCAATTTCTAAAGTGTATTAAATTTTTATTGTTTCAGGGTCTTCGCAAATTTATTTCTATATGAAATTCTATGTAAATACTCACAAAATTACAAGAAATTCAGATATCAATTTTTTATACTTTGGACTTTTAAAAAAGAAAAATCATACATCAACTACGATCGATATATATGAATAAGATGAGATCGCGCATCGCGCAGATGATTGCACTAGTATTGAATTCATCGGAGTAATATGTAGTAAAATAGGAAAAAATTTGAAAAATTTCTGTACAGTGTATGAGATATACATTTGCCTATAGAAGACATATAAATGCATGCACCATCAATTTATACCACATTCATATTACTGTAACATTGTTTATTCCTTGTTCCATGTTTTACCTTCCATATCTACTCTCATCTATTTTAAATCGGAGCTTATTATCATATATGAAGATCCATAGCGCATAATGATCCGAAATTAATTAATATAAAAATTTGGACACAAAAAATTTTAATATACAGAATTATTTTATTTTTTTTTTAATAAGAAGAAAGTTCGAACGCGTTTCAGAAGCGAGTATTTGAATTCCCCTCCGTACGCGTTTATAAAACGCGCTCCAACCCTCCGAACGCGTTTTATAAACGCGTACGAAGGAGAGATGCTGTCCACTTTCCTCTGGTTTGTCAGAGCTTCGTACGCGTTTATAAAACGCGTTGAAAGCCCTGGAGCGCACTTTATAAACGCGTTCGAAAGTTTAATTTTAAAAAAAAAATACAAGCATGCTCTGATAAAGACTGCAAAAGACATGACAAGATTTGATTTTACAATGTCATCTTTGAACTACTGAAATTATTTATAAAAGCAACCATTGTTGAATTAGAATGCACAAACACCCACTACCTCCTTCTTGTTAAAACCTTCACTACAATGGACAAAGGAAATAGCTCTAACTCAAATAATGATGTTCCAAACTATCGAAGAGCAACCCGCATTGAGTATTGGCCAACTTTCTACCATTACCATGCCAATAGAAATCAACCAGAAAACGGAGAATACGAGGCAATTTGTCGCTCTTGTTATCGCATTTTGAAATACAACATCCATGAAGACACGACTGAAGAGGGAGACGTGCTCGAGTTAAAAATACACTACCAATGGCACATTAATGGTGGGCCGGAAAGGGAACAAAAGGAGTACCAGGAGCGGCGATGGCGGGAACACGAAAAGAATCTGAACCGACAAAGGCGATATGACTGGTACAAAAAATATTACACAGAACCTCAACCCATCCCCCAACAACAACCGAAACCCTACCTCTCGTCTGAACCAACTCACTGGACTGTTTACGAGAAAATATACAACTTTAATGGAGACCACACAGTGACCTGTACAAGGTGTGCTCAAGTTTTCAATTACAAAGAAAACATATTGCGTGACCACTACCATGAGCACAAACGTCACGACGAGAATGAACAAAAAGCTCGGGACATAGAGACGCAGAGGATTATTAAAGAAAGAAATGAAGAAATGGATCGTAAACAAAAAATTAGGGAAGAAGAGGCAAGGAAAAAAAGGCTCAAAAAATCAGAGCAAAAATTGAGAGAAATGAATAAGAGGGATGAACTTCGACAAATTGCGGCAATCCGAATGGCAGAGATAGAAAAGAAGAAACCGAAGCGGCTTTTTGGAACGAAGCCGCTCAATTCGTTGACAACAGTATTCCGAGTAATCAACAAGAAGATGATGCTTCTTTTTGGAACGAAGTCGCTCAGTTCGCTGACAACACTGGTGCGAGTAATCAACAACAACCGAATGATGAAGATGAGCAACCATGGTGGGATGAAATTCTACAACATGTAGATAGTCAAAATCTCTAAATATTTATATCATTGTAATATTTATGTGTTTTATTATTATGGTTGTTAATGTAATTTAGTTGGAATTGTTAATGCAATGTTTTATTTGTATGGTTGTTTTTTTTTTCCTTTATTTTTTGTAGTGCTTTGCACTAAAAGTTGTGGTTTGTAGTATTTCATTTATTGGCGTTTCAATACATAAACGTTTATGTTTCAAGTAGTGCTTTGCACTCCGAAATTCCAAGTCATAATAATACACAAGTCAATCATCACAAGTCATAATAAACAATCCAATAAATACAGAAGTCAATCATAAGTCATAAACGAAAAATAGTCAATCAACATCAGTAATACACAAGTCAATCACAAGTCCATAAACGAAAAATAAACGATCCGTCCATAATCAGTCCATAAACAAAATAAAGGATCTAAATTCTATATAAAATAAAGGTGCAAATACATGTGAAAACATCCTATTCCCATCCTAACCTTAGGGGCATGCAAGCCTCTCAAGTTACATCAAAAATTAATCAACAAAATTAATTAATTAATGGCACCAAAGGCCGCATTACAAACATTCACACATGCATTCATTACAACCACAAGGCATTGAGTCTTGAGCCATACTAAACCCACTATCCACCTACAAAACAAATTTAGCACATACAAGAACTTTGTTTCCAATTAACGATTTTCAAGCATCTTTGCGTATCGTTTGCTATAAGTAAATTCCGTGTACAAATCCTCAATTTTAAACAACCAAACTTGTTTAAATTCATTTAGAAAGTTCTTTCAACATCCCATAACTGAAAGGAGATCAAACAAGGAGTTTTCTAATTATTTTCAACTAATTTGAATACTTAGAAAAAACAGTAATTTATTAAAAAACGTAACTAATGGAATCCAATAAAAACAGAGGTTTTAGGTCTCCAAAAATTCTCAAATAAATTACTTAAGCTCCTTATCATAGTTGTGATTACCAGTAAAAATTTCAAGAAGAGATCTTAAACCATCTGGGAGAATCAAAAATGACAAATCTCTTACAAGTGCACGAAACACCGTTATAAGACTTTCAGATTATCCTCTCAACCATTTGGTCTGTAAGACCACCTTCTAAACAGTTTTTATATATACAATATACATAGAAAAACTAGTTTATTCTATAGGCTAACTATTCATGAAAAGAAAACCACCAAGTTCAGTTCAAAAAGTTCGAGTTATTAACTAAACAATCAACAAATTCTGTACTGGAACAGACTGTCGATCGAAATGTTCTAACCTAGTTGAAGGTCCAAATTTCCACGAAAAATTATGAAATTAATTTTCCTGGAGTCCTAACTCAAAATAGAAAAACTCCATTTAAACAGAATTTTTAAAGGAGTTCTCAGTTGGTACAGTTTATTAGAACAATCGATTTGCTCAACAAACTGGATCTGACAAGTTCTTCCTTTTCATACTTGAAAACCCACAAATTAATCTGAGCCATGCAACAAAATTTACATGCTCAGAAAGAGCTTCAAGGCCTCTTTAAATCTAGCCATAGAACACTGGTACTTATATTCAAAATATAAATCTTTCAAGCCATTCAAACAGGACAGTGCAAGCAAAAATTGGTTCTGCGCACTGTCGCCGTTTTATTCACAGTAAATCTATACTAATTCAGAAAAATGTGAATCTAACGCCAAAAGAATCACAATCCACAGATCTACAACTTTCATGTAGATGGAAAGATCTTCCAGAGAACTTATCAAAGCGAAAAATGCGAAACAACACAGAAAATACCATTTCCAGACAGCAAACAAACGCATCATCTCTACTAATCCGTTAATTAGCCAATTTCTCTTAATTAAGTGTCAAAATAGCTTAAGTACGACCATGTGCTCTGATACCACTGTTAGTTAAGTGCATAATTTTCTGTTTTATGATTAAATACTCCTAATTAGCCATAAACAATCATGCACAAACACGGATCTTGCACTAAGCCATTCACACAAGAGAGAAGGGTTCAAGGTATACCTCTCTTGATGTAGTAATCAAGAGGCTCGAACCGGCTAGGTTGTAGGTGGTTGCGTTCGCGTCTAGCTCCCGTCTCCTTGTCGAATCACCTCGAGTCCACTTGGTATTAACCAAATCCTCAACAAGTTATGCTAGTAACTTGGAGGATGTGACTAATCCCTAGCTTTCCCAATCTTCTAGCAAATCAACAAGTTATTTGAGAAAGAATGGAGGGCTCAACACATGAGCAATAGGGAGAGATGAGAGGGAGGAGGTGCACACCAAGGGAGGGGGCGGCTAGGTTAGTGGGAGAGAGAGAGAGGGGGATTTGCAACCATACACATCCTTATATAGAGTGCAAACCCTACCTACCTCACACTAACTATTTACCAAATTGCCACCCCACCTACCTCCATGCATGGCCGGCCACAATAAAGGCCTTTATGGGCCAATTGCTTTGCCTCATGGGTCCACTTAATCAATCATTAAATGGCCTCTCTTGTTGCTCTCAATTTGGATCCCTATTGGGCCTTTAATTAACTATTTAATTAAAGCCCTATAATATGCATATGTGTCGAAATAAATAATTATTAACTTAATAATAATTATTTAGGGATTAGATAATGCATTAATTTATTTCTATATGATCCCTTTGATTTAATTAATTATAACGGTCTATAACGCTATTTAATTAATTAATCAACTTATCATATTTTGCAATACCAATTATTGCAAATAAATAAATAATGCAAGCATGGTTAAAACACCAATTCTGTGTGACCCTTTGAGGATTTATGCTACGTTGGACATGGAGTTAAATCGCTATTTAATTCCAATAATCATAAGCGGTATCTAGCAACACGTTATGATTCCCAATTCGCATAAATAGTGTACAGCTACAATATTTCAATCCTACATAAGAGAATAAAGATATATCTCTATTTTGATTCCTATGTCTCACGATATCGTCGTATAATCCAAGATAGGAATGTGTCATTCTTGCAGATTATACGTTTCTTGATCTAGAGATAATTGTATCAGTTGCTAGCAAACAATCTATCTCCATCAAGGGGCCCAAACAGATATCGTCACTCACTAAGTGAATTAATGAGGGACATACGGTTTTCTTGACTATTTAACTTTTCCCCGCACAATTCAAGAGAACATAAATAACGTCCGTATAGCAGCCCTTATCGGGAATCAGTGGTAGACGATATTTATTGAACCTATTCTCATGTGGAAAAGATAAATATCTCAAACTTAGAATCAAAATCATAACGAAATAAATAATGACACATAACACAATCCATATATTTATTTCGTTGGGTCATGTCCTGTATTATGTTCAATTAACATAAACATATGCAATTAAGTTGGTTACTCTTAACCTGTGATTTATAGAACTTAATCAACACTTAACTTGCATACTAATCTTATTGATAATTAATGTTCCTTGTTAATTATCAAGATTATGGACGCTTTAGATTTATTGTTGTCATTTACTACTAAATGAAACACAGTGATCTATAATTCAGATCCTCAACCTGAATGAACTGTCAACACATAAATCAAGGAACAAATGATATAAAATCATCCATAGCATAAAACCATAGAAGTAGCCAAATATGATTGGCTTCTAGGACATATCTCTAACAGATGTGTTGTAATTTGCATAAAATTATTGGAAAATTATTATAAATTATTACCTGCCAAACGGCACACATGAATCTAGGTTAGGCTGTCCTAATCCACCGATAGGAGCAACCTCTGGGCGACAAACAGGGAGGTATGACCATGCCCAAAACAATAGTAGCATCCAAGGTCCCGTCACAACCTTGAAACGCATGGAGGCACGATCCAGAGCACGATATAGACAAGCAAGCGTGGCACCTCCCCAATTGAAGTCCGGAACTTCATTCAAATTGCCCTGCATTTAAATTAAACAACGCATTGAAAAAAAATAATTTCAACATTGAAAATAACAAAATTAAATTGCAACATTGAATAATAATTTCAACATTAGAACATTTTTTTTTTCTTTTTTGTCATTGGTAATTTCTTTATCTTCGATACTAACTGATGTATTAATATGTTTTAACGAAAGTATCTTTGCTTAAAAATTAGACTGTTAACGAAATTATAAAAATAAAAAATATTAGGCTGTTAACATTGAATTGTACTATTTTCGTAAACAAATAAAAATATTATTTAAGTTAAGAAAATTATACCGATACGAGCTCTAAAAAGTATGCTGGGACGGAATTCTGAGAAATATCGGGAAACATCAACGTCCCAAATAGCTCTAGGGCCACTGCACGCGTGTATCGGTCTAACTCCTCACCAGGAGCATCTGCCTGTGGCGCCATCCCGCAATTTTGCCGCAACCATTTCAACTTGATGTTGTTGCCCACAACAACATTGCCCCTGCATTGTACAAATTTAAAATAATCAATACAAGTAAGCAATGCATATATTGAATATGCAAAATCAATATTGCATTCTTATTTTTTTCACTTACTCCCTGGTACTCCTTTCTCGGTGCCACTCTACCAAATCTTCATGAGGATAAAGATTTGCACGAATCTTTTCCTCCCAGGGCCCTCTCGTATTCGATCTAACTGGAATGCCCGTCGAGCGCAAACCATATAAGAAGGCAACATCCTGGTAACAATTACAAAATACGTTAAATTTATGTCATGTAAATATTGCAAATTTGAATTTTAAATATAAAGTTTAAATTAATTTTATAATTAATTGTGAAAATTAATACGAAAATTATATGTTAGAATTAATTTTCATGTTAATATTACGAAAATTATAAAGTTTAAATTAATGTTACAATTAATTGTGAAAATTAATACGAAAATTATATGTTAGAATTAATTGTGAAAATTAATACGAAAATTATATTAAAAAAAATTAATATCAAGTTTAAATAAATTACCTGTAGAGTAACGGTCATCTCTCCAACGGGAAAATGGAAAGTATGCGTCTCTGGACGCCAAAACTCGACCATTGCCTTCAGTAATGGCATGTCGATGTTGACATGCTTCACCTTCATAATGTGACTGAGCCCCAGTTTGATAAGCCTTCCCTCAATCCGTTCGTCCACCTTAATTGTTCGCTTGTGCGATCTCAACTCCAAATGTTTTTCACGCTGCAATTTTTAATACAATTTTTAAGTATTTACAAGCATTTAAAATAAATACAATTTATAATACAATTTATAATAAGCATTTTCGATTAAAATTTTACTACAAATTATAATAAACATTTAATACAATTTATAAGTCTATTAAGAAATCTAAATTATTAAATCAAAAAAATATAAATTAACATAAAACAATCTATTACCTCCTCAAAAGACAAACCAACGAGATGCTCGTTATCTGTAACAAACAAAACCTGTTGGTTTTCTGCGTTGGCCAGTTGCACAGGTGGAATGACATTTTGCGCGCTCGGACGGGCTGCGCGACGCCTACGTCTTTTTGGCCGAGGCTGGGTGGAGGCTGCTTCGGTGGGGGGTGCTTCGGTGGGAGGTGGTGAAGCACCAGAAGGACCAGCCTCATCTTCTGCTGAACTCATCTGATTCAAATAATATAAGAACAACAATTTAAAACAACAATGAATTTAATATTTTTTCAATAATCAAAACGAACAAAACAAAAATTATTTTTCTATGTAATTGACATTTTCACAATAATTACTGATCAATAATTGACATTTTCAATAATTTCATCAACAATTTACTAACTAATTCCATTTATACATAATTTTCACAATAATTACAAACTAAAATTTACATCGATATTCATAAGTAATTTAATATACATCATTTCTAGAAAATAAATCCAACATAAAATTTAACTAATTATCATCAATCATACATATCAATTTCCACAATTTCCACAATTTTGGACAATTATCATCAATCATAAAATTTAACTAATTATCATCAATCATACATATGGACAATTCCATAATTCCACAATTTCAATTTCCACAATTTCCACAATTTCCACAATTTTCACAATTTTCACAATTTCCACAATTTTCACAATTTTCACAATTTCCACAATTTCACAATTATCAATTATCAACAATTTCATCAATTATCACTAAACCCTAAACCCTAAACCCCTAATTATCAACAATTATCACTATTTCAAATACAAAATACAAAATAATTTTGAAAAAAACCTCGCTGTCGCAAGTTCGCCGCTGCCGCTGCCGCTCTTCTCTTTCTCTCGCTGCCGCTGCCGCTGCCTTCTCCTCTTCTCTTTCCCTCGCTGCCGCTGCCGCTGCCGCTGGCTTCTCTATTTCCCTTTCTTTCTCCCTTTCTTTCCTTCTCCTCTTCTCTCCTTCTCTCCTTTTCTCCTTCTCTCTTTCTCTCTTTCTCTCTTTCTCTGCCGAACGAAGTTAAACGAAAAAAATAGAAACGGCTATTTCTCGAATTTGAAGGAGATGACCTTCGTACGCGTTTATGAAACGCGCTCCAGGGCACCGAACGCGTTTCATAAACGCGTACGAAGGCCTGACTCGCCTCGAAAGGCGTAACTGCAGGGCTGAATTTATCGCCCTTCGTACGCGTTTAGAAAACGCGTTGAAAGCCCTGGAGCGCGTTTTATAAACGCGTACGAAGGGGAATTCGAATACTCGCTTCTGAAACGCGTTGGAACTTTCTTCTTATTAAAAAAAATATTAATTCTGTATATTAAATTTTTTTGTGTATAAATTTTTATATTAATTAATTTCTGCATAATGATAGATAAAATAGATAGGAGGCAAAACATGATTTCCTACATAATGTCAGAATATATATATTTTCGGTGCATCAATATATACTGATCTCTCAGCCAAAAAAACAACCCGGATTTTAAAGTTCAGAAACTAGTCTACCATTTTTTATGAAGATAATTAATGCAGAAAAGAGGTTCTTCTAGAGCATTATTGTAATATTTTGAATGAAGGAATTTCATAGAACAATAATGTACCAGGTACTAAATACCGAGCATGTACGGAAGTAACTATCCCGAGGAATATATTTCTCAATACAGTCATCTCCTTGTCATCATCTCTCAAATCAGTCAAAGCTAGTAAAATAAAAGTTCCTCAAATCAGTCAAATGTGATAACTGGATTATGTTGTCTCTCCTTGGAAGTCAGAAACCAGAGCATTATGTCATACTTTTGTCCTTGTGATCAACAAAAGAATGTTACAAATTAATACACATTATTTCTTTGGCACACATGTGAGCCTACCAGTTTAGGTCTTTTCCGACGTGGCACTCGTTTATAGGTTTGAGTAGTTCCAAAGGTTGGATTTTGTCATTTTTTGGCGCTTCTGTTGGTGTTTATTGCTTTGAAGACCCTGCAGAGAGACTGTTGACTTTTGTAAAAGGTCCTTTTTAGGGAACAGACCTCAGGTTTAGCATACAGAGAACGCCAGGCCTCCTATGAAAGAAATGTCAAAATAGAATAAATAAATAAATAAAGGCCAGGTATTTTTATTGGATTCCATACGGAGCTCGCTTTCGGAGATCAATTTATTACTCAATGACTTAAATTTGATAATTCCAAAAATCCTAAAAAAAAGTTTTAATGAAAATTTGCTGCATGTATCATCCATTAAGTGATTTGAATTTTTGAACATGCTTAAACAACTAGTATTGTATCACCATACAGTATCCACTTCTATAAGTTGTCATTATTACACTACTATACTTAAAAAAACAAGCCTATAAATCGTTTCTTTCTTATTATCAACCTCATTTGGATTGAATGATAAAACATTGCCAATATTAATAAATCATTGTGAATAGTTCTCTCTCACTTGTCATAGTTTCAAGAGTAATTTGTAATTTCCAATACTATCTATAGGTAAATTTACGGCTACATATATTTAATTTAAATAAATAAATCATGAAACTAATTTAAAAGGAAATTTCTAATTAATCAATAAAACATACTATGTAATTATATGTTTCTTAGAAAAATTGACAGTGGTGGCTGTCATACTATATAATTATTTAAAATCGAAAGTATGGTAAAATAATTATAGTTATAAATGTTAATAGATCGAGTTTTACTAATATGCTTCGATAACTATTCTGATGTGAAATGTTTATCTTTCAAAATTGAAAAGTTATTTTTCTGTATACTAACGGTCAAGTCAAATTATTCAATATGATAAATATATCAAAATCTCATACGAAACCTAGTTTCTTTATTGTTAAAATTTTACTACCTTTTTAAATTCTAAAATGATTGTCAGTTTTTATAAATGAAATATTTAATCTTTATACCTCTAGTAAGGACAGAAATAATTTTTTTTTGAAATTGAAAAAAAAAATTAAAATAGAGAAATACTTATATTCTCTTATGCAGGATTGAAATACTATAGCAATACAATATTTATGTGAATTGAAAATCATAACGTATTGCTGGATACCGCTTTTGATTATTGGAAATAAATAGCGATTTATTTTCCATGTCCAATTAGGACTTTAATCACATTGTGCATTATTTATTTATTCGCAGCAGTAAGTACTGTGAAAATATGATATGATTGACTAATTAATTATATATCATTGTGGACCGTAATAATTAATTAAGTTGATGAGATCATATAGAAATAAATTAATGTATTAACTAATTTCAAATAATTATTATATAGTTAATAATTAATTTTGGTTCAATCGTAATTTAATATAAAATGTTATATTAATTAATTGGGTCATCATTTAATAATAAATGGATAATTCAATTAAAGAGCAAATAGAGGGGCTTTAATTAATATGAATGAATTAGATATCCAAATTAATTAATATGAATGTTATATTAATTAATTGGGTCATGTGTTGAGCCTTCCCTCTTCTCCATTAATACAAATTATGGATTAGTAGAAGAAAAGAAAACCATAATGATTAGTTTCTCCTCTCTTCCTTGCTAGCACAAGTTGAAGAGAAGGTGATTAAACTTCTTGGTGGACTCGAGGCGGCCACCGACAGATTCGTGGTGGAGACGAGCATGCCACCGACTCCAAAACAAAGAAATCGGACCTTCTAGTTACTATACGAGAAGAGGTAAAGAACCTCCTACCATTCTTCTTGTGTAAATTGATGTGTTGATGACTTTCAAGCAAGATTCTTGTGTTGCTTAATGTTAATACAAGAAAAATTGAAAATTTAAGCACTTATTAACACACTTAAATTGCTTTCTTAATCAGATTTCAACTCTCCTTTGCTCTACTCCGTTTGGATTAATTCAATCTAGTCCGCCTGGTGCTGTATAATCTCCACCACCAAATCGCTGATGAACCTGCAAAATGAAAAAAAGACAATAGCAGTACTTTGTTTTTAAACAAAAACGCAATAAAATCTAACTTAAAGAACATACATTTGATTGAAATTAGGGTTAAAAAAATTGAAATTTCATCATGAAACCCGCCACTTACACTTGTAATTTTCTTACATCTTAAGGATACGGAACGGATATATTGAAGGCTTCTCCGAATAATGGAAAAAACCTTCTGTACCATGTTTCCCAATGTATTTACTGAAAATTAAGTATTTCAATTTCAACTTTTCAAGACTCCATTGGGTTCTTTGTACATATAATTTCAAATCCATTTATCTCAATTATGCAACGTTAATGTGATATAAATTTAGAATGCCCCAACTCCCAAATTCTATTTTTTTTTCTACAGATGTGATATAGATTATTTTCCCTTTTTTTGCGTACGTGCATTAAAATAAAAAGTTGATAACATCTCATTAATGATTTTATTTTAATATTTGAGTTTTATATTACAACTATTAAACATATATAAAAAGAGAGACAATTGAGCTATTTAAATCCTCCTCGAAATTTTTTATTAATTGTAGTTGTAATCTCTTTTTGTTTATTTATTTTTTAACAAAATTGGTTGGTTAGCACTCGCCAAGGAATCTGAAAAAAAAAACAATTGAAACGAGTTTGCAACCATTGATAAAAGAGTTAAGCAAACTTTAATCAAGACATTTTAGCAATTTTATGCATTTTTTTTTTGGTAATATTACCTTTGTTACGATAACCCAGAAAATACAGTCAAGCTTTTATTTGGAATGATCAATGAAAAATATAACATGATAATTGACGAGTAACTCTTACTAATGCTTTTTTTTTTTTAGAAAACTAACTCTTACTAAAGCTTGACAAGCAGTTTTTTTTTTTTTCACTAAGCAACGACTATGATTCTGTTATTGTAAAAAATGAAGAAACCTCTAATTTGACATGTTGGAGTTATGTCCTAGAAGTCAATAATTTGATGACTTAAATATTAGTTTATGTTATGGATGATATATTGTCATCTGTTCCTAGGTTTATTATTGACAGATTATTCAGGTTGAGGATCTAAATTGTAGATCTCTGTGGATCATTCTTTAGAATGACAATAATAAATCTAAACGGTCCATAATCTTGATAATTAACAAGGAACATTAATTATCATATAAAATTAGTATGCAAGTTAAGTGATTATTAAGTTCTACAAATCATAGGTAAAGAGTTACCAACTTAATTGCATATGTGTATGTTATGGAACATAGTACAGGACTTGACCCAACGAAATAAACATATGGATTGTGTTATGTGTCATTGTTTATTTCGTTATGATTTTAGTTCTAAGTTTGAGATGTTTATCTTTTCCACATGAGGATAGGTTCAATAAATATTGTCTACCGCTGATTCCCGATAAGGGCTGCTATACGGACTTTATTTATATTCTCTTGAATTGTGCGGGGAAAAGCTAATCATCAAGAAAACCGTATGTCCCTCATTAATTCACTTAGTGAGTGACGATATTTGTTTAGGCCCCTTGATGGAGTTGGATCGTATGCGCGCAACTAAGCGATCAACTCTAGATCAAGAAACGTATAATCTGCAAGAATGACACATTCCTATCTTGGATTATACGATGATATCGTGTGACATAAGAATCAAAATAGAGAAATACTTTTATTCTCTTATGCAGGATTTAAATACTGTAACAGTACACTATTTATGCGAATTGGGAATCATAACGTGTTGCTAGATACCGCTTATGATTATTGGAATTAAATAACGATTTAATTCCATGTCCAACATAGCAAAAATCCTCAAAGGGTCACACAAATAGAGTTTTGATCAAGACAGTGCTTTATTTATTTATTCGCCACAGTGAAAAATTGCGGATAATATGACGAATTGATTAATTAATTATGTGCCGTTATAGAACGTACTAATTAATTAAGTCAAACGGGTCATATAAAAATAAATAATAGCATAGGCTAATCCTAAAATAATTATTAAATAGCTAATAATTATTTTGGTTCAACTTAATTTAATATAAATTGTTATATTGAATTATTGGGCTAATTTGTATATAGCAAATTTATAGCCCAAACATAGAGCAATTAAAAGTGGATTTAATTAGATGAATTAAAGTCCATTTAGAAGGAGTAAAAGGCCCATAAAGCCCATAATAGGGCCAGCCAAGAGGTGGTAGGTAGGGATGGCATATGGTGTAATTTCTAGCAACTTACACCTAGGGTTGATTGGCTATAAAAGGATCCCTAGGGATCTATTTTCTCTCTCCTCTCTTCCTAGCCGCCACCACCCCATCTCTCTCTCTCTTTGGCCGTGCGCCACCTCTCCTCCTCCTCTCTATTGCTCATGTGTTGAGCCACACATCCTCAAATTACATCTACTTGTTGGATTAGAAGAGGGTGTCATCTTAGGATTAGCTTGGTTCTCATTGATTTGCTAGCACAAATCAATTGGAGAGCTTGGTTAATCTCTAGGTGGACTCGGGGCGAATTGGAGACGAAGGAGAAGCACGCCATCGATTTCTATGCCGTATGATCGAGCCCCGCGAATACGATTTCGCGGGAGGTACAAAATCCACCCCTTTCTCTTTTGTGTAAAACTAGCTTGAGTGCATGATCCGTTTTGTGTGTTGTTTCGATGGCTAAATTAGTTGTAATTAGCATTAAAATTGAAAATTACACACTTTCTAACATCACATACCTCACATAATTGTTATTTACTTCTATACCCATTTATAGGACGTGTCTTGCTAATTAAAGACCATGCATGTTGTTGTGAAATTTATTAAAAACAATGTGTATTCTATATTTTGTATTATCAAACAGTACAATATATATTTTATTGGGATCAAGTCGATTGCGTCATCACATTCAATTGGAGCATTGGATTGATTACGACTATTGGATGCATCGCATTCCGCAAGGTGATAGAAGATCGATCGACTGGTACGTAGGGCTGTCAAACGGATACCGTTTCAACGTTTTCCGTTCCGTTCCGTCCGAAACGGAACAGAAACGGAATGGTAAATGACTTACGTTTTCAGAGACGGAACGGCAACGGAACGGGTTGAAATGCACGTTAGTGTTCCGTTTCATCAAAAATGACTGAAATTAATGGAAAATATGCTGAAATCAGTGCAAAATAAGTAGCGGAACAGTTAACGAAACGGAAAAGTGTTCCGTTTTACGAAACGGAACAGAAACGGAATGGTTTTTTATTACGTTACCAGAAACGGAACGGAAACGAAACTGACATGTACCGTTCCGTTTCTAAACGTTTGACAGCCCTACTGGTACGTAGGAATATTAGTTAGGTTTCGAGGACAGAAAAAAGCAAGATATGCGGGCCGGATGCACTGTTCACAAGGTCAGACGCACGTGCATTAGCTCAGTCCTGATAATTTTATTGCAAGGCTTCTATGTCTCACTATGTGGTCAGTTGTGGTTGAGTTCCTTCACATCCAGCAAAAGCAAAGGAAACCAATTGCCAGTGTAACGAAAACATGCCGTGCCATGTTAAGCACATTATGTTTGATTGGTGCCTCGTGTTGTATCATATTTTTTTTAAAAAAAGTTATTTTGTATCTTGTTATGTTATAGTTAAATTATGTCCAAAGCATCACGAGCAAACTCTTTTATCATATCCAATTACACATTTATGCTTTAAGGTTTTCTAAAAATTCTCTTAATTTATTTCATTGGATATCAATATATATTTGACATTTCTATGATGTAATAAAACTCATTTTTGAAACTTCTTTGTTATATATTATATTAATTATATAGATTGTTAGTGTGTTAAATAAATATTTATTTCTATAAAAATTTATTAACTATAATTTCTTTATAAAACTTTGATTTTTACAATTATATTTTTTTATCTTTTGGAACGAAATTAATTTGGGAATCTAGTATGAGTAAATTATAGTGAGTAGGGGTCATTTCAACATTATATAATCGTTATTTCGGACATGTAGATCAGAACCTAAACATCATATATATAGGTCGGCATGTCACAGTCCATATCCGTTCTTGATCGATCGCAGACAATCCAACCCCAAATTAATGTATATGTTTATGAAGCAGTTGAAAATATTTTAATTGTAATAGGGATGAAAAGGAGAGGTTGATTTGGATCACTGTGTGCCATGGCTATCAGAACTCCTAAGGCTCTATCTTTAGCTGTAGAGGATTAATTTTATCTGTTCTCTTCTTTTATAACCCAGTCACAAAACTTAATCCATATTCGATTTGAATACTTGTTCACAAATTAGTCTTAAACGCATTGAGTCCAGGTTAGACTTTAATTTTTGTATAAGATCACGAATTCACGATTGACACTCCAATAGGGAGTATCACATTATTTAGAAGACCTATTAATTGCAACAATATCTTAATTTCTATGTTTGGATTGCTGGGATATACATTATTTAAATTTCATATGACTCTGGTGTTGATTGTTGTAGTTTGTAAATCGATACTAGGATGCTGAGGGGTTTTGTCAATTAACCACAGTCCAGTTTCAGGAGAAGATGAACATATCTCTGAGGTGATGAAGATTAGATGGATTAGAGAATTGGTTGATGCTGTTGTGTTATTTGTTTATAGTTTTTGTGTTTGTAATATGACCAGACTAGTTTCTGTTGCTTTGCTGTTGTTTCTTTTGTTTTGCTATGGTTTGTACCTCTGAGTGTCTAATAGTGACTCTAAGCCTTTTTTTTATTTTGTTTAATGATATTGCGTCCCAGATTGGGACAAATTTTTTTAAGGAAAAAGTTTATAATAGATACTTGAACGCCAAAAATAATGTTAGGCCTTAGATTATAGAAAGAGTAGCAAAATCCTCCTAGTCGAATAGCAAATTCTTAAAATTGTAGACTTGATTTATAAACGTGGGCTTTAAGTTAACCCTTCTTTGCTATTTGTCATACGACCACTACCAAAAAATTCCTACTTAGGATCTTTTATTCCAATTTAAATTGTTGCTGCTCATAAAAATTTACATGAAGCAAATACATTACGGGCCCAGTTTTGACAAGCTTATCGGTCTGGGCCGGTCGGCCTATTACTTTTTGGAAACTTCTACACTACTTTTCTGAATAACATGTGGCCCAATATCAAAGCCGGAATAAAGACGCAAGCTCAACATTAATTTTTGTTCTTATCCACAGCAGATATCTCCTTTTTTTTTTTCTTTCCGGAGCCGATATATAGAATTCAAGACAAAACATCCAAATATCCAAATGGATAGGTTCAGTTTTTCATTTGATGACGTCAACAATCTGCTGTTGACATCATCATTTTTCGTGTTGACGTCATCAAAAAAAAATTTCGGAAAAAAAATTTTCAAATTTATTTTCGCGCTGACGTCATCAAATGGACGGAATTTTTTGTTCAGTTAGATGAGTCAAGGGGTAGGTTAATTTGCGTTAAGTGTCAGTTTGATGCAGTCGTAATATGAAGTTTTAAGTTTTTTGTGTTTAGTTAAACTCGATAAGGGATGAATTTAAAGTGTTTACGTGTTCAATTAGCTACAGCAGAAATTTGATTTCATAATACGACAATTTATTTCTGATATGACATAAATATGAATATTTAAAACAACAAAACAAACACTTACAACAACAAAATGAATAAATATAATTATTAATTTAATAAATAAACAACATAAAAAATTGAACAAACAAACTAATCATTTACAACAACAAATAGAACATTAACAACAATGAACTGAACACATAACTTTCATTAATAATAAAATAAATCTAACACAGTTTTAACCACAACAAGCTAACACAATTCATCAACTCCTCGATTGATTTCTTCTGCACAACTATTTTTGTCTTAACTAGATAGTCGTTGTCTAGTATGTCTAACAAACTATTTTTGTCTTGTCCTGTATCCTATACAAAACAAAACAAAATACAAAACAAAATACAATTGAGACCAATTATTAATTAAATGCTCTAATAATATTTAATCATTTCAAGTCATGTGAAGTTTTTAAAAAATACATAATGAAACAAGATGATCCATTAAAAATACTAACTTAACACATATCATGACTAACTAATTCATTAGGAAAACATAATAATTAATTAGTATATCTGAACACCTAATGATAAATAACTTAATTCGTAATTACAATTAACTGAACACTAATGACAACAAAATGATCCCTTAGAAATACTAATTTAACACGTAATGAAACAAGATGATTCTTTTGAGAACTGAACAATAAAATATAACAAGATGATCTCTTAGAAATACTAACATAACGTATAAATAAACGAGATGCTCCTTAAAAAATTGGAATTGTGATATATAATTGTCAAACCTGAGAATTCTCTGCCTCATTAATAAAACAAATCTGATTACTGTCGTTTTCCATGCATCAAATACATTACAACAAATTAACACAAGAAAGTTAAAATAAATCTCGTTTAAATCTCGAATTGATCACAAGGAAAGACACTAAATCAGAGAAACGATATCCTCTTTCAATTACGATTCAGATTTTACTAGAAAAACAAGTTGAAATCAAATAAAGAGAAAAATCGAATCAATCAAGCGTGAGAACAGAAAACTTACAGAATTGGAGTCTTGGATTGAGGGAAGGAGAGAGAATTGGGCCACCACCTTCCATCGCCATTAAGGGCTTCTCGTCTACCAACGGCTTGAACCACCAAGGTCTGACTTGTGCAGAAACTAGCGATACGCTACGCGAGTGGAGAGGCGGAAAGACGCGATACTACGCGAGAGGAGAGACGCGACGCTACGCGAGAGGAGAGGCGGAGCGATGGAGAAAGGAGATGCGGATGAGAAGCGATGGAGAGAGGAGACGCGACGCTACGCACGAGGTCAGATCTGAAGGGACTAGCTAGGATTTCAAGAGAGAAAGTTTCAGTATTTATTTAAATGCGATTTTTAAAATTACCAAATTGTTTCTAATTCCAAAGATTCTATGAATACTAGTAATCTGAACGGTAGAAATTAATTTTTTATTTATTTTTTTGTTCTTTAATCTTTCCCTCTCTGAATTCTTCTGTTCTCCACCTTGGCCGACAACTATTGCTCCCTTTAGCTCTTCTAAACAGCCCTAGAACATGCTACGTGACTACGTGTACATGACCTTACACGTGCACCCTCGAACCTTCTCATATTCTCCCACGTGTCCCATCATTTCCTCTTTAAAATCACCCCTGAAAACACACTCCCTCGCATAGTTTCTCATCTCTGGTAAACCAGTTCTATGAAACCGCAGTTGATTCCTTGGCAAGAACTAATGGCTGGCGATCAAGACCAGACCTTCAAACTTGTTTCTCCCACTTTCGACCATGGAGGCAAGTTCCCACGTCAGTACACCAACGGTGGTCAAGGTGAACGCAAGGACTTGTCGCCGCCTCTAGAGTGGTACAACGTACCAGAAGGCACCAAGTCGTTGGCCCTTGTCGTTGAAGATGCCGATGCAACCTCTGAACCAGATGGACCGGCTGTGCCGTGGACACACTGGGTGTTGGTTAACATTCTGCCGTCGATTAAACGCCTACCTGAGGGGTTATCTCATAAAGAAGAATCCCTTGGACATGAGTACGAGCAGATTAAAGAAGGGCATAATGATTGGAAAGTGCCTGGCTGGTGTGGCCCTGTGCACCAGACGGGCAATCACCGGATCGTTTTCAAGCTTTACGCACTTGATGATGAGATGCATCTAGGAAACAAGGTATCATTATAGAAGATTTTTGTCAAAAAAAATTTAACTTTGAAAATTACATTCGAGTATTTGGTCAGTGTACATAGTACGTAATTGCTTTTTGATACTGATACAGGTGACCAAGGAGAAGCTTCTGGACGCAATCGAAGGGCATGTCCTTGGCGAAGCGGAACTGATGGCTGTTTTCTAAAGAATCGACGATGATCAACTTGAAAGTTTTATCATTAATTCATCATTTCTAGTTTGTGCCACTTTAGTTTTTGTTTGTGTCACTTCTTTGTTGTAAATTTGTAAGCTGATGATCACTGACAATGGAATAAAGAGGATTATGTGATCTCCTAGTTTGTTATAATTTATAAATGATAATATTTCAGCCCCTTAGAATTATATCTTTTTATCAAATTTCAAGGTGTGTCATGTCAATCCTTCAGTTCCAAAAAGGGTGAAAGAATTCATTACGAATCCTCAAAAGCCCATTTGATTGGGCTGTTAGCTCAGTAACATGGGTTTAGTAGAATCTCTTGTAGTTTTGTTCCCTGAAACATAATATTAAAATATTATTGAATTTTCAAAATATGAATAAAATAATTTAAATTTTAACAATAGGTTTGTAATATCGATACTCATTGAAACAACGATATTAGCTTAGTCATATTCCGTCATCATTTGTATATTAAATTTTTTTTATTTTCCGTATTTTTATATAATTAAATTTTAAAGATTAAAAAAATATTAAGGTTTTAATTTTTATATTAAATTTTAATGGGCCTTTTCGGCCTCTCAACCTTTTCTAAAACCCTAAACCCTAAACTCTTTCGGGCCCGAAACCTTTTCTATTTTGTCTCTAATTCGTTTAATTAGAGTCTCCTTAATTTGCTCTATGTTTGAATTATAAATTTACTAATTAAATTACGGTCTAAATAGATAATATAACTATTTATATTAAATTGTGCTAAATTAAAATAATTATTAAACAATTAATAATTATTCAAGAATTAGCTAGTTCATTAATTTATTTTTATATGATCCGTTTGACTTAATTAATTATCAATAATAGTATATAATTAATTAATCAACATATCATATTTTTACAATACTAACTGTTGTAAATAAATAAACAATGCACTGTCTTCGTCAAAATTTTATTTATGCGACTTTTTGAGTATTTATGCTATGTTGACCATGGAATTAAATCGTTATTTAATTTCAATAATCATAAGCGGTATCTAGCAACACGTTATGATTCCCAATTCACATAAATACTGTACTGCTACAGTATTTCAATCATGCATAAGAGAATAAAAGTATTTCCTATTTTGATTTTTATGTCACACAATATCATTGTATAATCTAAGATAGAAATGCGTCATTCTTGCAGATTATATGTTTGTTGATCTAGAGATAATTATATCAAGTTGCTAGCAAACAATCTATCTCTATCAAGGGGTCCAAACATATATCGTCACTCACTAAGTTAATTAATGAGGAACGTACGATTTTCTTGATGATTAATTTTTCTTCGCACAATTCAAGATAACATAAATAAAGTCCGTATAGCAGCCTTTATCAGCATTAAAAGATATTTATAGAATATATCCTCATGTGGAAATGGTAAACATCTCAAACTTAGAACCAAAATCATAACAAAATAAATAATGACACATAACACAATTCATATATTTATTTTTGATGGGTCAAGTCTTATACTATATTCTATAACGTACACATATGCAATTAAATTAGTAACTCTTCTATGATTTGTAGAACTTAATCATCACTTAACTTGCATACTAATCTTATTGATAATTAATAATCCTTGTTAATTATCAAGATTATGGACTTTTTAGATTTATTATTGTCATTTAATTATAAATGAAATACAAAGGTCTACATTTCAGATCGTCAACCTAAATGATCTGTCAATAAATAAATCAAAGAACAAATAATCAAATATCTTCAATAATATAAACCATAAATTAGCCAAATATGATCGACTTCTAGGACATATTTCTAATAATATAGTTCTAAGTCAATCATCTTCTCAAAATTTCCTTACAATTATATAAAATTAAAAGATTACATGCGAGAGAGTTACTCTGTATAATGTTCTGTCTGTGTGAAACAACTTAAAATATTTTTTTTACTTCTTATGAAATTTATGAAAAAAATATTTAAGTATTGATTTCCAAATTAATAATTAAGCATACTGATAAAGATAAAGTATTAATTTCCAAATTTTTGTATTACTGACAAAGATAAACTTTTCAGTTTCCGAACATTAAACATCCAAGTAAGAATGAGGACTTCGTGGAAATAACAAGGCGTTAGTAAGCTTGGGTCCGACTTGAGCGTAGAAACAGATTTTAGAAACAACTATTTTGTCAATCCAATAGCATGATTCAGTTAGTTAACAAATAAAAACTGACCCGGAGATCCAAATTGTACTCGATGTCAAATTTGGATTTTTATTGCATTTAATTGGAGAGATAAAATAATTGACTCTCTATCCGACTGTAGGGAATAGTACCTATCACTAATTATTAAAATCTGTTTTGTCATAAATAAATATTATGACAATTCCAGAGTCGTCACCATCCATAAGTA
Source organism: Rhynchospora pubera (assembly GCA_028095005.1). Lineage (NCBI taxonomy): Eukaryota > Viridiplantae > Streptophyta > Magnoliopsida > Poales > Cyperaceae > Rhynchospora > Rhynchospora pubera. The sequence goes on along the minus strand of CM051462.1, from coordinate 204,408,637 downwards.
AAATCTGAGAAGTACGATTTGGGGCATTTGGTTTGATACCTAAAAGCTAATTAATAACACCGACCCTTAATAAATAGTAAAGACTTATGAAGTTGTCTTCAACCCATTTTAATACTTTTTCTTAAATTCATTTAAACAGGAAACACTTTCGAAACCTAACTTGAAACGTACAGTGTTAGTTGGGTCTAATACTTCCGATATCCCCACCTGACCCGTTCTTTGTTATTCGGTTTTTGTTTGCATTAGTAGGATTATCAAATTTCCTAAATTCCTCTGTGGCGAAGGAGTTGGCCACATGTATGTTGTACTTCAGCTTTGTTTGGAATTTTTAAACATACACTACCTTAATTTATAACGACTTTCTTAAAATTCTGTAAAACGTTGGCACAACACTTTAGCTTCAACAATGTTTAGTCATTTTCCCTCCACTTATTTTGTATCCGAAATTCCAAATTGGTGTACATACAATTGTATATATTGGCATTATGGAAGGCACGCAACCTATTTTATTACACCGACCTCCCGAATGGTCTCCATGACTGTATGATTATAAATCATGTGATGTCCCTTAATTGTATTTAAATTTACACGAGGCAACCGTACCCCTACCTCACCTAATTGTTTTGGGATTTCACACACACGGACATAATTATATAAATAGATAATAGCTTACCCTTAAATACAATAGTTTTTTAATTGATGCCTTATATGTTATGTAATCCTGCGACTTGGAAACAAATTTATAAAACATGATATCGGTTTTTTGTCTGGAATATATGTTTCATCTATTTTAGTGCACTGGTACTATAATTTGTCCACGTGCCGTGTGCTTAGTGCCACGAAAGATCAGACAAACCGACCAATGATGCGATGCATTAATGGTTTGGCTGATGGTTACTCAAGATTAAGATTCTTTGGGTAGTTTATGCTGAAAACATTACAAAAATCAAACAAAAACTGTTCCACTCTCGTATAGTTATTTGTATTTTTGTTGGTTGAGTAAAAAAATGCTTTCATATATCATATATCAGAAAATTTTTCCGAAATTATTTAATATAAAAATTCAGACACCAAAAATTTTAATACAAAGAATTATTATTATTTTTTTTAATAAGAAGAAAGTTCCAACGCGTTTATAAACCGCGCCTCTCTCTCTCTCCTCTCGAACGCGTTTTATAAACGCGTTACAAGCCTTAAAACGCGTTTATAAAACGCGCTAAAAGCTGCAGTGATTGCGGCGAAAGTTTCTGACTTTGCGCGTTATTTTCTGATTTTACGCGTTTATAAAACGCGTAAGAGGCCTTATTACCCTTTTATAAAACGCGTTCGAGAGATCTAATTTCCATATAAATACCCAACCTTCTGTCGTCCAAAATCAAAAAAAAAAATGGAAAAAAATCTGATAAAAAGAAAAAAATGAGAGGAAAAGAAGAGTTAGATGGTGGAATGCAAAATAATATTAGTTGGTGCGAAACTAATAGCCATAAGGGTTGTATGCGGCACACTTATTCACTGATACAGAGTCGCACACAATCCTTATGGCTATTAATATTCCACCAACTTTAAAATAAAAACTTTCCTGTGGAATCTGTTATTACGTGTAGAGGACGGTTTGTTGGGCTGGATCTACGAGCCATAAAACCGCAGCTGACATCCTTGGATGAGAATCTGCATACATGCAGTCATCCTCATCCAAGTCTCAGAAAAAGAGGGGGTCAAGGTGACAATCAGTCGCCCAACTTTTCTCTATTAGTTGCGGTGATGTTTTCTCTTCCCACCCTTAGCAATGGATCTTCTACAATTTTTTTTATGTGGTTCAAAATTTTAATATCATTTATTTTTGTAATTTTTTTTGTTGTGTATTGTGTGGTTCAAAATTTTAATAAATTGTAATTTTTAATTTGTATTGTGTTTTTTATTATAATGTTCATTGAGTTGTAATGTCTAATATAATTTAAATAAATATTAAGTCTTTTAATATTAATATTTCGAATTTCACAATAAAAATGAAAATGGATAAAATAAAAACTAAAATAAATTAGATAATAAAACTCACAACACATATACTACACGAATTAATACATATACTAAAACACAAATTAATACATATACTAAAACATAAAAGAAAACATATAATAATAGAACACACAATAATAAAAACATCTAATTATAGAAAACCTAATTATAGAAACACACAATAATAAAAAATCTAATTATAGAAAATCTAATAATCAGTCCAAATGATATATGTCATTTCCATTTAACGGGTGATTTTCAAATCCAGGAGGACATGCCTGTTGCAAACGCAACCAAACGATTCCATCTCCACGTCGGACATGATATCCTCCATCCCTCTTAACTACATCCGTCCAATATTTCGGCCCTCTGACTTCAAAAACGTCGCGTTGAAAAACCTTCACGTAAAATTTGTCGAGAGGATAGTGCAAGTAGACGTGCCGAAGAATATCTCGTTTACTTATTCGTCCATCTCCTTGTAGAAGCACACCGGTACAAACATGACGTGGTTTAGTTGACATTATGTTTTCTCGGTTTCTTTTCTCTGCGTAACTTCTCTAAAGTTTTGGTTTTTGATTTCTGAATTTTCGACGTGAATTTGCGGAGAAGCAGGACTATTTATAGACTCAACCCTTCGTACGCGTTTATAAAACGCGTAATAAGGTTTGAGCGCATTTTATAAACGCGTACGAAGGGCTAAGTTAATGGAATTCAATACTTTCGCAGGCTGTCAGTCTGTTTTACTGTTTTACCTGGACACCACCGTCGTACGCGTTTATAAAACGCGTTCGGTGGCCTCCAACGCGTTTTATAAACGCGTACGAAGGTGGTGTCCACTTTTTGAGCAGCATGATACTGTTTTTGAGCAGCTTTTATTCAGCAGCGTTTTATAGCGCGTTTTTTGAGCAGACCCCTATTCTAGCGCGTTTTATAAACGGCTAAATAATTGCCTATATATATCTCAATTCGTTCTCCTATTTCGTATCAAAAAGTCACAAACAAAAGACGTGTACAATCAGAAATTTGAGAAATGGAGAAGGATCAAAACAATAATAAGATGGGGGAGGAAACATCCAAGGTGGGAGAGGGAACACCTAATGTGGGAGCCAGAAGGATCCCATTATACGGCCCTCCGAAGAGAAGGGCCGTCTCGGCTGTACGTCGTTTCCCTCCAGGATGTGGCATGAGCCCTGATTTTAGTATGGGGGTTAAAATAGATGAGAATTCTAGTGAGAATAAGGAGGAGGAGAAGAATAAAGAGGTTAAGTAAGTGAAGAAAAATTAAAGTTTAATTGTGCTAGAATAATAGAATTTATGTATTTTATTTTCTATGAAATTTATGTTATGGTATGAATTTATGTTATTGTATGAATTTATGTTTTATCTATGTTTTAATATTTATAACTAATTAATATAAAAATTAAGAAAAATTTCCATTACAATAACTCTCATTAATATGAAAACAACGATTTAAATTAATAACAATTTTCATTACAATGATTCTCATTAATATGAAAACAACGATTTGCGGAGACTCACGGACAGTTGCCTAATTCTGCGAGAGCCTTCGACAGTCGTCGAGTTCTTCCCTAATTGGGTCGGCAGAACTCTACCGCCCATTACCCATGATCGTAGACAGCAGAGTGTTGGTCTACTTCAGATGATGATGAAGTTAGCGAGCTGTCCATCTGGGCCGACCTTTGTACATAATAACAGATTCCACCGGAAAATCTCTTATTACAATTTCGCACTTATTAACATTGAGAGGTGAGAATGAGAGAGGTGAGAATGAGAGATGAGAATGATATTCAGAGGTGAGAATTGGGCGTTTTATAAAAAGGTAAAGCCTTTTAACGCGTTTTATAAAATGATACAAAGCCTTTTAACGCTTTTTATAAAAGGGTACAAAGCCTTTTAACGCGTTTTATAAAAGGGTAAAGCCTTTTAGCGCGTTTTATAAAAGGGTAAAGCCTTTTAGCGCGTTTTATAAAAGGGTACAAAGCCTCCGAACGCGTTTTATAATAGGGTAAAGCCTTTTAACGCGTTTTATAAAAGGGTAGAAAGCCTTTTAGCGCGTTTTATAAAAGGGTACAAAGCCTTTTAGCCCTACGAGCTAATTAACTGTTTCTCAACGCTAAATAGTTAATTGAATGCTGAGGGTCCCATTATATGAGTTAATTAACTGCTTCTCAACACTAAACAGTTCAAGTGCCTCAGTCCTTGCATGAAGGTCGGATGAACTATAGAGTACAAAGCCTTTTAGGATTAGGGCTTTTTGTAGATAACAAGAATGCATGTCTTCAAGCTAACACTAAACCTTTCAACATTATATTATACGAGTTAATTGTAAAATTCTCTTACAATACATTCCATTACAATATATAAAATTACGAGAACACTTAATCTTTAATTATTTCATTTTTTCTTCCTACCGAAAGACACTACATTGCCAAATTTCCCCCCAAACAATCCTTTTCGTCCTCTCTCCCTTGATGTATTGCCTTGATCTGTTGGAAATCTAGCCGACTCACTTCTCATATTTCCAGATGCGACATCTCTTACCCGTGGATCAATGCTTATAGAATTTCTCTGTGGTTGTACAGATCCTTGGTCCTCCCGATTATTGTTGCTTCGAGGATCAACATGCAATGACATTCGTCCTGGTTGAATGGGTGTTTGACGAGTCCGAACCGTATGTTTAGTACTCGCTGCCCTTCTTGGACTGTTGGCCCTTGTTGGTGGTCTACTGGTGTATCGACCGGATTGCAATGCGTCCATCGGATATGGCGGTTGGGGTGCTGCTTGTCGCGGTTGACTGGTTGAAGCTTCACCTTGATTTTTCTTTTTTGTTTTTCTTGTGGAACCTCCACCTTTCCTTCCTTCCATCCTATCCATCCACATCTCTGCACGAATGATTTTGCGCCTTCCTCGGTTAACCAAACTCTTGTCGGGGACAATTATCGGACCTGTATAAACTGGCCACTCTTCCTCATCTTTGTAACAATGAAACCGACCTGCTGACCAAATCATGTGCTGGTTTTGCATGCTATAGTGACCATCCACAAATTGATCTACATTGTAATTTGTCTCCCTGCAAACAGCAATTACATGTGCGCAAGGGATACCTATCAATTGTGGTTTTTGGCACTCACATGTGGTTCGAGTGAAGGGCAATTGCACATCGGTTTGCTCCATGTCGGGTGGAATTTCAACTGTGTAATGCGAATAATCGTAGCCTACACCATCACGGTACTCCTCGCGAACTTTCACGCGAAATTCTCCAAGGTCCAATCTTAACACGAATGTGCTCATAAACTCCTCTGAGATTAAAACAAAAAGATGAAGTTAGTTCAAAATGGATTAAAATGAATGAATGAATTAAATTATTTTTCTTTAAGTACTTACGTGATTTTCCATCATGCTTGATCAATTTATTCTTTACTCCTTCCGGCCATCTTTCTCCTAAACTCAACCTTTGAAGTGCTTCTTGTGTTCGCTTGTTCATCCAGTTGGCACATTTATACCACGTGCCTTCTATAAGTGCTGTCACTGGTAATCTTCTCTCTATTCTAAACACATTATTCAGACTCTCCGATCCATTACTTGTCATTATACCCCATCGATGCCCCTTGTCAAAACTCTGAGCCCATTTATATAGTTTTGGCCGCTCATTGTTGTCATTTTCATTAATTTTACCACAATTTCTTAGATACTGATAAGGCCTCAGGTTGTTTTCCTTCAGTACTCCCCAATTCTCTCTAAAACGTCTAGGGTTTTTCTTGTTAGCAAGTCTACATTTGAAAAAGTTTTCAAATCAGCATCTTGTGACCCGCCAGCCTCCTTCCATAAGTTTTCTGCAACATTCTGCATGCAGAACCGATGAATCGCTACTGCATGCGCACCTTGTGCCTTCCAACCGTAATCTACGAATGCAAATACCGCTTTTATTGCCTTATGACGGTCAGATATGACACAGTATCTAGTGTTCCGCCCTAAAACTTCCCATCTAACCCAAGACATAAACCATCCCCAAGTATCCTTATCTTCTTTTTCGCCCAATCCGAATGCAACCGGAATTAATCGATTTTCTGGATCATAACCACACACTAAGAACAATCTACCTTTGTATCGGCCCGATAAAAAACTAGCATCAATTGAGATAACAGGTCTGGCATATTTCATCGCTTCTATGCACGGACCAAAAGTCCAGGCTGCCATCTTGAAGACGCCAACGTTAGGATCGTTTGTAGGTCAAGAAACTATTGTGTATTTCGTTCCTGGGGTTGTCGCCTTCATTGCCTCCAGGAGGCGTGGAAGTTTATTGTAGGCCCCTTCCCAAGACCCAAACAATTGCTCCAACGCTCGCTCCCTCCCACGCCATAGTTTATTATAAGTCGGTTCAATACGTGGATATCTAGCCCTTATGAGGCTTCCTATGTCCTGGACACTTTTTCCCAAATTTTTTTTCAATTCATCTCTAACGTGTTCGGCAATGAGACTAGCTGTAAGGTTTGCGTGACCTTTTTGGCCCGGGAGTCTCGAACAAATATGCTCATTTGGATTGGTAGAGATCTTCCAATTTGTATTATAACTCTCACGTCTACCATACAATCGCCACTTACAATTCGGTTTTTGCATGCAAACCATTACAATTTTTTGTTTATTGCTAGTTTCCGTTCGAACTTCTCGATTTGTTTTGCATGAAACATCACAGACAGCTAGAATTAGTTGTTTTTTGGAACCGAATCGTTTACCAACAGCAAGTTTGCCTTGTGGCCCTAAACTACGCTCCGGCATACCAGCATACTCAAACATGGAAATATCACACAATTCACTTACAGGATGGTGCAAGTCCGTCCTTCCTGAAACGTATGGCTGGTCGCAGTTTGCATAAAAAGGCACTTCTCTCTCGGAGAAGTCCTCCACATCGGTATATTCTTCTCCGGTAGGAAGGTCGGAGTAAGTCGCCGGACCCTCATCTTCATCACCATCGGCAACCTCGACTTCATCTCCTGATGTGCTATTGTCTTGCGTAGGAATGGACTGTTCGCCAGTGTATTGGTAAGGGGTGGATTGCTGGCCACACATAAGGTTTAAGGAAGTGCTTGGCTCACTGCTACCGGGCTCGTCAAGGGGTGTTAGGTTCAGATCTGGTCCCGTGCCATATACGGGGATGAAATCAACATGCAACTCAATAATCGGTAACCCTCTCGTCTCGAATGTCTCGTGGTAAAAAAGGCGCCATTGATCTTCAGAATTTACAGGAAGAAATAGCGATTCATATCTCCCATTTACAATATCGTTGTAACGACCATGGATATTCAAAGTGTACTGGGTTTCTAAAATCTGTAGCCTGCTGTATAATTCATTTCGAATTTCAGCAAATGTGGTATGCATACTACAACCGATGTGGAAGTAAGAAGCACCAAAAGTTGGACATTGGTTGACATATATTGTAATTGTAGACATTTTTGGATTTGATTGATAGGTTTTTAAATTGTAAGAGATAATATGTTGTTGACGATTTCAATTCTGCGAGAATGTATAGTCTTATATAACTTCAAATAACGCGGTTATAAATTCACAAACTTATAGACAAAAATGACTAAAGTTCGATCGAAATGACTAAAGTTTGATCGAAGTGATAGAAGTTGGAATGTTGCCCTCCCGGCGCGTTTTATAAACGGGTAACAAGCCTTCTAGCGCGTTTTATAAACGCATTAATTGCATTTTAACTATTCCGAAAGTTCAGCCTTCTAGCGCGTTTTATAAACGCGTTTTAAGGCTTGTAACGCGTTTATAAAACGCGTTCGAGAGGAGAGAGAGAGGCGCGGTTTATTAACGCGTTGGAACTTTCTTCTTATTAAAAAAAAATAATAATTCTTTATATTAAAATTTTTGGTGTCTGAATTTTTATATTAAATAATTTCGGAAAATTTTTATCAAAGACAAAAATATTCATAATAATTTTAAAAAAGACAAAACACTCTCTAAAATTTAAAAAAAAAACACAGCTATAGCGGTAATGACAATACCGCTATAGTCCAGTCTTATAGCGGTAGTCCAATTGCCGCTATAGTGCCCCATAGCGACATTACAATTACCGCTATAGACTACACTGCGTTTAAATTGAATAGAGTTCAACAAGCTTTATTCGCACTGATTTTTTGGGAATTCCAGGGTTGCTTTTTTTGATCTTCTATGACTATTTGGTGTTCTTTCTTTTATACAGTATTAGTTGCATAAAAAATATACAGTATTAGTTGCATAAAAAATAATGAGGACGAAACCAACCCATGGCATAAAATGTGATTGGTTTTCAGATCTTATGTGGCATTATTTGTATATTCTCTTATATGGTCAACTCTAGTAAACTAATTTTTTAACATGCAACATGAAAATGCAGCTTGGTTTTTATAAAAAAAAAAAATCAATGAAAAATAAAAAAAAGGCAATGTATGGCAGCATATTATTGCTTTTTTATGACTAGACTCTTCATATGTAAAGAATGATCGAGTCAGCGTGTCCTTTTCATATTTTATTTATATTTATCTCAAGAAATATTATCTTTGATTATATTTTGTTCTCCATAAAAATTAAAGAATCGTTTAATATCTGACTCCCATAGTTGTAATGTATATTATAGACACGATTCGTCATTCGCACACCAAACAGTCACAGAAGATAAAAAAAAGCAACCTTGGAATTTTCCCAGAAAAAAAATGCGGTGCACATACAAGAAAGTAGAATAAATCTTGTTGACCTCTATTCAATTTAAATACTGTATGGTCTGTAGCGGTAATTGTAATGTCGCTATAAGACACTATATAGTGGTAATGGAACTATTGCTATAAGACTAGACTATAGCGGTACTGCTATTGTCGTTATAACTGTGTTTTTTTTTTAAATTTTAGAAAATATTTTGTCTTTTTTTTAAATTATTAAGAGTATTTTTGTCTTTGATAAAAAATTTCCGAAAATTATCAAACCAAACTACAAGTCATACAAATTAAGAGTTTTCGAAATAACGAGCAGAAAGACTACGATAATAATAAATTGGATGGTTGAGTTTCTAAAAAATATAAATTAATGAATTTTGAAGTTTTTGGGTCCCGTTTGGATGGGCCAGAATTTGTAATTCCGGATATTTTATATACCAAGTTTATTATAAACAATCCAAACTCTTCACAAAGTTACACACTCTCAATAAATTTATTTCTAAAAATTATAAATTCTCCAAATTTTCTAAATTCCTACACCATCCAAACGCACCCTTGAGTAAGTTCCCGATTGGCCTAATTTCTTCATGACTTTTTCATTTTCTTTTCAATTTATTTCTAGCGGATCGCTCGCTTGAGAGTTGAGACAACAACACCATCCACTCGACAAAGGTAGACGGACTTGGTACAAATTTTAGAGCACTTGAGACATTTGAGCTTTATTCGAAGAAGGCAATTTTCATAGCTATATGATCGAAAATGCTTGCTCTAGCAAGTATTGTATACACAAGGATTTTAAATAATATTAATATTATTTGAATTTCTTACAACTTCCTAAACAGATGATTAGGTCAAAAGGCATATTGTTCACACCAAAATTTGTTCCTTTAATTTGATTTACAGATAAAATTGGCAAGCATAAAAGATGTAAAAAGATATGCTTTATGGAGAAAAACATTGAGCTAAGATCGACTTCAATGTACCCTTTTAATAACATTTATTTGTTTTTACAATCTTAAAATGTACTATCCGAAAATTTGTTGGGTCTAACCTGTACTTGTCATAAATATCGAAAAAACATAAAATATATTTACAGTAAAATATTTTAACAAAATTGTTAATTCTACAGAAATACAACAATATGTAAATTGTACAAATGATAGCTTTTTCATAACTCGAAAAGTTATAATCATATATATATATATATATATATATATATATATATATGTATATATATATATAGAGGATTGCTAAAATACTATGCATAGCACGGATGATCTTCGTGTTACGGATTCGTTCTTGCATTTCATACTTCAAATAACCGATCCAAACCGTTCATTATCTTCTTCATATTGAAATATCATTAGAAACCAAAATTTATATTTTTTTAAAATATTTTTATATTTTTCTCAGATTTTTGAAAAATACTTAATCTAATAAATTCTGGACCCTTCAATAACTGTGATTTTAAAAAATCTGATAAAAATAGTAAAAAAATTAAAAAAAAAATGTAAAATTTGGTTTCTAATGAGATTTCAATATGTAGAAGATAATGAACGGTTTGGATCGGTTGTTTGAAGCATGAAATGCAAGAACGAATCTGTAGCACGAAGGTCGTCAGTGCTATGCATAGCATTTTAGCAATCCCCTCTATATATATATATATATATATATGATATATATATATATATATATATATATATATATATATATATATATATAGTTTTGCTATAGTGAGTTGCAACTCACCAAAATTCGAAAGGCTACAGAACAAATTCGGATTTTTAAGAACAACAGTTTTTGTAGGGTTAGAACAAATTAGATTAACGATTTTCTAAAATTCGAAAAAAATACTTAAAAATTTCAAAAAAAATAAAAAAATTAGTTGGCAAGGAAATTTCAATATGGAGATCATATTTGACAGTTTGAATCGGTCATTTGAACTTTCAATATTGAAATCTGATGGAGTTTAACCGGGACTCAGGTCAAAATGCTTTGATTGAATCCTTCCTCTCTCTCTCCCTCTCTCTCTCTCTATATATATATAAATTATAATCGTACGTACGTATATAGACCGAGTCCACGTATGTAACTACTCTCTAAATAAAATTCAAACTAAATAACAAATGTGTACTTGATCCTGAACACGAGTTCAAATCATCTTAAAGCCTCTTTCTTCTCTATTCACTTTTTCTGTTTTTCAAGAAGCTCCTTTTGGCCTTTTCCATCTCTCTTTAGCTAGCCTCTACCCTTGCTTCTATTGCGAGGAAGGAAGCCTTTCAACTTCAACCGATCCTACCAGACGCCAAATTAAACCCCATCGCTTTCCCATTACTCTTCTCCTCTTTTTCGCCACGTTTTCCTTCCTTTCCATTTTAGCCAATAAAAGATGAGGCGATCATACTCCAAGCCATCACCTTTGGAGAAAGCAAACAAAAAAGGGTTCGATTGGGAGCTCCGACCTGGAGGAATGCTGGTGCAAAAGAGGTCCGGTCACTGTGGGGTGCAAAACATTGCTCAGACCATGAAGGTTGCGGTCTCTTTCGGTTCGTACCTGCACGAGGTCACCGTACCAGCCCAAGCTACATTTGGTAATTATTTGTTCTTTTCCATTTCCTTCTTACGTTCTCCATTAGAAAATAAAAATAAACATGTAATGAGAATGTACAGTTTCCTATTGTTGGGTTGTTTGTTTCATTTTTGTCAATTTCTCTGGTGAAGGTGAGTTGAAGAGGATTCTCGCTAAACCCTCCGGGTTGGAACCGTGTGAACAGAGGGTTCTGTTCAAAGGGAAGGAGAGGGAAAACAATGAATTTTTGTATATTGTGGGGGTGAAGGATGCATCAAAGTTGGTTCTGGTAGAGGACCCAGCGAGCAGAGAAAGAAAGATGGAAAAAATTAGACGAGATGGCATGACAAAGGCATGTGACGCTGTTGCGCAGGTCCGTGCTGAGGTGGACAAGCTTGCCGAGAAGGTAATTAATAAGGCGATTATTATTATTATTATTATTGATCAATCATTTTATTCCGTGTACTTAGGCTGATGCAGATGTGGTCTAACTCTTTGTTTAGTCAGATGATATTTTCTTTTGTTTCTTAGTTGATGTTAGCATTGACCAAAATCATGACTAAAATAAGTACAGGGAACTAAATAATGAACTTTTGTCCTGTTGGATTAGAGATCAGGAACTATTACAATTACCCTGTTTAATTAACAGAACACGCTTGCCATTTCTTTATTTTTTATTATATTAATTAATAAAATTGTTTGTTGGTAATCACCAGCTGATCCTGTTACTAAGATAAAACGTGCTCAAGAGTATGATTTCATGATTGTAAATAAACTTATAGCAATAAATGTACACACTGTACAAAATATTTTGCTGCAGAACAAAATATTTGCACACTTGAACCAAAAAAGAAGTTAAAAAAAAAGATAGACGGACATACATATGTGTGTCCATAATTGAGACTTGATATTTCACACAACCATCTATTTGACTATTTCGTCAAAAAAAATTTGATTTTTGACTTTTTGAGGCATGATATTATACTGTAGGTTTTGATTTTGGAATCCAGCATGCGTGGCGACAGAAGAACTCCTGAGAAGGAAATTACAGTTCTTACAGAGTTGCTGATGGTGCAGTTACTGAAACTGGATAGTATTGAGGCTGATGGTGAGGCGAAAGCGCAGAGGAGGATCGAGGTACATTAATTTCAAGTTTTCAACAACATTTCCTATCCATGTCGCATGTATTTCCTGCTATTGTCGTTTGAGACCTCAATTTTATGTTCCTCTAGAGAAGGATTTTCATAAATTTGGTGGAATTAATTAATCTCATATGCTTTCACTAAACTCCCAAAAATAACAAATTCATGGTACTTACCATAAAAAAAAAACAAATTCATGGTACTTAAAAGGGGCTAGACCCTTATTTTTATTTCAAAAAAAAAAAAAAATCATGGTACCAATTTGTACCTAACTACCTATTGGTGTAAGAACGAGATTCTCCGGAGAAAAGTGAACTTCCTCGCATCTAAGACGTCTGATTTAATCTTAATAAAGATGAGTGCTCCGTAAATAGTACCAAATTGATATGTCTGAAAATTTTTTAACCATTAAGATTAAATCAGACAGCCCACTGGATTTCTCCTGAGAAATTCAGAGGATCTCGTTCCTATTGGTGCGTACCAAAAAGATTTCCAAAACAGAAGACCAATTAAGAAAAAGATCTCTATCATTATTATTTGTTAATTAATGCTCATTTCAAGTCTCCATCATTTCTGACAAAAGCTCTAAAATCATAAACTGTCTCACAATTTTTATTAGGTGAGGCGGGTACAGAGTCATGTGGAGAGGCTAGACATGTTGAAGGCAATAAATGCAAGCCCTTTTAACAAAAGCGACAGGTGCATGAATCGGTTTGATATGGTAACCAAATGGGAGGGATTTGGGTCTGGACTGGGCAGTCGAAATACATCCCGTCCAAGAACACCTTGAACCGACGCAAGCAACAGATTGAATCTCTATGAGTAGAATGACCTATACGGCTATACCAAATTATTATAACTCTCCTGTCTTTTCTTTTTTATTTTAATTTATTATTATTATTATTTTTTTTTTTGTCTTTGTGGGTTACATATGCGGCTTTTAGTATTGAATCTCTCTCCAACTTCATGATTTTACTGTGTTTTATAGAATTATAGTGTATATAAACCAAATTAATATATGCTCGAGACTGAATGACAGGTTCAGCTGATGATTAGATTTTAGACAGTCTGTAGGAGTTCCATTTCTCTCCTTAAAGATATATTTACCATATTTAATTTTCATATTTGATTTTCAAAATGAGTGCATAAGCATCTACATAATTACAGGAAATGGAAATATATTTATCATATATGAAATAGTATAAATGGCAGTAGTTTCCTGGAACGTTTCTGGATAATAACAAAATTAACTGGCAAAAACATTTCATGTTTCCAAATTTGATCTACTAATGAATTTGAGCTCATAGGAAACAACAAAGTAATGATCGGCTTATTCAATGGATTCGGTCGCCAACTTATAAGTTATAATTTGATGGTACGTATCAAATTTAATTAATTGAAAGCTGCAGTCACAAGAGTACCTTTTTGTCTTTTTGCTACATGGTTTTTAAAGTTTCCCATCAGTATTTTATAAATAAAAACCCGTGGGAGTCGACTAGAATTTTGATTTAATTTCGCGCGACACGGCATCTACGCCGTTGGTTTGTTTTTTCTGATCCGTGCGGTTCATTTACCTCTTCTTATTTTCATCCTCTCCATCCTTTGTACGCAAACCTACCTCCACTCCTCTTCGCGAAGCCAGCGTTGGCTATCCACCAGGCGATGTCCTGCACCTGCCCTCCGCCTCCTCCTTTGCTGTCTACAATTTTTGTCCCTTCTTCTTATCTCACTGCTCCCTCCTCACAGACCTCATCTTCACTTCTCTCTCTTCTCCAGTCAATCTAGGGTTTGGGGTAGACAAAATTACAAGGCGAAGTCTTCTCCTTTGATGGACTAAAGCCATAAAATAGATTGAGAATTGGAGCCTCTTGCACACTTCTCTCATGCATCATTAGATTTTCTGACGTGGCGTGGGTTGGAAGAAGGGGCTTGCCGTGCAGTGTATGCATACGGTGGCCTGTCATGGCGCCTCTCGAAAGAAGAGGCTTGCGGTGGTACCAGTGGATGTCTCTGGTGGCGAATTGGATCAAATGGTTACTCATGGAGATGCGATCATATATAGAGAAGAAGGAGACGAAGAAGCAGAACACCCTAGAAATCCGAAAGCCTGATTTCAACATAAAGGTCTTTTGATCCATGTATTTCTTGGAGAATGGAGAGACACAATATCTTTAAGTGGATTAATTGATATTGTACTCTTCTGTTAGTCTCATTTTTCTTTCATTGGAATGCATTTTGAGATTCCATTATTTTTTCTAGACCCTAATTATACCATTCACTAATCTAAAAATTTGGTGGAAGTGACTATCAATAGGTACAGTAAATCGTAATTCAACTATGAAATCAACAATAGGTTCTTATTTGGAAAATGAATCTGCTGAATATGTTTCTCTGATATTCTTCTGATATGCACTGATATGCTCTGATATTCTGCTGATATGTGCTCAATCACATGATATGTGCTGATATGCTATCTTTCCAATGATAGACTATCCTCAATAAGGTAAAAAAAGGAAGTAATATGCAGTCAAGTCTTCTATAAAAAAGAAAAATATGTGGGAATACTGCAAAGCCCTTGGCAAGGTGTCCTCACAACCTTTCTATTTTATTTTTATTTAACGTGTTATTCTTTATTTAGGCTGAGAGAACAATAATGGAGTCAAGTAATACAAAGTAGAAAGGTTTAAAAACTCATAGAGTCAAATTTAGCTGCTTTATCTTTTTTTTTCCAAATAGTTGTGTACCGTGAATTTACTTCCAAACGAACTGGTTGCATTTCTCTTAATTTTACTAAATGGTGGAACCATCAAACAGATACTCAATGCGTCCTTAATTTGTTTTTTATTGATTCTGTTAGTTTATACATATTTTAATTATAAAAGTCAATACAAAAAGGTACTCAGTGAAGGTCTGATTTGTCCTTTTTTTCTTAATTTTTGTTCTGAAAATATCGAGATAGAAAGGTTTGACTGCTATATATTGGTTCCAGTTGTCAATTGATAATGATTCTTTTATTTTTCTTATTCTTTTATCCATGCTTAAATATAAATAATTAAATATTGTACAAAAATATTGCTAGCACATTAATGAACTCTTCCGTAGTTACTGGTACAGGAACATGGTCATATTTCTGGTCAGACATGTCCAGTATATGAATTTATTATTTTTTTTTGATGTAGATTTATGACCAAAGAGTTCCTAACTTCCTATGGATAATGATGGGCTGATGGCAGATCTAACAGCGCCTCATCTTCCAATGGATATGTGAGTAGATATCTTGAGGCTCTTCATAGTGAAATAACTTTGCTTTACATCTGGACCTAATTGTTTAAAAAGTTTCTCTGAATCATTGTAGTTATATGAAATTTTTTTTTTGCTATTACCTACAGGAGTCACAGTGTGGTTATTTGATTAAGCTAATATACTTCTCTTTGTATGTCAGGCAAATCCGTCATTAAAATATTTGCATATGCAACATTAATTTTGTCATTAAATTTTTTATTTTGTAATGTTTATGGAGGAATAAAAGATTTAAGATTCCATAACAGTTCCATCTGACATAAATACTTTTTAATTAATTTCTGAGCAGGCTGTCATTGCATTAATTTTTATGGTTATGGATAGTGTTAAACAGTGCTATTTTCTTTTAAATTCCAGCCATTTTTCTTAATTGCTTTAAATGAATTTATTGGAAAATTTTCTTCCTACCTCTTTACTGCTCCTTTTTAATAAATGAGTAATTACATTTTGTGAAACCAAAACTGATACGAAGAATGCGAGGTTCATTCTATATATATCATAAGCCTATAGCTTATTCTCTTTAGATGAGTTTCTTCTTTATTTAGTTAGGTGCTATCCAATTTATTGTTAATGTCAGTGCAGATTCAATTAGGTCGCCAAAGATAGTTTCCTCTCATGATTTGATTTTCCACAGAACATCGATATTGAAGAAATTTATTTGAGACATTGAATCGTAATTACCATACCAATACAGCCACTCTTGATGCATGGGATCACATAATTTTTATGTATAACATTTTTGTGGTATCTTGATGTCTTTTGTTTCTATTAGATTTTTCATCTGACGGGAATCTAAAATTAATCGATGCAGTTTTCTTGCTGGGGCTTGCAGCTTGCTAGAGAGTTTAGGATGAGATCAATGCTAGGTCTGTAAATAGCATCATTTATGTATCTTTTTTTTATGGCTCGAGCATGTATATGAGTTGTTATATGTCTAACATTTTTTTATACCAGTACAGATGGATCAGAGCAACTTTGCACAATCAATTGATCATAAGAAGGGCAAAATGAAGACATGTTACAGGTTATCTATTGGTGCGTTTGGATAGGTGTGGGAAGAAGGGAAGAAGGGAAGAAGTGGGAAGAAGTGGGAAGAAGTATTGGGAAGTGTGTAATTTTGTGAAGAGTTTGGATTGTTTATAATTTTTTTTCTTCTTCTTCCTTCTTCTTCTTCTTTCTTCCAACAATCCAAACACACCCTATGAACATTGCAGCTGGTGAAAAAACATGTAATCTAATTTTGGCTGGGGTTTACAGGTCCATTGATATACCAATTATATTTATTTCTCATATAATAGAAACATGTAATCTAATTTCGGCTGGGGTTTACAGGTTCTTTGATATACCAATTAGGTTCCATATTATTGGAGGTAACGAGTACAAGATGAGACAAAGGCCTATTGGTCATGGATTACCTTTATTTCTTGCCGTCTCTGGGAATCGGACTTGGTACCGTAAGAGGACTGTTGGTACCAATTAAGTTAAAGAAACTTACTTGGGTATGATTCAGGTTCAGTAATGGGTCTCAATTTGCATTCATCTGATTCATTTTTTTTAAATATCATATAGTGTTCTTGGTCTGGTATATGGAACCAGAGACAAAATGGCATAGTCGTTGAAGTCATTGCTATAAATATCCTGTATGGTAGAAATCATTGAAATAACCTGGATGGGTTGCGCGCATAGTGCCAGATTTGCTTTACAGATTCAATCTATCTCTCTTTAGGGGCATGCAAGGCAATAATAGCTGAACCAACTATGCAAACTGAAGGACAAGGTGCAGGGACTGATACATAGCTGATTGTTCGTCTCATTTGGTTTTGTTTCTACTCAGACATGGGTTCCGATGCACATTTCATCACTCATACCACGCCAACAAATTATTATTATTTTTTTTTTGTATCACTGAACGTAAATGCTTCTTCAATAAATTTATATATGCAACTTTATTTGTACCGTAGCTTTCCCATTATGATGCCTTCAATTTGCTTACACAACTTATTTTATATATAAGTCTAAAACATAATATACTCTCTTGAAACAATTTAATGTTGCCGACTTTAATATAGATTCTCTACTCTATAAAAAAGAAATTAACTTTTACTGCTCTTCACACTTTCTTTAAATTCATCAAATATACAAATTTCCTTTCTTTCATTCTTATTTTAACAATCATTTAAGACATTGATTTTTTTTCAAGAATTAAGTTACCTAAAAAATTATATTTCGGTCAAATAAATTATTTTTATATTATATATAAACAAATACTTTTTTAACAGTTACTCTGTTACACTTTTAGACGACATTGTTGTATTATTTGACGAATCTTTCGAGTAAAGTAAAAAATAATACAATTTTCCAAATGTTAATGGACGCCAACTGTTCCCATATATATGTCATGGCAGAAAATTTATTACTCTATCAGACATTCAAATAATAATCGTAAATTATAATTTGCTTTTATTACAAATTTTATAATTTGCTTTATTACGGTACGTTATCAAAACCTATCAATCTTCTTTAATTATAGAATTTAATACATTAATTTTACAATATTATATTTCCCTTCTATAAGTTAACCACTCAACAAACCATTTTCGCAGCTTCCGTAAAAATTTCGAAATGCACCCCAATCCCAATTATCAAATGACTTCCGTATCAAATCTATTCCAGCATTACGTATCAATTTATTCTAGCATGTTTATTTTTTTTTCTAATTTTTTTTTATTATTTACGTATCATTCACAAGTCTTTCCTGTCAATTTCTTTTAGGTATCCAATTCCTCAATTCATCCACGACAGTACATTTCTATTTGATGAATTCAATATTGATGACGAAGGTTATTATGCCGATGATGAATACGATCCTGTTGCCGACATGTTTGACGATGAATATTTTCTGTAGAAATTTATATTCTTAATTTTATGGTATCACCAATGTACGTTTCAATATTTCTTCATTTAGCTCGAATTAAATTTTTATGTTTCTAATAGTTTTCCATGGCATTACTCTCTTATTGTCAAATTACTTCACAAAAAATTTGTCATCAATATAAAACATTTCGACATATGAAAATATAATATATTATTTCTACGCTACCATGCACATATTACACTATGTCAAATATCGAGCGAAGTGGTAGGAAAATGTTGCAATCTACCGATGGCATTGGAAGCTGAAATTTGAGGCCTTCAGTAAAAGTTAAAAGGTTATTATTTGTTTGGAATTCAGCATTCCAAACTTTTACTTTTTATTTATTTAGTTATTTGCAAAATCTGTTCCCTCTTCTAAATACATGGTTGATCGATTGTGTTGGCTAGATTGATGTACATATAGAAAGTTCAGTTCTTATTCAATTTCGGCCAACTTACTATCTAATGAAAGTTTTATAGTCTGACATGCAAAGATTGGTCAACTTACTTATTTTTTTTCTTTATCTATATTAATATTTTCAAATTGAAACTAAATGAATGTTCTCATCCAGGTTGGTTTGGTGTCTTTTCTGTACATAAAATAAAAAAAAATAAGAAGATGGTGCAGCTCAAGCGTTTCTTATAAAATCAGGTACTATAACTTAGAAAGTAAGTGGATTTATTTGAGGTTTGGTTTATCCGATTCAATTTTATTTGGGATCAATTTTGTTTAATTTTCCGGACTCTCACTGTACCAGTACAACTAGAAATGTTTCAAGCATAAGTGTCTTTGTGGTTTTTTTGAATTGATATACCATTCTTTCTATATTGTCCAAATTTAATTTAATAATATTATGACTATATATTAAGTATATATATTAATTATGCAGTATTTTATCCAAATTTAGACGAAGGAAATATGATTGAAATATATAATTTTGTTAAAATTCAGAAAAAGAGATTACGAGTGACACTCATGAAATAAAATAGCCTTGACAGTATATGATTTTCCCTTTACTTTAAAGGCAGCGACACTTCTGCAGCTGAATCGGGTTTGGAGGTTGAAGAAGCAACTTATTCTTGACGCTCAACAACTTTTAATAATCATAAAGCCAATTATGTTGCGTAATAAGTTTGAATTTCTATTTCTTATATGGCATCTTTTATTGTTTTATCTTTTTTGAAGTTATTTTTTTGTTTGGCTCCATAATTGATGTTCAAATTTTGTGTCCATGTATGTAAACAATTGGGCTGATCGAGTTTCGATTTTTGTGTCATATGTCAAGTAGTCTGAGCCAACCGAGCTAACCACCAACCAGATGATAGACGTAGTCGCTAAGAGGTTTTGTTTTGCTAATATTAATGAGTTTTTCCGTAAACGAGATTTAATATACGAAGACTAAAATGGTTAGTACAAAACATGTATGGTTAGACAAATTCATACAATTATTCATGGTTGAGCACGAGAAACAAAATAAAATTGCAGTAAAAAATTTCAACACAAAATCATATGATCACACTGTATAATAATAAAATTATCATTACAGATGATAATCAGTTATTGAGATTTGAAAAATTCCTATAGAACAAATGATATCGATTTTGCAACAAACTGATAATAAAAAAATAATAAAATTTTCTTTATTTATTTGTTCATAATTTATCTATTTACACTATGCTTAATAGATGTAATAAATTAAACTGCGATAAATATATTGTAATAGTAAAATTCAAAAAAAAAACCAATGAAAACATAGGTCGCGCAACGCGCGACAGCCCCTACTAGTAATTTATAAATCAATGTGGGTATTGTTGTCTAACGTTTTAAATGGCACGGAATTATCCTCTACCGTTACCGTACCCAGGGGCGGATCTAACACCGGGACGGGTGGGGCTAGAGCCCCACCTCACGCCGTCGAGCCCTTGGAGCCCCCCTTTAGTCCCAGCTAATTTTTTCTGCCATTGGAGCACTCAAAAGTGGGGCTGAAAACTTAAACAGAGGTTGTCAGACCCACCTAGATATTTTTTCTAGATCCGCCACTGACCGTACCATTTATAAACAGTATGAAATCGATTATCATTTACAGTTCCATTTATAAAACGAAACGGATTTTTCTGCCATCAATCGTTCCACTTCACAAATTACACATTAAACGGTTTGAAATGAGATTGAAACAGTCGAAACGGTATAACTAACTGTGCCACTTACCGTTCCATTTAGAAAACAGAATACATTTCTATGTCACAAACCGTTCCGTTTAAGCTGAAACGTGGTGGCGAAACGGCAAACGCATGGCGTTGACAGGTCTAAATGTGGGCATATGACATAACTAGAACTAGTTGGATACTTTGTAGTTAGCTTTTTTTTAATCATTGATGAACAGAATGCATGCTTGCAACTGGCAAGAGAAGATGTATCAGCTCGTGAATTAATTGTTGGTTGCCATCATCTGTACATTCTCCCATCACGGGTCTAATTAAGTTGAAGATCCTCACGATATTTCTAGTAGGAGTGGGGCTGCACTAGGTTTGGTTTTTGTATTAGTTTGTTCCATACTGAACCGAAGCTAGCTTATCCTAATCTACTTAAGAAATACAAACAAACTGAACTTTGATTCGCTTTGCCATTCTTGTATGATATGCTAAAACGAAGCCCAAAAAGCGCAAAAGTAACATATTTATCGAATCTAATACAAACATGCATAAAAACGGAATTGTTTGAACTAAAACATATTGGTTTGGTTAAATGTGAAGTCATTAATTGTTTACTCAAATTCAATAAAGAGAAAGGAAAATTAAATTAAGCAGCATATTATAGAACCACATGAGACGATCCAAGCTGTAATATAAAAACATTTTTTTGTTTTGGGTCGCAAATCAGTCTGTTGTTGTATCAAAAATGTAATGACGTTTTGAAAGACAAACGAGAAATCAAAACAACTAGGCCTATTAGCTCAGTTGGTTAGAGCGTCGTGCTAATAACGCGAAGGTCACAGGTTCGAGACCTGTATGGACCACTTTATATGCATTTTTTTTTTTGCTGAAGTTCGGAACAATAATTACCACCTGTGTGGGCCGAGTTCGAGACCTGTATGGGCCACTTTATATTTATTTTTTTTTTGTTTTTTTTGCTCAACTTCGGAACAATAATTACCGGGAATTACTTAGAGTAATCAACACCTTCTGCAAATCACGCAATCAGAACGGTATTTCTCTCACCTTCACTCTCACCTTCACCCTCACCCTCATCCTGCGAATCAAATCCACACCACCTCAGATCCACTTCCGAATAAAATCTCCACCACCTCCTTCGCTTCCCTCTCCTCACGTCGATCTCGCCTCCGCCTCACCTCCGCCTCTCCTCTCCTCCGCCTCCGCGCCTCCGTCTCACCTCCGCCTTTCCTCTCCTCCGCCTCGCATCCGCCTCTCCTCCGTCTCCGCCTCACCTCCGCCTCTCCTCCGCCTCTGCCTCCGCCTCGCATCTGCCTCTTCTCTCCTCCGCATCTCGTCTCCTCCGCCTCGCATCCGTCTCACCTCCGCCTCCGTCTCCGCCTCACATCCGCCTCTCCTCTCCTCCGTCTCACCTCTACCTCCACCTTCCCTCACTGCTCCCTCTCATATACCGATCAGATCTGGTTGAGGAAGAAAGAAAGATAAGAAAATAAAGAGGTTTAGATCTAGTTCTGTTACAATTCGGGAGTAACTAAATTACTATAAGGAATGATATTAATTTGTGTAAGGGAGTATCTAATATGTATAAGGGAGTAAATACATTCATATCTGATTCTGTTGTTGTTTTAGAGTAACTAAATTACTGTAAGGGAGGAAATTGATCAGTATAAGAGAGTAACTAATATATACAATGGAGTAAATAATATACATATCTGATTCTACTGTTGTTTGGGAGTAACTAAATAGCTATAAGGGAGTAAATAACTAATATAAAAGGAGTATTTAATATGTATGAGGGAGTAAATAATATTCAGAACTGATTCTACTGTAGTTTGAGATAGTATTAATTTTTATTATTTATTTATTTATTTATTTATTTATTTATTATATATATATATATATATATTAATTAAAATCCCGTGGGTGTCGCAGTCCGTTTTTTTGTTTTCGCCAGAGACACGGCGTCTATTCGTTTACGCTAAAGTATGATATCATTTTTTTTCCCTCCGCCATCGCCCCTTTCTCAGCCCCATCTCTAAATAAGAAATTTCCTTCCCTTCTCCGATTTTCTTTCGCTTTCCCCAAACAGGCTGTCACCTGCAACCCCTCTCCTCCTACGTCCTCTGCTCATCTCCTCCTCAACTCCTCAATTCTTCCCTCCTGCCGTTTGTGCCCAAGTTCCTTCTCTCCTCTGACTGGCCGCGCCTCGCTCCGGTGATTCAACATGTCTCCTTGCATAGTCGCCGAACATTGAACCATGCCTCACCTCACACGTCTCCGCACCATAAACTACTACCTACGCTCCTCCTCTGGCTTCAACCGAAGGTATGTGTCTTTTGTGTAACAAAGGCCTATTTTTATCGTCTATTGTTTGCACAATTGACGATTGAAATAATTTGTACATCTAATATTCTTTTTCCTTTCCTAATTTCATTTTTTTTTGTTTAATTTCATCCTTAATTCAGCTAAAGAAAATATGCACAAACACAACCAAAACTTTTGAAGAATGGTCACCCGGTTACAGCTTGGATTTCAGTATAAATTGTATTCTAACAATTAAAGGGTATATGATTGCAAAAATCTGTACATGTATGATTTAGATAAAGGTTGTGTTCTAGCAATTAATGACATATTATTTCTCAAAAAAAAAAAGTAATAGATAGTTTTTATTTACTCATGTACGCTACTTCCTCCTCTAACAAGTGCTTATAAAAGTTAAATTGTCTCAGCTTTCATTTATGTTCAGTTATGTTATTAAACTTCTATTTTATTCTTAACATTTCATTGTCGAGATTAAAAAAATAAGTTACAAGTTCAGTAATATATCATGGAGGATCTGCTCATGTAGTATTTAAATTTTGTTCCTGGTGTAAAGCATTTTCTTTATTACAAATGATGAAATGATTCAAAACATGGAGCAAACAAACTTTTTGTTTATTTTATTGTTTTTTAAAACAAGTAATAATTAATAATATGTAATTATAGACACACATTATTTAACTCTGTTGTAAGTTCGTTTTTCTAATTTGTAATTCTATGTGTTTGGAGACATACTGTTGGTCTTTTTGCTACTGTTGTGGTTGATTTCAGTTATTGACATGGTGAGTCATTATTTTCACATTTCGCTTGTCTTATTTTGCTTTTCTTAAATTCAAAATTTAGTTAAAGGTAATTAACCTTTTGTCTCTTCATGCCATAAACTTCAGGCCACTCGATTAATATAGGAAAAATTATGTATTAGGAGATAATAGTAGCATTAATTAATATATATCAACTATTATTCAACTCATCTCCTTATTTATAAATGATACCGACAGATGTAATTATTTTCAACTTAACTGATAAGTTCCTATTTTTTTCATAGTTCGCCAATTTCAAACTATCATAATAATTGTATGGTTTCCCTACTCACAAGTAGTTTGTGATGTTTTCATGTACAATAAATAAGGAGATGGTCTGAGGCATTCTTACAAGCAGTTAGAGCAAAGGAAGGCCTCAAAACCCATATATTTGTTCCACCCTTTTTATGTTTACTTAATTTTATTTACAACTTTAAATTAGTTTGTTATTGGAAATTTGGAATCATAATCACTGATCTTGCTTTGGTGAGAGGGATTGTTTTAGGTGATAGTTGGATTTAAAACTTGATATGATATTGTGGCGTCTCATTTTGATTCTGACAAGAGGGACAAAATTGGAATTTTCAAAACAAAATGCTTACAATTTCTTTCTTTTTGAGAAATCATCCCTTTCATACTAAGGATGTGTTCATTAGGAGGAAGTGGCAAGGTGACCCTGAGTGTTGTCTGTGTAATCTTAAAATACCACACAAGATTTAAAGTGTTTATTTGTTAATTAGTAACACATAAATCATAACTAAGGATGTGTTCATTAGGAGGAAGTGGCAAGGTGACCCTGAGTGTTGTCTGTGTAACTTGCCTGAGAACTCATCTCATCTTTTTTTTGACTTGCCAATATACACAGAAAATTTGGTTTTGATTAGGTGAATGCCGAGATTCTTTCTCCCGGTGGCATTCTTTGCTTGATATTGTTTAGTTGCAGATACTCTAGGATCCTCTAATAGATCAACTTTTCTGTCTATTTACTGATCTCTTTGTTGGTCTATTAAGAGAATGAAGAATGATTGTATTTTTAATAATGCACCTGTTAAAACTATGAAAAACATGCTGAAATTATTTTACCATGATGTGAATTTTAGGCAGGTTATTGGAAACCAGCTCTAACAATGGTTACCTTCTGACATGAACTTAATACCTCTCCAAGTTCAACTTAATACCTTCTGAAGGTAAAGGCAGAGATGTAGATACCAGAGATGGCAATAGTTGGGGAAGTTGGATGTGCTACCATGGAGGCTAGCCAGTGTACCAATGACATTCCTTAAATATTGGCATGTTGGAAGATTTAGGAATATATAAATTTAGCTATAAAGAGAATTTTTTTTTTTTTTTTTGCATATATGTGCAGATCGTGGTGCTGGTGATAGTTTAGAAGTTATGTTTTCTATCTGTTTTTGTCAGGATATAATTTTGTTAGATATACTTAGCTTCGTTATTAGTAGTGTACAGTTGTTTTCTGCTTGAATATTAAGCTTAGGACGCCAGAGTTGTAGCCTGAACGTATTGCTCTTTTTGTAAACTTTATATTTCAATACAATGAAGGCCTCTTTTCAATTTGTATTAATAGCCAATTGGGTGTATAGTTGTTGGCAAATTGGGTGTGCTTTTTTTTTTCTTCTATTGTACTAGCTACATTGAAAGTGAAAATGAAGTAAAAATTAACTATGCAATTGTTGGTTTCATCTATTGATTCTTCATTATGAATACATTATCCTATCGTGCCGGTAATTGTTTGAGTTTATTAAAAAGATGATTTTAAGTTCGTTTGATAATTTTGTTAAAAAGATGCTTTGTGCAAACTTTAAGGTATATATGCCTTCGTTTAGATTGACATCCTTTCTTCAAAAATTGTGTATGTCATTGCCTATTTCTTTAAATTCAATAGTCGATTATTTATTATGGTTAAAAATTCTATGCTTACTGACTTTCAATATCAGTTCCTGGAGTCATCAAAGTAGCAATAGCCTGAATCATTGTTTCTATGACTTTTCTCCATATTTGTCATCTTATTTGGAACATAACTAAACTATGCCTTTAAAAGTGAACATAGCTGAACTATGTATCTAAAGATGAACATAACTAAATTATAATAACATAATAAAGATGAACTATATATCAATTTGGTACCGATGCTAATGTAAAGACAATGAAATCTGAAAATTTAATCATTTCCAAAAAAAATTATTTTACTTTAATAGAGTAAGAAATTTGAAAGAAAAAATTTAGATAATTCTCAATATAAAAAAAAATAAATTTGAAGACATCATTAAAAATAAATTTAGATAATTCAGACATAAGATCACATTTGTTAATTATCAAAATTCTGCTATTCGCCGCGCTTCCCACCTAGTAACTATAAGGGAGTAAATAAGTAGTATTAAGCGAGTATTTAATACAAGTAAGGGAGTAAATAATATTCATATATGATTCTATTGTTGTTTAGGAGTAACTAAATAGCTATAAGGGAGTAAATAACTAGTATAAAAGGAGTATCTAATATCTATAAGGGAGTAAATAACATTCAGAACTGATTCTATTGTTGCTTGGGAGTAACTAAAAACTATAAGGGAGTAAATAATTAGTAGTAAGGAAGTATTTAATATAAGTGAGAGAGTAAATAATATTTAATTTCTGATTCTGATAACGACAGGGCTGGTTGACGGCGACGGGAGGGCTGGGCGATAGCGACGGGATGGCGCGATGGCTGAGGGCGACGGCGAGGGGGTGAGAAAGGGTGAGAGTGACGCGAGGTGAGAGTGAAGTCGCATAAGGAGCGCGCGGTTAGAGAGGAACGTGTTTTCCTTTTCTGGTCAGCGATTTTTTTTCCATTTTTAGTATATAATTGCTTGATTGCGTGACTGATTGATTGTACTTATCAGCCCCGATAATTACCACCTGTGTGGGCCGAGTTCCTTGTTAAAATCTCCAACTTAGAATATATTAATTTTAAATAGTAACTACATAATAAAAGATCTATTTTAGTGATATAATTATATGATATAATTACAACCTGTATGGGCCTATTACCGTCATTTCACAAACGTTAATGCAATTCATTCATGTATTTGATAAATATCGTATATTTCTTTCTACGAAAAACACCTTGCTAATTAGTACATAACCATAAGTTTTCAATGGAAGAAATTTACAGAGTTCAAACTCTTTATTCAACCCATAGGGGGGACAAACGATTGTCACCGTAACTGGCCTGAGCACCACGGTTTGCGGCTTTGCTGCTTGGTCAGGATTAATCACCAAATCAAATTACATGTACATGTATTGGAAAATATAAATAAATAAATAAGATGAGCATTTGGATCGTGTAAGAATAAAAATAGAATTAGGTATTCAGAGTAAAAAAATATTAATTTTAAACAATCAAGAAGGTTTTTGGATCTAGAGAGTTATTTTTAAGTGGTCCAAACAATAGAATAAATTTTTATTCCTAATATGTTTGGATCATTTTCTTAATGGGGATTAAAACATGGTCCCAACAACTTCTGAATCCGAATTAAGAAAATGATCCAATCGCATTAGAAATAAAATATTATTTTTAAGTTTGAACCACTTAATAACTCTCTAGACCCAAAATCTTATTCTTGATTGTTTAGGATTAATATTTTTTTTTTACTCTGAAAAACTAATCTTATTTTTATTCTTACACGATCCGACGCTCTTAAATTTTTACAGACCTACAAATCAAGACTAGGATGCATGTTGAATTGAATTTAAATCGCTGTTAAAAAAAAGTTTCACCAGAATCAATTCATAGAAAACAAAAGTATACCTTGATAAATCCAAATAACCAATTTAGATCTAATTTAGAAAACAGGAAATGAAAAAAAAAAGATCCTATCTGTTACGCACAGAGGTGAAGAGTCACGTCAGACCGGTCTTTGTCATTGAATTAAACATGATATGAGATCAGACTTTTAACAACTCTTCTTTGCAAATTAAATGAATCGGTCTGTAATACATGATCACATATCCACATGACCTTTGTCGTTAAAGTTTATGTTATTTACTCTTGGCCTCCTAGTATCAAGAGGAAGTTTCAGAGGAATTTAATTTCAAGGCCACAACTTTTGACATCAAATCTGAAATTCTATAAAAGCATTTTCCAAAAAAAAAGAAAAAAATCTATTATATGATGCAGTTCATTTCAACTTCCATCTTTGGGGAGCTAAGATAACCCAAATGAAAAGTTTTTGAAAATCAGGTACCAAAATCAAAACCATTTTAAACGGTCATCAGTGATGCAAATGCAATTGTCCAGAAACTCGCACAACCTTTTTATAGGCAGATGTCTAGAATCTAATATTCTCTAATTTCATCATTTTTTTTTAGAAAATTTGATTTACAAAGTTCTGATTGAGAGCAAAACATCATGAGATCTGTATAATTGACAGAGTGTCACAAAGGGTCATCAGTGATACAATCTCCAATTTGGGAATTGTTACTGCTATCGTGCTATCTGTATAATTGACAAAGTTTCCCAAAGGGCATAATTCTGATTAAGATCAAAACATTACTGGTATTGTACCTTCCTTTACTTCAATCGAATAGAAACTATCTTGGGATTTGCAGAAATGCTGACTGTTCTATATATCGATGTGCAAGTCTGGCAGCATGAGACTTTTCCATTTTAGATGTTTTAGACTTTACGTCAGCTGGTATACATACAAAAAGATTACTGTCAAGTAGTGGAAATAGTATAAAATAATGTATTGAAAAATAACAATCCGAATTATCATTATCCAAACTATAACAAAAAAAATCAAATGTTCTAGACGCACAAGTGCTGGTATAAGTCCCAAAATATATCACGAATTCTACCAACCAAAACTTAAAATCACTTACAAGGAAGAATACTAAATGGAAAAGTACAAGTTTCACAACGCTATAAACAATATTGATAGACTTAGATAAAACTTTACCCAAAATAAATATCGTAGGCTATGTACGCAACCATACAATTAGAACTGAGGCAAAATGAAATAACGAAACTGAAGGTTCAAAGTACTGAATATATTACAATTAGAGCAACTCCAAGTCAAAAACAGAGCGATTTTTCTGTAGTGCAGGGGAGGGAGGAAGTGGGGATTGATACTTTGTGTAAGGGGTAGATGTGTTCATCTCTGGAGGCTCTAGCTGGTGCTTTTTCCGACCAGTAGAACGAAAACGAGTGTATCAACTTCAAAGTTTAGCCTGGGTTACTAGGCTGTGCAGGAATGTTTGGGTTCGACTCCGGTTGGTGTTTAGCTACGGGGCTTGGATTGGGTCTTTGAAGCACCTCCAAAACCCATTTGTTAACCCTAGGTTTGTTTGGTTTTCATTTTTTTTTCGTCAGATCATGTTATCCTTAATTACAACCTACCTGTCTGTGTCTGTAGTAGAAACAAACATATTAACGTTATAAGAGGGTAAGAAATTTGGTCAATAATTACTGGAACCTTTTTTTTAAATAATTGAAGATGTTACTAGCCTCCCAACTTGCAATTACTAAGAGCCCTGTTCATAATTTACTAAGAGCTTCAGTTGGGATTGGAAAACTTTACGCTACTGATTTCCTGTAATTCTGTTGTTACCTGTGAAACAGCCTTATAACTGAATACATCATACGCACAAACGTAGAATGACACAAGAAAAAAAAAATATATCAAAAAGGGAAAAAAAAAACTATCAATAAGATCAATGTTATAATCTCACTCTTTACAACACTTCCGAATCTACAACTGAATTGTGACTCCCCGGGCACCCATGACATTGAGTTGCCGCTGCATGTTATCCTCGTCTCCACCTGTGTTAGTGACAATCGTCTCGTGCCTGGTTGCATCAAACTTATCTCCATCCCCCCACAGCGCATAGGCCTCCTCTCCATGCGCCGCATCATCACCAATCATTAGCTGCTCGTCAGGCATCCTAAGGGGAATAAACAATGCAATTACCCACAATATGGCAGTCGTGGAAAAGATGTTCCACCCGATGACGAACAAAGCACCTACAATCTGTTTGAATAGTTGGGAGATGCCACCACCATAGAACGTGCCTTTCTCACCCGGCACGGGGAGATCAAAGCTGGAGAGCTGAGGAACAGCCAGGAGGCCAGTGAGGACACCTCCAAGTACGCCAGCGACTGCATGAGTGTGGAAAACAGCGAGTGTGTCATCGACCTTTTGTAGCAATGCTGATTTCTTGTGGAGGACCATCATGGTGAACCACGGTATGCAGCCGGCAAATATACCCATGACAATTGCTGCCCATGTATGCACAAGCCCTGCAATATGAAGCCATAATTAATCTTAACTATTGCATGCTAATTATTATGCTTTTTTTTTCTTTGTTTACTCTTTTCGGTGGAAAGAGGAATGCTCTTATATTGGGATGTTTATGATTAATTGTGTACATGATCTTAATTGTTATCTGTATAATTATTATCTTACAAGCTGCAAGGTTTCGATGATATAACTTAGCAGTAGTAAAGAGTTTTTCATCTAATAACTGTCAAACCTTTTTATGCTATGATACAAAAACAGAGCACTAGGTAATTTTACAACACAATGTATTTCCGCACAATTACAAATGATCAAAATCCTGTTGTTTTTTTTTTCTCTCCATAATACAACGAACTATCCAAGGCAATCAATGCATTTTCCATATTAAAATCCTTGTGCCATACAAAATTTTACTTGTTTAGAATTTTTCTATTGCTTTATTTTGCAAGATAGCTTTATAATAAAATAAAAGTTATAAATGTTTGTATCTCAAATGTTATTTTCTTCAAAATTCTAAAAACTAGTTAAAAATTAATAATGTATAATTTAGTATATTATAAATTTTAAAATTGGAAAAAAAAACACTTAACTATATTGAATCGGCCGTTCTTTCTATGATAAAAATATATACATTATCATTTTTGTGAAATACAAATACTTGTATAATATCTTTAGCTCAACAGAGAACACTATTTTTTGACCCAAAACAGAGCACACCATTTTTAGAGCAGATTATACCATTTTTGAGGTCAATGACAAGTTGGAAACGTGCGCCACCATAATAATCCTATTTACCTAATAAAACACCAATTCCTATGTTTTTCAATAGCTAATAGCTCGATTTCTTTTTGGCGTCCACTAACAAATTACTATTATTTTGTAATAAGGGACAAGTTTATTTTTACAGCTGAGCGGTACAGTTAAACAAAACAAGGTTTAACTTAAGCTACACTGGGACAATGTCATGCTTTGTCGGCTGATATTCAACTATAGAATTAAATTGCTCTGCTAGATACAAAGTATATCCTATCTAGATTCTCAATTAACTCATACAAATTATGAGTTAACGGAATTGACTTTAATTTTTGTCTTTTGTGAAGTAGAAAACAATGAGTTCCTCTTCAATTAACTGCCTCAATGTTTTTTCTAGCTTATTGTTAGCTCTCTGGTGGAATACAATTTATTATTGAGCACAAGGAGATTTCATACCTGCTCCAGGAGTGATGCAAACAAGGCCAGTCATCATGCCCTGGACGGCACCGATGACAGACGGCTTGCTGAAGAAAATTACGTCGAGAAGTGTCCACACAAGGAGGCTTGTAGCAGCGCATACATGCGTATTCAAAACAGCTACTGCCGCAGTGATATTAGCGGCATAAGGAGCACCTCCGTTGAACCCTGACCAGCCCAACCAAAGCATACCAGCACCAGTAAGCATGAGCAGGATGTTGTTTGGTGAAAACCTCTCTCTGTCACTCTTTAGCCTTGGACCCACCTAAGAATGCCATTGAGAAAAATCGTGAAAGATACATCATTAGACTGGAGAATAATTTGTTTTAATTACACATGCCATAAATAACATCTTTGGTGTCAGCACAGTAACGGGTTTGTATTGTAACGGTCAAATTTTATATAGGTAGCAGGATCTAGCTAATTAGGATTAAAAAAAGTGATCTTGATGTAACAAAACGGAAAATTTACATCAATCAACTTTTAATAAAGCATGTTATCTTAATTTTATCAAATGGATCTTTTCAAAAACGAGAAAAAAGATTCACCAACCAAATTATTGTGGTGGGACCTTGTTTTTGACAATTTAATCTTTGCAATAGAATTGAGTCAGTCAATATTTTCGCTTATACCTACATGTACGGAAGTTTGGCCTAGCCGCCCAAAATCAAATGTGAACTCTTTACCAAGAAATTAGCAAGTCAAACAAAAGAAGAACGAAAAAGAAGCTAACAGAGAAAGAAACAATAAATTGAAAAAAAAATAATAATAATTGTACCCAATATGCAGCGGTGAATCCAGAAACACCGGAGGCGAGATGGATGACGTAACCGCCGGAGTAATCTATAACACCCCAGTGGTACAGAAACCCTCCACCCCAGAGACTGAAAGCTCCAATTGTGTATGAAAACAGAAGCCACAGCGGTGCGAAAATCATCCATGCCTTGATGTTCATTCTCCCAAGGACTGACCCTGCAAGCAATATTATAGTAATCGCTGCGAACACGAATTCAAAGAACACGAGTGTTGCCTGAGGGTAGAACGGCTCAGTCATGGGCGTCTCTATGGTGCCATTGTGGTAGTGGTGCTCGGTGGCAGGGAGGGATGCCCGATGTATAAGATACTTTTGAGAGAGTGCGGCTCCGGCCTTGCCCCAGAAAGGAAGGAGACGGTCACCGAACGCCATTTTGTAACCGACAAGGACCCATACGATGAGGGTGGAGGCAAAAGCATATAGCGCCATAAAAGCCGAATTAACGGCCCATTTCTTCTTTACTATGCTGCCGTATAGAATTACGAGACCGGGCATCGACTGACACCCGACCAAAGTGGCCGCAACCAACTGCCATGCATTATCTCCCTTGTTCAACCAGTCTGGCACCGACGGCGGATTTGACTGGTAGGCAATTCCAATTGTTGAATTATCCATTGTTAGGAGGGATCAACTTCTGTGGGAATGATTAGAGAAACTGTGTATTAGTCTTTTTACAAGAATGAGAAGCGGCGGATTGATAATGGTAAAAGGAGAGGAAACTAAATTGAAATTGGGATGAAATTGGTGGGTTTGTGTAAGGGATTTAACATAGGCTTTGTCCAATGAGGTTGAAAGAGAAGGGAATGGATGAAACTATGAAAGTGATGGGTAGTCTTCTCTCCAAACCCAACAAAATTGAGAGCCCAGTACTAAGTAAAATATAACCAAGTATCTCCTCGGTATCCAATTGAATCTCAGATATCCGAATCTTGGTTGGCAGTGTGATGAATCTGTGTGTGGGAAAATCACCTGGGAGTAGTGAAACGAGATCTCCGATTGTTGTGTTAATGGAGAATTGTTGAGTATAGGGGGAACCGGAGGAGGCTTGAAGAGTTGAAGTCAACTTGTTTCTTCTTAGAAAAAGAGATTTATAAAATATAAAAAGCAGATTATGAATATGAATATGAATAGCAGCCCACAGGGTCTTGATTAGGGGGGCCCCAGAATCAGTCAATTCAACAAATTAAAAGGAATCAAGCTTCTAGATCCAAAAGAATAAAAATGAGATTAAATAGGTGGAAAAAGAAAGTATTAAATCTTGATCAAGATCCATGATTATTTTCATATTACTGCACTGACATAACCTTGATAGTTAATACTTTTATACCACTGCTTCAACTACTGTGCTTGATGTATAACCAGGTACATAATCATACCATAGGGTGGAACAATAATTTTATAATTATTTTCATCTGTAAAATTGTATTTGTATTTTTACAAATCATAATTAACCAATTTTTTTTTTAAAAAAAATTTATCAGAAGTGACAAGTGTCTCCATCTCCCTCCACTGGAGCTCCTAACTGCATATGACAGCATACATTATGGGTGCGTTTGGATGAGCCGGGAATAGGAAATAGGAATAAGGAATTTCGGTTTACGTGCTTATCCTTATTCCTTATTCCTATACCATGGTTTTGTTAGTATAGGAATAAGGGCCCTTATTCCTTATTCTTGTGTTGTTTGGATTGCACAAGAATAAGAATAAGCACGCAAATCGAAATTCCTTATTCCTATTCTCTATTTTCGGCCTTTCCAAACACACCTTATGTATATTGGCGTACTTACCACTTAGGGATTCAATAATGAAAAGCATTAAAAGATAATAACACTATCAGTTAGTAGTTAGTGCTAATATTAAGCAAGTACAGAGTACCAAAATATCATTCTGTAAGAAACAGACCTTGCGTTTTCACTTCAACTTTATATTTTTGCTTTCATCCATTAATTGCACTTGTTAAAAAGATAAGACAAAGACGTTTGCCGCATTTCGCAGTTATAGAGACATCAATTCAGCAAATGGGAAAGCTCAAAGAAATTAATATTTGCGGGGGCCCGTGTGATGTAATTTTCTAATATCTTTTAGATTAGTTGGAGATTCCATATTTCCATGACCCAATGTAGACGTCGAAGGTCATTATAGATCAAACGACCTTTTATAGTCAACAAAATAAAAAATATATACCCTACTGCCTTTTATTACCACAAAAAAATTATAATAAAAATCATTAAAAAAAAATTGTGACACATTGGATTGTGTCGCGTCCACTTACGCGGATACCCGCTTGGTTTCGGTTGAACCTTGATTTTCTGTGCTTGTCTTTATATCATGTGTATGACATACGAAATACTTCGCTTTTCTTTTTTTTTTTTTTTGATCTCATATTCTCACGGCACCACAATCACAGGCCTGGCTCCGTTTGGATGAGTCCTAGGAATAAGGGAACAAGAAAATAAGAGAGTAAATTTATTATAAACAATCCAAACTGTTCACAAAATTACACACTTCCCAATACTTCTTTTCTTATTTCTCTTATTCTCACACCATCCAAACGAAGGAGAAAGGGAGGGCTTGTCCTCTCTATGCACAAGAAATGGACAATTACATATTAATTCTTTAATATTTTAAAAATTTTAATGATTTATTCTCCCAACTAAATGTGAATAACTAATTTAGATAAGAAATTATCATTCAATAAATAAATTTTTATTTTTTTAAAAATTTCTTCAAAAATTTATTTTCTCTATTGCATAGTCTGCTCCGCCCCTGTTATCATCCATAACTTGTGTTGGGCAAGTAATTGAGTGCCCCCCCCCCCCCCTCATATTTTTGTGATACCCCAAATTCATTTTTGTTTTATCGTTATTATAACATAATTGGGTTAAATAATCATACTAAGAGAACTATAATGAACAAATTTGATTTTTAAATAAAGAAAATATATCACTTTAAATCCAAAAACATAATAATTTTTCTATAGGTGCGACCATTCAAATTGGCAATCAAATTTGTAGTTTGTGAACATGTATTACTTGATTGTATGATTTTTAACTATAAACATAACTAGGTACATTATTATTTAGATCAAATGAGTACATTTCGAACAAAAATCAAACTGATCTCAAAATGAGTCACGAGCCATGAGTGTTTTTTTTTTTTTTTTTGGCAGCCACAGTTTATACTAACAAAGTTGCAGATGTAGCGGCCGTCCTTACTCCTTATGCACTTATTGATTTTTACTTAGCACATATAAGCATATAATGCATTGGCCATAAACAATCCCAACATCTATTTTGGAGAAACATCCGATGCTAACAAACAGGGAAATTAACGATTTTGACATCATCGTTGTTAATTAGATCACGGAGCCCTCGAAGTCAAAGAGGACTAGACTTATTTTAAATGGGAATTGGAATTTGGAAGGGTAGTCGCCATATATTTATCTAGCATTCAAGATCAACCTGGAGCAGCTCTTATTCGAAGTACATGCTACTTTGCATTTCCAATTATTTCATTAATTTCTCTCTCCATTATTTTTCTCTATTTCTCGCGGTTAGGGTCGCCGCATCATTAAGTGATATATTAGTGTGGATCTTTCTGGCGTCTGGCCTGTGTGAAATAACTGGTGCTGAGCTAGCACCTCTTTGTGTTTGGAGGATTGACTTTCATCGACTCGGCACACGTTGCGAACTTGCGATGCAGAACTGCACACTCCAAAAATCTGAATTACTAAGAGAAATATTGATTTTTAACATCTTTCTTCAGCAATTTATGAGGTCTCTTTGAGGAGGTAGATGATCTGCTGCTTCCTTTTTATATATTATCATGAAACAATATCTTAGTGGAGATCATTGGAAGTTAGCGGTTGAATTAATTCCGTTTTAATTAGTTGCCTTTAATTAATGATAGAATCCTGCTGCAATTAATGCTTATCCATCAAATAATACTTGTACAAAAGTTTTTTTTTTTAGAGGAAGCTTGATAGAGGCTAACAAGCAAGAAAGAAAAAAAGCAGAAACATAAAAATACTTGTACAAAAGTTATTATGGCCTATAGCCCTAAACGGCTATACTAGACCAGCCATGCATAGATTTTGAGTTATAAACTGCGCGTTTTAAGGAATACGCCATTGTTAATACACATTGATTGCAGTTGTGTTTTTGTTATTCACACTTGCATAATTTTAATCTTCCAATCTAAAATGAGGGAACGCATGCATCATTCTACTCATGCATCTTTATTTCAAAGAAAATTTAATCCGGATATGGATAGATTTATTAGGTACCAAGAAATCAAACTGGGGTAAATAGACCTAATATAAGATAATAGAGTCCTCTCGTCTAGCTAGGCAACCAATTTTTTTTTTTTTTTTTTGGGGGGGGGGGGGAGGGAGGATTACTTTTGACAACCACATACATTTTTTTCAAATGACTGAACTGCCCTTGTATTCCATTAAAAAACGATACTATAACTTTAATTTCATATATACTGCCAATATGTCAGATTGCGCAAACTGATATATATATATATATATATATATATATATATATATATATATAATTAAATTACAAAATTGCAGCCAAAAATGACACTTATATATCCAAAGTTAATTGATATGAAGGACAGTTCAGTCATTATGTTGCGAGCAACAAAAACTCGATTGTCGAAAGCAATTGGGGGGGAGGGGGACTAAAACTTCCATTCTGCGTGCTAAAGTTTGAAGGTTTATCTTACCTCAAATATAAAATCGAACATGGTTTTAAATTACAAGACAGCACTTTCCTTCATATAATATATAACATAAAGATATGTTATACAGTTATAGATATAGTATCCACGACGTACAAAGCGATATGGATATTCCTTGTTCCAATTATTAAAATTAAAAAGAGATATATGCTAATCAAGGGAACCTCTACGTGACAACATGTAATTAGTTGGAATCTCAATTTAATACATGATTATGGAAGACTTGAAACTGGCTATTTTATAAAACTTGCAATGCTCGACTAGTTCTACTTTTAGCTCAAATCTATTCACAAGACGACAATTGCCTACTTTACATAATCTTCGTATCCAAGTTGTCTTTGTCTTTTAGCACATCATATGCCAGTTCTTTGTCTTTTAGCCTACGGGCATTTATATTCTCAAAAAAAATAAAAAATAAAAAATATTTGCCTTTTCTTCATCTTGATGACGACTTCTTCCGAAATTTTAAAAAATAGTATTAAATTAATATAATATATTAAAAATAATATCAATATAATAAGTTTAATATAAATAGTATCACGAGATCGGAATCCTGGATTCCGAACGTTAGATCGGAATCTAGGATTCCGATCTAAGCTTTGATCGAATTCTGAGTTTCCGATCTAAGCTTAGATCGGAATCCGAGATTCCGATCTAATCTTTTTTATTTTTTATATATTATTTATTTATTTATTTAATTTATTAATTAGTTAAATAATTAGAAAATTAGATAATATATTGTAAAAATATTGAAAAAATATGAAAAAAATCAGAAATAATTAAACTAAATTTTATATGTAATTTAGTATTTTTTGGAAAAATTAAATTTTTTTTCCTTTTATTAGTTTATTAATTAATTAATTAGAAAAATAAATAATATATTCTAAAAATA
Source organism: Rhynchospora pubera (assembly GCA_028095005.1). Lineage (NCBI taxonomy): Eukaryota > Viridiplantae > Streptophyta > Magnoliopsida > Poales > Cyperaceae > Rhynchospora > Rhynchospora pubera. The sequence continues at coordinate 204,370,709 of CM051462.1, read as the reverse complement.
TTGAAAAAATATAAAAAAATCAGGAATAATTTAAAAAAATTTATATGTAATTTAGTATTTTTTTTTGGAAAATTAAATTTATTTTCCTTTTAATTAATTTATTTAATTAAATATAAATTTAATTTATTTAATTAAAAAATGAATAATTAAGTATAAATTTTTAATTAATTTAAACAACCATTTGATATGCGTCCCGGATGCGTCCTCTGTATATATTGTTTTCATATTATATATTAAACAATCATATCGAGTCTCATGATCAAGGAAGCACTTTCTGGATTGCGTTAGAAAGGAATCACACGAGATTGATGTTTTACTGAGACGGAGGAGAAAGACTAAATTCACTTGATTTACTGCATTTCTCTTTTTAATGATTAATTTATGATTTTAAAAATATTTTTAGTAGTTTAGAGTGGTTTTTAGGTTTGCAAACTTTCAAAGTGGATTTTGGAGGTCCAGAGAGCGTTTTTTGGCCTCGAAAATGGTCGTTACGGGGTTTCACCCCGATAAAATGCGTAGATCTCGTCGTCAGCTTTTCGGAATGTCCTCGATCGCCCCAATCGGACCTTCCTATCAAAAGTTAAGCCTGTTTAAAGTTTTAAGCCTGCAAATGCAGAAAGAATTAATAAAACTTTGAACATTCTGAAAGGATTATGCCTTTGTATCCCTGCAAATTCTGAAAATTTATAATTCTTTTTAAATGGTACAATTCATTTAATTAAATAAGTTATAAAAATTTATATTTTAATTAAATAATTTATAAAAAATTATATTTTAATTAAATTAATTAATTAAAATGAAAATAAATTTAATTTCTCCAAAAAATACTAAATTACATATAAAATTTAATTTAATTATTCCTGCTTTTTTCCATATTTTTTCAATATTTTTACAATATATTATCTATTTTTCTAATTATTTAACTAATTAATAAATTAAATAAATAAATAAATAATATATAAAAAAATTAAAAAGCTTAGATCGGAATCTCGGATTCCGATCTAAGCTTAGATCGGAAACTCGGAATCCGATCAAAGCTTAGATCGGAATCCTGGATTCCGATCTAACGTTCGGAATCCAGGATTCCGATCTCGTGATACTATTTATATTAAACTTATTATATTGATATTATTTTTAATATATTATATTAATTTAATACTATTTTAAAAATTTTCGGCGACTTCTTTAAGCAGAATGTGTGGTTTGATTTGATCTAACAAATGGGCCAGAATACTGGGCTCAATTGACAAACTGGTAATCAGCCTATCCAGCTAAAAACTGGCCCATACACCTTTCAGCAGTAAATTCATAATTTTTTTTTTTCCGATACTTTGTAGATATTAACTTCCATTCCACCTCTTTTCTTCTTATGCAGTTTTATCTATTTATATTAATAATCATGTCAATTCTTTTTATTCTAATTATTATAGCATTATTAAATAAAGACTCCAATTGATTAAACCTCAAACAATCAGTCTCATAATCTGATGACCACCACCTAGTCACTGGCTATAAGAATTCCAGTACAAAAGAAAACTATTTATTTTTCCCTACAAATAACGCATTAAGGATAGAAATTAGAGCTGAATGGTGACCCCACGAGCTCCAAGGTTACTCAGTTGCTGTTGCACTGTGTTATCACCTGCGGCGCCATTGTGTACTATGGTCTCGTGCCTGGTCGCATCAAATTTCTCACCGTCACCCCACAATGCATAAGCTTCCTCTCCGTGTGCTGCATCATCGCCAATCATAAGCTCATTGTCCGGCATTCTCAAGGGAATAAACCAACCAATCGAAAGAAGGATTGTCGTGGTGGCCATTATATTCCATAGGATGACAAAGAGAGCTCCCATAAGTTGTTTGAAGATTTGTATTAAGCCGCCACCGTAAAAGACTCCCTTCTCACCAGAAATTGGAAGGTCAAAGCTCGAGAGCTCTGGGAGAGCCAGGAAACCGGTTAGGAGTCCACCGAGCAATCCTGCAACTGCGTGTGTGTGAAAAACGGCAAGTGTGTCGTCAACTTTCTGAAGAAGCGACCATTTCTTGTGAAGGATCATCATGGTGAACCATGGCACACTTCCTGAGAAAAGACCCATGAGTATTGCCGCCCACGTATGGACCAGACCTGCCAGAGGAGCAGCTATGCATTAAAGTTGCATTTTTATGGATTAAGAATTAACATTTTCATCAATAATGCTTCATTAACTATGAAGTATGAGAGTTAATTTCATGAAATCTTATCAACCTGCTCCTGGCGTAATGCAAACGAGGCCAGTCATCATGCCCTGGACGGCCCCGATGACTGATGGCTTTCCAAAGAAAATGACATCCAGACAAGTCCATGTGAGGAGGCTAGTTGCAGCACAGACATGTGTGTTAAGGATGGCAACTGAAGCAGTTAAGTTGGCTGCATAAGGTGCACCTCCATTGAATCCAGACCAACCTAACCAAAGAAGCCCCGCACCGGCAATCATGAGTAATATGTTGTTTGGCGAGAACCGCTCCCTGTCACATTTCAGCCTTGGACCAACCTAATTAATTACAATGCCAAAAGAAAGTTGTTAATAACTTGGTATATATTTTTCAGATTTGTCTCTGCTGCAGAAGACAACTAAAATTAATATAGTTGGAAGTCGCAATTAATATAGTAGAATCTATTGACAAGATGTTTCAAGGATAGTACATACAAGACCTTTATTTTATGATAAATAACTATAGTTGCTCAGATAGAATGTACTAAACTTGGGTGATTTTATGATTTCAGCAATCATATGTTCAGAACTAAGAGGCATTATTTATTGCAGGCTTAAGTACTTCTCTAATTCAAAAAATACTTCCATTTCGCAAGTAATGAATTATTAAAGAAACTATAAATTATGTACATGGATGATTTATAGGTGAGTTAAAATAATATTTTTTTTTAATTACCCAGTAGGCAGCAGTGAATCCTGCAACACCAGAGGAGAGATGGATAACATAACCACCTGAGTAATCTATTACTCCCCATTGGTAAAGAAACCCTCCACCCCATAGACTGAAGGCTCCAACCGTGTACGAGAGCAGCAACCAGAGCGGTGAAAAGGCCATCCATGCCCTGATGTTCATTCTCCCGAGCACCGACCCGGCAAGCAATATCAAAGTAATTGCAGCATACATAAACTCAAAAATCACCAGTGTAGCTTGGGCATAGAAAGGCTCAGTCATGGGTGATTCTACTGTGCCATTGTGGAAAAAATGGGTTGTAGAAGGCATGCTTGCACGTTTAATAAGGTACGACTGCCCGAGTGCTGGTCCGGCTTTTCCCCAGAAAGGGAGCAACCGTTCGCCAAATGCCATACGGTAAGCGAGAAGCACCCAAACTATGAGTGAAGAAGCAAAGGAGTATAATGCCATGAAGGCTGAATTGACAGCCCATTTCTTCTTCACGATACTTCCGTACAGAACGACTAAGCCCGGCATGGACTGGAGACCGACAAATGTGGCACAAACTAACTGCCATGCACTGTCACCTTTGTTAAGCCAAACTGGTACAGCTGGTGGGTCTGACTGGTACGCATACAAATTATTTGCCATGGGTAGGGCTGAAAGGGTTTGATTGGAGAGCATGTGTACTTGGTTTATGATGAGAAGCGGCGTACTTGCTGCGTATGGCTTATATGTATAAACTTGTTGAGAAAGCATATCGTATCTTCTGTTATAGTCACCAATTGCAGAGAACTGCGTTCTCATTAGCTACTTCTACGCCAGTATGTTGAAATATCAGGGCAATGTAATTAATTATTTAGTTATTTAAAAAAAAATCAACTTATGTGGGGAAATATACCAAGATTAAGTTACTACGACATCTAGATATTTCAAATATATATATAAATTCATTTTTTGTGTTTTTCAGTTCTACCAATAAAGAGGCATTTTAAATTGCGTGCATTCATTATTTTCGGAAACCTGACATCAAATTCTTCTAACAAAGGGGGCACAAATATAATTTTAGACGTGTAATTACAAAATCAAGTTGAACGCTTTAGAAAAATCTGGCTTTGAAAATTTGGAGTCAATTGTCTCGAAACTCTTAATTAATGAAGTAATGATCACCCCTGCATGCGTGATCTCTGTTTCCAATACAACGGTAATTATAAATCTTAACTAAATTCCTCGAGAAAATGATGCATTGTCCCCTCGGACTCGTACCATTTGAGCAGAGCAACAGAGTGGTACTTCAAACCAGCTACAGCCCCAATTGTATCACCTAGAAGAAGGAAAAAATGTTATGCAACTTGCGCTGTAATTCTTTTATTATAAGACAAGTGTTCCACAGTTCGTTGTTCAATGTTTTTAGTTTATTTCCTTTATTATTGTTATAATTTTAATCTTTCTTTATTATGGAACTGCCAGCCTGCAATTATAAGTAATGACCAAAATAATATACGGTTTTTATCTATTTTAATACATAATATAGTGTTAATTTTTCAAAAGTATGACATAGTGAAATGCGTTTTTCAGACCAATTGTTTTTTACAAATAATAAATGTAATACAAAAATTTAAGACAAATTGAAATTCAAACAAAATTAACTAAATTCTTTTTACGGACCTTTTTATAAATGAAAATTCGTGGCTGCAGTGGCTATTGTTATGCAGTCAAAAGACAAAAAGGAAAGAATAAAATAATGAAAATAGTTTCTAGTACGTACGATGTTGATTTAAGATATAGTTCATACTAGATTTTAATTGATTAGAATTAAGTGTCACGACTCACGAGAAATAAAAAATTTTGACATATGATTTCTAATGATTATAAATTTATTATCTTTTCATTCTTTAGGAACTGAATAAAAGCATAATAAAGTGAAGCGCATATCATAAGAGTCACCTAAATTGCTCTAGACGAAAACAACATAGCTAATTGAGCAGTTATTGTGAGAAAGTGCTACAGAAGATCATAGTATGGATCGAATGCGTGGCACTAAATTATTAATGTAAAATTAACAAATTGTTGTTACGAGTTGTACATTTGAGGAAGAGTGTTAAAATATGAAGTGTGGCAGTGTGTGCTGCCATAGAAGATCAAAAATAGGGTATTCGGCCCTGTGCTCGGCCTAGTGTTTGGCCAAATGGTATTCAGAACACGTGGCTGAATGGTACCCGGAATGGCGCGTCTCTGGTGATAGAAGGAATGTTCTAGGTTGCCTTAACTTGGAAATAAGGCTAGCACGTCCAGGGGCTATGTTTCCTTGTGTGAGGATACAAAATTGTAAAGAAATAAAAAAGAAATAATGGAAAATAATTGGAAAGAGATGTGTGTCTTTATAGAATAGTTTCCTATTTAATATTCATCTTCTCCATGTACAATGTATCTCAGACAATAACAAAAATATGAGAGAAAAAGAGTGTGCGTGTGTGTGGAGGACGTAGGCACCAAGTTGGTGCTGAACCTCATTAAATTTCGTGTTCACTTGTATTTTGTTTATTCTGAGATCATCTTGCTGACTAGTCCTAAGGGGCACGGTTCTTGTGCAGTTGCACTTGGATCGTGCCTCCTCGAACCTAAAATCTAACTTCCACTGCATAGACGTTCGAATTCTTAACATGGTATTAGAGCGTAGTTCAGAGATGGGAGGACAAAACGAAAGCGATGGAAGGCGAAGAACGACTCGAATCAAGTGCAAGGCGGGTGTCTCTTCAACCAAAAAGGGTGTATGGAGATAGACAACCGTTCGAGTGGCTTTTTACATCGACTTTGGAGCACGAGCAATGGCATGAACCGTTGAAAACAGACTGTTCGGCTGTGTGTACGGCTGTACAGATCAAGAACAGGGTTATTGGCTATGTGCGCGGCCAAATGGGACCATAAAAGAGGCATTCGGCTGTGTGTTCGGCCGAACAGGAACCCGAACAGTCACGTCCCTAGATATTCAAGATGTTTTTGAGTCATACAAAGTTGTCACGGAGGTATCGCTTGGGTTGTGCGACCTGTGAGCAGTGATTGGAGCCCAAATCTACCATAAAGAAGCAGATCTCTCAAGTCACAATAAAAATAAGGTATCTTATTTATTTTTCTGGGAGATTGAATCAACAAATTGATTAGATGTTGGTTGGTTGTGTGACCATGGTTTATCCAGAATAAAACAAGTTTGTTGTGGTTTGCTTAGAATAGATTTTGTTATATGGTTGATTGTATAGTTTGGGTATAAAAAGAATGTGACAATAGATGAAATGACCAAAGTTAGAACATCAAAGTAACCCAAGTAGGGTCAGATTGAAGGCTAAGGTCGAGTCAATGAAGTAATCCTAGTTGGATTTAAGGCTTGTTCGATTGTGTGTTTGGCCGAATGGTAGGCCAAATGATTTTTCACATGTCAATTGATCATAAGTATTGGTTGTGGCTTAAGTCGGGTCCAAACCAGAAAGCCGAAACATGTCAAATGGTCCATGAAAGGTCTGTTCGGCTCAGTGTTTGGCCGAATGGGTACTAAACTGGTTAGTTTTGAAGCAACGAATGTGGTCTAAGTCGGGTCTAAGGATATGGCCTACACTAGTCATGATGGTGGTCAAATCTAGTCAGGTAAAAGGGCCCAAGTCGGGTCCTACAAGGAGGATCTAAGTCGAGTCCAACATGAAAAAAAGGAAAGTTGCATGTGTAACCAAATATCTCTCTCAGGGGGAGAGCAAAATTGAGAGAGATCTTTGGTATCAATCAAGTTGTGGCCCATGACGGGTCAAGAAGAAAGGCCTAAGTTTGGTCTGAAAGGCTCTTCAAGTCGGGGAGTTTAATGTCTTCAAGTCGAGGGCATGTGAAGTCAAGAGTCAATCAAGTATGCAAGCCACCAAATATCCCTCTTAGGGGGAGAGTTGAAGTGAGAGAAATATTTGGTGTCTAAGTTGAATATCAAGTGAATAAGCATGAGAGATCAATGGAGGCGAGAGGCTCTAGTCATGTCATATGGTTCAGGTTGGGCCAAGTGGTGAAGGCGAGTCAAGACTTAGACCTTAATCCAAGTAATGAAGATATACTCAAAGAATGCTCGGGTCGAGCACAGGTGTGCTCGAGTCGAGTGGATATCGTGTCATGAAATGAATTCTATAAGATGGCCAAGAATATAAAGATCAAGTCATTTGCTAGTCAAGAAAGATGCTCAAGTCTACCACATGTCAGGTGAAAGGATTCGAAGCCATTAGAAGAAGAAGTTAGAGACGTGATGCAGAGGAGAAGATTAAGAGTTTTACTTGGAATAAGGTTAGTAAATGAAATAATATCTCTCATGTGATGTTGGTATGAATTGGTTGGTGGCTTGAGATAAATGATTACTTGGTTATGGTGCACGGGACGACCCATTAGGACACGGACCGGGCAAGATGGTTTGATGCAAGGCGCTAGGGTCTAGCATAAGATGTGTGACTCGTGCTAAGTGAAGAAAGTGATCCATGTGTCGGTATGTGTCGTCGTCATGTGTACGACTCATGGAAGGTTTGAAACAAAGAAATTGGTGACATGTGTGTGCCAATGAAGACATAGGTGTGTGCCTTAGAAAACGGTGTGTATCGGTGTGGAGCACTCCATGCAAGTGAGACATGACAAGTCAGTACATATCCACTTAAGGGGGAGTGTGAGAAAGTGTTGCAGAAAATCATAGTATGGATCGAATGCGTGGCACTAAACTATTAAAAGTAAAATTGACAAATTTTCATTATGAGTTGTACACTTGAGAGAGAGTGTTAAAACATGAAGTGTGACTGTGTGTGTTGCCATAGAAGATCAAAAATAGGGCATTCGGCCTTTTGTTCGGCCTAGTGTTCGACCGAATGATATACAGAACACGTGGCTGAATGGTACCCAAAATGACACGTCTCTGGGATAGAAAGAAGGTTCTAGGCTGCCTTAACTTGGAAATAAGGCTAGCACGTCCAGAGGCTATGTTTCCTTGTGTGAGGATACAAAATTGTAAAGAAATAAAAAAAGAAATAATGGAGAATAATTGATAAGAGATGTGTATCTCTATAGGATAGTTTCCTATTTAATATTCATATTCTCCATGTACAATGTATCTCAGACAATAACAAAAAAAATAATAGAAAAAGAGTGTGTGTGTGTGTGTGTGGAGGACGTAGGCACCAAGTTGGTGTTGAACCTCGTTAAATCTCGTGTTCACTTGTGTTTTGTTTATTCTGAGATCCTCTTGCTGACTAGCTCTAAGGGACACGGTTCTTGTGCAGTTGCACTTGAATCGTGCCTCCTCGAACCTAAAATCTAATTTGCGCTGCATAGATGCTCGAATTCTTAACAGTTATCAATACACACTCATATTCTTCTAAGTTTCGATGAAAAAGCTTTAGCTTCTTCTTTTTTTCTTTTTTTTTTTTAAGAACGCTAAAGCTTTAGTTTCTAAGGAAAAGCTGTAGCGGAATAATTGCGGCTGTTTAGAATTCTTATTTAACTTATACATCGTACAAGAATTGTGTGATGGTGGCTCATCAAATGCTTATGCATAGTGTAAAAAAATCTAAGTCCGTTCTGATGTGTATATGAAAAAAAAAATACAAAAAAATAAGAATTCAAAACCGAAGAGTTGCTTAGTTACGGCTCCGTTTGGATGGTGTGGGAATAAGAGGAATAAGGAGAGAAATATTAGAAAGTGTGTAACTTTATGAAGAATTTGGATTGTTTATAATAAATTTAGGAGTAGGAAGAAGCTATTCTTTTAGGTAATTACTACTTACCATCCATTGTTTTGTCATCCGAGTCATCCACGAGCGACCACAGCGCTTCGATCTGATCCGAGCGATTCGAGCGTGCGCACCTCCCTCACCCAGCGATCCGAGTGCGTGTACCTTCCCTCCCTCCGCTCCCAGGCATGGCTCTCCTTCCCTTTTCTCTTCCGTCGTGAGTTCCCCTCCCTCCCTTCGCTTCTTCTTCTTTCTCCATTATTTTTTCCTTCCGTGCTCTCTTCTATCTCTCTTTATTTTTTTTTCGTTTTTCACTGGCCCTTCTTTTCTTTTTTTTTCTCTTCCCTTTTATCTCATGATATATATGTTGACTTTTATTTTTTTATATGAGTTCAAATTATCTGTAATATCGGTTCAATTTATTTTTAACATATGTTCATTTTATTTGTATATCTGTTCAATTTATGTTCATTTTTAACATATGTTCATTATATTTGTATATCTGTTCAATTTATGTTCAGTTTTTTTTCTGTATGAGTTCAAATTGTTTGTAATATCTGTTCAATTTATTTTTAACATATGTTCATTTTATTTGTATATCTGTTCAATTTATGTTCAGTTTTTATTTTTTGTATGAGTCCAATTTGTTTGTTATATCTGTTCAATTTGTTTGTTGTATCTATTCAGTTTATTTGTTATATATGTTAAATTAATGTTCACTATTTATTTTTTATACAAGTCAGCATGTTTGTGACATATATTCAATTTATTTATTATAACTGTTCAATTTATTTGTCATTTCTATTCAGTTTATTTACTCGCTTTTACTTTTTTTGTATGAGTGCACATTGTTTATTACATCTGTTCTATTTTATTTGCTTTTTATATTCAATTAGTTGTTACATCTGTTCAGTTTATTTGTTTTTTATGTTCAAGTGTGTGGGAGAGAAAGAGAAAATGGATGACTAGGGAGGGAGGGACGGAAGGCAGTGCGAGGGGGTAAGGGTTGCTTGCGAGGAAGGAAGGACGCGTGAGGGAGAAAAGACGCGTGAGGAAGGGGCGTCTTACCCAGGCGCGCGGAAAAAAAAGCGAAAAATGAAGGAAAGGGGAGGGTTAGATGACGCGGATGATTTTCCGCTGGATGAAACTTATCAACTCTGATTTTTTTATTCCTGCACTCATCCAAACGGAGCCTACAGCGGAGCACTTGATGGGCCAACCTGGGGTCCTGGGCCATGGTAGACTTGGGTTTGCGCTTTCTTCCTTCACAGTTGACACTCCCGCGAAACCTTTATTAGCTCTAAAACCTCTAACAAGTCCTCTACTCTCCGGCTTAAACCGTCTCAAATCAGCCATCGTCTCCATCACATTCCATTCGACACGGCCACGGGTGGACACGCTCACACCCCATCTGATAAGTGACGCTGAGATCACTTCTTACTGCCTACTAAAACTGGTAAGCACGTATTGAACCCCACACTTTTCTTGTGCAATAAACAAAACATTGAGATTTAAGAGGGTGCCATTAAGCAATTAATTCAGAATGCTTATTCACAGATGGGTAAAAAAGAATCAATTGCAAGGTTTGTGATTGAAGTTTCAGTACTGTTATTTATTTTAACAGCCCAGAATGGGTATTCATTACATAATTAAGGACAAATTTAGTTTTAATTTACACATAATTACAGAATGAAGGTTAGCTTAGTTGGTTAGGAGTTGTGCTAATTAAGCCTTAATTAGGATTGGGCAATGTTGAGGGTCAATTGATCCAGAGAGCTTCACTACCGATTACTGAATTATATGATCTTGCAATTTGAAAACTGATCGCTATTAGGATTGGCACTACGAATTAATTTATTTATAAAATTTAGCAGCTATTCTTTGTCTAGGAAATTATGTAAAATTATAACATACAGATACTAAAGCATACATCATATGCACGGGGACAATATTATTAGACTGCAACTCTCAACCAGGCCTTAGTGGGGAAAAGAAAGGTGTTTCAGGCCTGCTATGACCACATATGCCCACTTTCTTAATTAATTATGATATAATTTCACAAAGAAAAGCCTACAATTGGATTGTGACCCCATGACAACCATTTTGGTTATGGTGACTATTTACAGAGTCCTCGGCATTGACAGAAGCATGGTGCACTATGGTCTCATGTCTGGTAGCATCAAACTTCTCTCCATCTCCCCACAATGCATATGCTTCCTCGCCATGTGCTGCATCATCACCTATTAGAAGTTCATCATCTGGCATCCTCAAGGGGATAATCATGCCAATGATTAGCAAAAGAACAGTTGTGGTGAAGACATTCCAGACAATGATGAATATAGCGCCTATGAGCTGCTTGAACATTTGCACAATGCCGCCACCATAAGCTGTTCCCTTCTGACCAGGGATGCTAGTAGTGTCATCATCACACAGCTCAGGTATAGCAAGTAAACCAGTCATTAGGCCACCAATTAAACCGGCAATTGCATGAGTGTGGAAGACACCCAAGGTGTCATCAACCTTTTGAAGAATGGCCGACTTCTTGTGTAGGATCATCATGGTGAACCATGGTATGCTGCCAGAAACTATGCCCATCAGAAGTGCTGCCCAACTGTGTACTACTCCTGCAATTTTTTATTTTTTATTTTTATTTTAGTTCTTTAGCTTAAAGAAGTTCAAAAAGGAAACTACTGAAACAATTTAATAGGTAAATTGCTAAAGATTACATATAATGAAAGTAATCACAAGAATGCCTGCTGGTATAGCTATGTGGATATAACTGCTTGAAAACTTAACGAGTTCTCATGAATAAGCTTTCTTTCATTTATCCAAATGATAACATAGTATTCCCTTGATATTTTTTTATCATTTTTTGTTCGAGTTCCATTCAAGTTGGTAATTAGTTAGGAAAAGCTTTCATGTTAATAATTTAAATGTCTCACAACTAGTGCTTGCAAGATTTTTTTTTTTTTTTCTGATCAGGGATGCCTACAAGAAAATGTACCTGACCCAGCAGTGATGCAGACAAGGCCTGTCATCATCCCTTGAATTGCTCCAATAACCGAGGGCTTCTCGAAAAATATGACATCGAGAAATGTCCACATGAGGAGGCTCGTAGCTGCACAGATGTGTGTATTTAGAACGGCAATTGCAGCGGTGATGCCAGCAGAAAAGGGCTCACCACCATTAAACCCTGACCAACCCATCCACAACAAGCCGGCACCAGTAATCATGAGTAGAATATTGTTGGGTGAGAATCTCTCCTTATCACACTTTAGCCTCGGACCAACCTAAGTTATAAAATTAATTGAAAGAATATTAAATATATATACATGAAGCAATATCTTACAATATTCACAATATCAATTAAATATTCTATTATAATACTTACCCAATAGGCAGCAGTGAATCCTGAAATGCCAGAAGAGAGGTGTATAACATATCCACCAGAGTAATCCATTACACCCCACTGATATAGAAACCCACCACCCCACAAGCTAAAAGCTCCAACAGTGTAGGAGAAAACCAACCAGAGTGGTGAAAAGGCCATCCAGGCCTTGATATTCATGCGACCTAGGACTGAACCTGCAAGCAATATTAAAGTGATGGCTGCATATGTAAATTCAAAAATTACCATTGCAGCCTGTGGAAAGAATGGCTCCACCATGGCCGTTTCCAAGGTTCCATTATTAAAGTAATGGGCCGTGGCAGGCAAACGAGAACGTCTGACAAGATAGGGCTGACTAAGTGCGGGGCCAGCTTTACCCCAGAAGGGAAGCAGTTCTTCGCCAAAAGCCATGCGGTAACCAACCAACACCCACACTAGGAGGGAAGATGCAAATGCATATAAGGCCATGAAGGCTGAGTTCACAGCCCATTTCTTTTTCACAATACTTCCATAGAGAATTACAAGACCTGGCATTGATTGGAGCCCCACTAAAGTGGCAGCGATCATCTGCCATGCGTTGTCACCCTTGTTCAGCCACTTAGGTAGCATTGGTGGGTGGGAATCATAAGCAAGTATTTCGCTGGTGGGGCTCATGGCAGTGAAAAGCAAGTGAGTGTTGATTGTTCTTGGCATCTTTAAGTCTCTAGAGGATGACATGTCAAAAGCTAGGTATATGTCTGTCTTTATATAGAATTATAGATTCTGTTACTGTAGCACAGGCACCCTTTACATTTAATTGGTAATTGTGCATCTCATATTTTCTGAGATCGGCATATAACTAATCCCCTTCTGTTAAAGCACAAATATCTAGTTGATTAAATATTTAACTGCAAATTGAAAATTTTGATATTGGAGAGCAAAACGATGGTACTGGGTTAGTGGAAATCCGTGGCCAGCTAAGGTCAACTTGTCTCCACCAATGAATGAGGATCCTCCTACAACTAGATAAATCTCACCACCAATGCAACGTTATTTCTGCTTTGAATTGTTTATGGTGATATTACTTATTTTGAGAAAGCTTTGTTTGTCACCTAAGCAATCCCTTAGTGTTTTAGATAAAAATAGTAACCGTTCAGGTAGTGGTCCAGAGTCAGTGAGCCAGTTTATCTGGAGGATTCAGTAAGAGTGTGATTCATCTGATTTTGGTATAACTTACTTTGGAACTAAGAATGTTAGTTTCCTTTTCTGACTGAACAGTCAATGGGCTTAGTCACGATTAACATTTGTAGAGAGAAGGTAAATATCTACATCTGACCAAGTCCTGAATTGTTTGTGCTCCAGGATCAGATCAAGTCCTGTTGGTCTATGCAGTATGCAATAATTGACTTTTGATACTCCCATTTTCATCTGGTATTATGCATGTAAAACTATAAGTTGCTAATAGAACTATTGATGACTATCCACATTTTCCTCCGGCCTACTATCAGAATATAAGTACAATGTCATACCATTATCATCAGCATAATACTAGTTGAACCAGAAACAGGAAACCAAATTGGCAATGTGCCTGATATAAAATCAATCAGCATCTTCCTGCGACTTGTTAGGCTGTTACTGTCTAGACAAGCTAACTGAATAGGTCAAACTTCAACAAGGTTAAGTACATACTGCAAATGTGAGTTACCTTGCCAAGTAAACGTTTTATTGTTTAATCTCAGACGGATATTGCAATTTTTTGGTTTAGAGTAAGTACATTTATGCAGCATATTTAATTTTCAATATATTGTATTAATTAGCAAAATTTTACAAAATTAGAAACAGATCTCTGAACGGTCATAGCAAAAAGAACTGTGAGTTAGAAGCACGTCTGAAAACAACAAAACATTTTTACAGTTATTTCAACTTTAACATATAATAGAAAGGGGAAAAAAATGAAAATCCCTTCACAGACCATTTTGTCTCTCCGGAGGAAATTCACAATTGGATGGTGACACCACGGGCAGCAATGTTATTGAGTTGTACTTGTACATCGTCATTACCACGACTAGCATGCGGAATGGTCTCATGTCTCATAACATCAAACTTTTCTCCATCACCCCACAAAGCATAAGCCTCCTCCCCATGAGCCGCGTCATCACCGATCATCAGCTGATCGTCTGGCATCCTTAATGGGATGAACCACCCAACTGCAATCAATATAGCCGTGGTGGCAAAAATATTCCATCCAACAATGAATAGTGCACCAATAATTTGTTTATAAACTTGTGTAAAGTCGCCGCCATATGCAAAGCCCATAGTCCCGGGGACAGGTAGTTCGATGCTGGCTAGCTGCGGGTGAGCCAGGATGCCAGTCAAGATGCCCCCGAGTAAACCAGCAACAGCGTGAGTGTGAAACACTGCAAGAGTATCGTCAACCTTCTGAAGGAGAGAGGATTTCTTGTGGAGTATCATCATGGTGAACCATGGAACGCTGCCAGAGAATAGGCCCATTACCACTGCTGCCCATGAGTGGACGAGACCTGGTGTTCAATTGTTGTTAATTATAAAATGCAAAATTGTGACACTCAAGGGAGTGATTTCCTTAAGGCCAATACAGTAAACAGACAAGAGCAAAATACAACCTCCTAAAAGAACAATCTGATACACTAATTAAAAAGGGAACAATTGTAAAAACAATATCGGTTTGTAAAGGGGTGATGCTCAATGCTTTCCGATAATTTTTTATTTAGGTATGAGCACTTGTACCCACATTATTTGTGTTGTAGACAGTTTTTCATTGCATGGTAATCCAAGGTTCCGGTAAGAGCTTGCAGAAAACGAGGTGCATTATGTGGTATAAAAACACGTATTATTTTACATCCCTTTGCAGAATTTTTTTTTTTTTTATAATTGTTTGATGCATGCACATTCTAAATGAGGCCTCCAATTAGAGCATTTCGAAAGACATGATCAGCACTAATTCCAGCTAATTCAGTAATAGGTATAATTGTTTGAATATGCGGCTATCAGTTGTAAAGCCTCTAATTAATTACAAAGATCTCTTTCCTCATAATGCATGATAATGGGTTGACCAAATTAATTAACTACTGCTATCATTGACGTACACAAAAGTACCTACCGACAATTTTTCTAGACTAATGGACATTGCTATCATGTGCGGTGTTTAGTAGAGCAACCTAAATTGTGTAATAGTTTCAGAGATCGGTAATGTACCAGCTGCAGGGGTGATACACACAAGGCCAGTCATCATCCCCTGAATAGCCCCGATGACTGATGGCTTCGAAAAGAAAACAACATCAAGACAAGTCCACATGAGAAGGCTGGTCGCAGCACAAATGTGTGTGTTGAGAACAGCAATAGGAGCAATGATATTTGCCGCATAAGGAGCACCGCCATTGAACCCCGACCAACCCAACCATAGTAGCCCTGCTCCAACAATCATGAGCAGAACATTATTTGGCGAGAAACGCTCCCTATCACTTTTTATTCTTGGACCAACCTAGAAGTATCATTAGCAATAGAAGTTAAGAACCTATTACTGTAAAAGTTTGGACTAATTAATGGCAAATCATAATTATCTATATCATCAAACAAAATCAAGGAAGTACAAGTTTGAAATCTTACCCAATAGGCAGCAGTGAAACCGGCAATGCCAGAAGAAAGATGAATAACATAACCGCCAGAATAATCAATGACTCCCCAGTGATAAAGAAACCCTCCACCCCACATACTAAATGCACCGACAGTATAAGAAAACAGAAGCCACAAAGGGGAGAAGACCATCCATGCCTTGATGTTCATCCGGCCCAGAACCGAACCTGCTAGCAGGATAAGCGTGATAGCAGCATACATGAAATGGAACAGAACAAGTGCAGCTTGTGGATAGAATGGCTCCACCATGGGAGTCTCGACAGTGCCATTATGGTAATATTGTGCTGTGGCTGGAATTCTGGCCTGTCTGACAAGGTAATCCTCGCTTAATGCTGGGCCAGCCTTGCCCCAGAATGGCAGGAGGCGCTCGCCAAATGCCATTCGGAAACCAAGCAGAACCCATATGATGAGAGATGATGCAAAGGAGTACAAAGCCATGAAAGCTGAGTTGACTGCCCATTTCTTTTTCACAATGCTGCCATACAGAACTACGAGACCTGGCATCGACTGGATCCCGATCAGGGTTGAGGCAATCAGTTGCCATGCATTATCGCCTTTGTTCAACCAGTCTGGCACAGCTTGGTCTGAAACCATTGTTGTTTAAGATGGAACTGGAATTTGGAGTTAGTTTGGAGTTTATGGTGGTTATTGATTAACTAAAATGTGATGCGGCAGCTCGGGAGCTTCAAGAGGATCTTTATATGGAAGGTGTACGGAGGAAACCTTAGAAATATATATATGAATATATGTCCCATTTAGAACATTAATAATTAATTATCAGTTTCCGAGTTGATAAAATTCCAATTCGCTAATGCAAGAAAGTGCTTTTGTGGGGATCATGCAGATCATATAAACTGCTGGTCAAATTGCTTAATTTTTTAAAATAAAAAGGATAAAAATACAGTAGGCGCTATCCACAGGCTGATATTGTGCAACTAGTTTGTTTATGCTTAAGCATTTAATTATCATATGTAATTATAATTAATAAATTAGAAGTCCAGTTTGTCACCTATATCGAATAGTTGGGGGGGGGGGGGGGGGGGGGGATTATTTGGAGGCGTCGAATCCGCTTTTGGCTTTCTCTTGGTCAATTGTGAAAGAAAAAAATAATATTGTGTATCGAGGTAAACTTTCGAAGTGAAGAAATACAATTGTTTTTGTTTGGAAGAATAAAAAAAGTTTACTTGTTACATTAAATAAAAAAAATACGTTAAAATAATGGGCTAAAATTTATTGACAATAACACTGAGCAAATCTTAACAATATTTTTCAAACCAAGTAAAAATATTTGGGAAACAAAATAAGTATACATTGTGTTACCTTTATATATTTGTCGTGTATTAAATTTCGTACAACTTAAAGTCATATTTTTTAATAAAATGCCTTCAATATCGTTACCATTTAATATTTCATAAAATGTTTTTAGTATGGGCCAATGCAAGTTTCATATAATGAAACGTACAACTTAATATTACTGTTTTTATAATGTTGCACACTCAACACACGAGCTTTGTACTCTTAAATCTTTTACTTGTTAATTCAACTAAAAATAATCATCCAAAACTTTCTTTGTCAATATTAATCCTACAAAGGAAAAGCTGCAAATATTCACTTCTGAGTTTTGAACTATGCCTAAGCGCTTCACATTTATACCAACAAAATGCTCTTCTCAAAAGTACGGCTCATTGTAGGACTTTTGAATTAAATAATAGCTTACATGTTAACCATGGATTAGTTCCCTTGAAAGAAGAAAGGCCATCTCCTTTTCATATTGGGAGGAAAGGTACGACTTTTAGATTGCATATTTTTAATTCAAAACAGAAGAAAAGAGAATATGCTTTACTAGTCAATCAATACGATATTTTTGCGACTCCTAGGAACGTGTTAGCATGTTACTGACGAATTGATACTTTTATTTAAAGAGAAGCAAAATATAATTTGGCAATCAAAACGGATGTGCAAAAAATTTAAGAAATAATAAAAATAACAAGTAAAATTGTACACAGAAGTACAAATGCAATTTACACCGATCCTTGTCATAAATGGACTAAAAGACGAGGTTCCCAACTGCGAAGGAGGTCAAGGGAACCGTCAGATTATCATCAAGATCTGAACTGATGGGCAATGACTCAACAATAGCAGCAGCAAGAGATGTCAAAAAGAATCCCAAAATAGTGTTCCAATTCTCTTGCATAAGCCCAAACAGGTGGAAGTAGTGCATGTACCTTGATACAATTGATATCATTTAGAAAGAGGATAGTTATGATGAAACTGTATCCAGGGTTGTTTTGAAAAGTGCACCAAAAATAGCAGAAATAGCAAGAAAAAGCAATCATTTTTGTTAAAAGCATACTTGTTCCTTATGTTTTGGATTATATTTTCAGGAAGTATCATTACCATATGCTACAGGCACAATTCTAGTTTCGTGTATGCCTGGTCAATCTTCTAATCAAACGTCAGAAGTATACTTCAAAAACAAAAGCGTCCTTTAACACTAATAATGCAGAACATCTCTGTCCAGCTTGATCCAAATTAGGAACAAATCAACCTCAGCAAATGGTATTTTAATAAATTTTTATTTTCATTCAACTTTTCCTTCTCTTTTTCGCCAGAAACGATCAATAAAAAGGTTATATGTTACTTCAACTGGGACTTCAATTATAATGGAAAAACTAAGCCTATGGTCATGGTGCAAAAGGAGTGTCAGTATGGCCAACAATCTAGCCAAAGTACCTTAAACATACATCCCAAGACTTACCCAATTGTTTTTGCTTCACAAAAAGAAAAAATTTGCCCAATTTATTTTGCTTCACAAAAAGAAAGACTTACCCAATTGATGCAATGAAGCCTGCTAGTACCATAGATATAGTACCGGCATATGACTTGCTAGGATTATAAGGCAGCTTTCTGTTTCCAAATCGCCTCCCTACTATATCAGCCACACCTAAAGACACGTATAAGAAACTTTTATTCGAGGCAAGAATTACCAGAATTCTAGTTTTCTACTTTACTATAAGCATCAGAACATATTAATTGTATGATTTATTTAAATCACAACAGAGGGCAAATAGAGAAACAATGATAATGGTATGCATTGGTACAATTTTGGCAAGCAGACCAACAAGATCAGCATAGAACAGATCAACACCAAATATAGCAAACCTGAATCACCAGACCAAACCAATTTTGTACCAGCTTTATCGGTGCCCAGACCAAAAGATTTATTCTATTTATTTTATCATTATTTTTTTTTTGGCAGAAAATAGCATTTCAGCCTGATTGGATCCATACCATGCAATCAGGTTTATTTAAAAAAAATTTAAAACAACAGAAAAAACTATATATACCTTTGCAAAAGGTCTCATCAAGCCCAAAAAACCTACCATCAAGAAGCACAACAAAATAAAAGGACAAAGCTATATAACATAGAAGATAAGAAAACTAACCATCCCCAGCACAAAGATTGCAGATTAAAGCTATGGCTATAGGAGAAGTCCGCCACAGCAGACTTGTCGCCAGAGTTATAGTGCATGCATAGTACAAGGGACCCTTCAGAAGCTCCCTAATTAACAAACAGAAATATAGCTCTACATTTCAACACATGAAGAAAACAAATACTGAAGTAGAGCAGAATTATAATGGTTTCATAACCTAAAGCTCACTGAAAGTGCCCAATTAGGCAGGAATTGTTTCCCCCTTTCTCTATATAGTGCTTATCATTTTAAATGCATTTGTCAAAAATTTTCTTAGCAGCAAGCTTGATTGTCAAATGTTTCCAGTTAGTTAATTTGGATAGGCAATTTTGAGAAATGTGGTGCTGATCAATGTGTGATCGCATGCAGGGGCGGATCCACCACCGGGGCGGGTGGGGCTAGAGCCCCACCTACCGCCATCGAGCCCCTAGAGTCCCTCTTTAGCCTCAGCGAATTTTTTCTGCCATTGGAGCACTCAAAGGTGGGGCTGAAGAACAAAAGAAGAGAAATTGTTCGATCAAATGATTCATTGGAGCAGTCAGCCCCACCTAAATATTTTTTCTAGATCCGCCACTGAATTCGCATGGGTTTTTTATTTTAACTGTAGGTTGTAAACTTGTTTCTCTAATGAAACCGGTAGCACTGCTACTTTTTTCAAAAAGCTTGATTGTCAAATGCAAATATTTTGTCATTTCACAAAAAGATGGTGATAACAGAAAAAAATAATTTTTGAATGAAAAATAATATCAAAGTAAATAATAGAACCTATAGTCGCCGAATCGACTAATGGATTTGACCATTGCATCATTTTTCCATAGACCAGAACCAAGAAGAAGCATGCGTATTATGTTAATTCCAGGTGCAAAGGCAGCAAAAAAAGGGGCACATCTCCCTGGGCTGTGTTTTCATTAGACATGAGTTATTCAATAAGGACACAATCAGATGAGCAGAAATTTTAAATAAATTATTCATTATCACATCTACCTAAAAAAAGGCCAGAAAAGTAAGAACACCAATCCAACACTTATGTGCACAAGCTTCCTATTTAATTTCTGCAAAAATCCAAGAAAGGAAGAATTAAAAGTCATATTCACTTCAAAATTACAAACAAAAAGATGTACATGTCACTTGTTTTAATTTTCAAGTTATTGTTTTCTATTTCATTTATTCCTGTGTGGCTTACTATTTTTACTTATATTGCAAAGTTTTCCAATGTACCGTAAACAATTACAATCAGATAAGACCCTACGAAGCAGCAGACAGCTGGAACCTGAAAGATCTAATCTCATGGTCATGGGAGCAAGTCCAGTATCAACTGGTACCGACCAAGTACTCCATATCCAGTATGACAATAAATTTCAGGGCTGCTATCTGTTTTATTTCCTTTTTTTCCTTCTTTTTTTTCTTTTTGGGAGAAGTGGAGATACTACATGAATTATTAACCTACATAAGGTAGTATTTTCTTCTTCTTCTTTTTTTCTGAAACAGCAGGACATAGCCAACTTGAACAATATTATAAAACAAAAATTTACACGGAAGGTATACAAAAATTTAGATGGTTGGCATAAAGGAAATCCATGTAAATATTTCAATACCTTACTTATAACTTATTTTTATTTTTTAATATAATTCAAATAGGCTATTCCCTACTGTTTTTTTATAAAAAAAAAATACTTCTCCCACAATCCAGTGCAATGAACTAGGTGCTATTTTATATTATTCCTGTCTGCTTTAAATGCTGAAGTAAGAATCATTGTAAAAGTTTTGAATTTCCAGGAGGGCCAAGTGGAACTTTCAAAGAGAACTCCATTATCTGGCAATACCCCCTTTTCTTGTTTTGTGAATTGTGAGAATATAATCAAGATACTCCCCCAAAACCCCTATTACTAAATAGTGAGAATACGACTAAGTATACAACTAACTAAGTGTTGCATTTTGATATTAGATTCGTTTGGTTTCCCAGAACAAAGGAATTAAAGCAGCAATGACAACTTAGGCTTTTTCATTATTTCATAATTGATATCAACTGGCAACTAAGGTCCAGGAAGGATATATAACTCTCCTCAAATTTAGAAATATTACCAACAAAACTACTTTTGATTCTCCATGAACCTCTTACGAACTACCAATTTACTTGTGTAGATCCGGCTAGTACCATCCCTCAAACCCCACAAAAAGGCAACACATTTTACTAACTCCTAGAGATTTTGCAATTTTAGCAGACACTTTCAACCTTGGCAAGATCAGTACAGGAATAATCGCCTATGTACCTGTTCAAAGACACCTCTCTTAGCGAGTTCCTCAAAGAAGCGAAGGAGGCCAAGAGCGACTCCGGAAGCGAGCGCCGAGACGCCTAAATCGTGCACGAGCGTGCTCTCCAGCGAAATGGCGGCCATGCCCATGATGGGTCTCCGACGGAGGCGAACTCCGCGACCAGCTCGGGCGAAGTGGGGTCGAAGAGGTGAAGAGGTGAGAGGGAGGCGAGAGAAGGAGCGGAGTGTACAGAGGTGTACAGAGGAGTAAACGAGATGGGTTTCCATTTCCACGTCTCGCTCTAATTTTCTTTTGGTGTTGGAAAAGAGATGATTTTACAATGCTATAAAAAAAAAATCACCGAGGCATTCTGACAGTGGTCCCCATTTTTTTTTTTTTTTGGTAAATACTAAATAGATAGACATTCAATTTCTAGTACAAATTTTATTTTTCTCTCATTTTTGGTTAATAGATCATAGGCTAAAACATTTCAAGCTGATGATGAACGATGCGTTTTCTGATAATGAATTTTATTCTATTCTTGCATCTTTGGTAAGGTAAATAGGTATCTGCCATCATTGTCAAAAAAAAAAAAAAAACGAGTAATGTGCCATGCTGATTTATATAAATATATTGGTCATCTCTATAATCTGGAGTGAGTCATTATCAAATATCAATGCTTTTCAGTTTTCATGTCTCCTCCTTGGAAGCTCGCTAGTCGCTAGTCGTAGAAAGCCAGTCTTGTTGGTATTTGAGAATAAATTCTTTAGACAGGCCCACACAATAGGACACTCAGTTATTTGAGAATAAATCCTTAATTTCGTGCTAGCGAAAAAATTAATCTATGTGAAACTGTAGAAGTTACGGGTTCGAAATATAACCTGAAAATTTTTTTGTGAGCATTTAATCTAAAAAGAAAATGCACAACACACTCTGCTCGGTCTTTCAAATAATCGCTCTGTTTTCTCTACCTATTTTACTCCATGATCCATCATATAAAATATTATTATTATTATTATTATAGTAGCAAGGCAAAGTCCAGTACATTGTACATCAGGGTTTTGTGCAATGCTTCTGTTCTCGGATTTTGAGTCGTAAATCATCGATCTAAACCGTTCAATGTGATATTTATATTAAAATATAACAAAATTTTAACAGTGCTCTTGTTATTACTAAACGCCTCTACTGTTCCATATATATACCATCTAATCCCAAAAAACTAGCTAGATCTCTTACTTCATACATTATACACAACCTCATGTCTCGCTCTCCACACTAGCCGAGCATACTACTGCTGCTTTAGTTTAATTAGCCTAACACACTAACTGAATGTTTAATTAGTTGTTCTTGCAGTGTCCACACACTTCTCGATTTTGGACAATACTGTCCTCCTAGCTGAATATTGCTCTTAATCCTGATCAAGTTCAAATATATAGGAGAATTCTGGTTATAATAGAAGGTGAATTGAGAGGGAGATGCACATGGGACTATTTCTGACTAGCTCAAGTTCAAATAGAGGAATTCTGATTATTGAATACATGGAAGGATGCGCATGGGACTCTTTTCTGCCTACTGGTTTCTGAGTAATTTGGAAGGTTAGAAACGCAAAAATCTTCAACTATAGAGAACCCTTCATCCCTGACACGGTGATGCATATTAAGGTTCCGACTCGCCTATAGATCGCAAATGCGATTTCTTTGTTCTTCCTCTGTAATTTACTGAGTTATTTTTTTCCCTTTCCTATTTTTTCCCCCTTTTTTTTCTTTTTCTCCTTGTAATAATTATTTTTTGGGGCCGTTTGGATCCCATGGGGATTTTGGGGAATTTCATCTTCCTACCATAAATTTATTATAAACAATTCAAACTCTTCACAAAATTACACACTTTTCAATAAATTTATTCCTAGGAATTTCAACTTCCCCAACTTCCCCAAATTCTTAAGCGATCCAAACGGCCCCTTTTTGTTTTTCCCCTCTTTGTAAATTATTGACTTTTTGCAATAAAATCTGCCGGATGGTGCTTACAATCCAGCCTTCAGAAAAAAAAAATTATTAATAATATTGTAAAAGAATTTTTCCTTGGTTATTCGTTTATAATGATACATGCATATCAGCATGCTGATAACCATCATCCACAAAAAAATCATCCGCGTCATCCAACCCACCTCTCCCCTCCATCTTTCGCTATTTTCCACGTGTCTGGGTGAGGCGTCTTTCCCTCCCTCACGCGCCCTCCCTCTTTCACGCTCCTTTCCTCCCTCGCGCCCCTTCCTACCTAACGCTCCTTCCTTGTTCGCCAGCACCCTCCCTTACGTCCTTCCCTCCTCCTATTTCCCCTTCATCTCCCTCACACTTTATTCTGCCTTCTTAAACTGAACAGATATAACAACTAACTGAACATAAACAACAAATAAACTGAACATATGGTACAAACAATGTGGATTCAAACAAAAAAGTAAAAGTGAGCAAATAAATGACAAATAAATTGAATAGTTATAACAAATAAATTGAACAGTTATAACAAATAAATTGACCAGATGTAACAAACATGTTGACTTGTATAAAAAAATAAACAGTGAACATAAAATGAACAAATATAACAACTAATTGAACAATTATATCAAATAAACTAAACAAATGTAACAAACAATGTTGGCTCATACAAAAAATAAAAGTGAGCAAATAAACTGAACAAAAATGACAATTAAATCGAACATAAATAGCAAATAAACTGAACAGATGTAACAAAAATGTGGACTCATACAAAAAGTAAAAGTGAGCAAATAAACTGAACAGAAATAACAATTAAAATGAACAGTTATATCAAATAAACGTAACAAATGTAACAAACAATGTGGACTCATACAAAACAGAAATGACAATTATTATATTGAACAGTTATATCAAAAAACTGAACAGATGTAACGTGAGATAGAATGGAGAGAGAAAAAAATAAAAGAAAGAAGGGCCAGTGAGAAACTAAAAAAATCAATAGAGAAAAAAATAGATGGAGCATAAAGGAAAGGAGAAGGAAAGGGGACGAAAGAAAAGGAAAATGGAGAAAGAAGAAGGAGCAAAGAGAGGTAGGGGAACTCAAGAAGGAAACAAGAGAAGATAGGGGAAGCCGTACCTGGGAGCGGAGAAAGGGAAGGGGAAGCGTACTCAGATTGCTAGATAAGGGAGGTGCGCGCTCTATAATCGCTCGGATCAGATCGAAGCGATGGCTGGGTGCGAGGAAAAATGACGGGACGCGATTCGTTGGATGGCTTGGATGGCGAATCGCTGAATGGTAAGTAGTAATTACCTATCAGCATATGAGCATCTTCTGAATGCTTTGTTGGGCCTAAATACAATTTACATTTGAATCTTCACCTTTCCATTAATTATTAATTAACCTGACCATTATCACTTCGATATGATATATATGGGCTTTTAACATTAACGAATTAATCAGATGGGCCCATAAAATGAAACTTTTCACTTCATGCACTGCAGCACTGGCGCCAAGCTGATTATGAAAATATTCATTACCTTCCACTTAGAGTAGGAACCCTCTGGCTAATTTTGCCACGCGTCACAACAAATTGATACTGAAAATATCAGGAGGGAATTCGGAGGGAATTTGGGGAAGGAAATGAACCCTTTCAAATTTGTTTCTAGTAATTTTAATAAATATTTAATACTAGCGAACTATTGACTCAAACATTTATTCACTCTCCCGAATATTTCCCTATTAGCATTCAAACAGTAAGTAAATGCTCCAGTGGAATTCAATGTAGTTCATAATGTACCATTATGCGTAGGTATACTCTTTTGTATGTAGTATGGATCTTATGTTGTTCCCTTCAAACGAGGATATGAGCGACTTTGCGTTGGATTATTGAACCGATACCATCCAATAATGACCTAATTCTATATTAAATACGAACCCGAAAAATTCGGCTAAAATGACGATGATTGGCTGGTTTCGCGTTGGTAGTTTATTTCGGTATGACCGTTGCAGATTTGTTATTTTATAATAGAAGAATATAATTTAAACTTCTAGAAATACATTTCTCCAGGAGTTCTAATGCCTATAGCTTAAGATCATTGTCTGATCTAGAATTCAGTGGAACTTCAGCTTTGTACAGCACCGGTAGAGACTACATATCTGCAGGCATAGAAATTCTTAAATTTCTTTTTGATGCATTTTCCTGAAAAAATGTATGTAATAATTGGATTAAAAAATAATAAAATACCCGACTTCAGTAGATGTTTATCCCTTAAACTTGTTTATTCTCTTAAACTCGTCTATATATATGTATACAACCCTAAAAGGGGAGACATAAGTTGGCTAGAGGCGGAGGAAGCTAGACATAAAAAGTGAAAAGACTCGAGACTTCAGCCATGTAAGTGTATACTCGAAGCTCTTTCCTTTATCTGCTCCATATTATAAACAATGTATGGACCTTAGCTCCTTCAACAGAAGGCAAGATTTTGACCATGATTTTTAATATTACCATTACCAATTCTGTTGTTTTGTTAATCTAGGAGCTCTGTGTTCCGGCCAGCACAAGTAGGTACTTTAGATGACAATAATATGCAGGTAGATACCACAACTCCTAACATGCAAGAAACAGTTTTTCACACCAAAAATGGCCGTTACCTAGAAGAAATGATCAGCCTCAGCAGAGCTGACCGGTTGGAAAAAATAGAAAAACTGGAGAACAGATTAATAATGATAGAGGCAGAAAAGCAAGATATCAAGGACGGAGTGCTACCTCTAAAGGTGCGCAAGAGGTCGGAAGCTGCCAAAGCTACATCGGTGGAAGACCTTGATCCCAAGAGGCTTAGAATGTGAGCATATGTTATCTTTTACTTGACAGCTTGATCTAAACACCAACACAAAATAAATATTGTATTTAAATGTTAATAAATCATAACTTTTGCTTGTTGAGAAAATAGATTCCTTACTTGATTATAGCCTTTTTCATTTCGTTTATTGAAGTGTATATTTTCAATAAAATCCTTTTTTTCTCCAACTGTAGGTTGGCTGCGAATTCTGCCTCAAGTGAGAAAGTTCGGGTAAATCAAAACCTTAAGCTGCTGAAAATTCTCAATGACCACGACTGTTTAATGGTATGATGAATTTATCAGAGTAACAATAGTAAGTTGCCAAAAATATTAAGAGCCAGAATGCATTAACCTGGCTATTTCTATCTGATATGGAATGGACGAACATCAATTTGAAACTTTTTTCCCCAATTCTTTTTCCTGTTTTGAAATTATTGACTAAGGATATCCTTATCTCAAAAAGAATATATTCCTAAAACTTGAACAATAAATTAAGTCAACAATAAGGTGATGGTTAGACTGATCGTAAGAAAGAAATCTGCTACATATCCAAACAAAAAGAAGAAAAAATTGGGTAGTCAGAAAATATCACAATTAGTTTATCTGAAATTCACTTCAGAGTTATAAGACAAAAGAAAAGGTTATTTTAGGTCAAAGATATTAATATGGATTATGGGGGGAACAATTGTGAATTGCAGGCCAGACTGCAAGAGCTGCAAGCATGCACTAATGAGTACATGCAGAAGCAACTCCAGCTGAGACAGGAGCGAGCAGAACTCCTACAGAAATTCAATGAACGTGAATTGGAATTATTGTACAAACAAGGTATAGGAAATGCCAGTACTTCCTCAATATATTTCCAGAAAAAACAAAAACTATAGTCTTGCATACAATGTACTAACGATCGAGCTATTGAAATTCTTGCCTAGCTGAATTTGACAAGCTGAACAAAGAGAAGGAAGAACTGATGGCAATGCAAGCTATGAATGAAGTTCAAAACATGCAAGCCCTTGACGAAGTTGAACAGTACTTTGCTACGGAACTGCAGTAAAAGCTACAAGTGTATGAACTGGTTATAATCTAAGGTTAAATGGATGCATTTTCTAGTTTTTTGTTTTTTTTTTTTTTTTTTTTTTTTTTTTTTTGAAGGTAGGGAGACAGAGTCTCTCCTACAATTGCATTTTCTAGTTTTAGTTTGAGGTATCTCTACTAAAATGTTCCTTTCTTCCCTCTGTTACATGAACATGTAGTTTATGGTAGTGTCCATGATGTTACTTTTAATTTGCATATTCTTGTCAATTCTGCTGCATGAGCATGTACCTTGTGGTGATGTCGATCCGTCTAGTAATTCGACATTATATGTTTTCTAATATTGCGATTAACCTTTTCTTTTTTCTTAAATTGTTATTGCACTGTACTAGTTTATCTGAGTCTGTTTTCAGATGAACCGCCTTCTTTTGTTTAATTTTCTATTGGCATTACCATGTTCTGTTTAAAGATAAACTGGTTTTATAGTTGTATGATGTCTACGAGCATTAATCGTTTATTGACAAGGTAATAACACTGAGGTTAAGCAGCAATATCAAATAATTAAAATACATACATCAAAAAATCAATAGTTTTGTGTGTAGTCTTCCAAATTAACATAAAAATCGCTCTCAACTAGCTAAATAATATCAAGTTTACATTAATTTACAATAAAAAGAATCTAGATGGAGGATGTTGAGAAGATGGAACTCTAAATAACGATCTTGGAGCCGCAAAATAAAGCACCAAAATTGAATAAAGAATATAATAACTAGCAAATGTAATTACAAATATACCATTTCCAACTTGATATCCAATCCCTCCACATTGTATTTCCAGTACCAGGACCCACTAGCCACCAATTTAGTAGGAATCGGTTCCAACCTAATGGAAAAACCTAAGGCCACAAGAAATAAATATTAAAAAGAGATAAATTTCACTATAACAGAGATGTTCTTTTCAAACTATCATGCAAATTATCAAGCATACCGGATTCATTATTATCCTTATGTAGACTCATTCTATAACCATCTGGAACTTCAAATACATGATCGCCCTGACAGAAAATCGAAGATAAATCGAAAATTTTTATATGAATAAAAAGAATTAGTAAATTGCCAAATTTGATAAAAAAAAATATATGTGTCAGTCAAACCTCTAGCATAACATCTGAAGCTTCAAATTCAGCGTTTCCATGAAGAATGATTTTTAATGATTCAAATCTCTCAACTTCATTCTTCCAGTAAATATTTTTAGGAGAATTCCAATTCAATCCTTTGTTGCTGACTTTTACCTTTTGCAGCTTACATCTACTACATCTATTGCCACAAAAATTAATACATTATTTAAAGCTAGAAATTAGGAAGTGTAAATTTGGTGCTGTAAAAAAGAAAAATACAATAAGCACCTTGTGCCATATTGAAGAAGTTGTTCGCCATTATTGTTTTTTGCAATTGAGCCCATGACATTGTTAGAATGAATAAGGAGGCTCCCCTCCAACTACATTTCACAAGATAATAGTCATAAGATCATAGTCATTAACTTTTGTTAATACTATTTTTTAATTTAAAAGGATAAATATTCAATATGAAACATTATTTAAGCTACCTCGACATCACTCCAGAAAAACTCAGCAATTTCTAATTGTAATTCTGACCCCTCAGTAATAGAGCCACCTTTAAACTGCAGTTTTGAAATTTAAGAAATAAATAAATAAATAAATAAGACACCTATTGTGAACAATAAGGTATATTAAAAAAAAAACTTTGGTGAACAATAAAAATAATGGATACCTTTTGACTAATAACTTTCCATAATGGTCCTAAAGCCGGATGAAGAAATATAAGAAAAGGAGGTTGGGATTTTAAATAATGGCTGTTATCATTGACCTGAAAAGTAAAAAAGATAAAAGAAGTTAAACAGAACAAGGAAAATATGAAATAAAAAAGCCATACTAAAACAAAACAACAATAAATTTTGTTGTTACCTTGGGAAGATTTACATTAGAACCAGACAGAATGTCATAAGCATTGCGCATAACATCTAACAGAGAACCATCTGGTGTCTGCAGTGCAAGCATAATTATTTACAGTATTAAAACTCAGTATGACAAAACATAAATCAGTACCTGAAACCATTATAAGAGAATATGTACAAACCTGGTGCAGTGATCTATCCTCTGGTTTTCTTTTCTTCTTGGCAGATGAGGTGACCCGCTTCCTTTCATTGTACACCATGAATGTATCAAGTTCACCTTTTGCGGAGAGAGAGAGAGATTATATTTTATTAGGAAGGTTCAGTTTTCATTTGCACATAAGTACAAGATTGTAGATGATACAACTCACATACTTTCGATGCCAATGTTGCAACGAGAACTATAGTCATTAGTAAAGTTGTCAGCAATGTTTTGCATTGTGCACTCTAATCTCCCACCTGAAGCACTATAAAATTCGAAGAATTATAAGAATATATCAAAATTGTATCGCAAACATTCAATAAGAGTTAGGATCAGCATTTAAAAATTTAGATTAACAATAGGAAATTATGTACCTGCATTCGAACCCAAGATGATCCACATAAGATATTTTCTTTTTCAAATTTAATACCATTCCTGGCAAGCAAGATGCATTACGGCTTGACCCCACTCTCTCAGCTGCTTGCAAGTCAACATACAGGATGTTTGTATTTGCCGGGTAGTTCACATGCAAGCTATAAGATATGATTTAGAGATATAAAAAGCAAGAAGACTGGAACTTGTCTTTTATTTCCCATTTTCCAAGAGCAAATATAGGACTGAAAATTTAAAGGACAAAGAAGAACAATAATGCTACCTTTTGTGAGATACAGAAGAGTCAATGATGCCATATTTCTCAAATTCAGTATACTCGATACATGATATTCCATACTCCCAATGTCCATTAGAGCTTTTCTTTTCGATAAGAACATTTATTCCCTCAGTAGCTCCACTGCTCCTAGCACATGATGCAAAACCTAATTTCTGATGCATATACAATTGGGACAATAATAAGAGGGTTTCACGAGCAATCGAATAGATGACAAGATAGATAAAAAAAAAAAAAAAAATCATGGGAGGGCGGGGGGAGCGCGTGACAAAATAATACCTTCTTATGGTGCAGACCTAGCCCGGCCAAGGCCAAAAGTGTCAAATCAGTAGCTGCGACAACATTACTGTAAATTTGAAAACACTTAAGGCTTTTGTTTAAACTTTTGTGACCAAATTTGATGTTCATGTAATCATTTGGTATTTTTATCACATCAATATTACTTTGAGCTTTTGAGACTTATTTGGTGTTCATGTGTTCATTTAGTACTTTTTACCATCAATATCCAATGCAGCACAGAAATTGGAGCATATATTTGATTAGTTCCAGTTCAATCCAAGCAAAGATCAGACCAGGAAAAAAAAAAAATACTTTTCAGGTTTTAAGATGCAATCTCAGTTGAGCTGAGCAAATTACAAACAAAATGTTTGGAAACATTTTGGCCTATCTGATTAGTTCCTCTCATTTAATTTGTAGTTGTCAAACTGACACATACATATTACTATAGCTTTCAGACTAAACTGAATAGTGAACAATTAAACCAAAACATCCAGATCGAAATTGATTTGTATTATTACATTCAAATCGGAAAATCAAACCATCCAGATCGAAATTGATTTGTATTATTACATTCAAATCGGAAAATCAAACTTGATGAAAAAATTTTAAGAAAAATAAAATCATGAAAAAAGAATAAATGGTAAAATAAAAATGTAATATACCTGACTTGTCTCACAGTAGCGCCTTTTCTACCATGATTATAAAACCATTGGTAGACACCTTTATCATGTGCGAGTTTCCAAATAGCACCATGACCACCAGGCTTGCACACTGGGAAAAGTGATCTTGTCACCAACCACTTTCCATCTTCGGCTGCCACGACAGGCACCAAAGGCTATGGAAAACAAATAATAGATTAAAATTCAAGAGAAGAAGTGGTGCCAAATTAATTGCCATCCTTTTTAGAAAGCTAATTTTCAATAGCGTGGGCTCATAAGGCCAAGGATTTCATAACATATGCCAGAAAAGCACCAGATGTATCCTGGAATGTACCAGTAGTGTGCCAAAAATGACTTACCTTGTTCAGGCTTTTTCTTATGAGAAAAGTGGACTTGTGACAGATTTCCATTACTAGAAACCAAGATAATTACAAAAAGAAATAAAAGTACCCTAACAGACCCAAAATGACCCTGGTACCAGTCGGTGACAGTACCTTAGTTCTTGGTAATTGGATTTCCTATCATAAGATCTTTATTTTATACTAGGAAGTAGCTTTCTCCCCTACCTTTATTATTTATATTTTTATTGCCTGATGGAAGTTGATTTTTTCCCTTTTTTGCATTCGATGCTTGAGTGACTTTATGCATTTATAAAATGGAAATTGCAGAGTAGACTGATGCCATATATGCACACAGAAGTTTAAAACAGTTAGTTAGGAAAACGCAGAAATGTTAATAAGTAAAATATTGACAATTATGTATTACCTGCTCAAAAAGCTGAAAGTTCTGACGGCCTCTACCAAACCATGCTAATCGCTCGCACAACGCAAGTATATGTTGATGGTTGTTCTTTACTGAACTTGTCATTATTGCTACTGGAGTTGTGCACTGTTTTCCGAATATTTTGTAGTAGAGATACTCTCTAGCCTGTCAAATTGTACGGGTATGAGAATAACTTAGATGTAAATAAAATATATTGCACACGTCTTCTTTCATGAAATGAAACAGGTGGGAAGCTAATAAATTTAATTAAAAGTTTAGGTAAAAGGAAAAATGCAACAAAAGGACCCAAGGATTAATTTACCTGAAGATCTCTAATTAGGACCTCCAACAAAGTCATTCCATAGTAGGGAAGCAATGCCGCAGGAAGGCATTCACCTGTATCTGGATCGACAAGACCAAGGCGATCACCAGCCCCGCCAATTGGATAGATCTCACCCAGTTCTGGCAAACCCTAAAAACTAGAATGATTATATTCAGTTGCAAACTTGTCTTGTCCTACATATATATATAGAGAGAGAGAGAGAGATTGGCTAATGTCCTTTGGATAGGATAGAGAGGTTTTCCTATTCAGTTTCTGGCCATCCGATTGCATCAAGATGGGTGCGCAGATTTAAATAAAGGGATTAGATAGAGGCGCTGAGGACAGATGGGATGTTTTAAAAAATTCTGATATGTCCGTTACATTTCTCCTCGCCTCCGTTAGTTCCTATAGTCCTTCCGTTATTTGCTTCCTCCTCCAGAAGTCGTCCATCTCCACTCTCTCACTCTCGGTTTGTACACGATAGTACGAACGCCTCTCTCCAATATCGCTCGAAGTAGCCTTCTGTTTGGTAGGACCTCACCTTTTTCATACTCAAAAGGTTTTCTCGCTCAAACTCACCTCTTCATCTCCCAAAAATCAAAATCAAAGAGTACCTTTGTCAAACTCATCCCTTCATTTGCACTGCCCAAAATTGAAACCATTGAATTTCACCTGAAACTCTCTTTTCTCTCACGCTTTCATAGGTATGTTGTAGTTATTTTAGTCAATTGATTATGTATGTAGTCAGTGTTGCTAATTCATAATCGTGAATAACACCAAATTCCATGGGTATGCACTGGTGTCAGTACTTCAAATCGAAGCCACCGACCATTGATCAATATATGTAGCATTTGTTGCATTTCAGAGATATGCACTTGGGTTGGTGCTTCAAATTGAAATGACCTTTGACTAATACATATAGCACTTGGATCAGTAATTTAAATCGACTAAAATTATACTAAATTTAGTCAATCTTATTGTTCAATTTTCCGATTGTTGACAGGAATTTTCAAATGATGTGCTAAATGAATAGTTATATGTCTCACGAAGGGGAATCAATACTTTCCACTACTGGTTTGGACCGTCGACAAAGCAGCGCCATTTAGGATTTTCTGTGGCGGGAAGAGAGATGTGCCGAGCAGCCGAGCTAGAGAAGGAGCGAATAGAAATTTGTCTTCGGGCGAAGGAAGGGCAAAAGCACAGAGCGCGGAGAGATCTGGGGGACTTACGGAGCGTGGAGAGAAATTTGTCTCAGCCTAGGTTTTTCTTTGTTTCGAAGTAGAGAGAAAATGAGGAGGCGCGATCGAAGGAGGACTTTCCGGCGCTTCGACTTTCAGCAAAGAGCAAACGGAGAGAGCTGGATAGAAAGGAAACAGATATCTAACAGCAGGAAGGAAATGGAAAAATAAATGAAACGATCTCCTCAGCGCTTCAATCTAATCCCTCTATTTAAATCTGTGCACTCATCTTGATGTAATCGGATGGTCAGAAACTGAATAGGAAAACCCATCTATCCTATCCAAAGGACATTAGCCAATCTCTCTCTCTCTCTATATATATATATATATTGGCAGCCTCAATTAAATGCCATTAACAAATATTTTGATGTTAATACTTAATTGTAGAAACATAGTACAGTTATAAAACCACTAATCTGGCAGTACAATTTTGACTTGTAAAAACCACTAATCTGGCTATTAGACATGGTCTGATTGGTCATGCAAATGCCCCATATTAGTATTGCACCACAAAAGGAAAAGCTTCTGCCGAACTGCTGGCAGAAAATCTTACGGTCCAGTATAAGTTATAGTAGCTCTTGGTCCAATGTATGGTTGTAGATCTTAGATATATTCTTCCTCAACTCATAGACTTCAGTAATATTTAAGTGGTCTCTCCAGCTTCCATTTGAATTTTGATTTGAAACTGGTGAGGTTCCCTAAAATCTGGATGTCGTGTTACATTCTACACCAGTATTGGGTGAAATGATACTGAGTATATCTCAAAGTTAATGGGATGCAATGATAGAAGGACTGCCTCAATTGTTACTAATAATCCACATAATCATGTCTTAAAAAATATTAGGACATTTGGCCAGCATGTAATAGCAAAGAAAGTTTTGAAATTAGCTTGAACACACACGATGCTCCTTCTTTCACTTATTAATTTTATTACTTTACCGACTTTTCCTAATATAGTACACTAAAATTAACAACTACTGTGTTGAGTTCGATGGCAATAAATGACGATCAGGGCTTTCTGATGTATATCTTATCAAATAAACAAAAATGAAACAAGTATCTAGAGAATCTCAACATAAGCATGAACAAATTAGACAGGAATCTGAAACTAATGTCAGCTAACCTCAAGTCCCCACAGAGCTGCTTGAGATGCATAATCAGGGTTTTCTAACAGATTGAATCCACTTGGTACGTGAAGATCAACAAATTCACCCACAGTAGGATCGCGGGGTTTACTACTCGAAGGTGCAAGAAGCTCTAATGCCATAATTTGATACCTAGTATCAACAAAAATATAAAAATAATAATAAGAAGAAGAAGAATAACTTTAATTTTGTCAAACAATTCACAGTTTACAATTATATAAAATTTTACTAAAAGCCAAGAATTATAGGTGATAACTCACCCAATAATTCCACCAATGCAATCGTAAAATTGCTCCATTTCGCCAAGTAATTTGAGCAACTGTTTTAGCATCTTCAATTCAGCCATATCTACATCATCAGTTCGAATTCCATTGCCATTATCTAAGCTCCACTTCTCTATCATATCCCCTAAAACAAATAACGCTTTTCTCAACTCATCTCCAGTTTCAACTCTCCTTCCCCAATCAAACTCAAAACCCAGCACATGCTCTTGACCAGCAGCCACCAAGCATTTAAGCAAGAAAACCTCAAAAGGTTCCAGCATTGACATCATTCGTCCATTACCATCGCGGAAGAACTCTTTCACCTTAGAATCAGAACCCAAAATCCTAATCTTCTCTTTCAAACTTTTCGCCCTGCGAAGTTGGGACAGAATATTCTTCAACCTGGTAATTTCTTCATGAAAGCCAAAGTCTGGCGCCGGCGCCTGTTCAACGGGTGCAATGGAGACCCGATGGGTTTGTGATGGAAACAAGGGAGAATGGGAAACGAAAAGGAGAGAAGAATTGAGATTTTTGAAAAGGGATGTGTTTGGAAGAGAGGAGATGGAGAAGAAGGGGAGAGAAGGAGAGGAGAGAGAACGGGAGGAGGAGAAGAAAGACGCTCGAAAGTTTCCCGGAGTCGGTGCAGTCGCCATTGTTTAAGAATTTTAGAGGAAGAGAGAAACAGAGAAAGGGGTTTGGGAAGTGTAGTACCAAGAGCTTTGGAGAAGACAAAAAGGAAATTAGTTTCTAATCTAATCAAAGGGAGAAGAGAGGACTTGAGGATTGCTTGGATAAGCAGGCTCATCATGACAGTTTGATCTGAATCTAACGGTATATATGGGTCGAGATTTCGTTGTGAGTCCACGTCAGCATGCAGGAATTGTTGGTGTTTGTATGTGAGATTGTACGGATCCGGGCATATGCCGCGCGGGATTCCCTTTGCCTACTGTTGTGACTAGAGAGCTCTTTTGGTTTGTGGTATTATAATGGTGATTGAAATATCTTCATCAAAAATGGAGCAAAAGTTGCTAATAAAATATATTTATTCATTTATTTGATCGGTATTGTACTTTATAAAATACTAAAAAAAAATTATTTATAAAAGAAAATACAAAGAAAGTTTTTTTCCATTTATTATTAGTAAAAATACTTAAAACTTTTTTTGTCCTTATTTGTTGAAATAAAGTTTTTATTTGATTTACCAGGTATGTATTTATTTAGTGGAGTTAGAGATTAATTAGTACTTTAAGCCGCGTTTGGCGTACATATGAGACTAGCCCAACTTTTAGGTTAGTAACCTAACTTGTTAACCTAATATCGCTAAACGACTTTGAGGTGAACGGAGTTGGTACTTATGTTAGAACTTATATTTACTAATTTCATCTCAAACACTAATTTCAAAAGTACTACAACCTCGCTAACTTATGGTGTTGCCAAACGCCTCCTAAAAGACAATAGTAGGTTAGCAAATTAGTTTACTAACTTAGAACTTAGGCTAATCTCATACATGTAGACCAGGACTATTGTGGATAAATAATAAAAACAAAATATATACATGGTAATTTTCAATGGCCATGATAACGATCATCCTCAAGTTTCGTCATCTCCATAATTTTTCTGGTAGTATGTGTTTTCTCTTTCTACTTTGGAAGTCACCACTAATTATCTTTGAGAAACATTTTTATCTTTCATCCCATCATTTCCTAGATTTATCATCTAAAGCGTACTCTCTCTTTCTCCTCCTAGCACCTATGATCTCCTCCCTCCCCCCGCTTTTATACTGACCTCCCACCCCTATCCTGAAGGATTTCATGATGCGAATCGGGTAAATTTAAAAATTTTATTAACCGATAACATCTAAGATCGTTCTTATTATCGCTAACTTTCCTATATTATATTTGCATCACAATCACATATATTCCTATAAGAAGGATTGTTGAGCCATACCTATGGTCTCTAATGAACCTTTGTTCCTCTTGGTTCACCTTGAATCCGAAACAAGAATGACAGTTGAATCCGTGCTAGCGAACTCCCCGTCAACACCTAGCTCCACCACCCGTGTCTTGATCGATTGCTTAATCGATAGAATATTTTAACAAATATATTGAGGAAGAGAAAGGCAAAACTTCAACACATGAAGACTTACTTGTGTTCTCAAATTCTGATCTGTTTTACCTTTAAAACATCAGAATAAACCTTTCAAATTCGTATAGCATTCAAAGCCACTAATCAGAAATTAAAACAGCACTTTAATTTCTGACATTGCAGCACTAAAACAATGATAACTCTCTGTAGGAAACTCCAAACGACAAGAAACTTGAACCATTGGATTCTACACTTCCAGGGCTATAATTTTCATATATCATTTGTCCAATTTGGTTATCATTTGCTATACTAATTGTCAATTTAAAGTTGGCTCAAATTCTGACCCGAATTTAAAGTCTTCTTTCTCTCTTCATTTGTTAAAATAATTGGGCTTGGACTTTAAATAAATTTATGCACTCTATAATAATATTCATATATTATTATATTATGTGAAACACATATTATACTCATAATATTCACATATCAATAAATTTATTCCTTGCTAGTTAATCACGTCATGTGATATAATTTTCTATTTGTACACTTTGTTTCATACAACATGAAACCTTGTACATAGAAAATATATTTCTTGTTTCCCATTCAGTTGGGGTGACCTATATTGAGGATCCATATTATGTTGGCAATGGAATAAAATATTTTATTCCATAAACTGCAAGCGATACTCTAGCATACATTACAGCTATCCAAATAATATAGATGTTTAGCAAATCCTTTTACGAAACACGATCCTTCTAGTAATGTTATTTGAAGGATTTCATGATGTGAATCCGGTAAATTTAAAAATTTTATTAACCGATAACATCTAAGATCGTTCTTATTATCGCTAACTTTCCTATATTATATTTGCATCACAATCACATATATTCCTATAAGAAGGATTGTTGAGCCATACCTATGGTCTCTAACGAAGCTTTGTTCCTCTTGGTTCACCTTGAATCCGAAACAAGAATGACAGTTGAATCCGTGCTAGCGAACTCCCCGTCAACACCTAGCTCCGCCACCAGTGTCTTGATCGATTGCTTAATCGATAGAATATTTTAACAAATATTTAGAGGATGAGAAAGCCAAAGCTTCAACACATGAAGACTTACTTGTGTTTTAAATTTTCTGATCTGTTTTACCTTTAAAACATCAGAATAAACCTTTCAAATTCGTATAGCAATTAAAGCCACTAATCAGAAATTAAAACAGCACTTTTAATTTCTGACGTTGCAGCACTAAAACAATGATAACTTTCTGTAGGAAACTCCAAACGACATGAAACTTGAACCATTGGATTCTACACTTCTAGGACTACAATTTTCATATATCATTTGTCCAATTTGGTTATCATTTTCTATACTAATTGTCAGTTTAAAGTTGGCTCAAATTCTGACCCGAATTTAAAGCCTTCTTTCTCTATTCATTTGTTAAAATAATTGGGCTTGGGCTTTAAATAAATTTATGCACTCTATAATAATATTCATATATTATTATAGTATGTGAAATACATATTATACTCATAATATTCACATATCAATAAATTTATTCCTTGCTAGTTAATCACGTCATGTGATATAATTTTCTATTTGTACACTTTGTTTCATACAACATGAAACCTTGTACATAGAAAATATATTTCTTGTTTCCCATTCAGTTGGTGTGACCTATATTGAGGATCCATATTATGTTGGCAATGGAATAAAACATTTTATTCCATAAACTGTAAGCGGTACTCTAGCATACATTACAGCTACCCAAATAATATAGATGTTTAGCAAATCCTTTTACGAAACACGATCCTTCTAGTAATGTTATTAACATTACTTGTGTCTATTCCTTGCCATATGATATTATGATTATTATACAAAGTAGGGTTGTGTCATCTTCGTATTATAATCTTTTCTTGGTCTCCAATAAGTATGATTATATAATTATAACTGCACTTCAGTTATATTGGATCCATTTATAATCTTACTTTACCAAGGGGCCCTTTATAATATTATTCCTCAATTCATGAGTGGCAAATAGCTATTGACATATATATTTCCCTCCTACACAAGTTATATACAAAGAACTATTACTTTTATCACCACAAGCTTCAAATGGCTTTAAGTAATAATCACGTTGCATATTTCTTATGTGAAAATATATCATATCAATCTTAGAATTAATGACACGATAAAAATATTAATGACACAAACACAATCCATATAATATTTTTATCAATTAGGTCTGTTCAATATATGAAACTTTTCATATACTCGTTTTATTAAATGATAATCCTTTATCAACGTTTACAGAACTACAACGTACTTTTAATCAACACGACAGTCTTGTATGGCATATTAGTGTTCCTGCTAATATCCAAGACCTGTGAACATTTTAGAGATATATATTCATTTTATTTAGAGTTCTGCGGTTCAAGACCAAGAGCATCTTCTTGAACACTTCTAAATACGAATATAAACTCATGGAACAAAATGTAATAACATCCAATTCATAAATATAACATATAAAAATAATCACCATAAGATAACTTTTAGAACACAATTCCAACATACCCTCCCTCCCCATGCATATTATTTTCCTAATTGTTCTAATTCAGAATGCTGATTGTCCTAGAGTTGTATGCTAATTGTCCAGATAAAATTTAATCCTAGTTCTCATGACAGTTAGTATTATTTTCCAGGACAAGATAGTATTATTGTTCAGATAAATTTTAATTGTGCTACTTTTTTTTGTTAATTGTCTTAACTTTGTATGCTAATAATCATGGTTTTGCATGCTAATTATCCGGATAAAATTTAATTGTTCTAGTTTTTAGGACCGTTAGTATTATTATTCAAGTAAAATTTAATTTGTTTAGTTTTGTATGCTAATATAGGACATTTAGTATCATAATATATGGCAATTAATTTTATTTTGTAGGATACGATGAGGTGGGGGAGGCTTGGTAGGGAAGTGTCGGCACCAAAAGGGAATGGGATGGATACGCACTAGATGACGGAAGATGGGGATCGGAGAGGGGAGGGGTGAGTAAACACTGGAAGTCAGGGAGAGTAAGTAATTTCGAATTTTCAATTGGGGTAGACTAAAATCAGTCGCGACTGACGGATGAGACTGTTAGCTACGATGAAATATCAAATTTCGAGATTCTAACAGTCGATCTGAATCATTCAATGTGCTCTCCATATTGAAATCTCGTTGGAGACCAAATTTTACATTTTTTCTGAAATTTTTTAGTATTTTTTTGGTATTTTACAAAATTCTTAATCTAAATAATTGTGGACCCTTCAATAGCAATGATTTTTTTAAATTTAAAATCTAAAAAAAATAGTAAAAAAATTTAGAAAAATGTAAAATTTGATCTCTAATGAGATTTCAATATAGAGAACACATTGAAAAGTTCAAATTTGCCATTAAAGCCTCAAAAGTTGAGATATAATCGCAGTTGATAGGTCCATTCGTCAGTCGCGGCTGATTTTAGTCTACCTCTTTTCAATTATAAAATAGATTGTCTATTAATTTTATTAAATCATGGATTATGTTACAAAAGTATCAAGATTTTCTTCAAAAAGAATAATATTTATCGAAAGTTTTCTCTCCAACAAAAAAGGCATTTAGGCCCTGATGGTATTGGTAATCAGGCCGGAGCGAAGCCTATTTTGCCTCTCCAGGCGCACGCGAGTGATGATATTCGTAATCAGGCTACTAAGTTCTTTTAGTGCCCTCTAATTTTATTTAGTTTAACAAGCGATGCATTTTCATATAAAATTTATAAATTTTAGAATTTATTTGATACTTGATCAATAGATAGAAAAAATAAACGAACCTTGTTAACTATGATAAATTCGTTCTAATACGTTCATGTTTTAACTTTTGATCAAGTATCAAATAAATTTCAAAATTTACAAACCTCATATGAAAACGCATCGCTCGTTAAACTAAATAAGATCAACGGTTTGGATTAAACGTTTGAATTTTAAAATTTGAAAAAATAACATAAAAGCAAAATGTTGACATTTGAGGGCAACCAAAATGTTGGTAGCACTCGTAGTATAAATGGTCTCATGGTCATAAATGAAAACCAACCGTGCTAATAATTGTCCATAAAAAGTATGCAATACCACTTGTGAGCAACGTCATATTCCGCATCGCGGATAATAACCACAAATTGAAAAACTTTTAAAATAAGTAAATGAATAAGCAACAAACAAAAAACATTACAAAAAGAACAGAGAGCATAAAGCAAAATGGTTGAAAGAACAAAAATTTTGAGATCACAGTTTCACTTATTCACGCAGTTTCTCACTAAAAAGACAAAAGAATTCAAGAAAGCAGTGATTGATCAGTGCTAGATGTATCTCTCTAGCTGTCAGAGCAAAATGGACTTTGTGCGACAGCCAAATAAATGAAAAGGCTTTAAAGTGGCGAGGAAAAGCTAAACTGTATCCCATTCTTTCCATGGTCATTCTCAAACTGCTTCAATACATGGCAATAATTTACCTGCACAACATTAGGTTTTTGAGATTAGACTGTGCCAAGAGAAATGTAAGTATTTGGATAAAAGAAGTGAGAAATTATAATTAAAGAGACGACCTCAACACGAAAAAATTTGGTTGGCAAGATAACACCAACTCCTGCTGAGCTCCTGAAAGTTTTCAAAAATCTCTCAGTGGAGAAATTTCTAATTTCACCTTCCGACAATTTGGCAAGATTACCAGCACAGACAAAGGCATGGCCATGAATGCCAGCATCCCTAAAAATTTTAAGTGGTAGATCAAATGATACATCAGCAAAGGCTGTGACTGCTAGATCACCACCAACAAAATCATGACAGTCAGACTGAACTGACGAGCCCTCATCCTTGTTCAGATTCAGGACCCGCCGCATATCATTGGGACCCAGACCTCTCGTCTGGAAGCCCAACAAGGAGGCTGCAAACCAGAGAAGAGTGGCCACCCAGGAAGAATCTATCTGGCACGGATGTGGATAGTTTGGTAAAATTCCTCCCCAAAGGAAATATAGCACCAGCTGATAGCCCTACATTGAGAGCTGCATTCCAAAATCCAAGAGGCATTGCAGCACGAAGATCAAACTCCTGAGAAAGAAAAATCAGATTAAGAAAGTAAGCAGTAAAGCGGTCAAAGATTTTAAAAAGAAGGCTTTTTTTTCTACTGTATTTAGGATTTCAAATAAGAACAAATACTGAGTGAAACTAATAAAACAGTCTCGAGACACTTTCCAGTCCCAAAAAAGTTCTCTGTAACCTCACTGTATTTTATGTCTAATATCCCCTCTTAATCCAAAAGACATACAATTTTGTAATCAACAAAACCGGTTTTGTGTTCTAAGAATATTTAGTTTACCTCACACATTTCGATACTGTTAAGTTTGTTTTCAATTGTTCTGGGTCCCCTTCAATTCTTTTTCAGAACACTTCTCTGCATTAGTTGCTATCAATCATTTCCTTCTTTTTTTTCTCCCCAAGTCCCACCAAATAGAAGTTTTCCCAAATAAATTAACAATGCAATAACTAATCACAAGATATATAAAATACCTGTCTGAAAAACTTCAGGCCCCTTAAGTCCCACAGCCCACTAACTTGGGAAGTTGATGAAAAAGCATATCCACTCTTGGGCCGTAGGTGCGAGTCCCTTCGATCAATTTTGTAACAATATTTTAAAGCTGAGAGAACATTATGTCCTAGCTGCCGCCTAATAGATGGAGATGACATTCGGGTTGGGTCAGTCAAAGTACGCCATGTCAGATTGTAGGATAAATCATGATTATTTGTTGACAGAAGCCCGAAATTAAGGCCCATGAGACGCTCCTTGTAAGAAGAAAATTTGAGCCAGTCTTGGGAAAGTAAGAAAGCACGAGCTGAGAGGGGAGTTGGTACTGATTTGAACCGCGGGACCCACACACCAGTGCCAATTTCTAGGGATTGGTCCCACCCAAAGGCACCTGAGGTGTCCCAGATATCAGCATGACCGAAGAGGTTTTTTAGCTTCAGGGATCCTTCCAAGGACCAAGATCGAGCCTGAAAGAAACTAAAGGTGCATTAGCTAACAGATCAAGATCTAGCTAATGCTAACTATATGAATGGTACATTTAACTAAATGGTGGACCGTGGACCAAATGGTGCAAATTAATAGAATCAGATCACCAGATATGCCAGTCCTATGGTTCCAGTTATGTGATACACCTGAACATGCAGCCCAGTTATCATATATGCTAGTAGCATCTACTAAATTTCTTACCAAGCATAAGCCAAATTATAAACTAATTTTCCCACATTAACCCTCTGTTATGCAATTGTAGACTAGAGCAGGTAATTCTAAAACAGAAGGAACGCAAAATATATAATGTGATTAAACAAACTTTCAGACCATTACTGCAACATATCAGTTGAACTAGGCACAAACCTCACTTAGGCATCATATCTCGCATTTCAAACCAGGTATTGAAAAAATGGCAAGCAATTCAATTAGTAAGTATCAATAAGTACAAGTTAACATCTCGCAAAACCAAACATCACACCAAGAAAGCAGAACCTCACCTCGGGTTTAGAGAAAACCCCAACATTCCCAGTCAACGGATTAGATGCCTCCAGCACCTCAATCACCACATTGGTGGTCCCGGGAAGCTCGGCGGGGCCCGCGTCAAGTGTAATAGACACAGAATCAAAAACATCAAGCTGTTTCAACCTGGCATTGGCAATGCTGGCCGCTGCGACCAGTTCTTGCACAGTCCTGGGTTTCTTAAACAGATCAGAAATCTCGGCCTCTATGATAGCATCCTTGGTCTTGGTATTGCCTTTGATCACCACGTCATGCACCCGTACGTGCACAGGATCGGTGCTGAGACGACGAAAGATGGATTTGAGCCGCTCGCGCTCTCTCACGGGATCTAGCTCTTCTTCTTCTTCTTCGAACTCCTCGTACTCAGTATCTTCTTCCTCTTCTCCTTCTTCTGATATCTCGTCTGCGCCATTGGTTTCCTCGGAGTCGCTTGGTGGCGTCTGATCTCGTGGAACGGGGTCTGAGTTAGCCATCGGATTTTAGAAGGAGAGACTGAGAAGAGGAAGGAGGGTTTAGGCGGTGGCGTTTGCGCCGTTTGGACTTTGGAGAGTCGTGGAGATTGGAGATTGGAGATTGGAGAAGGGGTTAGGGCTTTTTGGGCTGGAAGTTCCAAGAGAGGGTTTAGGACTTTAGGGCTTTTCCCAACTTCTGTGAGAAAAAAACCCAGTAGCACTGTAGCAGGAACTACAATTCTACATAAGGCCTCCTGATCTGATAACAGATGATACCATATGGCATATTGGCATGGGACTATGGGAGAATTCTTTTTTATTTGTTTGGTTGCATGAGAAATGATGAGTGTGTTAGAACTTAGAATTAAATTAAAAATGAAATTTTATGAATGTTATGTGCAAAGTTTATGTTTTTATATATATTGCGAATGATGTCTGCAAACATATTTATACTACGGTATGTATGTACAACGAATGACGATCGGATTGACGAACTTAAAATGTTGCCTGCAAATAATAATATTAATACAATTTTTTTTCTAATATATGTTAGTTAGGATTTAAATTCCGTTCTTCAACACTGCATGTGTATCAATACTGACGGAATTTATTAATAGCGGCTTATTATTATTTTTTATTTTTCCCTTTCAATTAAATAATTCCTTCGTTTCTTTCTAATTTAACAGCCTGTTTGGTTTTGAGTAAAATAATTGAAAGGAAGGAAAATTAAAAAGGGAAGGGAATGGAAATAGGATGGAATGGAAATTTATTTACATTGGTTTGTTTGGATAATTATTGGAAGGAAAGAAAAA
The DNA here is from genome assembly GCA_028095005.1 of Rhynchospora pubera. NCBI lineage: Eukaryota > Viridiplantae > Streptophyta > Magnoliopsida > Poales > Cyperaceae > Rhynchospora > Rhynchospora pubera. The sequence continues at coordinate 204,325,979 of CM051462.1, read as the reverse complement.
TAGTTAACCTTCTCTTTTTTTCTCATGTTTGGATGAACAAATTAAAAAGAGGTAAAAACATGACTAATTAATAATAAATGACCAAAATGTCCTAGGAATCTTATAAGATGATATAATATCTCCTTGCTGAAGGATGGGCCTCCTAAGCAAAAAGTAAGCAATGTCAAATTCTCTTCTTGGTAATAATATGATATTTCACGAATCTCACAAATCATAATGATATACTATTCATAAATTGGGTTCGTTAGTTCCCTCTACAGAATGAAATAATTCTCTGGTAAAATAAAATTAGTTTTAATTGCTTTGTACTTCTTCCTCCGGTTCACTGGCTTTGTGCTTCAACTGTCCACTTGATCATATTTTATTCGAGCCCAAACTATCTGACTCAACGGAGGTTACTAGTTCTTTGTCTTACATGCATCAGTACTTCATCTAATACCTACCTGTATCTAATGTCATTGGTTCTCAGCGTGCATTTCAACATGAGTGTTTTTCACATGGATTGTTACCAATTCTAGAGCATAACTTAAAAAAAATAATTCCTCAGTCCATGATTGTTTTTCACAAAAAAAGAAGAAATGGCGAGGGCATCATGGTCCAGCAAGTTCCTTCGATTTTCTTTCTCTCTTCGTTACACCCCGAATCGGAGGGGAAGATTTTAGAATAGGATGTAAAATAAGCGAAGGAAAGTAATTTCCGTTAACTTTTTTACTTTGGAAAAATAGCTATCCAAACGAAGTAAAATAGGAATTTTCCTTCCCTTCTCCGATTTTCCTTTCTTTTTCCGAAAACCAAACAGACTAAAACGCAAAAGGAAACGACGACTCAGTTTTCCTTTCCTTTCTTTCTCCATCAAAACCGGAGCAGATCAGCACACCAAAATTAAGTTTTTTTTTTTTTTTGAGTAACCACCAAAATTAAGTTTCAGTACCTTGTGCCGTCCGCTCTTGAATTTGTGGACAAAACTTTATTATGATATAAACATTCACAAAATATGAAAATTTAGATAAAAGTCTGTTCGGCCAATCCGTGATATAACAATTCGGCCCCGGATAGAATACGAATTCTAATACAAAAGATTGGTAAAGTAGCCCAAAGAGAGCTGTCATCAAAGCTCCCTAACTCTCTTGTAGACGTTGTAGTTGTAGTTGGAGCTTCCTGGTCTTATGTTTCCTTTTCTTTGGGGAAAGCGGTGCTAAATAGATATAATTATTTCAAATGACGTGATAATAGCTAGGAAATTGAAATGTAAAAAATTCAAACAGAAATGCGAATGATGTAGTCGCCATATCGTTTAACCAAAATTGGACAAGACTAAATGGTAGAAAAAATAGACCAATCAATTAACATTTTTCTACATTTCTTTGTATTGTATAATGTTTATCTTCTCCATCTCCCTTTCACGTAAATCTCAATTTTTATAACCTGAAAATTTGTATTTTTAAATTTGATATTATAAAATTGTCTCGCTAATTGCAATGGAAAAAAAAAAGATGAAATATAAATGCCTCTCGATGTCATTAATGAGTTGCCTCAGAAAGATGTCATTTGACGTCTAACTTCCATGCCTTGATGGCAACACAACAGTACAACACTCAACTCTCAACACTCAAGACAAGTTTTATTTGCACAGACCACACAAAAGTCACAGATCTCCTTCCTAGGCAAGCCCTTTCCAACAACGCTCTTAAATCAATTCACGAGATATCACATGAACTAAGCTTCCACCAACTAATAACCAACACCATCGCCCTGATATAACTTCGTCATGCTACTACCAGTTCTTCAATACTGCATATCAATATGCAACAACATAAACCTATCTCCATGGAGAACAATAAAATCTCAAAAGCGAAGACTGTTAGCCAGCTCCAACTCGATTCTCCACGGCTTCCATCAGCCAGACGCTCAGTCAGCTCAGTGGACACCAACACAAACCAACCCAACTGGACCCGAGACGACTCTTCGAGCAAGATAAGCATGATGGTCCCCTTCTCTTGGGAGAGTTCACCAGGTGTACCAAAAGTTTTGAGTCAAAGAGACCCATTTTCTGATAAAGAGCTCGATCATGTACCACCTAAACTGCCACCATGTCGGTGGCATCCTTCGAAAGGTGGTGTAAATTATGACTGCGAGCATGAGCTTAGTGAAGGAAGCAGTGATTACGGAGATGCTTTTTCAGATGCATTTGATAGGGTTTCTTTGACAGAGCAACTCGGCATTGCAGGCAGGTTGAGTTCCTTCCGAGGTTTGGGTTTGAAAGATAAAGAAGAATTAAGAAACCAATCTCCTAGTTTTATCATGGATCGGTTTCTTCCAGCAGCCAATGCAATAGCCAGTTCAGCTGTCGTTAAAACGCCAAAACGCAGGGCTCAGAAAAGCAAACCCATTAAAGGAGAATTGCCAATCCCACAAACAAACAATGATATGGCTCAAATGATGCCACTCTCTCAAAACGTAGAGATTCACAAAGAGATGTCATCTCGGGCATGTGGTTTAATGGTTTTCTTCCCATGGAAAATGAAACCAATAGTTTGTGGGTTTAACAACCTTGCCAACAAAAATCGAATGCCCCATGCAAATACTAGTATGTTGCCGCAGAATAATAACCATAGAGAAGTAAACGATTTTAGATTGTTCGATAAAAAACCAAGTTATAGAGAAAGGCTCTCACAAGGGTTGGGGTTGTCATTTCTAGATACCAGAAGATTGCCAAGCATGAAAACATTGAACAAGTTGATGCAAAGAAATGTTGAAGGCCAGCTTACTGGAAACACAGAGAAGAAAAATGAAAATAAAATGGTATATTTTGCACAAAACAATAGCCTTCCAGAGCTGAAGCCGCCAGAAGAGTCTTGGCTTTCTCATACCTTGGGTTCCACCAATAAAGGAAGCTAATATGTTAGTCCTACGCAGTGTATACTACAACTCTATACAGATACAGTAATATTTTCTAAGAAACAAATGTTCTTAACTATTTTTTTATCATTTTTTTGTCGTCAATGTAATGGAAATTTATAACCAGCAGCTAAAGAAGAAAAGTCAAATTACTATCAGTGAGCTACTGCAAATGCATTATTCTTTGGGTCATGCTATAATTTAGCGTTACTATTCAGTGCTATGTACCTGCTAAAGCCAATATCAGATATGAAATGAAAATATTCGGTGGAAACATACTAAAGCTCCCATAGAATCTATGTTTTCTTTCCTGTATTTGCTAACAAAAATTTAGCATAACAATTCTGTAAAAATTTTCCAGAATTGCTGAATATTTGAATATTCAGCCCAAAAAAACTAGAAAAAAGTAGCAAAAGCCAATACTATACTGTACAGCAATCATTCCCAACCCAAATTACCATGTTTTTCAAGCAATGAAAAAATGAAAGAATGGACAACAAAGTTCTAGTTGGGATCAAATCTCAAATGAATTAACCTCAAGTTCAGCCCACCACAGAGGTGACTTTCTAGGTGCCGCAGCCTCAGGTGAAATTCCTGTGATACTCATCATTCTTGTTGCCACCTCAGCAATACCTGGCCTCTCTGTAATTTCTGGTTTTATGCATGACTTTATCACCTCACACAATGCCAAGACATGGGTCTCAGGCACCTCCTTCAGTGTGGGATCCACCATTGCCATAATAGGCCTCTTCCCCTTTAGATAACTTGATGCCCAGAGAACAAGCAGCCCATCATCTTTTGAAAAAGGAAGCCGGCCTGAGATTATCTCGAGTAAGAGAACACCAAATTTGTACACAGAACTCTCCTCATCAGAGCAATCAAAATCCGACTCACAATCGGAATCCTTTTCTTCTAGGTGCAGGTTTGTGTCAGCAACTTTTGCTGCATAATCTTCAGTGAGGTAGACAGAGAGGGAGTTCAGAGTTTTTAAGGTTACAGGGGGGCTAAAACAGTGCATGTAATCCAGGCAGTAGATTACACCAGCTGCTATTCTCAGACGAGACATCCAGTCCAGTTGCTCAGCTTCTTTAACTGAAAAAATAAAATACTGAAAGGGTAAGAAACTGTTACACCTATGTGTCAGGTCTCATTTCTGAAAAGTTCTTTTCGATAATGCAATTTAATCAAGTTTTATTTAAATATGCCCTCAATTTTGATTTAAAATTAAATTTCAACCAGCCTTATTATCATAAACTGGAAGCCACAATCAGCTATTTTCATGCTGCAGAATCTCAATTAAACACAATAAAAACAACAACGAATCATAATAAATGGAAAAATGAAGTTGGTGTTCAATTATTAACGGAAACTGTTCTGAATCATCTAATACTGGTGCTGGACCAAACAATATGGTGTTGCCCACTGCCCAAGGCAGCTACAATTTAACCTTGTACGAAAATTCATAATACTGGAAGGAACTTGTGACACGTTGGAATGTTCTTTAACTTTAAAAGAGTTCCATATGAAAAGAAAAATAGATACGGACACACTTACTATGCAGGTGCTCAAAAAGAGTTCCATTTGGAGTGTATTCAAATACCATCATGCGGGTAAATGGCTCTTCCTCTTCACAGTACCCCACTAGGTTCATAAAATTCTTGTGACTAAATTCAGACAAGACGGAAATCTGAAATAGTAAACATCACAATCAGAAACATACTCTAGTCAGTAAATCAAAATAAACTCTTCTATACATAAGTTGACAGTTTACCTTATTCCTGAAATGGCTCTGTAATTGACCTGACCATTCAGCAGCTGCGGTTTCCATAGTAGACACAACAGTAATTTCAGATCCATTTGAAAGAGTTCCCTTGTAGAGAACACGACCTGGCAATGTACCAAGGATATTGCTAAAATCTTCACAAGCGGCCTGAAGTTCTGATCGATTAAGTGAAGGTACACCTGAAAAAATACAAAAGGCCATCCAGATAATTAATATCAATCATATAGGCAGCTAACTGAAGTTACGATAGCATGTCTTTCTACTAAATTAAAAATATATATATACAAAAAAAATAAAAGCTTCCAACCTGTCACAAAGGCATTCTTCAGATGCCCACTAAGCCCTGTAGCCCATGGATTTATCACGCCAAACTTTCTAAATCTCGCAAAAAGCAAGTAACCACTGCCAGAAATAGCAGCAAGCCCAACAGAAATGGCCACACCAACCAGGACATAAAGAAGCAAAGAATGTGTGTGCCTTCTTCCCTGGACACTAGATGTACCAACTTTTGAGATGGAGTTGTGATGTGAAGGAGATTTAGACAGGGGTTGTGATGGAGTTGAGGAAGGGGATGGAGAGAGGGGCTGGGATGGTGATGGGTCTGTAGATGGAGAGGGAGCCAGAGAGGGAGATGGAGATGGAGACAGAGAGGGAGATGGAGATGGAGATGGAGATGGAATTGGGGTTTGTAAGAGTGTGATTTTGGGGCGTGTTTTCTTTGCTTGAGAGACCGACAGTGGATCTTCATCAAATTGCAATACATGCCTTCTTATCATACCATCAGCAGAATTCCTGGAAAGAAAAATTATTCAATTTGAGAATGCCATCGTCAAAAAAAAAAAAAACAGAAACGTTAGAAAAGACAAACAATAATAACTAATAACCACAAAACCACACTAAAGGGACAAGAACGAAGTAAATAACCTAAATGGGTAGTGATTATTAGACATTACGGTATCTTTGGTAAACAGAGACTCTTCTGGTAAAAGGGATTTCCGGTGGACAACAAGAGAATCAACACAATTCAATAAATTAATCAATTTCTGTAAAACTAGCAAGTATTTTATTTGTAAAATCTGTTGCCATTGCGTATTTGCATCAAATATCACAGGGAAAAAATTATCCATATACAACGTGCTAAGGATATTGCAACACTCTATATTCACCAAAGAAAATTCCCTTTATTTTAGCAATTAGAGGAAATTGAAGGTATATATCTACAAACTACAATCAAATAAATGCTTACAGATCAGTTAGAAAAGTCTCTATATCAGTATAAAGTGTCCCCTTGTTTCCAAGATCATTCAAGTGCCTACACATAAAGGAGGAATCAAAACAGTTATAAAGAAAGCATTAGTCGCAAGATATCAATTGTTTGCCTCTCCACAAACCACAGAATGAAAGCATTAACCGTGCAAGCGGTACACCTGCATGTGCCCAAACACCATGTTCTAACCTAGCACTCAAGTTTTCCTTCCCATTCAATGTTAAATTTTTACAAAAACAATGCACTTATTTATTATAATACTCTTGTTTGTTGTTGCAGTCTTGCAGGCATATTCACATACACCTTGCATGCAAAGCTTGATATACTGATTCACAGTAAAACCTGACATAATTATCTTAATATAGGCAAGAATGTTTTGCAATAACATCTTGATAATGTAAAATAGGCACAAAATATACTCCCATACAGCACATTGACATAGTCCGGAAAGAACAAATATCGACAAGACCAGAAACCAAATCTAACTTTCCTTCTTTGAAGAAATAAAGCAAATCTTAATTAAATCACACTATTACAACAAACATCGATCCTAAAACTAAAATCGAATATGCAACTTACAATGCAACAACTTTTCCATCTACAGAGCACTCGACTCTAGACCAAGAGCAAGGATCAACACTCGCCTCATCCCAATCAGACAGATCAAGTTGTACCATCTCTTTCAACCTCAGAAGCATCCTCCCTACAAAACGGAGAAAGAAATTCGAGTCGTAAAACGATCATCTAGTAAATAAACCTCACAAAAACACATACCAGATGCAAAAATCGCACCTTCGCCATTGACGGATGCGCACAGCTCCACTTGTTGACACGCCACGAGTAACCATAGCAATGGAAAGATCAATTGGTACCTCCATCTCTCCATACCTCCAGCTTGAGAACGCAAATTGAGAGAACCTGAACCACTTCGCTTTTATCGCTTTTTTGGTTCTTTTATGGAAAGAAGCTACAGAAATAGGATAACCAGGACAGAAAAGGAAACAGTGAGAACGCCGAAAGAGAAGCAGAAAAGGCGGGACTAGACAAAAGGGTATAAATAATTATAATAAAACATAAATTCCATACTTAATTAAAGGGAATAAAAAAAAATATGGTTCGTGTACGCGGAATTTGGAATTGGAAAGCTGACGTGGACCATTGCAATGGAAAGTTTCAAAATTTAAACTCCTGATGGTATTTGTATTTGTAATTGTAATTAATAACCCAACAAATTATCTTTCCCCAAGTGGATGCCGTGTCTTCAATTTTTTCCTAATTTTCAACAAATTGACAATAAGGAATTGACCATAGTCGTCATAGTATTAGGTAACATTGGAATAGAAAGACTGGAGCTGTGTTTTAACTTTTAAGGTTTGAAATTTTCTTCCCTTTTAATTAAGAGGGGGGCTTACAAAGGAAAGGATGTATATAATGTCAGTCTGTCACTGTCATTTTCTGAGAATAATAAGCTGGTTGGCATTAAATGAAGATTGACCCTTCAACTAGGGAGGCAGGTAGATTGATTTTTGTCTAAAAAATAGATAATTATACAAAATAGTCTTTAAAATATCATACAAATTATCCCTTTGAAATTTAAAAATTTAGAAGTATATTATATTAGTTCTTAAAAAATTGGTACGAAATTTAATTCTGTCTAACATTTATTACAAAAATAATATATGTTCTGTCCTAGCATCATTTTAGCATTGCAGCTTGTATGCATGAATCAGCACAAGAAATATACAAAATATTTAATTATTCGCTAGTTAATCCAAAACATGATTGTAACATTTAAAAAAGAAAACACGTGATTTTACTCTTGTACGGATCTCGTCATCTCGTGTACTTGGTCATTGTTACCTCTAGACAATTATAATTGGTCTTGATTGGATGGTTAGGAATTAGGAAGGAAGAGAATCACAAATACAAAATTTAAGCCTGCTAGCTATTATATCAGTCAAAATCAGTTACTTTATTTACTCCGGAATTAACATACTCAGAAAATAATAATAGTATATTACTTTTAAATTGTATCAATATTTATTTTCCTCTACATAGACGAACAAATAATAATATTTTGGCTTTATCTCCACGTGATATCAGTAACTGAAAAAAAAAATCATATTGATAATTATCCAAATAAGTGCATTTTGTAGCTAGCCAGCTAGGTTCTTATAATTAATATAAGTCAAAATAAAAGTTTAAATACCGTAATATTAATGTGCATATAGAGAAAATATAATAAAAAATTATATTTAATGGTTTCACTTTGATACATGAAATTTTGGATTTGTAGCTTAAATTTAAAACAGAAGGTATAATGAAAATATTTAAATTGAAAATTGTTGATAAACATATTAGTCTTTTATTTATTTATTTTTTTTTTGGAGATAAATTGGGATCAAGTTCTTTGTTACTAGACCGAGAACTGGTTCTCAAACATATTAGTCTTTTAAATAATAAGTTAGTCGTTATAAGATTTTAGTGGGATAGTCTTAGGGTGCGTTTGGATAGGTGTGGGAAGAAGGGAAGAAGGGAAGAAATGGGAAGAAGTATTGGGAAGTGTGTAACTTTGTGAAGAGTTTGGATTGTTTATAATTTTTTTTTCTTCCCATCTTCCTTCTTCCTCTTTTTCTTCTCTCATCCAAACGCACCCTTAGCATATTAAAAAGGGTAGATGAAGGATAGGCACTAGCTAGGAGTGGATCTAGGTTCATTAAATCAGATGTTGTGTCCTTCATTTTGTTCTATACACGTAACATGTCACGTACATTGATAATTTTTTAAAAGAATATTATATTTGCCCTCCATAAAATATGTGAGAAATTTATTGTTGATTTTAATAATTATAATTTATATTGTTGATATAATTATTAATTTATCATATTAATTGATATCGGCAACTAAAGAATAGTATTTAAAGTTTTAACTATTTCCTTGACTTTCGTCTACGAGGGGCAGTGGCCAGTGGTAGGGCTGTCAAACGTGGCCGAAATGCACGGAACACCCCCTACCGTTTACCGTTTTGTTTAAGAAAACGGTACGATATACCATTTCGTTAACCGTTCCGTTTTCAAAACAGTACAGAAATCCATTCCGTTATTCGTTTCACATAAGAAAATACACATCAAAGCGGTTTGAAAAGAGACGAAACGGTTCGAAACGGCACAATTTCTCCTACAGTTTGCCGTTTCGTTATTGAAACGAAATGAAAACTGATGCCGTTATTCGTTCCGTTTCAGTTAAACGGAACGGCACCACGTTGGTGGCACTGCCGTTGACAGCTCTACCAGTGGGGCACTCAACTGGGTAGGCGACTAGACGCTGACATGGACCACTTTTGTGTATAGTTGAAGGTTTCGGTGCCCATCCTTGCACGTGCGAATTAAAAGTGAGAATGAAAAAAAGCCGAAAATTTGTGAAATGGGCAAAACACGCGAATATGGAATTTCTACGCAAAACTAGGGATCGTTTTTTTTTTTTTTTTTTTGACACCAAGCCCGTAGGCAGAAAAAAAACTAGGGATCGTAATTTGCGGTGCAAATGCGCAAAACAACCAGGCTGTTTACAGCGCCGAAGTTCAAAAAGTAATACATTTTGGTGAGGTTCGTCGATACTCAATAGAAAACTAATGGATAACGTTTCGGTTTATTGTGATGAGATCATCTTGAAAGGGCCGTTTGGATCGCTTAGGAATTTGGAAATTTTAAAAATTCGCAATTCTTAGGAATAAATTTATTGAAAAGTGTGTAATTTTGTGAAAAATTTGGATTATTTATAATAAATTTGGCATATAAAATCTTCGGAATTGCAAATTTCGGCCCATCCAAACGAGGCCGAAGTTTTTTTTTTTTTTTTTGATACACTAGAATCATATTTGAAGTTGTTGTTCGCAGAAATGCTGAGAAGAGAAAAATATAATAATTTAAGTCGGTCTTAAATTTTGATTATTTATTTTTGTTTACAATTTCAAACGAACGATCTGAATTTAAATTTAAGTCCGATTGAAACATTTAATTCATAGCAATATTTGTCATAATTCTATTGGTAATTTTATTATAGATAGAAATTTTAAACTGAATTTCAATCATTATCAATCTTTTCTTATTATTATTAATATGATATGAGTTTAAGTTCAGTTACAAAATTAAATTTACAGCATAATTTGTCTAATTTTATTATTATTAATTTATCAAATATGCCTCAAGATTTATAACTATATTATTGTAAGAATTAAGTTTATTTAATAGTACTTCCTTCATGGGAAAAAAAAAGTTTATTTGAATTCATTGAGATAATACACCTCCGTGAAACTCCAGTTATTAGATAAGCAAACTGATTTGATCAACAAATCACAAAACTAGTACTGTAATATATTCGACGTATATATATTCCGCCACAAAAAAAAAAATGTCGTTGCCGATAGTAAGGATTTGACTGGAAATTAGTTATAAAAATAAATCTATTTTCAGACACTATATACGCGTTTTCCAGATTACTAACCGACTTGTTTTCAGATCCCAACCCGTCACAAAACCATACCGGCAAGTAAGCCTTTCAAACGTTAGAAGCGGACACGGAATACTTCATTTTTGTTTCTGTTCCTTTCCGTTCCAGATAACGAAACAAAAATCTCTTCTATTTCCGTTCTGTTTTGTCAAACGAAACAGTTTTCTGTTCCGTCCTTCATTTCACATTGATTTCAGCCCATTTCTGTGTTCTCTTTCATTCCGCTTCTCTAATGATAAATTTCAATTTCATTTCTGTTCCGTTTTGAAAACAAAACTAATTTTCTTTTTCGTTTAGCGTTTCATTTGGACGGAACGGAACAAAAATGGTTGAAACGGTGAAATATTGACATGTATACTGGCAATTGGCAAGCGGCAACCAGCAAGAGTTCAACGAGAAGTGAAAGCGGTGCAAAATCAAAAGTTGAAAACAAATGAAGTTGGGGGGTTTCGGCCCAATGTTACGCAGGGAGCCAGGGACAGTTGTTAGCCCAAGTACAACTGTACAAGTAATACTGCAAGGTTTTAGGGTATTTCCGGCCCATATGCAGATTTGTTATCAAAATGTCATGATAGATTTCTGCCCCCAAACTACTACTAAATTCTGTATTTGACAAAACCACGAACTAGAACAAGTCTTGTTTTAATTTTTATTCATAATTCTATGATTTTATGAGAACTAAAAACAAGAACTTATTTCTTGTTCTTCCCATGTTTGAATTTGTGAGAACTAGAAACAAGGGCATTGTTCTTAGTTCTTGAGCATGCCAAACACATCTGATCTCGAGTTTTTGGAAAAAGAACTTACATAAGAAATTGACGAAATTATTACTAGTTATAACAATTACTAAATACTCTCATTTAGGGGTGATAACAAACTAGGAAATATACATTGATAGTTCTTGTATACATTTGATAACAAACTAGGAAATATACTTGAAGAACAGTACTGCTGTATGGAAATATACATTTGTACCGAATTTGATTTGATAGCAAATTAGGATAACCAATTATCTTACATGTATTGTACAACAATGCTTGCAGCTTATTTATGAAATTGTGGTCCTGAAATAGATTGAGTGATAACAAATATTGATATGCATTGTTGCATTTTAAATACAACTAGTGGGTGCGTCGCGCGTTGCGCGACCTATTTTTCGTCTTGATTTTATTGTCCCAGTCTTATTAATAGTAAATAACCTGATGAGGGAAAAGACGATAAAATTAAGCTGAATTTGACAAATGAAATTCTCTAATTCAATGAGCAGATTGGTTGATCACATTAACACATTATAAATGTTCAGCGGCTACATAAAAGTGGGAATTCTCATACAACATATCATAACGCTCACTTTATTAGGCCAAGTAATTAGGCTTATGCTCCATCTGAATAAATGAGGCCTCTTTACTGTGAATATCCTGCGAAATTTTAAGATAACACACCTCATTAACACATTTCAAAAATTCAACAATATAAGTGCTCAGGTCCCAACATGATTGTTTTTCAGTCACGTGAAAAAAAATGCAGCTCTTTAAAAGTCCTACCATATTAGAAGAATCAAACAAACTGGGTTGCATCAATTAAACATGACTATAACTTTTAAGCAACAATTTTTATATCAATCCAAGTTTTGATTAACTATACTAATAGTGAGCTGCCAATTAGTTCGACATAATGACCAATACATTTATTCAAAATTAAAAAAAATTGTATTAATTGGTGAGATATTTGTTTTGATATTCTTTGCATAATGACCTCATGTAGAAGAAGCATGCACGAACCATAATGGCAGCTCTAAGGACATCCAAGTTAGAATTTTCAGTTACATTTGTTGAACTCACAAAAGACAATAAAATTTTAGTTTAGTTCATTCATTGAACTCAAAAAAAATAAAAAACAAAATTAATATTCCATAAGACTCTGCATATTGTTATTTTTCATACCTGTGATGGCATATATAATTGAACACACAAAAAATGTTTTACCTAAAGTTTCATAAATGCTTCCAGCAGCAAGGGTTGGATAAGCACAAAATCAAAACTGAAAACTGACAACATAAGTTCACAAACTTGTTAACACGGAGACAAAATCAGAGAAAGAAAACAGAACTACAAAAGAGGGGTAAACTTGCGAAGAACAGAAGTAAAACGCAGAGGCAAAAAAATAAAAGGAAATGAAGAGAGAGATTGAACTTTTTAGATTAATAAATATGTAGTTGTCACGGTAAATAAATGTGATAAGAAGGAAGTCACATATTTTTTCATGTCTTATGCTTTGAAGAAGTAAGAATACAATAAACATATATTGCAAAAATCAATTCTTATGTTCCTTTTAGATTAATCAGTACCATGCTATTGCAACAACTCATGCGTTTGGATAAGAAAAATTATTTTGCCAAATCTGGTTCTGCAACGACTGATGCGTTTGGATATGAAAAATCATTTAGCGAAATCTGGTTTGTAAGGGCAAAATGGTCATGCACGGAAATAAATTAGTTTTACCTTAATATGGATACAAACTGGTACACCTATAAACATAAACAAAATATGGGAAAAAATATTACAGTTCATTTCAATCCTGATGCAATTGACAGTACTACTATTACAATTCATTTTACCTAGCTTGACCAAATTACTCCAAAGCTGGTAAATGCAAACTAAGGAGAACTGAGATGCATAATATGTTTACTTGCTTTTTCTTAGGGACAGTATCGTCAACTTCCAACTGAATACACATATTGTCAATCCAAAGGTCTAGTTACTTGCATAAAAAATATTTTTTTAGTCTATAATTCCAAAATCAAAATACCACAATGCCCTTTTCAAATGCGGTAAAGTACTCGTGCGTAATTAGCAGCCAAAATAAAAGATAAAAAATAACAACATAAGTTGTACCTCATCAAACCTAATCAGATTGACAAAGAGTTGTATATCTGGTTTAGTGAGTCGGTCGCCACAGATGTACCTTTCTTGCTTAATATCTCTTCACATTTGTCTAAGACCTGATATAGCTTCTCCACAACCTGCACAAAATGCATGGAAAGCAATGTAATCGTAGAATTAAACTATATGAATGATTTTACCATTATTAAAAATTGTCAAAATTTTGTAGGAGTTCAGTTAGTTATCCCATTAATCAATTATACGTTTGAGGTGGGTGTATTTTCACTTGTTCCTCTAAAGCCAGCTTAACTTTGCTCTCATACTTGACTCAAAATTGAGACATAATTTTCTAATTTCATATTCAAACATAGCAGGAGATTGATTTATTGCTTGTAGGACTTTGCTGTCATACTTGACAATGATTAAGTCAAAATAAAAAAGAGCAACACTAAAAAGAGAAATAAGTAACCCACAGCTAGAACCATCAAAAAAGAATCAATCACCAAGCAATGTACGGAGAAAAAGATAGATGAAGGAGCATGCTCAGGCCTCGTGTATAGAACGATTGCAAGGGAAGGAGGCTGACCTCGTATCGCTTGACCTCATGCCTTGTGTTCATAATGAGCACCTTATCCTTACTCGCAGCTCCCGATATCAAGAGCAGCCTGAGCCATCTACCTCCAATCTCATCTAGCACAAACTGATTCGATTTCTGATAAAGCGATAATCAAGGTGCTGAGAACAACACAAACAACAGAAAACGACTCAATTAAGTGATTGAACAAATTCAATCAATTTAAATGGCTCAATTAAGCGATTGGACAAATTCAACCTACAAATGTCTAATATATTGTTTAAATTAGATGCTACTCATGTGGCATAATAATTATGATTGGATAAATCTGAATAAGAAAAATATGTTAAGGATGTAGGTTTCTTGTGAAATTTTTTTTCTTGGCAGTGTAGCAATTCACCAAACTGATTAAATAAATAAAGAATAAAAAAAAAACAAATACTTATGAGTATAATTAAACCATTTTAACAAAAAGGTAAAGAAAACAAAACAATAATGAATGAGGTGAAGTTCTAAACCATTTCATACAGTTTGACCAACACAATATAAAAACATTATTTGTAACATATCAGTTTTTGTTAATAGTTAATTAATGAGGTGAAGTTCTAAAGAATATATATAAATATATAAATTAATAGCAAAACAGTAATGAACAATCAATAGATGGAGGATTAAAATCAAATATTTAGTTAGGGTAATTATTTACCTCAAAGAGGCATGGACTGAACAGACCAATAGCAAGGTTTATTTATTTTTTTCATAATATCAAGCAAGCCCCTCTTTAATCTCCTAGTTGCCAGTCTTGTTGTCACCTATTTGCCATTACCACTCAACTGCTCCCAAATCTGTGAAATTGAAGCTTAATCATACATAAAGAAAAAGGAAGAGCAAAAGTAGAAGAAGAAAATATTCTTTAGAAAGGAAGACATCAATTTCAGATAAGAACAACATATTTTTTTTTAGATAAGACAAACATTATTTGATAATCGTCCCTCATGCTTTTTTACAGGTCTCCACCCATGGTGTCTCTTGCGCTAATTTAGAAGGCAAATAACATAACAAATATTCATATATTTATTTTACAATAAAAAGCTAAATAATTAATTGAAGATTCAGCAAAAATAAGAAATACATGCATGATTGTCTTGCTGAGCATAAAGCCAAAAAGTTTGAAACATGGTTCAAGGAAAAAGGAAAATAGAAAAAGAAAGAAAGTGAAATGCTAAACAACTGAGGTTACTTCATTCAGTAAGATTTTCTTTTGTTTACCTATTTCTAATTATTTAACATCAAAAATCTAAACTCACATACCCTTTCATTGGTT
Source organism: Rhynchospora pubera (assembly GCA_028095005.1). Lineage (NCBI taxonomy): Eukaryota > Viridiplantae > Streptophyta > Magnoliopsida > Poales > Cyperaceae > Rhynchospora > Rhynchospora pubera. The sequence goes on along the minus strand of CM051462.1, from coordinate 204,310,742 downwards.
CTCAAAGCTTGAACAGCTTGCTGCCGCCCTCGCTAGAACCATCAGTAGATCACTTCCCAAAGAGAGATGAAGAAGTTGTAAAGCTATAATTAAAATGTCAAATTTATAAGTTAATAAGTCAATAATGAAAGAATTATTATTTTTGCATAAAATTATTAAGTGGATGTGTGAAACACTTGTTTACTGATTTATAAATTACAATTCAAGTCAGAATATGTCCATATCATCTTTTTAATTTAGTGCAGGCCTATCTTTTCTGAAAAATTAGTATTCACCGGTACTTCAATTCACACTCCAATTATATTATACCCTATAATTGAGTAATTAGTAAACATTCTTTAAAAATTAAATAAGACAAATATATAGTACAAATAAAGGTTACCTTAGCAACAATAACCAAAGGTGGTAAAAAATACAAATTTGCAACCAAAATTAATAAGCAGAGGTTTGAGAACCAACTTCAGAAAACATATCATTTACATATGTTTCGATACCAATTTCAGTGTCATTGCTACATCGAGCACTTTGTAGCATTTGAAAATAACACCCAAGTTTTGTAATGTTTGTAATTAACGACAAATAATTTTTGAGACATTTTGCAGTAACGACCAAAATTTGATCTGAGGATAACTCAAGAAAATATTGTATTGTTCTATATTTAATAAATCAAACCAAGAAATATGCATCCCACTGTTCTATGTTTTTGTTCAATCAAGTTTAGGAAAGAAATTGCTTACAATAAATAAAGCCCAAATCGACACCACCACAAAATGCAGGAGTACCCTTTCAATCAAGCAATCTAAAAAAACAGTGTACATTCAAGTACGTGAAATTATAATACAAAAGTTACTGGCAATAATTTGAATGTACCAAACAATATTAGGAGCTAGTAAAAACAACTTACTTTCACTGTAGTAAAATAAGGCTCTACCTGGTGTTTCTCTTAAGGGGCTTGACCATCTGAGTGGGGGCATATATCATAGTCAGAGATGTTGAGCCAGAGGCCATGAGAAACGACAGTCTTGGCACCCTTGTGAAGGCTGAATTGGTAACCACGAACAATGTCAGCACCCTCACGATATGGGTCATATAGTGTATTGAAGTAAAAATGGGGTCGAGAGGCTCAGCAGGTTCTTAATGTGTTGTTCTAGAGCATTTATCTCCTTACCAGATTGGTCCTTGGCAACCTACAGTTTAACAAATGTTGTGTTAGATTAACCTAGTGGAAGAAGGAATAATGTTCCATCATTTTGAACTACACAGGTTGCAATAATGTTCCATAATTAACAATTTAAAATTGAAGATTAGCTTTCAAGAATGAATATTACCAGCAACAAAGAAGATAAAATTTCAAGTTAAATGAAGACCTCTTTCATAGTAACGATCAAGTTTTCTCATCACATAGACAGCAGGAAATGAAGTCTTTTGTTTATAAAATGACATTAATGAAGTAAGCCCACCTGCTATACATAAATCTCCCTAAATCAGATAAAAAGCAAGCTCCATTATTACATAAATTAGGCCAAAATAGAGAAATAACTATAATTTATAAATTAAGCACGAAATCATAACATCTCTATAATTTATAAATTAGGCCTGCGTGCAGCACATCGTGCTTAATGAAAGAGAGACACATGGAGAGAAGAACAACCAAGAAACATTGTGCGAAGCACGGATGGAACTGTGGATGTGGATGCGGACAGAACTGTGGATTACGTCCATTTGATTAATATCCTTCATTGTACCTTTGAGGTGAACACCACGAAGATGAAATTGCAAATATCTTTGAGGCAATAACAGCCCATGAATGGTTTTTCTGGTCTTTTTAAGAGAAAAGCAATATATTTTACCCCTGTACTATTCCAAGCTGAACTCCCCAACAGAGCCAACTTCTCAGATGGTATGACAATATCAGTTTAACTTTCCTTTTGTTTCGAGTTGCTACTACTATTGTTAAATACAATTCACTAAGCATCCCAAAATACCGTAGGAAAAAAAAACCAAAAATCTACACACGATCAATCAAAATCATATCAGCAATTTGATTTGTGCGCCCTACATGAAAAAAAAAGAAAAAAATCAAAAGTGAAATTAAGACCAACCAAGAGAGGACTGATCAGTCTGAAGGGGCACTGGGATATAACAAAAAATAGTAGTAGAGCAAGGAGGCAGCAATCCGTTAACCTCCAACCAAGGATCCTGCAATAAAGGAAGGAATAAAGTGATTAGTACAAAATTGAAGCGAAATTAGTTAAGTCTTGGGGAAAAAAAGGGGGCAACTAATTAGAAAAAAAGAGAACCCACAAAAACATCCAAGTAAAACCGAGAATGGACAACAGAAATACATAAATTCACAAATAGATAGACAAATCAGTTTTCGAGGAACAAATTGAGAGATATAAAATGAAAGAGGCGCTCATATGCTGGTTATGCTTAACCAAAATCATCCTTGTCAGTAGCCACTGCTTTCAATGCAGCTGCATAATAATTAGGACATTCAATCTAGCAGGGAAAAAAGTACAACCAATTTGAGTAGATGTTGAGATGTATTTGTTGAACGAAAAATTTTCAGTTGTTGTTTAATAACTTGGCATTGTAAAGAAAACTATTGTTGTATATAATTTAGTCCTTATTGGTTCTAATCAGAACTTATTATAAAATAAAATAACATATAGGAGCACTGCTCTACAATTCTATTTCACTAAAAGAAAATCGAATAGAAAGAATAACAATGCAAAAAAACAATATTATCCTTAAAAGAACATATTTGTCTAAGGAACCATTTTTAACAACAGTATTCCTTAAACAAAGCATACAACAGTACTATTTGGATCTTATCTGAAACAATTTTAATAGAAAGAAAAAGAACAATGCAGAGAACAATACTACTTGCAACAACAAAAACCAATTTGTTTTCCACCTAGGAACGTTAGACGACGAAAAGTAGACCAAAACAACTGAAAAATAAAGGAAAAGGAGAATTCCTGACAGTGAACAAACAAAATGAAGGTAAAAAATCATACCTTGTCGAAGAAAGCACACCAGAAACAATCCCAACAAACCTGCAAGATCAAACAACTAAAATTCAATCCGAAGAACAACAATGCAGTAAAAAAAGAGAAGCGTTGTTGACCTTATTTGAAGCCGTTAATCAATCCAACCAAGCTACTCAATTCGGTCTTCGTTTAAACCCTCGTGCCACCATTGCTTTTCCTCCGCCGATCTGGCATAGAAAATGCGCGCAGAACCTGCGAGAAACAGAAATCGGATATAGGAGCAAAGAGGGAAAAGGTGCAGGGGTATTCACTAACAGCAATCAAAAGAGCAGAGGGTCGTGTTCAGTTCAAAGTGTGGAGAAAAGTATTCCCCGGTCCATACCTGTAAGACCAAGGCAATAAACATGCTTGCAGCTTCGGCTTCAGAAGCAGCGGAGGAACTGGGTGAAGAAGGAGAAGATTGAAAAAATTGAAAGCAAAAAAGCGAGATCGTATATAGTGTTTTTGGTGGATACAATCTACCTCGTCGAGGAGATGGGTAAGCATGCTAGTAATGCGAGGCAGTTGATAATAGTATTACTTTCCGCTTCATCAGGTTAAGAAGATTATCGGTTATTTGGTAAATTTTCCTTAGAAGTTGCTTAAGAAAATCCCCTTATGCTTGTAGCATTTCATTCAATAGATTATGTATACTATCCATACGGTAGGGACTCGACGTTACCGTAATTAGTAAAGGTCTTTTTCTTACGACCTTCTCGGTCGGCATAAGGAAGAAATGTCTTACTTACTTAAATCCAAGGCATTTAGGAATACTCGCTTACCTTTCCTTTCTTTAAGCGAATTTTGCCTTTAGGGCGGTCTACTCGAGCCTTGGGACAGCTGCAGCCATTAAAAAACACCCGCCCGAAGTGGACCCCTTCTACTTGGTCGCAGGGTTGCGAAAGAATAGACAGAGGGATAAAGTTGCGCAGAGAGAGAGAGATCACCGATTCAGATCTTTAGGTTGGGCAGAAAGAAACCTATCTAGCCGGCGATCCCCATCTCCGATTCACCGATTCACCGATTCTGCCTTTCCATATTGAAGAGGAGAATAATGCGTCTGAGAAGGATGGATTTCTCTCTCTACCGCTTTTCTTTTTGGCTTCGTGCAGAAGAATCGAGAAGTAGGAGCAGGTACGAAGAAGTCTCCAGAAAAGGAGATCGGACGGCCGCGATCGAAAGAAAGGAACGAAAGGCGTGGATCGAGCCAAATCTAAATGAACGGCCAGGATCCTTTACTGTTCCAACCACTGTTCACCCATAGTTGGTCAAGGCAGGAGTCAATGGACGGATGTTAATATATTAAATGATTAAAAAAATATTAAGTGAGTAAAAAAAGGTCGATCTAATTTGTATGAATTTTCATAATACAAACAATTCATATGAAAGAATTTACAATTTGGCATTATGTATTTTTTAGTTATTGTAGAAGTTTCTACTCAGTAAAAATTGCCTATCATCACTATATATAATGTGCACCGTGCTTATATTGCACATTATCATTATACATATGGATTATGGACCAACATAGTGGGCAGTTCCGGATCGAACAGGTAAGTCATGTAATATTTTGAAAGTAATTTTGCAACGGACAATTTTTTTATTGGTCTGAAAACCAAATTGTTTGTTTAAAATTATAAATGATTGTGATTGACCAAAACTCAAATCGAACTAAAAATATCGAGTTATCGTAACGTCCCTGGTTTGAATGTGTCGGCCATACCCAACCGTTCGAATTTTGTAACAAGAACTATGCTCTAAAACCCTAACCGACTATTCGGATTAAATGCTTCGTAATCCTAGCATTAATTTGCATACCTAACTATTTATAAATGCCAAAGAGAGGTATGAAGAGGTGGGGAGAAGCACAAATCCGGATATTATATTAGTAAAAATCTATATTTCTTTCTTTGATGGGTTTGGATGAGTCTTGAATAAGAAATTTCGGTATGCGTGCTTGTCCAAATTCCTTACTTTTATACTATAATTTTGTTAGTATAAGAATAAGTGTCCAAATTTCTTATTCTTATGTTGTTTGGATTGCATAAGAATAAAAAATTTGATCCTTATTCTTATTCAAAACCTTATTCTCCACCATCCAAATGTTTATATTTTATCATCGGAATTTGTTCACACCAACAAAATATAAACATTTGGATAAATCCAGTAATGAAATGTTTATGTAAACCTTATTCACACCAACAAAAAACTTGCTATTTCCAGTAAGATAAATCCAGTTAAAGAAATTACGCAAAAGCCGAATGGCAGGCAGGCAGGCAGCTAATGCATTTCCTAGTTTTCAAAATAAACACAAAACAAATAAATTAATAGTACGTTAACATAAAAAGAGACCCACAAGAGCACATGCCATGCTTCTGCTTATCAAAAAGTACAACTTAGATGGCCCACCAACCCAGCTATTATTACATCTTTTTTAAGGGAAGGCAGTGACCTTACGGGGCCGTTTGGATCGCTTAGGAATTTGAGGAATTTGGGGAAGTTGTAATTTTTAGGAATAAATTTATTGGGAAGTGTGTAATTTTGTGAAGAGTTTGGATTGTTTATAATAAATTTATGGTAGGAAGATGAAATTCCCCAAAATCCCATGGGGATCCAAACGGCCCCTACATGCTTTTTTCCAGCATTATCTGTTTAAGAGCCTAAGACAATCCAGTTTAGTGATAAAGAGGGCCATTAATCCCTACTACATAATCACTAAATGTTGCGTGTCACTCATTCCTTACTCTTCATAATGCCTCCAATTAAGAAATCCACCAACCATCAGCAGTTTACACTCACATGACCACCATGTGACTTGGAGAAACTTAGCAATCTTAAGTTGGCATTAGTTGTTGTTTGATTTTAATTTTGAAAAGTTAGGCATTCAAATTAAAAAAAAAATTTGAAAAGATTTAAAACAATGAAATTAAAAAATAACTAAGAAAGACCCCCGCAATTTGGGCGGGAATTGGAACCGTTATATTGCTGAGATCACAAAAAAGCCAAACGATTTAGTTAAATTCAATGGAGAAATGGAGATGAATTAGGATTGAAATTATCAAATAAAAAATCTATCAACTATTAGATTGATTTTTTCAAGTACAATAAAAAAATAATCAAAAACTTCTTTAATTTACAACGTTTGCAAAAGTTCAAAACTGAACACAGAAGCGCAGAGGTGACATTTTGCGCAGTAAAATAATTTATCAGTTTATATATATATATTTTTTTAGGAAGGATGGTCATTGTCATAAATCATAATGTCATGCCTATAAGTTGTATTACAAATTAAAAGGAAAAATAATTAAAGAAAGTTTTAAAAAATTTCTAGCGCAAATTACCAGACCTAAACTAGCCGTATTTGCAGCTAACAATTCAATTATTGTTAAAATTTATCTCTATTTGTGATTTCTTCCAAAATTTTCGAGCTGAATCCCGCCGCTTCTTCCAATTTTTTCTCCACATTTCTTCATTCTGATTACGTTGCTAGCAACATTTTTTTTAAAAGATAAATCGGAGATCAAGCCTCCTAACTTATTTTTAAATTAAATGTCTATAAAAGACCTCCAGTCAGATTTGGAATCTACGACCTTTTAATTAAGATGCATTGCTCTCTATCATTAGATCAAAAGCTGATTTTGTTGCTAGCAAAAATTATAAATATTTTTTCGTTTGGAGACATTTCGATCACATTGGAGATTTGAACTCTGTTGTTATGAATACATGCACAACATTAATTATTTTCTTATCATTTACATCATCTATATCTCGACCTTTTGATTGTGTCCAAATCACGAATCAGTCCTAAAGATTAAATACCTTCATAATTTCGGTCACACCATCTTCATTTACAAAAAAAATAGTACTTCATGAATTTGGTGGAAAACATGTCGCCTCCATTTTTATTTTACTAGTGGGTGCGTCGCGCGTTGCGCGACCTATTTTTACCACATATAACTATTGTGAACCTGTCATTTACATAAAAATAAAATTTGTTATATAAGATAAATGTGTCTGAAAAAAAGAAACAACATGACACGAAAGTAGGATTGCTAATAGAATTGCCTAATTCTATCTGTAGCTATTTACAGACGAATGAAAAAGCAACAAAATTGTCACAATTCATGCATTTCATACTTACTGATCTATAGTACCATGACTAATATAATTTCTAGATCTTAGATCCATTTGAACATCTTATAGACACGAAAGTATGATTGCTAATAGAATTGCCTAATCCTATTTTCACCTGAACGCCATCGAAGCCTGAAAAGTGATGGATCTTCTATACATATCATATGGATTTTGTTTTACAGCCTTTTCAAAGAGATGGTACTCCAGTAACTCAGCTGAAAAAATGATGCAATAAGATGATACTCCAGTAAATCTTCTCATTCCACTCTCTGCATTGGTCTACTTTTGTATCACAAAAACCTACAAAAAAAAAAACGAAAGATGAAAAACCATAATATCTGTTAGAGATGCAAATCAAGTTATCTCTAAATGACACTTTCTTTCAGATAAATTCATGTATGGTGAAAATCAAGTAAATTATTACCGCATAGTATCTGATGCCAGAATCTTGTAAGGCACCATAATCATATCTATATCTCTACAAAAACAAATATAAAAATATACATCATTTGTATACAAATATACATACAATAAATTTGCTCTCTCAATCAAAAATCATCCTCACTTTGCACAAAAGGGAAAGGAAAACAAATGACAAATTATAGATCATGTTAATGTTAGTAGCGGCCAGATCGAAAATAAAAGAAGATTAAAACCTTAATATTATTAAGAGAGCCGACAATAATAATAGAATCCTGGGATAGAGATCGATAAACTTGCAATCTAAGCATACCTCTCAAGTTCTTCTCCGCTACCATATCTGTCACGGCAACAACACTCATTATTTCAGAAAAAATAAAAGAGAAAGAAATTACTTGTAAATACCAAATGAAAGGGGGTATTATAACTGGTCTTTTCAGCACCAAGCATATCAAGTGAAAGTGGTGTTTTCAGCACCTAAAAGATTTTTTTTTAAAAAGAAGAAGAAAGAAAGTAACAAATAAAGCATAACATATATTAGAATAGATACTCATAATTACAACAAAAGCAAGGAAGATAACCTCGTTAGTGAATTAAACGGTGGTATACTTGTTGTCGATTCCAGAAGTACCCTCAAAAACCTATAAAAGAGCAGAACATTGCCATCAAAGATGAGTATAATTCGCAATTGATAAACAAAAAGTTTACAATGTAGTTAAATAGGTTAGCGGTTGTTTAAACACAGTTGATCCCAATACTGTCAAATAATTTTCAACTGACACCAGCAAATTTGATTGCAATTTGAACAAATTAGCAATCTTAAAAAATATACAATGAAATAAATAATTGGTCAACATTTCTTAAAGCTGTCAGCTTGTGTAAAGTACCTTAATTTGTACATTCAACCAACATAAAAATGTGTGATCAAATATCTAACGTACCTCATTAGCAATAAAACAACCCAATGAGCAAATAAAAAAAATGTCCTTTTATCTGAATACACAACAAAGGAACAGTCAGGAAATATTAAGAACTAATTAAATAACAAACCACCATCCCCTCACCATTGTTCCTCAATAAAAATTCATTCTTATGCGAAAGAGTTACATACTATTATGTACAGTGGTAAATATACAAAGTAGTATGTTGCCAGTTAATTAATAGTTGGCATAGTGCTAGGATATGCTATGAAATATATATAGCGAATAAAGGACACTAATTTTAAATTCATCATTAAGAGTATAACAAACTGTTTCTTAAACATACACAAAAAAAGTTAACATCCTAACCGATATGTGTTAGAGTTATGTCCTAGAAGTCAATAATTTAATGACTCAAATATTAGTTTATGTTATGGATGATATATTATCATCTGTTCCTAGGTTTATTATTGACAGATTATTCAGGTTGAGGATCTGAATTGTAGATCTCTGTGGATCATTCTTTAGAATGACAATAATAAATCTAAACGGTCCATAATCTTGATAATTAATATGGAACATTAATTATCTTATAAGTTTAGTATGCAAGTTAAGTGATGATTAAGTTCTACAAATCATAGGTAAAGAGTTACCAACTTAATTGCATATGTGTATGTTATGGAACATAGCACATGACTTGACCCATCGAAATAAACATATGGATTGTGTTATGTGTCATTGTTTATTTCGTTACGATTTTGGTTCTAAGTTTGAGATGTTTATCTTTTCCACATGAGGATAGGTTCAATAAATACTGTCTACCGCTGATTCCCGATAAGGGCTGCTATACGGACTTTATTTATGTTCTCTTGAATTGTGCGGGAAAAAGCTAATCATCAAGAAAACCGTATGTCCCTCATTAATTAACTTAGTGAGTGACGATATCTGTTTGGGCCCCTTGATGGAGATAGATTGTTTGCATGCAACTTTATACAATTATCTCTAGATCAAGAAACATATAATCTGCAAGAATGACACATTCCTATCTTGGATTATACGATGATATCGTGTGACATAAGAATCAAAATAGGGAAATACATATATTCTCTTATGCAGGATTTAAATACTGTAGCAGTACATTATTTATGCGAATTGGGAATCATAACGTGTTGCTAGATACCGCTTATGATTATGGAATTAAATAACGATTTAATTCCATGTCCAACATAGCATAAATCCTCAAAGGGTCACACAAATAGGACTTTAACCATACAGTGCATTATTTATTTATTCGCAACAGTGTGTATTGCGAAAATATGATAGTTTGATTAATTAATTGTATAGCGTTGTGGACCGTTATAATTAATTAAGTCAAAGGGATCATATGGAAATAAATTAATGCATTTGCTAATCCCAAATTAATTATTACTGAGTTAATAATTAATTATGTTCAACTCATTTAAATTAGTTGAGCTATTGGGTCTTTATTTAATTAGTTAAATAAAAGCCCAATTTGAGGTTAGTTGAAAGAGCAATTAAAAGGTTTGAATTAATGAGCTTTTAACACACTTGGTGTAGCCCACAAAAGCCTCCAATAGGGGCCGGCCATATGAGGGCAATTTTGTCCACAATCTATTATGGTAGGTAGGTCAAGAGAGCACTATATAAAGGGGTCAAGTTTTGAGAAAATCCTAGCCTCCACTCCATTCTCTCCCACCTTCCTCTATGGCCGAAATTTCACCAAGGGAGAAAATTTCAGAATTTTTTCCATGCTCTCTCTTCTCTTCTCTCCTTTCTAGCTCATGGGTTGAGCACTCCTCTCCACAAATTAATATAGTTAATTGCTAAATGAGAGAGGAAACCTAGAGGGATTAGCTTGTTTCTTCCTCTTGCTAGCACAAGAGTTGAAGATTATGGTTAACCTCCTTGGTGGACTCGAGGCCGATCAACCGACGAAGGAGGAGGCGCATGGAGGCTCGCCACCAACTCCCATGCCATGGTCGAGCCCCGCGAATACGATTTCGCGGGAGGTACAAATATCCACCTTTTTCTCTTTGTGTTAATTTGGCTTTTGTGCACGATCCATTTTGTGTGTTGTTTCTTTGGCTAAATTAATGGTAATTAGCTCTAAAATTGAAAATTACACACTTCCTAATAATATGATATCTTAGCCACGCAATTACTTTAACATCTAATTACCCTCTTTCTTTCTGTTTAAACAACAGAATAAATCCCAAAATCAAATGGTATCCATCAGATTGTTTTACCAATCAAATAGCTTGATAAGCAATGGAAATTCCAGATCATGTTTACCCATAAATCATAAGCTAAGCAATCAACAGATAATATGACTCAAAGTTCTCATTTCACCTTTGTCCAAGCAACAAAATCGAATTATTATTAACCATTAAATCACACATAAACCAAGTTCTCTTGTCCAAACAGATTACTAACTCCAGTAGAGCAAACTGACCAATTGAATATCCATTGTGCTAAAGGAGAAAAGAAAAGAAAATTGATAATAGCGAAAACACCTGCAATATTGCATCTCTTCTTGTTCCTTTGACTGTCCGCCTCTTCATAACTCGAAGTATAAGCCAAAAAACCATAACCACTATTGTCGTCATAAGACCCAAACATGAAACTGTGGAAGCTGGAAGAGAAGGAAAAGCAAAAGAAATCAAGCCAAAATCAAGAGAAATCACGAAATTGCATAGAAAAACTAAGCTTTTATAAACCTAAGCGTCCAGTCCTAAAGCAATGAGAAATGGAGAATTAGTAAGCACATGTTATGCTCGATTTATCAAATTGCACATCTTATTAAACTAAAATGTAATTTCTTTTTATTTTCGACATATCATCATAGTGCAGGCTCTCAGCCCAGAATCATGCAAAATTTCTAATTAATTAAGTATAGAAATAAATATCAGACTAAAAAGAAATAAATATCAGACTAAAAAAAGTATAGAAGCAAGCTTTAAACAATACTTTGAATCCACAATCCAAATGATTTGATTCGAAATGTAAACCTGGGCTAAGAAAAGAAAACTTTCTCATAGTGATTGATTAAGTATAGAGGTTGCTGAACCATACCTTGGCACTCAGTCGAAAACAAATTGCAAAAACAGAAATACTATAACAGAAACATGAAAGCAATTTTATGGCATCAAGAAAACAGGAAGTGCAAAGACAAAGCATGACCGAATCAGGCAACATCACTAATATGCAGATAAATAATAGAGCACTCCAAGTATAACATGCTCACCTGTATCAACAGTGCGAAGCAATAAATATAAAAGCAAAAAAGAAGATAATACTCACACAACGACAGCAGCAGCTGGAAGACGGAGCAAAGCAACGCACAAAATAGATCACCAGAGCAAAATCAGATCCGATGCGCAAGCAGCAGCAAGTGAGTCCTGCCATAAACATACGGTGCCAGCAGTGAGAAATAGTGAGAAGGTAGGCTGAAAGTAGAAACAGACAACAGTGATGGGCAGAATACCGATAAGAAAAGAACAACAGAAGCAAGGCACAACATAACTTTAGCATTCCCATAACAAACACAAAGAGCAGCAAAAACAGTATGAATGGATATTGCACTATAGGTCGATTCTTTTGTCCGGAATAAATTTCCCCTGACAGTCTAAGGTAGCTAGTGCACAGAAAAGCATGCAGCTGCATATGGAGCAGCAGGGAAAAAAAAAGCAAGGAATGAATAAGCAAACAAATTCGCGTATTTATCACTGAAACAAAACTTCTGCACAATCCAGTTGTATCCTGGTGACCATGACACACTCTGATAGAACAATACAAAAATACAGAAAGGAACAAATAAATTGAGGAAGAAAGAAAGAAACCAATCCATCTTTGACCAGAATAAAACAACACAATTATGAAAGCTATTTTCCCAGGTAGTATATATTGGGATGCAGTACTAAATATCTGAGACAGGCAGTACAGTGGCATGAATATTACCTCGTGTTGTCCCTAAGGAGGCGGCTTAATCAAGGTTTAGCGGAAGCGATTTAAGGTTTTAGACCGGTTTGGTATGAACTACCCTAACACAATTCAATTGGTACCCAATACAAGCAAGCACACAAGCAATTCAAGTATAGCAAGATAATAAAGAGAAAAAGAGATAGAGAAATTGAACACTCGGTATGATTACGGAGTTCCGACCCGCTAGAAGAAGCTAGCCTTAGTCGTACGTCTCCGGGAGTTCCGCTACCACGAAAGGGTGCGCTCCGTTCAATTCCAACAAGAACGAGACTACAACTTCGAACCGAATCACCTCGTCACAAGGACACTCGAGGCGGATTGGCCTAACTCGAATGGCACAACGGCCTCAAAGGAGAAGAGCTCTCAACCTATTCCAACCTACACCTAGCGACAATGTCGGGGCGGTGGTGTTTGAGGCTACTAAATCTCTCAAGATGGTCTAGCTATGAAAAGCTCAAGTGGGAGAGTATCCCTGTGCTCAAAGGCTCAATTCTGGTCTAATTTTGCAAGGCAAAGCTCTTCTAAAGAGAGAGAACAAGGGGTGGATATATATAGGGCTCGAAATGAGCAGTTCCCCAGCAAAAACAGGCCACAGCGTTGTACAACGCTGAATAGCGTTATACAACGCTGGAATATGACCGTTGTAAATTCTAACGGCTCTTTAATATAGCCGTTGGTCTGTCAGAGCGTTGTGCAACGCTATTTGCCGTCGCACAACGCAGGAGTGTAAAACCAAAGGAAAGCTCCGACAATTCCGTTGGAAATTGTCAGAGCGTTGCTTGCCACTGAATGGCGTTACACAACGCTAAAGGGAGACAAAAGGAACAACTCTGACAGATTCAACAGAGCGTTGTACAACTCTATATGCCGTCACACAACGCTAACGTTACCCAACGCTGAAAGACGTTGGCTAACGTCTCCAGAGACTTTGCATGTAAAAACAGCACAGCTAACTTGGGATTTTTGTGGCGTTGTGCAACGCTATATGGCGTTGCACGATGGTACTCAGGAAATTTTCCAAGTTTCTTAACTGCAGCGTTGTACAACTCTGATTAGCGTTGTACAACGTTGTGAATCAGCGTTGCCTAACTCTATATAGCGTTGTGCAACGTTGATTCACAAAAGTATGAATTTAGTTGTTCTGGCGTTGTGTAACTCTATATAGCGTTGTACGACGCTAGGTCACAGAAAACAGGATTTTGCTGGTTTATTGAGCTTTTCGCTATCTAGACCATTTTAAGGATAAACAAGGACTAAAGTATACCTTCTATCCTAGTCTAAACTAGCCTACAAGCTCTCTAATGACTTGATCTTGATCTTTCTTAAAGCTTTTATCCAAGTCCTCATAAATTGTATCTTCTTCCTATAAAACTCAAAGAAGATTGTTAAATGCCAAATGATATTGTTTTGCAATCGACAAACCTAGAGACGTTTAGTACAACAATCTCCCCCTTTTGACGATTTGCAAAACAATATCATTAGTAAAGCGATTAAATTTTGGCATTTCACAAGCTTTACTACAATTCTCCCCCTTTTTGTAAATCGACAAAAAGTGAAAATTGTACCAAGCTCCCCCTAAATTTATGGCTCCTCCTTAATTTTGGAGAAAAGGAATTGGAGAACCAATTTAGGGCACTACACAAAGTAGTGTGACCAAATTTAACCTCTCAAACAAAAATAAGATAGAAATAAAGAGGCTCCCCCTAAAAATTTGGCTTATAAGACCGGGGGTAAACTTGGTATTTAGGCCATATTGGTTACCATACCACTAGTTGTACCACTAGAGGTACAAGCTTTTGGAACCCACTTACCTTTGGACTCACCATTTGGTTTCCTAAGTTTGCATTCCAACGAGATATGACCATTTTGACAACAATAGTTGCAATATGCATTGGTTGGCTTAGGCATGGTAGAACCCTTGACAAAATGAGAATAGTAATGGGCTCTAAGGTATTCGGCCTTCTTCTTAGGATCATAGGATGAGGCATTAAAATTCTTTTTGCGATCCTTTTGGAAATGTTGGGAAACATTCTTTTTATGCCCATTAGATTGAGCTTTGTGGTTTTGAGAAGAGTGTTGCTCTTTAAATTCATAAAACCATCCATCGGGTCCTCTAAAATAAATTTTATTGGACGCCTTTGGAACAAAAACCTTCTTTTCTTGATTTTGCAAATTCTTTTCGTTTTGCACTCTAGTGTTTCTAGGTTTCCTTTGGTACATATGTGCATGACCACGAGAATTCCTAGGTTTTTGAAATTGTGTGGTTTGTGCAACTTGTTTCCCATTATTGTGTGACAAATTCCTTTTCTTGGTTTGATAAGGCTTTTGGTAACCAAGACCGGACTTGTCATGAGGCTTTTGACCTTTGAAAAGGTTTTTCAAATCCGTTTTAGGAACTTGAGCTAAAACCGGTTTTTCAAGTTGTTTTTCAAGCTCCTTAATTCTAGCCTCATACTCACCCATCTTAGAAGTAAGCTCATCTACCTTGGTTTTTAAGGTTTCTATGGTATCGGATTTCCTAACCAAGGCATCATGGGTAGCATCAAGAATAGAGTTCAACCTATCACAATCAACACATTTGGTTGAACAAGTTGGTTCATCATCACTCTCACTATCACTACTACTAAGAGATTCATTGAGAGGAAGATATA
Organism: Rhynchospora pubera; assembly: GCA_028095005.1. NCBI lineage: Eukaryota > Viridiplantae > Streptophyta > Magnoliopsida > Poales > Cyperaceae > Rhynchospora > Rhynchospora pubera. The sequence continues at coordinate 204,295,580 of CM051462.1, read as the reverse complement.
CCTTAGGTGAGCATGCCTTTGGTGATGTTGATGGAGTGGAATGATTTGAAAGAATCGGGGATTCCATCTCTTTGGCAATGAATGCATGTTCTTCGTAGTTGTCCGAATCGGATGCACATGGATCGAACTCCGAATCCGTGTGGACTCCTCCCATTCGGTTTCCTTCGAAACAACTCAAGATGGCTCTCCATATGTCCCTAGCTATATCAAAATCGCAAGCAAGTGTGCTACCAATTGATTCATGTACCGAGCTTAGGATGACATTGACCGCATAGTCATTGTCCTCCTTTTCCCTCAAGGCCTCGGTGGTAAGCTTGTTAGTATTTGGTTTAAATCTAGATTCATTTGCCACAATATACCAAACACCCATGCTTTTGAGGTAGCCAACCATACCATTTTTCCAAATAGAGAAATTTGTGCAAGTATGGTCCAATTTACCCGGTTTTTCTACAATTCTAGCCGCCATGATCGAAAACCGAGATTAAGAATAGCTTAATCGAGGTTCCCGCTCTGATACCACTTTGTTGTCCCTAAGGAGGCGGCTTAATCAAGGTTTAGCGGAAGCGATTTAAGGTTTTAGACCGGTTTGGTATGAACTACCCTAACACAATTCAATTGGTACCCAATACAAGCAAGCACACAAGCAATTCAAGTATAGCAAGATAATAAAGAGAAAAAGAGAGAGAGAAATTGAACACTCGGTATGATTACGGAGTTCCGACCCGCTAGAAGAAGCTAGCCTTAGTCGTACGTCTCCGGGAGTTCCGCTACCACGAAAGGGTGCGCTCCGTTCAATTCCAACAAGAACGAGACTACAACTTCGAACCGAATCACCTCGTCACAAGGACACTCGAGGCGGATTGGCCTAACTCGAATGGCACAACGGCCTCAAAGGAGAAGAGCTCTCAACCTATTCCAACCTACACCTAGCGACAATGTCGGGGCGGTGGTGTTTGAGGCTACTAAATCTCTCAAGATGGTCTAGCTATGAAAAGCTCAAGTGGGAGAGTATCCCTGTGCTCAAAGGCTCAATTCTGGTCTAATTTTGCAAGGCAAAGCTCTTCTAAAGAGAGAGAACAAGTGGTGGATATATATAGGGCTCGAAATGAGCAGTTCCCCAGCAAAAACAGGCCACAGCGTTGTACAACGCTGAATAGCGTTATACAACGCTGGAATATGACCGTTGTAAATTCTAACGGCTCTTTAATATAGCCGTTGGTCTGTCAGAGCGTTGTGCAACGCTATTTGCCGTCGCACAACGCAGGAGTGTAAAACCAAAGGAAAGCTCCGACAATTCCGTTGGAAATTGTCAGAGCGTTGCTTGCCACTGAATGGCGTTACACAACGCTAAAGGGAGACAAAAGGAACAACTCTGACAGATTCAACAGAGCGTTGTACAACTCTATATGCCGTCACACAACGCTAACGTTACCCAACGCTGAAAGACGTTGGCTAACGTCTCCAGAGACTTTGCATGTAAAAACAGCACAGCTAACTTGGGATTTTTGTGGCGTTGTGCAACGCTATATGGCGTTGCACGATGGTACTCAGGAAATTTTCCAAGTTTCTTAACTGCAGCGTTGTACAACTCTGATTAGCGTTGTACAACGTTGTGAATCAGCGTTGCCTAACTCTATATAGCGTTGTGCAACGTTGATTCTCAAAAGTATGAATTTAGCTGTTCTGGCGTTGTGTAACTCTATATAGCGTTGTACGACGCTAGGTCACAGAAAACAGGATTTTGCTGGTTTATTGAGCTTTTCGCTATCTAGACCATTTTAAGGATAAACAAGGACTAAAGTATACCTTCTATCCTAGTCTAAACTAGCCTACAAGCTCTCTAATGACTTGATCTTGATCTTTCTTAAAGCTTTTATCCAAGTCCTCATAAATTGTATCTTCTTCCTATAAAACTCAAAGAAGATTGTTAAATGCCAAATGATATTGTTTTGCAATCGACAAACCTAGAGACGTTTAGTACAACACCTCGTGACAAAGAGAAAGAAGGAACGCAGCTGGAATAAACTGCGATGAGGAACCAAACAAAGCGATGAGGCGAAAAAAACGAAGTAGTTAACTTGAGTTCCTATGAAAAAATCTGGATAAGAAGAAAGAGGGGAAAATACCAAGAGCAATTTCTTGGCCAAACAAACCACAGCAGCAGGCAATCAGCGGTTGGAATGAGCATAATGAGGAGTTGTAAAATCCAATACGGAGTAAAATCGCACAATCGGAAAAGGCAACAGCAACAGAACGGTTCTACAATGAAAGGAATGAACGCAGCTCACAAAGGCCGGAAGCATAAACGCAAATTTTTTATAGTAAGAGCACACGAAACACTCCCAGAAGAGAAAGAAAGGGAAAAAAAATCCGTAAATCGAAAGCACTAACCTGAAATACACCGCAGAGAACGCAAAGGGAATGGTACACGAACCACGACCAACCACCAGGATCGCTCCGTACGCACGACACACGTGGATTGACCGCAGGCCATACCGAGGCGAGAGAAGGGAGGGGGAAAAAATGGCACCAGCGTTGAATGGGAAACATCGCCCCGGAATATACTCTGGAAAGTAAACTGAACGGTTGAGATGAATTAATCGGAGAGCTGGGAAGGGAACGATACTGACAACGCGACGTGCATTCAATCTGAACCGTGAAACAAAAGCAAACACAAACGGACGGCGGAGAGGACGATCCCTGCCAACACACAACGACAACCATACGATCCCATCAACAATCAGCAAAGCAACGGCCAGGATTCTACACTGTTCTAATAACTGTTTACCTACAAGGGGGGGTCAACGGAAAGTCAACATGCGCGGGTTAATATATTAAATGATTTTATGCGAAGTGACATGAGCCCATATTGGACCACAAAATTCGGATGAATCCCGTGACTCGAGCATGGACAGTCCAGATGCACTTTACAATGTTGGAAAGAGCTTCATGCGTTAACAGTTAACACTTAATAACAGTCGTCTGATTTATTGCTTATATATTTCAATTCGTGTGATTGGTCATGCCACTTGCTGATCACAATTCACAGCAGAAAAACAACTATGTACTTATTATATATTTTTATTTCCCTGAAGCCTGCATAGTGCATAGTCCCCCCACTATAACTGTCTCCAAAGTTCTAACCTAATTGACAATAATTTACTTAAAGTCAAGGGTCCACCACGTGGGTATTGTTACATGTTTTAATGATTTCTATGTTTTCAGAATTTCATTGATCAGTCGTACAATCACGGACACAGTCTATATTGATTATTGGGTCATTCTGGAAGAAGCAATATGTGCAGCTTTTAAATTTGTAACAGAAACATACAGCATTTACATATTAAAATCAGAGTATGACTGAATAACCTGACAACAAGGTATCAATACAGTTAAACGCAGATTTGGCTGCCAGAATTATTTTACAACAAAATAATTATTTCTTTATTGAATTTTCATTTTTACTACGATGATTCTCTTTTATGAAAACTTGTCGTTGAAGACGAGAAGATGTGCTCCATTAACTCAACAAAGCTCAAGAATCGATGGTTTTCTAGCATGTCTTTTAGCCATGGATAACAGGAACCGTTAGATAAGTTAAGCTGCCGAAACAAAGAATTTTATAATTACATGATTTTTTTTTCTTTTTGAAAGTTTACATGATTCTGTTCAAAACTATTCCCGCCAAATTATAGCAAGGGCTACAAAATGAAGGCCATGAATTGCAGGAGAGTATTCTCAGGATAAAATATACACCCACTTGTTGGCCTGTTTGGTGGCATGAATTTGCAAGTCGGGGCTGAAGTCTTACCTTAGAAGGCAGTGCCACACAAACTTCTATACCAAACAGCGTTGTTGTCATTATATTGTAGAATTAAAAAAAAAAAATTCTCTCTCCACTGGCGTAAAGAAACTACCGTCACGTGGCATCGCATGGTTGAACTTTTTTTCCTTTTATTTTTTCTTTGGTTATCAGACAACACCAGGCGAAACCAGCGCAGCGATGAACAGAATCGCCTATGCTCCACAGATTGCAAATTTGCAATAGACTCGCGTCACTGCTTCTTTTTTTTTTTTTTTTTTTTTTTAAAGTATGGAGAAACCAGCTTTTCCCATTAAATTAAACAAGAAGAAGTTACAATGCAAACCAGAGATAACATCTAAGAACGGAAAAACACGGTACCACAACTAAAAATATTACCGACTCTTTCTATTAATAGAATTTTTTTAAAAAAATACAGGCCTAATTTAAATACAAATTATAAAAATAAAAGAAATCTGTTCCAACTCCTGACCCTGTTGCGAAATCAAAGAGCGAGTAAGGACTTTACTGGAATCTAAAACAGACAATTTTATAACTATCTTGTTCTCAGCACATCTCAATTCTATTCCAGCTCCGCAAACCTGACTATACTACTCAAACAAGACCATCAGGAATCCACTTTACCAAGGTGGATCTTCTGGGTTTTATTTAACAATAATAAGCACAATGAGAACAAATTAACCCCCATTCTTTTCTTAAAAACGCACTTAATATGTAACTTATTTTAGTATTTTACATAAAATTATGACAGATATTAATTTTGAATCACAAACATTTACTTATAATAAAATTGGGCACCTCAACTTCCAATTATTACTTGGTTGATGCTTGATCCACTATTTTGAAATTCATATACACCTTTACCTTACAGTACACACAATTGTTAATCTCCTTCGGCACAGGGCCTTTCAATTTCGAAGTTTTTTAAACACAGACACTACAATTTTCAAAGCAAAGAGAACTTTTTAAGGACACAAACACGTGGCACTCTCAAAGATGCATCTGCCACTTTATGAAGGTTGAATTTCGCATGTAAGGTCCCTGTACACCTTAATTACTGGGTCGCTATTTAATAAAGTATGCTTCAATTTAAGACTAGCCAGAAGTTGCATAATTTAACTTGAATTTCTAAAATATCTTACGAAATTTGGACTAGTATAAATTAATTGTCTGCCCTTTCTATTCACGAAGGAAATCACTGTATAAGAACAATACCCATTTAGAAGCTAACTGCCATATTATCCCTATTTTTTCGGGGAAGAAAAGGACATGATAACTCATTGGATGGTCAAAAGAGAAAATTTCCCAATTGATGAAAGAGCTAACTCACCTTTTTAAGTAACAAAATAGTAATGTATCAATTATATCAATTAAAGATGCACTTGAACTTGTTTACTAAATTTTGCTTACAAGACGAGAGGGTAACTTATGGAAGCCCATCTACATTAAATTAATTCCATACATTAAAGAAGGTGTCGGCAAGAGTTCCCACGACCAGGATTGTTCAAATTATTTGAAAGAAAAATTCAAGTAAATTGGAATTGAAAAGCCAAACCAATTAGCACATCCATAAACCTCGGCTTAAATTCTTAACGACTGTAGTCAGCTTCTTTAGTAAGTTCTAACATTAGAACCAGGCACTTCAATTTATGATATGCAATCAGGACAAAAAAGCACTCTAATAGAATTAGCATCAGCAATTGCATAGTTAAAACAGCATTGCCAGTAATCACACCAGTACACCACCAATTTACCCACATTTTTCTAAAATCACAAGGCCCCACAAATCCTAACCAAACAATAATCATAAAACTGAATATAATTTTTTAAAATACAAACTAGATCAGATCAGATTAGATCGATCGCCACCAGTAATCAAATCAAGGACTTACAGAGCAGCAATCGGGGCACCGGCGAAGGCCGTTCTCATTGCAATCATTACAGGCCCGAAACCCGCCCCCCTTCTCACTGTACTGCTTCCTACTCCCATTACACCTTCCACACAGCACGAACCTCTCGCCGCCACACGATTGACACACAGCGGGCGGCCCAATTGGCGCACCATCGACAAGCCGCTTCAGCTCCCCGGTCTCATGCAACCGTCTGATCTCCTCAGCGCCACCAATGTGTCTGCCGCCGACGAAAAGCTGAGGGAGAGAGATCTTCCCACAGCGGTGCCGAAGCAGCGAATTGAGCTCGTCGAGAAATTGGTGGTCGAGGGACACGTCGCGCTCGTCAAAGGCGATGCGGAGGGAGCGGAGGATGGATCGGGCGGAGCAGCAGTCGATGAAGGTGGAGCGGACAATGCGAAGGGAAGTGAAGTAGAAGACGACGCGGCGGTGGTCGGGGGAGTGGGAAGGAGGAGGGAGGGAGCGCTGGAAGGCGCGGAGAGCGGAGGCGGCGAGGCGGACGCGGTGGAAGACGCGGAGGGAAGGGGAGGAGAGAGGGGGCGGGGAGGGAGAAGGGGTGGAAGGGGAGTTGTTGTTGTCGAGGAGGGATTGGAGGTCTTTGAGAGTTGGGAAGGAGAGGGAAGGGGAGTGTGGGGTCAGGTGGAGGGATGGTGAAGAGGGAGCGGTGGAGATGGTGGTTGAGTCCGAGCGGGTTTTAACCCACTTTGGCCACATTAGAGAGAGAGATTGGTGTGTGGCTGTGTGCTGTGTGGGAAGCGACCGAGCGGGAGAGTAGAGCTTGGGGAATTTGGGGGTTTCCGTTTCGGGGTAAAGAAGGAAAAAGCGGTATGTGTGTGGTGTTAGTGCGTGTAAACTTGGACCCGAATTTACTCTTCCGGGAGGAGAATGAATTTATGAGGTAGTGAAAATTACTTTTTAATGTGGCGGGTCGGAACGAACACGGAAGGTCTTCTAGTACTACTGTGTCTGTGTGGAGTTCAAGTATGAGTATCGAGACTCGAGAGATGATTGAAAAATTTGATTTATGAGAAATTAAAAACGCAAATCGAACTTTGAAGTCCTGTCTAGAATTGAATTAATTGTCGGACTATAAAATAGGGTTTGCATGAGTTTTTTGTCTGAAGGATGGCTGGATTTTAAAGTCCGGTCGGTTTGCATCGCTCTTTTTGTGTTCTGTTTCTAAATAAAAAAAAATATACAACGTAATTGTTTCAATTTTAGTTTGATAATCGGCCGGAAATTTTAAAGTTCGTGACGAAGGTACCTCACTACCTTCACCCGAACACATCTCACTACCCTCACCCGAAGGAACTTCACCCGAGGATGTCTCACTACCCTTGCCCGAAGGTGTTTCACCCAAACATATCTCACTACCCTCGCCCGAAGGTGCTTCACCCGAACATATCTCACTACCCTCGTCCGAAGGTGCTTCACCCGAACATATCTCACTACCCTCTCCCGAAGATACTTCACCCGAATGTGTTTCACCCGAGTTTGACTCAGATTCCGACGTAGATTTACTTTAGGACATTATTATATTTGTAATTTTCATATTTTCTTTCTATTTCCGCAAATTTTCTTTTTAGGTTACTATTTCTGAAATGTATTAGATTGGGTCCCAAGGCACCGCCTCCCTATATAAAGGGGTGCTTGTCATTGTAAACAGTTTAGTTGATTAATTAATGAAATTTCCCTTTGGGCTCTTTGAGTTCCTCTTTGCTATTTAGCATTTCTTTGTGTTTTCTAATTCCACTAAACCATTTATCGCCGGCCTCCACTGGCGGACCGGTGATTTGGGACGAGCGTCGTCGTCAGTTCGTCTCAACAATACTTCAAATGTTGGGCCACAGTTGAATTCTTGATCAGACTTTCAAAATACATCTCTAAGCATTTTAAAAATTTTGCTAATTTCATTTCATAAAATCTAAATTTATGAATTTTTCGTTAAAAAATCCCATTAATTGACTGTATCTTGTTTATTTTTACATGTTTTTTCAATCATCAAAAGGTTACAAATAATTCATATTTTTCATATTCATTCGGAATTTTTTTAGTGAACTTCTCTTTATATATTTTTTTAGCAATTAAATACTTCTCTGGAAAAGTTGAACAAAATTGTCACAAATCACATAATCTCTTAGAATAAATTATTAGTAACTGTTAGAAGGTTTCCTTTTCAAGATTTGAATACAAACTAACACATAAAACTAGAGCTAAAAAATGCCTAAATCAACTCATTGATTCTGAGAACAAAAGTTGCATTAATTATAACTAGCCATGCTTACGCGCTTCGCGCGTTTAAGGCTTTCTTAAGTTGATAATTAAAATATCATGAAACTGAAAAATTTTTGGGGAAACGTGTAACATTCACCATAAAAATATCAAGGGTTGACAATAGTTGTTACATATAAGGGATCAATGAACAAAATATCTATAACTAAATGACTTTGTGATGCATTGTATTGTATTAAAACATCATTATAATGTACCGCAGATAAAAAGTAAAAAAAAATCAAAATTAGCATGATTAAGGAACAAAATAAACAACCAATGTCTTGATTTTGATCAAGCTATAAAAATCATAATGTAATCATTAGCATTATGAGCACAGGAGAAGACCAAAAATACCCAGAACCATGGACTGAGACCAAAAGCAAGACCTCTCACACCTATAGGAGTAAAGACAAATATTTTTATTTTATTTCCGTGCAGTAATTATATTATTGAGTAAAATGGTAATCCAAACATGTTGACAGCCCCTTTATCAAATTCAACCAAATTTTCCATAGAATATTGTTTCGTTTAAGTAAAGATAAAATTCTATAAAATGTTCATGAAATATTTCTCTTAAAAATTAGTCTAAAAAAAGTTAGCACCTTCAAACTATTCATTTGATATCTAGGCCTTGACAATCTTCGTTGTTTCTTTGCTCAATTGTTAACATGCCAGCTCTTTCTTGGCTTCTTTGTCCTTGAGCTTGGAAACTGGAAAAAGTAAACTGAAACAATTGATATCCTAAACATCAAAGGCTGAGATAGTATTGGGGTTCATGGTATCCTAAATATCCAGGATATTGATTATAGGTTTGTGTGTGTGTGTGTTTTGCAAGGTACCCACCCTTTAAATATAGACATATATAGCCCATACGAAGAAGGATACAACTGATATTTTTTTCAGACTTCTTGAGTGGTACCTTTCTAGTACCAACACAATATGCGAAGAAGGATACAACTGATATTTTTTTTCATACTTCTTGAGTGGTACCTTTCTAGTACCAACACAATATAAGAGACTAACGACACATCTATTTTTATGGTACTGACACAATATTAGAGACAGAAACTGATAATGCATATTCCTTGTGGAGGGAAAATCCAATGCTGAATATTAAAATGAAAATAGAAAAAAAATGAACAATAATACAAACAAAAACTGTAGCATTTCATGGACTTGAAAAATAGTTTGACACCATCAGGTTATACATTATCACATGAATGGTATATTCTCTCACAAAAGCCTTTTTTCAGATCTATTATTTGAAATACCTAAATGTAAAAGGCCAACAAAAATAAAGACATTATTTTACTGACTCAAAACACTCGACCAACAAAATTAACTTCTATAAAATGGAAAAATAAAACATTGACTTTAAAAGGCTGAAAACAACATTTTATTTCACATGCCCAACATCAATATTTACTAATAGGACCAGCCATAGAAGTTGAATCGTAAAATGTATCGTGTATCGTAACATTAAGTATCGTATCGTGTATCGCGTATCGTATCGATACGCTTTAAGATACGTTATGTTATCATTGAAATCAGCTATAATAAGTAGTTATGACATATATTAAATTAAATTCATTAAATCAAAGGTCTAATAACACATTATATCATATTTTTTATTGCGCAACAATAAGTCTATGTGTTTTTGAGCATTAGATAATGATTCAAATTCAATTGATCTACATCTTAATTGACAAATCATACAAAATGCTACTTAATAATTAAAAACATTAACAAAACAAATATTTCATTGTCTATCATCAAAATATTAACTTAACTAAGTACCAAAAATATCAACTAATAAGCATGGAATTTGGAAAAAATTTGGAAAAAAAAAATTACGAAACAGTAACCTTAATTTACTCAATAAAAAAATAAAAAAAAATCTATACTAGATAGAGAGAGTATTGAGCACGGAGCACCTTGTAAAAAAGAGGACAAGAGGCGACGACTTGAAATTCAACCACCTTGACCACCGATCAAGCTTACTGGAGACCTAGGGGTTTTGTTTTCTCTCCGTCTCCGTCCCTTGTATTTCCTTCGTAACAAAGGGACTGTGTCTCTCTCTCTCTATCGCGGGAAACCAAAAGGTCGCTTCTATATTTTTAATCGGAAATAGACAGGTTTCGCGTTCCTATTGGCTGTTAGGGTATCGTTTGTATCGTGCGATACGATACGATACAGTATCGTTCGAAAGAATCGTTACGATTCCAACGATTCATTGCGATTGCGATCCAAAGGTCACGATTCGCATCGATCAGTCATTGAATCGTACCGTATCGTGGGATTCTTATCGCGTATCTTAAGATACTAAATTCTATGGGACCAGCTATAATATGCATAATGACCAATTATCAAATGATTCAAAGAAGTCTTACAGTTTTTCTAAGAACGCATTCTATATTCTAGATTTGCACATTGCATTTTAGATTCGCCCCTGCAGAATATAAGTGAGAATTTTGATCCCACTCAGTAAATAAAAAAAAATAATGTTGTATATTATTCAACAAAAGACTTTTCAATAGCAACTGGAAGAAAAAAAAAACATATGCTATCTAACAAATCTCAATTGGATGGACAGTAAATATAGAAAGACCTTAAGATGAATATCCAAGCATTATTTCTTGCCTTAACTTCCTTGCAAGCGTTTATCTCCTTCCTGATTCGTTGATTATTGTCTTATTGCAAGAAGTCTGAGCACTGTCAGCTGCGAAATGCATAAGAAAATTTTATTTTTATAGGTATAATAATAATAATAATAACAAATAAGAAAAACCATGTTCAAATTTTGTTAGTTTTTCCCTTCAAGCTATATGAAAATCAAGATAATTGCTTTCATAGAAATCAATATTTTATTCATTTGAATACCTTCTATCATCAGATTAGAATGAACTGCCAGAGCTAGGAAAACTGTTGGAGTTTCTTGGCTTCCATTCTTTGACCCATTTCTAACTACTAATACACACTTCTTAATAGATGCAGAAAGCTTCTTTGCAGGTTCTTGCAAAAAGGCAACACATACTGAATCATCAAAAATAGAAAAAAAAAATAAAAGCAAAAGGATATATAACAATTCTGTAAGAAGTTTCTAAACCAGTGAAAGGATACTGCACGTCTGCACCTAAAGGATACTCCACCTTTCATGTTAGCATAAAAATGCTTCTCACATCAGCATAAATGTACTTTGAAAATCTGAAACCAAAGAGTAATGGGATAGTGTAGTAGCATATCAAATTTTAAATCTAATAATAGAAACTATAAAAATCAGAGATGATCTTTTAGGCACAATCACTACACAGTATATATGGCTAACACCTAGAGGCACAACCACTACACAGTATATTTCTTTTTGGTTTTGAGCAATAACAATTTAAAAATAGGGAAAAAATAATATCGTAAAATTAGATTGAAAATCATAAAAGGGTATACCAACAGAATTTGCTTATTTCAACAATCAAACATTGTAACTAATAAACAAAATTGTATTAAGGAAAACCATCATGTCATACATTAAGCTCTAACCCGGATAAAGATTAATTTGACTTGCAATGCAAATTTTTCAAATTACTTTTCGCAGTTTGTCCTGTGATATTTGAAAACTTTCATGTTTAATTTGACTCCCTAGTCTCAAATCCAGTGTTAGCATTTTGTTTATATTGTTGCCAACTTCATGGATTATTGTGCTCTCTAAAATTTCATCCTTCCACGTTCATTCTTGCATATTTGTAATCACTTCAATGCTTTAATATTAGTTGCAGTAATTAGTTGAAGCAAATTTTTAACTAAACAAAATATTATAAACTAAAGAAAATCAAGCAGAAAAAGAAACAGTTTGGGATATGCAAAATTCACATCCATAAAGCCAACATTAACTCCTGGATGGTTGGTCATCATTTGTACCTCTTATTCATAAAATTAAAACTATAGCCTTAATTAAAAATAAAGCAGGGTATCAATTACCTACTACCTGACTAAATCAATTGATAAAAAATGAAGAATTTAAATTGCTTACCATGGCCATTGATTACTACACAATCTGTCAACCCATGTCTGCCCAATTTCTGAGTTGATCTGTTTATCCCCGTCGCAGCCTCCTAAAGTGAAATCTGAAAAGCAGAAACAAAGGGGGAAAAAAGAGAAGCAAATTAAAACTTCAAGGTGGAATCTCTATCAAAGCAGTGTAGAAGACACACTGTTGAAGCAGCTAAGAACCCAGTGAAAGATGGAACCGTAAATAAGAATGGCAAGAGGAATTAGAAAAGAAATTAGAAAGAAAAGTTGAGCAATCGAGGTAAAGCTGAGCACGAATTGCAGAGCTATCGCCTTCCACTTTCTCAGCCCAACGCCACCCCTGACCTCCCCTTGGCCCCACCTCTCTCATCTCCTTTCGTTGAGGAAAGAGAAAGAGGATCGAGGAGCATCTGTAAAGAGACGCAACGAAGGGACGCGATTAAGTACAAAGCGAAACGCTCCATCATCGTTGCCGCTGCTCTCTTTACTTCCCCGGTTGAGTCAGTCCGCTCTTTCTTTTTCTTCGTTTCACTGAGGAAACAGGAAAGGTGGAGAGCATCGAGAAGGAGGTGGGAGAGAGACAGGGAGAAGGCGAACATAGAGAAACTATTTCTCTGAGCGTATCGACAGCGAAAAAAACAAAGAATCTGATGGATGAAATGGATGGTTGAGATTGATTGCTGACATCATCAAAAAACACTGTAGAAAAGGCTTCCAGAATTGAAGTATTTTTTGATGCCTTTTAAGGACCTCTCAATTCTGAAATTTCAATAGCCATGCAAATGGAGGTGCTGGGTTAATGGCAGGTCAATTAAGAGCTGAGAATGATGTTTCGTCGGCTCCTCGTTAACATACCAAACCATTGAATTCAAAAGGTCAAGCGAAACCATACAGCTTAATTTTTTGTCAAATCTGATCGGCATGCATAGTTATCTAATAATGAAATGTTATATGAGCATTCTAAATTATGAACTTAATTAATATCATATATGTTATCTGTACATGTTATGTCGATATATATTTTTAGCTGTTACTTTTATAAATATTTATTACAACACAAAATATAAGAAACGTTTCAAATTAAAATCTTAGTTCTTCAATCTTATGCTATGAAAATAAATATATGAAGTCCACATTGATAAGCTCGTTTCATTAACTAGCTTTTTTTTTTGTTGATGTTGATTATCTTTTTTTCTTTTCGTTATCAAAAGCATATACATGATTTAAAAGAGTATTGTAAGCTATCTCTCGTTCTCGGTTTTCCAAAGTTTCTTAATATTATGACTTTTGGCAATCGATTTCTAGGCCTTTTAATCACCATCATTTCCAAGCGTTATTGACGCAATACGGAGAAAAACCGAAGGTATTTCGGGGTCCTTCACCCGAAGTACCTCATGGTAATTCCACTAGTGCATGACGCGAGTAATTCATCCAAGATCCTTTGGATTGTTCAATCTGAACAAGATGCCAGTCATTCTCCCGAAGTATGTTGGGATACCTCATGCTTCCCGAGATATCTTGGGATTCCGAATATAACGCGAACTCAATCCGAGAGGGTACCTCACCAAAGGATATCTCTCACCCGAGGGTACTTCACCCGAGACCTCATCCTCACCTGAGGGTATCTCACCAAGACCTCTCCCGAGAATACCTAGGGATGTTGCATCCGAGCACGACGCGAACTGAATCTCATCCGAACCTAACTCAGAATCTGACGAGGACTATCTTTAACTTAGGACATTACTATATTTGTAATTTTATATTTTCTTTCTCTTTCTGCAAATTTCCTTTTTTAGAGTACTATTTCTGAAAATATACTGACTTGTTATCCAAGACGCCGCCTCCTATAAAACTGGTGCTTGTCATTGTAAAAAAACAGTTGATTAATTAATGAAATTTCCCTTTGGGCTCTTTGAGTTCCTCTTTGCTATTTATCATTTCTTTGTGTTTTCTAATTCCACTAAACCATTTATCGCCGGCCTCCTCTGGCGGACCGGTAGTTTGGGACGAGCGCCGTCGTCAGTTATGAAAAACTTCCTTGGGAAATTGAGCTTGAATGATAAAAAAAAATATTGAGAGAGTCATAGAGGGTTAACGTGAGTTTAGTGCTCCGGAGTCCGGAGTGATGGAAATTTTCAAGCATGCAATTCTTTGCTTTTGAATTTTTGGGAGAATTTTAATAATACATAAATCCATAAAAAGTAAAAATTTAAAAATAAAAATACAAAATCTCGGTAAAATACGATGCGGGAGATTTCGATTGTATTTGTAAATCACTTGGTAAATCCGTTTAGGAGTTAACTTCTACTTTCTCACTTTTCCACTTTTACACGTTTTCAGCTTTTGTTTGTCTTTCCAGGGATTGTCTCCCTGCGTAAAGGACGCTCCTTCAGTCCTTTCACTGGGATAACACGAGATGATCCTCAAGAGGGCAAGAGGTTTAATCAAAAAAAAAAAGGGCAAGAGGCCAAAATTTTTCTCTTTCAATACGCTTCTTAGTTCAATTTGGTGAAATAAAAATAAAAATATATCATTATTTGATTGATCGAAAAGAATTCACAGTGTTTCATACAACTTTGTAAAAAATCTACACCAAAAAAAAAAAGAAAATTATTAGATGAGATTGAGAGCTATTTTAGACATCGAGAGAGCCTTAAGTCTCTCTTGTAATCTCTATGCTGGTTTCGTTAAATAGGTAATTCTTCAATCCTTTCTTTTCTTTTCTAATAGGATGGCACTACAAAACTCTTTAAAATTCATATCACCAGCATCAATAAAGAGCAAGAGATTAAAAAACAATATGAAAAATCAATGTATAAGTATAACTTATGCTACTATAGATGTGAAAGTCAACAATATTATCATCTCATCACATAATGCTTAATAATATTTTAATTAAATTACGTGTAGTAAGATTATTTTGTTCAGTAAAATAAAATTGAGTAGATTGCTGATCCCAAGACCGCGGCTGCCAATGAAGAGAGAGGAACGGTAGTAAGTAACAATGCCTTGTTTGTGGAATTCATATCATCTCCGGACTTTTTTGAAATCTTCTGATGTTGACTGTCCGATCTGTGATGAATGTTCCGTCATTAATATAAGGACCGTCGAGATTTTTATGGTCTGTAAAAATTTTCTCGTCGAAATTAGATCAGATGGTTCAGATCGAAGGTCAGCTCTCTGCTGAGGATGCTGGTCCTGTTTGTGAGGATCTCGCAAAAGTTGAAAACCAAACTTCATTATAGGCCCAAATCACGTAAAATCATATCATTCAGGATTTTGCTGAAAATCCAAGTATCCAACCCTATTGGCTATTGTGAATTGTGGGGAAAATGCCTTCTGAACCATAATAAATTACATTACCAACGGTTTTGAAAACAACAGAAGTTGTTAAAAATTTTAACTCTAATTAGCAATATATCTTAGCAGACTATGTTGCATAGAAAAATAACATTATTAGTTTTTCGACTGTGTTAATAGGGATGAAAATGACCACTGTTTTAACTGTTATTTCGATTCGTTTCGTCCAAAATGAAACGAAACGGTTAAAGATTTCGGTTGCGTTTCAAAAACAAAATAGTTAATTAACGAAACCATGAAACGATTTCGTCCATGTGTATTTTCATGATTTGATCGTTTCGTCCAAAACGAAACGGTTAACGAAATTGGTAGTCAGTTTCATCAACGAAACGATACCGTTAATGAAACAGTTAAGTTTCGTTACTGTTTTAGACGTTATTGCTTGGAAGGCAATTATCCTAACCGTTGGACTACAAACGCTCATATGTCTAGCTTCAGCAACTTTATCGTATTATTGAAAATTAGAACTCCATTAACTAAGAGGACGGTGTTACCAAAATTGTTCCCTGATACCTAAGAAAAAATTAGAACAATTTTTTGGCATTAAAAGGAAAGATGGTTTGAACATCTTTCAAAATTGTGATAAAAATGAAAAGCGCTTAGGATGTGTTTTAGTCAAGCAAATAAAGGATAAAACATTGAGCATGGTTGACAATTTGTCATAAATAACAACAAAGCTCAAAAATCACTCAACATGAAATAAAATGTTTGTTCGAATTCAACAGCAGCCCTTAAAGCTAGACATGGTTTTAATGCCATGTCTTTTGAAAGATGTTCAAACCACCTTTCCTTTTAATGCCAAAAACAATTTTGGTAACACCGTCGTCTTAGTTAATGGAGTTCTAATTTTCAATAATACAATAAAGTTGCTGGACCTAGACATGTGAGCGCTTGTAGTCCAACGGTTAGGATAATTGCCTTCCAAGCAATAGACCCGGGTTCGACTCCCGGCAAACGCAAAATTCTGAACTTTTTAATTTTTTATATAGCAGTATCCTAGGATTGGGCCGTAGTTTAGCCCATGGACAGATTTGAAAGGTTATGGAACAGTTGCAATTGGACGATAGGCTAATAATCATAATGAGCTCTTTTGATAATCTATCTTGTTTCTGCTTAACTTCTTTTTGGTTATCAAACATGAAAATTGAAAAAACTTGCTAAAATGCTTCATCATAGCATCTTTAGTTGTACTATTTAGTCATTCAATAAAATGTTGAGTTTATAATTCTGTAAACATTGAACTATATAGTTTTTATATTTTAAGTAAAGTCTAATTATATGAAAGCGTAAACATATACATATTACCAAAAAGAAATTATAATATAATCTAGAACCTTTTGTTATTTAAGCTATGCGGATTACCTATCAATCAAAGTTCATTTTGTACCGTATGCATTGACACATTATTATTAAGCATTGAAAGTGTACTCAACAATTAGTTTTTTTTAAAAAAGTATACTTCACATCAAATTGTTTCTTAAATTAAGAACCTCACAATCATTTACTACGTAATATAAATTAAGCAACTATTTCAAAATTCACACCACTTATATAATTCAGAAGTAATTTTTTATTTTGAAGTGATATCAAGCAGTATGTTACGGTACTGTATAAACCATGGTCTATATTCTCTGTCATTCTGTGGTTACCCTAAACCCAAGTTGCTTTCACCAATCTAACCACACTGATTGCCAGATTCCATCTCACAAGGCACCATTGTCCCACCAGCGGAATTATTTACCGTTACTCTCCCATGTTGCCATGTGTAAACGGAGATAAATCAGTCTACTGGCAAGGCGTACCAGTAGCTGATACACCTGGTGCATCCATACTCTAGGCGCAGTCCAGGGGTATTTTGGGAACTAATCCTTGTATAATGATCTTAGTTAAAGCTAATCAGGAGAATAACTGTAGTTAGTCAGACTGGGTCGATATATACTTAGATTGTAATTGTAATATAACATTCTGGTGAGATTAATAAAAGATTCTCTCTTCATCTTCTCTTTGTTTCAATACTGTTCCCTGTACTTCTATATGGTATCAGAGCAAATCGCCATTAATGGCTACTATTGATCCTCATCTTTCTACCGAAACAACATCAACTCCTTCTCCTCTTGACACGGTCATTCCCATCTCTATCCCAATCTCTACTAAACTCCATGAAACCAATTTCTTGACTTGGAATTCCCAAATCTAGCCCCTCTTGCAAGGATACAATCTCATGAAATTTGTCAAATCTGCTTCTCCAAATCCAACCGAACAAACCCAGATGGAAATCTTGAGATTAATCCATAATACATACCTTGGCATAGACAAGATCAGCTCCTCCTTGGCTGGCTACGCTCCTCTCTCACTGAGTCGATCCAAGCTCAAGTTGTTAGTTGCTCCACTGCCATGGATCTTTGGAAAATGCTTCACACACTCTTCTCTTCCGCCTCGCGTGCGCATGTGATTGATCTCAAGCGACAAGTGGCAGCCGCTTCTAAGGGTTCCTCTACCATCTCTGAGTACCTTCAGCAACTCCGGCGACTTGCCGATGAATTGGCGTTTGCAGGGGCACCTCTCTCCAATGATGAGCTGGTCTCAGCGGTTATCAATGGCCTCGGCTCCGATTTCAACCCAGTTGTAGCAGCAATTACCACTTCAAGTCGCCTGGAATCCTTTTCTTTCGCTAATTTGCGTGGAATCTTGCTTAGCCATGAAGCTCTCTTGAAGAGTCAAGCTGATTCTTTGGCAACTTCTGCTCCTGTTGCGTTCAATACAAGCAGAGGCTATGGTAATCGGGGTCGGTTTCCAAATAACAACAACAATCGATCTTCTTCTGCTATTCTACCAACTCCATCTTTCCCCAAAACCGATCAGAAACAGGTCTCAGGTACAAATTACAAACCCCCTTCTAATTCTCCTAAGGCACCGTGTCAAATCTGTACCAAACCGGGGCATGGAGCCAAGCTTTGTTATTTCCGCTACAAACCTGATCCTGAGTGGAAACCAAACCCGAGACATCAAGCCTACAATGCTCAAATACAGAGTCAACAGCCTTCAACCGAATGGATACTCGACTCAGGAGCTTCCAATCATGTCACTAGTGACCTTAACAATCTCTCATCCTTCTATGCTTACAATGGTGAGGATAATCTCCAAATTGGAAATGGTATGGGTCTCAAAATTTGTCATATTGGCTCTACTTATCTATCTTTATCTCCCTCCACTATTAAATTGTGTGATGTTCTTCATGTCCCAAACTTCTCTAAAAATCTAATAAGTCTATCTAGATTACTTCTTGATAATCCTTCTCTCACCATTCATTTTTCCAATTCTTCTTGCATGATAAAGGACCACCACACCATGTCAACCATTCTTCAACTACATAGCCACCATGGATTATTCTCTCTTGATCTTTCTCATCCCTTACCTCAAGCTTTCCTTGGTGCACGAGCTTCATCAAGCATTTGGCACTCAAGATTGGGACATCCCTCTTCTTCTACAACCTCAAATACACTTTCATTTTGTAATAATTGTGCATTAGCAAAAGCGCACAAGTTGCCTTTTTCCATTTCTTCTAGCTCTACTTCTTTTCCTTTAGAGTTAGTACACTCGGATGTTTGGGGACCTTCTCCCATTGTATCTTTTCATGGTTTTAGATATTATGTTACCTTTGTTGATGATTTTTCACGCTTCACTTGGATATATTTTCTTAAACAAAAAAGTGACGTTCCTCATGTCTTTACCTTGTTTAAAGCTCAAGTTGAGAATATCCTTGGTACCTCTATTAAAGTTCTTAGAACGGATGGTGGCACCGAATTCAAAAAGATTAGTGCTCAATTCCCTACAATTTTACATCAAACTTCTTGCCCTTACACCCCGCAACAAAATGGTGTGGCGGAAAGGAAACATCGCCACATTGTTGAACTTTCTATTGCTACTATGTCCCAAGCTCACATCCCAACAAAATTTTGGGATGAAATCTTCTCAAGTATTGTCTATTTAATCAATCGTCTTCCCTCTCAAAACAAGTCTATTCCTTATAAAATCCTCTTTCATAAAGACCCGGATTATCTTTTCCTCAAAGTCATTGGATGCTCTTGTTTCCCTCTTACTCGGCCTCTCAATGATCACAAACTTCAACCAAGAGCTAAGCATTGTGTCTTCATGGGATACGCTTTAGCTCAAAAGGGATACAAATGTTTACATATTCCTTCTAATCGGGTTTATATTTCAAGACATGTACAGTTTGATGAATCCACTTTTCCTTTTGCTGATCAACAATCTGACCTGCCCTTAATCACTCCTGAAAATTTCGGAGCTCAACTGCTTTGTCTGCAGCCCAGGGGGCTTGTTCCTGATCCAGGAATTAATTCAACTCACAATGACAGCCCATCAACAGTCCAAGAATCTTCTCATGATCATTTTACTTCAGCCCAGGATTATCCTGATGCCACAATTACTCAACATGATGCTACAACACCTCTTTCTAATAATACACCACCAGACCAAAATTCACATGGCCCTCTCTTTCTTGACCATCAAATTGCCATTCCCACTCCTTCTATTTCCAATCCCACTACCACTCCTGCTTCCACTTCTATTCCTATTCCAACTCATGCACACACCATGATAACCCGTTCAAAAGACAACTCCAGGAAACCCAAATATTTCCCTGAATTCATTGCCTTTCATGCTGCAATGGAAACTGAACCGACCTCATTCACCAAAGCAAATGTTGATCCTGCTTGGCAACAAGCGATGGCTGCTGAAATCGACGCTCTTGCAAGGAACAAAACCTGGTCCCTTGTACCTCCTCCAGTTGAGCAGAAGATAGTCGGATGCAAATGGGTTTTTAAAATCAAGAGAAAGCAAGATGGATCGGTGGAGCGATACAAAGCTCGGCTTGTAGCCAAGGGTTTTCACCAACAGCCTGGTGTTGACTTTATGGAGACCTACAGTCCGGTGGTTAGACCCTCTACAATTCGGCTAGCTCTGACTGTTGCCGTTGCTTCTAACTGGACAATTCGTCAACTTGACGTTCACAACGCCTTCCTTCATGGTGATCTTGTCGAGAAGGTATACATGTCTCAACCTCAGGGGTTCATTGACCAAGCTCATCCCAATTACGTATGTGAGCTGCACAAGTCACTTTACGGCCTCAAGCAAGCACCTCGTGCTTGGTTTCAAAAGCTAAGTACTTCTCTTACCTCTCTCGGTTTTAGTTCATCCAAGTACGATCCCTCCCTTTTTGTGTCACATCAGAATGGCATTACACTCCTCATACTTGTTTATGTCGATGATATCATCATCACCGGCAACAACCATACAGCTGTGCAGTCCTGTATCTCTCAATTGCAGCAGGATTTTGCTCTTAAGGATCTTGGCCCATTGCATTTTTTCTTGGGTATTGAGGCTAAACAAACTGTACAGGGCCTGCAATTAACCCAAACCAAATACATCTTAGATCTGCTCACTAAGCTTAGCATGGTTAATGCAAAACCGTCACCTACCCCAATGGCTACAACCTGCTCTTTGATGAAAAGTGACAGCGAACCCTTTGATGATCCACATATGTATCGAAGCGTTGTTGGTGCCTTATAATACGCAACTCTTACAAGACCCGATCTGTCCTTTGCGGTGAACAAGGTGTCCCAGTTTATGCATGACCGTACGATCAATCATTGGGCAGCGGTTAAAAGGATTCTTCGGTACCTCTGTGGAACAATTCACCATGGGCTAATTATTAGAGCATCATCACCACTTCATATCAATGCATATAGCGATGCAGATTGGGCCGACTCTCAAGATGATAGAAGATCCACCTCGGGTTTTTGCATTTACTTTGGACAAAACTTGATATCGTGGAGTGCAAAAAAACAACCCACTGTTTCTCGGTCTAGCACCGAAGCCGAGTATCGAAATTTGGCTTTAACCTGTACCGAAATTCTATGGCTCCAATACATGTTGACAGAGCTTGGTATTCATTTGTCATCGCCCCCTACATTATGGTGCGACAATATCGGAGCTACATTTCTTGCGGCCAATCCGATGTTTCACGCAAGAACAAAACACATTGAGATTGATTATCACTTTGTGCGGGAGAAAGTGGCTTCCAAGGAGCTTGTAGTTCGGTTCATATGCTCAAATGATCAAATAGGGGATGTCATGACAAAACCCTTATCAACAAACCGGTTCTTACTTATGAGAGACAAGCTTACAGTGGCCAAGGCCACCTCTGCTTGAGGGGGGGGGGTGTAAACGGAGATAAATCAGTCTACTGGTAAGGCGTACCAGTAGCTGATACACCTGGTGCATCCATACTCTAGGCGCAGTCCATGGGTATTTTGGGAACTAATCCTTGTATAATGATCTTAGTTAAAGCTAATCAGGAGAATAACTGTAGTTAGTCAGACTGGGTCGATATATACTTAGATTGTAATTGTAATATAACATTCTGGTGAGATTAATAAAAGATTCTCTCTTCATCTTCTTTTTGTTTCAATACTGTTCCCTGTACTTCTATACCATGCCTTCTGTCTCTTATTTTGTCAGAGGAGCATCTGAGTCTATCCAACAACGCCAAAAACACAAAAAGCAGAACTCCCTGCCTTCATTCTCACCCTTTCACCCGTTACCTTTCTATGAATCCATGGAAACCACCACCAACAACATTGACAAGCTTCTAGAAGTACTTGAGCAAGAAATTTTAATCAATTTCAAGCTGAATGCGAAGTGCCGGTCTGACCTCCACCTGCGCTCCCTCCACCCGTCACTCCCCATTTTCTTCAAAATCCAGACCTCTTCTCCAAACAAATTCCATGTCAACCCTCCAAGTGGGTCCCTCTCACCTCTCTCTGCCATAACGCTCCAAGTCATACTTCGGCCACAAGCCCTGCCTCCGGCAACCTTCCCGCGATCATCTACTGATCGGTTTCTCCTTCGTTCAGCCCTCTCCCCTGCCGATCTTGACCGGCCAACTGTCATCTCGTCCTTCCCTTCAATACGGCTCCGTGTTTGTTATGTTGGTCCATATCTCTTACAGCTTGCCACATCATCTGGAGATGCTGCCTCAGCACGCCTCATCCTTCACCGACAGCCCCATCTTTTGCCACTTCTTGATCCATCGAATGAAAATGACAGTCCACCATTCGAGCAATCTTGGTTACCCATCCATGCATCTGCGGCTAGCGGAGACTATCACAAATTGGTCCAATTAATTGAAGAGGATGAAATGGGCAAGGAATTAAACTCCAGGGACAGGGATGGCCGTACGGCATTGCATGTAGCGGTGTCAATGGGGCACGTTAGATGTGCAAAAGCACTCGTGGAGAGAGGTGCGGAGAAGGATGTGCGAAGTCATGACGGGCATACCGCATTGCACTATGCAGCTTCGAACGGTGATGCTGAGATGGTGGCACTGCTTGTTGAGATGGGAGCTGATCCAACGGTGGTCACTGACCACGGAATGATGCCAGTTGATGTGTCACGCGATAAGGGATATGTAAGTTTGCATTTTCCTTTGTCTTTTGTCTAATTATATATGGTCAAATTACCTCGGTTATATAATCCAATAGACTAGTGAATGAATAATTTTTTTTTTAAAAAAAAAGATAATAACAAAAAGAAAGAATTCCTGCATGTAAGCGACATCGACAAAATTACTAGAATTATTCGATTGGGACCATCAAAAGAATCATGGTCACTGCATACTGACATACAATCCAACATCCAGATACTCTTTGCTCTGCTAACATGCATGCTAAGGCGGGATTAATATATTAGTGTCGGCACCAAATGGCCATGCATTCATGCCTTGGTACCTAAGGGTGCGTTTGGATCGTTGGAAGAAAGAAGAAGAAGAAGAAAAAAAAATTATAAACACGGGGTGTAAGCGCCAGAGAAGCAAGCTACTACTACTAACTAGGCCGCTAAGGAAAAGAAAGAAACAATTCAAACTCTTCACAAAGTTACACACTTCCTAATACTTTTTTCCTTCTTCCCTTCTTTCCTTCTTCCCACACCTATCCAAACGCACCTTAACCTAACTATTACTGAACAAAAAGTTTTTACTTTTCCCTCCCCCAATGCAAATGATTAATTATACTAATAACTAGTTTATTGTTAGATAACATGGAGTGTTAAACACATAAACGGATAAACCTTCATCTGTCATTCCTAATTCTGTTTCATTAATTATCTTTTACACTTAGTTGAACTTTAATTTCTAATTGTTCATCAATCAGGCCACCAATTTAATTATCGCTTGCTTGATTAGAAGTAATCATTTTTTGACACAGCAAGACGTGGTCGACATCTTGGAACGGTGGGAACTTGTAATGGCAGCCGCGAGGCAGGGTGACATCCGACGCCTAGAATCACTTTTGAAGAAACGTGCAGCGATCCAAGGCCGTGATCAATATGGTACAACTGCTCTTCATCTTGCGTCTATTAAGGGACAATGTGACATCATGGCAGTTTTAATCAAACATGGCATTGACATCAACTGTAAGGACATAGAAGGACATTCGCCACTCCATCTAGCAGTCGAGGCTGGCTGCTTCGAGGCTGTGGAGCTGCTTGTCGGCCTCGGAGCGGATGTCAATGCACAGACGAAACGAGGTGCTACGCCACTTCAGATAGCGGTTTACGTGGGCTACGACGAGATTGCGAGATTTTTACGTAGCAGGGGTGCGGCTGCAAGTTCTTCTTTGGGTCTTGGTCCATCTCCTGTGCTGCCTCAGCTTCTTGTTTGATTCAATTTTGGAATTTAATTATCAATTGTATAGTTTTCCCTTGAACGTTTTTTTTTTTATTTTAGGATTTTTAAGCGGAAAGTTCATCTTCATTGAATCAATAAGTTATCACGTACGGCCTTGACTTTATTAGCTGCAATTTTTATTGTTTACGAATTATAAATTATCGCTCGATTTAGAACACATAGCAAAGCCGAGCGGATAATTGTATGTTTTCTACGTACCAATTTTATGGAAGACGATAAGTTGGTGTTAATTAGGCCATTTTTTTGTAGAATAGACTATATCTGATACAAGCGAGGAGAATATATACATGGCTGTTCAGTAATTTCTTTTTGATTTATAGGATTAACTATTGTATATATTTTTAAATAACATGCTTTGAAAACCAGTCATTCTCATTTCTATAATTTAAGCATAATATACACTACGGGAAAAGGACCTTCTGTAACGACACTTCTGTAACGGTTATTGAAATAACCGTTACAGAATAATGAGGCATTAGGTGAGAAAATAGGCGCCACAAATCTGTAACGGTTATTATGAAACAACCGTAATAACATTTCCGTCATGGTCAGGGAAAAAAATGCATCAACCTTCTGTAACGGTTGTTGGATAATAACCGTTACAGATTTATTATATTCTGTAACGGTTATTATCCAACAACCGTTACATAGAGGCAAATAATTTTGTTTTTATTTTTTTAGTGATTCTGTAACGGTTATTTGGAAATAACCGTTACAGAAAGGTTATGTATAAATAAAATATCATCCTCACTCATCTAACTCTCAGTCGCGCGCACTTTTCAACATTCAAACGGATAAGAAGTTCAAAGTATATGTGTGATATGTGTGTGATATGCTGCATGTGTTTAATGTAAATTGGGTACCAATCTGGTACCAATTCGGCTAGCAAATTGGGCTAGCCAATCAAACAGGCGAAACACAAAAAAAGGACCTTCTGTAACGGTTATTAAGGAATAACCGTTACAGAATATTATAATTTCATTTTTTTTATTATAAACATTATCTGTATCGGTTATTACCTAATAACCGTTACAGAACATTATAATTTCATTTTTTTTATTATAAACATTATCTGTATCGGTTATTACGTAATAACCGTTACAGAAGCCAATCTTCTGTAATAAGTCTTCTGTAACGGTTTGTTTAAATAACCGTTACAGAAAGGTTATGTATTTAGGTTAAGTCTTCCCAGCCGCATTCCTTTCTCTCTTCTTTTCATTTTATTCAAAGAAATACCTCTCTTATCCCTTCTGTTTCACTCCAAAAATAGCAAAAAATTTATAAAAATTCTGAAAAAAAGAGAACAAAAAGGAGAGCAGATTTGAGGTAAAAAAAAAAAAATTTGAATCGTATTTTTTCATATTTTTTCCTTATTTATTTCGGTTTTTTCATGAGAACGAGAGCAGATTCAACGGATCGATCGAAAGAACGAGAAGGAGAGCAGATTCAACGGATCGATCGAAAGAACGACAAGGAGAAGGAGAGCAGATTCAACGAATCGATCGAAAACTGGATAATTTTATATTTCTTCGGTACTTTCATAAACTCCTCTTTTTTCATATATATGCGATTTAGGGTTAACTGCTTTTTTCCTTTTGCTTTTAAGTTGTAATTGACAAATAATTGAGCTAAATAATTGAGCTGAATTACGGTTGACAAACAATGCAATTTACATAGGCTGACAAACAATGCTATGGTCAATAGTGCCTGTTGGCCACAAATGTCAAATGTCAATAGAAACCTTTCTACTCAAGAGCAATTTATATTGTTTCAAGCTTGATTCTGTATCTAAACATCACAAACATACATCTAAACATCACACAATTCACACAATTCTTGCCATTAACAGTACAGTACAACAATAAATAACTGAGAAGTAAAAAAAAAGGGCAGCATCTAGGTAGAGGATGTGTCATCAGTGGAGCCATTGCTCTTCTTTGCTGCTTCCTGCTTCTTTGCCAAATCTATGAAGGTTTTTTCCATGTCTGTTTTCAAGTCAGTGCAATTATTGAAAAAGTTAAATGTATATTTATGTAGAGCTATTCTCTAAACTAGAATTTATGTAGAGCTATTCTCTAAACTAGGATTTATGTATTCTCTAAACTAGGATTTATGTAGGATTTAAACTATAGAAGTTATTTAGGACTTCTGCACATATTGTTACTAGAAAGAAATGTAGAGTTACCTTCTGTGGAGAATGACATCTTGCTGGGCTCCTCTGAGGGTGTCTTCATGAGTTCATCGACTGATTGGTCCTCAGTAGGGGTTGTATTGTCACTCTCTGTGTCAGTTTTTTCATCCTCATCAGTATCAGTCTCCTGAGAGCTTAGGTTGAACCCAGGGGGTACACTGGGCCCACTGGTGTGCCCTGGGCCCTCATGTTGAGCTCTGTGGCTCTCTTTCCTAGCCTGTTTCATCTCCTTCCTAAACTGTGCCTCAAGATCTTCTTGTACTCCTTTTCCTTTAGAACTAGAGCTTGTAGGTTTGATTACCCTGGTGTCTCCAATGAGAACTCCTGTCTCCTTAGTTCTGCTTCCTCCCTTGGTTTGTGATCTAGTAATCATTGAGGGGATGACCTCATCTATCTTCCTTTTTTTTGCTTGAGTATTATTGGGGGTTGTGGTTTTTGCAGCCTTTTTCTTTGCTTTTCTCTTGCTCTGTCGCATGGTTGTAGTACTGCCAGAATCAACCCTATCAGGTGGATTGATACTTTGCAGTCTTGCCTCATCAGCAGGGGACCATTCAATCCTAGGCAAAGCTTTGATGTATTCATGACGTGGGTTTTTGATTTGTGGTTCCTCAACTACGTACTGAACACGAAGTAGGTCAATTTTTCCATTTCTTCTGTGTAATTCAAATGCACGAGAGGCTGGTATTCTATCCCTATGTTCAACCAATACTTCTACTCTAGCAAATCTGGCATCTATACCCATGTATGTTGGTGCATCAGCATGTAAAACTGTACCAAAAGGGAAAAAGATGTTTGCTCCATACCATGAGCACCATCCAAATGGAAGATCAGCAATTCTTACCCATAGCCTCACACTGTCTGCTCTGGGGTCTAGTTCCCTTGGAGGATCAATGAGGATGGGAAATGGCCGCCTCATGTTGTTTCCATATGTGATTTCAATAGTGCCTTTTCTAAACATCTCATCGCGCTATTGCTCAGAGGGGCCGATGATGAGAAATCGATTTTCTAGGAGTGTTGTCACTATGTGTTGTCCTGCAGGGAGGCGTCTTCTCATCTCTATCATGACATCAAGCAAAGTTACACCTTCCATGGTTTGGATGACAATGGATTTGGTGATCTCTGCACTGGCCGGAGCAGTGATGTCGTCTTCATCAACTCTGATGGGATCAAGGTTTTCCATGGTTGGTTTTTGAGTAGAGAGATAGGGGGGAGAAGTGAGAAATTAGTTTGAAACTGAAAAGGCGTGGGGTTCTACAGTTTGGTCATTTATAGTACAAATGAGTTTGAAACTGAAAATATGAAGAGTTGCGTGCTTTAATTTTTGAATTGTTAATCATATGAAGAGTTGCGTGCTTTAATGAGTGTTCAGATAAGCATCTCTTGGAGTACTGGATTGTAACAGTATGCTGCATGTGTTATCTAATTGGGTACCAATTTGGTACCAATTCGGCTAGCAAATTGGGCTAGCCAAATCAAAAAAATGAAACAAAAAAAAGGACCTTCTGTAACGGTTATTAAGGAATAACCGTTACAGAATATTATAATTTCATTTTTTTTTATTATAAACAACATCTGTAACGGTTATTAGAGAATAACCGTTACAGAAGATTGGATTCTGTAACGGTTATTAGAGAATAACCGTTACACATGTTCTCCAAAAAGCTGTACCAGATTTCCCTTGCATAATACTATAACGGTTATTAGATAATAACCGTTACAGAAGATTGGCTACTGTAACGGTTATTGTCTAATAACCGTTATAGATCTGTAACGGTTATTAGACATTCTGTAACGGGGGCTACAGTAACGTTTCATATACCGTTACAGAAGTCTTTTATTAACCGTTACAGAAGCCAAAATTTCGCGTAGTGATAGTAAAACTATGTGTCTGAAAGGTGGCATATTTAAAATAGTTTGATTTATCTAGCATAAAAATACTTTAATTTAAAAACTCCGAATGCAATGAAAACGGAAGTTCATGAGGAAGGTTGCGGTGATTGCTATGTCCCTTTTATTTATTTTATTTTGTGAAGGTAGGATCACTTTTCAAAGCTAAAATTTTGAGGAGATAATCCACGCCCATAAAATTTGGGAAAGAGTGGTGGGACATCGAATTAAAATCTATTGTCCCTATGTTGATAGTATTATATCATAACTAAAGGTGTTTCAAACATTTTAGCAGTGAGTGAAAACAACCAATCGTGCAAAGTAATTAATGTTATAATAATTCAGCATTGCAATAAGCAGAATCACAGTTCGTTGTCACAGTAAATGAAATTGTGTCATTCTTCAATCTGGAGTATCCTATAAAAAATTTAAAATAATAGACTTTGAAATTCTGGTAACATCATCGTTTACATGAATGTTATTATTTGATTTCAAGCTAACAATTTTCAAAATTCATTGTACCGTACTCCGTACATGCAATAGTCTCAGCAAATGAGAACCCACTAAGGCCCAAAATTTTTGTTGGGCCCAGTAAGTTTTGGGATTTTCTCAAACATTACTTGAACAATTTCAGCTTTACATATGGCGCTTATGTGAAGCCGGAAAGATGGGCAGTTTGACAAACTGCTGAGTATAGGTTAGTAGCTAGGGTGCTCTTTAGTCACTGACAGTTCTCTAAGTGAAAAAAAATAATAATAAAGGAATGGTAGCTAGGTCAAGTTTGTCAGATTTAGATACTGCAGAAATTAAATGCACGAACCTTAAATAGTATTGTACCATTTTTCCGTTCACATAGTATGTCAATAATTTAATTATTTTACACAAAATGTGGTAAGCTCAGAATCTAACAAAAAAAAAAAGAAAAAAGAAATGGACTTCTAGCAAAAGTTTGAGCTTAAGCGCCATTCTTTTGACATGAAAATAATTTATCGAAGATCATTTACTTCTAAAAATTTGCAATTTTTAATTAATCTTTCTTCAAAAGAAATCTTTTTAAATAATCAAAGATTTTGTGCAACAGTTGGATTTTATTTTATTTTTCTATTCATCGTGATCGGATTCGATTCGAACCAAACCCTCCTCGTTTGATTGTCAACTTAGTTGAGGCAAAATCGGACTCGATCGGAAAACTACTTGATCCAACTCGAACTTGACCTAACAAAAATTCCGAACAAAATTAAATTAAAAGCTAAATGGTCCACAATATGACCCGCCTCGATATATATAATTTGCTGATATCAAATCTACTCTCGGACCAGACCAGTTTTGTACAAATGCTCTCTAATTCGACCTATTGTAGTGGCGAAATTGTTTATCGATAACAACAATCCAGACTTGTATTAATAATTTATTAATATCAATTCCTAAACTGTTTGGTCAAGTCTGATAATCTTAATTAGAAAACGTATTTAAGGAAACATCCTTAATATGAGACGCGTGTAGGTTTAGCTTTTTTTCTTTTAAGACAAAACTAGATAGAGGCTATCTAGAGTGAGTAGGTGTAGCTTGTTAAA
This sequence comes from Rhynchospora pubera, assembly GCA_028095005.1. NCBI lineage: Eukaryota > Viridiplantae > Streptophyta > Magnoliopsida > Poales > Cyperaceae > Rhynchospora > Rhynchospora pubera. Next base: position 204,265,771 of record CM051462.1, on the reverse strand, counting down.
GCATGACATGGTACATGTCTTTATCAAATTCTCAGAATGTGAGAGTACATTTTGTTTTGAACCCTTCATTTTAGTAAAACAGAGTCCATTAAGGGTGTATTATCTGGTGTCACCTGCTTAAGGGTGCATTTTGTTTTTCTGGAACTGGAGAGATTTCTCAGGCGGCGTATTTAATTAGCCGCCACCTGTATGCTGGTACAAAGACAACTCTTACGTATTTGGCGGAAGTCAACGTAACTCGAGGAAAATTTCTGGAATGTGCGAAAAAAATTATAGCTATTTCGCATGGCGTGCTTCAAAAAGGTTTTATTCGCCGTACGAAAAATTTTAATTAATTATTAGTAATGCTCACATGACAATAACTGAATCATTTTATGTGCCAATATATAACATTTTTAATTAATCACGCGGATTATTTGTCGTTCGGTCGTATGTTATGTTCGTATAAGAGCCTTAGTCTCTTTCGCAATATAATATGACTGCGGGCTTTTACTTTTACCTTTTTTCTTTTTTCAAACATAGAAAACTGGTGGCCGAGAAAACAGGATCAAGTCACTTGTTAGGAAATTAAGAGATAAAGAAACAAGTGAAACAGTCCAGATGGATCGGATACTACGACGCTATTTCCTCTATGAGGTCTATATCATTAATACGTCACGTTCATTTTCTTTCCGCTGATACCGACAATGTCATTTGTAATAATATTGGAATAGTAAATTTGATAAAATCTTTAAAAACATTATAAGATCGAGGAATATGTAACATTAAATTTAAGTAACAGTATTTATAAACAATTAATTTGTCTATATACTTTATTCATATATTTTTACTTATCTGAGAAAGCATTATATCAATAATTTAAGAAAAAACATCGTCAATATATATCTTAATATTTTATATAAATATAATACGTTTTGAAAATAATTATCTATTAAATATATCGAAAAAAGAAACACCAAGCCTTTTTATTGACTTTTAATTTTCCATGCACATGAATGTATGCGCCTGCAGTTGCATTAACAAAATGAACAGTCCTCACAGTAGTACGTAGTATAGTACGTCAATTATCTAATTTTATTTTATGAATCGAGTCATAACTGTTGGAAGTTAAACTCAATAAATAATAGTCAAATGGCCAAAATTAAATAGTAAATGATTTTGTTATTCTAGATGCGTTAATGGATTAGAGAATGTAGATTCATCTTAGATTGTTAAGACATGCATCTAGATAATTGTATATGTTTAGACAGTTGAGAAGTCTAGTTAAGTCTATATAAAAAAATTCATATATCATGTAAAAAAAGTAGTAAGCTTACTATTGTGACTGTGCAGTACTACTAAGAAGAGAAGAGAAAAGAGAAAATATAAGTGATTTATAGAAATTTTTATATCTTACAATAACTGTGCAGTACTACTATTCTGTTCTTCAGGGCAAATTGTTTTTCTTATCTAATTTTAATTTATGAATTCAATCAAATGCGTTCAACCGTAATCGCTGTCAAACTCCATCAAATCTTAAATTTGAAATACCAAATGATCGGTTTGAATCATTCAATATGGCATTCATTTTGAAATCTTTCTGGAGAGAACAAATTTTATATTTCTTCAAAATTTTTATACTATTATTTGAAGCTTTAAAGATTGTTTTGTTGGAGGGTCCAAAACTTTTTGGTTTGAAATTTTTTTTCTATAATATAAAAGGCGTAGTAAAAAATATATATAAAAAAAATATAAATTTGGTTTCCAAAAAAGATTTACATATGAGGATCATGTTGAACAGATTCGGATCGATCATTTGAACTTTCAAAATTGAGATATGATGAAATTGACGGAGGTTCGGTCAATCACCTTTAATTGCTTCCATTCCCTCTAGATATATTATATAATTCTAATGATTTTATAATATAATAATATTATTATTAATATTAACTAACATGTAACGTGTTTGAAGTTAATTACTTTAGTTAATGATTTGTAACATAATTAGCACCCTTTTAAAATATATTCTTATTCTTAATCTTATTTAACTGTAAAAGCTGTAGGGTTTCAATACTTTTTTGTAAATCAGATATTTTGTAATTATTAATGAGCACGGTATTTCAGACACGATATGGATCGATGAAGTTGGGTTTTCTACTTTTCTTTTAGCGATTTTTTCATAAAAGAAAAAAAAAACACACACACACACGTTGTTCTTAACCTTTAGATTCGACACATCACATCTAAGCATTGTGATTTCACTGTAGGGAATATCTTCCCAGCTATATTGACAGTGATTAGAAAGAACAAAAAAAATAGCTATGTATAGAAAACACTTAAAAAATTAATGCCCTAGTAGCAGGGCAAACGAACGATTTTAGGCCTGGTATATATAATCCTTTGAGTGAGCACTAACATACATCATCTTCGATCGTTTCATTTATATAGACCATCGATCAATGTACATCAACACTACGCGAAATTTTGGTTTCTGTAACGGTTAATAAAAGACTTCTGTAACGGTACACGAAACGTTACTGTAGCCCCCGTTACAGAATGTCTAATAACCGTTACAGATCTATAACGGTTATTAGACAACAACCGTTACAGTAGCCCCCTCTTCTGTAACGGTTATTATCTAATAACCGTTATGGTATACGGAAGGGAAAATCTGGTACTGTTTTTTGTAGAACATGTGTAACGGTTATTAGATAATAACCGTTACAGAATCCAGTCTTCTGTAACGGTTATTGTCTAATAACCGTTATGGTATTGTGGACGGAACATGTGTGGTGTTTGGAGAACTTCTGTAACGGTTATTAGGTAATAACCGTTACAGAAGACTTGATTCTGTAACGGTTATTATCTAATAACCGTTACAGATAATATTTATAATTAAAAAAAATGAAATTATAATATTCTGTAACGGTTATTATCTAATAACCGTTACAAAAGTCTTAATTTTTTTTTTGAGTTTTGCCTGTTTGATTGGCTAGCCCCAATTTGCTAGCCGAATTGGTACCAAATTGGTACCCAATTTACATTAACAAATGCAGCATATATATATATCACAAAGCACACATATATCAAACATATATAATCATGCATATCACACAAACAATAAACAAAGTATTTACATATATCACAAGTATAATCAAACATGGCAAGTCATCAAATAACACATTTTAATCAAAATAATACCCCTTGCATGAAGTCCATAACTTCTGTCACGACACCATCAATCATTTCTTTGTTGTATGGTACTCCAACCGGCTCGATCATCTGCATATTATGATAAACAAGTCAAAAATATTATTAGTTAGATCATGAAATTCTAAAATCTAATTGTTTGATAAAATGTTATTAGTTAAAAGAATAAGTTACTTACATGAGGTATTTCCTGAATTGCTATCCAATAAGATAATACGTTTTTCATGGCGAGCATTGTGAAATATCCACATTCTGTGCTGCCCTTTTGTATCGGACACTAATTAAAGATCCAACAAGAAAGATAGTTAAGATTTTGCACAGTTTCAGAAACCCTAGGTAGCTAATATATTTTTTTTAAGTCTCGTACCTGAATTTTGTACCAATCAAATGTTGTTCGGGTCCTTGCGTTATATTTTCCATTTTCCATAAGGTATCGCTTGTATATCCTGCATACAATATCATTAATAGCTTAAATAGAACCGTACTTAGTCCTTATCTCAATATCAAAATTTCATTTAGAAACGAAAACTTACTGGGTTATGAATCCCTTAATCAATATCTTTGGATTCTTGCGCTCGATAGAATCTGCTATTTGAACGGTGCGCTTCTCGACATTAATAACAAGAAGGACCCAATGAAAGCTGCAAGAATAGAGATTATTGTTTTCATGAAAATGAAACAAACATGTAAACGAGATAATTGATATTTTATTAGTTATAATTGTCCTTACTGATATCGTCACTATTTGTAGACATTTGGACCGTACTTGGCACTCAAATAACACTCAAACCATTGAATTATTCAATACATTGCTATGATTTCCAAGGAATTGGCTCTACCGTCGTTTCTTCTCTCATTTTACAGGACTTTAATGATTTTCTGGTGATATTTGAGCTATTTGAAGATTTCCGGCACTTGGCATACGCTAGACGACTCATTCCTAGCACTTGAAGGCACTTTTCAAACCACCGTTTGGACCAAATGACTCATGCTTGGGGCTAATGAGAAATTAAGAGAAGCAATTGGTCAAATAGAATCATTAGCATTGTAGAGCTCATCCTAAGCTTTCCAACGGTTTTTGAATCGCCTCAATCGGAGTCCGGATGGAGGAATTATGGCCGAAATACTAGCTCTCTGGTCAGGTCGAACAGACCCCTGGTCGACCCGAACAGAGGTTTGTCCGACCCGAACAGACCCCTGGTCGACCCGAACAGAGGCTTGTCCGACCCGAACAGACCCCTGGTCGACCCGAACAGAGGCTTGTCCGATCCGAACAGAACCCTGTCAGACCCGAACAGACCCCTGTTCGGACCGAACAGAACCCTGTTCAATCCGACCAGACTGCCGAAAAATCATATTTGGAAGTATTTTCAACATGGAAACTCGTATTTTGGCATATTTTCTTGCCTTGACGACCAGGCAACCTCCCAAGCACCTGAAAATTGCTATATAAGCTCCCCTAAGCCTAAGGAAAGGGCAGACAACCTTCCATACCACAAATTCCACTTTCCATAGGCGTTTCTCTCTCTTCCACCATGGGAGATCATCAAAGCTTGGTTCTTTGAAGCGACGGCAGCAAGGAGACGAGTTTGATGACCATCTTGCAACACACCACTGCCTAGAGATCGTAGTTTGAAAGCATAAAGGAGTATTCGGTTTATTCTTCTATGTTTTCTTCTCTATTTTCAATGGGCTTGTATCTTGTTATTTCTATGTTATTCGTTGTGTGTTTTAGTACTATGTTAGGCTAAATTTATGTAGTCTTAGGGGTAAGGTAGTAACTTAGGTTTGGATGTTGTGATTTGACTCGTTATGTTATGATATGTTCTGTTGATTTGTTTCGTTGAGAATTATTATAATTGCTTGTTTGAATTGCTTGGTTAAGTCTAATTAACTTCTAGATGAATGGCCACATTTAGTTAAGTTCTAAAGTTAGGTTAATCAAGATAATTTAGATAAAGTATTTGGGATAAATCGTAGATCCGAAAGGGGAGATTAGTTGACACCAAAAGTGTAACTTTTAGACAAGTCCAAAAGACCTCTAGATATCCTTATGAACTCCAACAAACAAGTTTAAGTTGATTGAATTCTATACCAAAAGTTGTGAACCAATCGAGTTAATTAGGTTAGGTTGTGATTAAACCAGTTTCTAGTCCAACAAGCGACAGCTGAGGTTTAGAATATCTAGGTTTGACCAACAAACCCTAGCACAAAGCATAAAATATCATAAAAGTTCAAAATCACACACTTATACCATCTGTTCGGATCGAACAGACTCTTGTTCGGATTGAACAGAGTCCTGTTCGGATTGAACAGACTCCTGTTCGGATTGAACAGACTCCTGTTCGGATTGAACAGAGTCCTGTTCGGATTGAACAGACTCCTGTTCGGATTGAACAGAGTCCTGTTCGGATTGAACAGACTCCTGTTCGGATTGAACAGACTCCTGTTCGGATTGAACAGACTCCTGTTCGGATTGAACAGAGTCCTGTTCGGATTGAACAGACTCCTGTTCGGATTGAACAGAGTCCTGTTCGGATTGAACAGATTCTTGTTCGGACCGAACAGAGCGGTATATGCTTGAAAAACACCGTTTGATGCACGAAAGTGATAAGTTCTGTGTTCTAGAGTCCAAACCAATGTGAAACCTGAACCTAAGACAACTTTTATATTGTTAAAACACCCAAAAATATTTATTTACTTGCACCTTTAGATTTAATCAACCAAAAACTCCATAAAAATATAATTGTCTAGCTTTCGTGAGGAAGTAAAGTCCGGTACTCATTAATCCGTCCCTTGGGTTCGACCCTAAAGCTGTACTCCAAAAGACTAGTGAGGTTAGCTCTAGGTCTATAAATTTATTTGATTCCTAGGTTATAAAGCCTTCATCAAATTGGCGCCGTTGCCGGGGACGGTGTTGATATTAGAATTTATTTTAGTAGCGAGAGACTAGATATTGTATCTTTTATTTATTTATTATTATTATTATTTTTAAAAAAAAAAGAACAAAAAGTTTCACTTGTATCACCATGTTTTATTCTTTTCAGGACCGTGAAAAAGAGGACAATTGGAGGCGTCGCTTGTATTACCAACTCGATGTTGTGAACAACCACATAAGGAAAGCATGCGATGGAGGATGGAGTGAAAATCGAAAGGATGCATGCATGCAACAAATGTACCACCAACTTGATGTTGTCAA